>CM076577.1:81598614-82851804 GCA_034641835.2 Pinus albicaulis
CACTATTCATAAAACCACCATCCATCACGCGTTAACGTTCGGACGTGAACCGGGCGCGATATCGATGTACACCATCCGATCTGAGGCCGCCCATCCGATGGTTATCGCTCTTCGAAGATGCTCGATAGTTAACCGGGCTACGACGCAAAATTCAATTGATCTTCACCATCGATCTAATCTGCAGATCGACGACCCATATTCCATCGCCCTGATTCGTCACCTAGTCAACGTGTTCCGCTTTGACTTTCCTTTCTCCACTCCTGACCGTCGATCTTTGCGCGATCGACGGCTCTGTTTAAGCAATTCTTCTGCCTCCACTTGACTCCTCTAATAAAATCCCGATTGTTGGATGATGCCATCCAATGGCCACGCTCTCTCCACGTGCTTTATACAGAAGTAAGCCTATATATGCATGGATTTTATAATATTTGTTCATATTTTGTAGGGTTAAGTGATTTTTCCACTATGCTCGAAGAAAAATCAAAGGCAAAGGGTGACGATCCTCCTGCCTTCGATTCACCAAAGAAAATCAATCACAGGGTTTATAATTCACATTTCATTGATGATTCTTGAGGCATTGATGCCATATCACCCCTACGTAGCCCTGCACATCCGCAAAAACACCATGAATCAAGCACAGTCAGAGAATATCAGTAAAAAAGGCCAAAATTTATTAGAACAGAGGATTAAAGACAAATTTTGCAAGGATCACGGCTAAGAATGTTTATCAAAAGCCTAATCCCTAATTTAAAACACTGTTTAAAGAAAATCTGAAGTGTTTTATCGAAAGGGAAACCTCCACCACCACAATTGAGGAAAATTGATCCCTCTAGCTACCACGATGCCACCTGTGCCTCAAAGTATTCAATCAGAGGCCGAATTTATTGATCAGGATCAGATATTTGTCTCAAAACGTAGCCAAAGAAGAAACTCTGCCAAGGAAATTAATGACAAACATCTGCAGAGTTACTTCGATGCCACACAAAGCCTCAAAGGTCAACAAAATCTCCCACCGAGCTTAAAATTTATGTAAAAACATTTAATACAGAGTACACCCACGTAAGTTTCTTCATTGAGCCCCTCAAAGGCCAAGAGGTCATTAAATCTGTATTAATTGTAATTGGAGATCTTTTATCAGATCTCACCTCCTCATTCTTCTATATATACCTCTGCAGAAGATGAGTGGTGGGTTGGTTGTTAGTTGATCACTAGTTGTAATATTGGAACTCTCTGAAATAAATAGATAGTCTGTTGAAGTTGAAGAACAAATTGAAGTCTTGGAAGCCTTGATGATATTGTTGCATGCTTGTTACTGTGAAGGCTCTATCATTGGATCCATGAGCTTGGCTGTTGGTGAAGTATTCTGAACTGTTTAATTTTTTCTCCTATTTTCATTCTGTTCCATAATTTCTTACTACAGTAGGTTGAGAGTTTTATGCTAAGAAATGACTCCTGGAAGCACCTTAGACCTGTTCATCCTTCACTGTTTTATGTTTTCTTCTGCTGAGGTATTTTAGAGTCTTCAATCTCTCTCTTTATTCCTCATGCTTGTTTATTTCTATAATAGCTCAAATAGTTGATTTCGGCATGATTTATGGTTCTCCCTGCTTGTTTTCTATCACTTGAAAGCTCTTATTCAAGTCTCCCTTTGAAGTACCATTGTTTTAAGTTAGGTAAAGAGGTTTGTTTCGATCTTGCCCTTTTTCATTACTTGAATAGTTGTTTTGAAGGTCTTTTATAGTTTTAATCATAGATGTATTAGGTGTTCCCTCTTCTATGACTGCAATTATCAGTGAATCTTTTATGTTTTCTAAGTCATTTGAAATAAAATCTTTGAGGAAATATGGTGTTCCCCGAATCTTAGATTTCATTTTGAAAGTTGTCTTGAAGTCATCATTTGCTTAAAGAATGTTTGTAGAATTTATGGTTAGCCCTATCTATCAAATATTTCTTTATTGTTCAAGTTATGTTTTCAAGTTCCCTTCGTTGAGAATTAAACTTCTCTTTCCAAATAATTGATCTACATCTCATTCCAAAACCAAAGGATCTTGTGGCCAAGTTAGAATTTCCCTCTGATATCCCATATCCATTGATGAGTATGTTATGACCTCTTCTTGACTCCATTGCCCAATGAACCAGATGTTTCTCCATTCTATATATCTTTCCTAGATCTTTCATTTTCTGCTATGACAACCCAACCAAACAAACAAACAAACACCTGCACTTAATAACTAGTCTAAAATCCATTTTCCAAGCACACAAGATAAACCTTTGCAAAAAAAACATTCGAGAGATCCCTCTCTAAGAACAGGAGGACTAGATCCTGTAACTCTAAATATTGGTTATGATGTTGCCTTGTCTTTTGATTTTCCAAACTATCAAAACACGGGACACCAACATAATGGCGATCACAGTGGGACGTACTGAGAATATAATGGTTTGAGAACTTTTCTTCAAAAATTTTAGGCCCAGTATAACATAAGTAACCTTCTTCAAGCACTACCAAGAAATGGTAATCATGATGGGACTTAATTGAATCAGTGAAAAACTAAGTAACCCTTAGGATTCTCATTAAACCTTATCAAAACCTTGAAGGAAGTAGTTACTAAGCCATAAGAGTGAAATATGTATGTTTTGACACCCTAGCTAAGTGCTAAGTCAGATTTAGGACACTGTCATAACCTATAAGATCAAGAAACTCAGAGAAAACCCAAAACATTTCAGTTTGGCTTCATAATAAACATGGTGGTGGAACCATAAAATATTTTACCTTCACAAGAGCTAAAACGTTTCCACCTGGTGACTCCACTGGCCCCCAGTAGGCCTATTACTTCATTAGTCCTTGTATACTCCCTTGGGAATGCATTGAGCAAACCCAATCATGCTGTTGGTGGACAAAAAATTTCAAAATCTTCCACCTGGTGACTCTACAATTCCAAAAGACCTAATGACTCCACTGGTAGAAGACTCTGAACTAGTTGAATAGACACAGTGGCCTCTTTCTTGATTTATAAAATGATTCCAAGGATACAATGAAGGTATTCCCCAATGAGCAGGGAGCATATCCCTGGATTCCCACACAAAATTCCTGAAGTAGATTGGCTAAAAAAACTTACCTACCTTTCAGGGCAAAAATGTTGATAACCCCTTGCTACATCTCATCAAGTTTCTTATACATGTGTGGAAGTTCAAGGTTCAATGGCACGAAGACTGCCTAATGAAAATGTTCATGGAAACATTAGAAGGAAAAGCTAGGAATTGGTATGAATGGTTAGAACCCAAAATTTTGTTTTCTTTAAAAGACAAGCACCAAGTATTTTACAAGAATTATAAAGGAAACTCTCCATCCTTGTCATGGGATTGTTGTCATCAATCTCAGAATATCATACAGTACCTGTTAGATATTGATGTGGATTTGGTTAATATGCATCCTGAAGATCTGTTAACAGCCATTCAAGAATTTCATATGCATCCTAGCTATCACAAGAACATGGATGAAACAGCTAAGGAAGAAAACAGTCAAGAGACCGCAGATATTCCTCAATATATTCCTGAAAACTTAGATGCTGATCCATCATCCCTTACAGCTGAGGCTCAAGAAGACATCCAGCCTCAAAATCAGTCTTCACAAGAAACAGAGATCTGTTGTACTCCTATTCAAAGGCACATAGAAACATCTTCTCCTTTGATAGAAAAAGAGATAGATCAGACTATTTATAAAAAGTCGCTCTCTGAAACTTTCTGCAAAACAAACACTCCTACCCATTCACATAATGAACTTTGTTGTAAAGATTCAGAAAGTTCTTCTATAAATCAAAATAAAGAAAGACCTGTTGATAACCCAGTATGTTTGATTGGTAGTATTACTTATATTTATGATTCTCCTAACTTTGATCTATCTAGTGATGATGCTTCCCAAACAGAAGTTAATTTTGCAGGGTCACCATTAGTAGATTTATGGGAGGAAGATTAGTTCCTTCAAAAAAGTAATGAACCAATGCAGACTGTCTATGATACTGATGACGAAAGTTTTCAAAACCTAGAAACTTTCAGCTCAAAGGTTGAGGGGGAAAGCAGTGAAGAAATTTTTGAGCAAGTTGAAACCAAGAAGCCTTCTCTTGAAAAAGAGGAAACAATAGAACAAACCCTTGCTCCAGAATACATTGATCTTTTCACAGAGCTCAGCCTATTAAATTAGAATATCTCAGAGCTACAAGAGGACAACACTGTAATATATGATGAGTCCTCCAGTTCAGATAATAATGAAGATGAGGAAGTTTTTCTTCCTCAAAAGAATCTTTGCCTTAATCTAGTGGAGAAAAAAGAGATGATCCTGGTTGAAACACATCTTCCAAACACTCTTAAACGGGCACTATTTCAAGATCCCTATGCTCAATTCTTGAAGGCATTTGAAGAAGGGATAAAGGTCATTAGGAGCAGTGTATTACCAAAAGCAAGAAGATTATTTAGCACTGTTGCTAAAAAAAAAAAGAATGGGAGTGGCCCTGTTTGTCCAGCCTGCCCAAGGGGATGAAGAAGGACCAATCATGGAATCATTTGCTGGATTGGTTGTACTGGAAAAGAGAGTTCATCAGCTAAACATGTAAATACTTCAAGATTATATTAGGTTAGATAGGAATTTCAATAAAGCTCAGTTTTGAGCAGTTAGTTAGTTGTTGATTTTTGTCTTGAAAGAAAATCAAAAATACAAAAACAAAGAAAAAGAAAAGAGGGCAGATTGTAGAAAACAAAAAAGGTATAGCCCCATACCAAAAAAGAAAAAAAAATTCTGAAAGTGTGCAAGCTTAAATGCCACTCCTGAAGAACACACTTCTAGTTAGTCAAATAGCCTAATCTTGACTAATTAGTTTTAAATTTTCTGCTGATAGGATAGTGAATTTGATTTTCCAAACCCTTTAATCTTGGCTTATCAGTAGATAGATTAGGATAGAAATTAAAGGTTCAAACAAGCTCAAAATTTGAACCTAGGTTTCCAAAGAGAGATGACTCAAATCTGTTTCAAATTCTGAGTCAAAAGATGTAAAAATATGGTTCTAATTAGCTCAAATCTGAACCAGAGAACAAAGAAGCTACAACTCAAACAAAAGTCAAAACAGAGCTATAAAAAGAGAAGGATGTTCTTAAAACTTTCAGATCTTAAAGCCTTCATCATTTTGATTTAATTTTTTGCAAATAATAATCTATGTGCAACTTATTTTTATGCCATAGATCAGCATCAAGTTAGACTGTTCAATCCTGACTTGTATGCTTTTTTAATTTCTGCTTTAGCAATTAGAGAATAAAATCTGTTAGACTGTTTAATCCTAACAGATTAGTAGATTAGGTAGAGAAGCATATGGGCTCAACTACTTAATCTGAGTCCATGGAGAAATAAGAAGTAGAACTATATTAGATTTTTTTCTTTCAAAAGAATAAAATGTTGTAAGATATTTTGCTAAGCCAAGTGCACTCTAAGGAAGAAAAAATGTTAGATCAGTAGGATTGGGTAGGTAGAAAGCTTGTTGATAAAAGATCCATTTTTTTCCATGGCTGTTACCATTTCCAGAGCAAAAAAAGATCATTTAGTCAAAGAAGGGCAGCCCAATGGATCAGGAACAGGTCAACCTCCCAGAGAAAGCAAGTCTGGAGTTCTTGATACCTTCAAGAAGGCACCATCCCCAAGTGGAGCCACTGTTAGCTAGCTATAAAAATTTGTTATACCAAATGCTGGCTAAAAAATCTTTGGAGCCTTCAAGGAACAAATTTTATGACTAAAAAGTGTTGGCTCTTGAAGACTCTTGAAGGCCTCCTGCCTCTGTCCCAATCTTCACTACTGTGCCTTTTTCCCCATTCAGAAATCCTGTTGTTTCCCAAGAAAAAATACTGCTGCAAGCACCATTTCCCTTTCTCCCCTCTTCCAAAAACTAACCTCAGTTTTTATCCCTCCATTTCCCATGAAAATCCCTCATTTTCATGTTTTTCCCATTTCCCCTTCTTCAAAATCCCTTGATAAGGTTTTAAGACTCCCTCTTAGCCTTATTGAAACTCTCAAATTCCCTTGAAAATCATTCAAAATCCATTAAAATGCATATTTTATATGTATTATGGAATTAAGCCCCATCGGGCTAAGTCCTTAGCTTTTCCCCTCCATGCGTCTTGGTGTTAGAACCAAGTGCTAACCTTCCGGGCACTTATCCGTTTTTTAATTAATTATCTCCGCCCAATGTTCAAAACTTTAGTTTTATTTAAAAATGTCGGATTTATTATTTTCTAAAATCTTCTGCCGGTCCGACTTGTAAATCATTCTCCATCGTCGATCTGATCTGCAGATCGATGGTGCGGAGGCCGTCTCCCTGGTGGTCCCCACATTCCACTCACCATTCCGAAAACTGCGCAGTATTCATCGCACCGCCTTTGGGCGACGACGGTTTTTTCTCGATCGGCAGCGATTCCATATGCTGGTCGACACGTGTTCTGGGCACTGTTCATTAAACTGATGTCCATCGTGCGTTAACGTTCGGACGTGGACTCAGCGCGATATCACTGTACACCGTCTGATCTGAGGTTGCCCATCCGACAGTTATCGCTCTTCGAAGATGCCCGATAGTTAACTGGGCTACGGCACGACATTCAATTGATCTCCGCCATCGATCTGATCTGCAGATCGACGACCCATATTCCATCGCCCTGATTCGTCACCCAGTCAACGTGTTCCGCTTTGACTTTCCTTTCTCCGCTCCCAACCGTCGATCTTTGCATGATCGACGGCTATGTTTTAAACAATTATTCTGCCTCCCCTTGACTCCTCTAATCAAATCCCGACCGTTGAATGATGCCATCCAACGGCCATGCTCTCTCCACATGCCTTCTGCAGAAGTAAGCCTATATATGCATGGATTTTATAATATTTGTTCGTATTTTGTAGGGTTAAGTGATTTTTTCACTATGCTCGAAGAAAAATCAAAGGCAAAGGGTGACGATCCTCCTGCCTTTGATTCACCAAAGAAAATCAATCACACGGTTTAAAATTCACGTTTTATTGATGATTCTTGAGGCATTGATTCCATATCACGCCTACGCAGCCCTGCACATCTGAAAAAAAACCATTAATCAAGCACAGTCAGATAATATTAGTGACAAAGGCCAAAATTTATCAGAACAGAGGATTAAAGACAAATTTTGTGGGGATCACGGCTAAGAATGTTTATCAAAAGCCTAATCCCCGATTTAAAACATAGTTTAAAGAAAATCTGAAGTGTTTTATCGAAAGGGAAACCTCCACCACCACAATTGAGGCAAATTGATCCCTCTAGCTACCATGATGCCACTTGTGCCTCAAATTATTCAATCAGAGGCCGAATTTATTGATCAGGATCATATATTTTTCTGAAAATGCAACCAAAGAGGAAACTGTGCCAAGGAAATTAATGACAAACATTTGCAGATTTACTTCAATGCCACATAGAGCCTCAAAGGTCAACAAAAGCTCCCACCGAGCTTAAACTTTATGTAAAAACATTTAATACAGAGTACAGCCATGCAAGTTTCTTCATTGAGCCCCTCAAAGGCCAAGAGGTCATTAAATCTTTATTAATTTTAATTGGAGATCTTTTATCAGATCTCACCTCCTCATTCTTCTATATATACTTATGCAGAAGATGAGTGGTGGGTTGGTTGTTAGTTGATCACTAGTTGTAATATTGGAACTCTCTGAAATAAATACATAATCTGTTGAAGTTGAAGAACAAATTGAAGTCTTGGAAGCCTTGATGATATTTTTGCACGCTTGTTACTGTGAAGGCTCTATCATTGGATCCATGAGCTTGGCTATTGGTGAAGTATTCTGAATTGTTTATTGTTTTCTCCTATTTTCATTCTGTTCCAAAATTTCTTACTACAGTAGGATAGAAAGTATTAGGCTAAGAAATGAATCCTGGAAGCACCTTAGACCTGTTCATCCTTCATTGTTTTATGTTTTCTTCTGCTAAGGTATTTTAGAGTCTTCAATCTCTCTCTTTAGTCTTCATGCTTGTTTATTTCTATAATAGCTCAAATAGTTGATTCAACATGATTTATGATTCTCCCTGTTTGTCTGCTATCACTTGAAAGCTCTTATTGAAGTCTCCCTTTGAAGTACCATTGTTTTAAGTTAGTCAAAGAGGTCTATTTCGATCTTTCCCTTTGTCATTGCTTGAACAGTTGTTTTGAAGGTCTTTTATAGTTGTAATCATAGATGTATTAGGTGTTCCCTCTTCTATGACTGCAATTATCAGTGAATATTTTATGTTTTCTAAGTCATTTGAAATAAAATCTTTGAGGAAATAGGGTGTTCCCCGAATCTTAGATTTCATTTTGAAAGTTGTCTTGAAGTGATCATTTTCTTAAAGAATGTTTGCAGAATTTATGGTTAGCCCTGTCTATCAAATATTTCTTTATTGTTCAAGTTATGTTTTCAAGTTCCCTTCGTTGAGAATTAAACTTCTCTTTCAAAATCATTGATGCCCATCTCATTCCAAAACCAAAGGATCCTGTGGCCAAGTTAGATTTTTCCTCTGATATCCCATATCCATTGATGAGTATGTTATGACCTCTTCTTGACTCCATTGCCCAATGAACCAAATGTTTCTCCATTCTATATATCTTTCCTAGATCTTTCATTTTCTTCTATGACAACCCAACCAAACAAACAAACAAACACCTTCACTTAATAACTAGTCTAAAATCCATTTTCCAAGCACACAAGATAAACCTTTGGAAAACAAACATTCGAGAGACCCCTCTCTGAGAACAGGAGGACTAGATCATATAACTCTAAAGATTGGTTCTGATGTTTCCTTGTCTTTTGATTTGCCAAACTATCAAAACACGGGACACCAACATATGTCAAACAAAATATCATGAGACATTCATGATAAAATTATGGAGGATGATGTGCAAACAAAGCACACTTGATGGAGATGGTGTACACTACACCTAGACATGATGTTTGATTTGGTCAAACAACGCAGTCAAACTTGGAGGATCTTGTCCACATACACTGCGAAGTCTAAATGAGGGCCAAGGCTTGGGAAGGCTCAAATGTTAAATAAAGAAGATGAAGGCAAGGATGAGGGAATGCTGATTATTCTTGATGTAAAGATATTTTCAGATTTGGAATTGTCATGTGACATTCCATTTCTTTCTTGGGTTGTTTAGCAGAGATTGCAAGTGTTGTTTAGCAAAGGGTGTTCCTGGTCGGGAATCCCACCTATTTCTTAGAGAAGCTATAGAAATATTATTTTACTTCATTATACATCAGGCTTTAAGTGCCACATCTCTTTTCCTACTTTCTGCAGAACATTCATATTCAGAAATTACAGATTTCTGAAGATCAGTTTGGAAGGAGGAAGTTGTCTTCAGTACTTCAGCTGGAGAACTGGCGAGGGTTTATTCCTATCACCTTGGGCTTAATGATCAGCTTCCTAGAGCTTCATTATAGATATGGCATCAAGCCAAAAATTATTTACTGCCTAGCAGCAGTATTTCCTTCAGGAATTACGTTGTTCATTTTGCAGATCCAAAAGGAGGAAGGAAGTTGTTAGTATTTCATCTAGCAATCCTGTGAGGGATCCTTCCCTCACATTGCCATCAGTCTCACCATCAGCCTGGAGTTTATTGCAACATTTTTTTGCAGGAAGAAGGCCTCTCTTTCCCTCACAGTGCAGTTTCTATTGGCAGTTGTGTTGCAACAGCTACAATCATCATTGGAGGATTGAGAAGCTAGATATAGAGCTCCTAGCTCATAGATTTGAAGAAGGGGTTAGCCCTTCAAGAATAGATATTATTTGATAACATATTTCAGCCATCTATTTGTCAGATCTATCTTCATATCTGTATTTCCCAGCAGATCAAGAATCAAATCCTAGGGAGGTGATTTTCCAAAGTTGTAGATCTAGAAAATCCTTTCTGGGTTATCTTGGGAATCCATCACATTGGCTAAATCTTGAATCTTGGCATCATCTGAGCTTCAGTTTTGAGTAGATCTTCATTTTCCTATTCAGCCTACAACTATATGCTCATATTCTGCTGAAGGTAAAGTGCAGTATTTGCTTCAGTGCCTCTCCAGTTACACTATACCTATTACAACAGGTTTTCTGAGTGATTCTATAACAACTTTTTGGCTAGATATACTCATGTTTTATACATGGTGTAACTGATTCTTCTCCAATCTAATAAAATGGCTCATCTTCTCTGTAAATTCTGATGTTGTTTTAATATTTATTGTTTATCTTGCTGTAGTTCTTATATTGTGTTTAAGTATTACTGCATTCTCACTTTTGGTATATTATAGCCTTAAATTTAGTCAAAATCACCCTCACAGTGGTGCGACGCTTCTGTAACTAGCGCGACGCTTCTTTCTTGGATTCTTTCTGGATAGGAGTCAAGCTAGAATGGTCCAAATCTCAAAGTTGCAGTTGTCCTATGAGGTGTTTTGGGGATAAGAGAGATTTTTTTGTCCCTCATTGTTGATGAATCATGTAATTACTCAAGGAGACAAACACTCCTACTTATTATCCAAATTTGGGGGGATTGTTTCTAACTTCCCTAAATTCTAGGTAATGACTCATAGGGTGAATTTACAGCGTATTTTGGATCAGGTTTTGACCCAATGAGGTGGAATATCTTCTATTTTCTATATGTAGTCCAACTCAATTCATTTTATAGGTTGGATAGTTTATATTTGTAGTGTGGAGCTTATGTACAGACATTTTCAGTGAAATCAAAGATGTGTTGCAACTATAATTTTGGGACTATAGTGGTATGCTTATTAGCATTGGTTTTTCTCAGTAAAACCATCAATTTGAATGTTTATGATTTCTTTCCATCACGTGTATGCTTCTATATGATGACCTTAGGAGTCTATGAACATAATTCTTGCTTTATGTGCTCTGTTTTATAAGATTTTCATGAATATGTTATAATTCATCTGATGAATGAATTCATGTAATATGCTCATTCTAACTCTCTCTCTCTTTTCAAACCCTATACCACAATGGAAAATTAATTATGTTTCTAAGTATACCTACCTAGCCTCATATTCATCTTTGCAGTTATACCTTTGAAATCAGACCTAAAACCTAGACCTGGTTCCTTGACTGACATTCCTATCGAGAAAAATTCAAAACAAAAAACATAATTCATTGAGATTATATCTAGCCTAATATCATTACATCTATAGTCTCCTCATTTGAATGTAAAAGTGACATTGAGAGATCCCTCTGTGGTTTTGGTAGGGCTAGATACCAAACCTAAATATTGGTTTGAGGTTACCTCCTTCAGTATCCCTTCTCAGCTTGGGGAAATAGAGAGATTGATAATAGGCACCACATGGTGTTCTCAGTTTTGTGAGCATACCACACAGTGGTAAAAACATCAATAGGGTTCACACCCTTCCAGTTAGTCTACGGAGTGGAGATCGTGCTTCCCATCGAATGTGAAATCCCCACCTTGCATTCGGACATCGAACTTATCACCTATACTAAGCCATTAGAGAAACGATTGGTATAATTAGAACTTGTCATTGAAAGTTGAAGAGAGTCTCTCCAACATAAAAAATATGACAAGAAGAGGGTCAAAGCATCATCTGATCGCAACATCACCCCTCGGTAATTTACTAAGGGATAACTAGTCCTACATTATGAGGTCGCAGAAGAAGCTTTAGGACTCGATAAGTTCGAGAAATTATGGAAGGGTCCATACATTTTCAAACATTTCCTCCTTAAGGCAGCATACATTTTATTAGAGCCTGATGATACATGTCTAAAAAACCCCGTCAATGGACTCTACCTCAAAAAATTTCACCCATAAATGAAGGGCATCAATACCCTAAAACGAATATGTATGCACCATAATTTTTTATGATAATCACCTCATCATGGACTTGTTCTAAAAGAACAATCTCTCATCTTGTGTCACAGATGGATCGTTCGCCAATATACTGTTTCAGATTTCCTAATGGTTCTTCTTGATGGTCGCAAAACTTATCTATTGTGTGGTGGGCCATATACTCGCTTGACCAGTCACCATACCTCACTAACAGACTTTGTATTTGATCAGACACTAATAATAAAGTCGAATATGATGTTTTCATATGAATTTTAAGTGACATCTCCCTCCAAGGCATCCACCATTTACATGTCTTCCCTCATTCCCATCTGGTTTCATCACAGTTAAACAAAACCTTTCAAGTGTGTGATCCATGCCTCTTTAGGAAATACCTACATACACAAAAATTAGCCCGCATTTTTTATCACATCACGTTGACACATATACCAAGAGATAAAAACCATGTAGATGATTTCATAGCTAACCATATCCTATAATAGAATGCATCACATATATATAATTGACCATAAGAGCATAAAATAAATCATACACAAAAAAAAACATAAAAACATCATAAAGCTATCCATATTCACGTAATGAAAGCCATCAAAATACATATCCCATATATATTTCAAAAAATATATGTATGTCCCATTATACAAAAAATGAGAGCACTATCTCATCGCTAGGAAAAAAATATGTCATCAAAAACATAGGGGGGCATCCTCATAATGGGTGTTTGCTATGGTATATACATAAGTAAATTCCAGGGCTAAGTCCCACTAGTTGGGTCTTGTGGACCAACATATACACCAAGAGCCACAATAGGGGTAGTTGTAGCCACCAAAAATCCTACACGGCACAACACCAAACGATGTGCCTACTCACGAGCCATCACTGTCTCGATCGCCAGCTCTACCAAGTAATAAAAGCCCCTAGTGGGAATTCCCCGGGTCAAGGCATATACCCTCTCCCAAGTATCATATTAGATATGTAGCTTGGCCTCCAATTCCATCGAGAAATCGTTTACGACCTCAGCACACTCATGCCATCCCTCGTCATCCCCAGCTGCCGCAACACTGGTAACCACCCCGGAGGGTCCACCCATCTATAACTAGTGCAACGACACCGATTTTGTAGGCATAGGATGAGGCCTATTGTCTCTCGGTGTTTTTGGATGGTGTGCCACTCCTGGTACATCCATACGTCATGGGTCATTTCCTCCCAAGTAGGCCAACGATTGTCCCCCATGCCCCGCATCTGCAAGTAAACAAACATGATATCAGTGTCATCATAAAAAACACATAGATATATACATTTAAGCAATACTCAAATTCAAAAACATAGATATCATACATATTGGTCCCCATTCATAACCGAGAGTGAGACCCATGTCTAGATCACCCTGGAAGTCTACACCATGATAAAGGTACTCCAAAATAAACTAAGGGTTGGAGTTAAACCAACCCTCCACAATTTTGTTGCAGTACCTCCCTGCAGCTCTACCTCCATCTCGGGGCATGACAGGCACCCACCTCCATATGCTAGGGTCCCTCAGAGGACTATCTGGCACCACAATAAAGGGTCGTAACATGACCACCCTCTCGTACATAATGCTACAAAAAATACTTGCATAGGAAAATCACTATAGCCCACCCAACTTCACCTGTATGAGCTAACATGAAATACCCTTGTATATCAAGTGAGCCTAATCAAAGAAATGGCCCGCTTGCAGTTGTAGGACCACTATATGCAGCCCTGATACTGTATGGGGTGAAGATGACCCCACCAAACACATAATCATAGACAAATCCGCACACTCTTCCAAACTCACAACAGAGGATATGTTGATACAAACATCCTTGATAGCATTGCACCCATAGTGGCCCTCATGCTGTGCCCATCGGCGGATGTACACATGCCATGATGGCAGTGGATAAGGTAATGCCTCCCCATGAGGTAGTAGGCTGGCCACAAAGTAAACATCCAGTTGAGCTGATATCGGCAAGTTAGCTCGCCTCTCGACCATGATCTCTTGTGAATTATCCCAACAGCGAACCAATAATTGTAAAAATCAATCCCATGATCTCAGGATGGGGTTTTGAAGATAATTTGACAACCCCCACTGTGCCAGAGTCTGACATACTACTGTATCTTAGGTCACTTGATCACGGAGGGTAGTACAGTCCTTCTCCCTCCACATCATCCTACCATAAAAAAACATCAAAAATATCATTTTTTGGCCCCTTTAGTTAAAAATGAGGAAAAGAGTATTTTTAGTGGACCGCATGCTTTCATCCTACATAGGCGCACATATTGCTCTTATGTGTTATGAATAGGCATGTGATGCGCACATGTGTTCAACCATAAGGTGCGTTGAACGCCATGGTCGGTTGGCGCACATGTTCTTTACATAGACGCAACGTTTAATGTGCCTGTGTGAAGAATTTGCATGAGGAAGATGCATGAAGGTCATGGCTTAACACGTCGAAGATGTGACTAACTTAGATTCGCCCATGCGATCCCCCAAAAGTAACCCTAAAAGGCCATACAGGGGACCCCTCTACAGCCTACCTACCCTACAAGAAGAAAAAATGAAACGTATAGGGTGTTAGCTCCTACCTGACCCTCATCGCATGCATACTGGGTACTCTGGTTGACCACAACAGAAATAAATTCTCCAAATATAGCCTCTGACCTCTCAAGCTCACCAGTGTGAATGGATTGAAATTGGGCCCTTTTTGCCAATATATCATCCTTTTTTGCAATTTTCTAGAGCCCATAACTAGAGCTCGGGACCTATTTTCTAAAAAATGTGAGATACACAGGGATGAATATCTCATTATCTTCAACTTGGAACTCTTCATTCAAGTTATCACCAAAAATCATTTTTGGGTGCGTCCTGTTGAGCTCTAAAGATGTTCTTTCTTCCACCACATTCCACTCCATTTCCTTTGTCCATTATTAATCACAGGCTCAAATGATCAGTAGAATTAGTTAAAATTGCTTTAATAATGAATATCATGACTAACTTGCTATGTTTTTATGATTTTGTCATTGTAGTACTTTTTGAACTAGATCTAGCTACAGAATGCAGACATTCTGTAGCTAGTTGCCGATTCTGCAGTTGTCTTCATGTCTACACAGGTTCCAGGTGTCATCTTGGAGAAAAACACATATGGGCGTATTCCACATCATTCCCTCATTATTTGTTGCTCTCCACGAAGTTTGAACGGAATTCTGGAGGCGGTTATGTACGTGGGAACTCAAACTAGGAGACAGACTCCTAATAGGACAAGGACAGTCCAGATGTCCTTAATTCTATTACGTGACCACCATCAGAGTCCTAGTTTGGTTTTTATTTGGAAAGACAATTATCCCTAGGTTATCTCAAGACAGTTATGTAATGTTGATTATAAATATGGCTCGGGAAACCGAGGGACAAGGTTAGATTTTGTTTTTTACTACTAGATTTCAGAAGTACGAAAACACTCTGTTTTGAAGAAATTTCTCTTTTAATGCAAGAAGTATCATTTCCTTGAAAGCGTTGAGTCAACCTTGAAGTAGATTTCGTGCTACTCCGGTGGTAGAGGGCCCCTGCCTCCTGAGCATCCTTGTTTATACGGTTTAGATAAGTATTTTAGTCTCATTTTCATTTCTAGCTTAGGCAAGTTTTTGAAGTTTATGTTCATATTTGTTTACATTAATTATCACAGGTAGACTTACTCCTATAAACTCTTCCAAAATATCATTACGATGAATAAGGCATAGCTGTGGTATTGTAGGTTTTAGTTGCATTTCCTTTCATTAATTATCACAGTTAGACTTACTCTAATAAACTCTTCCAAAATATCATCATGATGAATAAGGCATAGCTGTGGTATTGTAGGTTTTAGTTGCTTGTTTACACTAAGTGTCACAGCCGGTCTTACTCTTACAAACTCTTCCAAAATTTCATTAACAACGAATAAGAAACAGCTGTGGTGTCTTAGATTCTAGTTGTATTTTCTTTCAGTCTTCTACTTATGTTCAATTGCATTGAATAATACAGCCAGAATTGTTTTTACAAACTCTTCCAAAATATCATTCACATTGAACAAGATGGGCTGTAGAATTCCAATAGACTAGCTGCATGTTAATTTAGTCATAACACTCCGGAGGTTGATTGCATTTAGTTTAGCTCTGTCACTACATTTCAAGCTTTGATAATGGCATTTTAGTTTAACTCTGTTCACTGTACTTCAAGTAGATTAGTAGCACTCTAGTTTAGTCTTAGCTCACTGTATTAGCATTACAGTTTAGTTGTTATCCATTGCATTCTAAATTGTATTAGTTGTTAAATTTAGATACCACGGTCTTCATTATTTACAAAACTTATTTTGTTCCAACCTCATATTAATACATAATAATCTGGACAGAAGCTAGTATCAGTCTAAGGCCTGGAGTATTTTGCAACCTTTTTACCATTTCACAAATAAGCCTTTTCTCAAGGACTATTCTAAAAAGAAACCTATAACTTTTGAGTGAGGCCTAGTGGTGCTAAATTGAGTTGCAGAACATAATTAGAAGTTAGTTTAGAGTAGAAATCTTATTGTGCTACAAATGTTCTTTTCCAAATATGTTTCAATAAACCTTTAACCATGGATGAGATGTTGTAACATTGTAAGTTGATTGTTTATTTAGGAGAACTTCATTTACACTTAACTTGTCCATTTCTCAAGCTCTTCCAACACATTTTTAATGAATGAATTGGATAAGTTCAAGCTCATGTTGTATTTCTTTGCAATGAAGTCATTATCAAGCTTTTCATTTGTTGTTTGCCAGCCATAGTTTAGGCTTTGTTCTGTTTTAGTATTTGCAATTGTTGTTTGCCATCCATAGTTTAGGCCTTGTTCTGCTTTAATATAACCAATAGTTTCTTTTCACTAGCATTTAGTTCTTTCCCTTTTCAAACATAAAACCATAAAACCAAAAACATCAGAAAACACTAAACACAATGTAGTGAGAAACAAATACCTAGGCACATATAGTGCACCACACTTCAGCAGTTTACCAACCCTAGTTGAAAATTAATGAACTCAATTTAGGAACACTAGGTTGAGCACAAACACGTCCCACGGCCCAAAATTCGCCTCAAGTATGCCCTCTCTTGTTTTTTAATTCATGTCATCATAAATTATTCACATGTTTTAACAATATGTTTTCACTTGGGGTATTGGCCACAAACACTGCAGGTACATCAGAAACGCCATGCTTCGATCAACACCTCGATAGAAAGTTACAAGAGCAGGTATCATTCAACACTCAACATGATAGGCTTCCTTTTAAGCTTTTCATATCCTGACATCATTTCTCCAAAATGCACCATAGGATCCATCATCTTGACCATGTTTACCATCACCTCACCTTACACATGATAGGCACCCACGTCAGTCGATAGAGCTTCCCCACGCATGGCACCCTTAATATTCATAGACCCCCATCCATTATCGGGATCCATGACCACCCACTCAGGCCTGGGAACCACCTCATTTATATGCCTTGATGATCGACCTCATTTTGCTTCACTCATCACATACTAAAACCAAATCTCATACCACCACAAATATTTTTTGATAGATCAACAAGATACATTACTTCATTTCACATTTTTCCTATCACACACCCATGAATATAGCCCATATGTGTCACTTCATCTGCCTCAACACACCCACACCAATAAAAACCAATGGGGCCCCCACCCTCAGCAAATAAATATCTTCCTTGCATCATCATGAAATACCCACACATGTTAATGGGGCACCCGTCTTCGTGTTTTTACATCCAAACCAATTTTACATTCTTTTGGGAAGTGTACAAAGAATTTTTAGGAGAAATAATTCCACCCATATTTTTAAGTTTCATACTTGGTGGCAGTTTCTATTCACCCTTGGTCGGAGCTTGCAAATTTTTTACCAATCACTATCACATCAGTCACAACATACTTACACACACCCTCGATGTCCTATAGACTCCAGGGCTATGCCTATCAGAATTTTTTTTGACTACCGCCACTTGCATCACAGTTTTGACGTCGGGCCAGTTGTCCATAACCATTACTCATAGCCAACTCTCATTATCTTGCCTTGTTAACCCACCATGTTACAACTCGCTTCGCCAGAAACCTTGATCCCTTGTATCAACACCTTTTTGGACGGTTGATGCTTCTCTCTTGTCGAATTCATCAAACATATTCTAGGATTGAGGTAGTACCTTGGATGGTTGCCCCCTTTTAAGGAACATCCTCGGGTGGCACAATGGGAATCAACATTTCGCATTGATGTCATCGATCCCCCTAACATTCAACATAAACACCAATTTTCATTTCAAGGAGGTAATGTAATTCATAACCATTGTAGCTCTGGCATTTACTTGAAGACCCGTGCATTACTAAGCATCTCTTTCAGCAATTATTAAGCCACAATGCACATAAGGTTCCCAAAAGTCGAAGACCCATGCATAAATTAGCACCTCATCAAAAACTTCTTCACCTAGAAAATGCATGGGGGTACCAATTTCAGTATATTTGTTCAAAGTAAAATTTCCCTTGAGGGCGCCAACAATGGTCATCACCAACTAGCAGCATGTCACTTACCACAATGTGACTTGATTGTAATATTCCTAAATTATCATGCAACTAATTGGAATAATAATTTCTTCTGTTATCATTTAGCTAGATAAATAAACAGGTAGGAAGGCCAATAAATATCTTTAGTAGGAATAAAATACCTCTTAATGTGAAAAGGGATCATGTTCATAGCTGGATAAAGCACCCTCATGTGTGAACAAGGGCTAATGCATGTGGACAAGGTCAATTTTGACCAAATCAATAGTGCTGGTATGGAGGGAGTGGATAATCAATGAGAGATAACACAATGTGAATGGGAGGAAGTCTCCATGATAGTAGTAACATTAATGAGTGGGACCCAAGGTGAGAAGGCTCACATTGTTTATAAGGAGGGCAAGGCATCCATATATGGGGGATGATTGATTATTTATTTTGTGGTATGTATGACTCCTTGCACTCTCTAGTTGTTTAGCTAAGATTGTTCTGTTGTTTAGCACCGGGTGTTCCCGAGCGGGGATCCCACCTCTTCCATTGAGGTAGCCTCTAGAAAGAGTAGTGTAATATCATTTACACACTCCATAATTCTATCCAAGCTTCAGTCTTTAATTACAACACATTATCTGTTTATAATTGTGTTGTGTTGCACGTTGTTTCAGTGGAGGGTTGAGAAACCCACTTTCTGAGCTAGTTTTTCAGAGGAGGAAGCATTCTTCTCACTGGGAGATTAGTAAAGGATTTTATTGAGCTTTATTTCACATCTTGGCACCAGGCCAACCTATTCCCATCATCTACAATGCAGATTCCCTCTTTGACTGCGTTATTTTTGTGAGCATCTGCAGTGGAGGTTTCAGTGCTTGTTTTGGAGGGTGAGATCTTCAGTGTTGGGATCAGACTTTCACTTGAAGGATCTATTGGAGGAGATATATTCATTTAGCTATCATTTTCAGCCATCTCCATACAATCATTCAATTCCAGCTACTATTTTTCCCTAGGGCTGCATTCCGACATTTTGTACTTTTTCGTATTTCCGGAAACCCTTCCTAAGTTGTCTTGGAAATGTGTTTAGGAGCCTAGATCTTCGCTCCTAACATTGTTTGAGCTATATAACAACAGATCCATATTGTTATATCTTGCTGTAGTAGTTTATGCCCTAAAAATGCACTTTCATGGCTCATGGCATTTGAATAACAATGTTTTTCTCATGTATTGACATATTTTCTTAGAGCAGGCTTGCTTTGTATTTCTCGAGTGACTTGATCCTCAAGATCTTGTGCCTATTATTTTCTGATATTTTTAATAAGATGGATGTACATTTGTCTCATATCATGACGTATTGATTTGTTCACTGCTATTTCCATTATTGTGTTCAAATATTGTTGCTTCCCCAATTGGGAATATTACATTAATAGAACCAATACCTGTCATATTGTATTAACTAGTCATCCTAATGAGAATAGGACATGCCCACCTTGTAGAAAAGTTTCTTATTTTATCACCAAAGGTTTCCTGAAGAGCATGGTTACTCTTTATCTTCAGTGAATGGGTCCCTCTACTCATGTTTGCAACAAGTTACTCTCTCTCTATCTCAAATAAGTTATGAAGACTCTTAGTAAGAACATCAAACATGATGTATTTTGGCTATACGCTTGATCCTAGACCTCATGCATTGGGGGGAAAATATTAACACTAGAAAATCATACACTATAAGTGACATTAGAATTTCTCCAAAAAAAGGTAAAAATCAAGATTTTCTAGCAGAAGACATCATGGAAAGATTAAAAAATAAATTTTTCTAAGGTTATCTGAAAAAATATTGGACCTCGCACTAGAAACAAAGAAGGTTTGCATAGACCGCACAATTTTTTCTTCGAAAACTGCGCAGTCTAGGGAAGGGTGAAATTTCATATTCCAGGACCACTTCCCATGTCATTTGGGGAGGTGATTCCCTGACATGGACATTCAAGGACAATCGACTTGACGTTGCCCTGAAGATATGCAACCCTCAATGGAATAATCTTGCCCTACAATTGGGTCACTATCAATCTTGAACCAAGGGAGGGAATATGGGTTCAAAATTCTCAATATAAACAAGCCATGTGAAGAGAAGAACATGAGACATTTTTATGCTGACCAAATTGTTATCATAGAAACACCACATTTCATTGTTGAAGCAAAGGAAGTGAGAGAAATAACATGTTGTCCATATCGCTTCTAAGCAATCCAACATATTAGTGAGAGTAGAAGAGTCCACCATTTGAGATTCTTCACACTTCTTTTGAGAGAGAAGGGAAGATTGCAAAGAGATTAAAGAAAGGTACCTCCTTGCTGAGGATATTTGAGCACCATATCTCAAAGGATTCTCTTCAAGTGTTTTAGCATTCTATTGTATTCTTATACCACCAGTAGTCAATAAAGGGAGTATTTATTCGTTGTTCTATTGACAAGTTTTATCCATTGAGTATTGTGTTTTATTTGTCTCTATTATGTAGGCTTATGTTTCTTCATGCATTACTTCCAATAATATTCATGCTTTGTTTTGTTTAAGTCTATTCACTAATATCGCCAACTATCTCTGTGATCCTTTGTAGGGAACAACCAACTATTAAGGAGGTGTTATTTGGTGGTCCATTGCCACAAAAATAGTAGCACACCCATCATATGGTCATTATTCCTCCATTTCCCCTATCATTCATTCTGATGAAGACATTATGGAAGCTATGACCACCCCTAACTATCCTTGAGATGATATATACCAGCATGTGTACTTATTTCCATGGAAAACCCATGATCAATATGTTGTGGATTCCAAAGGCTTCATCCATGATGAGGTTGATTGGTTAAATAAATCCCTTACTTTGATCTCATGAATTTGAACCACATACAGCTTGTGGGAATTATAGTTCCACTGAATGTTTGAGAAAGGTGTCATCCACTTTTGAGAGTCTAGGAGAACCATTTATCCCCAACCTTCCTAGTGCATCTGGTAGTTTCGACTATAGTACAATTATTATTCCCAATTTTGAAGAACCTCTAGAGTCCCATATCACCTCAGATCACTCTTGGGATGTTCCACTTAGTCATTCCATCATCTTACATCAAAAACCCGAACCCTTAAACATTTTTTTTGTTCAACCACAGTGTCGTCTAAATGAGCATCAATTCCTTATAACTGAAGTCACTCTTTGGTATAGTGACACCATGCATGCGAACCCAAAAATTTAGTCCATTTGATTCATATATGCGGTGCTGAGCGATATTGGTAATTCACAACTTCCTTTCTCTTACTTCAACCTTTATTTATTCTTCCCACATGAAGACATACATAGCCTAAAAAAATTTCAAACCACATAGTCAAAATGTGTTTAAATCCCACTAATCTAAATACATTTGGCATTTCCATATCATGCTACATCCATTGATAAAAAAATGGGGGGCATTTATGCCCCTACATCTACTCATCATCGTCTAGAGGATATCGTACCTGTAGGCTCGGATGCTTGAGGCAATTATTCGAGCACCTGAAACACAATGGCACTCCAGAAAATCATCTATCTAGGGGGCATCATTCCCACCTGATAGATCTCGTCCATCATGATATACTTAGGGGTAGTATATCATGCTTGGGGGCATGGCAGCACCCATGTCCACCTTCTCACTTGATTAACATAATTCACTAACTACACCCCAACAATCTAGGTATGATCGAGTATCCTTTAATTTCTTAGATAGTTTTTCCTACTGGTCTCTTCGGTAGGCCATATACCCATCACATATTATAGATTCTTGATACCATACATTCAAACATTCTACTCTATGTGATGTCCACACTTACCACCCAATCCCCATGTTTGACTTGGTGAGAGTGGATGATCCTAGACCTTCTCTAGTAGTTCATTATTGTATTCCTTTATTTTCTTAATTCTTCACAAGGAACTGTACTTCCAAGAAGCATTAAGCCCATTTTAGACAAGTAAGGTCACCTACCTAAAAGTCGTAGATCTGGATTCTAGCAATCGGTTTGTCTGCTAAGATATCCATAATATCAAGGGTCTTCTCCCCCTCTCCAAATTCTCCAACAACTTACTATACAAATTAATTCGATTTGTGGGCAAGAAGCACTTTTATAGGAAAAACCCTAGCTTTTTTTTCGCCCATTGCGACCAAACCATATCTCGGTTTGATGAACCGTCAGCACTGTTATAAACCTACTGAGTTCTTTAATGGGTCTCACTTTTTTTTTGTAATTTCACACTTCACCAACAGGCCATTTTTTCCAAGAGGTTTCACTTTTCCACCAATTCAAAACAAATTTCTTCATATGAGCCGCTTGTACTATGGTACCAATTTACCTTTTCACTTGTCGATTTTTGTGTCAATTTTTTCATGAGTAACAATTATTTATTCATGTGTTTGTGGTCCCATCTAGGCCTCACCCATGGGTCAATATCATCGAGTCACCCTTGTTTAGATCATTTGAGATGATTCACCCTTGCATTCATGTAGTCTGTTCCAAGTCCCATGGAGTCCAGTTACAGTGTTCCATCCATATTTGTGTCACATTCATCCCAGTTTTCTCACATTTGGCCTCCATCTATACTGCTCTATCTCTGAAAAGCCTTCATATGAGTAATTTACTATCCGATTTGGAATTGAATCAATCACTACCCAGTCAACCATACATATTATGATATGACAAGTGAATTCGTAAGTCCAACATTCACCTTATTTTCCTCCATCATCATCCCTCATGTCAAGTCACTTTACTATGATCCCTCATGCCTTTTTTGAGGATACTTCATTTCCTGAACTCTAGTGGGCCTTCTTCTGTCTACTTCAACACATTTATTCTAAGAGAGTGGTCTAGAGGGAAGTGTACCTTGGTCCCAACTTTGATCTTTGTTTGGTTCACTGGATCTAGAAAATGGAATCATCATTTCCCTTTTACTTGGTTGTTCCTCACAAGATCGACTCTGACTCATTACCGCATGATTTTGAATCGTACACTTGATGGTCCGGTGATCTAGATAATTATACCAGTGATTTCCTAGGTGTGTGTCAGATGTTCTAGACCTCATGAGGGGGTGGCCTTCTAGGTAGACCCCACATGCCCATATGTCCATAGATTATGATCCAGCGTTAGATGAAGTTCCACATATTTTACGGGTTATGTTTCAGCCACTTGCAACACCTAAAACATGCATGTCTCCTTCAGATGGTCCATTCAGATATTCAGATCCCTTTCCTATTCAGCAAGGCTTCTATCATTGTGATTACCCCTCACCATATCTACTTCAGGGGCATTATGTCTCATGTACTCAGATTTTAATGTATTCAATCTTGGAGTATGTTTTTCCCCATGTATTATGTATATGGGACTCATTGTATTATTTTCTGGCCCATTGATTCCAACTTATCATGTATCATATACATTGTATCTCAGTCCCACATTATTGGGCTCACCATTATTCTTTGTACTCAGTTATCACGGTGGGTATGGGTATGCCTCCCTCACCTCATTTGAGATCATGTAATCCAAAATAAAAGGATAATTATATCCATTTAGTAGGTCTCACCCTTCCATTCCTCTATCCTTCCTTGCATTTCTTCAATTATATCTCTCTCTTTCTTCGAATACCCTTTGGTGTCTCATGGAAGTGTCACCTACAACATATTTCGATCATGCCACTTGCTCTTAACACTCATATGTTGGGGGGAATTTTTTATCACCAAGAAATTAACACCTAGCCATTTCTAACAAGGTGGATCGAAATCTACCATGTAAGATTAATTTTACCATAGTAAAATCACTTTCACCATGGGAAATAATTTAGTAAACCATTTTTATTAAATTATTTATGATTGAAATTAAAAAACTCCATGGGAATAATTGAATAAATCATTGTTTATTTAATTTTCTCTAGGAATAATTATTAAATAATTATTTGATAGCTATTCCTTGTCACAATTAACTAAGTCACCTAGGAATAATTAAACAAATCACTATTTATTTATTATTCCTTAATTATAATTTTGGAATAATTGTTAAATCAATATTTAATAATTATTTCAATTTCACATCTTCCTTATTCCTCATGAAATAATTAATAAATATCATTTTATTTGTTAATTATTTATAAATAAATATATTTGACCATTTTGAATATCTTTTCCCTCTCCATAAAATATTATAAAGTATTCCTAACGGTTAGATGTTGATTTGGTCAATAATATTTTATTATTCTCCATTTTTGAGATCAACCCAATACTTTATTATAAATAAGAGGGTTTTCAATTCGTTCTTCACCATGATCATTATCATCGTCACCACTATCATCTTCTTGCATTTGATCTACCACTAGAGTTCTATTCATTGTTTTGGGTTTTTCACATATTGAGAGAGAGAATCCGTCACTAAAGAATAAAGGAAATCTAAAGGACCCATCCCACGGAGGGGTATTTGTAGGCCCTTGTTGTAGATCTCCTTCACCAAGTCATTTTAATAAAATATTTGTTCATTTTAAAAGTATTTCCGTATTTCCCGGATGCGGGTGTTTAATGTTGCTGCTCTGGAGGCGGGCTTTTGGGTTGGCAAGTGGCATAGCCACATGGCCACCCAAAGGCCCCAATGGCGAGAATTAAATTGCTCCAGCTGCTCTCACACTCCCCATTTAATTCTGTGCAGAAGCCAAAGTCACTACCATCCCTTCAAAATCAAGGCCCAAAACCATCTCTTTCCTCTTCTTGGTTCTTCTCCTCGTCTTTCTAGTTGCTTGTCTCCCCTACCTCAACCTATGGGATGTAACTGTCCCCCTGGAGTCGCATAGATGAGCTCCCGCATGCCAACATGGAGATGTTGCATTCTTCTCTGCTGCATTGAGGTTCTTCCAGGCCACCACTTCTCACAGAGCCTCCACTGTCAGCTGAATTTCACCCCTGCGGACAACTTCACCACTAACTCTGTTCCTTCGACTTTGTGGTGCCATCACCCCGCTTCTTCTTCGGCTCAGAGAACCCACCACCCTGACTGTGCCACCATGCCTTCTCTCCAGTATCGCATGCACTGCAGGCGTGGCAGCAACAGAGGGCAGATCGCTCGCTCATCTCCCTCATCCCATTCTAACACCCCTCCTTCCTCCCTGGAGCACTCCCATGGCCGTTATCCTGCCACCCGTAGTGGGCGTGGACGAATTGTTGGTCAGTCCCATCATTTTTCTTAGCCTACTTATGCCATGACCACTCCACCGCCTCTTCCCCTTCTAGACTCCATAGCCTCTTCGTAGTCCACCCACTCGACCAAAATACAGAAACTCTCCCACCGAGACGCCTCCTTTGTAGTCGTGAAGGGCAACCCTGTTTCTGGCAGCCACAGTAAGAACTCTGACAACATCAGCAGATCTGGTAGCAACAAGGATGATTGGAAGCATGGTAAACAAGCTCTAGGCAAAGCACGCGGGACCAAGGAGCCCCGACATACACAAGATTCCACCCAGGATACGCAGGTCAATGACACTGATGAATACAGGTGTTTAATTATCGAAGAGACTCCTCCCTCTCCTAATGACACCTAGGCTCTCAGGTTCTTTCTGTTTCATATTTTTTGGTCTCAAGGTCCTTGGTCACAAGGTTTTTTTAATTTTTTGTGTCAATTTCGAGCAAAAGATGCAAACAATTATCAGTTTTCTTTGTATAACGTTGGTTTCCTATCTCAAGGCAGTGAAACAGACTCTTATTGGATTGGTTCTCCCTTCGCGGGCAGTCCCATTTTTGCTATTTTTTGAGAAGTATGCCTTTGAATCAAGCCAGATTTGCAGAGGACTGTGCCTCCATGTACATTATGTTACACTAATAGAAATTAGTCTTATTTAGAAAAAAAAAAATTATTTTCGTATTGGGTTATTACATTGGATATCTATTGTTGTTTGTTGCTTTGGATCACATATATATTTTTACCACGGGGATTTATCACTTTATTATTTCATATTTGAAGCATAAATAACCACATATTGTTGTTACGGTCACTTGTCACCAGTGAATTAAGTGAATCGTTTTTTGGTACACCTTCCAAGAAATTTCATACTAAAAAATGGTGACTCCACTCAGTTTTTAGCTACATTTGTCGTCAAAACATTGCAACTTGTTGAAGCCTCGAAAATCGCTGCTACAACATTGGGGGATAACCACCCGGTCCGGACCTTAATACAGCTCCTTTTCCATTTATGATAGTGGCTCTGACTGGTTTAACTAGGTCCAGTTACCTCTTCCCTATCGCTATTGGTTTATGATGTTTCCTTAAATACCAATAGACAGGGATATCAGATCAATTCTTCTTGTTGATCAGGCAAGAGAATGACCCTTAAGCTGATTTGGGTTCAGCCAAACCACAACTAAGATTTTGCCTCTTTGAAAAGAGGACTTAAAAGAATGTAAATTTAATCTAATTGCAAACTTATTCTATAATGCAAGCAAAAAGAAACTAATCTAAATCCTATCTCAATCAGGTAGATGAAAATCTAACCCAATTAAGAGAAAGATAATTAAGTGATGAGAATTAAAATATGTCTGGCTTTTAATTAATGTCAAACTAACGAAGAAATTCAATTAGCTCACATTTGTGAGTACCAAAACACATTCTATTGGGACCATTTGACTAAAATAATAAATCAACAACACTCCGGAAGAAATTCACAAAAATGATATCGATTATCATATCAGTCAAACTAATAATTAAAAAATAACATGTGGAAGAAATTCACAACACGTTACTATTTAATAAATTAGTGTTATAAGACAAATTTCTGAGTAATGGTTACTCAGAAATCAGATTTTAATTCATAAGAGCAGAGATACTTAACAATTTGAGACAGATTATCCATATCAACAGAAATGCCAAAACATGAATAAAATGAAACAACAATTTTATTAAAATAAAAATGAAACTGGTATTTGATACAGAAATGCCAAAAATACCAGTTAATTGAATCTGCTTCTCTGATCTTGGTCTCTAACAGTACTTTACATTACTTGAATTTCTGCTTTCAAGACTAGAGCTGCAGAAATGCAAACTCTGCCCATCATGCATAATTCAAGATATAAAGAATAAACCCTCATTAATGTTCAGATCTGAAATTTTCTGTCCTCCCCATCTACAACTCTAAATCCCTATTACAGAAATGTTTTTAGAAGTCTGGAATTGTAGAGGAGGGCAGCCTTTTATTCCATTCTGCAATCTGCTATTTATAATATTTGCAAAGGAATTCTTGAGATGAAATTTTGTTGAAGAAAATCTATCCAATCACTTTTATTTGCTCAAAAATTCCAATCTTTTAATTGCTGGAGCATTCTCATTGATTAATATCTTCTCTTCATATCTCTTCTATTGTTTTCCTGCAAAAATAAATCAAAATAAATTAAGATGCAATCAATAAGAACAAAATATCATTTCTGGCATTTAAAACAAATCCAATCAAATTCTATTTAAATAAATAATTGAAAATATAAGTTCTCTATTGATGTCTGGGATGGTTTAATTGGCCAAGGATATTATTGACAAATGGATCTTCAATTAGAAGAGGCTTGGACAAATGAAAATGCATAAAATAAATCAGAAAAAATAATTTTGCTTTAGAAATTTGGAGCTTGATTTTCTGCATGCTTTTTGACCCAATTAATGACCAAATCTATTAGTGGAACCTCCTCAGAAATGTTATCCTTGATTTTATCTTTCCAATGAGCTGTCCTGGGCCTCATTTAGCCAAGTAAAACTCATTCTATGAGCTTTCAAAGTTGATGAGTCAAATCTGGCATAAATCTGAAAATTCTGTTGCTGGGCTAAAAATCAGAATTTTTAATTAGAAATTTAATCCTAAATTAGATTCTAATTATCTAATAATTAATTCTAAATTAATTATTAACTAACTAATATATACAATTAATTTTAATTAATTATCATCTAATTTAGAAATTAATTAAGTTCCAAAATTAAATTAATATACGAATGATTTGAAAGAATTAATTTAAATATGATTAATATTATAATTCAAATTATATTAAAATTATAATATAATTATTATAATATAAAAATATAAAAATTAATTTACAAACCATTGGAATCAATCCAAACCCAAAATCCATAAAACAAACCATTGAAATCAATCAAAACTCATTAATTCATCCATGTAAGTTTGTGGAAGGATATGGTGAGTGGAGTGTGAGGTGAGGGTGACGTGAGGTGAAACAAAAACTTTATATTAAAAAAAAAATTTAACACATCGCATATCGCAAGAACCTTGGATCGGGGTTTTTTAAATGTGCATGTTCTAAAAATTGCGATGGATCCGAAATTGCGAAATTGCGATCTTGCGATCTGCGATGGATCCGAAATTTGCGATCTGCGATCTGCGATGGATTCGAATTTGCGATTTGCGATCTGCGATGGATCTGAAATTTGCAATTTGCGATCTGCGATGGATTTGAATTTGCGATTTGCGATCTGCGATGGATCTGAAATTTGCGATTTGCGATCTGCGATGGATCTGAAATTTGCGATCTGCGATCTGCGATGAATCTGAAATTTGCGATCTGCGATCTGCGACGAATCTGAAATTTGCGATCTGCGATCTGCGATGGATCCGATGATGTAATAATTTTTTATTTTTTTTTGGTTTTATTTTAATGATGTTTAGTTTAGCTATGAAATTTTCTAAACTACAGCCACTCCGAAAAAGAATAAAAAATAGCATTTTTAACCCAGACTAGAAAAATGATGGTACTTCAAAGGAGTACCATTTTTAAACCAGTTGACCAAATGAGGCGAAACAAGCGTCAATGGGAGGCTTATAAAAAATCAATTCAATCAAAACAATAATCCAAAGAAAATTAAAAATTAACAAAAGCGTAGGATAATTAGTTAAATAAAATCCTAAAAGGCGTTTAATAAATTTTTTATAGAAATGGGTCCCTATTATTTGTAGTGAACAAGTAAAAAATGGGGGGGTTGTGTTTTACCACAACAATAGTGACACACGGGAGAAGAACCAGTTATCTCTGTTTGATATGAATAAGATTTTCCTAAAATCAAAGTAAAACTAATTAAAGAAGAGAGAATTATGCTTGAAATGCTTGACTAGGTTCATTAGTCTGAATAAAAGCAAGAATCATCTAACTGTAATTTTTCTTAAAATTTCTCATAAATTAAAATATGTCAAAACTCTATATAAATCCTTAATTAGTTGTAGAGATAAAGCAGGGGTTACTTTACAGCTTAGCTTTTAAAATATACTCGTTTGTCACAGGTAGAGCCACTGTTGCCAGCAAACATCTATAGTCTCGACAGGGTTACCTTTTAATCACCAATGATTCAGAATCCCATCTCTTTAAGAATTATTGACCTAGAGATAAATCCATTTATATATGTTTATTTTTATTTTTTTTATTTTTAGTTCTTAAAAGCCATTGTCCTGGTTTGGTAGCCAGATAGTTGACAATGCCATTCATTGGTTATAATTGGACTGAACAAGTTGGCTCGTGATGAGACCCCTTGTCTTATAATTGTTTGCAATCATAAGCCATTACCCTGGTTTGTTTAGCAGTGTTGGTAATGTCAGCCTATTTTTCCCCTGTGATCATGGTAAGCAGGCTCATGATGAGACCTCTTATCTTTTAAGTTTAAATATATCTCTGGATTATACTCAAGAAAAAATAAGATTCTTCGGGACAGGGTGAATCATTGACTTCTTAAGAGTTAAGAATGAAAATTTCAGAGTTAAAATGTGCTTTGCTGTAAAGTGTCTTTACTTGATTAAAAATAACTTTTCTTGACTGATAATAGAACTTTGAAAGATCTTAATAAAATATTGAAATCTCAAAATGATTACAATTTTGATGAAAAAAGAAATTTTTCCAAATTTTATGATACTTTGTCAACTTCTCTAAATTGGTAATCTCTTCCTTAAGTATGTCTACTTTTATAATAAGAAAATCAAACTTTACTAAGAAATTTAAGAAAAAGTTAATAGATGACTATTAACAATTTTTTTTTTTTTTGTGTATGCCAACCATAGTTAGGTAACTAGAAGGCCTTCCATATAAATCATGTAAAAGTTACTAAAATCAAAACTAAAAACCAAAGGAAAAGAATTCTTATGCTAAAATGAGAAAGAAATCAACAAACAAAAAATAAAAATGAAGAAATTTTAAAAATGGAAAGGAAAATCCAAGTTTCGCGAGATAAACTCAAACAAGAATGTTTATAAAAATGTCTCAACATATGAAGAAATAAAATAATCGTGTAATCAATCCTTCTTATGTCGAGATTTAGAAAAATCATACCTTGTAGGGTTGTAAGTGTTTTAGGCTTTTTTGGATAGCAGTGACGATAAAATTCGGCCACAATGAAAAATTTCTGTCTGATTTCAATCTTTTTGTTTCCAAGCATCATCTTAATCATTTTCTAAAAAAGGAATGCTTAAAGAAACAGATTAAAGGTTCAGAAACTTCCTAGCGTAGCTGTTTGAACGAAGATTATCGCTGCGTCTTGAAATTAAACCAGGAGAAGAGTATGGACTTCTAAAATATGATTTGGCGGAGGATTGGAAGCTTTTATGAAGAGCTGCAAAACAGATTTATATGTCAGAAAAACAAAACTGAAACTAAAGTAACGAAATAGAAATAAATGAAAGTGGGTACATAAATCTTACCATTGGATAATTGCTTTTGATCTTACCTGAAAGGTATCAGTTTCTCCAAACTAGCTGACTTCTTATTTTAATTAACATTAAAAACTTGAAGAAGTCAAACTAACCAAAATCCTATAACCCAAAAATCATTATTTATTTTATTTACACTAAAGCAAGCAGTAAAATGTAAAAATGGAATGCTTAGTGCTCAAGGGAATTGAAATTAAAAGAAATGCATCAAAAATGAAAATGCGAATTTGCTGTAACGAATGTTTCTCAAAATATTATAAGTTTCATATAAACTCCATGATTTTATAAATTGTCCAGAATCAAGACCAAATCCAAAATAATAAATTAAAATATGAAAATAGAGATGTCTTGAATTCCTTTTTAATTATGGAATTATATATTTAAAACTGAAATACATGAAAAATCGGAATGATTTGAATATACTGCAAATTGGTCATTATTTGCTTTCTTACCATAGTGGTTACCCAAGCTTGCTTTTAAAATAACACATCGCCATATTGGATGATTCGCATCACATGTTTCTTCATCATGCAAGACTTCACCTTTGTTGCTATGCCATATATCGATTAAATGTTAATGACTCAGAGGCATGCATTGAAAAATATCACACCGGAGATTGCAATGGCATATGAGTGAGGTAATACATCAAAGATCTTTTATGACCAATTTTTTATCAAAACTGCTAAGAGCTACTTCCGATGAAATCTTATGATATTGTTTTTAATTTCGATTGGGTTTCCCAAATGAATAAAAACAAAGTTAAAGAATGGTCAAATTCTAATGAATCTCAAATAAAATTTCCTTGATCCTGTTGCAAATTTTGAAATGGGTTTGCTGCTTACTTCAAGTTTTGAAAAAAAATGAAAACCTGCAAACAAAACAAAAATAAAAAATGAACTAAGAAAAAGAGAAACTAATAATGGATGAGAATGAACTTGTGAATGCGTACCTGGAAGGAAATTGTCTGTAGATTTTACCTCATGATTCTTCAAATTCTTCCTTCGATTTATCAAAATTATGACTTTGTTCAAAATCATCTCATTATTTTTTCTAAATTAGAGTGAGCAATCAGCCTAAATAAAATATGTTTACTCATGTTTGAGAAATCTGAAACTCATAAAATTCACAAGAAATAAATGTGAAAATAGGCTTCCTTTTGAATTGCAACAATAATTATTTCCTCTGCTCATTCTGAATTATTTTGAGAAAAATCTGTATTGTTATAGTGACTGTTCAATAATGCCTTTAGTAAATAAATATGATGCGTATTACAACATCAGATAATAAACTAAAGGTCTGAATGGGATAAAGCCACTAATTGTGAAAAAATGTCAAAACAGATTTGAATGTGTGCACACAACAAAATGGGCATCCTTAAGGTCAGCTTAGAAAATTTCGAGGAAGATAATATGAACTTCATATGATTACCACGAAAGGTTAGACTGAATAATAATGATTGAGTCAGAATTAATCTTATCATAGACAGTCATATATTTCACGGGATAATGAGATCATGAAGCTTTTATATCCTCAAAACCTTTATCATATAAATTTTAAAAGAAAATCTTAGAAGGAAATCCCGAATTTAAGAAAAGTGGCTTTGAGGCGATTGATGCCAAGTGCATTTTAATTGAATTTAATCAAGACATTATTCAAAATAGACAGAGTAGAGGTATTGTTGTAAGAAATTTAAAAATGAAAGCAAGAATTAAAATTTTCTGATTGGGAGAATCGCTGAACATATGTGAAAATGCCTGATTGCTTTGTTTTATTTTTAATCTACATAACTGTTGAAAATAAATTAACTACATTAACTCTACTCATATTCTAACCATATACTTGAAAAATGACTAGGTATAGTCATATTTCCAATGTAACCATTTTCTCATTTTAATCGCTGCATGTATGTACAATTCAAATGTTAGTAATAAAAATACAAATCTAATTGAACTAAGAAAATTAAACCTGAAATCAGAATGTACAACTATTGTTAGAAGCTTATCTAAAATCTCCTTCTCATGAAATTTTCTTTCCAATTGAATACCAATTGGATCATAGAAATCTGGATGGATTTCTATTAATAATTGGGAAATATTCAAAGAAAGAGATAACAGGTCAGATTGTAGATGTGAGCTTTTAAATTCAAAGGCCTGGAAAAAACTGTTAATGTTATGTGTAAATGTTAAGATATTAACAATCTTCCATGAAGGAAAAATTTCCAAATATTTTTCAAATGAATCAAACAAAAATGGATGGAAATCTTTCAAATGAAATGGAAAATTATTAATTAAATTGGATTGCTGGCAGATTTCTAAAAATACATTCTCTTGTTGATATTGCCTTTGAGAAGATAGAAGCTTTTGATAAAACATTAGCATTGATTGAATTTGAAATTGAAATAGCTTTTGATGTTTTTGATTATAATATAAAACTTCAATTTTCCAACAGGGCAATGTATCAATTGAATGTTTGATAGTAAAGTGCGCAATATGCCAGCGTAATGTATCAAAAATCTGAAAATAAATCTGATTTAATACAAAATAAGTGAGGAAACAAAAATAAAATGAAATCACTATTGTTACAACTAATGTTACAACACAATTGGGATTGTTTTGAAATAATTTCTTTTTCACAAGGATTGGCCAGAATTATGGAATTTGAGTAATTTCGAATTCCAACTTGTGAATTAGAAAGAGATTTATGATTATGAACAGGAATGAAAGCTTGATCATGATATGAATCATAAATTGGAATATTTTCTTGAATAGTGAAATCATGAAGATGATTATCTGCTTTAAAATGAGGATTAGTTGGAATAATTTCTAAATTGAAATGTTCCTCATTCTCGGATGTTATTTGAATTTTCTCATGAGGATTTTCTTTAGAAGAATAGAAATCAACATCCTCAATGTCAGAGTAATTATCATAAATGACTTCACAAGATTCTCTAGAATTCCCTTCAATCTTATCCAATATATCCAGACACGGAGGAACAAGAATTTGATGTTCATTAATGGAAAAAGAATGATCATTAATTGCTTCTCTATCTTGATTAAAATTTAATGGTAATTCATTTAGATCAGCCTCTGTATTTTCTGAAATATCATTAACACCAAGAGGGGAAAAATTACCATCATTAAAAATATCAGGATAAAGGGAAAAATGTGAATCTGAAATAATGCATTTAAAAATGTTTCTGTTTGGGAAATCTTGTGCATTAAGCCCATTGTAAATTTCAGATTCTAAATTATTCCTTTGCGTACTCATGCTTTTTTGAAGAAGACTGCTTTGCTGCTCTAATTTCAGCATTTGCTCATCATGAAAAGATTCAGAAATTTGTACAATAGTTTGCATGTTATTATTTACTTTGATTGTTGCTTGCACTTGCTGATTTGCAATCTGATTTTCTGAATTTAATGCAGAGAAACTTTCAGATTCCAATGCAGGTCTTTCTCCAAAATTGCTGTTGTTATTTTCTTGCATTTGATTAGAAATTTTTTCCAAGCTTTTTGAAACCTTTTCATCACAATTTATTTGCGTATCCATATTGGAATTCTCATTTATATTGGAAGGGGATGGAACAAAGCTTGAACTAATTTCATATGGATCGGAAATAGGAGGAAGAGAATAATTATGTTCAAACCAATCTAGTAATTCTTCTTTCATAGGTTGATCTTTGACATTAAATTTTAAACAATTCAAATGAAATCAAATATTAAAATCTCTAACAGATTCATTTTCTTTCCGTAGATATTCAATTTCATCACATACCTGATCATAATCATAGCGGTCAAATTTACAAACGAAAATTGTAACAAATTGATCCCAGCTGTGAATTGAGGCAACCAGAAGAGTTCTACACCAGTTTCTGGCTTTTGCCGCAAATGTGAGAGTAAAAATTCTGCACAAAATGCCTTCATCAATTCCTTGAAAATCATAATTTGAAACATTTTGAATAAATTGAAGGACATGATTAAAAGCAGAAGAATTTATCTCACCATTAAACTTTACCTGAGACAAGAGTCTTACCACTTCGGGAGGAGTATTGGAAGATGCACGTCCATGGATACAACTCCAAATTGGAAGTTTAAGAGGAGCCATCGTGATTAAATAAAATGTTAAAATTGAAAAGACTCCAACAGACAACAAGTTTCAGGCCCTCCTTCTAGCGCCAAAAATGTTGAAGCCTCGAAAATCGCTGCTACAACATTGGGGGATAACCACCTGGTCCGGACCTTAATACAGCTCCTTTTCCGTTTATGATAGTGGCTTTGACTGGTTTAACTAGGTCCAGTTACCTCTTCCCTATCGCTATTGGTTTCTGATGTTTCCTTAAATACCAATAGACAGGGATATCAGATCAATTCTTCTTGCTGATCAGGCAAGAGAATGACCCTTAAGCTGATTTGGGTTCAGCCAAACCACAACTAAGATTTTGCCTCTTTGAAAAGATGACTTAAAAGAATGTAAATTTAATTTAATTTCAAACTTATTCTATAATGCAAGAAAAAAGAAACTAATCTAAATCCTATCTCAATCAGGTAGATGAAAATCTAACCCAATTAAGAGCAAGATAATTAAGTGATGAGAATTAAAATATGTCTGGCTTTTAATTAATGTCAAACTAACGAAGAAATTCAATTAGCTCACATTTGTGAGTACCAAAACACATTCTATTGAGACCATTTGACTAAAATAATAAATCAACAATACTCCGGAAGAAATTCACAAAAATGATATCGATTATCATATCAGTCAAAATAATAATTAAACAATAACATGTGGAAGAAATTCACAACACATTACTATTTAATAAATCAGTGTTATAAGACAAATTTCTGAGTAATGGTTACTCAGAAATCAGAGTTTAATTCATAAGAGCAAAGATACTTAACAATTTGAGACAAATTATCCATATCAACAGAAATGCAAAAACATGAATAAAATGAAACAACAATTTTATTAAAATAAAAATGAAACTGGTATGTGATACAGAAGTGCCAAAAATACCAGTTAATTGAATCTGCTTCTCTGATCCTGGTCTCTAACAGTACTTTACATTACTTGAATTTCTGCTTTCAAGACTAGAGCTGCAGAAATGCAAACTCTGCCCATCATGCATAATTCAAGATATAAAGAATAAACCCTCATTAATGTTCAGATCTGAAATTTTCTCCCCTCCCCATCTACAACTCTAAATCCCTATTACAGAAATGCTTTTAGAAGTCTGGAATTGCAGAGGAGGGCAGCCTTTTATTCCATTCTGCAATCTGTTATTTATAATATTTGCAGAGGAATTCTTGAGATGAAAGTTTGTTGAAGAAAATCTATCCAATCACTTTTATTTGCTCAAAAATTCCAATCTTTTAATTGCTGGAGCATTCTCATTGATTAAGATCTTCTCTTCATATCTCTTCTACTGTTTTCCTGCAAAAATAAATCAAAATAAATTAAGATGCAATCAATAAGAACACAATATCATTTCTGGCATTTAAAACAAATCCAATCAAATTCTATTTAAATAAATAATTGAAAATATAAGTTCTCTATTGATGTCTGGGATGGTTTAATTGGCCAAGGATATTATTGACAAATGGATCTGCAATTAGAAGAGGCTTGGACAAATGAAAATGCAGAAAATAAATCAGAAAAAATAATTTTGCTTTAGAAATTCGGAGCTTGATTTTCTGCATGATTTTTGACCCAATTAATGACCAAATCTATTAGTGGAACCTCCTCAGAAATGTTCTCATTGATTTTATCTTTCCAATGAGCCGTCCTGGGCCTCATTTAGCCAAGTAAGACTCATTCTATGAGCTTTCAAAGTTGATGAGTCAAATCTGGCATAAATCTGAAAATTCTGTTGTTGGGCTAAAAATCAGAATTTTTAATTAGAAATTTAATCCTAGATTAGATTCTAATTATCTAATAATTAATTCTAAATAAATTATTAACTAACTAATATATACAATTAATTTTAATTAATTATCATATAAATTAGAAATTAATTAAGTTGCAAAATTAATATACGAATGATTTGAAAAAGTTAATTTAAATATGATTAATATTATAATTCAAATTATATTAAAATTATAATAAAAATTATAATTATAATATAATTATTATAATATAAAAATATAAAAATTAATTTACAAACCATTTCAATCAATCCAAACCCAAAATCCATAAAACAAGCCATTGAAATCAATCAAAACTCATTAATTCATCCATGTAAGTTTGTGGAAGGATATGGTGAGTGGAGTGTGAGGTGAGGGTGACGTGAGGTGAAACAAAAACTTTATATTAAAAAAAAATTTTAACACATCGCATATCGCAAGAACCCTGGATCGGGGTTTTTTAAATGTGCATGTTCTAAAAATTGTGATGGATCCGAAATTGCGAAATTGCAATCTTGTGATCTGCGATGGATCCGAAATTTGCGATCTGCGATGGATTCGAATTTGCGATTTGTGATCTGCGATGGATCTGAAATTTGCAATCTGCGATCTGCGATGGATTCGAATTTGCGATTTGCGATCTGCGATGGATCTGAAATTTGCGATTTGCGATCTGCGATGGATCTGAAATTTGCGATCTGCAATTTGCGATGAATTTGAAATTTGTGATCTGCGATCTGCGACGAATCTGAAATTTGCGATCTGCGATCTGTGACGGATTCGATGATGTAATAATTTTTTTTTTTTTTTTGGTTTTATTTTAATGATGTTTAGTTTTGCTATGAAATTTTCTAAACTACAGCCACTCCGAAAAAGAATAAAAAATAGCATTTTTAACCCATACTAGAAAAATGATGGTACTTCAAAGGAGTACCATTTTTAAACCAATTGACCAAATGAGGTGAAACAAGCGTCAATGGGAGGCTTATAAAAAATCGATTCAATCAAAACAAGAATCCAAAGAAAATGAAAAATTAACAAAAGCGTAGGATAATTAGTTAAATAAAATCCTAAAAGGTGCTTAGCCAAATTTTTTATAAAAAGGGTCCCCATTTTTTGAAATGAACAAGTAAAAAATGGGGGGGTTGTGTTTTACCACAACACAACTCCACTGGTGTAGTAAAATATTTCCTGGGTGAATTTAGTTTCATTGGTTTTTAGTATTTTTTGCAACTATTTATACCCTCTAAATTTCTATTTTTAGCTCGCCTTTCTATTTTTGTCAAAATTTTGGATTCTGGCGGTTTTCTAGTTCTTTATGCAAGTCACAGGTACTATCCAAATAGGAGACAACACAATCTGGGCGAGATCTTTCAACTATGATCACTGGGAGAAAAACACAGTTTTCAACCCCATATATGTGTTCTAGAATGCATGTTCGGTCATTTTATTGTGCTTTCCACTCTTTCCGAGTCAATACCCACATTTTCCTTTTTTTTTGAGAAATTTTCAGAATTTCTGAGAATGTTGTGTGTGGACTGGGAAGGGTATCTTATCTCTTTTTGAGTCTCCCATTGGCCTTTATTCTCTTATTTTTTTTCTTTGAGGAAGGAGAAATTCCCCCTAGGATTTAGAGTACACCTCCAGCTTTTTAGGAAGATATTGGCTGAGTTGAGGAGTCTAGGGTTCAACATTTTCATTCACTGATATTTAAGGTATGATCCACTTTGTTACAACCCTTTAAGATATGTTCTTTCATAATTTTAACTCATTTTTAACTTTATTTTTTCCTTCCCCGTAGGATCCCCTTGCATTTCCTAGGTTTTAGAGATTCATTGCTATCCTTTGCAACAATTTTCACCTTTGATTTTTGTTTTTTGTTTGAGCCATTTATAGCAGATTAGTTCCTTTAGATCACAATCACTTTTACATCAGATATTTTAGGCCTTTTGTGTTTTTTTGAGTAGCTTGTTTTACTCTCCTTGGTTAGTTGTTTGATATATTTTTTGGGTGGGGTTTGTGTGCTTGCATCAGATGTTCATTTTACTGTCCATTTACAACATTATTTACAGTTTTTTAGCACTTTATTTCAGCAGCACATGGAATTATAAAATATTCTCAATTAACTCATACCTATGAACACATTTTCCGCACACATTTTCACACCCTAAGCTAACGTGAGCTTGGTTAACACTGCCATGCCAAGACTTGAAACATGCCACCTAATAATAATCTAACATACATAAATTAATCCCACTTGGGCACCATGGAAAATAAATCTGCGTAGTTAGGTGTAGGATCTATGGGATAAGATTCCAATAATACCTATCGATCACTTACATTGAGACATAAAATTTTACTTAATAGGGAGCTTAAAATATTTCACCATCCCATGGTCCAAATTTGGAGTGTATTAGAAACCCGATTTAGATGGCGTTATTCTAGGTCATCGTGTGAACAGTTCTCCTCATGACTACCCAACCTGTAGTAAGGAATTTTGTGTGATGATTGATTGCCAACAAGCTTAATACTTGACCATGCCAATGGGATGAAGGTAACCATGATAAAAATTCATAGGAAAACACCCTATACCACTGGTTATGGACAATAATTCATTCTCTACCCAACCTTTATCTGGATGGCTCTACTTGTGGGGATCAGATTTCATCAAGTAAGAAATTATTTGGAATTCCATCTAAAATATTAGATTTAGGTTTTCTTTGAGGATTTATACCACCTATAGGTGAAAGGTCATTTTGTTTTATAGGATGTGATTTCTTGTATTAGATTAGCATCTTAATATATTTATTACACTTGGCACCACTGCACTAGGTGTTTTCTTGTTGTTTTGTTACTCTTTTTCTCCTATCATCCTTTAGTCCTTAGAGTCATCATTGTCTTGACTTCATTGCACCCCTATGCATTTGTCATGGAGAATTCTACGTCTTCTCCCTTAGTTTCCATTAGTACATATTACTCCTCCCTATTGAGTTAGAGTTCATCCTAATAGTCCTCCATCGAGTCCTCATTCTGACTTTGGTTCTACTAATTCTTACAGTTATTCATTTTATTCTGCATCTTCTCAACCCCATACCACCACCATGTCATGAACCAACGTGGGTGTCGGAAACCAAGGTGGTAACCCCGATACTAACCAGAGATAGGCACTCCATTATAACCTTAATATTTTCTAGATCCATCATTATCCCTTCCTTGGAAAAAACATGTCCAAAGTAATGAATCTGTGAATGAAATAAACTACACTTGCTAAGCTTGGCATACAACTGATGATCTCTCAACAATCTCAATATTGTTTCTAGTTGATCTTCATGCTTCTCATCATTATTTTAATATATCAATATATCATCAACAAATAATATCACAAACTTATCCAAGTAAGGGCACAATACATTGTGTATTAAACACATGAAGGTGGCTAGACCATTGGTAAGACCAAAAGGAAACACCACAAACTCATAGTTCCCATACCTTGTATGCAATGAAGTCTTGTGGATGTCTTCGTATTTTATGTGCACCTGATGATATTTATTTTAGATCAATATTCAAAAATAATGTTGCTCCCTTCATTTGATCAAAAAAATCATCAATCTAAGGCAATGGGTACCTTTTCTTTATAGTTTCCTTGTTCAACTACATGTAATCAATGCACAATTTGAGAGCACCATCCTTCTTATTTACAAATAGTACTATTCCACCACAAGGAGACACAGTTGGCCTTATGTATCTCTTATCAAGTATCTCCTTAAGCTGCAAATTCAATTCCACCAACTCCAGAGTGCTCATCCAGTATGGGTGCATTAAATGTTGGTGTTTCTCTTGGTATTGACGAAATATAGAAATCCACCTCTCTATGAGGAGGAAACCCTAGAATCTGTACAAGAAACATGAGGTGAATTTCTGAGCACTTTAATTTTTGAGCTAAATACTGAGCCTCTGATCAGTCATGGTGTGTCGTATGGATGAATTCTTAAAATGAAATAAATGAGATACAACATGTACTCCAATATGAAAAAAAAAATTTAGACTAGGGCATTCATGATCAAGTAGGTTCTACCATCAAGCTATGATATGTATAAATAAAAGTAGCTAATACTACAACTGTACGGGGTCCGACCTATGGCACAAAAATGGCACTAATGGTCATTAATGCATTGGTGATGGTGATATATGTGCTACCCCTATAAGCTAAGTTCAGATAAACACACCTAAATGGTGCATTAAATGTTGGTGTGACTCTTGGTAAGAGGAAGAGTGACATTCATTGAATAAAATCCATAACCAAGCAATGCAATATTTCATCAACTTAGCATTTGAATAAAGCAACATATACCATACACATAACCAGAATATTCCAAATATATACATAATACATGTATGAAGGAATGTCAGCTCATTGAGCTTTTGATTATAAATGTAAGATCCCAAGAACATTGTTACATGAGTGAAACATGATATCCAATAGTGGAAGAAAAAACCACAACCTGCTTCTCCAAAGAATAATCTATCTCCTATGTAGTGCAAGATAATCCAAGGCTAGACCTCCAAAAGGCCGACAAAATTTTGGTTCTAAAATCTCATTGCTTGAGTTATGAGGATCTATTTATAACAAATGCAATGAATCTTAATCTTCTCATGAATCTTTGAATTCCATAACTATTCATATTATAATATGACTTATTATACTCCAAAATGTGGCTATTCATATTCCACATGTGTCCCTTGAACTTCATTACATAACACTTATTACAAAATACAATTTACACATGGGACAGTGGCCTAATAAGACAAAACTGCTAAAAGAAAAATCTCATAAAATGGATAGATCATGTACTTCTACATGCAGTTCATTTTTTATGTAGGTGATCCATGTTGCGAACTCCTTTAAGATGGATTTGATCTGATCTAGAAAGACTTTGTAGCGTTCCCTCACCTCCAATGATTCTAACAGTATGTTCTTCAAGCTCAACTAGATATTATTCCATATCCATGAAAGATTCATATGCTTTTTGATTGGTGTAAAGGCATACTCCTGAATAAAATCCCTAGTCACTTCCAAGTCGTCATGTTTTGTTACTTACTTGATTTGTTCAATGTAATCTCCGATCTCTTGAAATATGACCTCCTTACCTCTAGTTGCTTCAAGAGATCTGATGGTGGACATCCCATGCTTCTATGAAAGAGACTCAAAACCATTATGCACTCAGTTGTAGGAAGTCATGGCATTAATTGACTATTCTCGAAGATGAAATTATTTTTTCACGTGTAGTTTAAACTACACTCTTTCAACCTCTGCAACAATATTATCCTTCTTTTCCAAATGCTTTGGAGTATTTTTATATTTGGTAGCTTACTCCTACATCTGGTCAACTGATCTATTTTTTATCTTCAGGAGTTTCACTACTTATTGTGCATTATTCTAAATACCAACAAGATGGATCATGACTTGTTGTATAAGTATCATCTCATTGTATAGTCGTGCCATGGTATACTCCATTGGTAACAATTTCTAGCATTGTTGGCTGCCACTCTGCGGAGCTAAAGTTTTGTGATGAAAACTATTGGTTCTCTGCTACAATATGCTCTACATGTTGTTTTCTCACAGAAAGTTCCCTTCTCAACATGACATACTCATTTATCAAGTACCTTGGAGTTTTCCTATGCCGTTGTATCGAATGCAACATTTTCCACCATAACTACTGTCAGATTTCCTATAGTGTTGGAGGTGATCACATTTTATGTTGCTACTGAGATTGGATTTTGAGGATCCTGTGGGAAATATCTATGCCTTTGCTACATGGTCCTCTTCTTCCACTGATCAAACATTACGTTGCACACATCCATGATTTGATCCGCTGGAGAAGGGTAATCCCCATCTCGTCGAATGGAATATTGATATGAATTTGAATGTTATTTTTGTTGTGCTAATTTCATCCTCAGATTTAAAATTTATTTTCTAATATTATGCTTTATGTGCATAGGTTTCCTTGGTGGTTATGAGTTTCAAACAGGTAAATGAGCTGAGTTTTTAAGTTAATTTCAAGAGCATAAATCATAAAAAACAAATTTTGAACAACAAAAATAACAAGTACAACAAACCATCACAATTGATCCATTAACACAGTGTTTTGATGAAGGATTTCACCCCTCCTGGGCTACATCTCCTTGGTCCAGCTTCTATGGCTTGGGCCTTTGTATTAGCTAAAAAGTGAAAAAAATGTTGTTTGAATTAACCTATAACTCCTAAAACCTGCTTCAATGAGTCCATAATGTCCAAATCTATCATAAATGATTCTTCTTGCTCTCAATTTTGTCAAAACTTGCAAAAGATATGGCCAAAACGATTTTTCCTAGTAAACTGCCTCCAAAACTGGAGAATACTCCAGTTAGCACTGCTAAAGTTGGAGGCAGCTCTGAATTTAGAGGTTCCGTTGAAAATCCCACCATATTAATTTCTGGTTAATTAATGCTAATAATGTACTTAAGGGTGGATAGGCTCAATATTATGGTGCATAGCCTGTTTAGTGGGAGCACTTTGATAAGGTTGTGTGGTAAGGACACATGGGGAGGGGGTTGGCCCCCTCCTTCCCACCATCAACGTAACTATATGACCATAATTATATATGGTGGACATAGATTATTAATATCAGTTGTTGTCTCTTAATGGTAAGCTCATCTGTCGATGCGGGGGAGGTCGCGGGGTCAAGCCTTGATCTCCGCCCATCCCTTGGTACATTTTTCTCCATAATACTATATGCACGCCCAAACCATAGTTAAAAACTTTAATGTTTAAATAAAATGTAATGCAGACCTTTTATATTTCAAATATGCACCCATATAAATGTAGTTTGAATGTTGGTGAATCCTGCAGTTACACTTGTCACAGTGTCATTGGGTAAAACTGAATAATATTCCTAGAATATACCTTGTATGTTGATTGGGCTACCATGTCATCCTTATTTCATGTTTTGCAAATTTTTTAACTATTTAGGAAAACGAACAACAAGCTCTATCTTCTTGATCTTGACTCCATTTTCGATGAAATGAATTGCACCGAATTCTTGGCGACGAGCTCTTCGTTTTCGTTCAGTTTCCGATCAATTATGAGCACTTTCATTTTTTATCTTTTACACTGAGCACCTAATCATTCCTCCCCACTATAAGCCTTTTGGACCCAAAAATATCTTTTATTACTGATCATGTGGATGAGGGTACATTTCCCTCACCCTTCCAGTCTCTATCCACTGAAATTTTCTCATTTTCATCAAATTGAGATTTTCACAAAAAATTAACTTTTTCCTTGACTCTTGCGACCCTTTCTTGCTGTTGTTGACACCTTCATGCTCCAATTTGATCAAATTTGTATATCAAAAAGCTATTATTTTAGAAACCATCTTGTTCCTACCTCGGTCTTTAATCGAAGGAAACTTAAAAACTATCTTTCCTTGCACACTATCATCATGGTGATTCTTAATTGATATTGATTTGTACTTGCGTTGACTCTTGTCCAAGTATCTTCAACATTTCCATGTACCTTTTGGAAACCAAAAATAAGAATTTATGGAACCCATGTCTTCTTTGTCAATTTTCTTTGTCGCTTTGTTTTTTACCTTTGCACTCTCTTGCATGGACATCTTGTTTCCAACACTGCTCAACACTAACGTTGATTACTGCAAATGTTTTCCATTTTGTTCACCTCCTTTCAAAGGAAAATTGTTAGATTCTTGAACCATCTCATTACAATCATAATAAACTTTAATGAAATCAAAATTTTCTTTCGATGCATCTTTTTGAAAGGTTTTTTTCAAAAAATATCTATGTTTGATCACTAACAATGTAAAATTTTGACTTGCATTCACTATCCTCTTCATGTATCCTACATGTATAAGAGACAAAATTGTCTTTTTATTATGGGCTCTAACGATGTACTCAATACCATCCTTAAACATGTGATACTTATTCTCATGGCGATGAAATATTTCTTTCCTATCATAAAGATAAGGACTTCCCAAAACAATACCTGATATCTCAAGTGGAAACACATCAAGTTCAACTTCATCAAGAAAGTTTGAATTGATGGAGAATCTTAGTATGCACTTCCTTGTAACCTGCATGTTTGGATTCTTTCATATCCATCCTAAAGGATAAGGTGTTGGTTGTCTAACATTTTCACGGTCTAGTTGCTTAACCAAGTCTTCAGAAATCAAGTTAGTTTGTGACCCACTATCAAAAAGTGTGTCGATCTTGGTATGCTTAGAGACGACTATAATAGGGAAAAGTTATATTCTTGTATCTTCATATTGAATGAAATTGGAACAATTTGAAGAACTAGTGCTTTCTATGTTCTTACCTTTTAAACCCATGGTTGTAATCTTTGTTTCATCTCCTGAATCTGAACCTAAGTCATGTTCAATTATAGCAACAATTTTCCCCTTTTCTTTGGCTTTCAATTTTTTTGGCTTCAACTCTGGATGAAGTTGCCAATAGTGGTATTCATCATGGCCATTCTTCAAACAATGTTTACATGTGATTTTCTCCTTATCTCTTTTGACAGAGCTATTTCTCTCTCCTCTTCCATAAAACTTTCCCTTTACTTTACCCTCACTATCACTTTCTCATCCATGCTATGTTTCCCTCTTGCCTCTAAATGTGTGGCTTGAACAAAAACATCATATATGTTTGTGTGATTAAACATGAGAATAGTGTGTTTAAGGTAACTGTGAAAACCTCCAATGTACTTTAACAAAGTTTCTTGAGAATACAAATTAATACCCAAAATAAGAGCTCTTCTCCTAAATTCATGAGTATAATCTTGCACAATTTTCCCTTTCAATTGTCTAAAAATTTTCCAATCCATAATGGCCTTTTTCATGTAAGCTAATGGATAGCGTTTCCTTTTAATGGCAACAATAAAACTTTACCAAGACATAGATATCTTACCATAGTTTCTAATCTATTCTTGAGACCTTGCTTCCCACCATACACGTGCAGATCCTTCCATCCTCAAAGAAGCCAATTGAATATTTATGTCATCATCATGAAGGTTCTGAATTCTGCAATACACCTCCAATTGACGTATCCAGTTGTTCGATATTTCTGCATGTATCTCGCCATTATACATTGGAAGCTCAAATTTGACATCATGTTTGAGTAAGGGTGTTTTTCCTCTTATGGTTTTTGAGTTAGTATGGGTAGTTTTGGCTGTGGAAGTGGAAGATGATGCTGATAGTGATTATGAGGATGATGAAGATGGTGGAGATGGAGGTGAATTTCCTCCACTACCCTTTGAATCCTTTTCTTAATTCTTCTTATCATATAAAGTTCCTTCTCCATGTTGAGGCTTAGAACCTTCTCTTGCCATTCCAATAGTAAAGGCATCACACATAATTTTAACCATCCTCTTTATGTCATTGAAGTATTCATTGACATCATCCTCTTATGAATGACCTACAATTTCTCCAACACCAGACATGATGGCTATGGATTCAAGCTCAACTTTTGGTGCTTGTACCTATTAAACCTCGTCTTCTTGAGATAACACTTGAGGTGGTTCAAGTGTATCTGTGAGTGAAACTTTGGGTGCATATGGTGCCCTTATGGGTCTCCTTCTTATGATCCTAATCTGAGGACTAGCAACCAACAATTTCCCTTCACCTCTTTGTAATTTCAACCTTATAAGAATCACAAATTTGCAACCATTAATATCCTACTTGCACAAAACTCAAGAAACTATCAAGAAAATAACCTTTCAACTAGGCTCTGATATCAAGCTTGATCTGAATTTGAATGTCAGTTTTTTTGTGCTAATTTTATCTTCAGATTTAAAATTTATTTGTTGATCTTATGATTTATGTGCATAGGTATTTTTTGTGGTTATGAGTGTCAAACAGGTAAATGAGTTGAGTTTTTAAGCTAATTTCAAGAGCATAAATCATGAAAACAAATGTTGAACAACAACAATAACAAGTACAACAAACCATAAAAATTGATCAATTAACATAGTGTTTTGATGAAGGAGTTCACCTCTCCTGGGCTACATCCCCTTGGTCCAGCTTCCATGGCTTGGGCCTATGTATTAGCTCAAAAGTGAAAAAAATGATGTTTATATTCACCTAGAACTCCTAAAACCTGCTTCAGTGAGTCCATAATGTCTAAATATATTAGAAATGACTCTTCTTGCTCTCAATTTTGTCGAAAATTTAAAAATATATGGCCAAAACCATTTTTCCTAGTAAACTGCCTCTGAAATAGAAGAAGACTCCAGTTAGCACCACCAAAGTTTGGGGCAACTCCGAACTTAGACGTTCTTCCAAAAATCTCGCCATATTAATATCTGGTTAATTAATGGTAATACGACACTTAAGGGAAGATAAGCTCGAGATTATGGCGCATAAGCGCGTTTAGTGGGAGAGCTTTGATAAGGTTATGTGGTAACGACACATGGCGAGGGGGTTGACCCGCGGGGCTGGCCCACTCCTTCCCATTGTCAGAGTAACTATATGACTATAAGTATCTATGGAAAACATAGATTATTAATATTTTTTGTTTTTGCTTATTGGTAATCTCGTTCATTGGTGCAGGGGAGGTCGCGGGGTCCAGCCCTGACCTCTGCCCATCCCTTGGTACATTTCGCTCCATAATACTATATGCGCGCCCAAACCATAGTTCATAACTTTGGTGTTTAAATAAAATGTAACGCGGACCTTTGATATTTAAAATATGTGACCATATAAATGTAGTTTGAACTTTGGTTATATAATATGCCACATACTTTTGTTTAATTACAAATGCACCAAATAAAACATTAGTCCAACCAACCTTACCATATAATATATAATGCGGACCATTGAATAAAAATGCAATTCAAACTTTGGAGAGGGTCAACCAGAGGGGGCACGTGGCGACCCCTAGCTGCACCATGTGTCAGCCTCTGGTTGGCCTCTCCATCTATAAAAAAAATCAAATCCAACCTTATGAGCAACACTTAAAAAAAAAATTCACTTGAAACCAAACTAGTGAATCCTGTAGTGAAACTTGTCACGGTGTAATTGGGAAAAAATGAATAATATTCCTACAATATAACTTGTATGCTAACTGGGTTTTCATGTCATCCTTCTGTCCTTTTCTGGAAATATTTTTTGTATTTAGGAAAACGAACAACGGGCTCTATCTTCTTCATCCGGACTCCATTTTCGACAAAATGAATTTTTCCAGATTCCTGGCGACGATCTCTTTTTTTTCATTCAGTTTCCAATAAATTTTGAGCACTTTCATTTTTTAGCTTTTACACTGAGCACCTGATCAAATATTTACTCCTGTGATTGGTTGTTCACTGGGAGTACTGGAGTCATCATCCATGCACTGGATGGTATATTTTTTCTCATATTGCTCCTCCTCCAGATCGTGTTTCAATTTTTCTTCCTCCAACCTTTGTGTTGCTTCCTCCCCTTGAGACTTCCTTTCTTTTTATTCCTCTATTTCTCTCCTCTCTTCTTATTCTTCCAGTTTCTTTTGAAGAAACTCAGCCTGCTTCCTTCTCTCCTATTCCTCCTCTTCTTCTCCCCCCTCTCTCCACTTTGGATCAATGTTTCTAGCTAATATGTTTAAAGGATCGACCTTTCATTTTATACTCCTCTTTCCTGATGAGTACCTAATCCTTTTCCTCGGAGCTAACTTCATAACTTGAGGAATTTTTTCCTCCTCTTCCTCTTGTTCCTAATCCTGCAAGTCCTAATTTGGTGCATTGTGAGGTGAACTGGTGTTCATGGATGAATGTGTCTTCATTCTTGCATTGTAATAGTTCTTTATATTTAATCCTCTAGTCAACATATTGATGAATGCATTGTATTATTCTCAATCCTTTCACAATGTTGCCTAACAATTTGCCTAGGATCATATGTATGAAAATATTTGGTGGCAAAGCATAGGTGGTTCAAGTCTTCAGTTTTGGCTATTAATTTCTTGTGGCTCTTAAATTCATACAATTCGATCCTTAATGGAAATTTAGGCCAAGGGGCTTTCTTCCTCCTATGAAGGGTTCCCAAGAGTCCCTTGTCGAGCTGATTTTCCACCACCTACATGACAACCTTGTTTGTCACATATTGCGACATAATATGAGGGGTTGTTTGATGTATGTCCCTTCAGGAGGTGCAAACTAGTCTCCAATATATTGAAGTGACTCGTTCACTTGATCTGTCATGCATGGTGCATCAGTCTTGAATATCATATGAAATATGGTTGCAAAGAAGTGTTTGGCCAATCTATTATATGCACCCTAGAAGCTTCCTTCAAATAACACCTTGCAATGAACATAAACTCAGAACTTTTCTTTAGGATTACAGTTCCAATATAGCTTTGGGAATGCCTATTATGCACATATACCATTGAGGAGATTGATTTTCTTGCAAAGATGTTTTGACATGCCCAACCTGTCACTACAATTCATATGACAATATATCCACCCAATTAAAATATCTTCCACGATTCACCACTAGATTGAGCATATATATCCAATTCTCTTGGAATAGCTCAGTGTTATTGTGCCCAAATGTTCAACCATTAGAGAAATTTTGAGGCCTAAAATGGGCCTCAGAGAAATGGAAAACAAAATAAACTTTATAAGAACCAATAGGCTTCAAGATGATGATGTCAACCATGGGGGATGATTCACCATTATTGGGGTAAAAAGGTGAAAATATTAAAAAATAATAAAATAATAAAAATACTTTTCCAACTTGTATTTTCAACTTATCTCCCTAAGTTTTTACTCAAATTTTTATCGGGAGCACTCGTTGGATGCAAAATGTAATTCCTCATCCAAGGAGTACCCATGTTTCATACTTTCTATGGACCTTGCCATACGAAAACTGAGAAATACATGGAAAACATGATTGCAATCATGATTTTCATGTATTTTTCATTTTTCATGTAGCAGGGTCCATCGAAAGTACACAACATGGGTACTCCTTGGATGAGGAATAAAATTATGCATCCAACGAGTGCTCCCGCTTAAAATTTGAGTAAACCCATAGGGAGATAAGATGAAAATATGAGTTGAAAAAGTATTTTTTATTTTTATTTTTTCCCTCTAACATTTGATGATGTAATCTAATATTATTTTATTATTTCCACTATTATTTTATAATTTTCTTCGGAGGCCCATTTTCAACCTGAAAATAACCCTAATTTGAAGACATAGCTATCAAACACTGATATACGTCTCTTAATATCTTCATCAAATAAACTGTTGATAGACGATGGGGAAACTTTTCAGGTTCTCAACACCATTTCTCAATAATATCCATCGTGTCAAGGGTATCCCATCTTGTGTATAAGGCATAATTTTCATACTCATTTGGCTTAAGAATCTTATAGTATGTATGCATGTCCTCACCATAATAAGTGGTGAGGTTACCACCACTCTCACTACATAGCACAAGGTGTGAGTCATCCATGAGTTTGATTATTCATTCGACACATTTTACGCATGGCATGAAAGGGTATATGTATGCAATTTTATGTATTCTAGACTTCTTTACATTTATATATGCATGCACATATTCCAAGTCCTCGAGAAATGTTTCCTACACGAATGTGTTGTAGATCTTCCTCCAAGTAGCCTCTCTCATCTTGTAAATAAAAAATTGAGTGTCTCCATATATATGAATATTGGATTTTGCAACTTCAAGTGGCTCATCAATGCTTTCTCTTGAAATTTATTTAGAGGCTAATTTTCACAGCGACATTTCTCAAACATATGGTGACACAGGGGTAACACTTGTAGCACAAGCATCTATTTTTGGAAACACACTCATAGCGACAAGATCAACTTAAAACAACTAACTATGCATCAATACTTGTAAATCAAATTCAAAAAAAAAACATGGATGATAAAGCATGAAAAAATATGAATGATAGCAAAAAATAACTTGCATGCAATCAAAAACACACATGAAAACTAGGAGGGTGCACTCTTGAAGCACAAAGGGACATGCATGGTCATTCGAGGCTTCACAATGTGCTGATGCGCTCAAGGAAGAGGAAAAATTCGCCCAAGGTCCTCTATAGCACCTTGAAGGATTGAAGTAATGCAAAAATGCGGTTCCAGGTCTTCCCTATGTGCCCATGCACCTTGCAAGACAAGGAGGATGCACTGTCACACTGCGAAGGGACGAAGGATGAAGAAAGTGGAGCTTCCAGTCTTCAAAGTGCACCTATATGCTCAAGATATAGGAGGGTGCACTATCGCATTTTGAAGCATTGAATGATGAGGTTTTTTTCCTTCATGATACACCCATGCACCCTAAGGAAAGTAGGGTTCACTGTAGCACTCCGAAAGGTTGAAGGGAAAAGCTTCGGGCCTTAATGGTATGCCCATGCGCTTGGGCGGAGTTTTCGAGACTCAAGGAGCTTCGAGCTCATGAAGTGTTCTCTGCCTGAGAAGAGCCCATGAACATGAACAAAAAGTAGAATTTGATGCTAATATGAGGAGAATAATGATCTACAAGGCTTTATAGTTGTTGTCGCATACATGGTAGAAGATTAAAATTTTTGGGAATGTGAAAGGTTTCTTGCATCGGACAGTAAATGAACACTTTCAAGATGAAGATCTAGCTAAAATTTGAGCAAACACACTGTGAAACAAAAAATCGATAGCAAAAAAAGAAATTTTTGACAGTGAAATGATGAAAAACAATAAATATTTGAGCATGCAAACTTAGTTGTTTCATTGGTTAATGAAATGCTTCTTTATTTCCAATTGTGTGCTTGGATAAAAATATGATGAAGGAACGATTAGCTAATTTTATTTAAAGAGATTAGCATGGAAAATAAACCCATTCTTGATTTCCACTTGTCATTGCATGAAAAAATCAGTTATGAGGAAGTTAAGGCGGTTCCTATTTTCTAGGAGTGTGCCCTTATGCAATAAGTTGGATCCTACATGCAACATGATAGGTGTAAGTCTTCATCATCAAGCAGTGCACCCAGGTAGTGATCCAGGTGGATATTGGCCCACCTGTCTATTCCACTTGGGGCCCCACCATTGTCTCTTTCAGTTTTTCAGTTTGGGCACAACTTACTACTTTTAGCAATTTTTCGAGTCTTGAACTTCCGAAGCTGTTTTGAGGCCCTAAACAAAATTTATTTTGGAAATGGGGAGAAAAATAGGTCCATGTACCAATTTTTCTCACTCAAAAATTTTAGTCCTCGGATAGATCTTTCTAACGAGGTATGGTATGCGTCAAACGGAGATCGTATACCAAAGTTATGTCCCCGTGAAGTTGAAACACCAATTTACCCAAACGGGGCCCATAGTTTCGGTGCTTCATCTCCTAGGGTTAGGGTTTTGGTTGTTTAGGATTTCCCATTGTTTCGAAATAATAAATAGGCCCTCAAGCCTCATTGTAACTTAGTTCAGAGGCCTGTAGCCACCACATCTCTTCTCAGAGATAGCTACCAGTGCCCTAGCTAGTTTTATTTCCATTCTGTCTGTAAGCAATTTTTAGTTCTTTGATATTAATGAAATGAAGTGTTATTTCTGTTGCATCTTTGTATTTATGGTTATATGTTTATTCTATTGCGTTCCTACATAAATCTGGATCAGTGGTATCAGAGTGGCCTGCTTTTTCTCATTCCTTCTTTTCATGTCTCCAACGAGGTCGAGGTATAAGGAGTTAGGGCTCGATCTGGTGGAACCTTTGCAAGATCAGCCTCGCAAACCCTGATGGACGCCCATGGGGGATGAAAATAAATATGAGGGAGTAGGAGATCCTATCAAAATGTTGCTCGAGGAGGCCCTCGAAAAACAAAGGAACGCGATGATGGATAACTTTTCCCAGATCATTGAACGGCTACCCACCGGCGACGCATCTGCATCCAGCGGCCACTTTGGAGGTGCGACTCCTTTTAAGGTACAAGTAAATTTTGACATTCCCATATTTGAGGGTCAAATAGATGTAGATGTTGTAGATATATTTTTGAATCTATTAGAAGGATATTTCTTGGTTCATGACTTTTCCAATAGGGAGAAGATTATTTTTGCGCTCCTCAAAGCTGCCCCCCATGTCAAGGACTAGTGGGAAACCCACTGTGAGAAAAAGGACAAGACAAAACCCTCTCTGTTCTCAGCCATACCCACTTGGAATTATTTCCGAGATGCCATCAAGGAACAATACTATCCCATGGGAAGCTATGAGGACAAGTACATACGATGGAACACGCTGTGACAACAAAGGGATCAAGATGTGCATGAGCTGACGAATCTGTTCCATACCCTACGCACCAAGTTGGGTATCAAATATTTAGAGAAACATCTGGTGCTAAATTATCGCAGTTTTCTGCATAGATAAATTCAGGAGAAAATGGATTTCCTCAACATCTCCTCGCTTGGTACGACATACCGGTATGCTGCCAAGATTGAGCAGAAATTCAAACAGAAGAAGAGAGACTTTGGATCTGCGAATCAAAAGCAAGGGAAAGGTGCTCCCAAACCATAGAACAAAGGATAGAGCCAAGGCATGGTGACTCAAGACAACATGTTGAAGCCACAAGCAAAGAACAACACTGCAAAGCCAAAGAAGGAAATAGGAAAGTGGTGTGAGTTCTATAAGAGCTCCACTCACAACAAAAGTGAGTGTTGGGCCAAGTAGTCGTTGGTGGCCGAGATGAGGGCTTCTGAGTCAGATGCATGCTCCGACTCTAAATCAAAACCTGACAAGGGGAATGAAAAATGAAAATAGATTATGGATGCAGAGCCCAATGCCACTGTTTCCACTACAAAGATCTAGAAGGAGGAACCAGAAGATCCAGAGGAGGAGGAATGTCACATCCACTCCCAGATGTGGGTAAACGGCTTCCCGGTAGAGTTCATTGTCGACAATGGGAGCCAAAATAACCTCATTTCAGCAGATGTCGTAAAGCGGTTGGGCTTGTCGACCACAGCTCACCCACATCCATACACCATCGGGTGGCCTCACCAAGGACGAGATCTCCACATCAGCCAGCAGTGTCGCCTTCCATATAGCATCTAGCCCTTCATGGATGAGGTATTATGTGACGTTTCTACTATTGATGTTTCTGATGTATTATTAGGACAACCATACTTGTGGAAGCATCATGCTGTGTATGAGTCTCGGCCTTGCGCTGTTATTGTTACTTTTGGAAATAAGTTGTACAAGATACGAGAGGTACCACCTCCTACCGTTATCTCTTTGGTTACTGCAAAACAATGTAGTAAGCTCATTTCCCAAACCAGGAAATTTGTTTTCTTGATGATCCGTCCCCAGGGAAAGAAGAAGACTGTGGCCACAACCTCCAGACAAGGGCTCCTCTACACGACAACAACAAATGGATAAGGTTGTGGAGGAGTACGGGGACATCTTCATCTCACCCACAGGGGTTCCTCTGCACTATCAGGTCAAGCACCCAATTGATCTGACCCCAGGTGCGCTGCTACCCAATGGACCAATCTATCGGTGCTCTGTTATGGAGAATGATGAAATCAAGAGGCAAACTCAGGAGTTGTTGTAGAAAGGTCACATCCGACCAAATTCATCGCCCTGTGGGAGCCCGATCGTGTTGGTACAGAAGAAGGATGGGACATGGAAACTCTGTATTGACTATCGGGCGCTAAACAAGATCACTATCCAGAATAGGTACCTGATCCCACAGCTTGATGACCTTGTGGACCAACTCAAAGGTGCAAAATATTTCAGCAAGATCGACTTGAAGTCTGCGTATCACCAGGTACCAATTGAACCCTCCAATGTGTGGAAGACTGCCTTCAAAGCCAAGGAAGGCATTTTCGAATGGCTGGTCATGCCTTTCAGGTTGATGAATGCTCCCACAACCTTCATGAGGTTGATGGACAACATATTACAGCCATTCACCAACTCATTTGTAGTGGTTTACATGGATGAAATTTTGATCTTCAGCCAAACTTACGAAGAGCACCTTCACCACATCCGACAATTCCTGAAAACACTGCGGCAACACAAGTTGTGTGCCAATTTGGAGAAGTGCACTTTTGGCATGACCCAGGTTCAATATCTGGGATACATTATTGATGAAAGGGGGGTGCATGTGGATCCAACCAAGATCCAAGTCATTCAGGATTTGCCAGCCCCAACCACTATAACAGAGCTTCGCAGCTTTCTGGGTCTTGCTAATTTCTACCGTAGGTTCGCGTTTGGATTCTCTCATATCACTTGGCCCTTGAGTCAAGTCACCAAGGGAGGAGCGAGAGAAAAATTATTTTGGTTGGAACCTTAATAGAGGGCGTTCACATAATTGAAAAATCGCTTCTATTCTGCCCCAGTGCTCACATTACCAGACTTGCAACAACCATTTGAGATCGAGACAAATGCCTCTGACTATGCTATTGGGGTAGTTCTTACTCAACAGGGACATCCAGTGGCATATCACAGTGAGACATTATTTGACACAGTTCGCAAGTATCCCACTTATGACAAGGAAATGTATTCCATTGTGCAAGCTTGTCGACAATGGAAGCATTACATTTTGGGGAAGAAAATAATCATCCACACAGACCACCAGCCCCTGCAGTTCATACAGACACAAGGGGAGTTGCAGAATGATTGCCATCAGAAGTGGTCCACATATCTGCAACAATTTCATTTGGACATCAAGTACAAGAAGGCTAGCACCAATAATGTTGCAGACTGCCTCAGCTGACCACCGATCGTGGTGCTCACCACCATTCTCAACTCTTGTGGGCACGAGACTTCTGATTGGATGCTTCTCTACGAGAGCGACCCAGAATTCGGCCACACTTAGAAGGCACTCTTGGGGGGTACCCAAGTTCCAAATTTTCACCTCCAAGATGCACTTTTATGTCACCTGGGACACCTTTTTGTTCCTTCAAGCGAGCGTGCCAAGATGATATGGGAAGAACACTATATTCGAGTCGCTGGGAATTTCGGGGTCGAGAAAACAATAGTAGTACTGTAGAAGTATTTCTGTTGGCCAAACCTTCGGAAGGATGTTGGGAAGCACATCAGATCTTGCACTGCCTGTGCCATTGCCAAACCGGCCATCAAGAAGCAAGGCCTATATACTCCGCTAACTATTCCTAGTCGACCTTGGGAATCCATCTCCATGGATTACATGTCGGTCCTCCCTTCTACTAAGAATGGAAATGACTGTGTTTTCGTGGTCGTTGACAGATTATCGAAGATGGCCATTATGGTAGCCTGCAAGAAGAATATCACAGCAGAAGCCACTGCTAAACTCTTCTTTGAACAAGTGTGGGTGCACTTTGGGATCCCACATTCTATCATATCAGCTTGGGATAGCAGGTTCCTCAGCACATTTTGGTCCAACCTCTGGTCAAAGCTGGACACCAAGCTCACCAAGTCCACTGCTTTCCATCCCCAAACAAATGGCCAGATAGAGGTCGTCAACGGAACGATTGTACACATTCTGCACATGTACAATTCAAAGCATCCACGCACATGGTACAAGAGCCTCCCATATGTACAACATAGTTATAACCGGGCTCTCCACAGCTCGATCGGCCATAGCCCCTTTCAGGTGGGCTTGGGATTCCAGCCACTATGTCCCATTGATGTAGCCATGCCATTTGCGGCTACTCAGGCCGATTCGGCTCATGTCCAGTCTGAAGTTGAAAAAGAAAATAGCTTCATCGAGCACATTCAACACATCCGCCAACAGGTTCATGACATATTGGACAGAGCCAATGCTAATTACAAGCAACGCCATGATCAACATTGGGTGCCACACAACTTCCAGGTGGGCGACAAAGTATGGCTACATTTACAGAAGGAGCGCCTCACTGGACCCCACCGCAAGCTTCGCCCGCTCTGATATGGGCCGTACAACATCACCAAGGCTATAGGGAACAATTCCTTTGAGCTCAGTATTCCACCATTCCTTGGTCTGCACCTAGTATTCAATGTGGACCGCCTTCGTCCTTACTTTCCACCTCTACTAGACACCTCTGACATTGCAAAAAAACTCACACCAACATAGTTAAACCCAGACTACATGGAACAAGCCACCACATATTGTATCATGGACATGAAAATCAAGAACACTCACCAATATAAGATCCAACTGTATTGGGTTGTCAAAGCTGGCCAACTCCTGCACCAAGGAAAGTGGTTCACCAGGGACCAAGTTCAGTAGAAATTTCCTCATATCATGGAGGAACTTAACGCAATGGGGAATATTTCTTCCTAAGGGGGGAGGAATGATCCAGGTGGATATTGGTGGTCACCCACCTATTCCACTTGGGGCCCCACCACTGTCTCTTTGATTTTTTTAGTTTTGGCACAACTTACTATTTTTAGCAGTTTTTTGGGTCCTAAACTTCTGGATCTATTTTGAGGCCCTAAACGACGTTCTTTGGGAAAACGAGGAGCAACATGGGTCCATGGACTGATGTTTCTCACTCAAAATTTTTATTCCTCGGATAGATCTTTCTAACGAGGTATGGTACGCGTCAAACAGAGATCATATGCCAAAGTTACGTCCCCGGGAAGTTGAAACACCAATTTACCCAAACAGGGCCCATAGTTTTGGTGCTTCATCTCCTAGGGTTAGGGTTTTGGCTGTTTAGGATTTTTTATTGTTTCTAAATAATAAATAGGCCCTCGAGCCTCATTGTAACTCAATTCAGAGGCCTGTAGCTGCTACATCACTTCTCAGAGATAACTACGAGTGCCCTAGCTAGTTTTGTTTCCATTCTGTCTATAAGAAAATTTCAATTCTTTGATATTAACGAAATGAAGTGTTATTTCCACTACATCTTTGTATTTATGGTTATATGCTTATTCTGTTGCATTATTGCATAAATCCGAATCAGGTAGGGTACACTTGCTTAGCCAGAAGGATTATTCCCAAGTAGGGTGAATTCCTTTCGATGCGATTTTTTCTTTTGTGAAATATTTTCATGAATTTTCTTGCTTTTCCCTGCTTTTTTGTGCTTTTTAAGTGTGTGCATGGCTATAAGGAAAGTTTCTAAGTCTAGAAAATATCATGAGATCACCTAACCACAAATTACTAACTCACACACTTCTAATGGTTTAAGTGATGACAATTGAGAAACATATATTTAGGAGGACACGACATTAGGAGAAAACATACAAATATGAAATCAAACCATATGATGACACATGGGGGCTTGAAACAAAAATTATCTTAGGCTCAAAAATTGACATGGGAAAAACTTTTACAGGTTCATTATAGCAATGACAACATTGGTGACACACTGGGAGAACCCAGCTTCTCTAAAATGGTTCTGTTGTAAGCACAAAGTATCATTTCTCCAGGAAGTATTGATTCAATCAATGAGTTTCCTTCATTTCCCCACTCTACTCAGTTAAAGATATATCCTTCCCAGTTCCATTACTTGGTGTAACTCAAATATTAAAAAAACCATGTAAATATCCTATCGACATAAGTTAGGGAAACATAGTATAGTGAAATAAAATAATCATAGTTTGAGTTTTAAATCCCCGGAATTTCTCTGCTGTCAGTAGGCCTTGACAGTACCAAAGTGGAGTTGGTCCAGGTAAAAAATGTTCCTTCGCTGCCAGTGAGCCTAGAAAATACCCTGATGAAGTCACTTTCTTCACCTCCAACAAATTTATTGATCAAACGTGAAAGTTACCAATTACCCATTTTTTTGAGGTAGAAAAAAAATCACCTAATTTTGAAAAATGGTGATGCAAAATCACCCTTTTTTGGAGCATATTTTTGGCACTTTAAATTTTTTTATGATTTTTTTTTAAATGCCATGATTTTCATGTCAATTTTGAAAAGTGGTGATGCAGAATCATCCCTTTTTTTTTAGACGGTTGATTTTGACACTTTACATTTTTCTAATGTATTCTTCTTCCCTGAGATGTTTATTTTCAAGTATGTTTATGTAGTTGTTTTTCTCTTAATTTTTTTTGTAATGAAATGTTCATTTTTTCGCATAGTTAAAAAAATTAAAAATGGTCAATATTTTAAAGTTAGGATTTTTTATATGTTTATATATTGTTAATTAATATTTCAATGCACATAAAATAATTGTCGCTAAAACACCAATATTTCTAAACATATGACAAAAAATACACATTTTCAACATAAATACAATGAAAAAAATAGACATTTTGAGACTTTTTGTTAAAATAACATGTTAAATAAATGAATTTTATGGGAAATATTAACAAAAAACTTTAAAAAACAACATTTTTATGAATTTTATGTCAAAAATTAATAGTAATCACAATGTTTTTGCAAAAACTAATTATTCCTCTCATAAAATCTCAAATTCTAAACATTCCAAGTAAAACTGACAAATATCTCTCAAAATTGACCTTTATTTGCAAGTATAACCGAAAGTTAATTAATAATATCAACTAATCCATGTTCAACATCTTCTAGACCATCATTAATGTCTTCTTCCACAACATTTCCTGCTTCATTTTGTTCATTTTCCTCTTCTAATGGATCTTTGATGTTTGCAAATATTCCAAAGTGTCTTTTTCCAATCATTCCATATAACAGTGGTTGAGGTTCATTTTCCTTTTTTTCCACGTGTGATTCATTAAAATCCATTTTCCTCAAACCAACTTCTTGCATTGCATCTGGAAGAAATTTAAGACAATTAATTCTTTGTTGAATAAATTTTCATTGCAGTGAGCCTTTCTCAATGGCAATGAAATTTATTCATTTTTGTAGAAAACATGCTAGTGTTGTACCTAATCATCAAGAACAAAATCAATAATTAATAAAATTATTAAACATAAAAACTAAAAAAAATAATATTTAAATTCGGTTTTATATAATAAAACTCACATGAACTTGAGAATAAGTCCAAAACCAAATCTCCTTCATTTGAACATAGATCTATAAGATAGCTAATCAATGTTTGCAGTTTTTAATAAATGTTAACTATCTCTCCTTTTGCATATTTATCCTCATATGTTAGTTTTCTTACAGCAACATCATGAGCCAGTACTTGACTATGACTCTTCCCATCTACTTGATTCAGAAGAATAGGCTTATAGCTATCCTCTTCTGTCCAACATTCAACATGGATGAACTCACAATCATTTATAATAGGTTGATCTTCGAAAGAAACAAGATTTCACTTCTTCCTCTAACATGACATAGTAAAATTTAAATTAAATTGTACATAAATAAAAAAATTTAGCATTAATCAAACATACAATTTCAATGTCTTACCACATAAGCTGCATCCTTCAGTTTTTTTTTCCCTTGAAGCTTGTTAATAACATTGCAAATTGTGTGTCTGAATGAAATGTCACAAATCTCCAATGTGACTTCTTGAAATCCTATAACCACTTTACTAAAATCTTGATAAGTATAAGGTTACTATCATATTAAATGTCTGGGAAATTGAAACCATAGGGCATATTCCCTTTTAGGTATGAGTTTTGCAATGTCTTCACAAAAAACTAGTATTATTTGACATTGGATAGTGTCGAGCCCATTCCAAATGAAATGATTAAGAGTAGGATCAAGTTCAACATTCATAAGATGTTTCTTTCTCATATTTTCCAAATTAATTTTTTCAATAAATATTTTGGAATTATTTAGTACTCCATTTGCATCCTTCTTCGACATCTTTAATGACATAAAAAATATATATGTACAACTAATAAAATAAAAATAGTATACACATGAATAAAATGAATGTATAAATCAACATACCTTATCGAATGCAAGATAAAAAAAAGTTAAGTGTTCTTGTAGAACTTGATTCTGATTATTTGCGCACAACATCATCCCAAATATCTTCATTCAACATTTTAACCATACGATCTTGTATTTTCATATAAATATTCTGACTGGATAAATAAAGTAAAAATTGTTAATATATTGATATGTATAAAAAATTCTATCAACAACAATATTTTATATTTAAAAGAAAATTATAATGAAAGAAAAAGTGAAAATAATTCAACAAACTTACTTTGAAATTATGCGCACATTTCATCAATTGATAATTCACCTAACTTCACATGACATAGTAATGATTTGACTAGTTTCTCATCCTTCACTCCTTGCATTGTTCTCCAAGGTGTGATAGGAATATCATCTGTAAGTTTCTTCATTTCAGGACCTGTCTTACTGTTCGTACATATTATGGGTTTGCACCTTTTAAACTTCTGATTTTTTATGGAAATATTCTCCCACCGCTCAAAAATCTCATCAATCAATTCCCATATCTCCCCAGTTCTAAATGGCAACTGAAAAATTTTATCCTTGATTCTGAATATATTTTAATGTACTTTTCCACCTTTCGAATTTATTTTATCCTCAATTTGATAATACGTTTCCATTAAATATTCCTTTCAAAAGCTTAGACTGACTTTTTCCTTATCTCTGCCACATTTTTCTACAAAACTCATTATGAAAAAATTTGACCCTTTGGATGAAAGTCATAGACATTATGTACTCATTATCTAAATTATGATCCCATGTGAATAAATTTTCTTATGTTTCTATTAAACCAATGTAAATGATGCATTTCATTGTTTCAAAAAGAGAGTTATTGGGATATTCCTCAATAAATTCTCTTTTAGCCTTTGTCAAATGGTTCCCTCCAATTACAAAATATTTATATTCAAAACATCATGTCTTGTCAAATACCTTTTTGTTGGGAAATTGATTTGGATCAACAAGAACCACAAAATCCACCACATGTGAATATGGATTGAACTTGAAAAATGTTTTTAGATTATGTACATGTAGGTGATGTGTATTTCTAATTTTATATTCAGATTATCCTTCATCTAGCCTATAGAATTGGCTGAAAATAAGCTCAAATGTTTGGCCACCATTAATTAATTGATTCTTCCTCAACTGATATCGAATGGAATTTTGTTTTGTTTTAATAATGTCATCCTCTAACTCGGCACCTGGTGTTATGATTTCTTTACTTCCTTTAGAGCTTTCAGTTTTTTCTTCACTGTTTGTCATGACTTTTACAGGTTAACCAACATTTGATTTCTTCTTCTTACCGGTTAACATATCATCTTTTTGATAAACAAGCTATTAATCATCAACTAGAAGAGAGACATCTTTGGCCATTTTTTCAATGTTTAATTTTTTTTCTCCTTTTCAATAACAGTTCTAATATCCTCCTCACTAATGTTAACATATTTTTCAGCTTCATCTTCCACATCTTCAAAAGAAACATTTTTAGCTTTACTAGATTGACCCTCCTTAGTGAGTCTTTTTTGTTCCCCTCTTTGTACTATTGCAATGTCATGAGATATTGATCTTTGCTTTCTTCTCTATTCTTCTTCTCTACCTATGTGGAAAATGTCAATCACAGTCATAACATTTGGCTGTAGATAATAAATACCCTCCAACATGTTTGAAAGACTCTCAGCAAAAACCTATGAAACAAAATACAATATGTCAATGATCAATAATTTATAAAAAATTGAATGATCCTTACAATAATGCATAACACATAAATATAAATAAGCATACTTAAAATTTTATTCGAAATGTTGTTTGCAACTTCTGCAAAAAACTGTGTAGATTCTTCATATGTGTCATACTTGACCTTTGAGAGATGATATCTAACATTTTCACATGTATTGGTCATTCTTTCAAGAACATAAACAATGTTTTTATTCGGCACAAAACATGTGTCTCGTACTTTTCCCATCACCTCATATGGTTCATCAAATTTAATCATACCAAAATATAGATAGATATGTACACCTTCACTCGTTTCATTGTCTTGAAGATGCCATGAAAAATTTGTTTTATTTATTTTCTATGCATTCTTCCATTCTAAAAAAATCTTGAGTGAACTTGATGGGCCATTTTCTTGAATTTTATTATGTTTCTCAATTTTTGTGTGTTCAACAATATTCATAGTGCATCCAGTAGTATCGATAGTGCGTCCAGCTACAACTTTAGATTTGGCAATTGCTGCCTTTGGTCCATAAACATTCACAAAGATCTTCTTTGATGCCATCTTCCTGATATATATATATATATTAACAAAAAAAGACATATCTTAGTTTAACTAATTTTTATTTTAAAAGTTTACCAATATAAATTAAAATTAAAAAAAGTTAAAAAATTAAAAAAATTTAACTATATAAATCAAAAAACTTAAAAATATAATTATATATATTTTTTAAATTTATTGAAAATTGATTTATATAAAATAAATTAAAAAAAAAATAGTATAAAAATACCATTACCTCCAAGTTTAAGGACAAGTTGTGGGAGGATAAGGAGTTGGAGGGTAAAAGGAAGCTAAGATACTATAAGGAGGTGATCAAACCCACCCTTGATAACCATAATTATCTCTCTGTGTTGACCAATAGTAAGAAAAAAATGAGCATCGATAGGATAAGAACTAATTCTCATGAGCTTCGAAGTGAGACTAGACAGTGGTCTATTCCCAAGACTCCGTGAAACAATAGAATATATCAAATTTGCGATACTAAGTTGGTGGAAAATGAAAAAAATTACTTTTAGATAGACCAGCTCTTACTTATATCCACTCACAATTCCCTAGCATCTGCCACACTTCCAATCTTCTTGACTTATTAAGCGATCCCATATATAGCAATCTTGGAGCGCTTCTTTCCCTTCTCTTTGATCATAGAAACAAGATTTTGAAGAATCACACTTAGATTATTTTTTTTTTCTTTTTATTTTCTTGAGGTCCGATAGGTTGCATTGGTCTTAGTAGACGTTAATCATCATCATCATCATATATATATATATATATATATATATATATATATATATATATATATATATATATATATATATATATATATACGGAATAAATTTATATTAAAAACAATATATTTTTAAAACAATTAATATATATATACATACATATATATATATATATATATATAATAAATTGATTTTTTTAACTTTTATTTTCGCATTTTTGAGAAAAAAATAATATAAAATAAATATAAATGTTTTTTTTTTTATGTGAATGGTTCATTTTTGTTTTTTTGCTTCATTGAGGAACCCAACCTCCCTAAAAATAATTTTTTTCTTATTTTTAATCCAAAAAACTCTACAAAGTTGAGTTTTTTTCAGCTTCTTCGCTATAAAAATATAAAAAATAGGGTTTTTATGTGTTTTTTCCATAAATTGTGATATTGCAAAAAAAAAATTCAAATAAAAAAAGAAAACAATAAAAAAATAGTTTTGGAACATAAGAATCATGAAAAGAATAGATTCTCCCCGAATTCATCTTTAAATGGTCAAAATAGAAGGTAAATTAACCTTTCAAATGCGAATGTGTTATCGATGCCAATGTAGCGCCTCCACAAAATTGCCCCAAACGTTTTAACAAAACCCATAAGACTTGATGTAATATGAGGAATATAAACAATAATTGTTATTATATAGTGAATATTGTGTGGTTTCTTTAGCGTTTCGTGAATGTGGGATTAAAATTAAAATTAAGAAAATTAATGTGTAGTTCATATTATAGGTTTATATTAAATTTTATCCAATGTCAGCTAAAAAATAAAACATGAATTATAAAATTTAATTTAGATACTTAGTCAATGTTAGATCATTTAAATAAAAAATGTATTTTAGTTTCAAAGGAATACATGAAAGGAATATTTTTGTGGATATTTTGAACAGAAAGTAGGGTGAAATATTCAAGACCAACAGTTTAGTAAAATATCTTCAAATACATTTTAGACAAAAAATTTGGGGGTAAATATTTCATACGAAATTTTTGGAGGGAAAATTTTTAGCGAAATTTTTTGGGGAGAAACTTTGGAGGGAAAACTTTAGCGCAAATTTTTTTTTTTGGGGGGGGGGGATTTTAGAGGGAAATTTTCAGTCTTTAAGCTATATATTGTCATTAGGAGGGAGTGCATTTGTATTATTTAACATATTCTTATTGAAATTCATGGATTCTTCTGATAGTGAAGTTTTTCTTTCTACAGCATCAACATCTTCATCACGCAACAAATTTATTGAGGTTGATGAATATAACAGGAGATCATTCACCATGAATAGAGAGTGAAATTTTTGACTTGATCATAATCCTAAGGATGATGAGAATAGAATTGATGAATGGAAACAAAAAGAAATTTATGTAAATCGAGACTGAGTTACTCCACTTAGTATTAATCCTAAGGATTATGAGAGCACCAACGATGAAGAATGTTACACCATTTTTTGGTCATCTAACCTATTATCATTAGATGGACCCAAGTACACCATGTAAAACCAATTTTACCCTAAGTAAAATTGCTTTCACTATGTAAAATAACTTAATAAACCACATTTATTAAGTTGTTTATGGTCTAAACAAGAAACCCCAAAAGGAAAGATTAAACAAATCTATATTTGTTTGATTTTCCTCATGGAATAATTAATTAAAAAATAATTTAATTATTATTCCGGGTCATATTTAACTCAAAACAAAGAAATTAATTACATAAATCCTTATTTATCTTCTTATTTTCTAGGAATAATTATTTAAATCTTATTTAAATAATATTTCTTGTTAAATATGACTAAATAATTTATAAATAATTAAATAAATCATTATTTATTTAATTATCATTCAACCACTTCCTTAAAATAATAAATAAATCATTTATTTATTTATTATTTACAAATAAAGGGATTTAACCCAAGTCAAATGCCTTTTCCCTCCAACAAATATAATAAAATATTCCATAAAAGGTGTATCTAGATTTGGTTAATATATTTTAATCATGCACCAAGATCTAGAATGACCCAACATTTTGTTAGAAATAGAAGGGTTTTCCCATTCATTTGTCACCTTTTGTTGCATATTAGATCACTCTGGATCTATAATCTTGGTCTGACTTTGAGCCATTATCATTGTCACATTCCCCATTATTTGCTTTGTGAGCTCCCTTTGAGTTCTATGTTTGTCTAGGTTTTCTACACCAACAAGAGAGAGAAATGCTAGATCTGAAGCACTGAGGACTTTCAAGAACCCATCCCATTGAGGAGAATTGGAAACACCTTTCTTATTTTCCTCTCAGGTGCCCTTAATATAAAAAATTATTTCAAAAATATTGTTCTTGTCTTGTCTATTGGATGCATGGAGAAAAACCTTATTTTCACTGCTTAATGTCTTTTTATGCATAGATCTGGATTTGTGCAGCTTTGTCTTGATCAACTAACTGTAGATTTGAAGATATTGGTAGCCATAATTGATGTTAGGGCTATTTTTTATGCGTAGCTAAAGTGGTATTTTTTCGACAAAAGATTCATACTAACAATTGGCGACTCCACACGGGTTTTTAATTACGACCGCTGTCGTTTTTCATATTCCTGCATATCCAACTGCTTCAGACCCTAGGATTTTTTTTCAGCTTTTTTTTTTTTTTTTTTAATGATTTTTTTCACCTATAAAACCCTGAAACATTAAAATTTCTAACTTCCGTGTGTTTCTAGCCCTATTGCGCAGGTAACCAACACCAGCCGCAACAGAGACGGCAATTTTTTATGAAATCTGCCGCCGAGACACCCGAAGCTGCATGTCGCACTTTTTTCCCCAAAACCTGCGACCTGGATTGCAGGACGCACTTTTCAGCCCAGAATATGTTACTTGGACAGAAAATAGGTCAGAACCTGTGACGTACACTTTTTTCTGCAATTTTCCAGCAATTTTTCTGGGTTTGTCTGAAGCTTTTGTTAGGGTTTTCCAGCCTCTGTCTCAACCCGTTTAGACCTATTTCTAATCTTTTTTACTCAACTAAGTGGGAATATTTCCCCTTCAGGCTTTAGTACGCTCCACTTTTTTTGGAAGAGTTTTAGCTGTTTCAGCCGTCTGAATTTTTAGAGTTTCAGCCTTTTTTTTTTCATATCTGATACCTCACTTTCAGATCCCTTTTAGGTCAGCTCTTCTCCCCTTCAAATCACCTCATATATTTTTGTTTATGTTTGCCTCTAGGGTCACCTCCTTGTCTCTTCTACCTTTAGCCGATTTCCTCCTTTGTTGCAACAACCTTGCTTATGCCTCTTTGATGTTTTCTACACCTCTTTTTAGAAGATTTCTCCTTTAGATCCCTGGCCCTCCCAACTTTAAATCTATTGGTCCCTTTTTAGTGTGTTTTGAATATGTTTTTTTCCCTATTTTAGATTAGTTTTGAGACACCCACCTTCTTGGGTTAGATCGATGCATTGTTAGCCGTTAATTTTCTGTTATTTCAGCATTATATATTGTTCTCTGCAGATTTATTTTCAGTTACACAACACACTTTTTCTTTTACTCTCAAAAAGTCTCGGTTTAAAAATTAAAATTAACACATGCCACACACTAACCCTAAGTGAAGAAGAGTGTAGTTAACACCGCCAGGCAAAGACTTTAAAATCAATCGACACTGCACCTTTTTGCCCTTGTTTCGATATTGTAATCAATTGATTCTACACCTCCCTGCCCTTGTTGGTCATTCTTCTTCCCTTTGTGCCATCATCATTGTGCCCCCAAGGCGTATATCCCAGATACTTCTTGGCTTTCACCCTCAGTCTCCGGTTGGTCGACTTGCTCCTTGCCGCCGTCATCGAGTTATTCCTCCCCTGAGTCTGCACTCCGACTCCTCTTCTGATTCTTTGGGGTCTCCCCCTACTTTAGGTTCTCCCCCTGTTACCTTCACCATGTCTGTTCCAGGGCCTAATTCTAGCGGCAACCCCGGCCCTAATGTTGGGAATGTTACTAGCGGAACCACCACAGGAACTACCTCGCCTGTCCCTTTGCTCCCCTATATGGAAGGTCTCAGTCTCCCCGATTTCAATCAGTTGATCAATGATCCTATCCGCCACGATGTTGGTTGGCCTGCTATGCCAACCAAGCTCCCCTTCGACATTCCCAAGTTCATAGGCCTTGCTGGAGAAGATCCCTCCAACCATATCCGATCTTTCCACATGTGGTGTTCCTCCAATTCCATTACCGATGATTCTATCCATCTTCGGTTGTTCCAACGCACGCTTACAGGCGAAGCTTCTAAGTGGTATGTTAACCAGACTGCCTCTTCCCATACCACCTTTGCAACCCTTGCCCACGCCTTCTTATCTTATTTCTAGCTTCCCCCTCATTATGACACTCGTATCAAACTTTTGACTTCTTTTTTTCAATCGTCTGTGACCTGCCTATTCGATCATGTTAAGGAATGGCGGAGAAGAAAGAGACTATGTCAAGCCCCTACCTTCGAAAACCATATCTACATGGACTGGTTCCTTAGATCTCTCTTACCTGCCATCGGAAAATATGTCGCATCACATTTTCCTCAAAACGAAGAAGCCGCCCTCCAAATAGCCTTGAAATATGACCTGATCTATGCTCAATCCGGTTATGTTTATACCGTCCTTCCTGACCTCCCCAGACCTGGTGGTGTTAACGCACTGGGGGCACCTCATGTCGTCGACAGTATCGCTGGAGCTCTCTGTCATCCATCCGCTCAACCTCCCATGAGCTATGGTTTTCCTAGGGGAGGGGGCACCATTTCCTGCACTTCTCCCCCTCCCGGTAGCACGCATCCAGGATCCGGCATGCCTCCTCTTTCTACCCAACCCCTTGTTTACGACATTGTTACCCAACCTCATTATCATCCATATCCATAGCCTAGTTCTCCAACTCCTCCAACATTAGCACCCCTACCTCCCTTGTCTTCTCAACACCCGCAACAGCAGCCACCACCCCCTCAGGGGCAGGTTTATGCACAGCAGGGCGTGACTAATCCTCCTCCCTCCAAAGCAACGAAGGAAGACACTCCACATCAATCCGATCCCGGTAATACTGGATTTAATCCTCAAAATAATGAACCTAACACTCTTAACCAGCAACAGGGCACTTAGCCCAAGTAGGACAAGCCTGTTCCCACAAACGAGCCTTGTTCTTGTTATGGTGTTTATGGTCATTCCACTCATGATTGCCCCCTTTTACCACAAATGCGGCAGATGTGGGAGTCTCAAGCGACATTACGAGGAAAACATGCCTCCCCTACTGCTCCCCCCAATGTGGCCACTTCTCAATCGGCTATGTTTACCGATCCTTTCCCTCAGCAAAGGTTTGTGGCTACCCAACCACCTCACGGACCGGTAACAACTCAACCTCCTCCATCTGGTACCTTTGATTACCAGATCCTCATGATGAACTCTAACCAACCTATAACCGTTGACCTTAACCTTAAAAATCAGTCCCGTTCGTACCCCCAACCTCCTGCTCCATCTATCCCCGAGTCACCTTCTTCAGGTTCTACAGAGCCTCTTTCGACAACTAATGGTCCCTTGCATATCCCTCAGCCCAAAGCCGAGGTTCATACCAAGATTCCTAAGGGACCTTTACCCCGAAATGCTACTTCCGACCAAGCTGCCCATTCATATAGCATAGTAGATGAGCTAGCCTAATCTCCTGCTGCCATTTTAACGTTGGAACTCCTCCAGTCATGCCCCTCTCAAAGAAAAGCTCTACTATATGCCCTAGGCACTGTATATCCAACAGATGACCAATTGATTGTTTTCGACGCCCATCAGTCAGAGTCTCCTCCTCTTCCTGCATCCATAGCTTTCCAAATCCCAGTCAAAATCCAGAATGCTAACATTTCTCGATGCATCATTGATGAAGGGGCATCCACTTGTGTGATGTCCGCTTTGGTTTGGAAACAACTTGGATCTCTTGAGTTGGCCCCTTCCATGATCACTCTTTGAGTGTGGGATGGCCACGCCTCCCAGCCTATTGGCCTCTTCCGTAATTGTCCTACCACTCTTGCGGTCAAGACTGTTTACGTTGACGTTGAAGTCATCGACACCCCTCTTGATTATAACATTCTTTTGGGGCGTAGCTACACCTATACCATGTTTTTTGTCCCATCCACGGTCCACTGCAAGATGTATTTCCATCATAATGGAAAGATAGTCACCATTGACCAGTTGACATACCATGAGCCGAAATCTCAGACTTCCCCTGAGACGATCCCTCTCCCGTAGCCAATAAGAAAACTGTCGATTTTTTGACCAGTGTCTCTCCCGGCGTCTACAAATACTCCTCTTTGCTTGGAACCTTCCCTGGTCTTCCTCATCCTCCTGTCTCCAACCCCAGCTCATCGAATGTTTGCATGATGCAATCATCTCGGGCTGCTCTCAAGCCACCTGCTTCGTCTAGTCAGCAACCGTGCTCTCTGAAACCTGCTCCTAGCCTTTCACCTACAGCTGGTATTCATGAGCCTCTTTACCCTTCTGGAATGGTTCCTCCAAGCCTTAGCTATTTAGGAGCTGTCCCACCTGGGAATTACCCCTCTGGTCAGATATTGTTCCTAGCTCCCCCAACAGTAGTGTACACAGTACCTGTCATGGCCACCCTCTCTCTTCCTAACCTGACCCTTGGGATTCCCGTCTGGTACCTTGATCCTCCAGCCACAACCCTACCTGGTCAACCAAAACCTTATCTTTCTTTGACCCCGGTTCAACCAGTCCCCATGACTTCTCTCACTGCAACAGTTCCTCAGTCACCTCAACAGGAACCACCTCCTGTTGCGACTGCTTCAGGTAAGAAGGCCAAAGCTCGCAAGGGGGCATCAAAGGACAAGGCTGTGCTAAAAAACCCTACCCCTCCTCGGCCTCCAAAGCATACCATCCAGTGTGCTTTGCGTGATTTTTTCGGTCACATCACCCATACCTGTCCTGAATTGCCTCATCTAAAGCCCATGGTTAATGTCGTGTTCCCTGCATCCACGGTCTCGGAAGCCTCTGTTCCTTCCACGACTGTAGCCAAGAACCCCAAGAATATTCACACCAACCACCCCTATGCTTTGTGTGATCTCCATGGCCATTACACCCACCTTTGTCCCCGCCTCGAGGACTTCTGCACCTCTCTAGCCATGGTCCGCCAATTCGATTCCAAGCACAACGACTCCACCTCTCCCCTATTTGCGCGTTTTGCTTCGGTAGAACTACCAGACATGACTGCTCCCATTGAAATTCCCCCTCCTGATGTCAAGATGACGGAGCCTTCATCCACCATTTTCTACCTATCATCATCCATGAGACCCTCAGGGAACATTCCCTTTGAATCCTCCCCTATTGTTTCTCTTGACCTTCCTTCAGTGATCACCCTGGGCTTAAGATCGGTAGATCCTTTATCTTCTTACTTTTCTGTCACCCCTTGTGACGATGCGCATGTGAACCTCTCTTCTCATGATGATGATTCAGGTAGGTTCACTGCGTCAGGTGGTATTTCTTCCACCAGTCACCCCATCTTCTATCACGATGACGACATTATGGAAGGAATCATCTCTCCTAACTTTCTTTATTCCCCCTTACATCGAAATCATGCATTCAAACCACATACACCTTGTGGCCATTACATTGCAACCCAATGTTTGGGTAAGGGGGTACCCATATTTGAGAGACTAGGAGAAGTAATTCTCCACAACTATCCTAGTGTATCTGGTCAGGTCGACTCTAGTACCATTATTCTTCCACATTTATAAGAACCTCTAGAGTCCCGTACCACTTCAGATCACTCTCGAGATGATATCCCTTATCGTTCCTTCATTTTACATCAGTAACCCAGTCTCTTAGACATTTTTGTTGACCAACCTGTAGGTTTTCTAGGAGAGCATCAGTTCATTATCTCCAAATCCTCTCTTTGGGATAGTAACAACAGGTATGCCAACCCAGAAACTTAAAGTCCATTTGATTCATATATGCAGTACTAACAAGAGATTTGTAATCCTCCATTTCCTTTCTCAAACTACATAACCATAACAAAAACAAATAGGCGCACCATATCATTAAAATGTGTTTAGATTCCCCTTTTTCTAAATACATTTTGGCATGAACACAACATGATTGGGGGAACCTATGCTCCTAAACCATAAAAATCCCAAATCTCAGCCAAAAACAGCACTGAAACCCCCTTTCTCTGATAGGTCGCACTTTTCAGGTCATTTCCTCGGACATGTCGCAGTTTTTTTCCCAGTACTTGCTACCCAGGTCGCAGAATAGACCCAAAAAAGTGCGACCTGGCCTGTTCATGAGCTCTTTGTACCTATTACTTTTTAGTTACTTGATACTTCACTGGGACACATTTTTTCCAAGAAGGGTCTCTTCAGCTCTCCTCCAAATCAGATTTCCTCACTTACAACACTTGTACTTGGGGCACCACCTTGCCTCCGTACTTGTCGTTGTCTGTGTTGATTTTCGTCATGAGATACCATATTGTACTCATTTTTTTATGGTCCCCCATTGGACCATTACTATGTGGCAGCACCATCGAGTCGCCCTTGTTTAGAGAATCCGATTTGAGTCATCACCGCATTCATGGAGTTTATCCCAAGTCCCTTTTGTATCCCGCTATAGTCCTCCATCCTTCATTGCTTGGTCCATCTCTTGTGTCACACATTATGGCCTTCAGTACCATTGTCCCCTATCCCTCATGATATTGTGTCAGTCACTGCTAGGTCATCCATGCCCTTTATGCTCTAACAAGAGAATTCGTCCATCCGCTACTTAGTATCCCCCATTTCATCATTATCATTGGTATCAGCCTGTCAGTCGCTCTAATATTTTCTATCGTGCCTTAGTTGAGGATCCATTATTTCCTCACCTATGGTGGACCTCCTTCTGTCGACATCATCTCATTCATTCCAGAAGACAAGTCTATAGGGTGGTGTACCTTGGTTCCAGCTTCCACACTTGTTCGGTGCCTCGGATCCGGCAAAGGGATTTCTCATTACCATTTGACTTGATTGTTTCTCAGCTCTAGCTCCTTTCAGCATGATTGAGATCCGTATACTCGATGGTCCATTGACGCAGCAGTAGATATTGGTGATTCCCTGGTGTGTGTGAGATGTCTCGGCCCTCATGAGGGGGTAGCCCTAGAGGTAGCCCCCCGCATGCCCAAATGTCCTCTTCATTGCAGCCTTCGATGTCGCTCCATATATTTGATAATGTTAGCCTTAGTTGCTTGCATCGCCTCTTTGATTTGCATTTATCATTCATATTTTGCGAGCCCTTCCCCATTTATAGGGGGAATTTGGGTTGTATTTGTATCTCATGTACTCAGAGATTATTGTATAAGTCCTGGCTGTTATCCTAGGCACAACATGTATGTGGGATTCATCATTCTATATTTTATCTGGCTCATGTTTATGCCAACATGTACTTTATAGTGCGGTCCCTTGTTTACTAGACGCACTATTATTTTGTACTTTGTCTCGGCGGGCATAGGTATGCCACCCCCGCCACCTCTAGCACAGGTACCCTCTCATAAAAAGAGACTTGTTGCACCTGTAAGTCTCATCTCCTCAGGGTCTAGTTCTTTAGCATATCAAACTACTTTACATTTCTCTCTCTGACTTCCCTTTTGATGTCTGGTGATTGAGTTCTTACAATGTACTTCGGTCATACGATTTTCTCCTAACACTCGCACGCTGGGGGGAAATCTGTTACACCATTTTTTGGTCATCTAACCTATTATCATTAGATGGACCCAAGTACACCATGTAAGACCAATTTTACCCTAAGTAAAATTTCTTTCACTATGTAAAATAACTTAATAAACCACATTTATTAAGTTGTTTATGGTCTAAACAAGAAACCCCAAAAGGAAATATTAAACAAATCTATATTTGTTTGATTTTCCTCATGGAACAATTAATTAAAAAATAATTTAATTATTATTCTGGGTCATATTTAACCCAAAACAAAGAAATTAATTAGATAAAACCTTATTTATCTTCTTATTTTCTAGGAATAATTATTTAAATCTTATTTAAATAATATTTCTTGTTAAATATGACTAAATCATTTATAAATAATTAAATAAATCATTATTTATTTAATTATCATTCAACCACTTCCTTAAAATAATAAATAAATCATTTATTTATTTATTATTTACAAATAAAGGGATTTAACCCAAGTCAAATGCCTTTTCCCTCCAACAAATATAATAAAATATTCCATAAAAGGTGGATCTAGATTTGGTTAATATTATTTTAATGATGCACCAAGATCTAGAATGACCCAATATTTTGTTATAAATAGAAGGGTTTACCCATTCATTTGTCACCTTTTGTTGCATATTAGATCACTCTGGATCTATACTCTTGGTCTGACTTTGAGCCATTATCATTGTCACATTCTCCATTATTTTCTTTGTGAGCTCCCTTTGAGTTCTATGTTTGTCTAGGTTTTCTACACCAACAAGAGAGAGAAATGCTAGATCTGAAGTGCTGAGGACTTTCAAGAACCCATCCCATTGAGGAGAATTGGAAACACCTTTCTTGTTTTCCTCTCAGGTGCCCTTAATATAAAAATTCTTTCAAAAATATTGTTCTTGTCTTGTCTATTGGATGCATGGAGCAAAACCTTATTTTCACTGCTTAATGTCTTTTTATGCATAGATCTGGATTTGTGCAGCTTTGTCTTGATCAACTAACTGCAGATTTGAAGATATTGTCATCCATAATTGATGTTAGGGCTATTTTTTATGCTAACAAAGGGCATGGTGAATAATTTCCAAAGTCAAAATTTCCACTTCGTCCTAATCCTAAGGATTATGAGAGCACCACTAATGAAGGGGGGGATGAATAATTTCCATAGTAAAAATTTCCAGTTTTTCCTAATCTTAAGGATTATGAGAGCACCATTGATGAAGGGGGGATGATTAATTTCCAAGGTCAAAATTTCCACTCCATCTTAATCCTAAGGATTATGAGAGCACCACTGATAAAGGAGGGGATGAAGAATTTCCAGAGTGAAAATTTCCATTTCATCATAATCCTAAGGATTATAAGAGTACCACTCATGAAGGGGGGGATGAAGAATTTCTAATAAATAGAGATTCAAAGCTTCCACTTATTCATAATCCTAAGGATTATGAGAGCACCAATGAGGAAGGGGAGGGGGAGGATGAATAATTTCTAGTGAATATAGATTCAAAGCTTCCACTTAGGTGTAATCCTAAGGATTATGAGAGCACCACTAAGGAAGGGGGGGATGAATAATTTTCATTAAATAGAGATTCAATGTTTCCACGTATTCCTAATCCTAATTATTACGATACCACTACTTATGAACTTGAGGATGAATAATTTCCTGAAAATAATCATTTGAATATAAATAGAGAGTCATATTTTCCAATCATTCCTAATCCTAAGGATTATGAGGGCACCAATTATGAAGAGGAGGATGAAGATTTTCTTACAAATGATAATTTTATAGGAACATATCTAAATAATGCATTTTTTCTAAGTGAATGTTTCGAATACACTCATGGTGATGAAGAATTGAATCCTCCAAGGGAATATTTATAAAGCACGGATGAAGATCGTGAATAATTTCGTCTGAGTCTGGGTTTCAAAAGCACATATGATGGTATTTAAATATTTTCTTCAAGTGAGGATGGTAATGAATATTTTCCAAGCAATGATGATAATGAATTTATTAACATGATGGTAGTGAGGATAATATTATTCCTAATGGTGATGAAAATTCTTCTAAAAATGATAATGGAATGATGAAGTCTTTGCAAGAAAATATTATAACTAGGAGTAGGAGTAAACCTTTTCATATCAATCCAAAATATTCCAGTTATACAAGGCTTTTTCTCACAAACAGAAGCTCTATCAGTGATCTGATTTCAAGTGAATGTTGTCGAAATGATTTCTTGAATCATATGGATTTCAAGTTTCCTTTGGAGAAAAGATAAACATAATTGTCAATTAATAAAAGCATGAAAAAATCATATTTAGTGGGTTGCATGAAATCTACACTAGCAGGTTATGATTATCATATTGGAAATGTATTGCTCTGCAGAAATGCTTTCAAAATGTTGCATTAAATTGGTAATTTTCATTTTCCAAGAATCCAAGAAAGACTGGAAAAGGATCCCAGATATTATTCATAAGTACGTTATAAATGGAAGGTTGGGCCATTAGAAAATACTACTATGTCGTGGATGAAAAACTTATTTTCAAAGCATGGAGAGTGTATGCCAAATAAAGACACAATACATATTCCAGATAATTTCTCGAGGTGAGAAATATACAGTTTATACAAAGAATATGCAGAAGGTGTTGAAGGAGTTAGTAATTTTATTACATATTAATATTTTACAAGAGTATGGAAGAGCGAATTCAACAATGTTCGTATTTGTAAGAAGACAAGGATGGGGGCTTCTAGTACATGTGCTTCTCTTAAAGAAAAAATGGATAAATGTCAGGGGGAAGAAAGAGGTATTCGTTCATAACATTATTTTTAAAAATTGTATAGTATCAACTATGAAAATATATGTATTAATAGGTTTCTTTTATTTTATGTGCAAATTTTGTTGTCAAAGCACTTCAAGACCATCGCAATCAACAAAAAAGTCAAAGAAAAAATTTTCATAAACATCGAAAGAAGTGTTGTTATAATCCAAATAAATATTTGGGTTTGATAATTCATAGTATGGACCAAAAGAAAACACTTCTGCCACATGTTGTCCACACACCAAAAAAATTACAGGAAGAAATTTTTTTTCGGTTTCACTTGGTTGGTTGTATAGTATTTAATGGGACATTAAAGAACTTTTGAGGTCTAAAATGTGACTCATAATAAAAATGTAAAACCAAAATAAAATTTATAAGAATAAATATGATTCAAGATGATGATGTCAACCATGGGGGATGATTCACCATTTTTGGGGTCAAAAAATAAAAATAATAAAATAATAAAACTACTTTTTCAACTTATCTCCCTGACGTTTTACTCAACTTTCGAGCGGGAGTACTCATTGGATGCAAATTTTAATTCCTCATCCAAGGAATATGCATGTTTCATACTTTCGATGGACCCTGCTACACGAAAAATGAGAAATACATGAAAAATCGTGATTTCAATCACGATTTTCATATATTTCTCATTTTTCGTGTAGAAGGGTCCATTAAAATTATGCTACATGGGTACTTCTTGGATGAGGAATCAATTTTTTCATACAACGAGTGTTCCTTCTCCAAATTTTAGTAAACCCATAGGGAGATAAGTTGAAAATATGAGTTGAAAAATTAGTTTTTTATTTTTTCCTTCTAAAATTGGATGATGTAATCTAATATTATTTTATTATTTCCACTATTATTTTATAATTTCCTTAGGAGGACCATTTTAGACCTCAAAATTCCCCTAATGAGATGTTGCCAATGGTTTACTTCATAGCTCCAAATATTCATAATGATGCAAATCTAACCATAACTATAATCCTTGATGTGGTTACTCATTGGTCTGGTATTCTTCCGTAAATTTTGTATGTACATTTAGACAACACAAACCATGAAAAAAAATCAAGTTCTTTTCGGGTATCTAAACACTCTCCTTGAATTGAGAATTTTTAAAAAGCTAAATGTTGGTTTCCTTCTTGTTGGGCATACTCATGACCATATTGATCATATGTTTAGTCATTTTTCAGTAACATTGAGGAAGAAATATGTTGGGAGCCTACCATCATTAATTGAATGTATTAAGAAATCATACATTCCAGAGCATTTTTTTCATGTGTTGGAATAAACTATTGACATGTGAAGGTTTACTCTATGATCGCATGGTGAGGAGAAATGTATTGAACAACTTAATTACATTAGCTTCCAACATCAATTTTATATCAAAAAAATGATGGGATAACACTTATATGGGGAAATAAGTATTAAATTTTTACAGAATGGGGTCCATCATCACGTTTATCATTTTTGAATTTCATTCTAGAGCATCCAATATTTGCATCAAAGATATTTATATTACAATCAGTTGCTAAACTTCATAATGCACGAAAGAATAAGAGAGACATAAGTTATTCTGAATGACTGGAATAAATCAAAATATGTATTAGAGATACATATGAGTACTTTGATTTTTTTGATTCAATTTGGTTGGAGCCTTTTTTCAATAATCAAAGTGATATGATTTCAAGATCAATAAATGAGGATATGCTTTTGAATACTCCTTTTATTTGGCCACAAAATATTCCAAATGAACATCAGGAAAGACGCATTATTGAACAACGATAGTTTCAGGTATTATTAATTCTCTACGGGTAGAGGGAAGAGAAATCAATATTGGTTCTATAAGATCATGTTCACAATGTGAAGCCATGAAAGAAATTTACAGGGGTTCTGTGCAGGATGTTGAGGGTTGCATGATATAAGTGTTAGCATATCGAGATCCACTTGACTATCCATTTTTGTTTGCGAATGTTATAAAGGTAATTAAAGAAAATGATGATATTACAATTGTTTAAGAACATTGTTATGCCACAAATACCCACCCATTCAATGGGTGTGTACAAGCCAGAGATGGAAGTTGATAAAAAAATTGGCAGAAAGAGAAAAAGAAAAAGACACAAATATAAATCGTTGTCACACAAACCTCTTAAAATTGGAGGATGTTGACGTACTTGTGTATGAATTCAATTTGAAAAAGAGAGGAACTCTTTGCTTGACGACAATAAATTTTTTGAAGAAATTTCTACCAGAAGGAATAGTGTTGAGATGGGAGTTTGTTGAATCTAATCGTATATCTAAAAAACTTTTGAAACCTGAAACAGTGAGAGTGCATGTTGACTCAGATGGATCACTAGTTGATGAAAGAGAAGAATATGGATCATCTTCATTTGCATCCAGTCATTCATCTGAAGATGTAGGTTTTTATGGTGTGCCACAACCTATGTCTGACTTTGAATAAATTTCCAAGACATTTTATGTAAATGAAGTTTACATGGCAACTTGAAATAAATATTTTGACGTCCATATGATCTCACATGAATTTATGAGTCATTTCTACATCTTTTGGATTATATGTTTTAATTATGAATAATTCATCTCTTTAGAATATCTAGAATGCAACAATGAATACAAGAATAATTTATGTTATATTAAATATACAAAAGTTGATATTTTGATTAAAAGTAAACAAATATTAGAAATTAATTTTGATTTTTTAAATTATGCAGTGGTATTTCCATGATATTATTTATTGTTATCATTTTTTTATATTTTGAATAAAAGTAAAAAAATATTAGAAATTAATGTTGAATTTTTAAATTATACAGTGATATTCCAAGATATTATTTAACATTTGGTATGAGATACTTTTAAAAATTTTGAAAATATAATGCCTCATTGAAAGGGGACACTTCGTTATGATGGTTGATTTGTAGGTTTTTGTTGCAATTAGATAAGTTCTCTTAGGCTAATATTTGAAAAGAGATATACTTTTAGCCTTTAAAATAAAAATTACACTTGGAATAATAAATATTTCATTTACTTGTTTATTTTTAAAAATTGTTTAGTCATATAATTCATGCATAATTTCATGGTTCACATATATTAAAAACATAAGATTTTCAAAACCATGGTTGAAAAATTTCCAAAATATTAAGGTTTCTTTGAGCTATGATATTTTAACTTGAATGCTATGGTTGAAAACAATTACAATTTTAGGGTTTTTTAGAGTCAAGATATGTTATCTTTAACAAGATGGATGAAAATTGTTGGAAATTTTAAGGATTTGAGACATGATATTTTCATCTTTAACATCATATCTCAAAATTGTTAGAATTTTACGATTTTTCAAAGTACTAATATTTTATCTTAAATTCCATTGTTAAAAAGTGTCAAAATTGTGACCTGATTTATTTTTTGGTTATTCTAGCATCAACACTTTTTGTTCCAAGGTTTTTTTGCAATCCCTGTTTTAAGAACACAATTTGTTTTTTTTTTAATTTTGAAATTTTACCCTAACAAAAAAAGTGCATTTTGGAATACACGCTTTTCATTTTTGGGGCGTTTTTTCATGTTTTTTGAGTTTTTTTGAGCTAGAGTTCTCGTTTTGAGGTAATAGTTTCTGTTTGATCGATAACTTTGTTCTCTCTGCATAGTAATCCTTTCTCTTCTTTCACGCTTTTACTTTTTATTTGATCTCATAGTACTGTGCATATGCACTTACTATTTTTCAATGAGCATAAGAGGTTGGTCCTTTAGAGATAGGTTATATATCTCTAATTATTTAATCACTAAAAGGTTTCCCCTTATCTTATTCTACACATATAGATAAGAAAGAACACACCATTCATAATAGGACCAAGTGTGGGAACAATAATCCTAAATAGATATGGGTTTCATGGTCTTCTTACAGTTTCTTAGTTGAACGATTGTATTTTCTATTGGAAAATCATTGACTTGAAAGATGTAAACCAAATCAAGGAAGAGGGTGACATATAAGAAAATTACTGCAAGTTGTTTCGATTTTCCTTGCAAAAAATATTAGCCACATTGTCTCGAAGCTCGAAGACTGACTTATTCAAATACTATTCAAATCAAAAGAGTAAAATTGCAACATGAAATAGGAAATAAAAATGCAATGCATATAACTACATGAAACCTAGCCTAACCTAAAATAATAAATTCAAGGTTGGATCATGTAAAATGGAATTTCCAAAGAATCGATAGAAGTTTCCCCTGACCTTTAGAATGAAATATATGATCATGTGAAGTTAAAATGAAAAGCAGTGCATAGAACAAGAGGAACCATTCTATTATCTGCGCTGGCCGAATGAAACAGGAGGTGCAACCACAACAACTTATTACACTTGATTGTCCTACCACATGGGTAACTTCACACAAAAAAAATTATTTTCCCTACGACCATATATGACTTGACGATGCATATGCAAGTATAGGCTACGAGTCATGGGCCCAACTGAAAAATATTTTTCTAATGAAATAGAAACAAGATCATGGATGCAAAAATTACAGAAACACATACATGAAATACCATACAAGGACAAATCCATATCATAAGGTTGAACATAATATAATATTTTGTGAAGATGATATTCTTCGATGGATGATGAAAAATATTTATTAAATATTTGAGATTTTCTTGCAATGGAATGAAGAGGTGGAAGATCAATATTCAAAATAAATCTCCTTCCCTAAGGGTTAAAAAATTGTAAGTAAATAAAAGAATCATCCCTGAGGAAGACATCATCATCCCATTTGTTTTTATGAGTGAATAAGCTGTGCAGGAAAATAAAAATCAGACTAAAATCACAAACATCATCATGGTGACAAGGACCTGCCATAAACATCATCCTTTGTTGAAGTGCCATACTCACCTAGCTTGATTTAGAATTCTGATACAACATGGTCATTGGTTTTTCAAACTAGGATTCAACATAAGATAGAGGTTAAGATCGTTGTTGGTGGCAAAGTGGTAAATTCGGCCTCGTTATGAAGGATCGGTCTCATGTTTGATCCTAAGCAAGGTTGTGGCTCGCTGAGCGAGTAGTTAGAATAAACCAGTCCAAATCCCACTACCTTTTAAGGTCATTAGTGATGGAATAGTGGTAAAGTTGGCCTCGTTATGATGGATCGGTCTTGTGTTTGATCCTGAGCAAGGTTGTGGCTCACCGAGGAGTAGCTAGACTAAACTGGGCCAAATCCCACTACCTTTAGATTAATATTTACACAAAAGATGAGTGAAATTGAAATGTCTTCTGCTAGGGTTTCACACTGTTATGTTGCCGCTTCCGCCGACATTGAGGCTCCTACTGCAGAGCCTAAAACAATCCACTCCATAGCCACTGCTATGGATGAACTCGTGGTTGCACTGTTTGCATCTCCCCACTGAGAGACGACCTTGTCCTGGCTGAAGGCTCCACAAAGCCTCGTTGCTACCACCATTGTTGAGGGCATACTCTGCTTTGAGGCCCCCACCCTGGAAGAATACAATGCCACAAACAGATATTCTACAAATTCCATGAATGAATATACTAATACAACATTAGTACCAGTGGCTGCTCCCTCCACTACAAGGATGTGAATCTGAATCTGGCTTGGCAACATAGTTCTCCACAATGCAGATGGAGCCCGCATTACCTATCACACAGACTCTGCCATCACCTATGCCTCGCTACAACTCTGCCTTTCATATCTGCATGTTGGGTGTGCAGAAGATCCTTTGTTGGCTGGAAAAACCCAGATTCATGGTGGCCATTCTCATCTTTTAACCTCCTTCCAGCCCTAGCAAGGCCTGGCAGAACTGGAATATCAGATGTTATCCTCGATTATTCTAAAGATTCACTACGTGAATATGGATTTATTATAATCAGATAAATATAACATTCCTTGCCTCTCATCTACCTTTATAAATTTCACTTCCTTCATTATCTTCATAAAACCTTTTTACAATGCCTCATTTTTCCTTCTAAGAAAACACCTTCCTTCTCCTAAAAAACTCATATCTAGGTTTATTTCTCTCATTTTCACCCTTCTTACCCACCAAAAGCCCCATTTTCTCATTTTCCCCACTAAAAACCCACTTTCATTCCTGAAAACTCCCATTAAACCCCTTACCTTCATTATCCTTCCTTATTCACACTAAAACAATGTAAAAAGTCCCTTTTTACATTGTTTTAATCATAAAATTTAAACATTCGAGACCCATCTTTTATATTTAAATCTTTGTTTCTTTAATATAGAACCCGATCCTCTATCTTATATTTTAAAAATCCATTTTAAATTAATTTTTAGCCAAACCCTTTATGTTTTCTAGCCGACCCCTTTATAAACATTAAAGCCCTGCTTTAATATTTTTAACCCTCTACACCTTATTAAAAACCCACATAAACCCTCCCCCTTTACCTTATAAAAGTGCTTCTGCTTATTTTATTTCCCTTGGGCCCCTCTCTTCATTGAACCCCCACCATGAAATAAAACCCCTCCACCTATCCACCCAGGGCCCACTCCATTTGACTTGCTTATCGCTCCATATCTCCCGACCACCATTGATCTCATTCCTCCAGATCCAACGGTCCACAGCGCTCATCGCACACTTAGTGGTGTGGGGGTTAAACAAACCCCAACCCTGTGAAATGGGAAGTATTCCCTCTCCACACATCACCGACTGTATGGAATCGCATCCTATCCACCAAAACCATTACTACCCCTCACTTCGTGTGATAAAATTCTCTCCTCCTTCCCGCCAAAACCTAATATCGCCATCACATTCAAACAGTCTGGAGCCTTGTGGCTCTACAATAAAGCCCAATCCACCATTCACCACCTCTGTAACGCTCCAAAGTCCCAAAAACCCTGTATAAATGCAGAAAGAGCCGCAAACGCAGGTTTTAAGCTAACATGTTTGTTATTTGTGGAGGTTTCATGGCAGGAAGGTGGAAAATGCATTCCAAAGGCCCATAATGGTTTGAATAAGAGCTCTGGGTGACAATCCAGAGATCTTGTTTCAGTAAAGAGGCCCAGAGGAATAGAAAAAGCATAATCTTCAATAAATCATGATTATTGGTGGTTATCTAAACCCTCCAATAGCAAAAGATGCCTACCCTGCACAGCAAACATAGACAAATTCATGGTGAGAAGACAGAACAGTCAGAAGACCGTAGCAGTGAATATTAAAGGTTTAAAAAGATTAAATCAAGGATCAAAAGACAAATTAAAAGGATTAGTCACAAATTAGAGATAAAGGCCAAAATTTAAGGAAAAGGCGGTAAGGCAGACAATTAAAGGATAAATCCAAGTTTTAATACCCAAACAGTGCTTAAAGATTAAAAAAAAGGTAGATAAACACATAGGCATATTCGAATGACCAGATCAAGGCATTTACTTCTTCAAAAACACATTTTTCCACCTACAACATGTTTTCTTTCAATAAAGACATCAACAATTATTAAGACAATCAAAGATATTTCTCATCTACCCAGCAGTTATTGAAAAAGTTATTGAGAAAGCCTTAAAGTTAAATATTTCCAAAAATTTATCTGAAACAGTTAAGTTAGGAGTTAATATTGCAGTGAGTATGTCTTAGATATTTTTACTTAGGCCTTACCTGGTCTCAAAGGTAAAAAATGCATTAACTCTGTAATAAATGACATCTCAAACCCTAGCTTAGGATCACCTCCTCATTTTGCAGATAAATGTTGCAGGTATTATTCATTTTTAGGGTTGGTTGGAGGTTAGTTGTTTGGTTAGTTTATTGACTGTTGATTAGAGAATTGAATGCTAGGCTGTATTTGATAAAGCTCTGACCTACAAAGATATATTATACTGGAGTAATGTAACTGTTTTGAACATCAGTAATACAAGAACGTTCACAGGATTCCTGAGCTATGTTAATGGTGAATTTTTCCTTCTTTTTCAAATTTTTTCCTTCTGTTTTCCATTCCGTCCATTATTTCTCTGATAAAAGAACATAAATTTAAGATTAGGATATGCTATCTTGGCACCCTAATTCGGTCTACATTCTTTATCTCAATGTTTTATTTTGCAAGGTCCGATTGGAGAATTCTTAATTTCTCTCTGGTTTCACCTAGCTTGTTGTCTTAAAAATGATTTAATATATTCAAGCCAAAGAAGTCTATGCTATTCCTGTCCTTTTGGTGTAGCTTGAAATATTGTCTTTAAGGCCTTCCTTTGAAGTATACTTAGTAGAGTCCATCTCGGGAAGTCTATGGCATGCCTTGTCCTCTGGTATGTCTTAAAATGTTGCTTTGAAGGTATTTAGAGCGTTTTATTAAAGAAGATAGGTTTAGCTTGCTCTTTAGTTGCACTCATTGTTATCTTAAATTTTTTCTTTTTCTGAAAGTACTTCTAGGATTGCTGGATTGTTGTCTTAAAGGTTTGCTTATTATATTTTGGCCAAATAATTCTATGGTATGACCTGTGCTTTGGTTTGTCTCAAATAGTTACCTAAAAGGATTTTATTGTTGAAATAGAGCTAGAAGATTCTTAAATGACTTTTAGTTTTTTTTTTTTCAAAACTTACTGTCATTTCATATGCCATCTAATCTAAGGGATCCACTTGATATAATTAGCTTTCCCTATGAAAACCCTTACAGAGTTGATGAACAATTACATCCTTTTATGACTCTAAAGCCCAATGGATTAATGTTTCTCATGGTCTATCTATTCAGCTGAAACAATTCATTAATTAATCACACCATTAGTCTATTTATCAACCAATCCAATCAATAAAAAAAAACAAGTCCTCAGAACTTCATAACTAGCCTAAAATCATAAAACAAAAGCATAAAGACATGTCATTTATAAACACTAATATAGAGAGATCCCTATCTGAGTCCAAGAAGGCTAGGTCCTTGGATTCCAAAGTGTTTTGATGTGGTTCCCTGCAGATTTTGTTCTTGCCACTCTTGCAAATCACGGGGAGCCAACACCAGAGATCTAGATCGTTCCTATCTCAGATCTGCAATGGTAGGAAGGGGTTTACACATCTATCTTCCCCTTCTTTTCAGATCCAAATCTCGCTTATTTTAGGAAAAAACATACTTCATTGGGTGTGCTCAATGGATCTGGTGTAGAACCTCTCGCAAGACCTTGAACACAGGCTGGGGATACCCTCTGCCTGTCAGAGACTTCTTTATGAAGGTAAACAAATATTGTTCACCTTCCTCCATTTAACCCTGCACCTCCTTTTGTAAACCCTCCTTTGTTTCCCCAACCACATATCATGGCAACATGGTATGCTCCACTAGTTCTACCACTGCCTTTAATTTTTCTACCACGGGACTATAATTCCAGGAATCCTTTATGTGATGCAAGTAGTTCTGCTACTGCTCAACAACATGTGGACAGAATGAATGACTACTTTGGCAGACAAGAAATAGATGATGAGACTGTTAAACTTAGAATGTTTGCTCAAAGCCTAGGGGGAGAGGTAATGAAATGATTTAAAGGCTTAACCCATAATAGTATAAATGACCTCCCTAATTTTCATCAACTGTTCTTAAACAAATGGGAAGTCAATAAGAACCCTCTCCAAATATTATCATAATATGAAAACATTAAAATAAATGTTGTAGAAGGTGTTTAAAAATACTGCACTAGGTTCAATAGTGTATACAATGCCCTCCCTATCCATATGAAACCTCCACAAGGTCTAGTTCTAATGAAATTTCCAAATGGGTTTGACCCAGAAATGTCTTACCAACTAAGAGAAAGGGACCCTCTCACATTAGAAGATATGAATAGGGGTACAGTAAGTGTAGAAGGAAATCTGATTTCCAAGAGAGCTAGAATGAAAAATGAGAAGAGGGTTACATATAGGGAAGAAGCTGCACCTTCATCATCTGACACTAAGATTGATAACTTAGTTAGAACCATGGAGAGAATGATGGAGAGAATAAACATGAATGAGGGATCTTATCCTAGAGAAAACCAAATAGCTCTTCAAAATAGAAATCAAAATTAGAACCAAAACCAAACTTTAGAAGAAACCCCCCTCAAAGTATACAAAGAGGTCCTGATCAGAAAATCAAAGCCCCTTTCCAATAAAATTAAGCTGATTAGGATGAGGGGGTAATTGAAGAAACAGAGGAAAGCCACATAAATTTAATGGGAGTGAATAATGAGGATATTTTTTTCCTCACCGAGGAATAACAAGGCATATTTTCATGAAATGAGGAAGAAAGCCTAGAAACTGAAGACTATAAACAAGGCTTTGAAAATTCCATCATGGAAGTACATAGACAGTATGATCTCAGAAGTAAGAAAAACCAAGACACTCCCAAAAGAAAGACGTCTAAAATTTCCTCTAGGAAATACCTGAAAACATTCCTAAAAACACAACATAAATTCTAAACACAGTGGTTGAAAGTTTTGATAAAAATAGAAATAAAAACAAGCAACCTAATCGCAAGTACAGTGGTGACCAAACCAGCAATAGCAACACAGTTGGTGCCCCTAAAAAAACTGTTTTAACCGAGATTCCTAATAAAAACCAGCAAGCTGAAATTGCTGTGAAAATAGTGTCTGAAAACGTTGATTTAAACATTTAAAAAATTCAGACACCTTTTAGTATAGAGAATGAAATTGCTAATATTAAAATCTCTATTCCTCTTGCTGAATTATTCACTCAAGATATATATAGATCCCAACTTTTGAAAGCTTTAAACATAGGAGAAAATGCTGATTGTATCAATTTAAATGATGAAAAACCTGAACTTCTGTTTGGACCCGAAGTAGAAGGTAAATTTCAAGAGGGAGGTGTTCCTCCATTTAATGTCATTTTGAACATCCATGATAAAATTCTTCACAATTCCATGTTAGATTCAGGAGCTTCACACAACCTTATGCCAAAGGTCATAATGGAAAGACTAGGCCTTGAGATAACTAGACCATACAAAGATTTATACTCTTTTGATTCCAGTAGAGTTAAATTTCTAGGCCTAATAAAAGATCTATGTGTTAGTCTAGCACGAATACCAGCCAAGAGCCTAGTAATGGATATTTTAGTGGTTGATATTACTCCTAAATATGGCATGCTCCTTTCAAGATCATGGGTTGCTAAACTCCAAGGTACCCTACAAATGGACATGACCTATGCTACCATACCTGTCTTCAGTCAACCAAGAAGACTATATAGAGAAACTCACATGAAATACATGGTTAGAAGTCAAGAAAAAACAGATAACTCCCCTCTTTTTTCTATTCAAACTAATCTTGATTCATTTATTCTTTACAATGATGTGTTAATGAACAAGTAGCATAAAATGAGAAAACAATTGTAGAAAAAGAGAAGCAGTTAAAACACTTGGCCCAAACAGAAAGTAACCAAAATAGTGTTGCTCATAAGAAACAAAAAAATGACAAACATAGTGCAGACCCTAAAAAACAACATAGTAAAAAACATAGTGGTAGTCACAATGACCATAATGAAAAATCTGAAATTGAACCTCTTTGGAGTATGAGCTTTGATGGTTCTTGTCGCAAGACTGGTTCAGGAGCAGGTGTATGGGTGCATAACACAGAGAAAAATCATGCAAAATGTCACTCATATAGGCTAAGCTTTCAATGCACAAATAACATAGCTGAATATGAGGCACTCCTCCTAGGGCTACAATTACTAAAGAAATTAGGAGCCAAGAGGATAGTTTTTCATGGAGATTCTAAGTTATTCATTAGGAAAATTAATGGGGAATACACAGCCAAACATCCTATATTGAAATCATATAGGGATGATGCCCTTGACATCTTGAAATCTTTCCAATAATATGATCTTACCTTTGTCCCAAGAACTCAAAACATCCTTGTAAATGGTCTAGCCTTTGCAGCCAGTACATGTCAAAAACCTTATCAAAACTATCAATACACAATACAAGTGAAATATAGACCAGTAACCCCAGCTAACATAAAATATTGGAAAGTTTTTGAAGGAGATAAATAGATAGAGGATTTGTTGCAATCCATAAATGAGTTTGAAGTGCCAAATTCAGACTCAGATTATGAAGAAGACTTCTCTGTTGAGGAAAAACCTTACAAAGAAGAACCTCCTGAAAATGCTGATATAAATTTGTCAACCAAAGAACACGCACATAAAAAAGAGCTATGCACAAATTCAGAAAAAGAAGACTTTGAAGTGCTACACTCCAATAATGATAACTTGCCAAAGGGACTAGTTCCTCTAGAGGAACTTTTTGACTTTAATGATGTTGCTAGGAAGCCAAATATGGAACCCACTAAAGCTGAAATAGAAGAATGCAATATAGGCAGTGAACAAAAGACGAAAATGACGAAACTGTCCAAAACACTACCATCTCATATAAAACAAGAATACCTTGAGATATTCAGAGAATTTGCTGATGTGTTTGCCTGGAGCTATGAATATTTAAAGTCATATGATACTGAGATAAAACAGCATAATATCCCCCTCAAAGAAAACTAGAAGCCCTTTAAACAGAAGGAGAATAAACCCTGTTTAACTACCCCTGGTTGAGAAATAAATTAATAAAATGTATGATGTTGGAATAATAACTCCTCTGAGATACTAAAAATGGGATTCAAACCTTGTATCAGTGAGGAAAAAAATAGGAGAAATTAGGCTATGCATAGACTTCAGAAATTTAAACAAAGCCTCATTAAAGGAGACCTACCCTTTAGTAAAAATGGATCACATCTTACAAAGGGTAGTAGGGTATAAAATAATTTCTTTGCTAGATGGTTTTTCAGGATACAATCAGGTGCTGGTACACCCAAATGATCAACACAAGACAACTTTCACTACACCTTGGGGCACCTTCATGTATGTTAAAATTCCTTTTCGGTTAATGAATGTTGGTGCCACCTTTCAAAGAGCCATGGACATTGCTTTCTTAGAAGAGATAGGTTACTTCATTGTGATATACCTTGATGCTATCACAGTCAACTCAAAAATAGATGAAGAACACGTAGTTCACTTAAGAAAGGTCTTTGAATTATGTAGAAATTATGGTTTATCTTTAAATCCCAAGAAAACTATGTTTGGCCTTCAAGAAGGAAAACTTTTAGGCCACATCATATTTGAAGATGGAATCAAGATTGAGCCAAAAAGGATTGAGGGAATATTGCAAATCAATCATCGTAGGAATATCAAAGAACTACAATATTTCATTGGAAAGATAAATTTCTTAAGAAGGTTCATACCAAACCTTTCAGAACTCCTAAGAAACATTACAAACATGATGAAAAGAGAAATAGGAGTCAAATGGACCATAGAAGCAAAGAATTCCTTTGAACTGGAAAAACAAGAACTTTCCCAAACACCAGTTCTGATTAGTCCTGATTTTACCAAAGACTTCTTTATATTCTCCTTTGCATCAAAACATACAGTTGCTGCTATCCTATTGCAGAAAAATATAAAAGGATAGGAACAACCTATTGCATTTTTCGGCAAGGCATTAAGAGATGCACCTCTGAAATACAACATAATGCAGAAACAAGCTTTTGCCTTAATCAAGACATTCAAATATTTCAGAGTTTACATTCTACACTCACACATCATTACATTTGTGCCTCACACAGTGGTAACAAACATCTTAACACCAGATCTTGATGGCAAAAGAGGTAAGTGGATTGTTGTTATATTAGAATATGATTTGGAAATCAAGCTCACTAAACTAATCAAAGGACAAGGATTGGCTGAACTCGTGGATGAAACAAATTTTCAAGCACTGGAAATTAATATGATTGATGCATTAGATGAACAGGAGGAGTTGGCAACTCCACTTATTGAAGAATCATTTCTCAATTCATCTTGGTATGCTGATATTTTATATGTGCTTTTTAATATAAATGCTCCTCCTGGTTTGTTTAAAATAAAGGCTAGATTCTTGAAATTAAAGGCTGTAAACTACTGCATTTTAGATAAATCTTTATATTGGAAAACTACTAGTGGTATATTGCTTAAATGTTTGCCTAAGCATGATGTAGATAAGATCAAGCATGAGTTCCATGAAGGAGAATGTGGAGGCCACCTCTATTGGAAAACCACTGTCAACAAAATCCTTAGAGCTGGTTACTATTGGCCCACCCTCTTTCAAGCCATCCATAAAATGGTAGTTGCTTGCCATAAATGCAAAATCTTTGAAGGCGAGAGAAAAATGTTGCCATTACCCTAGCATCCTATTTCTGTTGAAGATCCTTTTCAACAATGGGGCCTTGATTTCATTGGAGAAATCCATCCTCCCTCCTCTGTCCAACACAAATGGATCTTTGTTGCAGCTGACTACTTTACAAAATGGATAGAGGCCATCCCTTCTAGAACTACCACAGACTCAATAATCATCAAATTTCTTGAAACCACATTTTGTATAGATTTGGATGTCCTAGAAAGATTATCACTGACAATGTTGTTGCTTTTAGATCCAAGAAAATGGTGGAATTTTGCCACAAATATTAGATTACATTGGGAAATTCAGCAACTTATTACCCTCAAGGAAATGGGTTGGCTAAATCCTCAAACAAAATTTTGGTGAACATCTTAAAAACGTTGTTGGAAGAGAACAAGAAATCATGGCACAACAAACTAGTACATGCACTATGGGTAGACATATTAACAAATAAAAAATCAATTGGAATGTCTCCCTATTGGGTGAAAATGTGAAGTTGGGAAACACTTTTTGCCCTTTTTTGACGTTGAAAATTGTAATTTTCTATGTTTTTTAACTTCAACTCCACGAAACTCATATTTTTATTGCAAATTATGCTTTGACATAAAAACAAGAATTGTAGAGAATTGTCTTACCTCCATACCCATATTTAAAAATAAAATAAAATATTGACATATAGAGGGGTAAATTTCTTGTTTACTAACTACATATACTTGAAATTTTCAGCCAAACATAAATAGTCACTTTATGATCCATAACTTTTTTAGGGAAGGTTATTCATTTTTTGGAAAAAAACCATAGCATCATAATCTGCATATATTGCACTAGTGCACAGACTATTTTTCAGTAATTTTCAGATTAAATTACTATTTTTTATTATTTTTTGAAATGGACAAAGACAAAAAAACAATGATGTTTCAGTACATTTTATGATCCATAGATTTTCTTTTCAATGTGATCGTCAATAAGAAAAATGACAGTACCCTTTTGAAGTAGACATGGAGAGGAAATGTAATATGATTTTCCTGAATTTTTTGGTTTCGTCATTTGAAAGTTATTGAATTTTCATTCAGTGCAATTTTTCGAACAATGAAATTCCACAGTGACACAATTTAGTAAAAAATTAATAAAAAATTGATTTTTTAATGAAACTCCACAAATCTCATATCATCAGAAACTAGATTCAGAGATGAATCTAATGGTACTTGGTCTGACATATAACATTTTGTTTTTTTAGGTGTTTTGCCCCTCCAAAGTTGCAGGTTCCTGAAAACTGCAGAATTTTCTGGGTTTTTCGTTGACCAGAAACTCTCGGCCAAGATAATGTCTCGGACAAGAAATTTATAAAACTCTCGACCAAGAGTTTAACCCACCTAAATTTACATTTAACCGTGCGGCCAAACTCTCGGGTGAAAGTTTAAAAAACTCTCGGACAAGAGTTTGCGCCCGAGAGTTTACTCGATGAAACTCTCGGCCAAGAGTTTAGAAAACTCTAGGACGAGAGTTTACAAAACTCTAGGACGAGAGTTTTGAAAACTCTAGGCCGAGAGTTTAGAAAACTCTAGGCCGAGAGTTTAGAAAACTCTAGGCCGAGAGTTTAGAAAACTCTCGGCCGAGAGTTTTATTAAATGTTTTAATCAAAATTTTTAGGGGTTTATATGTTTAGGGTTTAGGGGTTTATATGTTAGGGGTTTACATGTTTAGGGTTTAAGGGGTCAAATGGGTTAGGGGTTTTGGGGTTTAGGGGCTTAAATGGGTTAGGGGTTAGGAATTAGGGTTTAAGGGGTCAAGGGTTAAGGTGTTTAAGGGGTTGAATGGGTTATGAGTTGGGAATTAGGGTTTAAGGGGTTTTAGGTTTAGGGTTTAGGGGGTTAAATGGGTTAGGGTTGGTTTAGAGATTTAGGGGGTTAGGGGATTTAGCAGTTAAGGATTTTAGGGGTTAGAAGTTAGGGGTTAATGGGGTTAAATGGGTTAGGTTTTTAGGGGTTTAGGGTGTTGAATTGGTTAGGGGTTGGGAATTAGGGTTTAAGGGGTTAGGGGTTAAGGGTTTAGAGGTTTAGGTTTTAGGGGGTTAAATGGGTTATAGGTTTAGAGGTTTAGGGGTTAGGGGATTTAGCAGTGAAGGATTTTAGGGGTTAGGGTTTTGGGGGTTAAATGGAATCCACACTTAAATGGGTTAGGATTTTAGGGGTTTAGGGTGTTAAATTGGTTAGGGGTTGGGAATTACGGTTTAAGGGGTTAGGGGTTAAGGGTTTAGAGGTTTAGGGTTTAGGGGGTTAAATGGGTTACAGGTTTAGAGGTTTAGGGGGTTAGGGGATTTAGCAATGAAGGATTTTAGGGGTTAGGGTTTAGGGTTTTGGGGGTTAAATGGAATCCACACTTAAATGGGTTAGGTTTTTAGGGGTTTAGGGTGTTGAATTGGTTAGGGGTTGGGAATTAGGGTTTAAGGGGTTAGGGGTTAAGGGTTTAGGGGATAGGAATTAGGGTTTAAGGGGTCAAGGGTTAAGGTGTCAAGGGTTATGGGTTGGGAATTAGGGTTTAAGGGGTTAAGGGTTTTGGGGTTTAGGGGCTTAAATGGGTTAGGGGTAGGGGTTAAGGGTTTAGAGGTTTAGGGTTTAGGGGTTAAATGGGTTAGGGGTTTAGGGGTTTAGTAGGGGTAAATGGGTTAGGGGTTAAGGGTTTAGAGGTTTAGGGTTTAGGGGGTTAAGGGTTTGGGGGTTAGGAGTTAGGTTTTAAGGGGTCAAGGGTTATGGGTTGGGAATTATGGTTTAAGGGGTTAGGGGTTAAGGGTTTAGAGGTTTAGGGTTTAGGGGGTTAAATGGGTTATAGGTTTAGAGGTTTAGGGGGTTAGGGGTTAGGGTTTTGGGGGTTAAATGGAATCCACACTTAAATGGGTTAGGTTTTTAGGGGTTTAGGGTGTTGAATTGGTTAGGGGTTTTGGGGTTTAGGGGCTGAAATGGGTTCGGGGTTAATGGGTTAGGGCTAGGGGTTAAGGGTTTAGAGGTTTAGGGTTTAAGGGTTAAATGGGTTAGGGGTTTAGAGGTTTAGTGAGGGTAAATGGGTTAGGGGTTAAGGGTTTATAGGTTTAGCGTTTAGGGGGTTAAGGGTTTAGGGGTTAGGAATTAGGGTTTAAGGGGTCAAGGGTTATGGGTTTGGAATTAGGGTTTAAGGGGTTAGGGGTTAAGGGTTTAGAGGTTTAGGGTTTAGGGGGTTAAATGGGTTACAGGTTTAGAGGTTTAGGGGTTAGGGGATTTAGCAGTGAAGGATTTTAGGGGTTAGGGGTTAGGGTTTTGAGGGTTAAATGGAATCCACACTTAAATGGGTTAGGTTTTTAGGGGTTTATGGTGTTGAATTCGTTAGGGGTTGGGAATTACGGGCTTAAATGGGTTAGGGGTTAATGGGTTAGGGGTAGGGGTTAAGGATTTAGAGGTTTAGGGTTTAAGGGTTAAATGGGTTAGGGGTTTAGAGGTTTAGTGGGGGTAAATGGGTTAGGGGTTAAGGGTTTAGAGGTTTAGGGTTTAGGGGGTTAAGGGTTTAGGGGTTAGGAATTAAGGTTTAAGGGGTCAAGGGTTATGGGTTGGGAATTAGGGTTTAAGGGGTTGAATGGGTTGGGAATTAGGGTTTAAGGGGTTATAGGTTTAGGGTTTATGGGGTTAAATTGGTTAGGGTTGGTTTAGAGGTTTAAGGGGTTAGGGGATTTAGCAATTAAGGATTTTAGGGGTTAGAAGTTAGGGGTTAACGGGTTAGGGGTAGGGGTTAAGGGTTTAGAGGTTTAAGGTTTAAGGCGTTAAATGGGTTATGGGTTAGGAATTAGGGTTTAAGGGGTCAAGGGTTAAGGGGTTAGAGGTTTAGGTGTTTAAGGGGTTGAATGGGTTATGGGTTGGGAATTAGGGTTTAAGGGGTTATAGGTTTAGGGTTTAGGGGTTAAATGTAATAGGGTTGGTTTAAAGGTTTAGGGGGTTAGGGGATTTAGTAGTTAAGGATTTTAGGGGTTAGAAGTTAGGGGTTAATGGGGTTAAATGGGTTAGGTTTTTAGGGGTTTGGGGTGATGAATTGGTTAGGGGTTGGGAATTAGGGTTTAAGGGGTTAGGGGTTAAGGGTTTAGAGGTTTAGGGTTTAGGGGGTTAAATGGGTTACATGTTTAGAGGTTTAGGGGGTTAGGGGATTTAGAAGTGAAGGATTTTAGGGGTTAGGGGTTAGGGTTTTTGGGGTTAAATGGAATCCACACTTAAATGGGTTAGATTTTTAGGGGTTTAAGATAAAAATCACACTGAATTGAAACGAGTCATACTGGCTGTGTGAGCATCGCACGCCTGGAGACTGCACTCAAACAGAGAGAACACTCTAAGTTTACTCTTCCTCCATGAATGAGAAATTACATCATTAAGTACATCACTAGGAATTAGGAAGTTGCAAACAAACTCCTAAATTGTAGGAACTAATCCTAAACTAAGGAGATATGTTACAACTTGTGTAACCATTTCTCCATTAATATAAAATAATATTAATTATTTTCAACTCCCTCCCTTAATGGAGAAAGGATTATCCTGAACTCCTAGCATCCTTCTAAACAATTCAAACTTTACACGCCCAAGAGGCTTAGTAAATATATCAGCCATATTGTCACAAGTTTTACAATATTCAACAAATATCTCTTTTGACTGTAGTTTCTCTTGAACAAAATCGAACTGAGTATCGATGTGCTTGGTATTTTTATGAAAGACTGGATTGTATGCAAGCTTGATGGTACTCTGGTTGTCAGTTTTGATAATATTTGATTCTTTCTGTTCTTCTCCTGCATCGTTGAGAAGTCTTCTCAACCAGATAGCTTCACATGTGGCTACACACAATGCTTGGTACTCAGCTTCACATGAAGATAAGGCTACAGTGCTTTGCTTTTTGCTGCTCCATGCTATGACCCCGGATCCAATGCTGAAAGCGTAACCTATGATAGACCTTCGATCATCCAAGTTACCTGCCCAATCTGAATCTGAAAAACCTGCTAGAGTAACATCAGAAGTGTCAGTGTACAAAATACCATAATTACTAGTACCACTAAGATACCTCAACACACTTTTTGCTGTGACCCAGTGACTTTCGAGTGGTTTTGACATGAACTGGCTCAACGTACTAACAGAGTATGCCAAATCTGGTCTAGTTGTAGTAAGATATATCAAAATGCCAACTAGTTGTCTATACATAGTGGCATCCACCTCTTTAGTACCATCATTACTGCTCAACTTTAAGTTTTGTTGCAATGGTGTTGCTGCTGATCTACACTGCTCCATTCTGAACTTTTCCAGCAAGCTTCTGGCATACTTCCCTTGAGTAAGAAAAGTTTGTCCAGAATCTCTCCATACTTCCAATCCCAAACAGTAATGGAGATTTCTGAGATCTTTCATCTCAAACACTTGTGACATCTGCCGTTTGATTTATTTGATCAGATTGTTAGCATCCCTTGTTATGATCATATCATCTACATACAAAGAAATCAAAATAATTTGCCTCTGTTTATTAAACCTGGTATACAAATTTGGATCATTCAAGCTCCTATGAAAGCCATGCTATACGAAGAATTAGTCAATCTTCTCATACCACGACCTGGGTGCTTGTTTTAAACCATAAAGTTCCTTTTTCAATTTACAAACAAGATGTTCCTGCCCCTTTTTCACAAAACCTTCAGGCTGAACTAAATAAATTTCTTCTTTCAAGTCACCATTCAGAAATGTAGGCTTAACATCTAGCTGGTGTAGCTGCCATTTATGTTTTTTTGCTAAGGAAATTAGCATTCTAATGGTGTTTAATTTGGCTTCAGGAGCAAAGGTGTCATCGAAATCTATTCCCTCTTGCTGTGAGTAACCCTTTGCTCCCAGTCTAGCTTTAAGTTTTTCTATACTCCCATCTGCATTTCTTTTAGGTTTGTACAGCCATTTGCATCCTATGGGGATTTTACCATCAGGAAATTCAACCAGATCCCAAGTATGTTTTTTATTAATTGATTCAATTTCCTCATGCATTGCAGCCCTCCATGCATCAGATTGACATGCTTCTTCATAATTTGCAGGTTCTACAATGTTTAAAATGTTTGTCATTAATGCATAGTCTTTCAATTTGGATGGTAATTGAGTCTTCCTACTTGATCTCCTTGGTAGGGGACTTACCTCAAATCTGTCTATTTCAGCCTTCTCCGGGCTTGCATCATTGATTACATTACCTGTTACTTCTTCTTCTTGTTTCTGCTCTTGTTCTTCATCATCCTCATTGTTTTCTTCCATTAGCAATGGAATGTGCCAATAATTATTACAGTCATCCTTTCCTTCTTCAACTTGTTCATGAAATATGACATCTCTGCTTGCAAAATCCTTATGAGTCACAGGATTAAATAACTTATATGCTTTGAAATCAGTGCCATATCCAACAAAGGTACATTTCAGGGCTTTAGGATCTAAATTCTTACTATCTGCCTTAGGTATATGAGCGTAAGCTTTTGACCCAAATATTCTTAAGTGACTCACTATTGGTTTGAATCCAAATAATGCTTCAAAAGGGGTTTTGAAGCCTAAACATTTAGTAGGACTCATATTTTTTAAGTAGATAGCAGTGTTAATAGCTTTTGCCCAAAAACCATTTGATAGACCCTTACCTTGAAGCATGCTCCTTGCGCACTCCACAAGAGTTCTGTTCTTTCGCTTTGCCACTCCATTCTGCTGTGGTGTGTGAGGCACTGTAGACGGTTGAACAATCCCATTTTGCTTGCAGAAATTCATGAACTCTCCCAGCCTGTATTCTCCCCCTTGATCTGAGCGGAGAATTTTTATTCTTTTTCCTGTCTAGTTTTCTACCATAGATTTAAACTCTTTAAAATACTGAAAGGTCTGACTCTTTTTACTTATAAAGTATATCCATGAGAACCTAGTGCAATCATCTATAAATAAGAGAAAGTAATATGCACCTCCTAGTGACCTAGTCTGCATAGGTCTGCATATGTCTGTATGCATGAGTTCTAAAATATCTCTTTCTTTTCTATTAACATGCAAAGGGAACTCTTCTCTATGCATTTTCCCTAATGCACATCCATCACAATCCAACTGAACATTATGGAAAACAGGGAGTCCATCGACCATACCTTTTCTCTGAAGTAGGATGAGGTCTTGCAGATTAAGATGGCCAAATCTCTGGTGCCAGAGATTTTTTGCTGTCGATCCAGTTGCGACCATGGCTTGCTGTGGCATACTTTTCACATCTAGTCTGTACAGGCTCCCCATGCGCACTCCTGTTGCAACTGTTTCCATCTGGCTATCCTTTATGACACAGTTAGTCTTAAAGAATTGAACTTGCATGTCCTGATCTGTGATCATAGATACAGAGACCAAATTTTTCTTAATTCCAGGCACATACAATACATTTTTAAGGTGTCTAATGTCACCGCTAGGTAACTTTACCAGAATATGACCATATCCTTTGATCTCATATCTGTTATCATCTCCTAAATAGATTTTCAACCCACATGAAGTTTCTTCAATACATTCAAACCATTCCTTCTTACCTATCATATGTGAGGATGCACCAGAATCGACATACCATATGTCGTCCTCATATCCCTTTGAAGTTGAAAGGGCTCAATTAGCTGTAAATAGTCGAAGTTCATGGTTATGGTCCTCATCTTCCTCAACAAAGTATCCTTTGTGCTTTCTCTGTTTATTTCTTGCTTCGTCTGCCTGCCTCTTATAACATTCTTTAATCTGATGACCAGGTTTTCCACAGTAAAAACATTTCTTGCTGGGAAAATTATTAGCAGACATACCTTTAAACAGACTCTTTTGAAACGTGTTGGCTCCTTTTTGCTGTTGTGGTTGTTGTTGCTGCTGTGGCTTCTTCCCTCTATACTGTCGCCTTTTGGCCATCAGAGCAAGATCATTGCTCTGTGTTCTCAAATTTTTTCGTTGCTCTTCTTCTTGTAGCAGAATCCCTGTTAGCTCTTCAAACGCAGGGGATTTCTCCCTCGCTGCTAGTCCAGTGATGAACATCTGATATTCATCTGTCATTCCATTCAATGTGATCATTACCAGGTCTGAATCAGAAACTTTCTCTCCGATATCTCCCAATCTGTCCTTTAGGTCTTTGACTCTAGCAATGAATCCAACAGTGGACTCATCCTCCTCCATCTTCATTGCAAATAGCTTGCCTTTGAGTGACAAGACACGGTTTGTATTTTGCATCTGGTATAGGTTCTTGATCGTCGTCCAAATGTCAGTGGACTATTTACAGTCTCTAATATTTGGGATAATATTGTCCTTAACGGGCATCTTCAGTATGACCTTTGCTTTGGTATCCCTTTTATCCCAGTCTTGTTCTTGTGCAGCTGCTCCTAGTCTCAAATCATTTCCTATAACGATCGACCACGCATTTGCGCTTTCAAGTAATGTCCGTATCTTGAATTCTTACTGGTATTGGTCAATCCATCGAGTTTTCCGTACTCGTGGAGATACGATTCTATACCGTTATTCATATTGGACCGATAAAAATTCTCTATCCTCTGATGAATAATTTCACCAAATCGAAAAAAATTGCAGGATACTAAAAAAAAATCACCACATACCGCATTCGACGACCGTCTTGTCGAGAAAAATTTGTACCTTCAATATGCCACCAATGTTAACCGATCTCGCCTTCCTCCGGCGAATCGTAAACCGTGACTGCGCCACCACCGGCAAGTCCGATCTGCCACCACCGGGCGAATTCAGAACTTCAATGCGCCACCACCGGGCAAGTTCGATCTTCCACCACTGGGCGAATTCAGAACTTCAATGTGCCACCACCGGGCAGGGCCAATCTGCAAAAAAATTGCAGACTTTCCCAAAGAGAAAGAGGCTGGCGCTTCTTCGATGCGAAAAATCCGCGCCCAAATCAAAATGCACGCATCTCCCAAAACTGGCGTGAATTTTGCATGTACTTCTGCACCAATAGCATATTTTGGCGCGCTGGCGTGCTTATCTCCCTCAAACCCACACCAATGGCGCGATTGTTCGGGACAAAACCGCGCCAATCCTTTCTCCCGCTCAGAGATGATCAGTCATCTGAGGCCTGTATTTCAGGTGTTACTACAGTCCACCTGATTCTGCGAAAGCTTATATATACTCACAGCCACTATAGTTCTGTAATCAATGATGCTAAAATAAAATAAAATAAATAAGGCTCTCCCTACTCTATGCTCCGATACCAAGATAAAAATCACACTAAATTGAAAAAGAAGGAGTTGCAGCTCACAGGTGAGTACTGCACCTGGATCCTGCACTCAAACAGTGAGAACACTCTGAGTTTACTCTCACCCCATGAATGAGAAATTACATCATTAAGTACATCACTAGAAATTAGGAAGTTGCAAACAAACTCCTAAATTGTAGGAACTAATCCTAAACTAAGGAGATACGTTACAACTTCTGTAACCATTTCTCCATTAATATAAAATAATATTAATTATTTTCGATTGCTTAGGTGTTGAATTGGTTAGGGTTTCCGAATAGGGGCTTAACAGAGCAGGAGCGTTTCTTCCACTGGTTTAGGTTTTAAGGGTTAGGGGTTAAGGGTTTAGAGTTTTAGGGTTTAGGGGGTTAAATGGGTTAAGGGTTAGGAATTAGTGTTTAAGGGGTCAAGGGTTAATGGGTTAGAGGTTTAGGTGTTTAAGGGGTTGAATGGGTTATGGGCTGGGAATTAGGGTTTAAGGGGTTATAGGTTTTGGGTTTAGGGGGTTAAATGGGTTAGGGTTGGTTTAGAGGTTTAGGGGGTTAGGGGATTTAGTAGTTAAGCATTTTAGGGGTTAGAAGTTAGTGGTTAATGGGGTTAAATGGAGTCCACATTTAAATGGGTTACGTTTGCGGGGTTTAGGGTGTTTAATTGGTTAGGGGTTTTGGGGTTTAGGGGCTTAAATGGGTTAGGGGTTAACGAGTTAGGGGTACGGGTTAAGGGTTCAAAGGTTTACATTTTAGGGGTTAAATGGGTTATGGGTTTAGATGTTTAATGGGGGTAAATGGGTTAGGGGTTAACGGTTTAGAGGTTTAGGGTTTAAGAGGTTAAGTGGGTTAGGGGTTAGGAATTAGGGTTTAAGGGGTTAAGGGTTAAGGGGTTAGAGGTTTAGGTGTTTAAGGGGTTGAATGGGTTATGGGTTGGAAATTAGGGTTTAAGGGGTTATAGGTTTAGGGTTTAGGGGTTTAAATTGGTTAGGGTTGGTTTACAGGTTTAGGGGATTTAGAAGTTAAGGATTTTAGGGGTTAGAACTTAGGGTTTAACGGGTTAGGGGTAGGGGTTAAGGGTTTAGAGGTTTAGGTTTTAGGGCGTTAAATGGGTTAGGGGTTAGGAATTAGGGTTTAAGGGGTCAAGGGTTAAGGTGTTAGAGGTTTAGGTGTTTAAGGGGTTGAATGGATTATGGGTTGGGAATTAGGGTTTAAGGGGTTATAGGTTTAGGGTTTAGGGGAAGGGGTTAGGGGTTGGTTTAGAGGTTTGTGGGGTTAGGGGATTTATGCTTAGTTAGGGAGGATTTCAGGGGTTAATGGGGTTAAATGTGTTAGGTTTTTAGGGGTTTAGGGTGTTGAATTGGTTAGGGGTTGGGAATTAGGGTTTAAGGGGTTAGGGATTAAGGGTTTATAGGTTTAGGGTTTAGGGGGTTAAATGGGTTACAGGTTTAGAGGTTTAGGGGGTTAAGGGATTTAGCATTGACGGATTTTAGGGGTTAGGGGTTAGGGTTTGGGGGTTAAATGGAATCCACACTTAAATGGGTTAGGTTCTTAGGGGTTTAGGGTGTTGAATCGGTTAGGGGTTGGGAATTAGGGTTTAAGGGGTTAGGGGTTAAGGGTTTTGAGGTTTATGGTTTAGGGGTTAAATGGGTTACATGTTTAGAGGTTTAGGGGATTAGGGGATTTAGCAGTGAAGGATTTTAGGGGTTACGGGTTAGGTTTTTGGGGGTTAAATGGAATCCACACTTAAATGGGTTAGGTTTTTAGGGGTTTAGACCATACGAGAGATAGAAGTTGGGAATTAGGGTTTATGGGTTACCGGTTAAGGGTTTAGGGTTAGGAATTAGGCTTGCGGGGTCGGGTGACGGGTTGGGAATTAGGGTTTACAAGTTAGGGGTTATGGGGTTTAGGGGCTTAAATGGGTTAGGGGTTAATCGTTAGGGTAGTTAAGCATTTAGTGGTTTAAGGTTTAAAGTGTTAAACGCTTAGGGGTTTAGAGGTTTAGTGGGGGAAACGGGTCAGTGGGTTAAGGGTTTAGAGGTTTCGTGTTTAGGGTTAAATGGGTAAGGGGTTAGGAATTGTGTTTTTGAGGTTGAGATGTGTCAAGGGTTACAAAGCCTAGGTGTTTAAGGGGTTGAATGGGTTATGTGGCCGTAAATTAGGCTTATGGGTAACCAAGCTTGAAGGTTTAGCGGTTAAATGGGTTAGGGGTTGGGTTTAGAGGTTTAGGGTTAGGGGATTTACGCTAAGAATTTTAGGGGTTAGAAATTAGGGGTTAATGGTGTTAAATGGGTTAGGTTTTTAGGGGTTTAGGGTGTTGAATTGGTTAGGGGTTGGGAATTAGGGTTTAAGGGGTTAAGGGGTTAACGGTTTAGAGGTTTAGGGTTTAGGGGGTTAAATGGGTTACAGGTTTAGAGGTTTAGGGGGTTAGGGGATTTAGCAGTGAAGGATTTTAGGGGTTAGGGGTTAGGGTTTTGGTGGTTAAATGGAATCCACACTTAAATGGGTTAGGTTTTTAGGGGTTTATGGTGTTGAATTGGTTAGGGGTTGGGAATTAGGGTTTAAGGGGTTAGGGGTTAAGGGTTTAGGGGTTAGGAATTAGGGTTTAAGGGGTCAAGGGTTATGGGTTGGGAATTAGGGTTTAAGGGGTTAGGGGTTTTGGTGTTTAGGGGCTTAAATGGGTTAGGGGTTAACGGGTTAGGGGTAGGGGTTAAGGGTTTAGAGGTTTAGGGTTTAGAGGTTAAATGGGTTAGGGGTTTAGAGGTTTAGTGGGGGTAAATGGGTCAGGGGTTAAGGGTTAAGGGTTTAGGGGGTTAAATGGGTTAGGGGTTAGGAATTAGGGTTTAAGGGGTCAAGGGTTAAGGGGTTAGAGGTTTAGGTGTTTAAGGGGTTGAATGGGTTATGGGTTGGGAATTAGGGTTTAAGGGGTTATAGGTTTAGGTTTTAGGGGGTTAAATGGGTTAGGGTTGGTTTAGAGGTTTAGGGGGTTAGGGAATTTAGCAGTTAAGGATTTTATATGTTAGAAGTTAGGGGTTAATTGGGTAAAATTGGTTAGGTTTTTAGGGGTTTAGGGTGTTGAATTGGTTAGGGGTTGGGAATTAGGGTTTAAGTGGTTAAGGGTTAAGGGTTTAGAGGTTTAGGTTTTAGGGGGTTAAATGGGTTATAGTTTTAGAGGTTTAGGGGGTTAGGGGATTTAGCAGTGAAGTATTTCAGGGGTTATGGGTTAGGGTTTTGGGGCTTGAATGGAATACACACTTAAATGGGTTAGGTTTTTAGGGGTTTAGGGTGTTGTATTGGTTAGGGGTTGGGAATTAGGGTTTAAGGGGTTAGGGGTTAAGGGTTTAGGGGTTAGGAAATAGGGTTTAAGGGGTCAAGGGTTATGGGTTGGGAATTATGGTTTAAGGGGTTAGGGGTTTAGGGTTTAGGGGGTTAAATGGGTTAGGATTGGTTTAGAGGTTTAGGGGGTTAGGGGATTTAGCAGTTAAGGATTTTAGGGGTTAGGAGTTAGGGGTTTTGGGGTTTAGGTGCTTAAATGGGTTAGGGGTTAATGTGTTAGGGGTAGGGGTTAAGGGTTTAGAGGTTTAGGGTTTAGGGGTTAAATGGGTTAGGGATTTATGATTAACACTATTTTCCCACTGCATACACTTCAAGAGAGAGAAAATACAAAGTTGTAGCATCGGGCCTCAAAAGGACCCATCCCACAGAGGGGGATTTGTAGACCCAATTCTATCTAATTACCCTCATCATGTGTAAATTGTTCCATTTTAATAATAAAGTTTATATTATTCCATTGGGTTGTTACACTTTCTCTTGTTGTTATATGTTTCTATTTGCATGCCATCTTTTTGTAGGTTTTTCTAACTTTTTACTACAGATACGAAGAATATCAATAGCCACATTTTGTTGTTAGGGTTGGTTGTCACCAAAAACTTAAGAAAGGCATTTTTGTACACTTATCCAAAAAAATTACACTAACAAAAGGATACTCCACTGGTGTAGAAATTCAGAAGCCCTGGTGGCGGTGGTTTCAATAGTTTTCATTATTTTTCAGGATTTCTTCTTTCTCTTAATAATAATTTTTACTTTTAGATTTATCCTCTTTGTTGGAAAATTATTTCCTCTGTTAGGTTTATGTGTCTTTTTTGCAGGTCACAGGTACTAGTCATGCAAGAGAAGGCACAATTTGCATCAACTATGCCCTAGAATTACATTTTTGGCCTTTTTTTTGCATTAGGGTGCACTATACAGGTCAGCACCTGTGCCCTCCAATTTTTTCATAATTTTCAGAATTCATCGAGAGTTTTGTCTGAGTGTTGAGAAAGGGTTTCTTCATTATTACCATTTCACCACTAGGGCTCGAGTCTCTTAATATTTTTTCTCATTTTGAGGATGGAAAAATCCCCTTATGGTTTATAGAACACCTTTTCCATTTAGAAGAAAATTTGTTGAGTTGAGTAGTCTAGTTTGCAAAAATTTCATCAATTGTTTTTTAGCACTATTTTCATCCCTTTTTATCCTTTTTAGGCCATTTTTATAGCACTTTGTTTCACTTTGAGACTTGTGTTTATTTTGTTCTCTAGGATCCCCTTAAGCATCCTTCTTCTTGTAGCTTTTCTTCTTCTATTTCCCAACACTTTACTTTCTATTTTTTGCTAGTTTTTTTTGCATAATTTTAGCAGATTTGACCTTAGATATTGGTCCCTTTAGAAATTATATATTTTGGTCATTTAGTTTCTAAATTTCTCATCCTTTTTCATATTGCTTCATTGTCTTTTTGGGTGGGTAATTGTGTGTTTCATCTTGCTGTTTAGTTTAATGTTCATTTTCAACATTATTTATAGTTTATGCACATTATTTCTCAATAGAATTGGCATCATAAAACATGATCAAATAACTCATCCACTCACATATTTACAAACACATTCACACCCTAAGTGAATGTGAGCTCGGTTACAACTGCCAAGCCAAGACTTGAAACACTCCACATTAATTATAACTTAACTCAAATAGATTAATCCCACTTGGGAAATAGGAGAATATAATCTTGTAGTTAGGATTGCGATCAATGAGATAAGATTCCAAAAACCCCCCATCAATCACTTACATCGAGACATAGAAATTCTTCCTTGTAGGAAGCTTGAAATCCTTTACAATCCCACGATCAAAATCGGTGTGCGCCAATGACCCGTTTGAGAGGATTTTAGGCTTAGGTTTCAATGCATGTGGCTCTCAATCAGGCTACCTAACTCATTGGTCTAGGTCTCTTCATTTTTGAATAACTACCAAGAATCCCAAGACTCAACTGCCCCCATGGGATAAAGGAAACCTTAGTGGTCAGTCTTATGAAAACACCCTATAGAGATGGTGTTGGGCAAGAAACCATATATCTACCTTACCTTCCCCTGGACATCTATGCTTGCAGATATCAGACTCTGTTAAGTAAGAAGTATTTTGGAAGGCCATCTAGAACAGTAGAACTAGGAATTGTTTGAGTATTTAGAGAACCTTCAGGCTAGAGGTCATTTTTCTTTGATAGGACATGTTTTCTTGATTTTGAGTAGCATATAATTATAGTTAGTTTTCACCTTCCACCATTGCACTAGGTGTTTTCTTGTTTATTTTTACTCTCTTTCTCCATCCTTACCCTTTATCATTTAGAGTCATTTTTTATTCTGACACCATTGCACCCCCTAAGAATCTGTCACGGAGACTTCATGGCCTTCACCCTAGTTTCCTTTAGGACACCCTCTCACCCCTCCTCATCGAGTTAGGATCCATCCTCCCGGTCCTCCACCCAGTTGATATATGGTTTGTAGTTCTTCTTATTCTTATAGCTCTTCCTCGGATTATGCATCCTCACAACCCCACATCACTACCATGGAAGGTACTAATGCGAGTGGTGGAAACCAAGGTGTAACATTGGTTCTAACCAAGGTAATCCTCAAGGAGGAAATATTAGAACCTCTTCAAGTATGGCCATTAATCAACCCTTACTTCCCTACATGGCTGGTTTGAGCCTCCCCATATTAATTCATCTCATCAATTAACCCCTTCTCCATGATCAAAATTGGCCTCCCATGCCAACCAAAATTCCCTCGGACATCCCCAAGTTTGAAGCAAAACCTGGAGAAGACCCTACCAATCACGTTCACTCTTTCCACATGTGGTGTTCATCAAATTCCATCACTAAGGACTATATTTGTCCTTGTATCTTCAAATGTACTCTAATTTGATTTATTTCCAGGTGGTATGTCAACCAACCACTTGCCTCTCATTCCACCTTTGCAACTATTTCCAATGCCTTTCTGTCATATTTTCAATTACCTCTTAGATATGACATAGGAAATGAAATTTTGACTTATTTTTGTCAAACTTTTGCCACTCCCCTTTATGATCATGTGCAAGAATGGAGCAGAAGGAGGAGCCTTTGTAAAGATATTGAGTTTGAAGACCGTATATACATGGATTTAATTTTTAGAACTCTCCTAGCCCCCATAGGTAAATATGTCACCTTGCTCTTTCCTCAAACTGAGGAAGAAGCTCTCAATATAGATCTGAAATATGATCTGATATATGGAAAATTAGGTTATGTTTATATCGTCCTTCCTATTTTTCCTAGGCCTAGTGCCACTTCTGCACTGAGGGCATCTCACACCACTGATGACATCATTGGATCCATATCTCGTCCTCACCAATCACCATATTCTCAACCTCCTATGAGTTATGGTCAACCCTAAGGGGGGACCAGTTCCACCTACAAATATTCTCCTCCTAATCCCTTGCGTGCCAGCTCTTACCAAGGTACAGCCATGCAATATGCATTTTCCCATTTTCATCAGTCGATACCAGGGAAAAATGTTGCTCAGCCTAGTTACCAAAATGTTACCATGAAACCTTGTTATCCATTTGCACTGCTTAGTGGTCCAGCACCTAAGGCACTGACACCTCAACCTTCCATGCTTGAACCTTCTCTACCGCAACAAAAACTACATCCACAGATTCAAGTATATGCTCAACAGAGTTCTCCCATTCCCCCCAACCCCAAGAGAAGGAACAAGGGGACGGGTAACCAAAATCAACAATATCAGGGTAATCAAGGCAACCAAGGTAGAAAACCTAATTCTAGTAAAGGTGATCAATCCAATCCCGCAACCCAACAATAGGGTAGGAAGCCCATGAAGAACAAGGATCTTAGGAAAAATAAAATTTATGCTTGTTGCGAGAGTTATGACCATTACACTGATGAATATCCCCTTCCCCCTCAAATGTGTGAGGCATGGGAAACTTAAGAAGCTACCTCCAGAGGGAAGCAACCCATCACTCAACCTGCTCCTCCTTCCATGCTACCGGAAGTGCTTACTAATCTGTTCCCTCACTAAGGATATGTGGTTTCCCAAATTTCCCATAAGCCTCCACCTCCTTCACCTTTGCAACCTAGGAATGGAAACTATCATATTCTCATGATGAATTCTAAATATATCAACCTCCAGACTCAGTCGTGCTAGTATGACAATCCTATGGACAATTATGCAATTGATTCTCAACCCAAAATTTCCATTGAGCCACTTTCATCACCAAACGGCACCTTATGGATCCCTTAGCGTAAGGTAGAGGTTCACCCTAATATCACCAAAGGACTGATCTGAATGGAAAACGACATCTACCCATCATATTCATCCACCCATGGTATTTATCCACCCATAGTTTTCATCCACCCATGGTATTTATCCACCCATGGAATTTACCCATGGTATTTTAACTGGCATCCACCCATGGTATTGTAAGTGAAATCCACCTATGGTATTCATTCACCCGTGGTATTTACCCACCCATGTAATTTACCTGTGGTATTGTAACTAAAAAAGGCTATAAGTAATAAGACGCATTTGGTAAGAGGACAACTTGTCCACCATAATGTAGCTTTTACATTTATTCTCTCTTTTAATAAAAAATTTCTTGGTGTTTTTTTTTTTTACTTTGTTTTCTCAACTATTTTCTTCTGACATTTCAATTTTTCAAACCTTGGGGGCCTCCCCCCAAGATCCATTTCAATTTTTTTAGATCGTGGGGGTCTCCCCACAAGATTCATATCAGTGGTATCTGATTCAAGTTACGACTCCATGGGAATGAGGGTTTGATGCAAATTTTAGTTTCAAGGTTTTGCAACAATATTCAAAAAACTTCATGCACATTCTATGACCTCCATAGAGTACTTTCTTGGGAAAAGCAAGAATAATTTTTTTTTTTCGTTTTTTTGTAGGATTTATTTTTCGGCGACGATTTTGAAAACCATATCTGAAACTTTTAGTGGAAAAACTACAAAATAAAATCACAAATAAATATTCTGTGCGAAATATTACCCAAATTCAAAAAAAAAACCAACTGAATTAGAGTCCAGATGAGAGAGATATCGTTGATTTAAAATCAACAATGTTGTAGAATTGTTTCTGGTGATAATTCATGGACGATGACTCTTCTATCATTTTTTTTTATTTTTTTATGCATAATTTTAGAAAAATAATTTCAGATGTGAGCTCCTCTTAAAAATCACCCAATTTCAGAAAAAAATTGATCGATTCAGAGTTCGGATGAGGGAGATATCGCTGATTTAAAATCTGTTATTTTTTCAGAACTTTTGTGATGATGGGACAAATGTAGCACAAATATCAGATTTCAGATTGTCCCAGTAGGGATGTAACCATAGTGGAAGATGCAGAATGGTCATTCTATTTTGAAAAATAGGTTATAATAAAGATTTTGAGTTATATTGGCTGAGTTATGCACATTTTAAATTAGTTTTTATATCTGGAACAAAATTCAGAGCGAGTTCCCTTTGGAGACATGCCCTCCCACCCCGCTTTAGGAGGCACCTGCCTCACATTAATAAATTCAGAGCGAGTTCCCTTTGGAGACGTGCCCTCCCACTCTAAGCTATGTAGACACCTGCTACTTCATAAACAGTCAACATCATGGTTATGGGTCAATCGCACAAAATCCTTGTCATCGAAGTCCATTTTCTTGGTTGCACATTGTTAGTATCATAGTTGGTCATAAGAATTACAGGGTATATTTGTCCTCGGATATTCATTTTTCATGGTTATGGGTCATCCACAAACCCACACTTCATTGAAGTCCATTTTCTAGGTTGCACATTGTCAGTATCACCGTTGGTCACAAGCATTACATTGTATCTCTATCCTCGGATCTTAGTTCATCACGATTATGGCTTAACCACACAAAGCCCTTCACTTCAGTGGCTCTTCATATTCAACAAAGGCTTCTCAGGAGGGGACTTCACATAATGGGGACCATTGCTTCATAAGTAGGGAGTAATGATCTGAATGGAAAGTGGAATCTACCCATCATATTCATCCACCCATGGTATTTATCCACCCATGAAATTTATCCATATTATTGTAAGTGGCATCCACCCATGGTATTCATCCACCAATGGTATTTATCTACCCATGGTATTATAAGTGGAATCCACCCATGGTATTCATTCACCCATGGTATTTACCCACCCATGGAATTTACTTGTGGTATTGTAACTAAAAAAAACTATAAGTAATAAGTCACATTTTGTAAGAGGACAGGTTGTCTACCACAATGTAGATTTTACAGTTATTCTCTCTTTTAATAAAAAGTTTCTTCGTGGTTTTTTTTACTATGTTTTCTCACCTCTTTTCTTCTGGCATTTCAAATTTTCAGATCTTGGGGGCCTCCCCCGCAAGATCCATTTCAATATTTTTTAGATCTTGGGGGTCTCCCCCCAAGATCCGGATCAAGGACCATTATGTCGAAATGTTGCTAGTTCTCTTGTTGACCATACATATAGTATAGTATATGACTTGGTGTAATATCTTGTCATCATTTCAAGGCTATAATTCCTCCAGATGTTCCCATCCCAACCGAAATCTCTACTATTTTATTTGGGAACTATGGATCCTTCTGATGGTCGTTTTATCATCTTTAACATTGAAAAAGCAGATCATGCTCCCCTTCCCTCTTCCTTTTATTTTCAGATACTATTTTTTATCAAAAACGTCATTGTTCAATGGTGTAAGTCGACGAATTCAGATCCACTTGTGTGATGGTTGCTAGTGTGTGGAAGAAAATTAGTTCACCTGACCTATCACCATCAACCATCACTCTTTGTGCGTGGATCAGTCACCCCTCACAGCCTCTTAATTTATATCAAAATTTCCCCATCATTTTTGCTAGCAATACAATCATGATCAATATCAAAGTTATTGACACCCCTTTAGATTATATCCTCCTGATTGGTTGTTGTTACATGTACGCCATGTTATCCATCACATCTTTTTTTTCGTAAGATTTGATTTCCCCAAAATGGAAGGATCGTCACCCTTGATCAACTGATTTACTATGACCCTCAGTCTCAAAATTCTCCTGAAAATATCATTTCATCAATCGTAGGAAACAAGAGCACCCCTTCCTTCATCGATGTTTCCCCTGGAGTCTATAAATATTCCACGTTGCATGGGGCTCATTACAACCCACCACCTATTTCATTTAAGCCTATCTCTTAGAGTGCTTGCATGCTTCAAGCATCACAGGCCGCCAACAAGAAATATAGTACATCTTCCTAGTTGCCAACCTTTCTACAAACCGTTGCTCAAATCTCAATTTGTCCTTCAAGAACAATTCCTCAAGGTAATTTTCCTTTAGGTGGTTTTCCTATTGGCCCTTCTCCCTCTATAGGTGCTCCTCCAGGTGATTATCCATTTGGTCAGATACCCTTCTAATTCTTTCCACTAGTAATATTTTCTACTCCTATAATGGCTATGTTGAGTCTTCCTAACATGAATTTGGGAATCTCAGTTTGGTACATCGATGCCCCTACAAACACTCCTCCTTACCAGCTCAAACCTTACATGTCTTTGACTCCGGTGTAACTTTTTCTTACTACCCCCTCCTTTTCTTCATTTCCACAAAAATCTCAACACAAAACTATTCCTATTCTGAAATCATTTGGTGACGAGGGGAAATCCAAAAAAAATGGGGTCAAGGACAAGGAAACCCAAGATACGACCACTCCTACTACACCATCGAAGCCTACTCCTCCATGAACTTTGTTTGATGTTCCTAAGCATGCCACCAAAAAATTTTCTAATCTCCCCTGTGTTAAGATCATGGTCTTAGATACTCAACCTAATCCTAATATTCCTATGGTGAAAGAAATTTTACCTGAGGCTGCCAAGAAGAATAAATCGTTACTCATGAACCACCCTATGATTTATTTGATATGTATAGAAATTATTCTCATGATTTTCCTCATCTCGAATAATTTCACAATACACTCCATGTTCTTCACAAACTAGCTTCCGCTCATAGTGACTCTCCTTCTTCTCTACCTGCAGATTCTGGCACCAATCATTCACCAAGACGGTAGGCTTCTCAACCCTCTATTGTGATTTCCCTTTCTAATTTCAAGATGATGGATAAATAATCAACCATTCTCTACCTATGATCATCCATGGGATCAATTTATTCAGACTCTTTAGGTGTTTCCTACTATACTTCTTTCCACCCATATTCGAAAGACACTCTAGTCTCAACATTGTTGGATGTTACGTCCACTAGTCATCTGTAAACTCGTTCTGACGATGCACATGTGAAACTTGTCTCTCATGATGATGCTTCAGTTAGCTCATCATCATCAAGTGGTTCTTCTTCCTCTCTTCCCCCCATATTTCATTCTAATGAAGATATCATGGAATTTATGACCACCCCTGATTATCCTTGGGATGATATGCACCATCATGCATATTTCCTTCCAGAGAAATCACATGATGAATATGTTGTGGAATAAAAATAATTTGTCTGTGGTGAAGTTTATTGGTTTAAAAATCCTTTTCCTACACTTGACGCTTTAAAAGAAGGTAATATGGCCAACATTTCACCCACCATTAAGATTAACATCTCAAACAAACCAGGAGTTGAAGAAAATATCACCTTAGGGAAACAATGTACTCTAAAAGAAATTGAGGCTTACTCTAAGTTATTGAAATAAATCTTTGATATTTTTGTTTGGTATTATTATGAGATTTCTGGACTTGATCCCTCCATTGTTGAACATCATATCGACACATGGCTCGATGCCATTATCATTCATAAAAAAAAGGCTTATCCATCCTTCCAAGATTGATTCCATTAAAGATGAAATCAATAAGCTCAAGCAGGTAAAATTTATTTACTTAGAGAGTACACCTCATGGGTGTCTAACCCTATTCTTGTTTTGAAAAAACAAGGCACCATTCATCTCTACACAGAATTTAGTGATCTGAACAAAGATTTTCCTAAATAAAATTCCCCACACCTTTAATCAACAAAATCATTCACGAGTGTGTGGGACATGAGGTCCTTTCCTTCATGGATGGATTCTCAGGGTACAATTAGATTCATTTCCTCTTTGGAGATTAACACAAAACTTCTTTTATTGGTTCGTGGGGAAATTTTTCTTATAAGGTAATGCCTTTTGGTTTAAAGAACATTGGGGCCAATTTTCAATGTGCCATCTCATATTGTTTCCATGACTTGGCTCACATTATCCTTGTGTATTTTTATGATCTTGAGACTGGTTCCAAGTTTCGCTTACAACCCATTGACGATTTGTGCACAATATTCCTACGATGTCGCAAGTATAAAATTTTTCTTAATCCTCTTAAGTGAGTCTTTTATGTTCCTATCGGTTGGGTTTTGGGCTTCATTGTGTCCAAAGCTGAAATATCTAGATACCCTCTTAGAGTTCAAGCCATTCTTGAACTCCCTCCTCCTCGCAACCTTCATTAGTTGCAAATCCTTCAAGGAAAAGACAAATTTTTGTGTAGATCTATTCCTCACTATGCCACCACCACTCACGGGTTTCTTAGAGTTTTACAACATAAAATTCCATTTTTTTTGGATGAACAATCTCATCAGTCTTTCGAAGCCTTTAAACATGCTCTCAATTTCGCTCCTTTGATTAGTTCACCTAACTTTGAGAAGGATTTCATCTTGTACATGTCGACCTTGACCTATGTTGTGGTCGGGGTCCTAGTACAAGAATATGAAAAAAGAAACAAGCATGTCATATATTATGTCATTAAAAGAAATCATGTCATCTATTATATCAGTAAGAACCTTAGTGGACCCCCTATGTTCTATTACACGAAGCAAGGTTGGCTTTGGAAGTTGTGTTATTTGTCCAGAAACTTCACATTATATCCTCATGTGTACCACCAGGGTCATTACTAATTCCAACCATATGGCCTTCTTATTGAGTCGGTGGATCCTCAATTGGAAGTATGCCCATTGGATAGTTATCCTCCAAGAATTTGACTTGGAATTTGTAACATATAAGACTAATAAATTCCTAGCCCTTGTTGTATTCATATATGACTTCCCTACTGGTATGCAATACCTGCTGGTAAATTATGATCTTCCAGCTGAACACTTTTTTCCATCTCCTTTAACGGGCCCATGGTATGGTGACAGCCTCACTTTTTGAGAACCTGGAAATTTTCTCCCCACCTTACTCGTGATGATCGATGACACATTCGACATCAAGACCCCCCACTACCTTCTCATAAATGATGATCTTTATCATTGTGGTGTCGACTCTATCCTTCATAATTGTCTCACCCATGCTAAAGACGAGAAAGTTATAAATGCTTTTCATAGTGGCACTTGTAGTGGTCATCTCTCTAGAATGGCCACTGCCCAAAAAAGCATGCATGTGATATGATTTTGGCCTTCTCTCTTTAGAAATTACATTGAGGCAGTCAAACACTATCCAAGTTTCCAATTATGCACCCCAAAGGTGTGAGCTCAACTTTCTCCTCTCCATCCAGTTATCATAGCTATTCCTTTCTGCAAATGGGCCATAAATTTATGGAGTGTCGACGCCCATCTTCTAATGGAAATAAATACATTATTTTGGTTGTTTACTATTTTACCAAATGGGATGAAGCCATGCCTACGTTCAATAACACTACAATTAATGCAACCATTTTATTTTTCAACCATGTCATCACTTGATTTGGGGTTCCAAAACAACTGGTTTCAGAACATGGACGACTCTTTGAACATGAGATATAGTGTGAGCTATCCTCACTATTGGCTTTAGAACATCAATATTCATCGTCTTATTAAATCCAAGGGAATGGATAAGTTGAATTCATCAATAAAATCCTTAAAACCATGCTTCCGTGGATGGTGAATAAGCACAAAACCAATTGGAATTAAATCCTCTTCCTTGCATTGTGGGCCTATATAACTTCTATTAAAATCTCCATCAGGTTCACTCCTTTCCACCTTGTTTATGGAGAGGAGGTAGTCTTACCATTCGAGTGTGGAATTACCTCCCTTCACCTTATTTTCAAACTCCTCCCAGACACCCAACCCTTAGAACAGAAACTCATCATGTTGGAACATGCCAGTGTAGACCATTGAGTTTCCTTGCAAACCATACAGGCAACTAAAATGCACACCAAATCCCAGTATGACCACCAAGTCCACCCTCATATCCTCCATGAAGGTGATCTTATTATGGTTTATGATCAATTCCATGATGTCCTGGGGCATGAAAAATTTGAACCATTATGGCATGGTCCCTATATAATCTATAAATGTTTGAGAAAAGGGTCATATTTATTGGAGGGCCTAGAGGGAGAAATTCTTCCTAACTCTCGCAAGGCACTCTACCTAAAGAAATTCTACCCATAGCATTCCCCACTAGAATGCATATTTTTATTTTTATTTTCTCATTTAGGTAGGTTGTGTATTTCATCATCTCATTTTTTTTTCTCTTACGCTTTTCAAATGGATCCATTGTCCACATCGTATATCATTTATGCTCGATGGTACGAGTCACTTCTCTAGGAATCTAGCCTTGGTACCTTGGGGCCATTTTCACCCCTTTGCAATTATTACTCCTCCAATGGCATATGCATCGTCTTCCATGAAAAATCATGTTGAATATGATGCAGTGATATTTTTTTGTCGAAATCAATGACCATCAAATCCTTTACCTTCATGTTTGTCTTGATTCTATGTTTCTCATTATGCAATTGAATGGCATTTATCATGTGCATAACCCTATCCTATTTAGAAAATATCTATGAGTTAAGCTTTTTTCACGTGAATTTGAATGCATTTCATTCAATCATGTTCCTAGAGCCCAAAATAATTATGTAGATACCATTGCAAATAATATTATATATTTTCATTTATCACATGCATACATAAGAGGGCGACCATAAAAAGAAAATGTTGACAATATCATAAAAACATGCATAACCATATTATGTATCAAAATATCCATCATAAAGTGTTTATAATCCACTATTCTAAATACATATGGCATGTCCATAGCATGCTACATCCATACATACAAAAATGGGGGCACCTGTACCCCTATATATAATCATTATCCTTTGGAGGATCCTGGGCCAATGGGGCCACTCCCCCAGCTTGTAGGTCTCTGGTAGCCTAACCATCCATATTGTTGCACCTTATAATTTCTCTCCACTCAAAGGGAAGACTCATACATGTATCTGTGTATCGATATTCCATTGTGTGCCATCCGCACTCTACCACACTTCTCAGTACTAAGTCAAACCTACGTCAAAGATCCTCCATCAATGCATCACTTTATGGCATTTTTTGAGATGTCAATCCCCCATGATATGTAGTCCCTAGTGCTGCATCTCGCCCCACATATCCTATCAACCTCACCAATGTTATATTTTTATATCACAAGTTTGAAAATCAGTACCATATACATATATTTTCTAAACTATGAATGCAATCAAAATATAGCATTTATCACTTACCATCTAATCCCCATGCTCACCCAAGTGGAAGTGAGGGTGGTAGTTCAGGATATCCCTGAAAGTTCATATGGTTGTATAGATAATCATCTATGTAGATATTCATTTGATCCCAATGAATGAAAAAATCATGTCGGAACACACATCCCACTCCTCCTCCTCCGGCTCGTCATAGTAGTTGTCTCCAGTGGCACATCCTGGGCTCTTGTGGGCCCCCATCATGGATATGCACATGAGGTCAAAGGGCGGGGATATTCTCAAAGATGAATGAGCATAACACTATCCTAATCGAATATTTCCCATTAGTATCCCTCCTACATAGACATATTACATTTCAACAACGTCAGTAACATTTGGACCCACCCATAGTAGGTCCTTGCAAGCACTCTCCACTAGCATCATCTTCCCTCCAGTGACTCGGTTGAAATCATGGATACCCAATATTCACACCATTGTTTCAGTTATATACTGTGTCTCCAATCACTCCAAGTCATGTATCTAGACACTCATATCCTTCACTCAAGTATCCAAAACACAATGGCGCTCCACAAACTCATCAATATACCAACCACTCCCAAGGGTGGAAGCCCTGTCAAGAAGTAAATGTCTCGAATGGTGATCTCAATCAAATTACCCTATATCAAAAATTCCTCTTAGTTTTCATTTCAATAGCTCACTATTTGGAATAATAATGGCTCACCATCCCTCATCAGTGGGTTCTCAAAGAACTTTAGTAACCCATATTGTGAAAGATCCCCTCTAGCAACTTGGTTCCCTTAAACCTGAGAGCTAAGATCATCAAAGTCTCATTATTTCCATAATACCTTAGGTTATGCCATACCTACAAAATATCACCATATTTTTGCAGTCACAAAGCATCAAAAGACACTTCCAGACTTCAGCTTCAACCCTCAAGAGACCCCCAGTTTTATCTTTCCCTTAGGTTAAGGGCGCATTTCTTCCACCAAATTCCACGTTGGGCCCTACTTTAGGATTCCAATCCACTGGAAATTATGAGTAGGGTTCATCCACCTACCTGAAAGTCGCAAATTGAAAATCCATCGGTCGGTTTGTCTACTATGAGCTCACCAAGATTTAGGACCTCTTCCTCCTCTCATAATTCTCAAATAGCTCAATGTGAAAATGAATTGCAGTTAGGGGAAAGAATTTGATTTATAGAAAAACCTTAGTTTTTCCCTTTTTCATTACAAGAAAATTGTAGCTCAATTTTAAAAACTGTCAGTACCGTTGGTAAGCTCTCACTAAACTGTATAACGGGCCTCTCTTCATTTTTCATAATTTGAAACTTCATCGGTCTCACTTTATTGCCTATTAAAATCGAATCTCTTCATATGAGTCGCTTGTACTCGAGAACCACTTTTTATTTACACCTATCAAATTATGTGTTGATTTTTGTCATGAGTAACCACTTTTTACTCATGTTTTCATGGTCCCCATTGGGCCTCTACCCTGTGGCAGCATGATTGAGTCACCCTTGTTAAGAAAATTCAAAATAAGTCACCCTAACATCCATGGATTCTGTTAAACATCCCATTGAGTCGTGTTATAGTATATTATCCTTTCGTGCATCACATTCATCCCATTTTTCTCACATTTATCCTCCATCTATCCTGACCTATCTTTGGAGATTCTTTTTATAAGTAATTGACCATCCCCTCTTGTATTTTGTTAATCGCTACCAGTTCAACCTTGCATATTATTCTTTGAAAAGGGAAGTAATAATTCCACCAATTCCCTTATTTCCCCATGATCATCCCTGGTGTTTGTTTCTATTAGTCACATTACTATGACCCTCATTCCTTTGTTGAGGACTCCTCAATGCCTCAACTCTACGGGCCCACTTCCATTGATTTTGACGCATCTATTATGGGAGATTTGTCTAGAGGATAGTGTAAATTGTTTCTAGCCTTAATTATTTTTTGGTTCCTCAGATCAAGCAAAAGGGAATCATCATTTCCCTTTGAATTGGTTTTTTCTTGTATGCTCAACTCTTGCTCATTATCACATGATCGAGAATTGTATTCTTGATGGTCCATTGATCCAGCAAAATTCTCCAGGTGTGTGTATGATGTTCCAGACATCATGATGGGGTGGACCTTCAGGTAGCCCCCCACATGCTCGAATGTCAACATTTCATGATCTAGCCTCCGATGCAGAGTCACAATTTGACTGGCATAGTTTCAACTTATCGCAGAGCCCACAACATGCACATCCCTTTCAAATGGTTCGTTCAAATATTCAAATACTTTTCCTGTTTAGGAGAGCTTCTTTGGTTATGAGCTCCCCCTCATATTAGCTTATGGGATATCTTGTCCTATGTACTTCGATCAACACTTGTTATGTTACCATTCCTTGCCCATTTTTTCCAAGTGCATATGTATATGGGACTCATTATATCATTGTATCTCTTTATGACCTATTGATGCTAGCAAATAGTGTATCATGCACAATGTAGCTCTGACCCACATTTCTAGGCACCTCTTTATTATTTGTACTCAGTTATCTCAACAGGTATGGGTATGCCTTCCCCACCTCATTGAGATATTGTACTCATCCTAAATGGAGACTTCTATCTCACAAGTAGCTCTCGCCCCCTCCATTTACAGTCAGTTCCATTTCCTCTCTCTCTCTCCCTCTCTCTTTCTCTCTTTCCCCCCTTCATTGGCTCGTGAAAGTGAACCTACAAGATATTCATGTCATATTGTTTTCTCCTCACACTATTACGTTGGGGGGCAATCTTTTATCACCCAAAAAATGATCGCCTAGCCATTTTTTCCTAGCTTGATCAAAATACACCATGTAGGATGGGTTTTTACACATGAAAAATCACTTTCATCTTAGGAAATAATTTAGTCAACCATTTTCCTCAATTATTTCTCATTAAAATCCAAAAACCTCATGAGAATAATTAAATAAACCATTATTTATTTATTATTCTCTTGAAATAATTATTTAAATATTATTTGTAAACATTTTTTACTCAACCACTTTGGAATAATCAAACAAATCATTATTTATTTATTATTCCATAATTATCCCTTATTTATTGTATGAAATAATTATTAAATAATTATATCTAATTCATATTTCACTTAATCACCATGAAGTAATTAATAAATCATTTTTCATTTGTTAATTACTTTAACTAATTTCTAAATAAACATATTTAACCATTTCAAATATCTTTCTCCCTCTAAAAAATATAATAAAATATTCACAACAACTAGATTTTGATTCGATTTTTGAGGTCATTGAATGATGTGATTGAACTTGTTGATAGGGATAGTCAAGATCTTGGATGAAGGGAGGTGGAATGGAGACCAGGGTTTCGGTCCACATATTCCAAGTCTCTATTACAAGATGGCAGCCCTATATGCCCAGATGGTCATCGGTGTTAGAATATAGTCAACAATTGGAAAAAATATGGGAGCAAGCGAGAGACGGAGTGGTTTTGACTACACGAGTCTAGTTGGAGGAGGATACGAACTTGGGAAATAAATGGTAAAAACATTTTACAGCAGATACAGGTTTTCACACCTAATCATGGAAGTTTCCTGGAGACCGAAGACATGGGTGGTTTATCTTTTTATTTCACTCAAGATAGGGAAATGGTTATCCCAAGGTATTCTTTCAACCTGGAGTCTAAACTAGAAGACATTTTTTCGATTTTGGGCCTTGAGTCGACTCAGAAACATTTAGACAAAGTCAGGCTTCCGACTAGATCCCCTGCTAGAAAAATGGGTATTCACGGACGAGAGTGGTTATCCTAAGGAATTTTGGATCTTATGTGGGAGGGTAAACTTAAAAAACGTAAAAATTTTATTTGGGAGCTAGAAAAGAGTCTACAGGAAGTTTTGTCTCCACCATCGAAAACAGAGGAACTTCCACTCAGTGAAGCGAAAGAATTTCAGGATAGTCCCATCATCCCACTGGAAATTTCTGAATCTATATGGTTTACGGGTGGGTTTTTTTAGTCTCATCTATTCTACATTATGACTAAATGATGATGGATTTTCTATAGTCTATTGAAAATAACATTCCCTGACTATCATTTATTTTCAGAAATCTCACTGCCTTCATTATTTTCCATTTAACCTATTCACTATCTCTCATTCTACCTACTCAGATCACTCTCCTACTCTAGAATTCCATGTTTGACCCTAAATACATAATTTTTACCCCTTTCCCTACCAAAAACCCCACTCCCATTTGCTACAAACCTCTCCCCTTTCATTCATTTACCTTCCTCCGATAAAACAATGTAAAAACCCATTTTTACATTTTTTTTAAAAATAAAATAAAATTGTTCGGGCCCTGTTATTTAAATAAAACTCTATTTTGTTTTAAAATACCCAAATTCTTATATTTTTAAGCCCCCACCCTTTAAACCTTACCCTTGCTCTATTTTACCTCCGGGCCCCACTACATTTTAAAAACCTGCATTGCATTAAAAACCTCAGGCCCCACATTTCAAACCTACCTGAGATCCACTCATCCCTCGACCACCGTCGGATCTCCGCCTCCTGATCCGATGACCCTAATATCTTATCGCAACCACAAATTCCCGAGAGTTAAAACCTTCAAACCTTGTGAAATGGGCGACATTTGCACCCCCTCCATATGCCACGTGTCGCTTCCATCATTCATCACATCCACGTGAAAAAGACCACCTCACCACTCTTTCCCTATGCGAAAACCACAACCCACCTACCAAAAAACCACTAACCCCCGTTCAAAAATGTTAAAGGCCTTTGTCACCGCAATAAGCCCCGAGTCGCCATGTAAACCCCCGCAAACTCGGAAAAGGCCATAACCAAATGCAAAAACTGGAGAACCTCCAATTTCCGCACCCTGTTCACGAATTTCCCTATCGCTTGCAAGCCACCATTGTTCGCAGCCCTACAGACCCCTGTTTTTAATTAACAAATTTCTTTTAGTTGTGCAAGTAACCGTTCTATAGGAAAATACAGTAAAATAAATCTGCATTTCTAAGTCCAAGAGTTATTTAAATTAGGTTCTTTGGGTGACGATCTAGAATATCTTATTCATCAAAGGATTAGGAGCGCAAGATTAAAACAGAGGCAGTGAGATTTTTTCAAAGCACAGGATAAAGAAAATGAAGAGTTTTTACAGTGGCTGCACAGACAAGGGTGAAGAAAAGTAAAGAACACGGTTAAAATAACAATGACAATCAAAATATTAACCATGACAGTAAAGTTTAAAGAATTAAAAGGTCAGACAAGGGCTAACAATGAAAGGCAGGGTTAGAAGACATAATTAAAGACAAAGCACATATAAGATATGATTAAGGGAGAGATTATAGTAACTCAAGAAAGTCAAAGAGAGATCAGAGATAAAAACATATTAAAGGAATCAAATAGAGCAATCAAGGATAAATAAAAACAAATCAAGGTTTAAAGACAAAATCATAGGATAAATCAACGAAGAAAATAGAGCCATATAACAAAGACACTCAACATTTACTTCTTCACAGTCCTATTGGCCACCTACAACCTAATTTTTCTGAAGGCAGATACATCAGTTAATGTTTTCAGTCAGAGATATTTTTAGCAAATCAACATTTATTGTAAAAGTTAATGTAAAGGAAAAATAGTAAAAAATATCTTAAAATTTAGCTCAACAATAAATTAGAAATTTATTATTACAACAATTAAGTCAGTGATATTTTTCCTTGGGCCTTGCATGGTCTCAAAGGTCAAGACTACATTTACTCTGTAATAAGTGCAGTCTGAAACCCTACAGTAGGATCACCTCCTCATCTGCAGATAAATACTACATGTATTGTTCATTTTTATTGTTGGTTGGTTGTTGGCTGGGTTGATTGCTAGGCTAGATTTTGATCAGACTCTGAGTTGCAAATATTATTGCACTGGAGCATTGTAACTGTTTTGGACATCAGTAATACAAGCACGTTCATATGATTCTTGAGTTATGTTAATGGTGATGTTATCCCTCTTTGTCATTGTTTCTCCTTTGTTTACCATATTGTACATCATTTCTCTTATAATAGAAAAGAAATTTTAGATTAAGATATATTGTTTGGGCACCTTAACACTATATGTTACTTTTATCTAAATGTTTTCTAATGCAAGGTCTGATTAAAGAATTCATGGGTGTCCTACTCTTTAGTTTCACTTAGCTTGTTGCCTTTAGGTTTACTTAGTAGAGTTTAGTCAAAGAATTCAGAGTTGTCCTGCTCTTTTGTTTTTCTTAAACTGTTATCTTAAAGGCCTTCTTTGAAGTTTAGTAAAGAATTCAGGGGTGTCCTGCTCTTTAAATTCACTAAACTGTTATCTTGATTTTTTTCTTTTTCTGAAGGTAACAGATAAATATTTCAGGGGTGTCCTTCTCTTTAGGATTACTAGATTGTTGTCTTAAAGGTTTCCTTAGTAAAGTTTGATTAAATAATTCAAGGGTGTCATGCTCTTTAGTTTCTCTTAAACAGTTATCTTAAAGGCTTTTCTTGTTGAAGTATAGTTAAAGGATTCTTAATTTCCCTTTAGTTTTACTGAATTCACAACTTGCTATCATTTCATATTTCATCTAACCTAAAAAGATCCACTTAATATAGTTAGCCTACGCTATGAAAACCCTTGCAAAGTTGATGTAAAATTAAAATATTTTATGACTCCATATCCCAATGGATTAATGCTTCCCACAGTCTATCTATTCGACCTACAATCAATCAATCTCTCAATCAATCAAACAAAACAAACAGTCCTGGAACTTCATAACAAGCCTAAAATCAGAAAACATAAGCATAAATATAAATCAGATAATCATAAACATAGAGAGAGCCCTCTCTGAGCCCAGGAAGGCTAGTTCCTAGACTCCAAAGTGGTTTGATGTGGTTCCCTGCTACTTGTTCTTGCCAATATTGCAAATTACAGGGAGCCAACATAGTGGCAACCATACCGGGGAGCTGAGTTATTAAAAAAACTTAATATTTCCTCAAGAACTCAGAAAAACCTATTCCAATTTAGATGACTCAAGTGTTAGCCAAGACTGGTATCTAGTTGCTGATGGTGGACAGCAGCCAGCCTCAAGATAGTTAAAAATCATCCACCTGGTGACTGCACTAGTTTTCAGTAGGCCTGTTGACTCTACTGGTTTTCTACAGACTTCACTAGGAAATTATTGAGAAATCCTAATATCCTCAAACCTCAAGAAGAACCCAGTCAAAATACTTTGTGAATAAAGCATTTCTTTCACAGATTGGTTTGTTTTTCAAACTATTATAAAACTTTCAACCTCTTTGAACCTTGGGTCCAATTTTTGGCTTCTAGAAGAATCTATACCAGATCCCATCCTGACCCAAACCCTCCTGCAATAATTGACAATCCAGAGCACATCCTAAGGAAATATCCCAAATCTAAAAATTCATATATTAGCATACCTATTCACAAAGCAAGTTCCCTACCTGGAAACCTTAAAGACTTGCAAGGTAATCTATCTGGCTCACCCCTAGAACAAAGTTGGTCTAGGACTAAATCCTAGAGTTGGATAACCCAGATAGTTTTAGACCCATCCATCTTACGACAGAATCCTATTGTACTAACTTCAACCATCATCAATACACCCATTGTTCTCTTTCCCCCTTTTAACCCTCCACCTCATGTTATCAATCCTCCACTTGTGAATCTCCCTTTGTTTCCCCAACTACCAGCCATGGAAACATGTTATGCCCCATTAGTTCTACCATTGCCTTTAGTAGTTCTACCACAAGACTATCAATCCAAGATTCCCTTGTTTGATGTAAGTGGTTCACAACTACTCAAAAACATGTGGATAGAATGAATGACTATTATGACAGACAAGAAATAGATGATGAAAATGTTAAACTAAGATTGTTTGCTCAAATATTAGGGGGAGAAGCAAGAAAATGGTTTAAAGGCCTAACCCCTAATAATATACATGACCTCCCTGATTTTCATAAACTATTCTTAGACAAATGGGAAGTCAAGAAAATCCTCTCCAAATCTTATCAGAATATGAAAACATTAAGAGGAATGTTGGAGAGAGTATCCAAGATTACTGCACTAGGTTCAATAGTGTATATAATTCCCTCCCTACCCACACGAAACCTCCAAAGGCCTAGACCTAATGAAATTTCCAGATGGCTTTGACCCAAAAATGGCCTATCAACTAAGAGAAATAGACCCTCTAACTTTAGAAGACATGCAGAGGGGTGCAGTAAGTGTAGAAGCTAATCTGATTGCTAAGAGGGCTAGAATGAAAAATGAAAAAAGAGTCACATGTAGGGAAGAGGTTGTTTCCTCCACATCTAATACTAATATTGATAGCCTTGTTATAACTATGGAAAGGATGATGGAGAGAAGAAACATGAATGAGAGAGCTTACCCCAGAGAAAACCAAGTAGCTCCTAAAAACATAAATCAAAACCAGAACCAAAACCAAAAATTTACGAGAAATACCCCTCAAATAAGATAGAGAGGACTTGACCAGAAAATCAAGCCTCCTTTCCAAGAAAACTATGCTGATGAGGATTAGGGGGTGATTGAAGAACTAGAGAAAAGTCATATCAATCTAATGGGAGTTAACAATGACGATACAGTTTTCCTCACTGAGGAATAAAAAGGCATATTCGCCCCAAATGAGGAAGAATTCTTGGAACCCGAAGACTATAAAAAAGGATTCGAAAATGATATTATGGAAGTGCATAGGAAATATGACCTCAGAAACAAGAAACCCAAGATGCTCCCAAGAGAAAGAACCCTGAAATTTCTTCTAGGAAGACCACTGAAAATGATCCTAAACATACAACAGGAACTTCAAATGTAATGGTTAAAAGTTCTAATAAAACTAAAAACAAAAACAATCTAGAAAGGAGCACTAGTAAACTAACTAGTAACCCTAACAAAATTGTTTCAATTGATATTTCTAGTGCAAATCAACAATCTGAAATTGCTACAAAAACAATGTCTGGTAAAACTGATTTAAATCTGCCAAAAACACAGACACCATTTAGTATTGAGAATGAAATTTCCAAGATAAAAATGTCCATACCTCTTACTGAATTAGTTGGCCAAGATGTATATATATCCCAAGTTTTGAAAGCTTTAAACATAGGAGAAAATGTTGATTATGTGAATTTAAATGATGACAAACCTGAGCTTTTGTTTGGACCTGAAGTAGAAGGTAAATTCCAAGTGTGAGTTGTGTCTCCATTTTATGTTAGTTTGAATATTCATGATAAATCCTTTACAATGCCATGTTAGATTCAGGAGCTTCACATAACCTCATGCCAAAGGTAGTTATGGAAAGACTAGGCCTTAATATAACTAGACCATACAAAGACTTATACTCTTTTGACTCCAACAAAGTAAAATGTCTAGGCCTGATCAAAGATCTCTTTGTTAATTTAGCACAAATACCAGCCAAGAGCCTAGTAATGGATATTGTAGTTGCTGACATTCCCCCTAAATATGGCATGCTCTTATCACGCTCATGGGGAGCTAAACTTCAGGGCACCCTCCAAATGGACATGACCTATGCTACCATACCAATCTTTAGTCAACCAAGAAGACTATATAGGGAGACTCATATGAAATACATGGTCAGCATTCAAGAGAAACCTGATAACTCCCCTCCCTATTCTGTCCACACAGACCTTGATTCATTTATCCTCTACGATGATGAAAATATCAGTGAACAAGTAGTAATAAATGAACAAACAACTGAAAAAGAAGAAGAAAAATAAGAACAGGTAGACCAAATAGACAAAGAACAACATAATGGCAACGCTAAAACTAAACCTCTCTGGAGCATGAGCTTTGATGGTTCTTGTGGCAAAACTGGTTCAGGAACAGGTATTTTGGTACACAACACTGAGAAAAACCATGCAGAGGGGCACTCTTACAAACTAAACTTTCAATGTACAAATAATATGGTAGAATATGAGGCACTCCTCCTAGGGCTACAATTACTCAAGAAATTAAGAGCCAAAAGGATCTTTTTCCATGGAGATTCTGAGCTAGTCATTAGGCAGATTAAGGGAGAATATCAAGCTAAAAATCCTAGATTAAGAGCATATAGGAATGATGCCCTTGACCTCCTAAAAACATTCAAACAATATGATCTTGACTTCATCCCAAGAAACCAAAATATCCTTGCCAATGGACTAGCATTTGGAGCCAGTACTTGTCAACAACAGACCAGCAGTCTTGGATAACATAAAATATTGGCAAGATTTTGAAGGTGACAAACAGATTGAAGATTTCCTGTAGTCCATAAATGAGTTTGAAATGCCAAATTCAGACTTAGATCATGAACAGGACTGCTATGCTGAGGAAGAATCATACAAAAAAGAGCCCTCTGATGATGTTGATATAAATTTGTTAGCAAAAAATGACCCACATGAGTTAGAGCTGTGTACAGATCCATAAAAAGAGGACTTTGAAGTGCTTCAGTTCAGAGATAATACCTTGCCAAGAGGATTGGTCCCTCTTGAAGAACATTTTTATTTTAATGATGTTTCTAAAAAGCCAAAAATGGAATCCACTGAAGCAAATGTAGAAGAATGCAATATAGGCAATAAGTAGGAACCCAAAATGGTAAAACTGTCAAAGACACTGCCAGCACACATAAAACAGAAATATATTGAGTTATTAAAAGAATTTAGTGATTTTTTTTCTTGGAGCTATGAAGGCTTGAAGTCATATGATACTGATATTATCCAGCATAAAATTCCACTCAAAGAAAGGCAGAAGCCCTTTAAACAGAAATTGTGAAGAATAAACCTTGTCCAAATGCCACTGTTTGAGAAGGAAATAAAGAAAATTGATGATTCTGGAATAATAGTCCCTCTTAGATACTCAGAATGGGTTTCAAATATTGTATATGTTAGGAAGAAAATAGGATAAATTAGGCTCTGCATAGACTTCAGAAATTTAAACAATGCATCCCTGAAGGACAACTACCCTTTACCAAAAATGGATCACATATTACAAAGGGTAGTAGGCTCCAAAAGGATATCTCTGCATAATGGTTTTTCAAGGTACAATTAGGTGCTAGTACATCTAGATGATCAACACAATATAACTTTCACTACACCTTGGGGCACCTTCATGTATGTTAAAATGCCTTTTGGGTTAATGAATGCTATAGCTACCTTCCAAAGAGACATGGATATTGATTTTTCTAAAGAAATAGGTTACTTCATTGTGATATACCTTGATGACATCACAGTCTATTCAAAAACTGATGAAGAACACCTAGATCATTTGAGAAAGGTTTTTGAGAAATGTAGAAAGTATGGCTTGTCTTTAAATCCCAAGAAAACTTTGTTTGGCCTTCAAGAAGGGAATATTTTAGGCCACATCATATCTGAAGAAGGGATCAAGATTGACCCAAAAAGGATTGAGGGAATATTGAAAATCATTCACCCAAGAAACATCAAATAGTTACAATCTTTCATTGGAAAGATAAATTTCTTAATAAGGTTCATGCCAAACCTTGCAGAAATCCTAAGAAATATTACTAAAATGCTCAAAAGAGAAACGGGAGTCAAATGGACCATAGAATCAAAGAAATCTTTTGACTTGGTGAAGCAAGCTCTTACCCAAACACCTATTCTAATCAGCCCTGACTTCACCAAATATTTCTTCATTTTCTCCTTTGCATCAGAACACACAGTTGCTAATGTCTTGCTACAAAAAGATATAAAGGGATAGGAGCATCCCATAGCATTCTTCATCCAGGAATTATGAGATGCACCTCTTAAATATAATATAATGGAAAAGTGGGATTTTTCCTTAATCAAGGAACTAAAGGATTTCAAAGTTTACATTCTGCATTCACACATCATTGCATTTGTGCCTCACACAATGGTTAAAGACATCCTAGCACAAGATCCTGATGGAAAAAGAGGTAAGTGGATTGCTATCGTCTTGGAATATGATTTGGAAATCAAGCCCACCAAGCTGATCAGGGGACAAGGACTGGCTAAACTAATGGATAAAAAAAAATTTCAAGCACTGGACATCAATATGATTGATTCATTGGATGAACAAGAGGAGTTGGTGACTCCACCTATTGAGTTAGCATTTCTGAACTCTCCTTGGTATGCTGATATACTGTATGTGCTTTCTAATTTAAATGTTCCTCCTGGTTTTTCCAAAAAAAGGCCAGATTCTTGAAACTAAAGACAATAAATTTCTACATTCTAGACAAAGTTTTATATTCGAATAATTCTGGTGGTGTATTGCTTAAATTTTTTCCTGAAGAAGATGCAAATAGGATCATGCATGAATTTCATGAAGGAGAATGTGGAGGTCACATCTATTGGAAAACCACTGTTAAAAAAATATTTAGGGTTGGTTTCTATTGGCCCACCCTCTTCCAAGACATCCACAAAATGGTAATTTCCTGTCATAAATGGAAAATATTTGAGGGTAAAAGAAAGTTGCTTCCATTGCCATTATAACCCATCTCTGTTGAAGCTCCTTTTCAAAAATGGGGTCTATATTTCATTGGATAAATTCACCTTGCCTCCCTGCCCAGCATAAATGGATCCTTACTACAACTGACTATTTTACAAAGTGGATAGAATCCATTCCTTCCAAGACTACCACAGACTGAGTAATTATCAGATTCCTTGAAAACAATATTCTATCTAGATTTGGTTGTCCTAGGAAAATCATTACTGACAATGCTGCTACTTTTAGATCCATGAAAATGGTGGCTTTTTTCCATAGATATGAGATTAATTTGGGTCATTCTACAGCTTATTACCCTCAAGGTAATGGGTTGGCTGAATCCTCAAATAAAAGCTTGGTGAACATCATTAAAATTTTGTTGGAGGAAAACAAGAAATCATGGCACAAAAAATTGGTTCATGCACTATGGGCAGATAGGCTAACAAATTGTCTCCTTATCAGCTAGTCTATGGAACAGATGCAGTCTTCCAAACAAGCTTGGGAGTGCGAGTAATGAAGCTCATTCAAGAGGTGCAGTCTAAAGAAAATGACATACAAAGCAGAATAAACCAGACTATTTAGTTGCAGAAAACCAGAGAAGGAGTGTACAACATAACACATCTAGTACAAGAAAATATGAAGAAAATATTTGACAAAAGGACCAAAGAAAATGATTTCAGCATTGGAGATAAAGTGTTGAAGTGGGATTCAAGAAGAGAGGACAAAGGAAACCATGGGAAAATTGATAATCTATGGAAAGGTCTATACATCATCCATTATGCAAAAGGTAATAATGCATTCTTCTTACAAGAAATGGATGGAAAAAAGTTGTTTGGATATGCTGAAGCATTATTTTAGTTGCAATCTTAGTTTATAGTTTTCCTCACTGTATATAACATTATTGAAACAAAATCTCAGAAAAATTGATACAAAAAAAGAAACAAAAAGAATAAAAGAGGGCAGATAAAAAAAAGAAGGTAAAGCCCCATACCAAAAAACAAATATTTATGAAAAGTGTGCAAGTCAAAATGCCACTGCTTTTTGAAAAAGATATTTTTCAATCATACACGCTAATCATGATTGTACAAATTTTGATTTTTTGTTGATAAGTTAGAAAATTAATATTTTCCAAAATGTTTAAACTTGGCTTATCAGTAGGTAGGAAGAAAATGACCTTGGTTCCAAAGCATAATATAAACCAACCAGAGGAATGATGGATGAGTTATAAATGAAAGATTCAAATCCAAACCCCTCAGTTTAGTTTACTTTTTGCAAAATACATATTGTGTGAAACTTGTCCAAAAATGCCACAATTCATGATGATCACACTACTTAATCTTGATTCATTCATGCTTTAAATTTCATGCTGATAGTTAGTGAATAAATTCTGTCAAACTATTTAATATTGACAGATAGGTAGTTAGGTAGAGAATAAAAGAGCTCATCAGTCTGATATTAGCCTTTGGAAGTTATAAGGTTAGAAATAGATAGTTTGCTTTCAAAATAAAAATGATGTCAAGGGTTTGCAAGTCTAAATGCACCCAAAAAATGAAGAAAAAATGTTAGAGTAGGTGATGGGTAGGCAGATTTGATTTGCAGGAACCATGGTCTTAAATTTTGAAGGTCACAGTTACAAAACGTTGTAGCAGATCAACAATTACAACATGATGAAACTCAACCAAATACAAATAGGCCACTAATCTACGAAACCCAAAGATATGAGGTTCTTGACACCTCCTAAAGGAGCTTCCCTCCCTAGCTGGAGCCACTGTTAGTCTCCTGTATTATATAGTATTACTAAATGATCACGGATTTTCTACAGTCTGCTGAAAATAACATTCCCTGACTATCATTTATTTTCAGAAATCTCACTACCTTCATTATTTTCCATTTAACATATTCACTATCTCTCATTCTACCTATTTAGATCACTATCCTACTCTGGAATTCCATGTTTGACCCTAAATCCCTCATTTTTACCCCTTTCCCTAGCCAAAACCCCACTCCCATTTGCTACAAACCTCTCCCATTTCATTCATTTCCCTTCCTCCAATAAAACAATGTAAAAACCCATTTTTACATTGTTTTAAACATAAAATAAAATTATTCGTGCCCCACTATTTAAAAAAAACTCTGTTTTATTTTAAAATACCTGACTCCTTATATGTTTAAGCCCCCCCGCCCCCCCTTTAAACCTTACCCCTGCTCTATTTTACCTCCGGGCCCCACTACATTTAAAAAACCCACCATTGCATTTAAAACCTCAGGCCCACATTTCAAACCTACCCAACATCCACTCATCCCCCGACCACCATCGGATCTCCTTCTCCTGATCTGAAGACCCTAATCTCTTATCGCAACCGCAAAATCCCAAGACTTAAAACCTTCAGACCTTGTGAAATGGGTGGTATTCGTTCCCCATCCATACGCCACATGTCGCTCCCACCATTCATTGCATCCCAAAAAAATACCACCGCATCGCTCTTGCCCTATGTGAAAACCACAACCCACCTACCATGAAACCACTGACCCCCATTTAGACATGTTAAAGGCCTGTGTCACCGCAATAAGCCTTGAGCTGCCATGTAAACCCCTACAAACCTGGAAAAGGCCATAACCAAATGCAAAAACCGAAGAACCTCCAATTTTCACACCCTGTTCACGAATTTCCCTACCTCTTGCAAGCCACCATTGCTCACAACCCTGCAAGCCCCTATTTTTAATTAACAAATTGTTTTTAATCATGCATGCAACCGATGTATAAGAAAATGCAGTAAAATAAATCTACATTTCTAAGCCCAAGAGTTATTTAAATCAGGTTCTTTGGGTGATGATCCAGAATGCCTTATTCATCAAAGGATTAGAAGTGCAAGATTAAAGGACAAGATAAGGAAAACAAATAATTTTTATAGTGGCTACACAGATAGGGGTGAAGACAAGTAAAGAACGCAATTAAAATAACAATGACAGTCAAAAGATTCACTGTGACAGTAAAGTTTAAAGAATTAAAAGGTCAGTCAAGGGTTAAAAATGAAAGATAGGGTTAGAAGACAGAATTAAAGACAAGGCACAAATAAGATGATTAAGGGAGAGATTACAGAAACTCAAGACAGTCAAAGAGAGATCATAGATAAAAACAGATTAAAGGAATAAAATAGAGCAATCAAGGAGAAAGAAAAAAAAATCAAGGTTTAAAGACAAAATGAAAGGATAAATCAACGAAGAAAACAGAGACATAGAAAAAAGACACTCAACATTTACTTCTTCACAGTCCTATTGGCCACCTACAACCTAATTTTTCTAAAGGCAGATATATCAATTAATGTTTTCAGTCAGAGATATTTTTAGCAGCTCAACAATTATTGTAAAATTTAATGAAAAGGAAAAATAGTCAAAAATATCTTAAAAGTTAGCTCAACAGTAAATTAGAAACTTATTATTATAGCAAGTCAGTCAGTGATATTTTTCCTTGGGCCTTGCATGGTCTCAAGGTCAAGACTACATTTACTCTGTAATAAGTGCAGTTTGAAACCCTAGAGTAGGATCACCTTTTCATCTGCAGATAAATACTACATGTATTGTTCATTTTAATTGTTGGTTGGTTGTTGGATGGGTTGATTGCTAGGCTGGATTTTGATCAGACTCTAAGTTGCAAAGATTATTGCACTGGAGCATTGTAACTGTTTTGGACATCAGTAATACAAGCACGTTCTTAGGATTCTTGAGCTATTTTAACGGTGATTTTATCCCTCTTTGTCATTTTTTCTCCTTTGTTTACCATATTGTACATCATTTCTCTAATAATAGAACAGAAATTTTAGATTAAGATATGTTGTTTGGGAACCTTAACTTTGTTTGTAACTTTTATCTAAATGTTTTCTTCTGCACGGTCTGATTAAAGAATTCAGGGGTGTCCTACTCTTTAGTTCCACTTATCTTGTTGCGTTGAGTTTTACTAAGTAGATTTTAGTCAAATAATTCAGGGGTGTCTTACTCTTTGGTTTTTTTTAAACTGTTATCTTAAAGGCCTTATTTGAAGTTTATTTAAAGAATTCAGGGGTGTCCCACTCTTTAAATTCACTGAACTATTATCTTGAATGTTTTCTTTGTCTGAAAGTAATAGCTCAAGAATTCAGGGGTGTCCTACTCTTTAGGATTTCTGGATTGTTGTCCTAAAGGTTTCTTTAGTAAAGTTTGATTAAATAATTCAGGGGTGTCCTTCTCTTTATTTTCTCTTAAACAATTATCTTAAAGGCTTTTCTTGTTGAAGTATAGTTAAAGTATTCTTAATTGTCTTTTAGTTTTAATGAATTCACAACTTCTTGTTTTTTCATATTTCATCTAACCTAAAAAGATCCACTTGATATAGTTAGCTTTCCCTATGAAAACCCTTGCATATTTGATATAAAATTAAAACCTTTTATGATTCCATAGCCCAATGGATTAATGCTTCCCACAGTATATCTGTTCCACCTATAATCAATCAATCTCTCAATCAATCTAACAAAAAAAACACTCCCAAAACTTCATAACTAGCCTAAAATCAGAAAACATAATCATAAAGATAAATTAGATAATCATAAACATAGAGAGAGCCCTCTTTGAGCCCAGGAAGGCTAGGTCCTGGACTCTAAAGTGGTTTGATGTGGTTCCCTGCTACTTGTTCTTCCCAATATTGCAAATTACAAGGAGCCAACAAGTTTGAGGATATCATGAAGATTTTTTGCCTTTGAGTGAATGAAGGGCTCAAAAACTACTTAGTTAAGTGCATGTAAGGGATAGGAGTTTTCCTCAGAGAATATGGAAAACCAATTCCTTAAAAATAGTTCAGCGACAAGGAGAAGCAACGACAAGGGCTCTTTGGTAGACAGTTAGTCAAATATCATTTTCTGGGATTGAAAACCTATATGGGTCCACACCATAAATTTTGGTGTGGAACAGGGTTTTATATTTATAACAGAGGGAACTTAATAAGGAAACCATTCCCAAACAGATCCAGGAAAGAAGAATGGAGAAGAGTTGGGGGACGAGCGCCCGGGGCTCGCGGCGGGGGTTTCGGTCATTCGCCCAGAAAATATCAAGAAAATTGAGGAGCTTGGGGTGGATATAAGACCAAATTATATGATAGATAAAAAAACGGCGAGGAGAATCCACATAAGCCTTTGTTCTCATACATGGAGAACAAACGACTCCAAAAGGGCCAGAAAAATAAAATGCAAAGGTTTCAGGATCGAAGAGGAAGAAAGGAAAATGCATTAGAAAAAAAACTAAAAAATTGAACCTAGTCCTTGGGTTTGATATACAAATTGGTTGTTCCATGGAATCCTCTAAAATCATTGTTGTGGGGAGAGAAAAGGGACGATTTTACTTGGCTAACTACATTGTTGAATGGATTTAGAAGTCTTGGAGGGAGGCACTGGAAAATGAATCAGAGGTGATTATATTTTCTCAAGGATGGTTCATGGCTAGGTTAAACAAAAAGGAAGCACTTGAATGGTTCCTCAAGTGCAACTGAGGGTTCGAGCCTTCTCTAATCCTATTTAAGAAATGGATGTTGTATTTGATGCAAAGAGATAAAAATTGGAGGAGATTCCAACGTGGGTCTGCCTCCCAACTTTACCACCTCTCTAGACGGAAGATGTGTTCAAGGAAATAGGAAAGAAACTAGGACTTTATCTTGAAGCAGACATGTTCTTCAAGGATTCAAAAATCAGGATAGTGGCCCATATCTTGGTAAAGCTTGATCCAAGGGAGGGTCTGGAAAAAAAAAATGATCTTCATCTTCAACAATACACACATTCACAGATAATCTATTATGAGGAATTTCCATTTCAATGCCACCACTGCCACAAGCATGGGAACTTGATAAGGGATTTCCCACTGGGGTTTTACAATAGAATAAGACAACAAGGCACTCAAAGGATAGAAGAGAATGATGATATGGAAAATTAAGGGATAATGCAGGCTCAAGAAATAGGGGAAAAAAGGGAAGTTGGCCACGATTTGATGGAGGTAGTAGCAGAAACTTAGCAGTTGATCGGGGACCAAGAAAACTAAGGGAGTGGACTGCAATAAGAGGTTCAGGAAAATTTTGTAGCCATTGAGTCTCATCCTTTGTCTACGAGTATTAGTTTACCCACACCCTCTTCCTTATCCTATATCTTAAAATATTTTGTTAATGAAAATTCCAAGCCTGGTCCATCGAGGAAAAAGTCATCACAGTTCTCGCCTTTGTACAGTATGGAAAATGGTTTGGATAGAATTGTAACCTCCATTCCTGCACTAAAATATGCTATAACTCTCCAACCAGCCTCTGAAACACTTTCTTCCACCCGTACATCCTCTCTAGAACATCAATACAACCTTTCGTCACAGGATAAAAAAGAAATTACTTGTAATTCACTTGGGGGGTTAGGGTATGTTCATGACCCTCCTAAATCTAGGAATACTAGAGGTAGAAAAATAAACATCTCTAAAGCAAAAATTAAAGCTAAATTGGATATAGAGGATGGAAAAAAACTCTCTCTGGTAGGGGCGCTTAGAGAAGCACACATCCCTGAGATGGTTTATATTTCAATTTTAGAGGGTTTGCTAGCACCCGAAAGAATCTAGTGCTAAAATATATACTTAGAAACACTTGTCTAGATGTCCCTATGCTTTAAGAAAACTTAGGCATTGGTGAATCTATCTCAACCTCTTTAATTAAACATTTTTCCGGTTGGTCTTTCGTGACTTCCGATGTGAAGGGGAGATCTAGAGGTTTGCCTATGGGATTCAAAGATAACAAACTCAGACTCTTAAATTCTTGGAGATCTAACCTGGTATTGGGGCTTGAAGCCTACTCCTCGGAACTTTGCATGGATCTATCCCTCATCAACATATATGGTCCTTGTATCACTAGGGTTAATTTTTGGAATTCACTCCTAACTAAATCATTCATGAATGTTCCTAATGTGGTGGTGGGAGGGGAATTAAATTTCTCTCTGGGCATGTCAGAGTCTGAGGCCCTATTGTTCTACTAAAAAACCACCCATTATAATTAGATAGTTAGCTTATAATTGGTACCCTTTTAAATTTTTATCTATAATAATAAAACAACTGATTTTATTTAAAAGGACAAAAAGTTTCTTATCCGAACTCAGACTCTAATTCTATGGGCCGAAGGACTTTAAACAAATCCTATTGAAAGCTCTATCACATATCGTGCATTGCAAGGATAAACCAAAACACCCATTTATAAAAATTTGTGATGCGATGCCGCCCAACTCATAAAGAAAATACATGAAAGACTCTGAAAAACCTTCAAGGAAAAAGCTTCCGATAATAATAAAGTTTGCAGTCGGTCCTAACAATTTTCCACTCTCCTATCGCTTCCCCGCCATCGCAAAAGTAATATAGGTGTATCATTGGTAATTCCTACTCCAATTATCCTATGTGAGATATCACAATCTATATATTTAAATTCTTCATTGCACATGCCTATTCCTCGATCTTTTCGATCACAATATTTTTATCGCATCGCAAAACTTCAAACAAGCTTGGTCTTCCAATTCTCTGATGTGATATGATTCTGATACATGCTTACCTTTTCATTTTAGTTTCTAAATATGAAAAGACTCAATTTCATATTGACAAAAGAGAATATCACATGTTTTAATATGTGTTCTTAAGAAAATATGCGATGTGAAGTGTCTAACGAGGCACTGAGTTGTCACTTAAACCATGTGAACGTGCATTTTCATTTATTACTGAAGCATAACAATATTTATGTTCTCGATATCCTAAATGATTTTTTTTCTTTCACTTAATGTTTCTGGATTTTTTGTATTAAAACATATCTCTGATATCACTTCATTACTTTCTCATAATTCTCTCACATCCCAAGTTTTGTTCTTCATTATCTTCTCTTTCTCTCTGCTGCAAGCTAGTCCTGACAAGAAAGACTTTAGCGAAATGTAGAAAGTTAACAAGAAGAAAAATAAGTCTATGGTTCCATCAAAACTAGCTCCTCCTACTCCAGATATCACTGACATACCCCCATTGTTCTCTAATACAAACTATTCGAGGATGAAGAACCCAAAATAATCCAAAGGGTAGCCACGGCTGATCACTCTTCATCATCTTCTGAAACTACTTATAAATATGTCGCCAATTCCTTCCTTCATCGAATTGCTTCTCGGCCTAAGATTCTACCCTAAAAAAACATGGTTAAGTGGGTTAGTGATAATCTGAATATTTTAGAAAGGACATTCCTAACCTCAAGGAAGATAATAGTTGGTTATTTCAGAGTTGAAGACTTGAAGAAAATGTATCATCTTCTAGACCCACACAAGATATATGATAAGAATTTCCTTCAGAATTTTTCATATGAAAACAAGGATGAGTTGAAGCCAATAAGACAATGGATACGAGATCCAAATAAGCATAAGCACGATGAAAATGGTATGTATTATATATCTTCTCATGTTGTTCCCCATTGTTATATTGCTAGAATGATGTGTAGGTTGTTTGGATACCCCAATACAACAAAGTTTTTAGTTTAATGGATTCCCCTCATTGACATTGTATCAGATTCCTACATAATGGATTGGGCCACTATCATGTTGAATAAAATATCCTCCCAAATCCTATCTTATCAAAAAACCGAAAATCCTTTACCAAGATAGTGCCCCCTTTTTATATGAGTGCATATATTATGGACATTGTGTGATTTACCTCTGATTTCCCATCCATGGGATGGAAATGGACCTTGGAAGACCCTACTCCTATCCATATATATCACAGGACCTATGGGAGTCTAATTTTAAATCACATTTTTATAAAATCTGTCGTGGAGTCATGTTACCTAAACATCAAGTTATCTTTGGTGAAAAATCCCCAAATTTATCTAATGAAGCCAAAGATGATTTCACAGCCATAGGAAAATGGTTTGTAGAAGAATTATTTACTTGTGTTAGGGTTTTTGGTAGTCTAGCTAGGCCTCATGTTGTCCCACTCTATGTCTGTGATAAACTCTTGGACCAAGAAGTTGCCTATCAATCCATGAGAAATCGATTAAGAAAAGCTCTAAAAGAAGAGAAGAAATTCGCCTAGCCATCATTCCCCATCCACTGTGGAGTGTATTCTCTGGATAATTTTAGGCACGTTGGGCTTGAAATTAAACAGATACAATTTCTAAACTTTCCCACCATTTTCAACAATAAGTATGACCCAAAAAATGTGGCTCAAAATTTCACAGCTCAGGTTAAAGTGAGACAATTCATACCTGAGCTTGATGACTTTGATGATCTATTTGAGTATGCCCAAATATACCTACAGGTATATAAGTTTGTATAAAATCTTCTGAGTTCAAATAAACTTAATGATTTCAAGGAATACAAGAATAAAAGGTTGGAGAATCTCCCTCTTGACACATTGAGGGTTTCTCAACCAGTTTTACAAGCAGAGCATGATTCATCACAACATTCAAAGGACAGTGATGTGACACAGAGAACAAAAGAGACCACATCTACATAGAAAAAAACTCTGAAATATTGTTTAGCTGTGATTTAGATAAGGTCTGGTATTAGTTTTATTAGCAAATTAAAGGATCGCAAGAGGAAAAGACCTAAATTAAAAAAGAAACAATCAACACTCCTAAGACGAATAAGCAGAGCCCACTTACTGTTGGGGCTTTTGAAAAATATTTTAATAAATAATATGTGGAATTCATCCAGGCACACTCTTCTTCAGAAATTGTTCTTAAAATCAAAGAGATTCCTCCTCTTAACATATTTACAGTCCTAATAATAGGGTCATAATAAGCAGGCAAAGGAAGAGGAGGAGACTTGAGAAATCCCAGCCACTAGTCCCTAGAAATGTATTATTATATGTTGTGTGGAAGGATCCACAAACCAACCCTCCTCAAGACTATCACAGTTTGTAAGAGCCTATGCAACAAATTCCACCAACAAAACTTCAGAGGTGAAGCAATTAATCAAATACAAAGATGACAACATTCAATAGTTGGAACAAGAATTGTTAGAAGAAAAATTGAGCATTGATCATCAATGGTAGGAACAACTATCTCAATAGCAATGGAGCTTTAATGAAATGAAACTCCAGCATGAAACTGACATGAAGGTTAAATATGCTCAGCTACAAGAACTCCAAGCCATAATTTAGTAATTAAAGGATAATCCTAAAAATTATGATTATAGGAAAGAAGCATTGGAACTTAACACCCTCCTAGCTCAACAACAGGTGGTATTTTTCCAAAAATTGGCAGTAATCATTGATCTATGTAATGTAATTGATTCACTAATGAATCAATCATCCGATCTGAGGACCAGTTTCGATGACATTGATGAAAATATTTCTAAATACATCACATGGGAATATAGCATAGAAGGAAGAGAAAAAAACCTTCCAAGGATAGAGGATACACACAAAGAAATCCTCTTTACAACTAGGATATAAAATTAAAAAAAATAGAGAGAGCCATATTTAGAGCAAGAGATATCACAAGCCATATTACTAAAACTATCAGCAACAACCTATTTAGCGCTAAACTAATTCAGGAATACCTAGTTGGTTCCCTACCTGATATTAAAATATTAACGATATCTTGGCAGGAATGGTCCAATAATAAGCAGGATAATATTAAAAAATTATGAAAGTTAAACATTGAAATGTATTGGAAATATCTGGTAAAGCCACATAGAAAATGGCTAATGTTGAAATGCCTTGCCGAAACAACTTGTCACATGCTTCATGCGCTTTTAGATGTAGAGTATATATGACAAATGCGCAAAAGGCCAACTCAGCCTCCTGAATTAAAGCCCGTGATGGATATCTATGAACTAAAGCAACAAATGGGAAAGCATCCAGCTTCATATTCTTGAATATGTTGTTAACAAAAAACTCTATTTTTGTTCTCTTTACTCTCATTTTAAGGATGTTTGTTCAAACCTCCTCAACCGTTTATGTATTTACTATTTTTACATTTCAAGTCTTAACTATAAAAACCCTTTCATTTATTTTAGAAAAGGGTTCGTGTTACACTAAAATCTGTTATCCTGACATTTTACTATGAGTATGAGCTCATTATTACTCATACTTCCTCCTTTTGCAAGTCTAACATATCTGCTCCTCATATCAAGCTTTCAAAATCAGAGAAAAGTTCCTGAAATCCCCTAAATATTGGTATCGCACTTTCTCTATTCATTACCTGCGGTCCCGCACCTAAAGTTCAGCTTGCCTGCAGAACCATACCGCACGTTCTTTGTGTCATGGGTGCGGACCTCTGTAAAACTCAAAAAGGTGAGAAAGTAAAGATAAAAAGTGGATTTCAGATAAATTCTAGAAGCTTCTAGATGGGAATTTTCGGGAATGGATACGCTTTGAGAAGGTTCATGCATCCCTCACTTGATGGAGCTAACCCCTTGATGTAAGGAGCTAATCCTTTTGAAGGAGGATTCTATCCCTTCATATTTGGAACAAGAAACCTCCTCTTTTCCACTATAAAAAGAGGCCTTGGGTAGCCTCAAAGGGAGTTGAAGCTTAAGATATTTGAAGTTAAATGTTGTTGAGATTCAGACTCAATTAACTAAGACTTTCTGTGAGGTTAAATCACTCATCTCTATCTGTCTTGGTTCAAAGAGTGCAATGCTTGTCAAATTAGAAGAGATTCTTGCTTCGAACCCTAGGAAGACCTGCACGACATCAAGGCACAGGTTGTAAAGGTTTTCTTTCTTTGAAGTTAATACAAATATACTCATTTCTCTCATTAAACTTTCTATTCATGGTTTATTTCATAAATTCCTTGATCATTATGATGAGTATGGTTTATAATAATGTCTATACAGGTGCTGTGTAATATTTTTGCTTGTTTGTGACTGCAGATTCACGAGGAACGTTCTTTCAGTGCACGGGAAGGACTTCAACGAGATCAAGCAAGCGTTGGACATAAGTTAGGCCTTACACCTATATAGTGTTTTTATGAATCTTATATGCTTAGAGAGAGATTAGTATAATTGGCTGTTTGTTGCTAGTTACTTTTAGTACTAGAGAGATTGGTTTTGTCCGCAAGACGGATTAATCTACACAACAAAATGGCGACTCCACTGGGGAAAGAACTTGTTGTTTTTGGTTCTCTTTTATTTTTGATTTGAGGAAACATTTTTTCCTGATTTTTGATTGATACATATCTATCTGGGTAATTTAGATTTTCCCTGTTTTTGAAAATTTAGAAATATTTTAAGTTTTTCTTTAATTTTTCCTAGGACCGCACTCTGCCTTACTTAGACAGTGCGGGCAGGTTCGCACCTTATGTAAAGGATACAGTGCGAGACCGCACCTGTCAAAACAGGTTACCTGCGGACCCTGTAAAAATTTTAGAAAACCTCTAGATTTATTTTCTAGTTTATTTTTAGATCTTTGGTTTCTGCCTAGACTGATTATTGTTTCTGTCAAAATTTTTTTGTGAATGAACTCCAACAGTGTTGATGTTTTGATGATTTTCTAGAATATTTTGCAGTTTGGATTGTTTTTCCACTTGGTTTTTGTAGCGATTCGAACTTTTGACAATTTGCAGTATCTCAGATTACATTGATCTCTTTTTGTCTTTTGAATCCGACCTGATTGTGAAAACATCCTATATTGAGAAATTAAGCCTTTTGTTTCTTTGCAAATCTTCGGAAAAACTTGGTTGAAAGTTTTGAATTTCATTTTTATAAAAACATATTTTGAGTGTTTTTGATCTGTTTGTTATTCTGAACGAATAGATTCTTAGTTTGCTAAACAACTAAGGAAAACATTCATCAAAAAAATCTTAAAAGCTTTTACTCAATTTAGATTTTAGATCTCAAGATTAGATTTTGTAGTTTTGAGTAGTTTTAGTTTTTGTAGCTTTCTTTCGAAGAAAAATTGTTTTGTAGCTTCTAAGTTTGGAAAGGAAAAGGATTTTTCTTGTGAGCTTTGATAGTTTATTAAAAGACAATACTTTCTTTCAATCATTTTTCATGTTTAAAGAAGGAATTAAAAGGATTGCATTCTCTAACTCTTTCTTTACATATCAAGTTCATTGAAAGAAAAAGAATTGAATATCATCATAGGTGCATTTTAGTGTTTTTTGGAAGTCGAGTCTTCACATCATCCAAAGTTTCATTTCCGCACCCATTGACTTAAGAAACAGCCCCTAAAAGTAACGCTTAATATAAAATTCATCTAGTAATCTTTTTATTTCTAGGGCTCTTATCACCAACATAGCTTAGGCTAGTATCTTGGAGTAGGGAGTAATTAACTCTCCAAGATAGCTAAAACAAACAAATAGACAAATCTTGCGGTAGGAAGAAATTCCAATTGTTGCATGTATGCTCTGGGAAGCTCCTCCTAAAGGAGTCAAGCACGAGATCATATCTGAACCAGTGGGGTAATCAATCCTTCCTCATTGGGAACGATAGAAGATATACACGTATTAAAAACGGTAAACCTCGGATAGACCATTGTCGAGGAGCCTGGGGTCACTTGTCGGTAAACCTTGGATTGTTTCAAGGAGCCTTCCAGGGGATTGAGCTTTGTTACTCTGCCCTTGCGTGTGTGTCGGATCGTAGACTGTTCCCCCAGGTATATTTGTTTCAATTGGTAACCTTAGAGGCCATAATCTTTAGGATTCTTTCCTAAGGTGACGGTGGAGGGAAGATCCCACTGTACCTGGAATAGACGTCGACTAGACTCACTTGGACTCTTTGGGGGGTTCTCTTCACTCGAGATGGTTTTGTGAAGAAACTTGTGCCAGTCTGTTTCATTAAGGAGGTTTTCGGGGTAACTGTTCCAACTGCCCTTTTCGTGTTAAAATTATACTAAGTTGGATTTCATCACCAACTAGTGTTTTTAGTATGGAAAGTTACCTGTTTGTGTGTGGTTTGAACTCTTAGATTTTTAAGCGAATGATTCAATTGTTTGTTTCTTAGAGACTTTAGGTGTTTTCATTGAAATTTTTTATTTGTTTGCGTGTGATTAGATAATTTTTAATCATGGCGGAATTGCCGAGACAATCCCGGAGAATACAAGGGAAACCCCCTGAATATTCACCAAGTCAACTTGAAGGGCTTCGAGCTCTGGTACCACACAGTAGCCATAGACTTAGGTCAACAGAAGTTGAAATCTCAGCTATAGTTATACATCCTGATCATCAAATACCTACAACAGAATACATTCAAGAACCGATTTTAGTTTCTGAAGTTACTGAAAATATTTCTCCTTCTGGTGAATTATCTGACGAACCTGAAATATCTGAACCTGAAACTGAATCTTCTGTGTTAGAAACATCCTCAGGATTTATCACACCAACTTCTAGCGATCCAGGTTCACCTAGGGTAAGAAATATCATTACAGACAATCTTCCCTCTGGACTTATTTCTATTGAAGAACTTACCAATCCAGACGAAGACATATCTCTTCCCAACTCCCCTCAATCGTTAAATCTTAGGGAGCGTGAATCTATTTTCTACAGCCCCATTCGAACTAATCCTTGGTATCTCTCTTTAACTTATTTTTTAGAGAATCCGGGTCTTGCTTTTTATCCACCTCGAATTCCATTTCATCCTACACCCAGAGGCTATTATCCGTCATCTTTTATGGCTAGAGAGTCATCCATGTTTTCTCAAACACCTGAATCATTTTTACATGGTGGTCCTTCTGTTCCTTCGAGATATCAGTCTTTGTCTGGTACTTTCTCGGGAGCAGCTCCTCAACCTATCGAAAATGTGTTATCATCTGGTCTTGATGGACTTAAAATTGAAACGTCGAACGCAGAGCAAATTTTTATGATGTCTGGTAATATTCCCAATCCTCAAACTCAAGGCAGTCAGTTTCCTTCTGGGGGGCAACCTCAGGGAACTCAGTTACCGCCTGGGGGGCAACTTCAGGGTAGTCAATTTCCACCCAGGGGACAACCTCAGGGTAGCTTTTTCCCAGGACAAACTGTGGAATCATATTATTTTGGGGGGCAACCCCAAGGGCAATACATACCTCAGGGTTATCAACCCCAAGGACAATACATTCCTCAAGGTCAACCCCAAACTCAATATGCTCCTCAGGGTCCTTATCAACCCCAGCCTCAGTACGTGCCTCAGGGTTATCAACCTCAAGGGCAGTACCCAATTCAAGGTTACCAACAGCCTTCTGGTCAACCATTTGTTCAAGGAGCCGAAAATTTACCTCTTAATTATCAACCCTACGTTCAACCAGGTTATGGTCCTTACGTTCAACCTTCTATGGGACAATACCCCGGAACTATGGTGTTGGATCCGTCCCAATATCAACAGCCTTTGCAGCCTAATGTGCAGTTGCCTTATCAACCTGGCCAGCCATTGGTTTCTGGTTCAACCCAGCAACCTGTTCAGCCAGCTATCCAAACTCCTGCACCTAGTTCAGTTCAGCAGGCTGGGCCTAGTACACCTCAGACTCCGCCTCAAACTGCTGCAACTGCTGCAACGTCTATTCAACCTATCACACCTTTTTCTGGAGTATCTGTAGCACTGACTTCTTCTATCCCTATATCCGTGCAAATCCCTCAAGTCTCTCTACCTCAGTCAGGACCCTCCATTCAGACTACAGTTCAGATGCCTGCAGGACAAGCCGGTATGAGTACAGTTGTTACAAGTCAACCTCAATTTACGTATCAACCGTACCAGGGACAGCCGCAATTCGGTCCCTATGTACAGAATCCAAGCTATCAGTATCAACCGTACCCTGGTTATACTTATCAACAACCTCAGTATGGTCCGGTTCATCCTGGTTATCCGGGAGGTTACACAATACCTAATGCAAATCCGATTCCTAGTTATCCTGGGTATCCGCCTCCTGGATCTGCTTTGGCTTCTCAAGGTTTTCGAGACCCTAACCGTCAATTACCGTTTATCGCAACTTTGGACTTACCTGATTTGACGCGCCTTACAAATGATCCAATTTTCTATTAGCAGAACTGGCCGCCAATGCCTCATAAGTTGCCCAGTGATATACCAAAATTCGAAGGTAAGTCAGGAGAGGATCCATCGAATCATGTTATGACTTATCACCTTTGGTGCGCATCTAATTCAATCGTTGATGATTCGATTCGCTTATGTCTTTTCCAAAGAACCCTCATAGGTCTTGCTGCCAAATGGTACATTGAGTTACCACGCAGCTCGTTTCATAATTTCAGTCAGTTAGCAACAACTTTCTTGACTCATTTTCAGTTGCCTGTCAGATACGACAATGGCACAGAATTATTAACTTCGCTAAAACAATCTACGTCCACGTATATTTCTGATCATATTCATGAATGGCGACGTAGATGACGTTTAGTGAAAGTTTATATTCCGGATCAAATTTTGGCAGAATGGTTTGTTAAATCATTGTTACCCAAGATCACGAAAGATGTAGCTAAGGTTGGTGTTGTTACTGAAGAGAAAGTAATTGCTCAGGCTCAGTACCTTGACCTCGTCTATACGCAGTCAGGTACTCTACATGAGAAAATTCCCAATCTTCCAAAACAAGGTCAAATAGCTGCCGCTCCTTCAGGGTCTCATGCCGCTGACGGTATGATTGGTTCAGTCAATTCTAAAAGCAAGAAGAAATCCTCAAAGAATTCTTCTCCAATTATAACTTTACCTGATTCCCCGAAAGGAGAATCCTCTCCCGAAGTTTCTGCCGATATTCATGTCGTTGAAACATCTACGACAAAATAAAAAACCGGTGGTAAAAAGAAGGGGAGGAACAAAAACAAAAAGAATTCGAAAGAGAAAACTGATAAAGATGAATCCAATGACGAAAAACGTAAACCTCGCTATCCTTGTTTCATTTGTGAACAAGATCATTTCACAAAAGAATGTCCATATCGAGACGACGTTATGAAATTCGTTAAAGGATCGCAACAACCTGCTGTCTTGAAGGATCCTTTTCCAATTCAAGATAGTAAGATGATTGGTTCTTCCTCGACTACTTTAGAAGAGCCTATTATGATGATGTCTCATGTAAGGGTTGCGACACGATCGCAAGATTACGGTTCTAAGAATCCTGTTGATGGCAAAGAAGCAGAGTCTTCCAATGCAAATACATCAACTACAACTCCTCCTGTTTCTGGTCCGCTACAGATCGAGAAACAAAATCTAGACTTGATAATCAAACCGCCTGCTAAAGGTGTTCTTCGTAAATCAGCTTTCAATCCACATGCGAGAGCTGCTCAGAATTACAACATTGTTGAAGACTTAGCTGTTTCTCCTTCAGCAATGTCGGCTTTGGAAGTGCTGCAATCGTGTCCAGCACAGCGTAAATTATTATTGTCTGCCATAGGATCTGTCGATGTTCAAGATTCTAACCTTATAATCTTCGATCTAGAAAATAGTACACCACGTCTTCCTCACCAAATGGCTTTCCAGATTCCAGTGTTAGTAAAAAACAGACCTATCTTTCGGACTGTGATTGATGAGGGAGCTTCATCGTGTATTATGTCGATTCAGTGTTGGAAATCGCTTGGTTCTCCTACACTTAACCAATCTCCGACGATTCTAAAGGCTTTTGATGGTCGAGGTTTTCAAACTTTTGGTATTTTGCAGGATTTACCCATAGGGTTCGAAGGTAAAATTGTTAATCTAGATGTGGAAGTGGTTGATGCCCCTCTAGATTACAACCTTCTACTGGGTTGTAGTTGGTCCTATGCTATGATTTCTGTTGTCTCTTCGGTCTTTCGACTTATAAAATTTCCATATCAAGGAAAGATTGTCACAATAGATCAGTTAACTTATTTCTCGTCCGACCCAGCCTCTACAGAAACAATCCAGCATGTTGGTAAAACGGCTATCCCTTATAAGGATGTTGGAGTAGGTTTGATTAAAGATTCTGGTTTACTAGGAACTTTTTCCTTTCCTCCTCCTAACGTATCGCCTTCTACTGCAAGTATTCATATGATTTCGTCAGACACTGTTATGTTTGATGATCCTTGGATTATTCCTTCAGAATCCGAGATAGATTCATTTGATGGCGTGATGCCTTTGAGTCCATTTGAAATTGCGTACCAGGCTGTACAGTCATTTTCTAACCCCTCTTCAACCGAAACCGATCCAATGAATGGGATCCACGAGGAATCACTTTCTATATCTAGTTCAGCTACAACGACATTTCCTGAACTTGTTCATACAGATGAGAAAATTCGTGAGTTTTTGTCTGTTGATGATTTACCATGGGAAGATCTACATCACCGGTCTTCATTTTTACCTGAATTAGATCATTTTGAAAATGATTTCGCTTCAATTTTTACTACTGAATATGCCAAGGAACCTCAGAATCCATTACAAAATCCTGATTCTGAGTTAAATTTGGAAAATATATCTAGAACAGTCCCAATTGACATTTCAGTAAAACCAGGAATAATTGAAAACATTCATATAGGTGCTTGTTGTACGGATGAAGAAATTCAGACTTATAAAGCCCTATTTCAATAATTCCGTGACGTGTTTGCTTGGTCTTATGAAGAAATGCCAGGAATTGATCCATCGATCATCGTTCATGAAATTAAGACTTACCCGGATGCTAAACCTGTTCGTCAACGATTACGTCAAATTCATCCTAGAAAAGCTGCTGCTATAAAAACAGAAGTTGAAAAATTACTTCGAGCAGGATTCATTTATCCAATTCCCTTAACGGATTGGGTATCCAATATTGTTCTTGTGACTAAAAAACAAGGAACGATAAGAGTATGTATCGATTATAAGGATATTAATCGAGCATGTCCAAAAGATAATTATCCAACTCCCTATATCGATCAAATAATAGATGATTGTGCTGGCAGTGAATTGTTTTCCTTCATGGATGGCTTTTCCAGCTACAATCAAATAAACATACTCCCTGCAGATCAACCCAAAACAGCTTTTATTTGTCCGTGGGGAACATTTTCTTACTGTAAACTACCTTTTGGACTAAAATACGCTGGAGCAACTTTTCAACGGGCTATGTATTAAGCATTTCATGACATTAAGCACATTGTCCAGCCATATATCGATGATTTACCTGCTCATTCATTACGTAGGGCTGATCATCCCACTCATTTACGAGCAATTTTTATGAGATGTAGGCATTATCGGATAAGGCTGAATCTGCATAAATGTGTTTTATGCATAGAATCAGGTCGATTACTGGGATTTGTTGTCTCGAAAGCAGGCATTCGTGTCGATCCATCGAAGGTCGAAGCTATTGTTAAATTGCCTCCTCCTTCGACTTTGCGCCAACTCCAAAGTTTGCAAGGGAAAGCAAACTTTTTACGTAGATTTATTCCTAACTATGCTGAGCTTACAAAGGGTTTTACTCGGTTGTTGAAATAGAACATTCCGTTCTTTTGGGACGAGATTGCTGATCGATATTTTGATGCACTTAAACACGCGTTGACCCATGCACTGTTATTGCATCCTCCCAACTACAACCAAGATTACATTTTGTACCTCGCTGCTTCTCATTCCACTATTGGGATGGTACTAGTTCAGGAAGATGAATCTCACAATGAACATGTGATTTATTATCTTAGTCGAAATTTGCATCCGACTGAAATCAAATACACACATGTGGAGAAATTGGCCTTGGCAGCTGTTCAAGCTGTTCAACATTTTAGACATTACATCTTGTTACGTAAAACCATGGTAATTTCTAATTGCAACCCTATGATGTATATTTTGACCAAACAATTGCTAGGGGGCAAATATTCCAAATGGATAGTTATCCTGCAGGAATTTGACTTGGAATTTGAAAAATCTAAGGCAAAGAAATATTTGGTATTTGCGGAACTAATGTGCGATTTCCCCTCTACTGATACTGAAACAGTGGCAGAAGAGTCCATTGCAGATGAATCTTTGTTTCTTATCAGTACACTTGATCCATGGTATGGAGATATTATTGTTTATCTCCAAACCCAATATTTTCGGGCTGATATTTCACGAACTCAGCGACGGAAAATACGCTTCCAATCCCAACAGTATAATATCATTGGTGATACACTTTATCGACGTGGAGCAGATTCTGTTTTCCGACGTTGTCTAACTCATGAAGAAGTTGAGAAGGTTTTAAATGACTGTCATTCTGGAGTATGTGGCGGTCATATGTCTGGGTATGCCACAGCCCAAAAGATATTGCGTGCAGGTTATTTCTGGCCAACATTGTTCAAAGATTGCATTTATGCGGTTCGGAAATGCCACAACTGTCAAATTTTTGATCGAAAAATGCGCGCGCCACCCGCTCCTCTTCACCCAATAATTGCTGTTGGTCCTTTCGAAAAATGGGGTATCGATTTTATCACATGTAACCCTCACTCGGCCGGGGGGCATGCCTATATTATTCTAGCAGTAGATTATTTTACAAAATGGGCCGAGGCGATGCCTACATATTCAGCTGACGGCAAGACTACTGCAACATTCGTATTTAATCACATAATTGCTAGGTTCGGTGTTCCTCAAGCTATTATTACGAATCATGGAATTCATTTTCGGAATGTCATGATGACTGAACTGACAGAACAGCTTGTCTTGCGCCATGATAGTTCCACTCCATATTATCCACAAGCCAATGGTCTGGTTGAAGCCATTAACAAAGTTTTAGTCACCATGATTAAATGAATCATTGGTATTCACAAGACGAATTGGCATTCCATGTTATTTTCAGTGCTTTGGGCATATCGAACCTCAGTCAAAACATCAACGGGTTTCACTCCTTTTCAACTGGTTTACGGTTTGGAAGTTGTGCTGCCGATTGAATGCGAAATACCGTCACTAAAATTAGCCGTAGAATTACTTCCAGCTACGTCTGAAGAAGAAAAACGTTTCTTGTACTTAGCCCAATTAGATGAGAATCGACAAAACGTTGCAATAGCAAATGAGGCTCATGTTAAAAGGATAAAATCTCAGTATGATAGAAATGTGACTCCTCGAAATTTTTCAGAAGGAGATCTAGTTTTACTTTATGATCAAGCTAACGACAAGCTAGGAGCTGGGAAATTCGTGCCTATGTGGCATGGTCCTTACATTGTGAAACGAAAGTTAGAAAAAGGGGCCTATGAGTTGATAGATTTTGACGATGTCCCTTTGGATAAACCCAGAAATGGGCTTTATCTAAAGCGATATTATGCTTAAACGAGGTGTGGAGATTTTTTAGTTTAGATTTCTTTACTGTTGGTGTGTTTTGGATTAGAAAGGTGTGCCTAGTTTAGAAGTGTGTTTTTGTCACTATTCCTGCTTATCTGAGTTTTACTCTTGATATTGTAGATGTCGACGTCTCTTCAAACCTACATTGGTTTTGCTGATGGTGCTTGTCGTAGTACACGGAACATTTCTTCCGCAGCTTGGGTTATCTATTCACCCTCTGACGAGTTAGTATCCATGCATGGGGTAAGCTTTGGTCAAACAACAAATAACATTGCCGAGTATAGTGCAGTGATTGAGTTATTATCTGAATCCATATCATTTGGAATTCGGAGTTTGATTGTAAGGTTGGATTCTGAACTTGTTGTATTACAGCTTAACAGGGTTTATACCATTAGAAATCCAATGTTATTACGGTTATTTTTAAGAGTTCGTCTCTTGGAACGTGAATTTGATTACATTGAATATCAGCATATTCCAAGACATTTAAATACATTAGAAGATTCAATTGCTTCTAGTATGATAAATAGACATTTGCAATAATTAAAAGCAGTAAAACAAACAACATTCACATATGTACACAGATAGCCGTCAAAATAGTGATATATCATAGTATAGGAGTGTTTTCAAAAAATATACATCGTCTTCGATCATAGGTTGGAAACACCTTATGATTGGCAAAAATGATAATACAAAAGACAAAAATATGAGTCTACATGATCATCCCATCACTGATGGTGATCACGATACGAAACCACTGCCCGCGCTACCCTGCATAGGAACCTCCTGAAAGGTCCTGGAACTCCAATCACATATCTCTGTAGCCTGAGAGGAATGTCATCTATGCTGGTCTCTGGAATATCTAGAGTCAAGCGCTCTAGATGATGCTCCAAATCAGTCAAAATCTCCGCTGATTGGCCTGCTGGGGCTGGTGCGGGCGCAACTGGTTGTCTTCTCTCGTAAGGTTGGAGATGAGCTGGTCTTTGTGGACCCACATCTGTTTTCAAAAAAAATTTGGTTATTAGTTTTCAAAGACGATAAAAAATTAAAAAAGAAAAATTAGAATTTAGCAAACGTTGAAAAATGATTATACCTGACTCATCCCACTGTTCCCCTGCTGGGAGAACCATCTCTCTGTCACCGCGGAAATCTATCCCGGCATATGGAAAATCTTCTATCACAAAAATTTGGCGATCCAGCCAACGAAAATATGAAGGAGGGAATCGCACAATCTCAGTACCCTCAATAGCATGACGAGCCATCAACGCGGACCAACGAACCATTCTCGGTTCTCGAAGTCGACCGGCATCAACAGCAATACTCTGTGGAGATAACATGGGGATCCTCTCCAGAGCGAAAGAAACGACGATGGATCCATATCCAAAGTTTTTCAGTTTCCCATTTTTTGCTCTGGTTAGTTGGCCTTTTACATTAGCCAACACAGCTTCACACCAGTTAAAGATGGTGCCGCGAAAACAGTCCACGGCAATACGCATTTGGGAACCAGTAGCTACATGAAGCGCATCACTCCCACATAGTTTGGTAACAGTAAAAGCAATAACTTTCAATTCAGGACGGATGATGTGTTTTATGTCAATCCGTTTGTCCCGAGGATTTGCCTGATCATTGCAGAATTCTAGTTGGAGACTAGCGACAGTCTGGCCACCTGGCCTAGTCCCAAACAAAGAAACTTGTTCACCCCTCTTGGACAAACCAGTCAAGAAATATATATCCTCCAGCTCAATTTCGAGCTGGTGGCCACCAATGAAGAAGCACTGGTCCTCCACATTCCATCTGTCTACCAACCAAGTCAAGAGTTCTACTTGTGCCCTCATGCCTGAGATGGCCCAAAATTTGTATAAGCCACATGATTTTAATGCCCTTTGTGTGGGAAAATGAAGTATTACGGCTTCATCCACTTCCTCATGCTCACGTTCTCGCCAGATAAGCATCTTGTTAGTCCTACAATACAGAAACAGGCAAGTTAGAATAGTTTTATTTGAAAATTTTTGGCAAATAAATGAGAAATCATTGTTTTAAATCTAACCGCGCGGGTACCGCACCCGCTCTTTGTAAACAAAGCGTAGTTCCGCACGCGCAGTGTATGCCGGGTGCGGAACCCATGACTTTTTCCTTATAGGAAAAAGTCGGGGTCCGCAGGTAGCCTGTGTCTCACCTGCGGACCCCGCGGACGAAATTTTTAACCATTTTTTGCCCTAAAAATTCAAACTAAAGCCTAAAAACAAATTTCAAACGGATGAAAAACAAGATAAGGAGGTCATGGATTACCTGGGACTGACGGTTTTCGATTCCAACGGACGAATTTTCCAGAATCTTCACAGGAACTTTCTTACCCAAAAGCTTTTTACTTTTCACTCTGAAACTGAACGGTAAAAATGAAATTGAAAAAGTCCTTTTTATAAGTTTTTTCGAATGAATGAATTTTTAATTTATTTATTTTTCACTTTAAAAAGGGTATTTTTGAAGGCATTTTTACTTATCTTAAACATGTATGTGTAATGTTTCAAGTTTTTGTGCAGAAAATGGATCTTTCAGGTGAACTGATCGTTTTTCAACAAAGAGCATACTTTTATCACTTTTTCGGACTCTTTCAAAAATTTTACGAAAAAGCGAAACTTTGGAGTCTTCTTTTAAGCCCTTTTCAGACTCTCTAAATATGAAAATATTGCTGAGTACTTGACTATTCGAACTCGTTAAAGTAAATGAACAGTCGTCCTTTCAGTATAAGTTTACCCCTTTTACGGACTGAAATGGACTATTTACGAAAAAGGTATACGTTGACTAATTACGGTCAATAGAGTTCTCTCCCGCATTATTTTATCCTTTTTCGGGCTCAAGAGACTAAATTTACGAAAAATTACGCCCATGGAGTTTTCTTAAGTTTTTCTTCTGACTCCCTAAAATTGAAAAACACCAAGTTTCTCCTATACTAGACTCGTTAAAACTTAACAGTAAAGGACCTGTTTAATTTTCAACAGGAACGAACCACTCCTTCTTAGGGTTCGAATTTTAAACTAAGTTGGACTCATCCGAAGGATGATCTTATAACCAAGCAAATGTTATCCTCCTCAAGCTTGTCAAAAAATAAAGAGGTACTTGCCAGAAATGGTGGGGGAAAAAGAGAGAAAAATGGGCGTGTTTGTTGTATTTTAAATTTTCGAAAATTCAGTCAACCACTCTTGAACACGACACTTTCATTTACCTGGGTTGGGAAGTCCTTTACCTAACAGTTAATCAAACCACATTGAAAGTCTTCAGCCGGTTTCTGGGTATTAGCTTTGGGTCAATCATTACCAAGCCATCTGCAGTGTCGTTATGTGTTCAAGAGAACAGTTCAAATAAACCATTCATCTGCAAAATATCTGTCATCCATTTTTGACCATCCCTGAGTCAGTCCTTGCCAATATATTTTCAAAACTTGATCTATGATTTCGTGTTGTGGGCTTGCCTACGACGGATCACTTTCTATCGACGACAGCTCATTATCTAGGAAGTTGATCCAGAAATCGTCAATACCTTGGAATCTGCATGCCTTAATGGCAGGTTTCTCGCCTTCGACGACAGGTTGCATCATTGACCTTCGATCGAATGATTCCATGACATGTTCGACTTCAACTCATTGATTCACATTTCATGGATTGTACTGAGTACTTTGAGAGCCATTGACATTACTGGTGGTTTCTCTCACACTTGTTAACAGTTCACATCATTGACTGGTAATCAAGTGGTTTCTACCATGTTCGACTTCGACACATTCATTCACATGGATAGAATCGTACTGGTTCGAGATGCGGAAATCAAGACCCCGGATCTAGTTTCCACCATCCAGGCTGCGAGGAATTTTGTTGTCATCTATACAGTAGACTATTTATAAACAGATGGCTGCATCCATACTGTGTCTACATATATCTGTACTATGATGTATTCAAAATCGTTCCTGTATCAGAACAATTTGAGTTAGTTTCTAGTTAGTTTTAATCTGAGTATGGGAATGCCTACCTCAGTGATGACATATATATGTATATATTTTGCATTGAATGTTTTTACAGGTTCCGACTGGGGTGTCCACAGGATGATCTTTGAAATGATAAAGTACTGCACTCTTCATATATGACAGACTTCAGCTTCATCTATTCCAGACTTTGCACTTTAGGGGGCAATTTTTTACACAAAAAACTGTCATCCTGACATTTTACTATGAGTATGAGCTCATTATTACTCATACTTCCTCCTTTTGCAAGTCTAACATATCAGCTCCTCATATCAAGCTTTCAAAATCAGAGAAAAGTTCCTAAAAATCCCCTAAACATTGGTATCGCACTTTCTCTATTCATTTCCTGCGGTCCTGCACCTAAAGTTCAGCCCTCATGCGGAACCATACCGCACGTTCTTTGTGTTATGGGTGCGGACCTCTGTAAAACTCAAAAAGGCGAGAAAGTAAAGATAAAAAGTTGATTTCAGATGAATTCTAGAAGATTCTAGATGGGAATTTTTCGGGAATGGATACGCTTTGAGAAGGTTCATGCATCCCTCACTTGATGGAGCTAACCCTTTGATGTAAGGAGCTAACCCCTTTGAAGGAGGATTCTATCCCTTCATATTTGGAACAGAAAACCTCCTCTTTTCCACTATAAAAAGAGGCCTTGGGTAGCCTCAAAGGGAGTTCAAGCTTAAGATATTTGAAGTTAAATGCTGTTGAGATTCATACTCAGTTAACTAAGACTTTCTGTGAGGTTAAATCACTCATCTCTATCTGTCTTGGTTCAAAGAGTGCAATGCTTGTCAAATTAGAAGAGATTCCTGCTTCGGACCCCAGGAAGACCTACACGACATCAAGGCACAGGTTGTAAAGGTTTTCTTTATTTGAAGTTAATACAAATATACTCATTTCTCTCATTAAACTGTCTATTCATGGTTTATTTCATAAATTCCTTGATCATTATGATGAGTATGGTTTATAATAATGTCTATACAGGTGCTGCGTAATCTTTTTTCTTGTTTGTGACTGCAGATTCACGAGGAACGTTCTTTCAAGTGCACGGGAAGGACTTCAACGAGATCAAGCAAGTGCTGGACATAAGGTAGGCCTTACACCTATATAGTGTTTTTATGAATCTTATATGCTTAGAGAGAGATTAGTATAATTGGCTGTTTGTTGCTAGTTACTTTTAGTACTAGAGAGATTGGTTTTGTCCGCAAGATGGATTAATCTACACAACAGTTCGAAATTTTTGTAAAGAAGGCTTTAGAAAGTTGCACTATTGTACCTTTTTTAATCATCTTAATAGAAAGGCTGGGCTGAGGCTATTTTTTCGTGAGCAGAGTTATGATATATCAAGTACTTTTATCTTTATATGACTGTTGTATTTACATGTGATTGATATTCATATTTCTCTTCAATTTTTTTTGTTATATATATTCCTTAAATACAATTGAGCATTAATTCACTAATGAACATGTGAGATTTCCATATTCAAATATATCTACAAGACAACCAGATATTTAATGCGATATATGTTTAACAATTAATTTGATTAACTATTTAATAAAATTAATCATCTTTACCTGTGTTTACTTCTTTAAGTGTTTGAAAATCTATATTATCTTCCACTTAAGAAAAACTTTGAAATCATATATAAAGAGTATAATTAAGTACTAGATATAGATAAATAGACATATACATACTTAGTTTGTTGTTACTTCCATTTATCACATCCATTTCACTATTTTTATACCTCACACCCACTCAATTATATTTCAAAGGGAAACTAGTCCCATTATCCCCAGTTGGAGCCATTATTCCAAACATAAAAGGAACGATTTTCAAGTTCCCGACCGAGTGGTTGTCCTCGATGTTGAGACAGCGATTTTCAAGCCCTTGAAATTTTTTATGCTAGAAAGAGGGCCTGAAGTCTATAAAATCTATCAAGGTCTAATACCAAATCTAAAGGACATCAAAAGAGTCAAACCCCCTCCAAATCTCCTACAACTTCAAGATCTCACTCAAAGTCTCCAACTTCTAGATTTGAAGTTGTCCAATCACCTCCTAAATCTCCTAGTACACTTTCTGAGGTAATCCCTCAAGATAACACTCCAGAGTCAGCCGAAGTCTAGACTTTGATTAAGAAATTATAATAAATATTTATTTCAAAATAAAATCATGTTCAATTTGAACCCTCAGAAGGAAGTGTTACTTCTTCTTTACAAGTTTCCATTGTTTTGACTCGATCTCAAAGTGAAAAACTTGGAATTACTCCTTTTGAGTTTCCACTTCATTCTCACCAAAGGAAAGGCCCTGCATTAGAAGCTCAAACATCCAATAGTGAGCTTACTTCTTTCTCTACTCCACAAACTCTATCATTCATTCCTCGATCATTTCCTTCTTTCCAACCAATCACATCATCTATCCATATTACTCAAACTCAATCAACTAGTGCTCTCATAAGGAGTGTTATTTTAGGAATTATTTCTTCTACCACTGCATCAACCTCTGGAACTCATACAACATCTTATATTCCCAAATCTCATATAATGGAAACTAAACCATGGAAAAATCTAGGTTTTGTACAAATGGGAGGACCTCTTCATCATTTACCTAAGCATTCTGAAATATGGATGCCTAAGTATAATCCTGATGATGGACTCCTTGCCGAAGAACATCTTCATCATGTCATGTTAGACATCAGCCTCAATGGATTGGCTGATGAATATTGTGTAGTTAGGTTAATTCCATATACCTTTGAAGGATCAATACGTTCATGGTACTTTTCATTACCATCAGGAACTATTACCATTTGAGATATATTTGAAGAGAAATTCTTAACTAAGTTTGGTGATGATTGCTCAACTGACACTCTTATCAATGATTTTTCCAATCTCAAAGAAAATCCACGTGAAAAGATCAAATATTTCAATTCTAGATTCAACACTTTGCTAAAAAAAAATCCCAACTACCTCAAATCTTGGTGTTGATGTGAAAATAGAATGGGACATTTCCTCTCTTTCTTCCAATATCTCAATTTTTGTAGATAGATCTAATAAAGCCAATTTAGTGGAAAACATGAAAGAAGCCCTGTCTATTGAGAAAAGGATACTTGCATTAGAAAGGAAAAATTCTCAAGAAGAAATAAAGACAAATAAGGTCACCTTCAATAATGAACCTGAGAAGAAAACCCCTAAAGATCCCTTTGATCTTGAAGAATCACAAAAATTCCTTAAATCCATTTCAAATGAAATGGTAGAAATCAAGAAATAGGTAGTTGAATATTCTAAGAAGCATTTTAGGTATTTTAAGAAAGCTCAAACATAAAATCCTCAACCTCCAAACATTATATCCAATGTTGAGTATCATCAAGATGAAGATGAAGAAGAAACAACATTATATGTTGATGACTCCTAAGATGAAGAATTAGTTGAAGTGCATGGATTATGGGATTTTATTCTTCTAACCTCTGATAATAAAGAGGATCATGAAGGTTTACCTATTAGCACAAGAATTAAGGGGCCTTCAGACTCATCACAATCAATTCAAAAGAAAAAACCCTCCACTCATACTGCTAAAGACAAAGTTATAAATAAAATATCTCCTTTGCAATTAATTCCATCTTCTTCAAATTCTCCATATACATCTAAGACTTTGGTGGTTTATGAAACCATTGAATATAATATAGTTGAGGATATGAAGAAGGTAAAAGCTAATATTTCCTTGTATGAAGTAAGAAAATTAAAACAACAGTGGAAATTTCTACTTAAGGAATAGAATGCAGTCCCTGCATCTCCTTTACCTATTTTTGTCGCATCCAAAGTTTCTAAAGGAAAAGGAAAACCTCCCAATGATTCTTCAAAAAATATTGATCCCATTGATGTTATCTTAATTGGTGATAGGCCAAATTACCATAATCATTCTTTCCTTTTGACTTTTTAGAACTTCAATAAAAATGTGCATAATTGCTTGGTAGATTCAGGGGTGTCCTCAAATATAATGGCTTGTTCAATTTGTCTGAAACTAAATATTTCGCCTCAAATTTTTTTTATTCACATTGTTCAACTTGATAGGACCAAATTTAAGGTATTGGGGGAAATGAATTATGTTCTCATAATACATTCTTCAAATTCCAAAGAATGTCAAATTATTGACATACTTGTTGCTGATATTCCTGACTTTTACGGTTTGATATAAGTAAAGATTGATCTCAGAAGCTTCATGGTTATTTTTCTACAAAATGGTCTCATATATGGCTTCCTTACAATGGAAAGCCTAATCAAATTCGAATTGACCGAGAAAATCATATGAAACATTTAGTAATTAATTTTGAAGAAGAGAATGAACCGGTGGTATTCACCAATAATATCCTTGGGAGCTACTTTTTTTAATCCTTTTTGGGTAGTTTTAATGTCAAGAATCTCCTTTCTCAATAAATTTTGTCACTTTACAAATTGAAAAATTTTCATAGACAGATTCATCCAAATGTGTAAATATTGTAGATAAACCAATAATTAAATGCTTGTTTTGGAATTTGTATTTTGATGGCTCTAAATCTAGTGATGGTGTAGGAGTAGGATGCATTTTAATAAGTCTAGAAGGAGAAAAAAAAATGTTGGCATGTAGATTAGAGTTTGAATGCACAAATAATATTTTTGAGTACAAAGCACTGGTCCAAGGTTTACACGAAGAAATATGTCTTGGTGTGAAATACCTTCAAGTGTTTGGAGACTCAAAAATTGTTGTAAAATATGTAAGAAACACCATTCATTATGTCTCTCATCATTTGAAGCATTATCAATCTCTCATTCAAACCCTCTCTTCACATTTTCTAGCATTTAATATTTCTCATATACCAAGACTTCAAAATTCTAGCATTGACCTTCTGGCTAATGTATCATCCAAACTCATTCCACCTGAGGATTATAGTCTAGATAGGTTTTGCATCAAATTGATTTTCTTCCCATCCATTCCTGAAAATGTCACCAATTGGCGTGTGTTCAATGATTATGAGGACATTTTAAGTTTTTTAACATCTGAAGGGCTATACAATGAACAAATAACTGATGAATATGAGCACAATAGACAATTGAACCAATCAATTGAGGAAAATTTCTTACCAAAGTATGTGGTAAAGCTTTAAGATTTGTATGAATTAAAGGATAGATTTAAGAAGGTAAATAATTGTAAAATCCAAGGCTCAACCTTGAGGTTTGAATTAGTAAACCTTGGGATAGATCTTAAACCCCAAAACATCAATTTAGGTCTTGGACTCTCAACAGATGAAATATTGGCCTTTATTCATTTGTTAAAAAGATATAAAGATGTTTTCTCTTGGAGATATGAATATCTAAGGACTTATGATACCTCTATAATTCAACATACCATTCCAATGGTATCTGATGATAAACCCATTCAGCAGAAATTGAGGAAAATTCATCCGAATCTAGAGAATCAAATTAAGAGTGAGATGAACAAAATTCTTAAGGCCAAAATCATTTTTCTAGTTAGGCATTCTAAATGGGTTTCGAACTTGGTGCCTTTCAGGAAGAATAATGGTGACATATGCATTTGCATTGACTTTAGGAATTTAAATAAAGCTTGTGAAAAAAGTAACTTTCCTCCACCATCTACGGAAAAAATCCTACAATCAGTAACTAGTTTTGAACTTATGTATTTCCTTGATGGCTTCTCAGGATATAACCAAAGCCTAGTTCACCCATATGACAGGTTGAAAACTACTTTCAGAACTAAATGGGGAACTTATTCCTACTAGAAAATGCCTTTTGGATTAATAAATGAAAGAGAAACCTTCAAAATATCTATGGACATCTCTTCATGGGTATAATAAATAGAATTTTTGTGGTCTACTTGGATGATATAACTATATATTCCAAGAAAAGGATCAATCATTTCCATGATTTAAAATAGATTTTTGAGAGATGCAAAAATAATGAATTTCACTAAATCCCAAGAAGTCATAATTTTCTCTCAGTGAAGGAAAAATATTAGGATTTATTGTTTCTAAGGAATGAATTTGTATTGACCTTGATAGGATTAAAGAAATCTCTGAAATATCTTTGCCTCATAACAAAAATTCTATGCAATCTTTCATAGGATAGATTAATTTTTTTAAGAGTTTTGTTCCTGATTTCTCTCAAATTATTTTTCCTTTACAAGCAATGATCAAGAAAAATTATTTTTCAAATGGGGACATAATGAAAGATAAGCTTTTGATTCAATAAAAGAGGCCATTATAGATGCTCCCTCTTTAACAACACCTATTTTTTCTGATCATTTTATTTTTTACACTTTCACTTCTGAAACATCTTATGTTGTTGTATTAACACAACTCGATGATCAACAAATAGAAGCAGATATCTCTTTCTTCGACTCAAAATTTCACGGTGCAGAATTGAATTATTTAGAAGTGGATAAACAAGCCTTTGTTGTTTTCAAATCCATAAAGCATTTCAGGCCTTTTCTTTTGAAAACTCACACCAAAATAATTGTCCCATTTCCAGCAGCTAGACAATTGCTTGTTCAAAAAGAGTTCGGAGAGAAAAGAGCAAATTGGGTCACAACTCTGCAAGAATATGACATAGAGATAAAACTAGCTAAAATTGTCATAGGACAAGGTTTTTTCATATTTCTTATTAGAGATTCTAATATATCAGTTGATGAAGACTCAAATAACACAATACAGCTATCTAAGGAGTTACATGATGGAACAGTTGGTGGACACTTTGGAGGAGATACCGCCACTCATAAAATCCTGCATGCTTGATATTACTGGCTAACTCTGTTTAAAGATACCCGTGCATATGTAAGGAAATGTAAAATTTGTCAGACTGCTATAGGAAGACAGAGAAAACTAGCCTTGCCTCTTCAACCAGTCAACATTGAGAATCCTTTTGAATAATATGGGTTTGATATAATAGGTGAGATTGTTCCTCACTCTTCCAAGAAACATAATTTTATCCTTACTGCTACAGATTACTTCACCAAGTGGGTGGAAGAAATTCCATTAAAGTTAGCCAATTTTGACAATATTACTGAATTCATCGATTAGTTCGTTATCACCAGGTTTGGCTTACCCAATCCACTTATGTTTGACAATGCATCTTACTTTTTAGTAATAGTATGACTGATTTTGCTATAAAAAGAGGTTTTCAAATTAGATACTCTGCCAATTACTATCCTTAAGGGAATGGTTTACCATAGTTAAGTAATAAAAACTTATTAGGATTATTAAGCGAATTTTTGACCAAAGCCAAAATAATTAGAGTAAAACTTTGATATTTTCTCCATGGGTTGATCGAATAACCAAAAAGTCCTCCATAGGTACTTCTACCTTTAATTTGGTATATGGGAAAGAGGCTATCGTTCCTCATAACCTAGCCCTCCCTTCATTAGCCCTAGTCCAATTCATCGAAGAAAAACCTTCTTCTTCTCTACAATTAAGGATGTATCAAATACTTAAATTATAATAAGAAAGGGGAAAAGCCAAGAAAACACATGATCACCATAAAAATATAGTAAAATATTCCTTTGATGCAAGCTTGATTGACAAAAAAATATTTTCAAGTTGGATATTTGGTCCTCAAGTGGGACAAGGCACATGAAGAAAAAGGAAAGCATACCAAATTTCAAAAATTGTGGCTTGGACCATTTCAAATTGTTGAGAAATTTGGCCCATCAAATTTTATTCTACAATATTTACAAGGAAAGAGAGACGTTCTTCTTGTTAATGGGTTAATTATCAAAAAATTATTTTCATAAAAGAACACTTGTTTTGCTGTAAATATGGAAATATTCACATATACATACTCATGTTTTTTAGGAAAAATAATGTTAACTAACATGCTTTTGGCTTGTTTTCAAAGTCTATAATCATTTTATCATATTTTTGCTTTTAAAAGAAGAAATATTTGCGGAAATGATTACTAATTGAAAATTGGATAAATATCATAAAAATCTGAAATATTTATCCATGGAAGTTGTAAGTTCTTTTAACCTCAAACTTTATAAAATCTCTGATCTTGTTATCAGTTAGGAAATTTTTCCTTTAAAAATGTAAATACTAATATATAAATTTAGCACCTTTAACTCTGGTTGTCATCCATTTAATCTTAAGGAGTCAATGATCCTCCCCATCCATTAATCATACATTTTTTAGAGTGTAATTCAAAAATATAAGAAACTTAGAAGGTAAAAGGTCTCATCATGAGACTGCTTACCATGATCATGGGAAAATAATAAGTTGACATGATCATTACTGGACACCAAGCCAGGGTAATGGCTTATTATTACTCAACCATAAGACAAGGAGTCTCATCACGAGCTAGCTTTTTCAACAGTATTATAATTTGTGAATGACATTGTCACTCTCTGGCTACCAAACCAAGACAATGGCTTTTAAGTTTCTTTAAAAAATAAAAATAAAAATAAAGTAAAAATAAAAAAATATAATTTTACCTCTAAAAGACTACAATTATAAATAGATGGGCTACTGGTTCATTCTCAGTTAAAAGGTAACCTTGTCGAGGCTATCGACGCCTGCTGGCAACAAAGGCTCTACCTATTGTTAGGGTCCTATAATAATAGGATTCATAATTTTGAATTGGCTTTGATTAGTCTTGTAATATGTACATACTTTGCTTTCTGCAAAAAAAATTCCCATATTAGAAAAATAAAAAATGTAAAAAGAGTAATAGTCCTAAAAGAAAAATCAAAGGACTTGAAAGAAAAAAATATTAAAAAAGAATATAAAAATTGACCCCAAACAAAAAAAAAGACAAAAATAAAACATGAAAGTGATGCAAATCCAAATGCCACTACTATTTACTTTTACTGCAAAATAAAGATTGTGTGCAGCTTGTTAAAATGCCACAATACATGAAGGTGAAAATGCTTAATCTTGACCCTTCACGCTTTAAATTTCATGTTGATAGAGAATAAATATCTAGCCAAAAAGTTTAATCTTAGCAGATCAGTAGTTAGGTAGAAAATCATAAGGAGCTCAACAGTTTAATCTGAGCCCTTGGAAGAAATAAGGATATAATTAGTTAGTTTGGTGTTTAAAAGAAAAATGAATAAGGGTTTGCAAGCTCAAATGCACCCATGTAAATTAAGAAAAAAATTTAGGGTAACAGATGGGTAGGCAGAAGCAGTTTTTAAAAGCATGGATAACAGATAATTGGTCATTTCATTTACTAATTTCCCTTCATAATCATTTCCCTTGTAAAAATACCTTCCCCCCCTTCATTTTACCTTTTTCTCCTTTTCCCCCTTGCAAAAAATCCCTTTTCCTAAGTTAAAACACATTTTTTCCTTTGGAAAAGTACCAAATACTTTTACTAATTCCCATTTATTCAAAAAATACCCAAAAAACCCAAAAATAATTTTATCCTAAGTATTTCCTTAAAAAATGTTATGTCGGGACCCACAGTGAAGAAATCTACCCCTGATATCAGTTTTTACACTATACTTAGTGTATTTTACATTCTGAAATTACATTACATTTTTAACATCTAACCTAATGTATTAGTTCTCATTATAAACCCTTTAATCTCGTATTATATTAAATCATTTATATATATCATTCCCCACCCATTATTTTTATTTAAACTATGGTTTAATATTCCCACGTGTTATATAATCCTGGACCCATTTATTATCCCCGCCTATCATAACATTACACTTACCATAATCCTATTTACATGTAGAAAAACCGACCAATACATAAAATGTGTATCCCGCATATTTTAAACCCCGGGCCCCATGCCATCAAACCCCAATACTCCATCGCATCATCCTAGCCATCTGATCTTCACCCGCCAAATCTAATGACCATCATAGCCTATCACACATCCGATAGCACGATAGTTAACACACCCCAAGCCTTGTGAAAAACACAGTTTTGGAGTCTCCCTCATCTATACGTGGCCGATTCTTATTGGATCGCATCGCCACAAATAATACAGCCAACCACCTTTGGAGCTTACGAAAACACTGAGGGGTTTTCTCCCCGGCGCGCAAACCACCTACTTATTTGAAATGACCGATTATTAATGTAAACATTGTTTGGTTTAAATTGCATATAAACCACCCTTTGCTAATTCTTTCACCACTTTCTCTTACATTTTGCGCTGAAGAAGCACTGCCAACCAGTTTTTACGCAACCAGATCACATTGCCGACCTCATTTTAATCCCAATTCACCATAATTCAAGACCTTTGATGATGAAGAACATTTCAGAACCGAATTGAAGCTTATAAACACCAATAGAACCTTAGAAAGCCTTCTTCAACCCCAGAACACTTCTGCGAAACGAAATATACATTTTTCCCAGGTATTTTTCAAAAGAAAAGACCTATTCCTTGATCTAAAGAAGTAATATAGTTAATTGAATCATTTAGGAGCCCTCTTGCTAATGTAAAGAAAGCCCTGTTACTTCCTAAATCTTTTTCTGTAAACCCTTGACATATTTTCACAGATTCTGAGGCCTAAGACTGTTTAAAATCACAAAGATTGAATAAACTAAGGAAGTTTAAGCCTCTATACACTTGAAGAAAGCCTCCTATGCCTTTTAATCCATTTTCTGCAGATTTTAGGTGTCTTTTTACAAAATTCCAAGGTCTTGAGATTACTTTTTGTCAAAAACATTGCACTATAGACCATAGACATCTTTTGCAGAAACTCTAAATTCCTGTAGTTTCTCTTTTGTTACAAAGAAAACACATTTTAATCAATTGAGCAAGTTTATACCTTTGCAGACAATAGATAAAGCCCCTATTATATCCAAATCCTCCTACAAATTGTTATAAACTTTCAGAGGTGCTCCTACAGGCCTAAATTAGTGTTTATAAGTCAAAAGAGTAATAAGATTGATAAATCAAGTAAAGAAATGGCTTCCAAAAAAAATGTAGCTGTCAATCCTCTATAACCCCCTATTGTAGATGTAGAGCACATTCCATTAGCTAACACTGACTTCAAGATTACAAACACAGTCACATAATTCAACCTTCTTGAGATCCACTGCTAGAGCCAAGAAAAATCCATAGATCAGGCTGATGAAGTTTTTATTTGGGAGTCTAATTTACCAAAATATGTTGTTCCACAGAACTTTCAGTGTCCAAAAGTGATTAGACTTTGTCAATTTTATTGTGTCCCTGATGAGAGAGCCATAATAAAACCTGAAAAAGAAATCCTATTTACCATTATCATTGAGTCAATTAATTAGATGTTGCAGATACAAACCAGGCCTGATGAAATCCCTTTATCCATTGAGGCCCTCACTTAGCTATACCTAAATTTGGACTTCCCTAAGAGGTTCCAGATATTTCAAACTTTCATGCCTTATTATGTAGAAATTCCCAAGATAAATCCTCCATACCCTTCTACAAAATTCTCTGAAAGGACAAGACATATCATCTCCATGTTGTATTTTATTCTTGGCTATTTTACAGATGAATATGATGATGTTGCAGTGCTAGGTTTTTGTCCACTTTCACACCTAGTCAGCCTCCTGCTACCATTTCTAATTTTTCCCAATACCTTGTTGACAATATTCATGAAAAATTGGTCAAAATGCCTTCTGAAGGTGTTTTCAAGTATTCCTCATTCCTATTCCACATGTTTTTATATTTTCAGGTCGAGAAATTTTCTATAAACCTTCAGAAGCTTGATTTGGAAGGAAACCCACAATCAGTCATCTTTCGGACTTCCTTGATAAGGAAAGACTCCAATGAGTTCACTTATACATATTTTACTGATTCTTTCATTCATCTTATGGTCAATTTTCTGAACAGCAGAAGGAAACCCAGAATTAGTGAAGAAATTAAGAAAGACCTATAGTTGTCTGAGTATAATAGGACAGCTGATTGGTACTTGTACCAAAATCATACTAAAATAAGAGTATATGGATCAAGTCTTGTTCCATATAAACTGCCCAAATACCTCCCTATCAGGTTATTTTCCCTTTAGTACATAAGGTAGATTCTTAATTCAGATGCAATTAATTTCTTGGCAGCAAAGAAGAAGACACAGCTCAAATTGAAAAATCAGGTTGGCCCTTTTATCTGTAACAATAGAGATGCAGGTCCAGAAGCAAAAAACATTTACAAGAGTTCAAATTCAGTAAAATTTTTCTGTGGTATTATGATCCCCTTGGAATTATAAGTAAAATGAGAGTTAAATGCAAATTGACTCCATATGTAAATGAAAAGAAACCAAACATAGAGAAATTCTCCAATCAATCTGAATGGTTGGAGAACACCTTGGTAGAGGCAGAGAAGCAAAGTGATACTAGTCAAAATTTGCAAAATCTAGCCCAAGAAGACATGAATGCAAAGAAAAACAAAGAGTAAGGATCATATATTGTAGAGACTACAACTGAAACTAAATTCAAATTGAGATACAGTAAAAATCCAAAGTTAAATCGTGTCGATAAAGAAGTGGAAATAATAGAGGTGATTGATACAAAAATAGCACCAAAGGACAATGTACCTCCTATAATAATTGAAGAAGAATAATAGCCTACGACTTCAAACACTCAACTTATTCAGAAGCAACATAGTATTGAAGTTTCTTCATCTAAAAAACCAATAGAAAAGGATATGGATATCAAAGAAAGATACAAATAAATCAAAGCCAGAAATGAAGAAATTAAAACTAAAATGTATTCTCAATATCTGAAAAAAAAACTTCTGGCATCCAGAATAGGCTACTTTCAGCCTTTGATTATAAGAATACAAGATGTAGATGACATTTCTTCAACCCACAGTTCAAACTCCAAGTCATCCGTTGATTACAAAAAGACAGATTTCACTACAAGAAAAAATGACATTGGTGAGGGTCACGCTTGTGACAGACCTTTAAGGTCTGTCACCAATGTCACATATGGTGACGGTCCTTAAAAAAGCATCACTGTAAGTGTATATAGTGATGGTCCTTTAAGGTCTGTCACCAAAGCCATTTTCAATGACACTTTTGGTGAGGGTCGTTAAAGGCCCATCACTAATTCTGTCTTTAGTGACACTTCTAGTGACGAACTTTTAATGACCCTCACCAATGCTATTTTTGTTACTTTTGGTGACGGTCAAAAAATGTTCATCACCATTGATCATTCCAATGAGTTTTTGATGACGTTATGTTCTTGTTAATATATTTTTTTGTCAAAAGATAACGATTTAATACCATTATTGTGGAGTATTTTTTACAATATGTCAAAGGCCATAGTGGTTATATTAAATCATTTTTTTAAGAAGTAATTAGTGTGTATCATTTCCCTCAAATAATGACTAGTCACGCGAATAGAGTTTTCCAATGATTCAACACATGATTCATATATATTAAGTTTATTATCTAGAAAATTCCCTTTAGATAAAGTCCCACTAGTGTTTTTAGGAAATATATTATTTAATACATAATCATGCTCTATCAATTCTATTAATGAGAAAGACCTAACACTCCTCAACAATCCGAGCACACCTTAAATTAATTCTTTGGCACACACTAACGTCTTTTAGAACCTCACATGTCTTGGAACATCTTTGTACCTAGAACATCTTGACATTACACTGATGCCCAAGCACATGGTGGCATGCGCTAGCACAACATAGAACTCTCCTAGCATGCGTTGGCATGCATGTAATCCCTAGCATGCCCTGGAACACCTTGGTTGAATTCATTGACATACATTAGCACTTGGCACACACCGCCACTTCGAATTTATTGGGACCTATTATTAGTATGGTTAGCATGCCCCTTTTGAAAAAGATAAAGTCCTTACTTATTAACCCTTTTATTGTTTCTTCCTTTTGTTTCCTTGAAACTTCTTGACACATATTGACATACCCTGGCACCCAGCACATCCTTAGCACATGTCATGTATTGGCACTATTTGGCACATATAATTAGCACACCCTGGAACTCCCAAGCACACTTTGAGACTTCTTTACATGTCTTGATATTCGCTAGCATGCCTTACCAATCCTTATCATAACTTGTCACTCCCTCCTTGGCATGACAACTAGCACTCATTAACACTAGTCCCTAGCACACGTTCCTCATATTCACTAACTTCCATGAATTTTGACCTCGTGCTCCCTTAATTTTTTGTACTAGTACTCCTTAACACTCCTCAACATGCATTAGCACTCTCTATAACACCTTGTCACTCTTCAGCATGCCCTTCCACTTCATAACACGCATAACACTCTGTGACACATATTGGCACTTGGCACGTGTTGGCGCTTGGAAATTCTTAGCATGTATGGAATACATTGACATGCCTTGGTATAATTTGGCATGGTTTAATATTAAATTTATTTTAGATCAATTGTTGGAAAGTAGATGAGAAGCAACAAAGGAAGACTTGGCACTTAGAATGCACTAAGACTTTGCACTTGGCACCTACAAGTGCCTAGTGTTGGTGTGCCTAGCATGCCCCTATTGGAAAAGGTAAATTGATAACTTATTAACCCTCTTATGTGTTCATTTACGTGTAGTTTAACTTGTTTCTCCATTTTTTTTCCTTGAATGTCCCTGGCACGCATTGACACACCCTTGCACATCTTAGCATGCCTTATCACTCGGCACATATTAGCATGTTTGACATGCCTTATCACTATCTGATACATCTTAGGATTCCCTAGCATGCCTTGGCACTCATGTACTCACAGCTAGCCTTTACATTTTTTCACAACTTGGGAACCCAATCAATTCCTTAGCTACTGCAGTTCATGTGACAATATTGGCTTGCTTCAATCACAACAACTTGACCAATTGCACCAACTACAAGTAGATTGTGCCTTGTACACCTAAGAATTTCCTATAACTCATATTATGCCACTCATGTCCAAGCTCAACTTGTCCCACTTGACTAGTTACCAAGACAAGGATCACATGATATAGCCATGGCCATAAAACAACTAAGCAACATAGATTACATAGGAAATATTTCACATGTATGTTCAGCTGGTATAAATAGAAGAACATTAACTGAGAGTTTGCAAGAACCACAAGATGCACAAGTCACACAAGATATAAGCTGACACATGTCGAGTGCCCCAAAACTTATACACAACAATGTACAATATGCAATTATCTAGAAGATTTTAAAGCATGATCATGTAGCCAAAGTGTGCCACATCTTGTATAAAAAAATAGCTAAAGGGAAAACAATGTTGTGCCTAGCACAAAGTGATCTTCGTTTGTCTAAAACTACTATGTCGAGCCCCGTATAACAACAGTAGGCTCACCTCATATAAATCCTATTATGAACTTCTCCTAACACACTTCATCCTTAGCACACTTTAATTTGCTCACACTCCCTGTCACACACTCTTATTCATTCCTTTCCATGCATTTTGACCTAGTTATCCCTTGATATGCCCCGACACTCCCTAAAACTCTTCAGCATGCATTGAAATTTTCCAACATGTGTTAGCATGCCTTTTCATTCCTAATGTGCATTCCCTGACCCTCCCTAGATATCATGCCCTCATAACTACCCTTACTTAATTTGAAACTTGGGAACCCAACCAAGGACTACAAGAGCTTGACCAAGTTATTGTTACTACAACTAGATGATGTTGTTGAATTGTGTAGCTTGGGAGGTACTCCACAAGCCTAGTGAGATGGTTTTGTGTGAGTTTGGTCACAAAAGGATTTGTGGGCAAAGAAGCCAAGAAAAGGGATTTTGGACCTAAGATGGGTTTTAAAATCTAAAAGAAAATTAAAAAGGAAAATTAATATTTCCTAATGTATAAGTGGATAAAACCAGTAAGTTCTAGAGGGTTCCTAATAGGTCTAGGAAAAAGTATTTAAGGAGGCCTTAGGGTGAAGGAAAGAACATCAAGTGAGAAGGATCTCATTTGATTAAGGGGGAAAAGAGAGATGTAGTCCTAAATTAGGTCAAGTAAGGATTTCTAAAGGGATTCCATGATCATCCTCCAAGAGCAAGATCATCATGTGAGGGTTCACAAGAATGTTGCATACCTTAATGTCGGTTCGAGCTAGGAAGAAGGATGGCATATTTTTGGTTCTCTTATGGCAGATCGAGATTAAGAGAGGTTGCTCATGAGAATCTGGACATGTGATTTCAATGGTGTCTTTGTGTGAAGGCCACATCAAATTATGAAATGTCAAAATTTGCAACAAGAAACATTGAAATTGGAAACCGGAAAGGACAAAAAAAAATGCACCCACACTCGTGAGGAATTTTGATGCACTAGGAGTGAGGAATGTGGGGTGTCTAATTTATTTTTCCCTTAAATAAATTGGACAATAAATTGTAATTTCATCTCATAACAACTTGTTTCAGTTAACTAAATCATGTTAACTGAGTTAGCTCAAAAAATACGAGTTGAGGGTCTAAGATGAGGCATGCAGAGGTATTAATCTAATATTTTTGGAGTCCAGTTGCAGTTGATGCATTAGTGGGATGCAGATTTGAATTAGTTAACTCAATTAAATGAGTTAAAATCAGTTTAAATAGTTCTAACTAATTTATGAGCTAGAGAGAGGTTGGCCATTGAATCAAATTAGATTTAATTCACAATGAGTGATCAATTAGATAACTTATAATTCACTATTAATAGCGGCATGCATTTCAGTTCCGAGGAAGCCCCAGTTGATATGGACGTTAAAGGGAACATAACTATCAGTTGTATTTATACTAAATTTCCCATGTGCAATTATAAAGTCATTGGGATGCCACGATGGATTGCAAAATAAATGAAGAATGATTTTCCTAATTAATAGGGAGATAATTCCCTACGTATTGCATGAGTAAGGCAGGTTGAAGGAAGGCTGAGAATTGGCTAAGTACTAAAGCGAGTGTGCCTAGATCAACGAGATACAATTGGGAGAGTGTTGGAGAATATCATGCGAGATTAACCATTATATTGCTTCATGATTCCTTGAATTTATACACAATAGAGATAGAGGGGTTTTGAGCAGTTTCTTTCCCCAGATACATCTTGTGTTGTGCAACTGATAATTTATTTCTCTTACTTATATGTGATTGTGTGATCATGTTTTGTTTCCGAAAATTGTAGGAAGGATTCAACATCTTGTTTTAGTACATTACATGATTAGATTGAATCTCGGTGGTTATATTTTCTACATGGTATCAAAGTCGTAATTTTTTGGGTGGTGAGTTTGCAGAGAATATATGAAGATTTTGGTGTAAAAATTTCAAAAAAAAAAACATATAATTTGGATTCCTTGCGAAAAACTACCCAAACGGAAAATAAATTCGAAGCTTGGATGAGGGAGATATTGTCGATTTAAAATAAACTATTTTTTAGAAACTTTTGTAATGGAAGGACAATTACGATCTCGTCTTGTGGTGGTTATAAAGACAAACATAATTGGAGGAGGGCTTTCACTGTTATTTAGAGCCAGAACAGAAGTAGACGCAGGCATACTATTGACTGAACTAACCCTAGTTTGAGGGTCGACATTGAGGTCTGAAGTTCATGTCAAGATTCAGTCAAAGAAATGCCCAAAATATATGGACCCATATGAGCTAGGTCAAGTCTCTTATGGAGGCGAGAGCCATGGTTTTTTCTATGGGTGGATAGGGTTTTTTCTACAACAGTTAGAAGTACATAAGTATAGTTCCCTAGTTAGGATAGTTTCCTAGCATGTTTAGTTCATAAGGTATGCCTTTAAGATTGTGAAAAATTTGTGTAGAAGAAGAGTAGTTGTGACCCTTAAAGTGAGGTTTATTTCTGAAATATAGACCGCAGATCTGGAAGATGGTTTACAGATTCAGTATGTGTGGAGATAGCAGATCCAAAGGATGGTGAAATCTAAGGAGAAGATTGAGCATGCAAAAGAAATGTGCAATGTGAAGAATGGACTGACATGTAGAGGAGTTGATTTGGTGGACTATCCATGGATTTTTAGACAGATATCTGAAGCAACCTATAAAAAATTAGTCAGTGGACTATTAGTGGTTGATTTGTGACCCTAGTTCAGTCATCTATAGATTGTTAGAAGGATGATAAGAGGAGTAGTTCAAATTTATTCATACATTGGACAACAAAGATCAAATTGTCGATACACAAGAAGAATGATTTTGAGAGGACTCAAACCATTGTTAGGTGGAATATTTGAAGAGTCCTAGATGAGAAAATATTGTGAGCCCTAGATCATTAAAAATAATTGACTGTGGTTGGGCAGATTGATGGTAGTCCAAGTATAGTTGGCGGGTTTTTAGGTGACTGACAAAGAAGAGCCCTAACTCTTGTACTTGTGAAGGACAACAAGATTGGTAGAAGGGCAGGTGTATAGAAACTAAGGATGTGCAAAATTTGAAGGACTAAAGTAGCAGTCAAGTGGGCCAACCAACTAGCCCTAGTTCACTATATTGTAGAGGATTAATTCAGTGAGAAGAAGGGAAACCTCCATAGCCATAGACTTCTTATATTGGATCTGTAGTACGGAAAAAGTGGGCATACCAAAGAGTTGTTCACAAATGGAGTTGTGAACAATTTGTTACCTCTCAAAATAGTAGTGGACCTAAAAGGGGTTCCTAAGAGGGCAACAACTAGAACAAGGGAAATGGTGGAGGCTTAGCCCATTGTCACCACAGCTAAGGCTCCTTGCTCTTCACGAAATTTCACCTATGGGAGGAGTCCCGGTAGTTTAGGAAGTCACTTGTATATTATAGGTCAGTGAATAGGGGGGAAGTGACCCTAGAAGCCCTTTCCCTAAGATAGAATAAAGAGTGGGACATGCTTTTCTTTTAAGCAAGAGACTTGATCTTCTAGGGAGAGAGGAGGGGGATTGTAGGATTGAGGGAGAAGAATAAGACTTATGAAGGAAGTTATCAATCCCTAAAATCCTTTGGGAACTTGGATTCCAAAATGGTCTTTGATGAAAGGCCTTTGACACCAAATGGGACCACACGGGGCAAAGTGGACCCAACCCAGGTTCAGGGATGGAATTTAGCAACCAATGATGTTACTATCTTGGAGAATGTGAGGGGAAAAGTATCAGGCAAGATTTTTTACTTTGATGGGTCAAAATGATCCTACTAGGTTCTAGCCTTGGGAACACCTATGCAAAACTTGATCTTAGAGCTAGGGTTTGAGGTATCCGAAGATTCCATTATCAGAAGCCCAAATAATGAGGAGAGTGAGGGGACCTATCAATGCAATTGCATATAGAAGATCAAAGTTTTCCTCTGCCTATATTCTTGGGAAATTTATGCCCTAGGTGACCTAATGGGGCTAGACCTAGGGAAAAATGGAAATTTATGAAAAAGGGGGGGAAATCATTACCATTTTTGAGGTACTAGTGCATAATTCACTTGGGGATATGGAGCCAGGGGTGATAATGAACAATAATTCAATTTCTTGATCAAGGAGGCCTAGAAAGCCAACTTTGTCCAATGTTAAAGGAAAATGAAAAGTGACCTTCAAGAATTTATACTTCGTACAAGTGGTGCAATTTTATTGAGATAAAATGATCTCTAAGACATTTCATTCATCCAACAATGGCCCATACATTAAATAAACTAAATAGACACATAATTCCACATTTCCATCATGCAACAATTAGCCCTAGTTATAGCGAAATTCAATAGTATGCAACAACAAGTAGAATAGTGTTAAATTTTCACTCACGATGTTAGAGAGTATGTCCAACCAGCTTCACATTTGAAAAAGCAAATCTCCAAGATAAAAATAGCCCAAATCCATACATAAAAATGCATCCATCATCCAAAATAGTCCTCCAAGGAAAAATGTGAAGTTCTCTAAAGATAGAGAGATCCCAAGTCAAGTGATGATGCAAATGAATCCAACTAACTCCTATTTACATTGATTAAGAGTTGATCAAATTAGCTTATGGGCCTACATTAGCCCCTAAAAATAAAATAATATTCAAGTAGCCCTAAATTTTGGTGACAATCCCACCAAACTATCAGACATGGAATAATAAGCCTCATATGAGGTCAATTGATGCTTAGGGCCTTCTCGGAGGCATACTGGGGTCGATGCGTGCCATAATGATGCATGGGACCCTTCAAAAGTGTTGTAAAAGGGGTGGCCACCTGTTCTCCAAACATTAAACCTGTGGTGCCCTCATTAAACTTGTAGATTGAAAGGGTTGTGGGTGGCCACCATCAACAAGTAGGTCAAGTGTTTTCTTGTTCATGATAGATTAGTTGTCAAAGTATTAACACCAATCCCTAGTTGTATTCCTTGTATCAGTTTAATTGTAAAGGGTCATGATCCATTGTACAAGAGCTCTAGCTTGTTGTATTGTAGTTTGTAATATAATGAAGAAGGGTTTGCACACTAACACTCCCTAACATGCCCTAGCACTCTAGCATGCGTTGGAATTTCCTAACATGTAACCTTGCTACTCCCTCCTTATCACACCTGAAACTCACTGACACTCCCTATGATACACTCTTATTCGTTCATTACTATGAATTTTGAACTAGTTATCCCTTGTGTTTCCATGGCACTCCCTAGCACACATTGACACACCCTAGCATTTGGCACATCATAGCATGTGTTGGCTTGAGGGGTCCTGACCCAGGTTCGGTGTGCAAGGTTTGCCAAAAAACCCCTATACTATTGGCCCTTTCGGCAATGACCTACTTGCGTAGGTCAAATTCTCACCCGAAGTAGTATGGGTGGGTGCTGGAACTAGGTTTCTGCACCCTAAGAAAGGATAGATAGGGCAAGCAGAGCTGCGTTTGGCCCTGAGATACCCAGATCACCTTGTTCTGCATAGGGCCAAGCAGGTCGCGTAGATGGGAGTTGCTTTTCTTGTATCTTTGCTTTCAGGGTTGGACAATCTTCCAGCGTATGTTCCAATTATCTACAATACATTCAGGACTTTCATGTGGGGTTCGGGAAATCCCTCGCAAAATGCTCCACGCCCCCAAATTTATAGCAGATCAACTGGCCCTGACCCCGACTTGCACTTCCGCTTTGGCTCCCGTCCCTTCTTTCAGAGGGGGAATCATCCCTGCCTGTTGGAGTTTTCGGTGACGCAGGGTCTAACTATACTTCCAACAACTTTCTCCAATCTATTACTAGATTATGGATTCCGCAGTCTTGCTGCTCATGGCCAACTAACCGGAAAAACCAACACCAACGTCACTTTGGTTCTAAAACATTAGTGGCCGAACAGGGCCAGCGGTTGGTATTATGCAACCCATCTATGCGGCCATCCCTATACCAGAACATAGGTCCACTTGAGCTCCATTGTTCTGGGCTGGGCCCTCCTGCTCCCTGATGCCTCGGGCGCAGATCCTTCATCTATCCTAACGCTCGCCATAGTTCCGCACCGGCTTCCCTTCCACTTTCTCGTTGTAGGTCTTGAATCTCTAGGTGCATGGCCCCGAGATATCCCTGGATCTTCTGTACCTTCAACGAAACATCTTTCCTAGGCATAGCTTCTAGTTTCATGGCAACTTCCAAAGCTTTATCTTGTGAGTCAAAAGTTTGGTGACCCATAGGTATGCGTAGGTGAGGGAGTACAATGGCGATGAACCATTCTGTAAGCTGTATGTCATCATACTTAAATTTTCCTTCTCTGATAGCTTTTTTTAGGCGTTTATCCGCTTCCCATACAGACTCAGTTGCTCCCTGCTTGAAATATTTTACATCCGCTACAACTTGAGAGTAGGATTTAGGTTTTCGAAACTGTTGTTTCAGGGCGTCCTTAATATTTTGAATAGATGTGGCCCCATTTTGAGATATGTACCCCATATACCAGTCCAAATCTCTTTCTTCAAAGGCTAGGGATAGTTGTGCTTTCTTCATAGTATCACTCACCATGCCCTGCGCAATCCATACCGAATCTGCCACAAACTAGAACCGATTCATGTCTTCATCGGGCACGCCTTTAAAGTTGGGTAATTTCAAGTGCGTTGTGATGTATCCCCTTTGATAGGTGTCAAATATCTGCTTGTCAGTACCCGATCCCTTTCTCAAGATTCGCCTGGTCCCAAAAACAGAACCATTTGTTGGCTTGAGGGGTCCTGACCAAAGTTCGGTGTGCAAGGTTTGCGAACAAACCCCTATAGTACTGGCCCTTTCGGAAATTACCTACTTGCGCAGGTCAAAGTCTCACCCGAAGTAGTATGGGTGAGTGCTGGAACCAGGTTTCCGCACCTTGAGAAAGGATAGGTAGGGAAAGCAGAGCTGTGTTTGGCCGTGAGATACCAAGATCACCTTGTTTTGCGTAGGGCGAAGCAGGTCGCTATTCGCATCCACGTGCGCTAGGTCTATAATTATATGCTTTTATGACAGTAGCACAGCATTGCATGAACTGAACAAAACAAATCTAGATACAAAAAATACGCTTACACAGATCTTCGCAGTGTAAATACAGAAACACACAATGCAGTAACTATCAATGATTCACAGCAAGAGTACTCACAGATTCAGTGCTTAATCAACCTTTCTTATTCATCAATTCTGCAATTCCTTCTTACAATTCCCTTCCCAACCTATGCATACAGCAGTAGGGTTCGCACACAACTAGACTTGGATCTCCGCGCACACAGCCAACAAGAGTCCTTTCCCCAAAAACCTAAATAGATAACTTAAACAACAATTTGCATCAATAGCTCTTCATTTCTCCTCCCTTACAATACAAAATGTTCCTCTATTTATAATAATATAGCCTAGACTTTCCTATGGTCCACAAAGCGTGGTTTTCATACCCCTGGTTTACCCTTTTGCCCATTACAATGCTTTCGGGGCTTTGACCCACCCCAAAACCCCTGCGCTAGACTAAATATAATCAAAAGTATTCAAAATGGACCAGTTTCGCAGCTTGTAGGAGACCCTGTTCCAACAGCATGTCGCCCTGAAACTCTAGCATTCCTTGGCACTAACTTGCATACCCTTAAACTCCCTCCTTAGCACACCTAGAACTCGCTGATACTCCTTGTCACACACTCTTATTCATTCATTTCCATGCATTTGACACTAGTGCTCCCTTGTTTTTCCTTGGCACTCCCAAACACTTTGCCCTGGCATGCATTGGCACACCTTGGCACCTAGCACATCTTGGCATGTTTCTCAGGCCTCTAGCATGCCTTAACACTACCTACCATACCTTGACGTCACTCTCTCCTTAGCACACTTGAGACTCACTGACACTTCCTGTCACAAACTTGTATTCATTCATTTTTAAATATATTTTTATTTGTTCTGTTATTATGAACTGTCTAGTGGAATATCCATGATAGTTTACGAATCAACCCAACATATATCCTTTATGCAAGTCATATGATGATATTTCTTCACACTTATTTATCTCTAGTTGTCCTAACACAGTGCAGGTCATCACCACCACCCTTGCAAAATTGAACATGATAGGCTCGTGGTCCTATCTAAGCTTGACAGAAAAATTCAAAACTTAGTTACACAACATGATGGAAGATTATTATAAAGGTTTCCTGTGCTTTCTAATCAACAATATCTAGTGGGATTAGAACAACAACACATTTTGTTCACGATAAATATCCATGATAATTTACTAATCACCCCATCATATATCCTTTATGCAACTCATATGATGATATTTCTTCACACTTATTTATATCTTGTCCCGACACGGTGCAGGTCATCACCACCACCCTTGCAAAATTGAACATGACAGGCTTGTCAATGGACTGTTAATGGATGATTTGTGACCCTAGTTCAGTCATCTACAAATTTTTAGAAGGATGATAATATGAGAAGTTCGTATTTGCTCATAGATTTGACAACAAAAAATTGGTACACAAGAATAGTGATTTTGAGAGGACTCAAATCACTATTAGGTGGAATATTTGAAGAGCCCTAGATGAGGGTAGTGTTGTGGGCACTAAAGTCTTGATGATGAACCACACTGGCTAGTTTGAAACACGTCGACCAAATTTATTTGGATGTGATTTTTACCGAAATATTTTTTTCACAAAATATATTGTGGTTGGGAGAATTGATGGAAATCCAACTACAATTGGAGGGTTGTTAGGTGAATGTCAAAGAAAATCTCTAAGTCATGTACTTGTGAAGGAAAACAACACTAGTAGAAGGGTAGGTGTATTGGGCCTAAGAACATGCAGAATTGGAAGGACTAAAGTAGCAGTCAAGTGGGCTAGCCAACTAGCCCTCGTTCACTATATTGTAGAGTATTGCGTCATTGAGAAGAAGGGAAACCTCCATATCCCTAGAATTTTCATCTTGGAGCAGCAATATGGCAAAAGTGGGTAGACCAAAGAGTTGTTCACAATAGAGTTGTGAACAACTAATCGAAAACTTTAAGTGTTTTAGACCTTAAGGGAAAAAAGAGGTACTTAGAGGGAAACGTTTTTTTAGCCGAGTTCAATAACATAAAGGAGTTTAGTTCATTGATAGAGGCAGATTGAGGAGTTGTATAATGGGAGGAAAGAGGATCTTCCAGATGTGTTCAATACATGTGGATTGAAAGGGCTATGTGTGTCCACAATCAAAAATTGGGTCAAGTGTTGTCTTGTTCAAGGTATATTGGTTGTCAAAGGACTGACACCAAGCCCTAGTTGTATTCCTTGTATCAGTGTGATTGTAAAGGGCCATCATCCCTGGTACGAGAGCTCTAGCCTATTCTATTACAGTTTGTAATTTAACGAAGAAAGGTTTGAAAAAGTCAATGGACAGAGATTTGAAGCAATCTATAAATAGTTAGTCAATGGACTGTTAATGGATGATTTGTGACCCTAGTTCAGTCATCTAGAAATTGTTAGAAGGATGATAAGATGAGTAGTTCATATTTGTTGATAGATTGGACAACAAAAAATTGGTACACAAGAATAGTGATTTTGAGAGGACTCAAATCACTATTAGGTGACATATTTGAAGAGCCCTAGATGAGGGTAGTGTTGTGGGCACTAGATCGGTAATTTTTTTTACTGTGGTTAGGAAAATTGATGGCAATCCAAGTACAATTGGAGGGTTGTTAGGTGACTATCAAAGAAGAGCTCTAAGTCATGTAATTGTGAAGGAAAACAACACTGGTAGAAGGGTAGGTGTATTGGGCCTAAGGAAGTGCAGAATTTGAAGGACTAAAGTAGCAGTCAAGTGGGCTAGCCAACTAGTCCTAGCTCACTGTATTGTAGAGTATTGCGTCATTGAGAAGAAGGGAAACCTCCATATCCCTAGACTTGTCATCTTGGAGCAGCAGTATGGAAAAAGTGGGCAGACCAAAGAGTTTTTCACAACAGAGTAGTGAACAACTAATTGAAAACTTTAAGTGTTGTAGACCTTAAGGGAAAATAGAGGTACTTAGAGGGAAAAGTTTTTTGATCCGAGTTCAGTAACATAAAGGATTTTAGTTCATTGATAGAGGCAGATTGAGGAGTTGCATAATGTGAGGAAAGAGGATTTTCCAGATGTGTTCAAGACATGTGGATTGAAAGGGATATGTGTGTCCACAATAAAAAATTAGGCCAAGTGTTGTCTTGTTCAAGGCATATTGGTTGTCAAAGGACTAACACCAAGCCCTAGTTGTATTCCTTGTATCAGTGTGATTGTAAAGGGCCATCATCCCTGGTATGAGAGCTCTAGCCTATTCTATTACAGTTTGTAAATTAGCAAATAAATGTTTGAAAAAGTTAAAAATTGTCATGTGCACTAATTGATTCCCTAATGTGTGTAGATTTCATTGTGAAAAGTGGATGTGTTTTGGCACTTGAGCATGTTTGCATCACATTTTCATTTTCATGTGCACTAATTGATTCCTTGATGTGTTGTGGAACTTGAGTGTGTTTGCATCAAATATTCTAAGACCAAACCCAAATTCTCATGTGTCATGGAAATTAAATATATTCCTTTTTCACCTAAGAACTACATGTAACTCATATTAGACTACTCATGTCCAATCTCAATTGATCCCACTTAACAAGTTACCAAGACAAGGCTCATCACATACAACTATGGTCGTAAAACAAATAAGAAACATAGTTTACATCTTGACATGCCATAACAACTGACATGTCTTAAATACCTTGGAATTATGTGGCACGTGTTAGCATCCCCTACATTCCCTAGTATGCCTTGTCACTCCCCCCTTGCCACTCCTAACACTTGCTGACACCCCCAACACACCCTCTTATTCATTCATTTCCATTATTTTTGACTCGAAAATTTATGTTTTATGGGGTGCATGTCTAGAAAGAGTTCCTTTAAGAGAATAAAAGAACGATCTCACCATTACTGACATACGTAATTGAGAGATTCTACTTGAATGACATTAGGAAACTACACAATATATTTTAAGAATGACATTTTTATGGTTTTTTTTTTATGGTATGAGAATGGTAAGAATTGAGTGGTCAATAAGGTGTGTGAATGCTTAGAATACCTTCTCACTCCCTCCTTGGCATGACAACTATCACTCCTTTCCACTCCCTGACACACCCTCATATTCATTCACTTCCATGTATTTTTACCTAGTGCTCCCTTGTGTTGTCCTAATACTCCTTAACACTCCTCAACATGCATTGGCACTCTCTGCTTAGAACTTGAAAATTCTTAGCATGTCTGACATGCATTCATGAGATGACTTGGTATGCTTTGGCATGGTTTAATATTAAAGCTATTTGATATCAATTATTGGAAAGTAGATGAGAAAAAATAGAGGAATATTTGGCACATAGAATGCACTAACACTTGGCACTTGGCACCTATTCACACCTAGTGTTGGTGTGCCTATAATGCCCCCTCGAAAAAGGTAAATTGATGACTTATTAACCCTCTTATGTGTTCATCTCTTTGTAGTTCAACTTGTTTCTATGTTTGTTTCCTTGATTGTCCCTGACACACATTGTCACATTGTTGCACATATTGGCATGCCTTAACACATGGAAACACCATGGTGTAATGCAATGTCGTGCAATGTCGATGAGACTATCCTCTTAGAGGCATAGGTTAAAAACAAAAAGGGGGCCACTTTCTTGCCAAATTAGGGTTTCTCCCAAACCCTAGTATAGTAAAGATAAGGGGAGCCAATTATGAAATCTTGCTTGTCCACATGTAGTGCTTCTATTGGTTGCGATACATACTAGGAAAGATAAGTTTTGAAGTCATGGGAGTCTCTTGGCACATCACCAAAGCAACAGGTTCAAAACCCTAATGTAGTCTTAAGGTCAACATATGAGGCAACACATGATGTGTGGGGGAAACACGTAAAGTGCGAATGGGGACAACATGAGAGCTCGACAAAAAGGGGGAAACGAGAGTAATCAATTAAGAGTCGCATCAAAACCCTAATGGGTTGAGCAAGAAAAATACCATAATGCTAAATCGAGGCAATTAGCCTCATTATGATAGGTGGAAGCTTAGACCAAAAAAAATAATAACTATCAAACCTTAAGAGAGGGCATTTTATCATACCTTTTTATGTCTATATTAAAACAAGAAAAAACCACATAAATTTATTTTTGAGTCTTTTAATTTAGGTATAAGGGGTTTCCACAATGCATTATATTAGAAATTATAATGGGAAATCATGAGAAATTAGTAAGTTAAGAATACCTCTAATAAAAATGGTCATAGATAAATGACTTACTTAACCTACTTTAATTCCAAAACTAATTTATAATACTATTTAATTATGTTTTTAAATTTTACCTATTAAATAATTTATATGCATCTTACAATCTTATTTATTTATATTGAATTCTAATTTAATACTATATATAATTAAAAAAATTATTATTATTGACATTTAATCTTTATTTTAATTTTTAATTAATTTGGATTCATGCCTCCAAAAAAATACCGCCATTCACCCTCGCTCTGGCATTAGTTGAAGATTCAATTTGAAAATATTTATATTGAATTTTAATTTAATACTATATATAATTTATTATTGACATTTAATTTTTATTTTAATTTTTAATTAATTTGGATTCCCGCGTCCAAAAAATGCCGCCCTTCACCCTCGCTTTGGCATTAGTTGAAGATTCAATTTGAAAAAATAATTTAGTATTGACATTTAATTTTTATTTTTATTTTTAATTTTTAATTAAATTGGATTCCCACCTCCAAAAAATTCCGCGCTTCACCCTCGCTCTCGCATTAGTTGAAGATTAAATTTGAATACTTCTGAGGTAGTCTACAGATATTTGTTACAGGAGTCGAAAATTTACGTTTTTGTTACATTTTGATGGATCTTGTGCATGTATGGCATGCCGAAGTTTTAAAGAAAACAACAATTGCATGACGAGGCAAAAATAGCCGACAGGGAAGGTTAAACTACAGTTGAAGCAAACGATTCTATTTTTAACTTTTTGATAATGTTTTATTTCCACCTGCAAAAGAATTCACCATTCAGGAGCACGAGTAAGGGGAAAGAAGATAGTTGCAGAGCAAGAGCAGAAGGAAAAATGGCCCAAACGAAGCAGTCTGCCCGTAAATCAACCGACTGGAAAGTGCGAGGAAGTAGCTCTCAACAAAGGCTGCCCGGAAATCTGTGTCGGAGACAGGTGGAGTGAAGAAGCCTCACAGATTCAGGCCAAGCACTGTTGCCCTGTGTGAGATCCGAAAGTATCAGAAGAGCACGAAATTTCTTATAAGGAAGCTGCCCTTTCAGCGTCTCATCAGGGAAATTTCCTAGGAGGACTTCAAGACGGATCTGAGGTTCCAGTCCGCTAACTTCATTAACTCAGGTCACGCTAACCTCAACCAAATTTTGTAGATTCGGTATAGCTCTTTAACCACGATGAAGTGAATGATAGCGTTTAAATGGAACAATAGATAGAACAGTTAAAATCCCAAGAAATCTTATTTCGGAGGGATTTGCAGCAAAACAGACCCCAAATGGTCAATATATTACTCTCTGGAAGTAAAATGTTGGTCCTTGGCTATAAAATGGAGCAAAATTGCTGGCTTATTTAGGGAAAACACTGGCTTATTAATGTTAAAAAAGGGGAAAAGGAGCTGTGAAAATCGTCCACGAGTGGAGAGTAGTAGGAAAAGAGCGTGAAAACTTTTGGGGAAAAGTTTGGTTGATTTTGGTGACTTTTGATGTAAGCTTTGCCAATATTTGCGTTCCTCAGAGCATTTCCAGAAAAGGAACTAAATCTGCGTTTAAATGCACTGAAATAAATGGATAAGTGTAAAGGACGGTCAATTTTTATACGAAATTTGTACATGAAGACTTATGATCCCGGAAGTGTAGAAGAGAAATCGATTCATGTATTTTTCATGTAATTTAGTAGAATCCAATAGTAATCGGTTGAATATTGGTTTGTTTGGGGTTTTTGGAAGAGGCTTAGCAGGATCCAGCGTTCCTTTTTGTAGATTGACAAGAATGAGCTAGATAGTCGAGTAAATGATCAGATTAGGCGGTTAGTTGGGATGAATCGAGGTGATTTTTAGCAGTCTGGGGTTATAAAAAGGTGCATTTAGGTGTTTGTGCCATGAAAAAATCCAATTTGGTTGCATTGCGAAAAATCGAGTCAAATAAACAAGATACAGCAAAGAGAAACGGTTAGTTTCGTGCCTCGTCATGCTTGAAGAATTTTTATTTTCTGTTAGTTCTCTGTCTTTTTTTTTCTAGATTAGTTGATTTTTTTAAGATAATAAATTAAACAGATTGCATTTTCCGGATTTTGCGGCGCTGTATGGCTAGATCCTTCATTTGGTGCCAAAGCTGGCTAAGATTTTTTAAAGAAATGTTCTTATTTTGCCTTTCTTCTTATGCAAATACTTGTCCAGATATTCAAGCTATGAAAAAACATAAAAACCTCTGTTGCAGTTAAGGAAACTATCATAATATGTCCTTCAATGGCAGGGGGATGAATTTCAGCTTGATTTCCTTCAATGAGTCCTAGCAATGGTAGGGGGGTGAATTTTAGCTTGATCTCGATTCGCCTCTTGGTAAGTTTTCAGGGAAAACCTCTGCTTTGCAGATTGGTATGTTGATTTCACTTCAAAGTGGGCAATCAACATTATTGATTTTGTATTCTTGAGAATCTACATTCATATTTTGGTAGGTTTGTAGCAAAATCCAAGCCACGCTAAGTGTTGATGTGAAGTGTGATTCTAATACCTATTTTGCCTCTGCCAACTTGATTTGAACTTCAAGCAGGGGCAACTTTATCCATTTCCCAGCCTCTTCGTACGTTTGTAGGAAAATCTCTGCTTATGCTTGTTGATGTTGTAAAACCCAAAATCTGGGCATTTTTGCCAATGCAATGTTCATCTGAGTTTCATTATTGACTGTACCATATAAACATATCTACCATCGTGATTGTCAATGTGATGTCCAAAATTTCAAAGAGTTTCACCTCTGTTATGACCCCTCTTATGATATAATATTCAACCCACCAACACCAACATTACCTATTTTAGAGCCTATCAAAAATATTTGTCTCCCAAAACACTACACCTTCTTTTGCCTCTTGAAAAGTTAGCGGAAAATCTCTACCGTTTCAAAACCTGATCGATTTTATAAATCTTAGAACATTTTTGTGACAATATGAATTCCAATTGGGAAGCCATCACTATTGAACTTAAGCACCTGGAATATGCTATCAACCCAAAAGACCATTTCATTTCGGACTTTTGTTAGGTTTTCAAAAAGTTTGATATGCTTACTATAATATCAACTATAAAGATATTAGTCTTTTTTCTCCAAAATCTCAAACAGTTTCACCGCTGTTATGTTATAAGATTCCACCCACCGACACCAACATTACCTGTTTTAGAGCCTATCAAAATTATTTGTCGCCCAAAACACTACACCTTTTTTTGCCTCTTCAAAAGTTAGCAGAAAATATCTATTGTGCCAAAAGCTGATCGAATTCTTTAACCTTAAAACATTTTTGCGATGATATGAATTCCAATCGGGAAGTCCTCATCACTGAAATTAAGCACCTGTAATATGCTATTAACCAAAAATACTTCATTGCATTTTTGAATTTTTGGCAAGTTTATGATGTCAACTCTAAAGATATTAGACTTTTTTCTTCTCTGTTATGTTGATGTGGATTTTAACCAGGGAAATAAACATGACTAACTCTATATTTTGACCACAAGGAAGTACGTGGACAATACAGCATTGAACCAATCTTAATGTCTTGGAATGTTCATAAACAACCTCTGCAATGCTTGATCACTGATGTCAGTTTGAAAATGTCTGAGATTCTATGGCTCTAATGTCATTGCTGTAAGGTATTAACCAAATATATTTCACAACTCTAAAGATATTAGACCATTTTCTCCTCTGTTATGTTGATGTGGATTTTAACCAGGGAAATCAACAATACTAACTCTATATTTTGATCACAAGAAGTATGTGGACAATAAAACATTGAACCAATCTTAAACTCTTGGCATATTCATAAAAAATCATTTTGAAAATGTTTGACAGTTTTTGGTTCTAATGTCATTGCTGTAAGGTATTATTAACCAAATATATTTAGCAACCTTTATGGGGCTTTGTGCATTGTACATCTGTGGAAATTTCTATGCTTTTTTTGTTTGTTGGCGTGTCTTTAAGATCTTCATCGCTTTCCATCACTCACGTCGTCAATTCTGACTAGCAAATTTTGTGCTACTAAACGATGTGTAATATATAACTAATCCAAACTTTTATTTTTACTTATTCGGTTCTCTAGGAAAGATTGTGGAGAAATCCTTTCTCTACTGATTGTTGATATAAATTCGTTTTCACCTTTGCTATATTGATGTGAATAGGGAGTTTGAGACTACTGCAGCACTTATTTTTTCTATTTCTTGATCACCTAAAATACATTAGGAGATAAAAAGCAAGAGTTCAGTTAACTAGCAATTTCTTTAGCATAAGAGTGTATAAAAGGCTTTCTTAATATTAAGATTTTGAGGATAAATCTGCAATATCAAATATCTATCAACAACTCCTCATTTATGTAGATCTAAATGTTCTATTTGTTGCTTCTTATTCAGCAATTTCACATATCTTATGGGATGATTTGACTGGAAGTAAAGAAGAGTCATGGAATTTGTTTGAATGACTCTTGCTAAAAACTGTATGGAGTTTGAACTTGTTTCGACTTCCATGGCCAAACAAGGTGTTGTTGATTAAAGTTCAGTAGCACCTCAGATTTGTCATCTCGTGATATTTAAATATTGGACCATTGCTAAGCTAAGGTTTTGGGCCTTACTTATAGAAACTAATTGCTTTTTAGGGTATCAAGAACCAACCTCTTCGCCCCCTGCAGTGCAGAGAGATACAGGTAGTCCCCATTCAAAAAGACACAGAATGCTGCATTTTTCTGATCCTACCATATGCAATGAACGTACTGAGCCTGGATTTGCAACAGTTGAGGTGGATTTATATGATGTTTTTATATTTTTACGCACATGCAAGTTTGAAGGAAAAAAATAGGCCTGACAGAAAATATATATTCCTGTTACATAACTAGATAATATTGTTAATGCATATGGCATGGATTTTCAATGCTAACAAAAACATAGGCCATCATGTGTAAACCATTTTTTTTAATTTCATTACAGTAAAAAAAATAAATTACTTTTTGTACATGGCTATTGGCACTTGATGATTTCTTCCCACTACTACTTTGTCAAAAGAGTCCTTAAATTGTTATGCATATCTGTTTACATGACCCTATTATAATAGGCATTAAATTTATTCAATAGAAGGTTCATATGTTCTGAATCTGTTCAAAAGTTGAAATAAAAAAAATACCTTGACATAGCACTACAAATTTTCCAAAAGAAGTCCAAAATTACAACATTAATTCTACCCATCCAATTTGTTGTTATAGAAATTTACATCAAAGGAAAAAAATATGTAATCACATCTGTATTCTATAGTAAGCTATAACTCTGTGGTATATCATAGAAAAGTGATATGAAAGTTCTTGGATCATATTTGCTCAGCAGTCCATGATGTGCCCAGATATGCCCTGTACCGGGAGCCATCTGCACACCCAATTTTGGTGAGGCATTAGTAGTGCAAGTCCTCTCTCTGAATACATGAAAGAAAGAAACTTCATTTATTGAGTTTTTTAAATTGTTGATTTCATCAACTATGACCCTCAAATGAAAGTTCCTCATAGCAGAAAGACTTGTTATCTGATCAATTAGAACTTTACTTGCAATTTCTGAGTTCTTTTATATTTTTTCCACAGCTAATATCAAACTAGTTTCAAAGCAATTAGTTCTTCCCTATTGTTTGTATTTCTGTCTGGCCGTGCTTTATACTCCAGTATCTAGACTCAGAGCTTGTTGCAGTATCCATCCTCCCTTGGATCAGGAGGTGGATTCATGTCTCAGATGGATCTGCCATCGATCCTCAGGCAGAACTGCAGTTCCGAAAATCGGAACTTTGGTTCTGCCAAATTTTATGGTTCTTAGAAAAATGGGACCGTGACGGTTCTGTGCATGGTTCCGTTGCTCCAATCTGTGGTTTTTCCACATATCTCATGCGATTACCCCACATATCGCGACTGCAACCGAGAGAGATATGGATGCTTCTGCGGACATGGTTTTTCTATCTTTTTGGTGGACTTGACTTGGGTTTTCTAACTGTTATGTGAGGAATTATGCTTCCCGAACACTCCCAAGGTGCTTCCTTGATGCTCCCTATACGCTTCCTAGATGCTCCCTAATGGTAATGTTAAATTCATTTTCATCTTTTTACTTAAATTTTTAACATTATCATGAAATGACTCAGAATCTTTGAGAGTGGTTCCAACTTCATCAGGCTTCATGTGGAGAAAATAGAATTTCATATCTCATTCAAAATTCAACAGACTTAACAGTTTTAAGGATTTCAGGATAAATGGGATTGTGACATTTCATTAGATTATATCATGTATGAGGGTATGTAATTGGGATTTAATTAAGAGCACCAAGCCCTATATGTACCCCAGCCTTGGCAAAAATCTACCCTTCACTGAAGTCAAAATCATTGATCAGGCATGCTAAGATTTCTCTACCATATTATGAGGCTTGGATTAGGCCATTTGATCAAAATTGGGCAATGTTGACTAATATCCCTAGAGATCAAATTAGAGGCAAAGGCTAGACAAGAGGAGAGAAATCTAGATTCTAGGTGTTTGATGCTCATATAATTAATCTTTGATGTATAATGGATGCCATATCTATCTTCATTTATGTACAAACACACATGTTTTCATATCTTCTACAACTAATTTGGTATTTTGTATTTTGGATTTTAAATAGGCAAAGGCTAGACAAGAGGAGAGAAATCTAGATTCTAGGTGTTTGATGCTCATATAATTAATCTTTGATGTATAATGGATGCCATATCTATCTTCATTTATGTACAAACACACATGTTTTCATATCTTCTACAACTAATTTGGTATTTTGGATTTTGGATTTTAAATAGGCAAAGGCTAGACAAGAGGAGAGAAATCTAGATTCTAGGTGTTTGATGCTCATATAATTAATCTTTGATGTATAATGGATGCCATATCTATCTTCATTTATGTACAAACACACATGTTTTCATATCTTCTACAACTAATTTGGTATTTTGGGATTTTTTTTTAAATATATATATATATATATATAGAGAGAGAGATATATATATATATATATATATATATATATATAAACACTTTCAAGACGCTTCGCTTCCTAAATTTTTGGAAAATGAGGCTTCTGATGCTTCGCTTCAAAAAACATCCCTGCTTCGTGCAACATTACTCGGAGCTATATAAAATTTCTCCAGCTCCCCCCATGGAAGGAAAACCTTGAGCAACACCATCAAAGTATGCCCTCCTCCTTTTCAATCAATGACTTCTTCTTTTAGAACTCTGGAAGGTTTTGTACCCTGCAACTATTTGAAGCTCTTGAGGATAGATCACATGTAAACTTATGGGTCACAAAACAATATTGGTCATCTTTGTAAGTACAACACTGACAGTTAAAAATGCCATTCAACTGATTTCTATGTCTATCATATATGTGGTGAAATTCAAGAAGATAAACCATACATTTTTTCATGAATTTATTTTAACAATCACTTATTAGTCATTTGTGGTTTTGAATATTAGGATGGTGGGAATTCATTTATTTGCAGATCTAGAGACATATAGATTTCTAATAACACTTCACCACGGTTGGCAACCAATGATATGATACTCGAGCACTTTTTGTTCTGTTTCTGAGTCTTTTGTCTTTACCTAAGGAATAACACTGTTTTGGTTTATAGAAGGTGCATATAGTTCTCCAAGTGAAAACATAGGACAAGTATCAGAAAGATGGATGGAAAATTGTTTTAATGAAGGGGAATTACAATGTATGTAAGAAGAAATTTAAGTTTGAAAGTACCAAGATATTTTATTTTGTGGTAGGTAGGAAACAACATTTATACAATTCTTATGATTGTTTTTTTGTTTCTTTAAATATTTTTGGGTAAATAATGAATTCGAATTTAAATATTAGCATTATATCTGCAAGAACAGAAAAGTGCCCTTCGATGATTAGATTGAAATATTAGGTAAGATATGACATAATCCCAACTAATGAGAGTTTCCCATAAAAAGGGGTTGTTTGGCGATTAGTTTAGTAAGTAGTTCAGAGGCTTTTACAAAATTTCGGATCAATATAGTGTAAGGTTTGGTCTGAAAAAGTTCTCTTAAGGTGGTTTAAACTATAACTACTTATTTTAATTTTCAACCCTTCTTGTCTTTCTTAGAAGAGAATTATGGTTTTATTATACATAACAAAATTACATTCAATAGATGCGAAACCGTTTTCCAAAAAGTCCCCTTACAGGGTGAGTAGATAACAATGGGTCATATAAGTATCTTGCTCCAACAAATACATCGAAGGAGGTCCCATATAAGGATCATATATTGAAAAGAAATCAAAAACATATCAGAGGTCATGTAACAAGTATCCAGGTAGTCTAAATACTATTTCAGCACTTAACATAGTCTTTTAGATATTTCAAGCATTTTTGGTAACTGTTAAAAAATCCCAAAGATTATATGAAAGGATTATGAAAAAATTCAGTGGATTGGCCCTCCACCTTCACCTGAATGGTCCAAACTCCTGCATGCAAAATTATTTTGAATGCAAACCAGATTCTCTGTTTCACCTGAATGGTCACCTGCATCCGAATGCAAACCAGCTTTTCTATTTCACCTGAATGGTCACCTTCATCCAAATGCAAACCAACTTTCACTTGAATGGTCCAAACACCTGCATCCGAATTCAAACCAGCTTTTATGTTTCACCTGAATGGTCAGCTACATCCAAATGCAAACCAGCTTTCACCTGAATGGTCCAAACACATGCATCGAAATGCAAACCAGATTTTGAAAGCCCATCAGCATTGACATTCCTCTTTCTGTACACATGACGATAAGAAATTAAACTAAAATCTGTCTAAGAAAGTTGTAAATTTTGAATTTCATTTTAATGAGTAGGCTGTATAAATTCCTCCCGCTTTGCATTTCTCTCTTCTGGCTGATCGTTCACAATTCCTCAACTTTAAGTGTGTTTCTGTAAAATTTAAAAATGTGGTTGCAAATTGCTTTTTTCTTTGTTCCACTATTTTTCTTAAGCCACATGTTACATATCAGAAGTGCTCCCTAAATGGTTACCCTTCCTAGCATTACTTTGGGATGATTGTGCTGAATTATAAAAATTTATCTTGAAGTATTTCCACTCCTGAGGACAGCTATAAGTGTTGTATTTGGTAGATTAGTGTTTCTTATAACATGTACAATGAAGGATATTGCATCATATTTCTTTACTAAATACTTGATTCTGAAATTATGTAGAGTTTTTCTCATTGCAACCTTCGGAATCAGATCTTGAGATCCAACATGAACCTATACCAAAAACTGTCTCAACATGTATTCTTTAATGTTTAATATTTTTTAGTTAAAGCTAATGTAATGTTGCAGTAATATTTTATTTTTCAATTTTTGTCTGCTTCAGCCAAAGAAACAACTTACCATTCTGCAACCAAGCTAGTAATAAACTAAAGCCTCATAATAGGTTTCAAATATATTTCATTTTTATGTCTGTTTCAGCCAAGAAAACATGTTCCCATTCTGCAACTAAGCTAGTGACTCCAGTTGCATACCCTTTCACTCTTCTTAAGCCATGTGGTGTACAAGGGGATGTGACACTGAATGACATCAATCAACGCATTTTGATGCCGCATTTGAGGCTTACAGATCAACATAATGACACTACATCGCAGTCTGTATCTTCACCAGCATTCTCGGGAAAAGCTGTAGTTGCTCTTACAAAGAGTTCTTTTTTCCATATACGTTATTTTCCGTCGGTCTTTCAATGCTTTCTATCAACTCTGCAAGACGTCAGAATAGCGACGGAAAGTGACACACGTCGGAAGTGCGTACGAAAATCACATACGTCAAAAGAGCAACATTATTTTGAAAACCTGATAAATGTTGGAAGATCGACAGTTATGAATCGTCGGAAGACTGACAGTTATGGATCGTTATGGAACGTCGGAAGACCGACAGTTATGGAGCGTCGGAATACTGATAGTTTAACTGACGTTGGAAGAGCGACGATTTTGATAACGTCGGTAGACTGGCAGTTTTTCTAACATCGGAATAGCGATGCCTTTGATGACGTCGGAATAGCGACGCTTTGGATAACGTTGGAAGAGCGACGGACGTCTGGAATTGTCGGAAAATGTGTCGCCCTTCAGAATTGCGATGTAATGGCTAACCACGTTTTGCTCCGCCTCAAAGTGTCACTCTTGGGAAGCCTACGTGTCGGAATAGCGACGATTTGGCCGTCAGAAATTGGGCCAAATGTGCTAGTGTGTTATGATGTGATTCAAATTTTTATTTTTTCTTTCCAGTTATTCTCCTATGCACTACATGCTTTGTTAGATTATATCAAAAGTTATTCTTATTGTCTTTTTATGATGTATATTGAACATATTATTTCTAGTAACTTTTGATCTTCCTAGATTTTATTTTCTATTCCTTTGGTGTATCTTTGCACCTTTAGGGGCAATTGCTAGTTTAAAGTCTAATTCTTTAAAGGGTGCTAGCTCAATGGAAGAGCACCTGCTTTACAAGCAGGAGGTTGGTGGTTCGATTCCATCGTGCCCTAATATTCATAGGGAATGACAACGATCAATTTTTGGTGACGAATGCTCTTTTGACCATCACCAATAAGCTTATGGTGACATTTTTCGACCCTCACCAAAATATGAAATGGTGACGGTCAACGAACGCCACCATATATATGCATCAATAGTGGCGACCATTATAGTTCTGTCACCATAAATCTTTGTTGTTGATACGAAATGGTGAAGGTCACTGTTTGTCATTATTTATTCATGACGGACCTTGATGTCACTAATGAGTTTATGGTGACGGTCAATGAACGTCGCCATATATATGCACCAATAGTGACGACCATGAAAGTTCCATCACAAAAAATCTTCGTTGTTCATATGAAATGGTGACGGTCACTATCCGTCATTATAATCAATATTCGTGACGGACCTTGAATGTCACCACAACACATACTTTTGGCGACGCCACCTTTGGTGACGTTCAGTTTTTTGGTGACGGAGGCTATTGTCCGTCACCATTGCTCATATGAAATGGTGACGGTCACTATCCGTCACTATAAATCATTATTGGTGACGGACCTTGAATGTCACCACAACACCTATACTTTCGGCGACGCCACCTTTGGTGACGTTCAATTTTTGGTGACGAAGGCTCTTTTGATCCTCACCAATGAGCTTATGGTGACCATTTTCGCCCCTCACCAATGTCCTTTTTTCTTGTAGTGTTTTGAAGTTTTGGCCTAGGATATTCATCCTCTAGACGAAATTGAGTTTCATAAGTAGGCAGGGGAGTTGATCTATTCTAAAATTACCACCAAGGCTATGAGTGTACAGAAGCTGCAAAACACTCTTGCAAATATCAGAGATCAGCTCAAATTGGAAAAAGCATCTTCATAGGCAAAAGACACTAGAATTAAATCCTTGGAAGAATTAGTAATTGAAGTAGGATATGATCCTAAAAATTTCAAAGTTGTAGATGAATTGATAAAGAAGAAAAATGCAGACATTGCTGCATTAAAGAAGCAACTAAATTTGCCCCCTACAGAACATCCTCAAGCAAAGGAATTACTACAGGATACAAATTAGAAATATGATATGATGAATCTCATTCTACAATTGACTGCTCAGATAAAGGAAATGGAGAATGAAATGAACAAGTTGGTCCAAGAGAAAAATGATAAAGAAGGAGAAATTCTAGTCACAGTCATTCTTGTAGTCACCACTGTTGTACCTTCCACACTAGCAGAATCACTGGCCCCTACAGTCCTCATGGCTACAACATTACATGTCACTTCATCAACAACTTCAGCAATAGAGTCTTCAACAACATCAACACAACAATCAGATGAAGCAAGCAAGTTGGTAAAATGTATGCAGGACATGTCTATTCAGACTAATGAGATTAACAAACTTAAATAACAACTTAAAATTCTTGAAGATGAAAAGAAACTTACCAAGATAATGCATAAGAATGAAGAACAAAGAGTAAACAGATTAAATGAGCAATTGAATAAATTAGAAAAAAATTTAACATGGAAAGAACCCATGGCTCAAATCAGACAACAACTATGGGCCAATATCATTGAAGTAGTCAATGATATTTGGCCATCAATCCAAGTTATATATTAGCAGAAATATTTAGTCAAATAAAAAAAATAAGCCATTCAAAAGATCAAAGAAGAGCTTGGAAAGAAACCTAAAGAAGCTCTTGAAATCATCAAATTTCTAAATTCTAAGAACAAGTAAGAGCTATAAGAAATTGGAATTAATGACAAAATAGAAACCATCCTAGAAGTTATGAAGGTAACTTCTAAAAAGAATTTGATGATACAGTTAGAAGAGAAATGCCAAAACATGGAGGTTGTTATTACAAGGTTTATGATGAAATTTGATGTCTTAAGGTAGAAGGGCCTTCCAAATCCATTAGTTATTCGTGATAAACTAATGAAACGGGATGAATATGACAAGAAAATGAGAGAATTTGCCAAGGATTAGGTCAATATGCCTACCTCATGTGGTATTCCAACAGGGAAGGTAATCTACAAGAATTTGGAGAATTTGTTTTACCTACAACATGAGGTGAAACACATATTTATCAAGAAGCCCACATTCTCAAAATACACGGACACTTCACTGTCTAACTGTAGCCTTCGTTGAACAACAAAGAGTGAAAATATCAACAAGTAAAGACAACAAATAGTAATTTCAATAAAAACAGGGACAACTAGCATTAGTTAAAAAACTGTCACTATCTTCTTGCAGGAAGATATTTCTTTTCCATGAATAATTCCTAAGTTTATTTTAGGATATTTTGTAAAAGATTTTTTTTATAAATACTTCTCATTTGGAAGTATTAAGGGTGGTTGAATTGTTGAACATTTCTATAGTTGTACTATTCTGAACCTAAGGGTGATTGTACCAATTTCAAGTCAGCAGACTGGATTAAAGCAATAAAGCATCATATTACAAGATTCATGTGTTGGGCCACTACAGTGAAGTATTTTCACTTGTTTCTTTGTCAATTTCTGTTGTTTTTCATCAGTACTTGAATTTTGTTCTAAATCTAAATGATAAATTAGGAATTGTTATTTTAGAATATGTTAAAATCACTATGTCTTGAACTATTTATCATTTACATGTTTTCCACTGATATCTAGACTAAGGAACCCTTAATTTCTCCCTAGTTTCGATTGACATTTTCCTTTTCACTCATAATCCAGATTTTAGAACCCTTAACTGCTCTCTTACCCCAATTGAAACCTTTATCAACATCAGCCTTGAAGATCTGAAGTAACTCGGCTATCTTGCCCTGTAAACATTTCCCTTTAGAACTTGATCCTGATCTGAATTATTAACACATTGACTCCATTAGCCCATTGGAATACAGACCTACATCTATCCATCTGAGTAAGTGATTTCACCGCCAAATCAAATCAAAATCCAAAACCAATTTACCCTACATAGCTAGCCTAAAATCAAATACAATCAAAAAAGTTAAATCATATAGAAAGAGCCCTCTCTGAGAATTAGGAAGGCTAAATCCTAAGGCTTAAAAGTAGGTTTGTGGTTACCTCTAGTATTCTTTAAAACAAAATAAAAAACCTAACAACTCTTGAGAATTATTGGAGTGATAACACCTATGACAAAATGAGTTCATAAAAAATCTAAAGTTTCAAAATCCCCCTGTGTTATCTCCACAACTAATTAATCACTAATACATATAGTTAATATTTTCATCTATAAGAGGTTTTAAAAAGAATTACAATAAAATGAGTATTTTTATTCAGAGTAATCTTAACTATCCAACATTTCAAATAAATTTTTCCTTTCCTAAATTATATTTACTTATTAAGTTTGAAAATTTCATTATATATTATATCAGAGATAATTGGTCCTCCAGTGAATTGCCAATTGTTGTGCTACTAGACAAATCCCCATTATAATTAGATAGTTAGCTTATAATGGGGACCCTTTTAAATTTTTATCTAGAATAATAAAACAAGTCATTTTATTTAAAATTAAAATTAATTCCTATCGAACTCAAGCTCTAATTCTATTGGCCGAAGGACTTTAAACAAAGCTTATTGAAATATTTATTGCATATCGCATATCGTGTGTCTCAAGCATAAACCAAAAAACCCCATTATAAAAATTTGTGATGCATTGTCGCCCAACTCATAAAGAAAATACATAAAATACTTTGAAAAACATTAAAGGAAAGATATTGCGATAATAATAAATTCTACAGTAGGCCCTACCAATCTCCCATGTCTCTTATCACTTCCCCGCCATCACAAAAGTAATATAGGTGTATCATTGGTCATGCCCAATCCAATTCTCTGATGTGATATATCGCAATTTACATATCACAATTCTTCATCGCACACACCTATTCCCCGATATTTTTGATCACGATATTTTTATCACATCACAGAACTTCAAACAACCTTGGTCTTCCAATTCTACGATGCGATATGATTATGGTATGCCCTTATCTTTTAATTTTAGTTTCTAACTATGACAAGAATAAATTTCATATTGGAAAATTGGAATATCACATGTTTTAAGATGTGTTATTAAGAAAATATGCAATGTGAAGTGTCCAATGAGGCGCTGAGCTATCGGTTAAACCATGTGAATGCATGTTTTCATTTATTATAGAAGCATAACTGTATTTATTTTCTCGAGGTCCCAAGTGATTTGATTGATTTTACTTAATGTTTCGGGATTTTCTGCATTAAAACTTATCTCTGATATTATTTCATTACTTTGTCATAATTCTCTCAGATCCCGAGTGTTGTTCTTCATTCTCTGATCTTTCTCTCTATTGCAGGCTAGTCCCGACAAGAAAGACTTTAGTGACATGTCAAAAGTTAAAAAGAAGAAAAATAATCCTATGGTTCCACCACAGTCAACTCCTCCTACTCTGGAGATAACTGAGCTGCCCCCATTGTTCTCTGATACAAAATTCACCATAGTGTGTGGAACTTCTTCATGGGAAGCCATGTACAAACTATTCGAGGATGAAGAAACTAAAATAATCCAAAGGGTAGCCACAGATGATGACTCTTCGTCGTCTTCTAAAACTTCTTATAATGATGTAACCAACTACTTCCTTCATTGACTTATTGCTTGGCCTAATATTCTACCCTATGCAAACATGGTTAAGTTGGTTATTGACAATATGAATATTTCAGAAAGGACATTCCTAACCTTAAGGCAGAGAATAGTTGGGTCTTTCAAAGCTGAAAACTTGAAGAAAATGTATCATCTTTCAAATCCACAAAAGATATATGATAAGAATTTCCTTCATAATTTTTTATATGAAAGCAACGATGAGTCAGAGCTTATAAGACAATGGAGATGGGATCCAAATAATCATAAGGACGAATAAAAGGGTATGTATTCTATATATTCTCTCATTCGTCCTCATTTATACACTGCTGGAATGATGTGTAGGTTGTTTGGATACCTAAATACAACAAATTTTATAGTTGAATGGGTTCCGCTCATAGATGTTGTATCATATTCCTACATAATGGATTGGGCCACTATCCTATCGAATAATATAGCCTTCCAAATCCTAGCCTACAGAAAAAACCAAAAATTCTATGCTAAGATACTTCTCCCTTTTTATATGAGCGCATATATTATGGATGTCATGTGCTTTACCTCTGATTTTCCCATCCATGGGATGGAAATGGACCTTGGAAGACCCTACTCATATCCATATCTATCACAATATCCTCTCGCAGTCTAATTTTCAATCCCATTTTTATAAAATATGTCATGGAGTCATGTTACCTCTACATCAAGATGTATTTGGTGAAAAGGCCCAAATATTATCTAATGAATCCAGGGATGATTTCATAGCCATAAGAAAATGGTTTGGAGAAGAATTATTTAATTATGTTAGCATTTTTGGTAGTCTAGCGAGGCCTCATGTTCTCCCACTCTATGTCCCTAATAAACTCTTGGCCCGAGAAGTTTCCTATCAAACTATGGGAAATGGAGTAACCAAAGCTCTGAAAGAAGCCAAGCAATCTTCCTGGCCATCATTCCCCATCCACTGTGGAGTGTATGCTCTAGATAATTTGAAGCATGTTGGGCTTGAAATTAACCAGATACAATGTCTAAACTTTCCCACCATTCTCGGCAGGCAGTACGACCCAAACAAAGTGGCTCAAAGTTTCATAAATTAGGTTAAAGTGAGAAAATTCATACATGAGAATGATTACATTGATGATCTATTTGAGTATACCCAAACATACCTACATGTAGAGAAGTTGGTAAAAAAATATCTCAGTCCAAAGCAGATTAATGAGTTCAAGGAATATAGGAATAAAAGGTTGGATAATCTCCCTCTTAACACATTGAGGGTTTCTCAACTAGTTTTACAAACAGAGTAGGATTTAACACAGTCTTCAAAGGAAAACGATGTGACACAGAGAACAAAAGAGACCATGTCTACAGAGAAAAAAACTGGTGAAATATTCTTTAGCAGTGATTTTTATAAGGTCTAGGATTAGTTTGATCATTAAATTAAAAGGATCGTAAGAGGAAAAGAACTCAATTACAAAAGAAACAATCAACACTCCTAAGACTAATAAGCAGAGTCCTCTTATGTTGGGGCTTTTGAAAAATCTGTAAATACAGATCATGTGGAATTCATCTAGGCACACCCTTCTTCATATATTCTTCTTAAAATCGAAGAGATTCCTCCTCTCGACATATTTTACAGTCCTAAGCATAGGGCCTTAATAAGCAAGTAAAGGAAGAGGAGGAGAGTTGAGCAATCCCAGGCACTAGTCCCTGGAAATGTATCATTAGATGTGGTGTGGAAGGATGTACAAACCAACCCTCCTAATGACTTAACTAGGCTATTGCAGTTTGTAGGAGCCTATGCAACAACTACCATCGACAAAGATTCAGAGGTGCGACAATTAATCAAAGACAAATATGACAGGATTCAACAGTTAGAACAAGAATTGTTAATAGAAAAATACAGCATTGATCATCAATGGGAGGTACAACTATCACAATTGCAACATATCTTTAATGAAATTGAACTCCAGCATGAAACTGACATCAAGGTTAAAGATGCTAAGCTACAATAAATCCAAGTAACACTATTACGGATGAAATAGGTAACCTGACCTAAAAACGGGAACTCTAGCCCAAAAAGTCTCAAAAAGCATGAAAAATACCCCAAAAACAAAAAGTGTGTCTTCCAGAACGCACTTGGTTTTTTTTTAAGGTCAAATTTCAACATTTTATAAAGTTATGCTAAAAACAAAATTGTTTGTTGAAAAAAGGATTGAAAAAACACCCTCAAAACAAAACCAGTTGATGCTGGAATAACAAAAAAAAAAATTGTCATAATTTTGACACTTGTAACAATGGAATTAAAGACAACATATTAGGACATTTTTTAAAATCGTAAATTTCTAACGTTTTTGATATATGATGTTAAATATAAACAAATGCATGTCTGAAGGGCTTATCATTTCAAACAATTTTCCTTCATGTTGTTAAACATAAAATATCTTGACTCTAAACAACCCCAAAATTGTAATTATTGTCAACCATAACATTAAAGATAAAATTTTGTAGCGCATAAAAACCTTAATGACAAGTTGTAAATCCAAAGTTTTTCAATCTTAATTGTTCAACATACTTGAACAATGAAATTATGGAGAAATTATAAGACTTAAACAATTTTAAAAAATGAACAAGTAAATGAAAAAATTAACATTGAACAGAAACAAGTAAGAGTAATTTTAATTTTAAAAGATAAAAACTTATCTTTTTTCAAATCTTAGCATAAGACAAATTTAAATGTAATTTCAACCAAAACCTAAAAATCAAGCATCAAAACAAAGTGTTCCCTTTCAATGACGCATATAATTATTAAAAATTTTAAAAGTATCTTATACCAAATGGTAACAATACATAATATCATGGTAATATCACTGCATAATCTAAAAATTCAACATTAGTTTCTATTTTCTATTTTACTTATAATTAAATATCAACATTGGTACATTGAATATAACATAAATTATTTTTGTAATTCATTGTTGCATTGTCGATATTCTAAAGAAATGAATTCTTCATAATTAAAACATATAATCCAACAAACATAAAAATGTCTCATAACTTCATGAAAAATGAGATGGAAGTCAAAATTTTTATTTCAAGTTACCATGCAAACATCAATTACATAAAAGTGTCTTAGATAGTTATTCAAAATCAACCATAGGTTCTGGCACACCATCAAAACCTACATCTTCAGATGAATGGCTCGATGCAAATGAAGATGATCCATATTCTTCTCTTTCATCAACTAGTGCTCCATCTGATTCAACATGCATGCCCACCATTTCAGAGCTCAAAAGTATTGTAGATCTACGTCTACATTCTGCAGAGTCCCATCTCAATAGTAATTGTTCTAGTGGCAATTTCTTCAAAATATTTATGGTCTGCAACCGAAGAGTTCCTCTCTTTGTCAAATTGAAGTCATAAACATGTCAACATCCTCTAATTTTAAGACATCTGTGTGGCGACGATTTATATTTGTGCCCATTATTTATCTCTTTCTGCCAATTCTTTTTTCCACTACCATCTCTGGCTTGTACACACCATTGAAAGGGTGGGTACTTGTGGCATATCAATGTACATCAACAGCTGTAATCTCTTCATTTTCATTAATGACCTTTATAACCTTGGCAATCCAGAATGGATAGCCAAGTGGATCTTCATCTGCTAACACTGCTATCATGCAACCCTCCTTAAGATCCTGCACATAACCCCTGTAAAGGTCTTCCATGGCTTCACGTTGTGCACGTGATCTTCTAGAACCAATATATATTTCTATTTCCTCTACCTATGGGGAATTAATAATAGCTTGAGGCTGTTGTTGTTCAACATTGTGTGTTTCCTGATGTTCATGTTCATTTGGCATATTTTTTGGCCAAAAAAAAGGATTCTTCAAAAGCGAATCCCCATTTATTGATCTGGAAATCACATCACTTTGATTACTGAAAAAATACTCCCACCAAACTAAATCAGCAACATCCAAGTACTCATATGTATCTCTAATACATCTTTTAATTTCCTCTAGACATTCAGAATAATTTATGTCTCTCTTCTGCCTTCGTGCATTATGGAGTTCAGCAACTGACTGTAATAACAATATCTTTGATGAAAATATTGGACGCTATGGAATGAAATTAAAAAATGCTAAACCTAGTGATGGTCCCCATTCTTCAAAAGTTGAATACTTCTTGCCCCATATAAGTGTTATCCCCTCAATTTTTTTGATAAAAAATTGATGCTGGAAGCTAATGTCGTTAAGTTGTTCAATGCATTTCTCCTCACCATGCGATCCAAAAATAAACCTTCGCATGTCAATAGTTTCTTCCAACACATGAAAAACAGGCTCTGGAATGTACGATTTCTTAATACATTCAATTAATGATGGCAGGCTCCCAACACCTTTCCTCCTCAATATTACTGAAAAACGACTGAACATTTGATCAATATGATCATGAGTATGCCCAACAAGAAGGAAACCAACCTTTATCTTTTTAAAAATCCCCAATTCAACGAGCATGTTTAGATACCCAAAAAGAACTTGATTTTTGTTCTCACAACTTGTGTTGTCTAATTGTAAATACAAAACTTCAAGAAGAATCCCAGACCAATGAGTAACCACATCATGGATTATAGTTATGGTCAGATTTGCATCATTGTGAATATTTGGAGTTGTGAAGAAAACTCTTGGAAACATCTTCTCATTAAATACCATACAACCAACCAAGTGAAACTGAATGAAATTTTCCTCCTGTCATTTTTTGGTGTGAGGAAAAAATGTGGAAGAAGTGTTTTCTTTTGGTCCATACCATCAATTATCAATCCCAGATATTTATTTGGATGATCATAACACTTCTTTCGATGTTTATACAACTTTTTCCTTTCACTTGTTTGCTGATTGCGATGGTCTTAAAGTTCTTTGACAACGAAATCTGTACATCAAATAAAAGAAACATATGAATAAATATATTTTCATAGTTGATAAGTATCAAATTTTAAAAAACAATGTTTTGAACACATACCTCTTTCTGCCCCTTGACATTTATCTCTTTTTTCTTTAAGAGAGGCACATGTGCTGCAAATCCCCATCCTTGTCTTCTTAGGAATACGAATATTGTTGAATTCAGTTTTCCATATCCTTGTAAAATAAGAATATGTAATAAAAATACGAATTCTTTCAACAGCTTCTGCATAATCTTTGTATAACATGAATATTTCTCGTCACAAGAAATTATCTGGAATATGTATTGTATCTTTATTTGGCATACACTCTCCATGATTTGAAAAGTAGTCTTTCATCCATGTCTTAGCAGTATTTGAAAATGGCCCCACCTCCCATTTATAACGTGCTTCTGAATAATATGTGGGATCCCTTTCCAATCTATCCTGGATTCTTGACAAACGAAAATTACCAATTGAATGCAACATTTTGAACACCTTTTTGCAAAGCAATACATTCCCAATATGATAATCATAACCTGCTAATGTAGATTGCATGCAACCCACTAAATATGAATTTTGCATGCTTTTATTCATTGACATATATGTTTTCCTTTTCTCCAAAACAAAGTTGAAATCCATATTTTTCAAGCAATCCCTTCGACAACATTCACTTGAAATCAAATGAATGACAGAACTTCTTTTTGTGAGATATTTTGTCCTTGCCCTTGTATAACTGAAATGCTTTGGATTGATATGAAAAGGTCTACTCCGACTCCTAGTTGCAATATTTTCTTGCAACGGCTTCATCATTCCATCATCCTTTGTAAAAGTAGTTTCATCACCATTAGGAGGAATATTATCCCCACTATCATCATCCTCAACATAGTTAAGAAATTCATCAACATCATTTCCTGGAAAATTTTCTTTACCATGATCAGTTGAAGAAAACATTTCACAAGAATCATCGGCACTTTTGTAACCCCGACTCAAAAGAAATTCTTCACCATCTTGACCCATGCTTTCAAATTCTTCCCTGGGAGGATTCAATTCTTCATCACCATGAGTGTCTTTGAAATGGTCACTTGGAGAAAATGCAATATTCAGATATGTGCCTTTAAAATTATCATTTGCAAGAAACTCTTCATCCTCCCCTTCCTCAGTGGTGCTCTCATAATCCTTGGGATTAGGCATAAGTGGAAGCTTTGAATTTGTATTCACTATAATTTCTTCATCCTTCCCCTCCCCTTCCTCACTGATGCTCTCATAATCCTTAGGATTAGGAATAAGTGAATGCCTTGAATCTATATTTATTGGAAATTCTTCATCCCCCCCTTCATCGGTGGTTAAATTATAATCGTTATGATTAGGATGAAGTGAAAATTTTAGCTTTGGAAATTCATCCCCGTCTTCATCAGTGGTGCTGGCATAATCCTTAGGATTAGGACGAAGTGGATATTTTGACGCTGCAAATTCTTCATTCCCCTCTTCCTCAGTGGTGCTGACATAATTCTTAGGATTAGGACGAAGTGCATATTTTGACTTTGCAAATTCTTCATTCCCCTCTTCATCTGTGGTGCTAACATAATCCTTAGGATTAAGACGAAGTGGAAATTTTGACTCTGGAATTTTTTCGTCCCCCTCTTCATCAGTGGTGCTTGCATAATCCTTAGGATTAGGACGGAGTAGATATTTTGACACTGTAAATTTTTCATTTCCCTCTTCATCAGTGGTGCTGGCATAATCCTTAGGATTGGGATGAAGTGGATGTTTTGACTCTGAAACATTATCATTCCCCTGTTCATCAGTGGTGCTCGCATAATCTTTACGATTAGGAAGAATTTGATATTTTGACTCTGGAAATTTTACATCCCCCTTTTCATCAGTGGTGCTGGCATACTCCTCAGGATTAGGACAGAGTGGATATTTTGAATCTGCAGATTCTTCATTCCCCTCTTCATTTGTTGTTCTTGCATAATCCTTAGGATTAAGCTGAAGTGGATATTCTTCATCTCCCTCTTCATCAATGGTGTCCTCATAATCCTTGGGATTAGGACGAAGTGAAACTTTTGACTCTGGAAATTCTTCATCATGCCCTTCATCATTGTTGCTTTCATAATCCTTAGGATTAAGAGTAAGTGGTATAACTGGCGCTCGATTTATAGAAATTTCATTTTTCTGTGCCTCATAATTTTGTTCTCATCATCTTTAGGATTACGACCAAGTCGATTTTTTGACTCTCTATTCATGGTGAACGAACTCCCATTATATTCATCACTCTGAATAGAGTTGTTGCGTGACAAAGATGTTGATGTTGTACAAAGAAAACTTCGCTATCAAAAGAAACCATGGCTTTCAACAAGAATAGGTTGAATGATACAAATTCCTCTCCCACTTACAATATATAGCTTAAAGACTGAAAATTTCCCTCCAAAAAAATTCGCAAAAAAATTTCCCTCCAAAATTTCCCCACAAAAAATTTCGCGAAAAACTCTCTCCAAAATTTTCATTTCAAATATTTAGTACAAATATTAGTCAAAAAATGTATGTAACATTTTTTTAATAAACTGTTTGTGTTGAAATATTTTACCGATATTTATATTAAAAATATCCACAAAATATTTCTATCATGGATGCCTTCCAAACTAAAATAATGTTTTTATTTCAATGATTTAACATTGACTAGATGTAAGTATTAACTATAATATTACTATAATATCTACATGCAAATATTAACTATAATGACTACATGTAAATATTTTAAATTTTAAATTTTAAACTTACGTTATATTCATCTAAAATTTATTTCAAAATTTATTAATAAACTGTTGGTCTTCAAATATTTCACCATACTTTCTATTCAAAATATCCACAAAATATTCCTTTCATGCATGCTTTCGAAACAAAAATAATTTTCTTATTTGAATGGTTTAAGATTGACTACATGTAAATATTTTAAAAAATAACAACATGTAAATATTAACTATTTAAACTATAATATTAACTATAATTAACTGCATGTAAATATTTTAGATTTCAAAATTTAATCCCATGATTTTAAACATTGAGTATATGTAAATATTAACTATGATAATTAAATGCAAATATTAACTATTTTATCTATAATATTAACTATAATTAACTACATGTAAGTATTTCATATTTTAATTTTTAATCTGAGATTATATTTGAATTATTCAACATTCAGCACATGTAAATATTAAATAAAATATTAACTATGATAACTACATGCAAATATTAAGTATTTTAACTATAGTATGAACTATAATAAACTAAATGTAAATATTTGAAATTTGAAATTTTAATCCCACATTCGTTAAACAGTAAACCAATTAGACAATATTCGTTATATAATAAGAATGATTGTTTTCATTCATCACATCACATCAGGTTTTCTAGTATTTGTTAGAGCAAATTTGTGGAGGTGTTGCATTGGCATTGGTAACTTCGTGGAGGCATTGCATTGGCATTGGAGGCGTTGTGTTGCTATTGGTAATTTTGTGGAGGTGTTGCATTAGCATTGGTAACTTCGTGAACACATTGCATTGGCATTGGAGGCGTTGTGTTGCTATTCGTAATTTTGTGGAGGCGTCGTGTTGGCATTAAAGACAGCAATTCTTTGCATTTCAAAGGTTAGTTTTTCTTCTATTCTGTTAATTTAAAGACGATTTTGGGGAAAATCTGTTTTTCTATAGTTTTTTGTGTCCAAAAACTACTTTTTTAAGGTTTTTAGGTTCAAAAACCATAATTTTTTAATATTTTTTAGTGAAGAAAATGAAAAAAGAACTAAATTTTTTAGGGTTTTAAGGACAAAAATTTAGAATTTTTTTTCTTTTTTAAGACTTGAAGGTTCATCTAGACAGAAAAATCCATAAAACAACCATGTACATAAAAAAAGAGTAATATTATAACATTTTTTATTTGTTTTTTTTATCATAAATATATCAGTGGTTTCATTATTTAAAATGTTTTTTTTTTGTTTTTATTTGAGAATTTTTTGATTTTATATTCTATTTTTTTTTTTTTTTAAATCTTAGTTTTATTCTTTTTAATTTTAGCTCTTCAATTTTATTTTTTCTTTATTGTTTTGTTATATATCATATTTTTTTTTTTTTTTAATTGTATTGTTATATAATTTTTTTTTTTTTAATTTATTGTATTGTTATATTAAAACAAATGTTTTAATTAACTAATTTATTATATTGTATTGTTTTTTTTATTTTTTTATATAATGTTTAAAAACAAAACATAATTGTTATTTAATAAATTGTTTTTTTTTTAAATATATATTTGTTATATTTTGATATTTTTAACAATTTTTTTTATTAAATAATGTTTTGATAATTATTTATTAATTATATTATATAAAAAAAAAAATTTAAAAACAAAATTTAAAAAAAAAATGCGATGGGCCGTAGACAGAGCGCGCCCGAGGGGCGCCGGAGGCCGGCGGGCGGCGCCACGGGGGCTACCCAGCCGGCCGTAGGGCCCACCTCCCTACCCAGCGGGGGCCTTGCGGCCGGCTGGGCAGCCCCCGTGGCACCGCCTGCCGGCTGGGCAGCCCCTGTGGCACCGCCTGCCGGCCTTTGACGCCCCGCGAGTGCAGTCTGCATCGCAGACTGCACCCCGAAATCGGCCTCCCCGCCCAGCGGGGCCCTGCAGTTAGCTGGGCAGCCCCCGTGGCATCACCCGCCGGCCTCTAGTGCCCCGCAGGCGCAGTCTGCCAGCAATCGTCCTCCCCACCCAGCAAGGGTCCTGCGGCCAGCTGGGCAGCCCTCGTGGAGTCGTCCGCCGGCCTCTGGTGCCCTGCGGAAGTAGTCTGCGGCAGACAGCGCCCGCGGGGCGCCGGACGCCAGCGGGCAGCGCCACGGGGGCTGCCCAGCCGACCTCAGGGCCCCCGCTAGGTGGGGAGGTCAATTCCGAGCAGACCGCGCCCGCGGGGCACCGGAAGCCGGTGGGCGGCGCCACGGGGGCTGCCTAGTCGGCCTTAAGGCCCCCGCTGGGCGAGAGGCCGTTTTCAGCCTCCTTGCCCAGCGGAGGCCCTAATGACGGCTGGGCAGCCCCCGTGGAGCCGCCCGCTGGCCTCTGGCGCCCCGCGGGCGCGCTCTATGTATGGCCCATTGCATTTTTTAAAACTTTTTTTTTTTTTTAATAATTTTTTTTTTAATTTTTTTTTTTAATTTGTTTTAATAAAACAATTTTTAATATTTTTTTATTTTTTATTTTTTAATAAAAAAATTAAAAATTAATAAAAACATTGTTATATATAAAAATAATAAAAAAATTGTTATATAATACAATAAAAACATTGTTATATAATAATTGTTAAAAATAAATAAATAAATTAAAATAATAATAATAATAATTATTAAATAACAATTATGTTTTGTTTTTAAACATTATATAATTAAAGAAAAAAACAATACAATATAATAAATTAAAAAGAAAAACATTTGTTTTAATATAACAATACAATAAATTAAAAAAAAAACTATATAACAATACAATTATATATATATATATAACATTTGTTTTTAAAATTTAAATATTTAAATTTCTTTTTAAATTTTTTTTTTTTTTTTTAAATTTAAGTATTAAAATAACATTATAAAAAATTTAATTTTTTCTTTTAGTTTGTTTAATTGCTTTTATTTTATTTTGTTTATTTTTATTTAATTACTATGTAATGTGAAATAGAAATTTGTAATTTTCAAATATATTAAAAGATTATATAAATTTATAAACTTTTATATTAAATTTTTATAATTTTAAGTTTATAATTTTTTATTTAATTGCTATGTAAAGTAAAATAGATTTTTATTTTATTTTATTTTGTTTATTTTTATTCAATTGCTATGTAATGTAAAATTAAATTTTAAAATTTTAAAATATATTAAAATATTATAAGTTTTTTTAATAAAATCATTGCCTTAAAAAAATAAAATTTAATTTTAACATTTGTTATAAATAGTTAGTAATTTTTTTGTTTTTTTTTTAATATTAAACAAAAACTGAAGTTTGAAAATAATAGTTTATTTTTTTTAAATTGTTTTATACAATTTAAACACATTTTTAAATTTTTTATAAAATGTATTCAAAACATATTATATAGATATATATACATATGATTTATAATATTTTGTTTTTAAATGAAAATTTTTATAGTTAATTTTACAGCTTTAATTTCAAACTATTTAGTTTTAGAAATAAATTTTGTTTATTAAATTTATTTTATCTGCAATATTTTTCCATTAACTAATATATATATATATATATATATATATATCAGGAAAATGGCATCAAAAAATATTTCTGTGAATGTTTCTGCACCTAGGGCAGCAGCTCCCAAATCTACGGCAGCAGTTTCCAAATCTACAGTTGCAGCTCGACACACTATGGATACAACTCCCAAATCTAAAGTTGCAGCTAGATGCACTATGGACATTGTTGGACGCAATAAGGATATTGTTGCACACACTAATAAAAGTCAAGCAAGTGGGGCACCAGGTTCATTAAAGCTTATTTCTGATTGGAAGAACGCCGAGGAAATAGATAAAACCGATTTCTCATGGTATCTTGAAGACAGTGAAATAGAGGCTGATATACACATCTATCTGATTTGTGGTATGATTGACTTAAATGATCCATATGATGTGATGGGCAGAGTACGAGACATATGTATGGTCCCGAATACAAACACTATTTATGTTCTTGCAAGGAAGGCTCAGAAACGTGAGAAGGTTAGATATCGTCTATCAATCGTCAAGTATGACATAGATGAAATATCTTCAAAATTTTCTGAAGAAATATCAAGCAACATTGCAAATAACATTGTAAGTATGCTTATTTTTATTTCCTCTATGAATTATTGTAAGGATGATTCAATTTTTTATAAATTATTGATCATTGACATGTTTTATTTTGTTTCATAGGATTTTGTTCCAAGTCTTTCAAACATGTTTGAAGGTATTTATATGTTGGTGCCAAATGTTATGGATGTGATCAACACTTTCCACAAAGACAAAGCAGAGGAAAGGAGATTGAAGAAAAGAGAAATAGCTCGTGACACCGCAATAGTACAAAGAGGGGATCAACCAAGAGTCACTAAGGTGGGTCAATCTAGTAAACTTAAACATGTTTCTTTTGAAGGTGTCAAACATGAAACATAAATTATGATAGAATTAGTGAGGAGGAGATTAGAACTGTTGTGAAAAAGGAGAAAACAGATCAGACACCAAAAAGAAAAATCGCCAAATATGTCTCTCTTTTACCTCATGAAGGAGAGCTTGTTTATAAAAAAACTGAGATGTTATCCAATAAGACTAGGAAATGAAATATTAGTGAACCTGTAAAGGTCGTGAGCAGCAATGAAGAACAAACTTAAAGCTCTCACGGAAGCAGAGAAATCATAACACCAGGTGCTGAGTTAGAGGATGGCATTATTAAAACAAAACAAAATGCTATTCGACAAGAGTTGAGGAAGAATAAATTAATTCTTGGTGGCCAAACAATTGAGCTTAATGTTAACCAATTTTATGGCCCAGATGAAGGACAATCTCAATATCAAATTAGAAAGGCCCATCACCTACATGTACATAATCTGAAAACATTGTTTAGGTTCAATCCATATGCGCATGTGGTGGATTATGTGGTTCTTGTCGATCCATGTCAGGTTCCCAAAAAACAAGCATTTGACAAGACAAAATGTTTTGATTATAAATATTATGTAATTGGAGGGAACCATTCGATAGAGGCTAAGAGACAATTGATTGCAGAATATCCCAATAACTATCTTTTTCAAACAGTGAAATACATCATTTACGCTGGCTTAACAAAAATGGAATCAAAGTTATTGGCATGGGATCATAATGCAGATAATGAGTACATAATGAAAATGACTTTCATCCAAAGGGTCAGATTTATTCATAATGAATTCATATAAAAATGTGGTGGGGATAAGACACAAGTTAGTGTAGCATTTCGAAAGGAATATTTAATGGAAACAGGTTATCAAATTGATGAAAAAAAGAAAAAAGATGTAAAATTGAATACAAATCTCTTTAGAGGCACAGATAACATTTTTCAGTTGGAATTTAGAACTGGGGATGTATGGGATTTGATTGATGAGATTTTTGATCGGTGGGAGAATATTTCCATGAAAAATTAGAAGGTTAGAAAGAGTAAACCCATAATATGTACTAACAGTAAGGGGGGTCCTGAAATGAAGCAGCTTCCAGAGGATATGACTATCACACCTTGGAGAACAATGTAAGGTGTGAAGGATGATAAATTAGTCAAATCAGTATTAGCCTGTGTGAAGTCGGGTGAATTATCAATGGAAGAAATGTGTGTAGAATTTCAAAAGTAAGTTTCTTGAATTATTTCTTATCTTTCTTTCATTATAATTTTCTTTTAAATAAAACATAATGATGTTGGTAGAATTTGTTATACATGTCAATATATTAACGCTTTTAACTTGATTTATTCAGTCAATTTTTTTTTATGAAAATACAAGAACACATGGTTAAAATGTTGAATGAAGACAGTTGGGATGATGTTTTACGTAACTACCCAGAAGCAAGTTCTACATCAACACTAAAAGAGTTTTATATTGCATTCAATAAGGTATGTTGATTTATAAATTCATTTTATTCATATTTAAACTATTTTTATTTTATTACTTATATATATATATATGTCATTAAAGATGTCGAAGAAGGATGGAAATGGAGTACCATATACTTTCAAAAGCTTTATTGAAAAAATTAAGATGGAGAACATGAGAAGGAAGCGTCTTATGAATGTTGAACTAGATCCTACTCTTAATCATTACATTTGGAATGGGCTCGACAGTGTCCAATATCAAATAATACAAGGTGATCGTGAAGACATTTCATCACTAATACCTAAAAGGGAATATGGCCTAGTTATTGCAGATATTCCTCATGGTTTCAATTTCCCAGACATTGAATATGATAGAGAACCATATACTTATCAAGTTTTTAGTAAAGTGGTTACGGGTTTTCAAGAAGTGACAACATCACCACTTTGGCGATTTGTGACATTTCATTCAGACACAAAGTTTCCAATGTTATTAACAAGCTTCAAGGGTAAAGCAAACTCAAGGATGCAACTTACATGGTAAGATTTTGAAATTGTATGTTTGATTCCTCCTAAAAAAATTTATTCATGTAAAATTTAATTGAACTTTTACTATGTTATGTTATAGGCAAAAGTCAAATATTGTTTCTTTCGAAGATCAGCCTATTATAAATGATTGTGAGTTCATCCATGTTGAATGTTGGACAAAAGACGATAGCTATAAGCATATTATTATGAATCGAGTAGATGGGAAGAGTCATATTCAAGTATTGGTTTATAATGCAGTTGTAAGAAAACTAACAATGAGGATAAAGATGCAAAAGGAGATATATTTAACATTTATCAAAAACCACAAGCATTGATTAACTATCTTATAGATCTATGTTCAAATGAAGGAGAATGGGTTTTGGATTTATTCTCAGGTTCAGGTAAGTTTTATTATACAAATTTAAATTTAAATATTGTCTTTTTTACTTTTTATGTCTCCATACTAATTTTCTTACTTATTTTTTTATGCTTGATGATTAGGTACAACACTAGCATGTTGCCTACTAAAAGGAAGAAATTGCATTGCCATTGAGAAAGACCCAGCTCAATGCAAATTTATTCAACAAAGAATTAATTCTCTTAAATTCCTTCGAGATGCAAAGCAAGAAGTTGGTTTGAGGAAAGGAGATTTTAATGAATCACGTGTGGCAAAAAAAGCAAAGGAACCTCAACCACCATTATATGGAATGATTGGAAATGGACACTTTAGAAGATTTGCTGACATGAAAGATCCATTAGAAGAAGACAATGATCAAAATGAAGAAGAAAATGTTGCGGAAGAAGCCATCAATGCTATTCTAGATGATGTTGAAGATGTATTAGTTGATATTGTTGATGATGTTTAAGTTATGCTTGCAAACAAAACTTGTTTTTGAGAACTATTAATCTATTTTACTTGTAATGTTTAGACTTTGATATTTTATGAGAACAACCCTTATTTTTTGCAAAAAACATGTGATTGCTATTATTTTTTGACATAAAATTCAATAAAAATGTTATTTTCTTAAGTTTTTTTTGTTAAGATTCTCCCAAAAAATTAGTTTATTTAACATGTTTTTTCCAACAAAAAGTTTGCAAAAGTGTATTTTTTGCATTGTATTTATATTGAAAAATTGTATTTTTTTGTCATATGGTTCAAAATATTGGTTTTTTAGCGACAATTATTTGATGTGCATTGAAAAATTATTTAACAATACATAAACATGTAGAAAATATAAACTTTAGAATATTGACCCTTTTTCCATCTTTTATCTATGTGAAAAAGTGAAGTATCATTACAAGTTTTTATTTTTAAAAAAAATATTATTTTTTTTATTTTTAAAACACAAGTACATAGATGCACTTAAAAATAAACATCTCACGGAAGAAGAAGACATTAGAAAATATATAGTGTCAAAATCAATCCTATAAAAAAACGTTGGTGATGATACACCACCACTATTCAAAATCGACATAAAAAACATCACATAAAAAATAATAATAATAATAATAAAAAAACAAAATGAAAAAAACTTAAAGTAACAAAAACATGCTCAAATTTTTTTTTCTTGATTCTGCATCACCACTTTTTCAAAATCAGGTGTTTTTCTTGATACTTCAAAAAGTAGGTAAAAATGAGGATACCTATTTCATCGGTAATAGTATTAATTCAGAATTGAGAAATTAAAGGATAATCCTAAAATTAATGATTTGAGGAAAGGAGTGGAAATTTACACCCTCCTAGCTCAGCAGCAGGTGGTATTTTCCCAAAAATTGGCAGTAATCAATGATCTATGTAATGCAAGTGATTTACTTACGAATCAATCGTCTAATCTGAGCATGAATTTCGATGACATTGATGAAAATATTTCTGAATATATCACATGGAAATATAGCGCAAAAGGAATAGCATAAAAAATTCCAAGGATAGAGGATTCACACAAAGAAATCCTCTTTACAAACTGGGATATAAAATTAAAACAAGCATAAAGAGCCATCTTCAGAGCAAGAGATATCGCAAGCCATATTACTGGCACTATCAGTGACAACCTTTTTATCACTAATCTAATTCCTTGCCTGATATTAAAATATTAATGAGATCATGGCAGGAATGGTCCAAGAAGAAGGAGGATAATATTAAAAAATTATCAAAGTTAAACCGTGAAAAGTATTGGCAATATCTGGTAAAGCCATATATCCAATGACTAATGTTGTGATGCCTTGCCGACACAACTTCTCGCATTCTTCTTATGCTTTCAGATGCAGTGTATATAGAACAAATATGCATAAGGCCAACTCAAATTCCTGAATTAAATCCCATGATGGATATATGTGAACTAAAGAAACAAATGGGAAAACATACATCTTCCCATTCTTCAATATATTGTTCAAACATACTATATTTTTATTCTCTTTACTCTTATTTTAAGGATGGTTGTTCAAACCTCCTTGGCATTTTATGTATTTACTATTTTTACAGTTCAATTCTTAACTATAAAAACCCTTTCAGGTCTTTTAGAAAAGGGTTCTTAATTTTTGTAAAGAAGTCTTTAGAAAGTTTCACTATTGTACCCTTTTTAATCATCTTAATAGAAAGGTTGGACCAAGGCTATTCGTTTCATGAACAGAGTTATGATATATCAGGTACTTCTATCTTCATATGATTTTTGTGTTTACATATTATTAATAGCCATATTTCTCTTCAAATTGTTTTGTTATATATATTCCTTAAATACAATTGAGCATTAATTCAATACTGAACATGTGAGATTTCCATCTTCAAATATATTTACAAGAAAACCATATCTTTAATGTGATATAAGTTTAACCATTAATTTGATTAACTATTTAATCGAATTAATCATATTTTCTTGTGTTTAATTCTTTTAGTGTTTGACAATCTGTATTATCTTCCACTTGAGAAAATATTTGAAATCGTATATAAAGAGTATAATTAAGTCTTAAGATATAGATAAATAGACATATACATACTTAGTTTGGTATTAATTCCATTTATCACATCCATTTCACTATTTTTATACCTCACACCCACTCAATTATATTTCAAAGGGAAACTCGTCCCATTATCCCCAGTCGGAGACACTATTCCAAACAAAAATGGAACGTTTTTCAAGTTCCCAACCGAGTGGTTATCCCCGATGTTGAGCAAAATATTTTTGAGCCCTCAACAGGGTCAAAGGAACAATTTGACCCCTTGATGGTTTTTTTGTGAACAATTTGATGACCATCAAGTTAATTGATATAAACCTCGTAAAAAAAAACCAACCTAGAGGAACAAACGCTCGGGTCAAGCTAAGGTGGAAAAACGGCTGGATAGGTTTTTTATGAATGAAGATATGATAAGAATAATTTCTCTCTTTGGAAATGGGTGGGGATGGGAGGTGATTTAGACCATTTCCCCATTCTCTTGGAGCTAACAGGGAGTAGTTGAAATCTAGGTAGCCCTTTTATATTCAACCCTGGCTGGCTCCAAGAGGAAATTTATAATGAGCCAGTGAAGGAAAACTAGATTAAATACTCCTCTAACCAAGGCACACCCATCACTCACCATTTAATGGAAAACCTCAAAAGAATGAAACAGGCCACAATCATCTAGGAAAAATAAAAAAAATATAATGGAAGAGGCAGATCTCAAAATTATTGAAGAAACCCTAGAAATATTGGAAAGCCCAGGGGAGATGGTTATGAGACATAAGAATACAAAGAAAGGGCTAAAATAGTTGGAAATTACAAAAAGAAAGAAAGAAGAGAAATGGAGACAAAAAGTAGAGAAATTTGGCTTGCTTTAGGGGATGAAATTTCAAATTTTTTCCATAATTATGCTAGGGTAAGAAAGAACATAAACACTATTTTCGAAATGCAGAAATAATATGGAAGTAGTGAAAAAACATTTGTTGAATTAGAATCAATGTGGAGAGATCACTTCAAAGTCCTATTCATAGCCCTAGAACAAGCAACCATCGCATAAGTAATATAGGCCACCCAACATTTTCCCATATATATGGAGGAGGAAGAAAATGAAAAACTTTTGGCTTTGGCCACGAAAGGAGAAGTAGAAGGAGTTATCAAATCAATGCAAAAATATAACATCTCGGAACCAGATGGATGGACAATTGAATTATTCCAGCATTTTTTTGAGCTGGTATGAGATGATATTACTTAGGTGGTGGAGGACTCAAGTATCAAAGACCAGATTTATGAGCCCTTTAACTCTACTTTCTTGGCCTTAATCCCCAAAAATGATGATCCCAAGACCTTTGAAGAATTTATACTAATATCTCTTTGAAACTTCCTCTATAAGATTATAGCCAAGATCATATCTATCCAGTTAAAACCCATTTTGTCTATAAATGTCTCCAGGGAACAACTTGGCTTCCTAGATGGTCATCAAATTCATGAAGCCAGAGGTGTAGCTCAGGAAATTATGCACATCATTAAGAGGAGTAGGAAAAAAAGGATGATTTCAAAAATTGAATTTTCCAAGCCTATGACAGAATTAGTTGGACCTATCTGAGGTTTTTACTCACACATCTCGGCTTTGAAATTGCCTTCATCAACTGGATCATGGGATGCATCACAAATGTTATCTTTGCAGTCTTAATAAATGGTGCAACATCCCCTTTTTTTCATGCCCAGAAAGGACTCAGGCAGGGGTTCCCATTGTCTCCACTTCTCTTTTTATTCGATGCTGAAGGGTTCAGTCAAATAATCCTCACAAAAAAACATAGAGGAGATGTAAAAGGGATCGAGGTTTCCACAAACCTATTTTTTACCCATCTATTATTCATAAATGATATTCTTCTTTTCATCAATGGATTCAGGGTGGATCTCCAATAGTTAAAATAATATCTCAACAGGTTTCTGAAAGCTACAAGTATGTGTATTAATGAGCATTAGTCCTCTTTAGTTCGTGAAGGTTGTTCCCCAATAGAAATCATCAGAGCACAAACTCCCTTCTTCTTGAAGAAAAAACATTGAAGGATAGTCTTAAATACTTGGGCTTCCACCTCATACTGAATTCCTATAGAAAACAAGATTGGATGTGATTACTAGCCAAGATTTAAAAGCGTATATAACACTTGAAAATCAAATGGCTATCGAGGGCAGGAAGACTAGTACTGATAAAATCAATTTTAGTTGCAATCTCGGTATACTGGGTCGCCCTAAATTGGATTCCAAAAGGGATTATTTCCCAGATAAGAAAGTTGTGTGGATAATTTCTATGGGCTGGAGAAGAGGAAGGAGATCTCCCTTAGGTTGCATGGGAAAATATCTCTTCCAAAGGCATGGGGAGGTTGGGAAATAAAGGATCTACTAATGTTCGCATCATCATTGGAAAAACAATCTAGATGGTGTATCCTTTCCACTGATAATATCAAGAAGGCTATTGTCAAAATGAAATATATTCATCCCCTCCCCATTCACAAATGCGTGAGAAAACATGACAACAATTTTCCAAATGCATCTGTCACTTTGGAAATCCATAATGTAATCATTCAATATTATTAAAGAAAGTATTATGTAGCATATAGGGAATGGGGAAAAGGTAAAAATTGGTGCCTATCCCTAGGTTGGATTTAGAGAATGTTTTTCTCTTTCAAGGGATTTAACACTAGCCCTAAATTATCAAGGCATATTTTTTTTTAATTCAAGTGGTAAATTCTGGGCCTCTTTGATCTGGCATCGAGGATGGAAAATAGAGGTAGATTTACAGTTATATCCAGAGTGGGAGGAGGCTTGGCAGGAATATATCAAGTAATTACAAAGATATCATGTCAGGATAAGGAATCACATTGATGAACTGAGATGGGTCTATGCGCCAACTGATCTTTATTCTCCAAACTTTGGATACATTCATCAAATGGAAATAATGGTGTAGGGAGCCTAGCCATGGTGATTGAAATCATTATGGGAACTGAAAAGCCCTGAAAAGACAAGATTATTCTTTTGGTGCCTCCTTAGAAATAAAGTGCTGACATGGGAGAATCTTTGGAAAAGAAATAAACATGGACCTGGCTAGTGTGTTCTTTGCAAAAATGTGGAAGAGAGGATTTATCGCCTCTTTATAAGTTTTCCTTTAACTTTGGAAATTTTGGAATGAGAGTTGAGGCTTATGGGAATTAGAGAAAATTGGAGAGGTTTAAACATCAAATAAGTCTGGAAAAATTGGTGGAATGTAGTACCTGATGATCATTTTAGGAATATTCCACCTATAATAGTCTGGGGCATATGGTTGATCGGGAACAAAGGCATTTTCCGATACATTTCAAGATCCCCTTCCATAATAGCTATTGACTCTCTTGCAATTTTCTCCCTTCTTCTAGTTCCCCTGACGAGTTCAACTCGTAAAATGATCAGAGAGGAACTGATTAACCCACAAATATCATGGGCTTACTTTGATGGAGCTTATGATGCTCAAAGTAGATGTGGTGTTGGGCTGGTTGTTCATATAATCAATAACATAATCTTAAAATCTTCATTGGGCATTGGACCAGGAAAAAATAACTATGCAAAGATCTTCTCACTGAAACTTCTTCTATGTTGGGTTCGAGAAATTGGTTTAGCCTCGGTACAAGCTTTTGGTGATCCTTTAAGTGTTGTAAATTGGTTTAATGTAGTTCATAGATGTCAAAACCATGCTTTGATCTCACTCATAGAATAAATATTTACTTTAAAACATGATTTTGACTTCATATCTGTGTGCAACGTATACAGGGAAATAAACACAAAGGCGAACATCTTATTTAAAGAGGGTATTCAATAAGTTATGGGTAGATGGAAAATCCTAGAATCCATAGATGGGTTGACTCATGTTTACAAAACTACCTCCCTACAACTTTTGACAGGTCTTATGGCAGTTCATAGGCAGTGGCACATCTCATCTTATTTTGTTTTGATACAACTCTATAAAAATAAAATTATTATGCATTCTTGTTATAAGCATATATTTTTATTTCTGACAATTTTTTACAGTTTTTATCAGTGGATGTATGACATATATTGACATATGACTTATATGCGAGTTGTTTTCTCTATCTATGGAGAGGCCCAGGTTACTATTTTTGGCTTTTTGGTTCTTTCATCACTGATAGGGTTTTGTCATAGACTACATAGTATTTTTTTGTGTCTTCTGGTGAACACATAGAAACAAGAATTCTTATTCATCTACATACGTAAATTTTTATTTCCTTAATAAAAAGTTTAATTTTTCTCCGGGAAAAAAAAAAACTAGATTTTGATTTTATCTATAATATTTTATTATTTTCTGTATCTAGATCTATCTTAATATTTTGTTATAAATAGAGGGTTTTTCTCCTCATTCTTCACCATGACCATTATCATCATCCTCATTATTGTCCTGTGAGATTTGAGCTCCCATATTGAGTACAAGCTACCATCACCATTAGCACTATTTGTCCATTGTATACACTTCGAGAGAGAGAAAGTACAAAGCTGAAGCACAAGGCCTCAAAAGGATCCATCCCATGCAAGGGTATTTTTAGACCCAAGTCTACTTAATTCTCCTTATCAGGTGTAAATTGTTCCATTTTTAATAATAAAGTTGATATTATTCCATTGGGTTGTTACACTTTCTCTTGTTGTTATATGTTTCTATTTGCATGCCATCAATTGGCATGTTTTTCTAACTTTTTTCTCCAAATTTGAATCATATCAATAACCACATTTTGTTTTTAGGTTTGCTTGTCACCAACAACTTAAATATGGAATTTTTGGTACACTTCTCCAAAAACTTTACACTACCAAGCCCTTGAAATTTACTCCATTGTAGATAATCTTCCCTTATGTTATTCACATTTTTTACATCTTCCCATGATATACCTTCTTTTCCTTTCAAACTAAAGGTGGCTACTTTATTATTCATGTTCTCAGAATAGTTCTGTAGAACCTTTCCATTCCTAGCAACTAAGCTCCCGCATCTTTGAACTTATTCATCTCACCATCAAAGGTAGGGGGTTTGGCCTTTTTAAATTCTTATGGAATGTGCTTCGTTCCATTCATTTTATGGTGATGATGATGTCTCCTATGAGTAGAATCAAAGTGTTGTCCATGGGTACTAGATCCCCTCTCCGATGTAATCAATGGTGTACACCTTCTTGTTGTGTCCTCACTTTCCCACCTATGCCTTTTCCTGGACTTGCTTACATATGTCCCATTTTTTCTTTCTTCTTATTCCCTATGGCCCTATTTATTTCCATGACTAGCTACCGACCCATGTTGTCCTCACCTCTACGAGTCTAAAAGACTCCGTAAGATGTCCAAATTCACTTCTACTTTCCTTTCATGTGCTTTGAAAAGCCTTTCTTGTGCCTCAACCAACCTTTCATTGTCACCTTTACAACTTATTAATTCATCATTTAAGCTCCTTAGTGTGTCCACCCAATCAGGAGAGTCTCCCTCTCCTTGCTGCTCAATTGAACTTTCTTCTTGCTAATGTTTTGACCTGTCAAAATTGTACTCAACCATCTAGTTTTTCATTCCTTTGTCCTCTTGCTAAATTTGGTCTATTTACATTGACACAAAATACTATTAGATAAATAAAATATAAATGAATAAAAAAAATCATTACCTTAACATGTTTTGGTGAAGCTACTTGGTATGAGGCTACCTGAAACAAGTCATTCAAAGTTAGTGCATACATAACATCATTAATTGTCAAAATCAAGATGAACATATTATTAATGCATGTGTATATGATAATCCACATCAATATACTATATATGCATGTACAAATCACAACTAACATAAACAAGAAACACATGACATAAATTCCATGGAAATTAAGTCTAACACATAACATACATTATTATTTCCACCCTAACGTCCATTTTTGGAAACCTTGCTTTGATACCACCGATAACATGCCCCGTATTCACTCCAATAATAAGAGGTGGTTACTTGAAGAGTTTATTCCCAATGTGAAGTCATGAGAATGGGGTACACACACACACACACATATCCAAAGTAGTGTGCTTCATTTTTAGTTTGATAATTAGTATTTATTATTTTTTAGAATTTCTCTGCAGCTATAACATATTCATTAAGTTGTATGAATAATTATTATCTCTCTTATCCATGTAGATTACCCATTCTTTCTTCTCTTATAAGCATAGAACATTCACCTATTGAATGCCATGCTCAGTTATCCTTTATTATATTGGGTGTTGAGATCATTTTATTTAGCATACTTGATTTCCAAAGCTAAATATTCAAATGTATTAATAGGGAGTTATCTTCCTCTAATTAAGATCTAATGTTATGATACTAAGGTTACTAGAAAATCCTAATTTTACACTTCATATTCTATTGCAGCATCTTACCATTATATTATGATAATAGTTTTAACATAGATGAATATGAAATTATAATAGAAAATTTAGGTAGAATATTGATAACAACATAAATGAACATGGATAAACATTAAGTTTGATAGACTATAGTGGGTTACCAGTAGCTCCATATTTAGCCAACTCATCTATTATAGCATAGTTTACTTAGTATTTCATGTAGATAATGTGGTGGGATAATAACTGCCAAAAATTGTTATGCTAGAAGATTCAAGGTGTAGATACCAACTCAGGACCATCATACCCAAGAGCAATATGTACTACCTCAAGAAGATAACTTATGGTACAGTTCAGTACTTATGGAGAAGGCACATGAGATCAAAATGTCAGAGCTAAAATAATAATTATTCGAGGCACTCTTATATTGATCGTTGTGACACAAAAACAAGACTTATGTAAAAACAATGTGATATGTCCCAACCAAGTCCAGTATATACTTTAAATTATGAAAACATAAGAATTGGTAGTTTTAACATGGATTTGCAATATAGGGCAACAAAATTTGACTTGGTACTCAAATAGGAACATGGATTTCTATCAATTTCCAACCATGATTAGCTACCACATACTATTAAATATCAAGTAAACTTCCATTACAACATAACCTTCTGACTAATAGGAATATGAGGCATGCAAGTTAGCTCAATCCTACTCTTAGTTAGGAATGCTATAACTATTTTGTAAATGTTCCATTAGGTTAATTATAGTAGTTCTAATATTCTAGTTGTAAGACTATTCATTATGAAGAGGCCTTTGATTCCACTGTAAATGTCCAATTGACTAGAATGCTAGCCAAGTAGCTAATAGACTATTCATTATCAATCAACCATCAGATACAATGGACCATTCCAACTAATAAAAATGCAAGGCAAGTTGCTAGAATTCGGAAGGACAATAGGAAATATGCAAGGGATTCTCATTGTTGAGTAAAATATATGAATCACACATGACTTGTAGAAAATACTCTTTTTTTCAAAGGGACTTCATCTATAATTAGTGAATTTGGTAATACATTGGCATGCGTAAATTGTTTCACATGGTATCCAGTAATATGAAAATTCATCAAGTGTCTTTTCATGATTTAATGGGAAATCTTCAAGTCATTAAACAAGTTGTGTTTAAGTTGTGTTTATACACCTACGAATCTCCATATTCAACATTATAATTTTAGTAACATAACAAGGATGCAAGTTATTTACTGCACTGAGTTAAGAGACAAGTGATGATGATTGTAATAGTCAAATTCCACAATTTATATATAACAGTGATTTCATGATCACAAAAGGCGTCCTAAGATTTAAAAATACATTTTTTTTAAAATATAGTAGGCTATTAACAATGTACATCATAAGCATGTGCAAGAGAACCCTCTTTCCAACCACATTGATGAAGGTTGTTATTGATTTTCTCCACAACAAGTCATTATATTGTTTCCCAATCAACCTATTTAATTTTTTTTTACAAGATAGTCTCGCTTACCGCACTAACTTGCATTGTTAATATTGTAAATAGGTATGTCCATGATTTTGGTTTCAATTGGATTAAGATATTAATCTTAGTTTAATATGCCTTTTGTAAATAATATAAAATATGAATGAAAGCATGAAACCAACTAATATTAGTTCCATCCCAATGTACACCCAGTTTACACTTAGCTAAAGTGTGAGGCAATAATCATTCCTGATTGTTGTAGACATATCATGAACAAAAGTAGACATATCATTAAGTTAATTTCAAGAGGAATGGAGTATAATGTTGTAACCCATAACTGAGATTGGTTTTTATTACCAATTTCAAGGATATTTTTGTATTAACCTGCCAGGTTCAACACAAATACCATTGGAAAAAATGAATACATATGTTTCATTAGTAAAATTTACTTCTCGAGGCACATCTATTTGACCACAACTTTTTTTTATTTGAAATTGCAACAACACTCCATATAGAATTTATCACAATCCTAATATTTCACTTAGGAACTATTTTAACAGTTGATAGAGATAATATATTTAAATTGTACAATATTGGTCATAGGTTTGTTGAGAAGGAAAATTGTAAGGTAATAATAGTCCCTGAAGAACCTATGGGGGTAGAATTTGTGTAAAATCAATCGATAAATACCCACAAGGATTTATCTCTTTTTCCTATCCCAATATTTCACCTACCCAGGCTTATCCTTCTCGATGATTTCTTTATCAAAAAAAAAAATATCTTGTTGCATGGTTCATTGTCTAAATTCTTCTCTACCTTGAGGCTCATGTAATCCAATGAAGCTCATCTTTTTTAGCTTACGATATCCAAATGCAACCTATGCCATAACTCTCTTACCTTCTAAGTCTTGTCTTTGATGGCACACATTCCTTTGCATCCTCTTTCCATATCAAATACATGATAATTTCTCCTCCAATTCAATTTCGAATGTCCCTTGTGTACCAATTTCTTCAACACCTTATTTTTGTTTGAATTCCTCAATATGCTTGAATTCCTCTGCCTAGAATTTTCCTCTATACACTTGGTTGATTCTCTCTTTGCCTATGTATTCTTCTTGTAATTGTTCATTCTTCTCTTTATTTTACCTGGTATGCACCCCGCTCCCCCCTTAACTGCTTGAGTCCCATATTTAGGCTATTTTCCAGGTTGGTCGAAATAGTCAATTCATTTTGTGTATTTTTGGGCATATCGTATAGGAAAATCAAATTGGTTCCATGTAATTCTTAGTCCCCACATATTTTGTTTATTTGTTAGTTTCTTGTTGTAATGGGTGGCCAACTCACCCCTGCATGCCTCTAACCACCAATGGGTTACACTATGATTGGTGATGTTTCCATTCAACCTTTTTTTCACATATTTCAGCCTCCAGGGAGGCTATGAAAGACAAGAAAAAACCCAAGCAATAATCCCCTTCAACTCTGGAAATTTATGTCCCTAGGCTCAACTCTTTTTTTTTTTTAAATAATTGCATTGTTTACGATGGTGGAGAAAATAACAGGGGCCATCACACTTCACATTTAGTGCTGACAGGTGTTCTTGTCATGGGATATCATATCATCAGTTGGAATACGATATCTGTGACAGTGGTAATGGGTAGCTCAACATTAGTTAAAAGGTTAAGAACGTTGATTTTTCGTGTCCTTCAACAAATTTATTTTCCCGTCTTGCCACACCACTTTCATGAACTATTACAAATACAACCAACATCCTGCACCAATAATTAGTATTCTTTATATTCAACTACCTCTAATCAATATATGATTAGACTTTAATTCTCTAATTACCAAAGGCACCTCTATGAGTACATTGTATTTTCAACTTTCAAGGTTCATTATTCTCATCAACGTATATTGAATTTTCACAAAGCTCAACACATGAGTAAGTAGCTCAAGAATATATAGAAAGCTCCACAACCATTATTCAGAGACCCTAATGATAAAAATACTAACTCCATCCATTTCTCTAATACCATCATTACAAAAACAAATGTTTCAACCTCTTCCTAGTATAATATGTATAAACTGCTTGAGGGCAAAATTGAATGAAGTTTAAAAGAAATAGAGCTAGGTGATCCCACTCTTTATACCTCTTTGACTAACGTGGTGAAGTCCTACCTGCATAAAATTTCTACACGACCCAAAATTATTCCATACATAGATATGACTCGTTGGATTGTAAATCATGTAAAAATTCGTACGTGTTCCTTATGCATTGTTGAAGGAACAATTGTGGCTTATTTTTCTCCCAATGACCTTCAAGTTATGTATTAAATTCTTAAGCCCAAACTCTAGTACAATGCAAAATTTATACATGAATTCACTTAAAAAGAATGTGTTGAGTTTAAAAGGAATATGTATGAATTGATTAAACCCTGGAAAATCAGCGAAAATAGATTCAAATAAGAATATTCCAAAGAATATTCAATTTCCGCTCTTAATAGTAAACAAGTCTTTGTCGCCTTAATGCTTTACAAGCTTTTCAACGGAAAAGGAATTACAATTTTTCCTTTAGAATGGGTTATTCTCATGCAAAGGGCTTCAGAGGCTTTTTCTTTCAATTGGGAAACTATCTTCTCTGACAATATATGCAAGCAGGTTAACACTTTTAGAGCTCCTAAGACTGATAAATCTAGTCCTCTCTTTTACATGTCAACCTACATTATGGATGTTATTTTCTTTTCAACTTCTTTTCCTACCATGGGAGGGAAATGGACACTCTATCAGGCACTCCCCATTCACATTGTAAATTTAAAAATTTGGGAAGAAAATTATGGTGACCACTTCTATGCCATCTTCCATTTTGTTATAATTCCATTTATGAAAAGTGTTTTCATTCAAAACCTTTATGAATCTCAGAAGATGCCAAACTTGGCATTAGTCCAATTGGTGATTGGTATTTTGAAGAAATCTTCTCCTATCTAAGAATATATGGTTTTCAAGGAGCCCCACATGCCTTCCCCATTTTTGTTCTTGACAAATCAATCTGTAAAGAGGTAGCTTACTAGGTAGTTGACTCAAGAATTGCCTACGACCTACATAAGAAATCTAAGAAAAATTTTCCTAGTTTTTCCTTATGAATTAGTATTTATAGCTTAGAAAATGATCCACAAACCAAGAAATAATTATTGACTTTCAATGTTCATTAAGTTAGGCCAAATTCATTTAAATAATCATGACCCTTTAGGGAATGTAAGTAACCATTGTGTTATAGCTGCTATGAGAAATTATTTACATGAAACTTCTCCCTACAATTATATATTTTATAGAGTATAGTCCTACAAGCAGGCCTGCCAAAAGACTTGAGAACTTTCTCTTGATCAGTACCTGTACTTTCTTACATTCAAAGAAGAAAGAAAGAAATCATTGCCTTTGATTTTACAACAAGCAACTGCTGAATTTCGTACTACAAAATCATCTTCATATAAAACTTCTATAGTCATTCCTAGAAAATATTCAAAATACATTGAACAAGTGTTCACAGAAGTTATTAATGACCTCCTGAAAAAGGGCATTATTGGAAATTTCCACTGCAATCAAAACACTTCAAAAACAAGAAGTATTGCTAAGAACTACAACGAGTGTTCATATGTAACACAAAATTTTCAAAGCTCCTCCTAAGACTTCCACTCCTAAGAAACATGCTCAGAAACAGTTAGATACCCCTGCCCATATCGAGATTGGATTAGTCACCTCCGAAGTCTTTTTGAAAACTCTAATTAGTATTGTTTTTGGTATCAATTCACAGGAGTTTCTAAAATCTACAACAAGTGTTCTTGAGTAGTACAAAGTACCTGAAGCTCCTATTGAGACTTCTACTCTTAAGAAACATGTTCAGCAATAATAAGATACCCCTATCCATATTGAGATTAGCTTGGTGACCTTTGAAGTCTTGTCGAAAAATCCCATTATCATTTTTTCCAGTAACAGTTCACATGAAGAACCATTGGTCAAATCACTATCACCAATAGAAATCAAATATATTCCTCCATTAGATTTCTATTTTAGCCCACAAAAGAATGTTGTCATTAAAAGAATCAAAGAGAAGAGAAGAACTAAAGAAACAAAATTTCCTCCACATGTGGTATGGGATGGCTCGCAATTGAATGAAGATAAATTATTTCAAGAATTAGCTCACTCTATCGAAGTATATGCAAACGCTAGTGTCTACAATGTTACCAGAATGGTGGATATTTTGAAGCAAAAGGATTCTAAAATCTTGGAATTGGAACAACATTTGTTACAACAAGGAAATCAATTTCAAGAACAATTGAGACTACGAGAATATGAAACTTAACAAAGGTAAATTTAGAAGATAGAGGAGTTGCAACAAATATTGAAAAATGATACTATTCGACTACAACATTGGCTTCAGGTCATTATCCAAGAGAATGATGCTCAATTGCTTGAACTACAATTAAAAAATCAGAAAGTAACCAATAATGTAGTCAATTTGGAAAATTTTATACAAGAGTCCACTAACATCAGGGCGGAAACGTGAAGCTGGGTTACACTTTTGTGAGAATCGGGGGCAAAAAAAAATTTTCGGTAATAGTTCGGCCGAACCTTTTATAAAGTTCGGCCGAACTATTTTAGTACGTTTGGCCGAACTTTTGAATCCGTTTATATTGACGGCACTGTGACGGCCCAGTAAACAGAATTTTTGCCGGAGGTTTGGAAAACCGGCAATGGTAGTTCGGCCGAACTCAGTTGAAAGTTCGGCCGAACTCCGTTTTTATAAATAAATCGCCCGCGAAGGTTGTCAGTTTACTGTTTTGATCTTTTTCGCGCGTCTGTTTGTTTTCCGCGCGATTGCAGGTCGAGGTTCTGCTGTGCTGGGCGATTTCCGGGCGATTGCTGGTCGAGGTTCTGCTGCGCCACCGTTAAGATCCATTGCTGGTCGAGGTTCTGCTGCATCCGGTCGAGGTTCAACGCGCCAATACATTTTGAGTGGTAAGAATACAAACATACCTGTGGCTGAACTGGTATAATGATTCGAGTGTGAAAGGCCAGATGCATGTATCTTGTCTTCTTATGTTATTCAAACAACATTTTTATGACACGAAACAATTGTATTATTTGTTCATCACTTATGGAACTAGGACTTAGTAAGTCTGTATAAGAAAATGTAGTTCTGAACTGTCAAAAACAACTATTTTCAATTGATGGGCGTTGCTACCATGTCTGCGTACTATGGGAAAATCAACCCCAAATCTATCCAATTTCATTCTATGGTTAGGTGCAATCTCCTGAAACATACCAATAAAGGTGATTTAGAAGCCATCGTCCCATCCCGATGAATGCTATACACATAAATCATAACCCATAGAAGAATAGTTTCACTATAAATGAAACTTCTCACAAACTGTCATGAAAATATAATTTCAAAGTAATTTAATAAGCCTCTTGAAACTGCAAGAAAATAGAACTTAAGCATGTCTTGGTATTAATTTTCCTGTATTTTTCAATGTTTGATTTAATAAATTCTTGTTAATTTCTAGAATCTTCAATAAATGTGTAGAAGACAATTCAAAATCTGAATTCTTGTATGTAAATGGAAAACAAGAATGTTGCCTTCATATTCCAAAAATGATCAGGCAGAGCGCCAATAGTTTAATATGCTTAAAATGACTCATACCTGATCTGCAAAGTACTATCCCAGATCAATCGAATGAAAGTCCACCATTTCCCTACATTCTTCCTCTAGTTTGAAGGCAACATGAAATCTGTCTTAGATATCAATTTGTAGAACATTCTTCCAAATTATTAAATAGCTTATCAAATCATATAGCATAGGTGGAAATCTTGATGTATTGTCACAATCAAGATCACATTCCAAGTCATATTTGCACTTATTCACATAGTGTTACTCTCGCAAAACAGAAGGGGCCATGAGTCTAATGATTAAGAAGTTGATTGAGTTGATTTTATCCAGGTCTACTTTTGTCATTTTGTGAGCAATAAGATTTGACTAGTTAGCATGCATTTTAAATTTATCAGCTAATATGTCGAGTAGTGAAAATTGAAAATTAGAATTTGTTTCTATTCTATCCAAACCCAGAACAAGGAACTGCTTTTCCTTATCAAAACAAAGGTTCTGCCCTAAAATTTGGAAAGTTGCAGATTCAGCTGCTAAGAAGATTAATGAGCACATGTTTTTCCGACGTCAACTATGGATATAAAGATCCAAATATGGTGTAAAATTAATCAGTGTTTTCATAATCATATATTGTCTAGTACAGTAAACAGTAAACAACAATGGCAGCAACCCCCCCATGTGGGCTGTGCCTCCCCAAATAGGGAAATTGTTACAGGTTTAAAAACAGAACTTCCAAATTTCAGAAAAGGGGAAACCGATGTAGCACATTGATTTAATTCACTATCTGGGGCCATGTCCAATGTTTTCCAATCTTGGGGACTTGGGGATTTGTAAACCCCTAAAATAGTCAGTGAAATCACAGAACCAAATTAAAATTTTCAGATCAGATGTTTATTATTCTATAAGATCTTCTATAACGAGTTGTACTTCTATGTATGAGCTCAATTTGATGTTCATGATCTCTAGCCATAGGTAGATCATTTTAGTTCTAATGGAATATTATATTTCTACTTCACTTCCATCAATTAAATTTTAGCAATGACTCCACGACAACTCTTTTCTAGGAAATTTTCCCTTCTGTGTGAGCTGATCATTTGAGAAAGTGGAGAACTTAGCCCATTGAGTTCATAATCACTTCCATATAATTTGAATCTCATAAATAATTCATTATAGTTTGTATAACTATACGCAAAGTTCATAGTCATTTAATCCCTAGAACCACATCTACTTTTCCCAAAGGAATGGCATACATGGGGCCTTGATAAGTTATAGTATCTAACTCTCCTATACTAAGTTTTATTTTTATAGTGTTGTCCTCCACAATAAATACTTCCTTTGTTAGCGACTGATACTTCAAAATTTTCCATTGGGCACACAAAATGACTCAAATACTTTCATAATCTTTGATCATTGAACCTATGGATACTACCAAAACCAACAAGCGCTATGACTTTTTGATTCTTAATATATCTTATGATATCATGGGTTTGACTTATCGATACACCTAGAAATGCATGAACTAATATTTCATTCTCAATATCTTGATCTATGTTGAGCAAAAGTTCTACTAATTTTTCACTGTTCTTTTAGGTTCACAATTTCTTGCTCACTCATTTGTGGGGGTGCCTCTATTTCCTCTCAATAATTATTTTACATACTGAAAAATTTACTTCTTTGAAATTTATGCCCCTTGGGGAATTTTCTATTACAAAAAAATAGGCATGGAAATATAGGATGGTATAGGGGCTACACAGAGGACACTTCACAATGAAACCCCGCTTCGTTGTAGATCTCAATAGATATTAATCGTGATGCAACAAAGGGGAGTGCCAAAAGAGGATCCAATTGGTGTAGGAAGAAATTCAAGTGTAGGGGTTCAAATCGAATGCGAGGAATTTTCAGATCATCATGATCGGGGTTTCCAGCATCCTACAACAGCTCAAAATACCATCCGCAATATTAAACATGGAAAAGTAACATGATTCCATAACATACATGCCAGTAATACTTTCGAGTAACATGTGTATATTGTTGTTCACCCTTGAAGTGTTCAGGATCCCCCTCATCAAGATCCCAATCCGCCTAATTTTGTATGCTCCTCATACACTATACCTGACCATATCAATGGAATGCCCAACTCCTAGCATGGTTCCCACCACACCAACACAACTATTGGAGATTCAAACGACCCCACCACTTAGAAAATGATACGAAATTATTTCACCCCCTTGTACTAGAACAATACATAGAAAGAATAACATAATTAATAGAAGAGATAAAAATATGAATTAGAGAAAGGCATGGATCACATATTAAAGGAAATAATAGAGCTCATGTAAAAATTTCCATATTTGTTGCATTTATGTGTCTAACATAACTCTACTTTCAACATCTTGCTTCATGCAACATGCACCATACTTTGAATTTGCAAAGACCCAGGAATTCTCCACCCCCCATTTAAATGACCCTACAAGTTGATTCTTTTAGTTTTTTCACTCTATAAGCATAAACGTACGATTATGCATGATGGAGAATCTCTATCGCTTTCCCTTGTTAATATATTTAACAAGGGAAAGCGCTAGATATTCTCCGTCATGCATAATCGTACGTTGGATTTGGTGATAATTGTCTCCATATTTTGGCTTTAGCATATATTGTGCAAGTGTACTTCAGAAGTATAAGAACCTGGATTGACATTTAATGCTTGCAATTTATCTCACAATTAATTTACCCATTAGGATGCTTTGACCTAGTAACTTGAGAGATGAAAAAGATCCTATCACATTAATGTGAGGATCCATTTTCACAATGAACATTAGGAAAAGACAATATTCATTGCAGTTGGTAATATAGTCAACTAGTAGACTATTCAATTATTAACAAAGTTGATGAAAGAATGCAAGGAATTTAAGGTTGCATTTCAATTTTGAAAATTTTCTACAATAATTTTTGTAGGATAATTTGTTAATGCAAGTTTTCATAGTTATTTATAATTTTTATTTTAATAGAAAGAGCCTTCAACCAAAAATACCCAAGGTTAGTCCCGCGTGTGCCCTTTGAGACACATTAGGTCATCCCACCAATTCATGCCCCATGCTTCATGAGTTGAAGGGTATCCTTCATACCCCTTAAGCACCCCCATTTCTCCCCACTCCATCATGTGATGCTGCCACCTCATCACGTAATAAGGGTTTAAGAACCAACAACCTCTTGTCTATTTATGTGAAACACAAACATTATACACAACATTGTCTCAATCTCCGACGATATCAAGATGTGTTGGTCACCATACATCATGCCTCAATAGTAGCACCACCACTTACACCAACCTCATATGTTGATGATTCCTCTTCCACCATTTATTATGTCACTAACTCGGTTAATTAGTATTTGGCATGCCCTTGAGTGCTCTATGTTAAAGACACTCATCTTATCTATATGTGTCCTGTACTCATCAAATACCATCATCACCGCATGCATCAAGTGACATATCCCCCTCATCAAGATCCCAATCCGCCTAATTTTGGATGCTCCTCATACACTAAGTACCTTGACCATATCAATGGAATGCCCAACTCCTAGCATGGTTCCCACCACACCAACACAACTATTGGAGATTCAAACGACCTCACCACTTAGAAAATGATACGAAATTATTTCACCCCCTTGTACTAGAACAATACATAGAAAGAATAACATAATTAATAGAAGAGATAAAATATGAATTAGAGAAAGGCATGGATCACATATTAAAGGAAATAATAGAGCTCATGTACAAATTTCCATATTTGTTGCATTTATGTGTGTCTAACATAACTCTACTTTCAACATCTTGCTTCATGCAACATGCACCATACTTTGAATTTGCAAAGACCCGGGAATTCTCCACCCCCCATTAAAATGACCCTACAAGTTGATTCTTTTAGTTTTTTCACTCTATAAGCATCGACGTACGATTATGCATGATGGAGAATCTCTAGCGCTTTCCCTTGTTAATATATTTAACAAGGGAAAGCGCTAGATATTCTCCATCATGCATAATCGTACGTTGGATTTGGTGATAATTGTCTCCATATTTTGGCTAATTCTTCTAACTAACCTTGACTAAAATGAGCTAAATTGTACTTTGATACAAACTTGATTTAAATTGTCCACCCCACATTAGGCACCAATGATTATAACCTTTAATGGGCTAGCACTAGTTTGTAATCATCATCTCAAAATGGCCTAGTAGATAAAAAATTATCATGATTGTAATCATCGTTTCACACCATCTACATATGACCCTTCTACACATTATATGATTGAATTTATGGTAGGTCATCCCTTCTATCTAGACCACGATCGATTGTGACATTAGGTGAATAAAGGAAATTTGATATAAGGAAATGATCAGTATAAGTTTGTCCTCCTCCACGCACTCCATATCTAATGATTGCCTATTTTTCTCTTCCAACATTTTATTTTGGAAATTCATTTTGGTAGTTAATTCTACTATTTAGTCACAACACACTTGGAAGTCAAAGAAACTGTTATATACACTACTAAACTCAATTAACATTGTTTGTTATTGGACTTTACAATAACAAACAACTTAGAGTTCATTAATGTAGTAGTGTATAATATGATAATTATATGTATAGTGGTGTGGCTATCGATAAAATTAGTTGCTAATGAATTTCGAGAATAGAAAGTTGGAAGTGGAAAATTGAGAAATCATAGCTATGGGGCGGATGGAGGAGGACAAGCTAGAAACTATCTTTTGCTTATAAATTGTATTTTATTCACCTGTTGTCACAATCCATTCATGGGATAGGTAGAGAGGATGACATTTCAAAAATTTATGCATATAATATGTAGAAGGAGTCATGTATGAGATGGTGTGAAGTGATGATGATGGACATGGTAAATTTTCATGTGCCAAGTCATTTTTAGATGATGATGACAAACCAATATTAGCCATTTTAAGGTTATAATCATTAACAAGAAATATGGGTAAGGAAATTCAAAGTGCCAAATTCTAAGGAAAAAGTCATATTTGCTTCTCAAAAACTTTATTTGATATATTCTTAAAAAACCAAGTACAAATTTTAGTAATCCTAGAATCATGCTTTACATAAGGTAAAAGTGGGGAACTCATGACTTGTACTATAGATAAAAAAAACATTTACACTTACCAAAAAAATATATGATAAAAATTGACAAACTACATACCCTTAAGCTCAAGGGGATATAATCATTCTTGCCTTCCATATAGATAATGAAAATGATTGTTCTAAGTCTCATGTTGCTTCTCATGTTATTTTATAAACCTTGGTTGGAAAGAAAAATAGGAGGGCTGAAATGTAAGAAATATAGAACATATTGGATTTAACATCCCCAAATTGGATTTTACTCTGAGGTATTGATTTTTTGAAATCTATTTTGTGAATGTTGACCAATAGATATACATCATGGAGGATGAAAGACGAAGATCAACCGAATCCCATATGGAGTCTCGGGATCGGAGGATGTTCAGGGTATTTAAATATAATCTTAAATCTACATACATGTGTGTACATATGGAATTGATTTTTTTACTAACTTTGTGAGTGAAATTAGTTGTTAACAAGTTTCATATTTTAATTTTTAGGAGGCAAGAGGAGAAGGCTTTCTACTCCATCAATGGAGTGTGGCCAAGGTTCAACCGGTCGAGATAACATGGTGCCGGAAGGGGGTGATATTTATTCCCCCGAAGGCCAGCAATCAACGGCTGCTGGTTCTCAGCAGGGTCGCTGTGGGTCTGGTTCTCAGCAGCATCATTCTGGGGCTGGTTCTCAGCAGGGTCGCTGTGGGTCTGGTTCTCAGCAGCATCATTCTGGGGCTGGTTCTCAGCAGGGTTATGTTGGAGATGATGTTAACCAACAACATCAAGGTTGCCATCAATTTCAATATTTTTTCATTAAATTTTTACAACTTTTTTTGTATGTTTTTTCTAATATATGAAATTATATATATATTGATGCAGAGGCTCAAAATGTTCAAGCCAGTGGTCAAAAAAGACGCAGGGCAGCGCGCTACATTGAAGAAGAAGGTTGTCAACCTAGCACAACTTATCCGGCTGAGATTACTGATATACCATGGGAAAGGAACATGGCGGAATGCACCTTACAAAGGTGTCAAAGCCTTTATGCAAAATTGCAGACAGATCTCCAGGATTTGACTCTACCTGCTGAGAGTAGACAAAGCCTACAGATAGTTGCACATTCATTGAGTGAAATGGTAAAAGTGTACAAAGATTTGGGGCCAACCACTGATTCGTTTGTAGAAGTGATGAGACAGAGAAGAGAAGCAGTGATAGGTCCCGATAAATGGAAGGACATAAAAAAACAAGTTTCAAGACAGGACGCTAAGTCAATGTTTAATTTTAAGGAAGGGCCAAAAAGAAAGATGTTGAAGGTGCAGTATTTCAAGCACCCAGACATAGAAAAATATTTGTATAGTCGACATCTTGCGGCCTTTGGAAGGCTTCCATGGAACGATGAGGTTCCTCTTTATTTTGCACAAATTTTTTATGCAGAATTTTTTAAGGGTATGAAACCCGACTACAATGATCTTCCTTCAGAATTTTTTGGCCCGGGGAGAGGTCGATTATGTCAACGTAAGGGCGCAAAGCGAGATGTGGAGTTGCCTCGCCCCGAGCCGCCATTGGTGAGTCGACCGTCTCGAGTCGAAACCTTGCGATCAGAGATGGATGCGACTTCTCAAATAAGTCGTGAAGCAAGAGATGTTATGATTGAAAATGTTCATAGCGGATTGAGTGGAGTCGATCTTGTCTTAAATCGACAAAGAGCACGTCAATATGCACGTGCCAATTTTGTTTATCATACAGATGAGGAGATTTACAACATGAATGTTGAAGATCTCCGAACATACGCAATAAATTGTCGCAATGGTCTGCAAGACCTAATTTTTCGTGAGGAAGAGGGCACCGGAACGGTATGTGTTAGTGACCTTAGGATTTGAAATTATATTTACATATACATGTCTACAATTTGTAATAAATACATGTGTATGTACACATGTATACATTTATTTGTATGTGTACATTAATCTAACAAAAATGTATGATTATATGTTAAAACACCATTTGCAGTTCTCAGGCATGATGCGTGATGAAAATGTTAATATTACGTTTGGGACCTCTGGCTCAAACGATGCAGATGGGTCTGCCCATCATGATATGTTGGCACATGTATGTTAGTGTTTTTTAAGTGACTCTAAAATAAATAATTGTTGCCACACATGTACATGTATGTATATATATAATTCGATAAAATGTTTTAACAGTACCGATTCCGTCTGATGTTTTTGGGATCCCGGTACCTTCTTCTTCTTTAGGAGATATACCTTCTACTTCATTGGGAGATGACCAAGTATGGACAATTTTTCACAAGTTCAAAATTTATGTTACCTCAAAAAGTTCCATAAAAAATTGAGATATAGAGAGAGTGATCTATATTTTGAGTTATTTAAATTTTTTTGAATTTAGGTTTGTATAGAAGATTTTTTTAATCCGAGGACTTTAGCGACGGAGATAGGGACATCCACAGCATTTGAAGAAGTTGTCTTTAGTTCTTTTTTTTAATATTATTGTTCAAATATGTTTATATATATGTACACACGTGCATTTTCATTTGAAAGTTTTTAATTTATATAAATTATTTATGTATATATATATATAAATTTATATTTAACTGTACATGTATATTGTACAGGTTACCACTACAGATGTTTCTATGGCAGATACTCTTCATCAAACGGAGAGGCAACCTTACGAGGTATTGCGCGATTTTTTTGTTATATTTTGTTTTTTACATGAAGTTCTAGATATATATATTCTCGTTAATTTTTAAAACTTCAAATTTTAATGTTCAAGTACATGTACATTGTGTATGTAGGTTTTCCTTTTACAAGATAGCGAGCCAACCGGGACCCAGAGGCTAGATCTTCCATTTGACGGACAAGACATACAGTAGATTTGATTTTATTTCAAAATTTAGATGGTTTTAAAATTTGTTAAACTTGATACAGTTTGATACTTGAGTGAGATTTACAATTTTTGGACATATTTATTACAATATGTTTTTTGGACATATTTTTGGACATATATGTTAAATGTTTTTGTTGGATAGTTGAATTATAATTGGCATGGCATGTGATATTTAATGTTTTAAATGTTTTTGTTAGATAGTTGAATTATAATTGGCATGGCATGTGATATTTAATGTTAAATGTTTTTGTTAGATAGTTGAATTATAATTGGCATGGCATTTTAAGTTTTTAAAACTACATGAATGATGGAATGTGAACCTACATTTGCACATGTGGTAAATTGAAATGTTACTTGTAACAAGACAATCCCCATTGATTTCATTACATTATATATGTTGATTTCTGATTTGATATAATTGCATACATATGATGGTACATTACTTGTAAAGTCATTGGATTAATAACTTGTTCATTGATTTCAGCTTTCTTTGGATGGTTTTAGTACTTTTGGCATGTGAATGTGAAGTAATGTTGTCATTGAATTACATTTGACATTTGATATTTAATGTTAAATATTTTTGTTGGATAGTTGAATTATAATTGGCATGGCATGTGATATTTATTGTTAAATGTTTTAGTTGGATAGTTGAATTATAATTCTAATGGTATCTGAAGTTTTTAAAACTACATGAATGATAGAATGTGAACCTACATTTGCATGTGGTAAATTGAAATGTTACTTGTAACAAAACAATCCGCATTGATTTCATTATGTAGTATATGTTGATTTCTGATTTGATATAATTGCATGTATGATGGTACATTACTTGTAAAGTCATTGGATTAATAGTGTTCATTGATTTCAGTAAGCGCAAAAAATTATTGACAATGTAGAATGATTTTTGTGTTATAATAACTAAACCTAATAATATTGGAGAGCAAGAGAGACTTGAGGTATGGTGTTTACTACAAGAGTCTGAGCTAAATATTTAAATGGTTTATCTATCTTTCATAAAATAGTTTAAGATTGATCACAAGAATTAAGAGTTCATGTCTCGGTCCATCATTGGTATGGTCCATCATAGAATGATCATCCATGTCAATGACTCTTAAGTCTATCTTTTCAAACCATGACCCTACTCTCACATGTGTGCTTTTCATGACACCAGTCGTGCTACTTTTATCCTTGAGTTGACTGCCTTGAAAGCACTCAACTCTTTCTCGATGCTAGCCTTCCTCTTTCTAAGAGATGAAGCTACCTTTCGACTTAGGAAGCCATGGGTAGCCCCGTGTCTATCAAAGCAGAGAAATTTTTCCCATGTACGGTTGTAGACATGAATCTCAAGTCCAAGGAACTTTCATCATCATTCCTCCTTGTCTTGTGCCTTACTTTCACAATCTTCTTCAACATTTCCTCTTCCAATATGTTTTTCGAACTAGCCCTTGGCTTAACAGTGCTTTTCACATATCTCTTCTCTTGAAGCTCCATATAACAATTTAATCCTGGGCTTGCTTGAATTGGTTCAAGCTCTTTCTTTTTCGAATTCTGTCTAATTGCTCCAATACGACATATATTGACTCCTTCCAAACTAAGTGCACCAATCCTCTTAGTGTGGTCGTCTTCTTTTCCAAGTGTGCCAACACATGCATTTTCTTTCTTCAAACCAATAGGTTTCGGATCAAGAAAGTCCCTCTTGATCTTATCTTCCATGTTCTTGACTTTACCCCGCAACGTGGTGCTTATTTCCTTCAAGTGAGCCCTTTCCATAAAGAGTTCCTGAAGTCTTTGTTCACCTTGTCGTATCTCCATGTCAAGCTTTTCAATTTCAGCAGTTTGTCTAGAAAGTCCATCCTTGGAATTTCTTGCGTGAAAAACCAAGTAGGTTCAACCAACGTTGGTCTAGTGCATTGGAATTCATTAAAGAATTGGTCATTGGCGCTGCTTCAAGCTAGGAGTGAGCATCGTCACCAACCTACATTGAATATTTTACACTCCCTATGGTGAATGATACTTTAAATTGATTGACAGTCTAAGACTTTCGAATTTTTCCAAATGCCAAATGATCTTACAAAGTGAGTATTTATAATATTCTAGTAGGTCATTCGGCGACAACTTTTACCAAAAACTTGAAACGACTTTGGCGTGTGATATTTAATTTGTTATCTCTTCTCATGAAGCTCCATAGAACAATTCGATCCTGGGTCTGCTTGAATTGGTTCAAGCTCTTTCCTTTTCGAATTCTGTCTAATCGCTCCAATACGACATATATCGACTCCTTCCATACGAAGTGCACCAATCCTCTTAGTGTGGTCGTCTTAGTGTGGCGTGTGATATTTAATTTGTTAAATGTTTTTGTTGGATTGTTGAATTATAATTGTCATGTGGCATGTGAAGTTTTTAAAACTCCAGTTTTGGATGGTTTCAATCTACATTTTGCATGTGATATTTAATGAACTTTAAATGTTAAATGTTTTAATGATACACAATATATAATCGAAAGGGTTTTAAGACTTAAAGTTTTGGATGGTTTCAATTTACAACTTAAAGTTTTGGATGGTTTCAACCTACATTTGCACATATGGTAAATTGAAATTATGAACTACTTGCAACAAGACAATCCCCATTGATTTCATTGTATATGTTGATTTCTAATTTGATATAATTGCACATGTATGATGGTACATTACTTGTAAAGACATTGGATTAATAGTGTTCATTGATTTTACTTTAAGCGCAAAAAATTATTGATAATGTAGAACGATTTTGGTGTTATAATAATTAAACCTAATAATATTGGAGAGCAAGAGAGATGAGGTATGGTGTTTACTACAAGAGTTCGAGCAGGGCATTCCGTGACAACTTTTACTAGAAACTTGAAACAAAGAGAATCTATCTTTGGCTAGGACATCATGTAAGATGCTCGACATAAACAGTAAAATTGTACTTAAAAGCCGAGATTCGGGCAAGTGGGGACAACCACTTGTTATCTCGTCCCTTGGAGGCTAGGCCATATGGGGACCAAATCTGATTTTACAAAATAAAGTGAAATAATTTGTACCATATGGTCGGAGAACATATACAAAAACAATTAATATACAAGAACAATTAATTTCATTCTAGAATATATATATCCAATACATATTTAACATTTTTAATCAATGCACATGTATAGAAAAACTATTCTCAGTGGAAACTAGAGCACGTGCTTGTACCCAAACAATTTGTAACATTTGCAAACCACAAATAACATAAGCAGTTCAATTTTTAGTTGAGTACTGAAAGGTTTAAAAGCTAATAAATTGTTGTCCTGACACTTCACTCAAAAAAATTCTAATGGAATTCCATCCTCAATAATCCGTTCATGATCGGATTTTGACATTTTCCATTTCTTAGTTTTTGATTTTTTCTTTGATTGAACTTCTATCAACTTTATGCGTGCTGCACACACCAAGTGACTATATTGACAACTTATGGAATCGGGTTCATAGTCTTCAAAGTAAACAAAGTCTCCACTTTGACGAGTTTGTTTGAAAAAATAACCTTTCAGTATAATAGACCCTTTGTCATACTGAAATCCGTGATCATTATAGTCTTGTAATAATTTCATTTTTTGTTCAGTGTAACGCATCAAATAATACTTCACATTTTCATCGTTGTCAATAGGTGCAATTACAGCAAAAACATCTCCTGCACAATAAAATAAATTTAACATTTAATTATGCATATTTAAATTTAAATTTGTAAATCTTTAACTCATTAAAAAGTAATTCAATTGTTACCTTCTCTAACAAGATCAGAAACTCGATCACCATCGGATGATATTGTAGTTTCCTCTGATTCCATTTCTTCAATCATTGCAACATACATTTTTCCCTTTGTATTTAGCTCTGTATGTTTCCAATCGTTCACATACATTTTGTTTTCACAGATGTCATTGGATTTTGTGTTGTCTATGCAAACATCACAAAAACAAGAATATTTTCTTTTATCCAATGCAAACACATTTGTGGACAATTTTGTTTGAATTGAATGCAATTTTCGAGTCCCTTGTATTGTTCCAACTTCATTTCCAATTGATCTATTTACGTCTCCGATTCCAATATGCCAGAAAAACCTTTATATGGAAAATTAGAAAAGAATTTGTAAATATGATATCAAAATACAATTAAAAATAATCATTGCATGATAAATGTACAATGTTTAAAATTAGATTACCAATATAAATTAAATTGAATGTACCTTTGCACTTCTCGTGATGGGTTAATCTCATGGCTTAGAGCATTTTTGCACCATTGAACAACTTCTTCAGCGTTTGCAAGTCGGCGTGCAAAGTGGTTCATTTGATATCTTCGAAGTACTCGTTTTATGCATGCTCCCGCACCGTCATGTTCTCCTTTTCCATGGCCAGTCTCAAAGAAATTCCAACAATGTTTAATGGAGGTTTTCTTATGAAGACGACACAACCAAAAAAATGATCGTGCAGATTTGAATTGACCTGCGCATCCGTCTGACCATATCCAATGTTCATTGAATGTTATTCCACGATTTTTCAATGAATCATAAATTTTTCCCAAACAATGTTGTACAAAACATGTATCATGCGTACGATCGTCACTGATATAAAAATGATATTCTTTAATGATATGTCGATTTTCACTCGTGCTTTCTATATGATCGACATTTTGTTCAGCATGTCTATATAGAATATGAACGAGCATGGAGACTTGGTCAGAGTGATAGTATTCACTCCGAATTTCTTTTTGTGGAGCAAATGTGTAGTTTTCTGCAAAATCAATCACTGACAAAATGGTTCCTGGTGGAAAAACTTCACGAGATTTTTTGAATTGCAAGTCTTGCCATCGAGCTTTATGGGAATGCATGGTGTATTTGTAAATTTCTGCTTCAAACTTTCTCAAAAAGTCTATTAGAAAAATTTCGTCTTCTCGTAATTCGATTCTTTTAACACTATCTGCACTTTGAATCGATGTACCGGTATATTCGTATCTCTTCCATTTCACTTTCATGTTGGACAATGATTGATCATTTATATCAATACGATATTTGTTTTGAAATTTAGTCAAATTTCCACAATCATCGCATTTTTTACCACCAACACATTTCCTTTTGTAAAATAGTTCATCACTTTCTCTTTCACATAGAATTTGAGATATGAATTCACGGATAGTGGAAGGAGGAGGTGAATCATTCCATAATGTTCTACCGAAATCAAGGAATGTGTCATAATATAACTCAAATTCCACATGATAACGACAACAACAAGTGTCGCGTACGGTGATAGGTTTTACATACCATGGTTTTTGTTGAACAAAAGCATTGAGTGAAACTTTAATTTGACGATTCTCTTCTTTGAACGTGTTGAATAACTCTATTTGAGTGGTTTCCAAGAGATGTTTTTGATGTTCTTCGTATTGATTTCATGCTAATCTTCTTTGCATCACATGTCTTGCAATCGGTGAAACACGCGAATTGTTCTTCCAATATTCATATATTATTTTTTAACATCTTCTCCAAGTCTATCTTTGTATGGTTGCCTACAAATAGCTCTCCAACAAGCGAGTTCATCATTTACATCTATTTGCAGTCGAAATTTTTGATGTTTGTGCAGATTTTTTCGCGAGGTTCCCAGTGCTCGTGCCATAGATGTTATCAAACGATTCTCTTGAGTACTTGGTGAAACCATTGCCATCTGTATTCCTCTACGTATATTTGAAACATGTTTATCTCTAGATCTCTTAATTGACTCTATAGCACTACTCATATTTTTTATCACCTCTTCTTTCATTTTTTTATCTTTGGTTGATTTTCGAAGACCCAATAGTGTCGTCGCTTCTTTTAATTTCCTTGATGATAAGAGACATTTCAACATTTGAGCTTGAACTGTCACCTCAGTTTTGAAAAACATATCCAAAATTTTCTCGACACGATATCGTATAAAATAGTCAGTTTTTTTATCTCCATATGTGCGAGTGTCGACATTTTCTAACATCTCATTATCGATAGTGATTTCATCTGTACATATTCGAAAAAATAGTACATATTCAATAAATAACTAAATTAATAAATATGTCAATAACTATTAGGAAAATTTTAAATATATCAATAGATCATAATATCTACATTTACATACCCGATTCAATTTCTGCTTGAGGTTGATTTTCTTCTTCAATATTTTGAGGAGTATCTCTGTCTGTTTACATTAAACAAAATATTTTTCAAACTAGTTCATCAAATAAAAGTTAAGCTTCACATTGTACATTGGGAAAACTTTAAAAATATATCAATAGATCATAATATTTACATTTACATACCTCCTTCAATTTCTGCTTGAGGTTGATTTTCTTCTTCAATATTTTGAGGAATATCTCTGTCTGTGTACATCAAACAAAATATTTTTCAAACTAGTTTATCAAATAAAAATTAAGCGTTACATTTTACATTAGGAAATTTTTAAATATATATCAATAGAGCATGTAATATTTACATTTACATACCTGCTTCAATTTCTGCTTGAGGTTGATTTTCCTCTTCAATATTTGAGAGAGCTTCTAACTTTCTTTTGCGATATTGTCTCGTCTCTTCTCTACGTTCCTCGGGCTTTTTTTTTCGATCATATTTTCTCACACAAGTTCTTCGATTTCCCATGATAATAGGGTATGAGGTTTAAAAAATTTCCTTTAAAAAATTAGACAATAACTCAATTACAAACAATATCACAAAAGATTTAATTTAAAAAATCTTTTCTAAAAAATACGTAATCCAATCCAAAACACGTACATATCTCTAAGAAAAATCACACCGCCTCCAAGAAATGTCTTCCAAAAAAATTCTTTAAATCTTAAAATGTAAAGAAAAATTTTTGAACAAAAAGCTCAAAAGATTTATTTCAACACAAAACACGTACATACCTCAAAGAAAAATCACGTCGCCTCCAAAAATGTCTTCCAAAAAAGTTTTTTAAATTCAAACTTTGAACCTCCAAGAAAAATCACGCCGCCTCCAGAAAATGTCTTCCAAAAATTTTTTTTGACCCCAAACTTTGAAGAAATTTTTTTGAATTCAAACCAAGTTGTAAGATGAAATGAAGTGCGAAATGTGCGAAAATTGTGAATCATTTCGCGGCAATTTATATTGACCGCGAAATATGTGTTTTGTAGGGGGCTCCACAAAAAAATTCCGGCCGACGGAAAATTACACAATAGTTCGGCCGAACTTTTGATAATAAGTTCGGCCGAACTATTAAGCCGTTAGTTTTAGCGGCCCGTAAGCGGAAAACATAGTTCGGCCGAACTGTCGCTAATAGTTCAGCCGAACTATCGCGTCACTGATTACGCAGAGCCAAGCTCTGAAAACGGTTCTGCAACTTTGGACTGATTAAACTCCATGAAAACTTGTTAATTAACTGTCGTAACCAAGACAAGCATTTTCAGAATTGAATCTACTTTCAGGAAATATAAATTTTATGGAATTTCGTAAACGTTTATTAATTTTAATTATTTTTCTAATAAAATGAGTGTAAACAATTTTTGAGGGTCATCGTGATTCAGTGAAATCAAAATTTTGTATCTCCCAAAATACATTGTAAAAAAAATTTAAAAAATTATGGGGCATTACATTGGTCCGTTGACTGTCATGGGTAGCTTTTAGATTTTTAGTTTATAACTTGTATGTTAAGAAATTTGTTGCCACACGAAACATATAAAAAATACGCAGTTTTTCGTATTAGACCATTTCAAAAAATTCTAGTAATTATGATATGCATCCATTGGCTTTGTAAATATGATGAAACCAAAGTAGACTCTGTCTAGATTGTTGTAACACATTTTGTTTTCTCAAAAACACAAATTTTCAATGAATACAACATTGCGTCATAACATGACTTCTTATGAATCCTTTGATTGCTAAGAAACACACACTCAAAGAAACGCTAAGTTGACATATCAAATCTGCATAAAAAAATTTCAAAAAATAAGTAATAGAAAGCTAACAAAATTTCTCACAACTTTTATTTTTACCGCAAAATGAAATTCTACACGGAAAAATTGTTATAGTTTGCAGAAAGTTGAAGAACCCAAAAAAATGAAAAAAATTTCTCAAAAAAGGGCAAAAAGTGTAACCCAGCTTCACATTTTCACCCATCAATCAACAATTTGTCCATCTACAATAGAAGTTCTATAATAATCTAAGTCTAGCGTCTAGCTCAAGCTCAATATAACCTCATAGATACATTGTTGAATAATATGATTGATAAAGAAACATAGTATAAAGAGGAAGATAAGAAACTCACTCAACTCATTGCCTAGAAGAACAGTGATATGAGAATCACCCTCAACCTACAATCCGAATTACTATAATACAAGAAAATTTAGTATTGAAATATTAGAAAACTCACTTGCATAGATCCAAGAAACTTATTAAAATTTCTCAACAAAGTTGTTCCATTAATCAAATTTACAATGCAAATAGTCAAAGATACAAAATTAGAAGAAAAGATTTCAAAGGACAAGTCACTAGAAGCACATGCAATATAAAAAAGAAAAGAAAAAAGATTATAGATAAAAGCATCAAAGTAAAATTACACAAATTCACAACATTGACGTGGACGGAGATATTTGGTCAAAACACATAGTTACTTTCTAACGACCAAATTAGATAGTTGCTTTCTAATGACCAAATTACTTAGTGAAAGAATAACAAAAGAATTGTCAGCTATTGAGGCACCCTTAATCGAGTGTAAGTTCAATGTTGTAGCTCGAACCTCCTACCCAACTTGGAGACCTCCTAAATATCTATTGATAATGGCAATCTTCCAATCAGGCTTCTATGAGCATTAGTCCAATAGACAGAAGGATTATTTTATCTGGAAATCAAAACAAACTTTTACTTTCCCATTTTTATATTTCTAAGTTTTTAAACTTCTATAAAATTTCGAGATCGTATTTATTTTCTATTTTTTAATATTATTTAAACACAAGCTGACATTGAATAAGGGGTTCTTATTTTTGCAAGAAAGTAGATTTTGCATAGTGAAAAATTCATATCTTTTTATTTATTTCTTGACCATTGTGATTAGTAATGTATGATTGAAATTAGTTGTTACTGACTAATTACTTTGGTTGTGATTGAAACCATAAGAAAAGAATTTGTATATGAATGTTGTGTTTGAATGAATTATATTTTTATTTATAGTTTATTATTATTATTATTATTAAAAGGATAGATTTGCATGATTCTTTCAATTGAATTATTAATCTAAATTTAAATCAAATTTACCATTTTTGGCTTTATGTTTGTGTTGCATGATTTTTAATCCATATGTAGTGTTTCTTTTTTTATGTTTTTAAATGCATATAATCTACAACAAAATTTGTAACTACTCCATTGTTGACAAATTGTAACATAGTGTCTTTCCACATATTGAATTTCAAAACAAAATTAGAAATCATGCTATAAAGACATAAACTAGTTGTTTTGCAGCTATTTCCCTTGTTATCAATATTATTAGGTGTCTTCATAATTTAAGTGAAAATATAAGTAGTATTATTATATTTTTTCAGAATTTACAGTGAAAAAGTAAGTAGTAGTTTAATAAGGTGAGTTTTTTTTGTTACTTTTTAGATAGATTTTTCTGTCCATTTTTCTCCAAATCTAGTTAGAAATTGAGAAAATCATATTTTCAAAATATTGAATTTGCACAATTAATATATATTAAAAAATTTCCAATAAATTGAATCTATTTATAAAATCAAAAATACAATTTTGAAGAAAAAACAATACAATTTGACAAAGAAAACCATTCCCTTAATTCCATTGAAAAAATCCTAAGCAAGTCCGCTCATTAAACTCCCTAACTAATAATAGAGATAAAATTTATCATCCTCACCTCGTGTGATGTAAATTAAATTATGTGTTAGTATATAATATAATACTAACAATTACCCCTAAAAGTGCAAAGATTATATAGCCATGAACAAAGCCCACCATTATTAAATGCATATGCTTAAGATCTGTCAAAATCTCAAATACAAGCATCGTTAATAGTTTCTATGAGTGTGATAATAAAACGTAGCTGAATTTATATATATGTAAATACATAGATTAAAATATTTTTACTACTATTTTTTTAAATCATTATTTGATAAATTATATATAACAATGAATTTATAACAAAACCATCATCTATTATATATATACGAATATACAAATAAAAACTACTGCACACATCATGATAAACATATTTATTTTTCTTCAATCCTTCATTTTATTTTATTTTTATCGAAAATAACAAATCATAATCCCAAATATGCAATAAATTATAAATATAAACAGGAGACTCTAATATTTATATATTCCCAACTTTTTCAACAAACAGATGAACATTTTGACGTTAATCTCATATTCTTTCATCTATTATATATATACAAATAAAAACCACTGCACAACATGATAAGCGCATTTATTTTTCTGCAATCCTTAATCTTTAATTTTTTTTTTTTAAATAACACATCAGCAATAAATTATAAACATGAGACTCTAATATTATATATTCCCAACGTTTTCAACAAACAAATGAACATTTTAACGTTAATCTCATACTCTTTTATGGTCGAACATATCCAAAGCACGTTATCCATGGCTATTACCGCCAATAATGGATTCAGAAACTGAAAAGCTCCTCTCCCACCTCAAAGAAGCAGCCCCACAATGAGGACTGATTCGTGTGGAGGTTCAAGTCGGAGCGCTACGTCATTATTTTGAATCCCAATGCGACGAAAATGACCTCGCAGCAAGGCAGGTCGTGCTAGAAGTATTGACGCCCGCGTTGATTTCTTAGGGACTTATCTCGTCCCTATCTCCTGTGAGTCGAACAATGGCAGACAAATAGATAGACAGATAAATACGTGGTCGCCTGCATGTATTTTTACTGAAAAACAGACAGCCGATCAAGATCCACAAACATCTCATGGTCGAACCTCAATTCTACTATATGAAATTTAAATCTATAGTGATGGCGGAATCCAAGATAACTAAAAAAAAATTTCCCCCACACATAGTGCCGGCCGAGATGCACATTCATTGGGAACTGGCACCCCCACACATAGTGCCTCGAGTACTAGAGTGTGTCGTTCCGGTGTCTGATTTGTCATCGGACAAGTCACCTGGTCGAGACTTGCAATTGGCGACAGGCGCAAAACTGGGACGACAAGCAGGGAAAGGGGAACCTTGGGACTGGAAGGCTCGCAGATAACTCGGGACTCACACAATCTCAAGGTAAATCATCTTGGTCCCAATATTCAGGAAATATTGTTCTTGTTTATGGAGTTGTCTATCGAATCAGAGAAATTGTCTGAACGACTAAAATTGGCTGGAATTCGAGAAAAAAAATTAAAATTTTTTGCAGTAGTAGTGTTTGAATCATGTTTTTAATGGTGAAAATGGATTCAGCACCATCAAAAACCTCTAAGACACTCAAAATATTGAAGTTTGATATTTACAAAAATCTCTGCCGTATTTTCTTAAAATCGTACCAAAATTTCCATAATTTTCAGGGCAAAAAAAAAGTCTAGTTAGACTAGAGCCTTATTTATCTTGTGATTGATACTCACCCGGGGATGTCGAGACCGCCCGAACAGCTTCCAATTTCGGATGCAACCATGATCCGGCATAAACGCTTATTATCCCTACTGCCTTATACGTCTCCTCCGGCCGATGGGCACTGAACTTACTACACCCCTGATCGATACTCTCGGCCCTTACCACCTGAATCTATACATATGGGGGAGGGTGACCCGGCCTTTGTTTCGGGCCATGACAATCAACGTCTGACCACAACGACCACTGAGTTGTGGTCTAACGTCATTGGTTATACTGCTCCCCCTCAGATGATGTCTTCGGGTCCGGAAGAGGTCTTGTCCCCTCATAACCCTGTAGGGAGTGATATTGAAGCACTATTAATGAATCCGAGGTTGGACCTAAACCCTCTACTCGTTAAGGAAGGGACATCGACTTCTCCTATTATTACTATTAGCCCTCAATCTGCTCGGAATTTTACTACCTGTAGGAAGAAGGGACAATAGAAAACCATCTCGGTCAATGGAGGCCCTAATTTTGACTCATCTTCCCTCTTGGATGTTCCCATCGTTGAATTTCCCTCTAGGGCACTTAGAGCAATGCGGTTCGATTCCCTACCTGCTCCATGACCTATATATCCCTCAACCTACGTGGTTTGGGAGACCACAAAGAAAAACTCTCGTTGTAATGTATATGTTCTATGATTTATCGCTTTCTATTATTTTGATTCAGGAATCTATGACTAGTGCTAAGAATGTATACCCATATTTTTGGAATATTTATCCGGACTAGCACATTGTTTTTGTGGATTCAAAAGGGCACATTTAAAGCATACAGTCTATTTGCTGGCATTCTATTATTTGGCTACATTCGTGGCTACTCATCAATTATCCATATACTGAATTTATATGCTCCATACACTGACCGCAGACCTTTCTGGGACAGGATAGATGCATGTGATATCCTGGACATGGATTTTATGATTGTGGAAGGGGATTTTAAAACTACCTTCAGGGGTTCAGAGGGCTGGGGGAGGAGATTCTGAAGAGACCCATTGGCAAACAGACCGTCACTAATATGCATTGCACACCAATTGCGAGATATTATTCCTCGCCCGCTGGCACCTACCTGGTACATTGGAAGGTCGGGGGAGGAGCTTATTGGAAAGCGACTTGACCGATTCCTGGTAAAAGAACCACATGGACATTCTGGATGCTATGAGATCAGAAATCATGAAGGTGCCCATTTCCGATCACCTCCCCATTTGCCTCCAATGGAGCTATGACGAACCTCACAGGGGGGTACCTTTCAAATTTAATCACACCTAGTTGGCGGATGGGGAGTTTAATCGGATGGTAAAGGAATATCTAATTGCACATCAGAGAGCGGAGGGACAATCACCAGGAACATATATGACGGAATTACTGGCATAACTAAAGAAAGAAAAAAGAGTCTGGGTATGGGAAGTGGGGAAAAAGGAAGAACAACATCGCAAACTAATTCACACTACACAGGCTATAAAGAATCATATGGACTCTCAGGATTGTGGTGCCCCGATGCCTAGTTATTGGGTGAAGTTGAGGGATCTAGATTGTCGGAAAAGAAAATTACTATTGATCCAAGAATTGACCTGGCGATTAAAAGGCAGAGCTATTTGGATCAGAGAGGGGGACAAGAACACGAAGTATTTCCACAGCATCGCTACACAGCGAAGAAGGGGAAATACTATCTGGAGCATCTCAGGCTCGAATGGGAAAATGGTACACAACACAAACGACATACAGAGGGAGGCTATGACATATGTCAAGACTTTTTAGAAAGAGATCGAAGGACTGCATAGAGGATCAGATATGGGGTATCACTAGATACCCATTGATGTTTGATGAAGCGGGAAACATCAAAATATATGCCAAGGTGGAAACAAATGAGATACATAAGACTTTAAAATCATTTTCCAGGGATAAAAGCCCTGGCCCTGATGGGTGGTCAATTGAAGTTTTTCTTTTCTTCTATGAGTTGCTAGAGAAGGACTTGGGGAAATGGTGGAAGGAGCTAAGATTCAGGGAAAGATACAGGGGGAAACCAACTCGAGATACAGAGCTTTGATCCCAAAAATGGGGGACACCCAATCATTCTTGGACTACCGTCCTATTTCTCTGTGCAACATCTTATATAAATTGATTTCGAAGATCATAGTTGAGCACATTAAAAACACCCTCTCGAATTATATTAGTTGGGAACAAACTGGATTCCTGCGCAATAGATTGATACATGACGCGGTGGTAATCACACATGAAACAATTCACTCCATACACACAAATACTCTGGAAGCCCCGACGATGAAAATAGATTTGTGCGAGGCTTATGATTGTTTGGACTGGCCTTTTCGCGACTCACTCTACTGAGGATCGGATTAATAAATCCAATCATCGAATGGATAATGGCGTGCATCACTGGGCCACAATATGATGCCATTATAAACAGTTATCCATCGGAGTTCTTTGGGGTAGGACGAGGTCTCAGGTAGGGTTGTTCACTATCTCCTCTCTTATTTATCCTTGTTATGGACTGTTTGAGCATCAAGATCAGGGAGGCGACCGGAGATGGTCATTTTAAAGGAGTCTATATTTGCAGGGACATATCAGTGGCACATAATTTATTTGTGGATGACGTACTGGTTTTTGGGATGTTGGATAGAGACGAGTGGGCACATTTTCATTATATACCTGATCACTTTGGAAGCGCAACTGGGCTGAGGGCCAATGAGGGCAAGTCCATTATATTTTTTCAAATGGTGACCAGGGCTTAATTGAGGAGATTTCCAATATGTTTAACTTTAATCTCCAACCACCGGAAGGCAGGTTTACATACCTGGGTTTCAAACTGAAACCAGTAAACTATACAAATGTGGATTGGCAGTGGATGTTGGACAAGGTGAGGAAAAGAATTGGCTCTTAGATGCACAGGTGGATATCTTTGGGGGAAAGGTATATCTTGGTACATGCCATTCTACAGCAGATAGGGACTTACTTGGCATTGTAATATAGAATTCTTGTCGGTATAATACATAAATATGATAATATCTTAAATACCTTCATCTGGGTGGGGAGTAAGATGGCTGGAAAATACCACCTGACAAAAATGGTGTGCATTGTTGTTCCAAACGAGTTTGTAGGTTGGGGAATCCTGGACATGGGGACGTTTGGATCGGCATTGCTAATCAAATCGTTATTGAGGGAAATTAATAACGGTGGCATGTGGAGGGATATTATACAAAAAAAGTATATGCGGGGTAAGGACATCATATTTTGGTACAGGAGAGGCGCGCTCGGCCAAAATCAGGTATCCATCATCTCGAGGAGCTTTCAAACTCTGAAATATATATACTTACAAAATCAGATATGGAGGTTTGGCAACGAGGCACACATTATTATTGGAAATGAAAGAATTAAGGAAGTGACAGGGACACAAAACCTATCGGAAAATCTGGTGAACTGCCTGCACGCACGGGGATATATATTTTTATACCAGACCATTGGGAGTTGGCAGGGATTTACTCCAATCTGGAAGGAGGCTGGAGATTTACAAATTCTTGTGCCGTTTCGGAGTGAGTGGAATCAGTACATTATAACCTTAAGGATGGCTGGGTTATGCTCCAGAAATAATAGGGACCAGATCACTTGGGCTAGGACAATGGGCCCAAAAGGGATCGTCTTTACTTATACATATAAGGACATCATCAAAACAACACAAGGTTTACATCCCAACTGGTTTAAACAGGCATGGAAACCCAATATTCCTCATAAGATAACTCTATTTAATTGGCTGGTATGGCGTTATAGGAATCTAACATGGGAGAACTTAAGGAAAAGAGGTTTACAGGGACCGGGCCAGCCAGTGTACGTTGTGATATAATAACATTAATTATAATTTTCATTTGTTTATCACATGTCCTATTACTTACCTGGTGTGGCAGAGTGTATTTAAGCACAAACAACTCCCACACAAGAATTTCACACACCTACAGGAATTTTACACCTGGTGGATGACGAGGAAGGGGAGTCTCAAATTTGTTCCTTTCTATACTACTTGGGAGATTTGGAGGGCCCGAAATGCCAACATATTTGAAGCCAAATGCATTAATACGGAAGACATCATCTCTAGGATTATCACATGGATTGGGGGTAGGGTTACAGTGCAGAAAGCTCCCCGAATCTGGGGGCAAATATATACTGAGCACAGGCCACTATTCCCGGCAAGATACTTTGATGGGGCAGAAAAAAATCATATATGTGGATGTGGGGTATTGCTGAGGATTAATCATAACACTCAGTACAAAATACATTGGAATGGAGGGACCAATATTAATACAACGATGAAGGTACTTGCATTATGGAGTCTAGTATGGGCTGCACAACAACTAGCATTAGACACAATTCATGTTTATGGGGACTATCAGGATATCATTCAACATCTAAACATGGGGAGAAATTTCACACCCCACAGTTGATAACCTGGATGGAGCGCATTTACATTCTTAAGGGACATCTTGAACATAAACTTTACACACATATACCGGAAATACAATGGGATAGCAGGTTCATTGTCAAAGAGGGGGCTCACAGACAGACTGGGGGAAATATTCTATGACATGCGGGATTCAGGGCAGGAAAGGGAAACGGGTAACATGACGCTGCCATGATACTTTCGGTTTCTGCTATGGAAATTGCAAAAATATAGTATTATGCCCATCTCGTTTTTTTTTTTTTTTTAACATATGCGAAGGATATGTTGTTCAATATAGGTTTCTTAGTTTTTGATAGCCCTGTTATTTATGTTTAATATTTTTGGGACATTTATACATGGCTATGCCACCATGTTTTTTGTTTGTTTTTATGAACAATATGTGGAATGTAGACAGATGTATGAACTATTTCAAATTACTGATATATGGACTAGTACATCTATATAACCAGGTTTTTTCTCTTTGAAAAAGATGAGTGGTTGAAGAATTTTTTTGTTTCCTCATCATGTGTTTGCATAACTCTTTCCGTTTTCAGAAGCATATTGTGGTGTGAAATTTTGTCATCTCAGATGAAGAAGAAATCGGCTTGACTACTCTAATCATTCACAGTAAAGATGGTGTTGGTTCCCAATACGAAAAGAAAATCTTGATCTAACTGAAGAAAACCCATATGGTTCTGCAGATTTACAAAGTAGTTGTTGTCGAAGGTATTCAAAGTCACCAGATCAAGTAACGTTAATGTATTTGCGTTTCCATTATGCGGGCACATGCTTTGCAAGGTGGACAGATAGGAATAATTCAGTGTCGGATTCGGACTACCCGTTCCGCTAAAATATTAGTCTACTGCTGAACACCATGCACCGAGTTGGCCCACTCGTATGTAGATCCGGGGAAAACTAAATTGATCCAGGAAAAACTAAATTGATACGACATGAAAACATCGCAACTATACTGAACACACTGCGTAGCTATAAATTTGTTAGTTTACCAAATATTTTTCTAAACAAAAGGATGAGTAACTCTGTTAGTTAACCATCTTTTCACAAGGCTTCGGTTTCTGCGGGACTGAACTGAATTGGCAACCTCAACGTAGAATCATGCTTAGGAGGCTTACCATAGGAATTAAGCACCGGAAACCAGTCATCGTTCTTGTCGCCAATCAAATCCTTCTGGACAGTGATCACTACAATTTCTATGAGTTTATCTCCAAAACATCATTGTCCATACCATTGAACTCCACTTTCGATGCAAAATGAGCCAATTCAACATGAAAATGCTCATTCCAGTGAGGATCTTGACTGTTGTGGTTTGCACAGTTGTAGCCCCTCCAACTTGGATCGAAACCTAAGGATCACTGGTGATAATCTTTGGAGGCGAAGAAACAGCGACACGGAAACTCCGTGTTATGGAATCTATCATGAATTTCAAGCCTAAGAAAATAATTTTAGTTTGTTGCATGATTTATCTTCGAGGTTGTTCTCATTCTCATGTATCCAATAAGTACAATATTGTATTATGAATCTAATTGGAAGCATTTCAAACCATGTCAATGGGCCATGGATTTCAAATCTCTGAATGAATTCCCTTAGTAGTAACAAGTTCTCATCATTGTAATCTATCAATGGAAATCTATTTCAATGAGGAAAATGCATTTCCTACATGGTTATTTGAAGTTAATTGTGACTAGTTTAAGCATTCGGGTTTTATTAGGGATCAATATCATACTAATGGGTTCATATTGGGAGATATATATTGAGGAAAAAATGACATAATATATTGGAGAATATATAGGGGTAAAGGGTTTTTATATTGACAGGTATAAAAATGGAGCTCAAAGTTAATGTAAAATATAAAAGGATATAAAAATTGTTAATGAAAAAATGGATACCTATCTAGTGGATACATGGATTTTTTAAATTGGGAAGGTGTATTGGGTTCATATTGGTAGGGGGTTAAATAATGTGATTTTTAGAGGTATTTTCCAATATGTAGTCAAATTAGGGGCATTGTTTAATATGCCACGAATGCACACGATATGTCAGAGGTTGATTGAGTGAAGCCCCTGTGAGTTTAAGACATGCCAATAGGCCATGGATTTCAGAGTTGGGAATGAGTTCCCCCGATAGTAACAAGTTCTCGTCATTGTAATCTATCAACTAGTCATCTATTTCAACAAGGAGGAAAATACATTTCCTATATGGATATTTGAATTAAGTTGAAGTTGTTAAATCTATTTGTTGGTGAAGACCATTACCATTTACTTATATAAAAAAATCAATTTAAATGGTTAATTTAATAGCCCCAAGGGAAATTGGATCAGAAATGGTCATGTTATGAAGTATTGTGTAAATTATGAGATATGAAGTTCAAATCCCCTGATTAATTTATGTGTGTGAAATTAACGCATGTCTATTGAAAGAATCACAAATAAACACTTAGAAGTTCCCATTGTTGATTCATCTAAATACCCAAAACAAAAAAAGGTTAAAACAATGGACATATATAAAAACAACTATGTCCTTCATCTTTGTATCCTTTGATTTAGTAGTTGTTAGAATTGATTGTTTGTGCAAAACACATTGAATGGGAAATCTAGTTTAGTTAGTTTGTCCAAGGTCAATCGAGCTTCACATAATCCTGGTGATGGCATCCCACTGGTGGATAGATAGTTCTTCCACCCAAAATTGGGGTTGGCCCTAGCCTAGCTCAGACAAAAATAATTAAAATATACAATTTAGTTAAATAAATTTTCATTGTTGGAATCATGATTACTGATACACCAAAACCCACACGTGTTAGTAAATGGATGCATCACCAAAGTTAACGGATACCCAAGAGGTGGTTAAGCACATGTCGCAAAACAAAGCACAAGCATTGGATTATCCAATGCGCAACAATCTCCCACCAACATGAGTCGAGGGTGCTTCGAACTCGAGACCTTTGGCTTTGATACCACTTGTAATGATTGAATACACCAACATAATTCCAAGACCTAGTGCAGAGGAGGGAAATACCCACTGATAGTTTTGAGGGATTCTCTGTTTTGGTCCTAGGAGAAGATAAGACCATATAACTAAGCATTCTTACCTCCAATCACCAAGCATCTATAAGACTCACAAGAAACTGAGCAACAACATCCCTTTGTTTTGAAACCTTATCTCTATGGATGCAACATACTACTATCAACATCACTAGATCAAAAACATTTTTTCGTTTCCTTGCATCACAACTTCTTCATGTCACTTCTGTTTTTCTATCAAGTTATTGTCACTTCTTCATTGAATCAAATTATACTTCTTATGCATTCACTTTGCAACATTACTCAGCACCACAACACCTCCTCACAAAAAAATGGTGACCACAAGTCCTTCAAACAAGCATAACAAGCATATGCAACCAATTATACAACATATGTAAACAACATGAGATCTCCTTTACTTTGAAAACATAAGATATTTAGTCAAGTATTTCAACACCCATTGCAGCATCCCTTGCTTCTCTTCAAGCATACCAATCATAGCATCACAACATCATAACATGGCATCACAAAATAAATTTAATAAGTATAACAAAACATGTATCGACACAAGCATGTCATCAACTTCAACTTCAACTTAGACTGTGCAAACATTAACTGACCCATTTACATCACCCTCTATTGATTTTTTATCCATAAATGACAACTATGCCAAAAATCTCCCCCTTTTTCATTGATGGAAACACAATGATCCTCACCCTATTTTTCCTAAGATTAACTTCTCATTTCCTATGCTTACCTCCCCCTTTAACATTAGTGGCAAGGGGTTTTGGTTTACAATGAAAGTTAACAAGGGGATACCCCCCTATTCCTTTAGGAAAAAGACCAGATGTATTAGTTTCATATTTCATCTCATCCACACTTTCCTCACCAACTCAAAACCATATCATTTTTAAACCCATTACATGAGAAACATTATTCTATCTCCACTATGTATAACAATCCCTTGTTTAAAGAGAAAGGGGAAATTATACCCTATGCTACAAGATTTAGGGGTGCCTTAGATCACTTGTTATCATTTTGTTGGTGTTATTCACTGAGACACAATATAAGAACCATTTCATGCCAAAAAAATCCCCAAAAGAGCAACATAAAAAGTCACTTTCTCACCAAATATTGATCCTTTGGATTAGAGAGAAATCTATAAGGTAATATGATCTCCATATTTTCTAGTTTCTCTCTCATCAACATACCAATAGAAAATAATTCCTTCAAGAAATCATCCACTTTTCTCATCATGATTCCTTCATGACTAAAACAACATATACAATGATGAGGCATGTAATTTTCCTTTCAATAGAGATATACAACTCATGCTAAAACTCTCGAAGGCACATATTGACACAATGGCCATTACTCATAATTTTTCAGTGCTTACTAGAAAAATAAATCACAACGTGGCCATAAAATACCATTCCTAACATTGTGGCTAAAGTTTCTCATGTGCAGTGGCCCACTCTAACACAATGTTCATATTTAACACCCATTTATCAAAACCTACTGGAATCACAAACACGATTGTAGCATCTACGTTGACAAGAAAAAAATTTAATCAAGGGTTTATTTGACCAGTTTCCTTTTGCTTCTAGACAATTTGGTACTCTGATGCTTCTAGAAGATTTGGTACTCTGATGATCAACCAAATCCAACAATTAACTTTAATATTTTTTATGTTTTTTTGTTTTCACAGGTTTGCATTGAAGAATGTATGGAATTCTACGTGGAGAGTTTTCTTATCAACATTTTGGGCTAAGTATCACAACCCATCATCAAGAGATCCACAAAATAATATTGTTGTCAACTTTTAGTCAGCCACACATGTGAGTGATCTAGGTGGATATTCATGGCCACCTGCCTATTCCATGTGGACCCCCACCATTCTTTCCTTTCAGTTTCCTTAATTATAGACAACTTACTATTTTTGGCAGTTTTCGGGTCCTAAAATTATGGAGTCGTTTTGAGGGACTAAAAGGCGTTTTTTTTATTATGGAAAACATAGAGACTAGAAAAGTCTCAAACCGATTTATTGGTTTGTTCTCAGCCTCCTCTCTGAGATCTTGAAAACAAGGTATTATGATAGCCAAACAGAGATCGTATGCCAATGTTACGACCCCGGGAATTTGATGTACCAATTTACACAAACATGGCCCATAGTTTTGGCATTTCATCTCCTAGAGTTAGGTTTTTGGATGTTTAATGTTTTACATTGTTTTTAAATAATAAATATGCCTTGGAGCCTCATTATAACACAGATCAGAAGCATGTAGCTGTCACATCTCTTCTCAGAGATAAGCTACCATCGCCCGAGCTAGTTTATTTCCATTCTGTATGTAAGCATATTTTAGTTCTTTGATATTAATGAAATGAAGTGTTATTTTTGTTGTAATTCTGTATTTATGGTTATATCTATATTATTTTTTGTTCCTGTTTAAGTTTGGATCAGTAAGCCTCAATTCGATCATAGTGCCACCAGGATAATCACACTAAATAATAGATTCCATCATAAGCTAGATAAATTTTAGCAGACTTTCTACAATTCCTACACTCCAACATCAAATCGAGAAAATATTTGGAGAACCTACATTGTGATTTATTCCACATTAATAATTGCTCCACTTTACTCTGCCAAAAATGTTATCCTTCACCTGGTGACAAATATTATACACTAGAATAACATGTATTTAATGGACCTAAAAAATATAGATATATCTATGAATCCAAGTCAAGTAGGAGCATTGGAGCACCAATATGGAATGTGTTCATCCTTGTGTGTGTTGCTCACAAGTCCCTTTCATCGCAAGAAAACAAAATTTCTACCACGTGCAAACACATCCATTAAAACTTACATTCTCCCATTTTTTCAACCTTAATACAGTTATCAATCCACAATACAAAGATTATTCAATACAAATACTTCCAACTTAATAATGATTTGTCCTCAATGAAACCTACAACACTCTAGACTTCTTAGATCGAATGGTTTCTATCTTAGACAAATTTTAGGCACAAAATAGAGTTTTAATGCAACCATCTTCGAACTTCGAAACTCCCTTCGATGAAATGTCACTTAAACATAGATTCAGAACTTCTACGCAAGGCTAACCAAACCTCTATTATACTACGAGTCTGCACTTTGATTTGTAATTGGCTTGTTAAAAGTAAAACTCAAATCTCTATTGAATGGTTTGAGCAATGTATGTATCTTAAAAAAAGTACCCTACCAAGGTTCCACATTAGAGAAAATTTTAGCCTAAAAGTGCCCATGAAATTTTCACATAATTTCCATGTCATAATATGTAGACCAAGCAAAATTCTTTAAATTTAAAAAGAGGTACATGTAAATATTTTGGAGGGAAAAGGAGAAAAACTACTTTTTTTAAGTGTATTTTTCGCTTATCTCTTTAGGATTACTCAAATTTCAAGTGTAAACACTCTTTGGATGCGGAATTAAATTTCACATCCAACGAGTACCCATTATGCATACTTTTGAGAATACCCACATTGATAAAAATTGTAGATACATTAAGAAAGTGTGTATCTGCGATTTTTATCAATGTGGGTATTCTCAAGATTATGCATAATGGGTACTCGTTGAATGCAAAATTTAATTCTGCATCCAACGAGTGTCTACACTTGAAATTTTAATAAATCTATAAGGAGATAAGCCAAAAATTCAATTAAAAAAATATTTTTATTCTTTTCTCTCCAAAATTCATAACTCTTATTTTATTATTTTAACTATTATTTTATTATTTTTCCTTAGGAGGCCACTTTTAAGCTGAAATTTCCTCTAATGACTTTAACTTGCACTACTCTACATCAATATTCAAAATCTAACAATCCTTTCAAAATAATGTTTGTCTTATAACCTTTAAGAGAAATCTTGTACAAAACTAGGTGGGAAAGTGTGTGGAAATAAGTCGATTGGTAACCATCCTAGAAAATTATACTATGTTGAAATATATATCAGGTAATATACTATGGTTGGTGTAGCTCTCAGACCTAGTTGCATCTACGAATTAGGTTTGAGCCCATAAAAACATTGAGTACAAATATCTATACATATTATAGAAACATTAAGGGAAACATGGGAAGAAAATTGTCGACAATAATGTTAAAAAATTAGGTGTATGCTTTAGGAGAAGAGAAAACAACAAAGAACTCTAAGAGTCTCCCTACTTTGTACTCCCAATGAATATTTTCATTTACAAGGAAGGATTGTGTTTTATTTTTCAGACGTTCAATATTTTTTTATTTTTATCTTTGGAAATTTTGGCATCCGACTTGTAAATGATGTTATGGTTTATGCAGGTCTTCATGTTGTATAACAAATATCTTAGGTCTGGCATCCTTTGATTTGATTCCCCTAACACTACTCTATGTTTATTTTTAACATACAATACGTAACAAACATCCCAAGCTCTCATAACATATATTTCCATACCTGATCCGGACTTATGCAGGAACACAATAAAATACAGATATAAACATAAACACAGAGATGCAACAAAAATAAAATTCATTTCATATATCAGAGAATTGAAATATTCTTACTTACAAAATGGAAATAAACTAGCTCAGGAAATGGTAGCTTATCTATGAGAAGAGATGTGGCAGCTATGCCTTTGAAATATGTTACAATGAGGCTCAAAGGCCTAATTATTATTGCGAAACAATGGAAAACCCTAAACATCCAAAAACCTAACCCTAGGATATGAATTGTCAAAACTGTCGGCCTGGTTGGGGTAAATTGGTACATCAATTTCCCAGGGTTGTAACTTTAGCATACGATCTCTATTTGACACGTATGATACCTCATTAGAAATATTTATCTGAGGAATACAACATTTGATTGTAGACATGAGTCAAAGTCTCAAATTTTCATGTTTTCCCATTTTCCAAAAAACAAAACGTCGTTTAGGGTCTCAAAATGACTCCGGAAGTTTAGGACCCGAAAAACTGCCAAAAATAGTAAATTGTGCTACAACTAAGGAAATTTAAAAGTCGAAATAAACAATGGTGGGGGTATAAGTGGAATAGGCGGGTTGCCACCAATATCCACTTTGATCAGTCCTTCCCCCCCACGCCCCCCTCTCATGAAGCAATGGTCCCTATTGCATTGAGTGCCTCCATCATATGGGGAAACTTCTACTGAAATTGGTCTCTCATGAGCCACTTGCCTTGGTGCAGGAGTTGGACAGCTTTGAAAACCTGATACAATTGGATCTTCTGCTGGCGAGTGTTCTTGATCTGCTTTTCCATGATCTGGTTAGTTGTGGCCTACTCCATGCTGTTTGGGTTTAGCTCTATTGGCGTGAGTTGTTCTACAATGTCTGATGTGTTGAGTAATGGTGGAAAGTATGGTCGAAGGTGGTCCACATTGAACACTAGGTGTAGGCCAAGGGATGGTGGAATTTTGAGCTTGAAATAATTATCCCCTACAGCCTTAGTGATGTTGTAAATCCAATATCGGATTGGGTGACACTTGCGATGGGGAGCGAGGCGCTCCTTCAGCAAATGTAACCAAACTTTGTCGTCCAATTGGAACTTGTGTGGCACCCGATGTTGATCATGTCGCTGCTTGTACTTAGCATTGGATTTTTCTAATATGTCATGAACCTACTAGGATATGTGTTAAATAAGCTCAATGAATTTTTTATCCCTATTAGCTTTAGACTGGACATGAGTCGAATCAGCCTGAGTAGCTGCAATTGGTATGGCCACAACAATGGGACATTAAGTGGTTGGAATCCCAACCCCACTTGAAAGACGTTGTGGCCAGTTGAGCTATGGAGAGCTCTGTTGTAGTTGTGTTATACATAGGGTATCCTTTCATCCCATGTGCATGGATTCTTCGAGCTTTACATGCATAGAATGTGTATGATCATCCTGTTTACAACCTCTGTTTTGCCATCAGTTTGGGGGTGGAAATTCATGAACTTAGTGAGCTTGGTATCTAGCATCGACCATATAATTGACCAAAATTTACTTAGGAACCTATTGTACCGATGTGAGATAATGGACTGTGGGATCCAAAAGTGTACCCACACTCGTTCAAGGAAGAGATTATTAGTGGCTTCTGTTGTGCTACTTTTCTTGTAGGCCACTAGAATGGCCATCTTAGAGAAGTTTTCGATGAACACAAAAACCCAGTCGTTACCATGCTTAGTAGAAGGAAGGCCCAACATGTAATCCATGGAGATGGATTCCCAAGGTAGACTAGGAGTAGGCAGAGGAGTTTATAGGCCTTTCTTATTGATGGTCGGTTTGGCAATGGTGCATGCAGAGCAGGATCTAATGTGCTTCCCAACATCCTATCGAATTTTTGGCCAACAAAAATACTTCTGCAACATTTCCATTGTTTTCTCTACCCAAAATGTCTAGCGACCCAACTGTAGTGTGACTCCAAAATCATCTTCGCACACTCGCTTGAAGGAACATAGAGGTTTCTAAGATGGCATAACAGTGCATCCCGGAGGTGAAAATTTGGAACTTTCTTGCCTTCCAAGATTTTCTGGTATGTGTTGCGGAATTTTAGATCACTCTTGTAAATATGCGGCCACCCAAAATTCTCGTGCCCACAAGAGTCAAGCACGGTGGTCAACGCCATGACCAGCAGTCGATTGAGGTAGTTTGCAACATTTTTGGTGTTTTCCTTCTTGTACTTAATGTCAAAATGGAACTATTGCAGGTATGTGGACCATTTCTGATGGCGATTGTTTTGCAACTTCCCTTGTGTCTGTATGAAATGTAGGGATCGGTGGTCTATGTAGATGATCGTTCCCTTCCCCATAATTTAATGCTTCCATTTTCAGCAGGCCTGCAAAATGGAATAAATATCTTTGTCATAGGTGGGATACTTTCGGACTATGTCTAAAAGCGTCTCACTGTGATACACCATTGGATGCCCCTGCTGAGTAAGAATTGCAACAATAGCATATTCAGAGGAATCTGTCTCAATCTGAAATGGTTGTTACAGCTCTAGTAATGTGAGCACTAGTGAAGAGTAGAGGCGATGCTTCAACTCGAAAAATGACTTATGTTGGGATTTAGACCAAAAGAAATTTTCTTTCGCTCCTCCCTTGGTGACTTGACTCAAAGTCCAAGTGATATGAGAGAACCCCAACACGAACCTGCGGTAGAATTTGGCAAGGCCTAGAAAGCTGCAGAGCTTTGTTACAGTGGTTGGGGTTTGCCAATATCGAATGACTTGTATCTTGGTTGGGTCCAGATGCACACCCTGCTCATCAATGATGTACCCCAGATATTGAACCTAGGTCATATCAAAAGTTCATTTCTCCAAATTGGCACACAACTTGTGTTGTCATAGTGTTTGGAGGACCTGTCGAATATGGTGGAGGTTCTCTTCCCAACACTGGCTGAAGATTAGGATGACATCCAAGTACACCACCATAGATGAGTTGGCGAAGGGTCACAATATATCATCCATCAACCTCATAAAGTTTTTGGGGGCATTCGTCAGCCCGAAGGGCATGACCAACCACTCAAAAAAGGCACTCCTTTGATTTGAACTAGGCAGTCTTCCACACATCGGATGGTTCGATTGGTACATGGTGATACCGAACTTCAAGTCAATCTTGCTGAAATATTTTCCCCCCTTGAGCTGGTCTAGAATTTCATCAATTAGTGGGATCAAATACCTATTCCAGAAAGTGATATTTGTTACTGCCTCATAATCAATACAGAATCTCTAGGTCCCATCCTTCTTTTGTACCAACACGATCCAGCTCCCACAGGGTGATGAATTTGGCTTGATGTGCCCTTTTTGTAGCAACTCTTGAATCTACCTCTTTATTTCATCATTCTCCATAAAAAAGCATCGATATATCGATCCATTGGGTAGAAACGCACCTTGGGTCAGATCGATGGAGTGCTTGACTTGACAGTGTAGAGGTACCCCAGTGGGTGAGGTGAATATGTACAAGTACTCCTCCATGACTTTGTCCATTTGTTGCAGCCATGCAAAGGAGCCCTATCTTGAGGCAGTGGCCACAATATTCTTCTTGCCCCAAGGGCGAATCATATGGAAAATAAATTTCCTGGTTTGGGAAATGATACTACTTCATTGCTTCGTAGTAATCAACGAGATGGTGGTAGGTGGTGCTACCTCTGGTACCTTGTACAAGTTATTGCCCAAAGTAATAATAAAAGTGCAAGGCCTAAACTCATACACATCATGTCACTTCCACAAGTATGGTTGGCCTAATAATACATCATAAACTTCAATAGGAGCAACATCACACAGTACCTCATCTGTGAAGGGTTTGATGTTGTATGGGAGGCGGCACTACTAGTTGACGCAGAGATCTCGTACTTTGAAGCCACCCGATGGTGTACAGCTATGGGTTTTTTTTGGTCAGTATGCTCATTGACTTCATAACCTATACTGAAATGAAGTTCTTTTGGCTCCCGTTGTCGACAATGAACTACACCGGAGAACCCTTCAACCACATATATGATGAGGTGCTCCCCCTCCTCTGGATCTTCGTGTTCATCCTTCTGGATCTTAGTGGTGGCAACGGTGGCACTAGGCTTCACATAAATAATCTTCTTCCATTTTTCATTCCCCTTTTCATGTTCTTACTGAGAGTTAGGACATGCATCTGATTCGGAAGCCTTCAGCTAGGCCACCAGTGACTTCTTGGATTGACACTCATTTTTGTTTTGAGTGTGGATCTTATGGAACTCACACCCCTTTTTTGTGTCCTTCTTTATCTTCATGGTTTTTATTTTCTTTCGGCTTCGACAAGTTGTCCTGGGTCACCCCGCCTTAGCTTTGTCCTTTGTTATGTGGTTTAGGGGTGCCTTTTCCTTGCTTTGGATTAGCAGAACCAAAGTATCGCTTCTTTAGTTTAAAATTCTAATTGATCTTGATAGCATATCGATAGGAAATTCCGAGCAAGGAGATGTAAAAGAACTACATTTCATCCTAGATGTACTTATGTAAACAGTCGTGATACTTGAGTACCAAATTCTACTCATAATCCTTGATACCCAGCTTCGTGCGAAGGGCATGAAAACCATTTGTGAACTCTGGCACGTCTTGGCCCCATCCCTATCATGGTGTGGTCCACTTTATGTATTTATATTCATAGCTCCTGACTGGGTAATATTGTTCCTTGATGACATATTTGAAATAATTCCAAGTGGGTGTGGTTAAAAATAGTGAGGATTGCCTCACGTCCTTTTTCTCACAATAGGTTTCCCATGATTCCTTGACATGAGGGGTAGCTTTGAGGAGTGCAAAAGTAATCTTTTCTCGATTGGAAAATTCATGAACCAAAACATATCCTTCCAAAAAATTCAACCATCTATCTATGGTGTCTACATCTATCTGGCCTTCAAATATTGGAATTTCGAAGTTAACTTGTACTTCAAAAAGGGTGGTGCCTCTAAAGTGGCTACTAGATGAAGATGCATCGCTTGTGGGTAATCATCGAAGGATCTGGGAAAAAATATCTATCATCAAGTTCCTTTGGTTCTCGAGGGCGGCCTCCTTGAGCAATATTTTCAAAGGATCTCTTACTCCCTTTTCTTTCTTTTCTTCCACCATGGAAGGTCGTCTGGGTTTGCGCAGGTGATCTTCCAAAGGTTCAAAGAGTTCAAGCCCCAACTCCTTATAACCTGACCTAGTTGGGGACATGCAAATAAAAATAGAGAAAAAGCATACTGCTCTAATACCACTGATCCAGACTTATGCAGGAACACAATAGAATACAAATATAAAAATAAACACAAAGATGCAGCAAAAATAAAACATCATTTCATTAATATCAAAGAACTAAAATATGATTACATACAAAATGGAAATAAATTAGTTCGGGTGATGGTAGCTTATCTCTGAGAAGGGATGTGGTGGCTAAATGCCTCTAAATTGTGTTAAAATGAGGCTCAAAGGCCTATTTATTATTTAGAAACAATGGAAACCCTAAACATCTAAAAACATCACCCTAGGAGATGAATCACCAAAACGGTGGGCCCCGTTGGGGAAAAATTGGTACATCAACTTCCCAAGGTTGTAATTTTGGCATATGATCTTAGTTTGATGTGAACGATACCTTGTTAGAAATATTTATCTTAGGACTACAAATTTCAACTTCAAACATTACTTAAAGACTCATGTTTTCCCGTTTTCCAAAAAGGCGTCGTTTAGGGCCTCAAAATGGCTCTAGAAGTCTAGGACCCAAGAAACTGCCAAATAATAGTAAATTGTGCTACAATTAAGGAAAATGAAAAAATAAAAGAAGCAATGTGGGGTTCCAAGTGGAAGGGGTGGGTGGACACCAATATCCACTTGGATCAATACCATAGGTCCACTACAAGATATATAACTCATGCTTCTATGATCGAATCATGTAACACATGTTGCTATTGCTTCCATGGAAGATGTAATGCTTCATGTAGCGCTCACGTCTGTAGCATATATGTAACGACCAAGTCCGAACCATCTATGTAACATTGATTTATCATTGATAACTACTCTCCTTGATATGTGGGATTCTCTATTGCTATAAAACATATGTAACTCCTTGAAATTCCTCTGCACTAGCGTCATATGTGTTGTGAGATATCCATGTGTACCTCTATCATTTTATGAGCATAAAATATCCATATAATGTTCTATTGGAATTTTTACATCTATATTATCTCTAAAGTTTCATGACCTTATTAGGATTATCATAATTATGATATAATGGGTTTTCCAATTACAAGATTATCATACTAGTGATCCCCTCACTGAAGCATTGCAGTGATAATGAAACATAATTTATGTCTGAATACTGCCTATTTCTCAAACAATATTGCATACCATATTTTTCATTAGTGTTTGATTCTTTCTTTTAGATATGTGTAATAGGAATTCCATTCCTCTGGTCTCTGCATATGTACCCAATCTTAGTATTATCCTAACAAAATTATTTAAACTTGGTTGTGGAACAATCTTAGATTAATCCATAGAGTCCAAGATGGGATTAAAAAATGTCAGCAGTAGCCCTACGATGCCAATGATGCAAGAATAAAACATCATAGGCTCCTTCACAATGAAGAGCTTAAAATTTTCCATGAAATCCATATCGTAGATCAATATGCTAATATCGTATGCATATATTATTTTGTTTCATTTGTATTATTTCAAACTTAAAATAATGTGGGTTCCTAGTGATTCAAAATGATTTTTATGTCGTGGATTATGGACAAAATCTACCAGTATAAACATCTTGAGTCATCTAATCTTTCAACACTCATTCATGCCTATAATTTCAATTTCACCTTATACCTAAAGTGAAAAAAACTATTCACACTTAAACCGGCCCTAAAAATATGTCAACCCATTTGACCTTCGAGTTCTCGATCAGTATTATGTTTCATAATTCAAGTTTTGCATGTTCATTCAAGTTCTCAAGGTTTAGCCAACTTTGTGAGGAACATATGAATGATAGGTTGTTCTTGTTTGTACCAATGGATATATCTTCAAGTTTTGAAATGCCACATTTCAACATGTATTTTTCTTTCAGCATCTTGTAAATACTATTAATCTTTGAAATATTGACATTGTTCATTGTGTTTGAACCTTCAATTATTATTTTTTCTTCTTAAGTCTTCTTTCCATGAAACTTTGATATGCCTCAAGATTGATGTTATTTCCAGAATTTGAAGCATGTTGTCCTCATAATGTTTCCACTCCCCCTGTAGTTTTCAATACATAAATAGTATTTTGTCACTTTCATTTATTTCTTTTCTCCCTCTGCATATATATGTGTTGTTTTTTGGTTTCCATTTGTGTGACAGTTCACGTTAAATGCACCAAGTGACCAAACATGAACACTAATACTCTTTTATGTTCTATGGTTACAAGTATATATTCAAAGTTTCAATTATTTTTAAGTACTCCAAAAAAATAAAGTAACCACAGGTAAATCATTTCTACCACAACTCATATGCAACTTTGGTCTCATTAAATTTAGTATCTTTTTAAAGTTATTCTAGGGGCTACTCTTCCATTGAGAGACTTCACATTTCATCACTTCTACTCTAACACTGGATAGGTTCTCCATTTCTTCCTTGAGAAGCTCCCCCTGAGGCCATGTTGACTTCAATTTGTTATTTAAGTCACATGCTAGTCTTTCTTCCTTTTCCAAATTTTAGTGGGTTTCCTTCTATTGTCTGCATTTCCTTATAGCTTATTGTATAATCTACTATGATTAATCTCCTTCTGTCTAGACTTCTTTATGGTACAGGGAAGTTTGCAATATTTGGCCATGTGGCTAAGGTTATCACATAAATAACATCTTGTGTGGTCAATGTTAGGTCCCTATATCACTAGTATAGTCCATTATTATTGTTAGTGTAACCCCCTTATTGTTATTATTGAACCCTTGTAACCCCCATTTTGTTATTATTGTGCCCTTAAATTATTATTGTTAGATCGGCTAGGATTACATTGTGGCCCACTAGGATTACATTATGGCCCCATGGACTTCTATATATAGAAAGGAGGTTTTGTAAATTGTATCATCCAAGAATTGTTCATTTATGTAATGTATTGGAGGTTTCCCCCTCGAAGTGGCCCATTTCTAAGGCGTTGATATCTCTTTTCTTCTCTTTTTGGAGCTGGTTACACAACATTTGGTATCAGAGCTTTGGATTCTAGGGTTTCGTTGCTCCAAACAGGTCATTGTGGCATTTGCGCTATAACTTTTTTTCTACGAAGCTTTAGAAGCTGAAATTTTTAGGGTGCGAAGCTGAAATCGTGAGGAAGTTTTCCTAAAAATTTCAGAGCTTGGTTCACAATATTTTCAGAGATATGATCTGTGGAAGTTAGGTCTTTTTTCAGGCTCCTAAACAGGTCATCGTGGAATTTGCGCTATAAAAAATTTTCTACGAAGGTTCAGAATCTGAAATTCATATGGTGCGAAGCTGAAATCCTGAGGAAATTCGTCAAAAAATTTTAGAGCTTGGTTCGTAATATTTTTGGAGATATGAGCTGTGGAAGGTAGTGTTTTTTCAGGCTCCTGAATTTCATCTCAAAGAGGTGATCGTGGGAAAATTTCAATAAATATCTCTCTGGGCATCGGATTGGAGTGCCGTAAAAATTGGTTGCAAGTACACAGACTGCAGTTTCTTGGCTATAAATTTCAGAGACGAAGGATGAAACAGTGACACGTGGCAATTCGTACAAGTTCGCTCTACTGAACTAGTCCAAAATTGGGTCATTGTGGGAGATTGGAAATAACTTTGTCTTGAAGAATCCAAATCAGATCATACCTGTGGCATTTGAAAGACAGTTTAGAAGGCTACTACAACAGTAAATTTTAGATATTGAATATTCTCAATTACAGAGATAATTCAACTTCAATACAGAGCTCCTAAAAAGCAAGTAAAAGGTGTGTATTTTTTTTCCGAATTGCATAAGTCTTGTTTGAAGAATCAAGTTGAATTGATTCCAAGGGAATATTGTAGAATAGATATCAGTATTGGATTCTAAAATGGCCCCTAAAAATAATTCAACTCCCATTAAGCCTTTAGAAGGCTCTACTGTGACTCATGAAGACAAAGAATGGCAACATGACATATCAAAATTACAAGAGCAAGTGCAACAAATTTCGCTCTCGCAAAGAACAACAAAAAATGAAATGGAAGTTTTGAAGAAAGGCATGGAAACTAAGATGGATGGTTTGAAGAAAGGCATGGAAGGTAAGATGAATGGTTTAGAAGCTAAGATGGATGGCATGGAAGTGGGCATGGAAGCTAAGATTGATGACATGGAAGCTAAGATCGATGAAAACATGAAAGACAACATGGAAAACATGAAGAATGATCTAAAAGCATACATGGAAGGCTTGATGACAAGCTTAAAAGAAGAAACGATTCCTAATGGCGGAAATATAGTAGAAGAACCTTATGGTGAGAACAAAATAAATGTTAATCGTGATTTCATAACCTCTAATGTTGGCGGGAAGAACCACCATATTCCAAAAATGGATATGAGGAAGTTTGATGGAAAGGATCCTGTAACATGGATACTACAGATGGAGCAATATTTTGATCTCCATAACGTGCAAAACACACAAAAGGTACGCATTGCAACTTTACATTTAGAACAAAAATACATTTGTATGGTATCAATGCCTTTGCTCCCGTAAAAAAATTGTCACTTGGTCAATTTTTACGGAGGAAATGATAGCACATTATGAGGATACAAAGAGCAACACCTTCTTTACCCAATTGATAAATCTCAAACAAAAGGGTTTAGTGGGGCAACACATTGAGGACTTCCAAAAATTGAATATAATGGTAACTGATATTCCAGAGGACCACAGGATCGATCTCTTCATAGGCACTTTAAAGGATAACATCCAACATGAAGTTCGTGTTTTGGAACCAGATTCATTGGAGAAGGCATTCAGGTTGGCAAGAAAAATTGAATGTAAAATAATGGCGACAAGGAAGCCTACCACTCAATTCTATAAAGAAGGAAGTGTTGCTATGCCTAGATTTCCACAACCTACAAGGTTGACACCACAACAATTGGAAGAAAAAAGAGCAAAAGGGCTTTGCTACGGTTGTGATAGAAAATACACTAAAGGTCATAAGTGTGTTGAGAAGAAATTATTTTACATAGATTGTGAAGAGGAAGAAGAAAATGAACAAGAAGAGGATATACACCAGGAACCAACCCTAGAAGAGGAAGAAATGAATCCGACCATATCGTGTAATGCACTGGCAGGAATTACCACTCCTCAAACTCTCAAGATGCAAGGACAAATCAAGAAGAAAAAGGTAATAGTGTTGATTGATTCAGGTAGCACCCATAATTTTATTCATTGTAAGGTAGCCAAGGAATTAAATTGTTTCCTATACCCAGCACCAGAATGTCAAGTGATGGTTGCAAATGGAGGAACTATAAATTTCTCTGGAAAATGCCATAATATCAAGCTAACCATGGGGGAATATGTATTGACTAGTCCAATGCTTTCCATTCCTATGGGAGGTGCTAATGTTGTACTAGGAGTACAATGGTTACAATCTTTGGGGACGGTAGCTTTTAATTTTCCAGAAATTTTCTTGAAATTTTTTTCAGAAGGAAAGGAAGTCAAATTAAGGGGTATTGAAGGGAAGCCAGGAAGGATAATAAGATCTAATGTCATGACAAAGCTTCTAAAGAAAGAACAACGAGGCGTAATTGCACAATTATGCTCACTAGAAGTTCCGACATCAAAATCATCTATTTCTGCAGATCTCCAACAAGTCTTGGACAATCATTTCAAGGTGTTTGAAACTCCCGAAGGACTCCCACCTATTCGTGATCATGATCATGCTATTCATTTGATTCTAGGAAGTGTTCCTCCAAACATCAGGCCTTATAGATATCCTTACTTCCAAAAGAGCGAAATTGAACGTATGATTGGAGAAATGTTAGAGGCGGGTATAATTCAACCTAGTCAAAGTTCTTTCTCTGCTCCTGTAGTATTGGTACACAAGAAGGATGGATCATGGCGAATGTGTCCGGATTATAGGGAGCTCAATAAGCTCACCATTAAAGATAAATTTCCCATTCCTGTGATTGATGAATTATTGGATGAATTACATGGAGCAAATTATTTTACCAAGTTGGATCTTCGTTCGGGATATCATCAAATTAGAATGAAGACTGAAGATATTCCAAAAACAGCATTTCGAACTCATGAGGGTCATTATGAATTTTTGGTCATGCCTTTTGGCCTTACCAATGCACCTTCTACATTTCAGGGGTTGATGAATTCCATTTTCAAACCCTTCCTTAGAAAATTTGTGCTAGTATTTTTTGATGATATACTAATCTACAACAAGTCTTGGAAGGATCATGTTGAACATGTTGACAGGGTGCTCAAACTATTGTAGGAGAAACAATTATATGCAAAAAATCCAAATGTTTCTTTGGAGTACAAGAGGTGGAATATCTAGGTCATATTGTATCTCACGAGGGTGTTAAGGTAGACCCTAACAAAATTAAAGCCATTAAGAAATGGAAAGTCCCCACAACCATAAAGCAGTTGCGAGGATTTCTCGGGTTAACAGGGTATTATCAAAAGTTTGTTAAGAATTATGGGAGAATAGCAGCACCTCTAACAACATTATTGAAGAAAGATGCATTTTCATGGACTCCTGAAGCAACTAAGACCTTTGAACGTCTTAAAGAGGCAATGTGCCTAGCACCGGTCTTAGCTACACCAGACTTCACAAAAACCTTTATTGTGGAATGTGATGCCTCAGGAAATGGAATTGGTGCAGTTTTAATGCAGGAAGGAAGACCCATTGCTTTTGAAAGTCGTCCAATCAAAGGAAAGTATTTACAGAAACCTATTTATGAGAAGGAAATGTTAACAATACTGCATGCACTAAAGAAATGGCGAACTTACCTAATGGGAAGACACTTCAAGGTAAAAACTGATCATGATAGTCTTAAACACTTTTGGAACAAAGACTATCTTCAGAAGAGCAGCAAAAATGGGTCACAAAGATGTTGGGTTATGACTTTGAAATAATCTACAAAAAAGGAAAGCTTAATGTTGTTGCAGATGCACTCTCAAGAAAGAATGAAGAGGTGGAAGCATTGGTTTGTGCCATTTCTATTATCCAACCAGATTGGATAATTGAAGCAAGAGATGAATGGAAGAAGGACAAAGATGTTTGGACACTCATTCAAAAGTTGCAGCAAGATCCTAGTACATATGATACATTTAGTTGGAAAAATGATTCCTTATGGTACAAAGATCGCTTATATCTTTGCAAGAATTCCCAACTAAAACAAAATATTCTTCTGGAATTGTACACTTCTCCTTTAGGAGGACACTTAGGATTTTTAGAAACTTACCACAGGGTGAAGAAAGATTTTTTTTGGGATGGCCTTAAATCTGATATTCAAAAGTTTGTGGTGGAATGTTTGGTTTGCCAGCAGAATAAAGTGGAAACAATTAAGACCCCGGGACTTCTACAACCTTTATCCATTCCAAGTCAACGTTGGGAGGAGATTTCAATGGATTTTATCATAGGTTTACCTAAGTACGAAGGAAAGAGTGTCATCATGGTGGTAGTTGATAGAATTACCAAGTATGCACACTTTTGTGCATTATCTCATCCATTTAAAGCAAGTACGGTTGCTACTACATTTATGGATAGAATTCAAAAGCTACATGGAAGCCCAAGGGTTATTGTGAGTGACAGAGATCCCATTTTTACTTGAAATTTTTGGACGGAGTTATTTTCTTGTTTGGGTACTCAATTAGCTCATAGCTCATCTTATCATCCTCAATCTGATGGTCAAACTGAGATAGTAAATAAATGTTTGGAAGGATATCTTCGTTGTTTTGTGTCTGATAAACAAACACAATGGGTCAAGTGGTTACCTCTCGCTGAATGGTGGTATAACACTTCCTTCCATGCTGCAGCAAAAATGACCCCATTTATGGCACTTTATGGATATCATCCACCATCGATCACATCATCTTTAAGGGAAAATTCGAAGGTTCAAGCAGTGGAAGGTCACATCGAGCATCAGCAAGAAGTTCTCCAACTCTTAAAGGATAACCTGAATTTGGCACAAAATCGAATGAAACAACAGGCAGATCAACATCGCAGCGAGAGAAGTTTTGATGTAGGAGATTGGGTATTTTTACGACTACAACCATACAAACAAATGTCCCTCAAGCAAGCTAAGAAGGATAATAAATTATGACCAAAGTACTATGGTCCTTACAAGGTGTTGCAAAAGATTGGTACTATGGCATACAAATTGGAGCTTCCTGCTTCTTTGCGAGTACATCCAGTTTTCCATGTTTCATGCTTAAAGAAGGTTATAGGTGAAAATCTTCCGGTTCAAACAATATTTCCAGAACTTGATGAGGAAGGAAAAATCATATTGGAACCTAAAGCAGTCATGGAAACAAGAACTCGACAGCTACGGAATCGATCAATTTCAGAGTATCTCATCAAGTGGAAGAACTTACCCACTGAAGATTCTACATGGGAGGATGAGAATTTTATACAGAAGCACCCAGAGCTACTCAAGCTTTGAGGACAACACTTTTTTGAAGGAGAGGGGCATGTTAGGTCCCTATATTACTAGTATAGTCCATTATTTTTGTTAGTGTAACCCCCTTATTGTTATTATTGTACCCTTGTAACCCCCATGTTGTTATTATTGTGCCCTTAAATTATTATTGTTAGGTCGGCTAGGATTACATTGTGGCCCACTAGGATTACATTATGGCCCCATGGACTCCTATATATAGAAAGGAGGTTTTGTAAATTGTATCATCCAAGAATTGTTCATTTATGTAATGTATTGGAGGTTGCCCCCTCGAAGTGGCTCATTTCTAAGGCGTTGATATCTCTTTTCTTCTCTTTTTGGAGCTGGTTACACAACAGTCAATAAATGAAGGAAGATACTTATGAATTCTTAGTGCACATATTCTTCTTTTCATACAATTTTAAATCAATTTCCTTATGCCCAAAACCATCACATAAACAACAATAGTCATAGAAATTATTTGTGTACCTAATGATTAATGGTCTTCAGGGGTATCCTTTGATTAATTTCTTAACCATATTTAACTGTTTGTTGCACTTTTTTCCCATGATCCTTGATTTTATTGCTCTTACAATTAGCTACTGCATGCTCAAGGTTGTGGCAAGAAAAGAACTTGACATATTTTAGTGGAGAAAAGAGCCTCCTTTGGAACCTTGAATATTTTCTCAACTCATCTACAGGAGCAAATGACCTTCTTGCAAAGGAAATTTTCTTCAACTCATTTTTTTGTTGTTAGTGTTGCATTTTCTTGCTTGTTTCCTTACTAACCATGTTGTTGGTACCTTCTTCTATAGGTATTTTTGGAGTTCCTTTATCATATTCAATGGCTTCCTTGATCTACTACTATTTTATATTTATTCTTCATGGAGACAACCTCATCTTCTATATCTTTATATATTTTATTATTTTAATATAGCTCACTTCTATTTGAAAAAATCTCAACCTATAATCTTTCACACTTTATGTCTCTCTCCTTCAATCGGTTTTTCATCACTTCTTAAATTTTTCTAGATTCTTCCAAATGTGATCTCCAGCTAATAATTTCATCTTTGTATGTGTGCTCTCTTTCATCACATATCCGCAACAACTTCTTTTTATCTCTCTTTTCATTTTTCAGTCTCTCTATTTCAACCAAGACTAAGTTAGGATTTCCTTTTTCTTCAACTAACTTCTCCTCATGACAATAAAGTACGTTCACACTAGCAGAACACGTCTCATTAGACTGAACACTTTCTTTAAAAAATCCCCTTTTCTTCTTCTTATTTTTATTCTCCTTTTCTGCATTGTTTCTAGTATCTCCTTCATGCATGAGCTACAACCTATCCTAGATTTATTTTGTATATTTGAGATCTATCACAATATCAAGATCCATATTGTGGAGGTTTTTATAAATTGCACATTTTTCCTAAGTATTCCATTTTTGTTCTTGCATAGAATGGGAACCTTTATAATACCCAACGCATAATAGTTGAACCATACATTATGTCCATAAGCTATTAGTTCATATTTTACTTTCTCTTGCTATTCCTAAAAGTTTTCAATACTAAGTGCAAGTACACTTTGATAATCCATATTCAACCAAGTCTACCTTCCAATGATTAAGCTGACATAGAAGGAACTAGTTATGATACCACTTGTTAGAATCATGATTTTCATTACACTAAAACCCACAAGTTTATGTAAATGGATGCATTTCCTAAGTTAAAAAGTACCCGAGCGGTGGTTAAGCACATGTCGCAAAATACACAAGAAGCATTGGATTATCCAATGCCCAACATTCTTTACCGTGCATGTTAGTGGCTTTAAGGATGCCCAACAATGGCCAACAAACCCATTCCAAATTGAATGGTCATTTGGATTGTTAAAATTACCATACAATCTAATTTGATACGATGATTACAAAAAATATGTTTGACTCTTCCTCACCATTCAATTATCAGATAGTTTTTTTGAATATGTTTCCTTGATGTAACATGGATTTAATGCTAGTAATAATGGTTATACTCCAATTCACTCTTATTCAAAATTTGTTTGAGATTATGTTATAGATTGGTGGCTTTGTCTTTGTGATTTTGGGTTGAAAAATATGTTTGGTTTAGGCATATGAATTCTATTTCTCGCGAAAAATATTTTTCCTAGTTTTATTGAAGTATGGGAAATATGTTGAAAACTTGTCACAATTCCTTTGCTAGAATATATGTCAAATATGAAGACAATATGCACAACCCATTAAAAATGCCAAATTTTCATAAATTTGGTTTGAAATTTGTGTTCAATGTCCTTCGTTATAACTAAATCATTTTGGCAGTGATAATGAGTATATATTTGTACTTTCAAGTTAAATTCCCGTAATTTTCATTTCAATCACTATAATTCCCTATTCTTTCATTTACAATTCTTGTACCATATAATTAGTAGAAAATATGTTTTTAGTTGGTATTTGTCGGTAGTCTTGTAAATAAAGTGAACATGGTTGGATTGTGATTAGCAATGAGAAAATGACCATCAAACAATGAAATCATTATGGTGCAACAAAATTTCATGATCACTAATAATATGAATTTGTATGGTATATATTTAATTGTGAGAGGATAATATAATGCATCATTAATTTGGGTAATGATCATGCTCTGTGCATGTCCACAATATTGTGGAGAAATATTATAAGAAAACTATGTTTTTAGGAAAAGATGGATGGAGCTTGGGCTCTTATGTTGAATTTAATACTTTGAATATGCTACTTAATTCTTGGGTAATGTAAAATGTATAAAATATTGTTTGTCATTGGAATCCATGCATGGACATCTCAAATTCCAAAATGTATGAGTATACATGGTTTTGGTTTTAGTAATTTTCACATGAATTATGGTGTTCTTCAGGTTTTACCCTTTACGCATAGGGATTAATTCCAAGTCATAATGTGTTGGAAAATATTCTTGTGTCTCTCTAGATATCAATCCAATTATTGGGCCAAAGTGGGGTGCCCTTTTTTCTCCTTGAGATTAAGCTCAAACTAGTTTTGTTTCAAGGATAAGGTGATACATCATGATTACCTCTACTATTGTGAAAAACACAATTGAAATAAGGGTTTGGTATGTGACCAAGGAGAATGACTAAACATTGATTAGATAATCATGATCGATTATCGTACTTCACAAGGTCATTTTAATCATGGATTCAATCCTTGGAAGATGATATGATAAAAGAATGAACATGAACCTAGGAGGAGCATGAACACTACTTTATTAGTACTTAGATTCATTAGACCAAAAATTCAATGGGTGTGGAAAGCATAGATCCATTAGTTATTAACACTAAAAGAGATAGAAAATGATATGGAAACAACATAACATGCATGAGTTTCATCCATTAATAAGGGGAAAATTTACGTCTATCCTAATTTTTAATAACAAACTCAACAATTCTTTCAATTATAATAAAGACAACAGAGAAAACTATAAAATTTCAAACCCGGGCCTTATTTACCCCCCTCTTTCAAATATATTACTCAGATAATGTTGATAAAGGAAAGGATAATGAAAAAGAGAAGGATTGGACCAATTTGAATGATCCCTCTTAGAATTTAACCAACTACAACTACTATAATATAAGGTCTTCTCTCTCTCAAAATTTCCACATCATAACAATGCTAAAAATTTTGAAATACTGAGAGTGGGGGTGGGGGGGTGGTGGTGAAACTGTATTTCATTCAACCTAGACAATTTTCATAGATTTGTATTTTCAATTTTTTTAGTGGCCAATCATATAAGCATCATTAAAGAACACACAAACACAAATATTTTAGGAGGAAACCCATAAAGGGAGAAAACCACCATACTTCTTATCTTCATATTCTTCAATATATTCTTACATTTGTTCAGTACCACCAACCAGTAGGAAGCACCCACTCCCTTTGAAATTTGTTTTTTCACCCACTAACAATAAGAACCTATTCCCTTTCCTTACTTATGTACCAAAATATCACCACATTTTCAAATTAGACCCTATCACCCTTCATGGAGTTATGATAAAATTAATTTCTTTGGTATGATCTATGCAGTCTATCCTCAACACCATCATATGACATGCATTTAGTTCTTTGAAAATAATACTACAATTTCCTCTCTATTCATAAAAACTTCACTTTGTAATTAGAAAAACACTCTTGCATCACAAACCCTAATTCCCAAACACAAAATATAATCTATATAACAAGCATAAAAAACAATAAACATTCCAATGATGAAATAACAGCTCTAGTAATCCATTACTAAATCAACAATCATGTATCCATAACATTCTTCTGCAATGGAAAAAAACCTCTTATATATACAACAATAGCATAGAATTCATCATTTCACTCAACAATGATAAATTCATTGCACATTTTATAAGGACAACAAGTAATCAGACATTACTAGATCAAAAATAATATGTGCAGAAAGAAATTCATTTTCATAATCCTTTTAACAACAAATCCCTACACCACAAACCCTAAATCTCAACAGTCATAATACATCTCATCTCTACTCAATGCAATAATGTCATTCATCTAGAAACTCTGGTCAACATAACCATGACACATTCATCATCTTCAGCAACAACACTTTGAAAAAAAAATTGTACATGTGAGCTCATTAGTTTTTAAATAGTCATGCTCTGAGTAAAAAACAAACAATCCAATAGTGTACATTGAATCAATATATAATGGTTAGCTCTATCACAATGGCATCAAACATTAGCAAAATTTTCATCTCAACCAATTCTCTGATAATTACAAGCTCAACATATATATATATATATATATATATATATATATATATATATATATATATATATATATATATATATATATATATATATATATATATATATATATACACCCTTGTCATCAACAATGAATACCATACTTGAATAGATACATGAACATAAAGCATGGGAAAACATACAAACTCAGGAATCATACTTCATCTAACTACTCTTCTTGTCTAATCACAAGGTATATACTCCATACTATGTTCTAAAAAACTAGGTCATGTTTAAAATGAACCCTCACAATAGAAATACTCAAATAGTAAGGATAATTATAGGCTCATCATTATTAGGGGACAATCTTTGTCACACATTAACTATTACATACTTGAAGTTTTAACCCATAACAACAATAAATTTGACTTCTGTAAAATAACATCAGTCTCTCAAATTTGGCTCGGACAACTTGGCACAACTCGGGCCTACTTGTAGATTTTTTACTTAACAATACAACAATTATAGCTTTTAATAATAAGCTTGACAATATACTATAAATTCAAACCAAATCAGTTGATATTTACTTCTCATGTAACATATAGGTAATGAAAATAAATCCTTCATAAAAAGCCAACTTGGTTATGGAATTTCATTCTCTCCTTAGCATTAGCATAGGGAGCCATTTAGGTCAAATCTATTGTAAATTCATATTAGAACTTCATCTGAAGCTTATCTTGAGACCAGTTGTTTTTTTTTCAAATTATACCATGGTTATTTCACATTATTTTTCTCATAAACCAAACTTGGTCCATCATGGTAAATCAATTAATCAATACAATGCATGTGGATTTCATTTCCATTCACTTCATTGACCAATAATCATAACCTCAATTCCTAGTGAATAATAATATTTAAAATAACCATAAAAATATTTAAATATTTGATCAATTAAATAACTCTGATATACTGTGACCATTAATTATAGGATGTGTTGCTCGGATAATTAATTAAATACTTTTCCAATTAGATATTGAGACTTCAAATACAATACTTTTTGCTTATGTGACTAGGCCCATAACCGTGCAAACCAAATTATTGTACTCATGTGCTTCCATCCACCAAGACACATGTTCCATTTTAGATCAACTCAAATCATGCAACACAATTTCTCCCCCATAAGAAATCAACGGCTTGGTCATTAATCTCCCACACCACTAGGATTGACATCAATGCCAACACAATTGAATGCCAACAATCTCCTCCTTTGGCATTGCTGGCAATATCAACCACTAGAAACCTGCAAATACCAACATGTCTCTCTCCTAATGTTGAGACTAGGTGTGGCTAGTATTTCTCTCCCCCTTTGACAACAATGGAAAAGGGAAACCATATCGGAATCTTCTGCTACAACGAAGTACACCTCCAAGTACCAAGACCTTTTTCAAAGCAAATATTAGTATAATAACCTCTACTAAATTGTTTTCCTTTAATTGAATGATGTTAATTTTATCCCTACTAATGCACGTGGTTGATTCACCTATTTCTATCTCACGTGGCACCTACTAACATCTATATATGAGAAAAAAATCCCTTTATGACATCAATGTCAGGGATAACAATGGCTACCGATCAAAACACTAACTCCCTTTGAGCATGTGGCGCATTCTCCTTATCTTGATTTCACTTTCTAATGTACTTGATAATATTACTATTGCTTCTCTGAAAACTATTCCTACGAACCTGTCGTTGGATTTGAGCTTTTTAATACACCACTCTTTTGTTGCAACCTATGTTTAATGATTATACTTTTGAGACATTGTTGTTTACTCCCCCATAGACTATGTTGGCTTCATTCTTTCTTTCACAACTCTATTATTTATAGATCACTTTCTTATATTTCTTTATTTTCTGATTTGATATGCTCATTATGGGAATTTTGAGGTCTAAAATGGGCCTCCTAAGGAAAATAATAAAATAAGAGCTATGTTTTTTTAAAGAAAAATAAAGAAAACTGTTTTTTTTTTCCTTTTAGATTATCTCCTTCTAGGTTTACTCAAATTTTAAGTGTAGACACCCATTGGACGCATAATTAAATGCCACATACAATGAATACCCACTCTACATAATTATGAATGGATGCACATCTAAACAAATTGAAAATACATGAAAAAAGTATTTTCAACACACTTTTTCATGTATTTTCAATTTTTTGGATGGTGTTCTACTCAGAAGTATGCACAATGGGTAATCATTGGATGCGTAATTTGATTCTGCATCCAACGGATGTCTACACTTTAAATTTGAGTAAACCTATAAGGATATAAGCCTAAAATACAATTAAAAAAAATGTACATTTTCATCCAAAAATATTTTCCCCTGGGGATGACATCATCATCTTAAATCCTATTGGTTCTTTTAAAGTTAATTTTTTTAGTACATTTTTTGAGGCCCTTTTTTTACTTCAAAATTTCCCTATTGGATGTCCTCTACTTTCCTTTTATTCATAATTTGAAGAAGAGATTGTCTTCAATATATTTTTTTCTTTCTTGACTTCTTTTCAACACATATACATTATCTAGGGTTCTTATTCCTTTTGTAATTATTTTTCTAGAGTCTTCTTCTCTAATTCTATAATCTCTTGAATTGAATATGGCTTCTTTTCATCTATCAACCATTTGACACTCACTCAATATGGTGTTCTTCAATATTTCAACAAATAAAATATTATCATCATTTGTATTATTATTATCAAGGTTGACTTTACCTTTTCCTATCAGTTTGGGTGATGTGTTGTCTCCTACAATAGCATTTTAAACTCTGGTTTTTTTCAAAGTGATGAATCTACTCTTATCTCCAGTCATATGATGAGAGCATCCACTATCAATCTACCAAGATATGTCCTTATCCTGAGTATATAGAAAAAGACTACGTATCTCTTGCTTTTATTACTTTCTCCTCCATGCTTTATTATTTTGAACTTTGTTAAATGGGTCTTCTTCTGATTTCTTTTTCAGTTGTTTACTTTGAATAAGATATTTATGTTGTTTGAAAGAACTCATTAATTTACCCCTACAATCCTTTTCCATGTATCTAAGGTTATTGCGCATATAACATCTTATATGACCATGAAAGGAGACAAAAACATCATATCTTCTTGTGTTGTAATTCTTCCTTGCATCCATTACACTCCTACTCTTTGCATGATCTCTACATTCTATTGCTTTATGGCCATATATATTACATAAGAAAAAATGTCCATACAATAATCTTTGATACTTGGGAATACATTATATTCTTGTGGGAATTTCTCTTCCTTGTCTACTTGCTTGAGGAATCTCCTCCTACGACATTATCTGATTATAAGGTATGATTAATATTCTTATGCAATCTGATACAATGTGTCCAAAGTTTTGGAAAATGTAGCACTCAAGATCTTCCAACAAAGAATCAAATGAATTTTTAGTCCTCCTTTGGAAGCTTGTATTTCTACCATAATCATCTCTGAGAGCAAATGGTATTCTTGAAAAAGTATCTTTTCTTGGTTGTTGGTTATGTTGCTTGCTTCCTTTATTACCATTCACATTACCTTGTTTCCATATCCTGCTATTGTTGTTTTCTTTAACAGATTTTTCGCATGTTTCCTTATTTCCTTATAGTTTTCTTACACATGTTTGTGACTTGGATTCTCCTATAATTGTATCTTTATAACCAAGTCCTGATTTATCTTAGGAGTATCTTTGATTGCTAAGGATGTTGTCCAAGATTTTGGTTCTCTCTTCCAATTTTAGCTAATTGGTTTTCTTTCCTAGTTCACTTTTTAAACAAACAACCTCGGTTTCTAACCTTTCACAATGACTATTGATTTCTTCAAGTTGGGTGCCCATCACTTCTTCAAATATTTTTTCTTCCTCTAATTGAGTTCTTAAGCTAATAGAAATCTCTTTGAGCTCATATTATTCATCTTTAAAAATATGCAGCAATGTATTTTGATCTCTATTCTTCATATGAGCTTTTATATTTCCTTTTTAACTTTATCTAGTTGAGCTTCAAGATCTAGTATTCTATCTATAACTTGACTACTAGTAGATGAATGATTTTCTTCATAATTTCCTTTACAATCTACAAATGGAAATCTACACTCTATATCACAATTATCTTTAGAATCATCTAAGAAAGTGGTAATGTTACCTCTTACAATAATATGTATCTCCTTTGGGTCTCCTGGTTATTCAACTTCATTCTCTAAATTTGAATTGCCCTCTTGATCTACTACTTGCACATTAAGGAAATGATCTTCTAGCTTCTTGGATGTTATTTTCTTCTTCTTTTTTCTTCTCATTTATCTTATTTTAGTATTTACTATCTCCACTACCATCGCCTTCATGGATGGTCTACAAATTTTCCCATACATCCTTTACAGGTTCATAATGCATTACTTTCTCAAGTTCTTAGTCAAGTAGATTGATGTAGACTGCACTCGTGCCCAGATTGTTCCATTTTTTCTCTTAATTTGATGGTGGATTTCCAACATATCCATTAGACATTAAATTCCATACATCTAATCTAAGAGAAATAACTTCATATTTCATCTTCTCCTTCGATCTTTCATAGTTTTCTCCATTAAGTATAATAATTCCTTGTTGAGCCAGTATTCTAGCTTGATCTATCTCCCAATGATTAAACTGCACTTGAAGGAACCTGATTTTATTCTATTTGTTGAAATATTGAGAGGGACAGGTGAATAAATATTTCAATAAATGTGGACAATTATTACAGATTTATGTTTTTTATTTGTTTAATGACCAATCATATAAGTATCATCAAAGAACACAAAGACAATTCATAAATATTATACATATGAACAAAGAGATTTTATGGGGAAACCCATAAAGGGATCAAACAACCATAATTATTATCTTCTTAATATTCAATATTTTCTTGCATATGTTCAATGGAAACAACTAGTAGGAAGCACCCACTCCCTTTGGAATGTTTTACTAGCCCCCACAAGTAGGACACACCCACTCCCTTTTAAAGTTTGGCTAGAACCCTCCATCAGGAAGCACCCACTCCCTTTGCAATATTTTTCTAGAACCCACCAGTAGTGTTATCACTCCATAATTTTCCTAGGCTGGGAAGGAAATTGCAAAGGTAACCACAAAGCCACTTGCAAATTTGGGATCTAGCCCTTCCATCTTTAGATAGGGATATATTTATTTAATTTAGATTTTTTCTTTAATATATTAGGCTAGCCATGAGTTTCAGAGGTTTTCTTTTTCAAAGATTTGGTTGAACAATGTAGGGAAGTCCATTGGGCAGGGAGTCATAAAGTTTGGGTGATCAAACACAACAATTCCAAAGTAGCTATAATAGGATAGGATAAGCAAGCTTTTTGATCTTATAAAATATCTGTGGTTGAAAGGATGAATATAATTTGATCTCAATTAAATATAGATCATATTGAGATGAATTATATACTCAATATCAGAAAGAAAATATTGATATTATTTAAAATCCAGAGCAGAGTACAGTTAAGTAAATTTAGCCCATTTCCTTCTTGAAACAATAAAGAGAGAAAACATATGGAAAACTTAAGAAAGAGAAAAAAACCACATAAGAAATAACATCACCAATTACTTGACATGGGAATCCTGAAACAAACCCTCTATATTATCTGTAATTTTATCACTTCAGTATAATGCATAACTTTACATCAAAATGTAGACATTTTCTTCATACAAGTTCCAACAATCCAACATCTTACAACCCTTAATTAATCTTATTACAACATATTTATAGGCTTCCTATTGAACTAACTTCAGATTCGAAAAAGGAATTGATTAAAAAATAATCTCTAAAAATTCTGGAAAAAATATGAATAATAAATTAAAGATAACATCAATCACTGGAAATCTGCAGGAAATCTGGAATTGCTGGAAAATATTCAGCATTTATATTTGGAAATTGGTCAACTAATTTTGATCCTCTGCCTTGGAATCTGGAGAGGTTGAATTTGTCTTCACAAACCTATTAGCTGCCCTATCAACCTGACTAATTCAGCGACCTGTATCAACTAGTTGTCCCTTTGAGTTCTATTTCTGTTATTTTTTTCCTTTCATCATCTTTTGAATGCTTCATTATTGTCACAAAATATTTTGGGGAAAAAATATATTCCGAATAATATTTCCAAATATTTATATTAAATGTGTAAATGAATTCCTCAGTTCCCCATACTGGGAAACTTAAGGTTTCATCATCCCCAGGAACTAACTATCAATGATTTACTTTGTGGGTGTAGACATTTTTGTTATTCAATATGTGGATGCCTCAATTAAAAATCTACCTCCATATTTGGATAATGAAGATTTTTCTGAAAAAGAATAGGTTTTCATGGATCCTATGGATGTACACGTTATTGTTGTGAATAGGGTGGTTGCCTAAATTAAAGAGGGAAATATTAATGAATTGAGTGCTCCCATGTCTCTAGAACATAGTCCTCTCACTGATCATCAAGTGAAGGTAATCAATTATGTTTTAGTAGATCCGTTTTTTGGCCTCTTAGAACCATTGAAAGAAGAGTATTGTCATCCCGTAGCCAATTTTTTGCAGGATTTATGAAAGATTTTACTCTTTACCAATGTTGGTTTTCATAATCAGTTGAATCTTGAGTTTCCATTCTCTTTATTTTTCTATCTACTCAAGGAAATTGTGAGTAGAAATTATTCAAGTAGCCATTTGATTGATTTTCTACATCAGAGAGAAGAGATCACTAGTGTATAACTTTCAACAGGTATGGAAAACCATCATCAAAGCTTGAAGCCCGAGGAGAAGGACCTAAGACTTTGGTAATGTGTTGTCAAATTTATGGTTTAGTTTTAAAGTTTGCAGTAGATTTTTTAGTTTGCAGTGTACAGTTCATATTCTAGTTTCAAGAATGGATTTGGTTTAGTTTGACGATTGGAATAGATTACCAGTTGGTTTTCAATTGTAGTGGTTTTAGGGCAGATCATGTTGGAGGTTTGGGATAAGCCCAATGGACAAGGCTACTGATATACGGTGTTCTTGACACATCATTGGGAGGATTTCATCTCTATTGCAGGGAACGTTAGGGTTCTATAAATTATAATGATCAATCGATGATTATCTGGTTATTTGTTTTGGGAATCTACTGATACAATTTAGCCTACAAATACACCAAGTATTTTAGTCTAAATTGTCTTTATACAGAGGTCCCTAGGAGGTCATCATTGAGATGTCATGAGTCAGTTGTTAGAATCCACCCTTTCCATTGCTAAAATATGAAATGTTTCTAAATCTATTTTTAACATTTTTTATTTTAAATGAGTTTTAGTTTTAGAAAATATATATGTATTTTGTAAAATTATTTATTTGAAATATTAAACTTAAATCTAAAATAACTTATAAAACCCAAAATCTAAACTATGGAACCATATTTTCCTTCATGCGTGATCCAACAATAATTTTTAAGTCAAACAAAAATTGTGACCCCACCCTGCACTTCATACCTTAAACTTTTATGTGTCGAGATGTGTAAAAATGTAATCAACGATTATTAATGGATTTCACCTTTACTGTGTTTTACAGATGTCATTTTCCTTCATTTCAGACCCCCCTCCCTAAACCACTTAGTACCTACTCCCCCGAAAATTATACTTATTCAAAAATTTTACAAGTGTAAAAAGGGAAAGTAAAAATAATTTACTAGCCATGGAAAAAAAACACATAGTTTTTAAAATCCAACTGGAAGGTAAAACACATCATGGATTTGAAAACAAGGCATGGATTTGAAAACAAGTCATGGATTTAAAAACAACACATGGATTTCAAGACAACATGGTTTATTAAATCATTCAAATAAATATGTTGAAATTTTAATTATGAAATTCATTTACAGGTTTTATCAAAATATTTGGAAATATTATTCAAACAATAATATTTTGTGACAATAATAAAGTATTAAAAAGGTGATGAAAGGTAAAAAAAACGAGAGAAATAGAACTCAAAGGGACAACTAGTTGATACAGGTGGTATAATTAATCAGGTTGAAAGGGAAACTAATAGGTTTGTGAAGACAACTTCAACCTCTCCAAATTCCAAGGCAGAGGATCAACATTAGTTGACCAATTTCCAAATATGAAGGCTGAAGATTTTCTAGCAGTTCCAGATTTCCAGTGATTGATATTATCTTTAGTTTATTATTCAGATTTTTTCATAAATTGTTAGAGATTTTTTTCTAATCAGTTCCTTTTTGGAATCTGAAGTTATTTCAATAGGAATTTTATAAATATGTTGTAATAAGACTGTGTAGGGGTTGAAAAGTGTTGGATTGGTTGGAAATTGTATGAAGAAAGGGTCTGCATTTTGATGTAAAAGTTGTGCATTGTACTGAAGTGATCAGTATCATTAATACATAAATTTTGTTCCAGGATTCCTATGTCAATCAATTGGTGATGTTTCTTCTCATGTAAAATTGTTATTTTCCCAGTTTTCCATATGTTTTTCAATTTCTATTGTTTAAAGAAAATAAAGAGTTGAATTTGTTTAAATACACTCTGCTCTGGATTATAAACAACATTTATCTTTTCACTCTGATATTAAGTATATAATTCATCCTAGCATGCTCTATATTTAATTTATTCCTAATCATATTCATCTTATTCACCCCACAAATGCTCAAAAGATCTGAACGCTTGCCTACCTTGCCTTTTTACATATATTCTATCATTTTTGTGTTTGATCACCCTAAGATTCATGACTCCATTTCCCAATGGAATTTCCTTGCAGTTCCAACCAAATATTTGAAAAAAACCAACCTCTGAAACTCATATCTAGCCTAATATCTTAAGACAAAAATTAAATCAAATAGATAGATCCCTCTCTAAAGCTGGAAGGGCTAGATCCTAGCTTTTCAAGTGGTTTTTTTACCTCTGCAATTTCCTCCTCAACCTAGGAAAATTATGGAGTGATAACAAGCAGGAAGCATGCTACTCCTTTTCCTTCTTCAAGTACCAAAAGATCACCATTTCATCACATTTTCAAAATGGATCCTGGAACCCCTCATGGAGTTCTAATAAAATTAATTTATGTTGTATGATCTTTGAATTCTTCCCTCAATGACACAATATGATATGCATTTAGCTCTCTAAAATAATACGACAATTTCCTCTTTGTTAAACAACACTCTCACTTCTTAATCAACATCACACTCTTGCAACACAAACCTTGAATTCCAAATGCAAACTCTAATCTATATAACAATACTCAACAACAACAAACAATCCAATGTTGTATGGAAAACAACTTCTCCAGTAATCCATTACTAACGCAATAATCATGTATGTTAAAAATTCTTTTGCAACAACAAGAACATCTTACCTATAAAATAGTAGCATAACAATCATCATCTTACACAACAATGATAACTTCATTGCACATTTTATAAGGACAACAAGTAATCAGACCTTACTGGCTCGAAAATCGTATATGTCAAAAGAAAGTCCTTGTCATAAGTATTTCAAGAGCACATCGCTACATCACAAACCTTGAAGCACAATAGTCATAATACATCTCAACTCTCCCCAACACAATATTTTCATTCATCTAGAAACTTTGGTCAACATTAGAAGTACACAATCATCATCTTTAGTAGAAACACTTTGACAACAAATAGTACATCCTTGTGATCTAAGCATTTTTTAAATGGTATTTCTCATAGTAGCATATAAATAATCTAATAATGTATACAGACTCATCATATCAATGCTTAGATTTATCATAATGGAAATAGACATCAACAAATTCTTCATCTCAACCAATTGTTTGATCATAACCTCAAAAAATATATATAAATAGCCTTGTCATCAATAGTGAATACCATACGTAAATAGATACATGAATATAAAACAAGGAATAACATACAAACACAAGAAGCATACTTTAGCAAACTACTCTTCTTGTTTGATCACAGGGTATAAGCTTCATACTCTATTCTAAAGAACTAGGTCTTGTTCAAATGAACCCTCTTAATAGTAATACTCGAATAGTAAGGACAGATTATAGGCTCAACGTTATCAGGGGACAATCTTTGTCACACATTAACTATTATAGATCTAAATTTTTAACTCCGAATAAAAATAAATTTGACCTTTTGTAAAATAACCTTGGTATCTCAAATTTAGCTTAGACAACTTGGCACAACTTATCCTATGTGCATATTTGTTATTGAATAATGCAACAATTATAGCTCTGAGTAATAAGCTTGAAAAGAGACTATATATTTAAACCAGCTTAGTTAATCTTTACTTCTCATTTAACATATAGGTAAGGAAAACAAATCCTTCATGAAATGCCAACTTAGTTCTAGAATTTCATTCTCTCCTCAACATCAACATAGGGAGAAATTTATGTAAAACTTGTTGTAAATTCACTTTAGAACTTCATCTGAAGCTTATACCAAGATTATTTTTTTTCATCAAATTATACCATGGGTATTACACCTTATTTTTCTCATAGACCAAACTTGGGCGAGCATGGTGAATCAGTCAATCAATACAATGAGCATGGATTTAATTGTAATTCACTTCATGTACCAATAATCATAAACTCAATTCCTAGTGAATAATAATATTTAAAATAACCATAATAATATTCAAATATTTTGTTAGTTAGATAATTGCAACAAAATGTGATCAATAATTGGAAAATCTGTTGCTTGGCTAATTAATTAAATACTTGGCCAAGTAGATACTAAGACTTTGGAGGATTGAAATTTTTTTCTCATGTGATTGGTCCCATAACCATGCAAGCAAAATTACTATACCCATGTGCTTACATCCACCAAGAAATATGTTCGACATCAAATCAACTCAAACCGTACAATATATTGTCTCCCCCTAAGACATCAATGGCTTGGTCATAAATTTACCACATCACTAGGATTGACATCCACCACTAGGATTTACATCAATGGAAACATAGTAATTCCAACAAAAAACTCATATAGTCTTTTCTATAATGTGAAACCCTCATTTTATAGGTTCTTCCTACCCAAAATATGTGATGGTTAATCCTAGAAATTTATAGTAGTGGATGGGTTGTTTGACTAATTTTTTAATTCACAATGGCAAGATCGATCTATTTAATGGGAGATGACTAGAAATCATCATTCATCTACTTCTGCCCCATTTTTTGGGTTTGAGGCCACTTTCATTAGCATTCAGCTAACACTACATTGACAGACATGATGAAATTGGTTATCTAGGTAGACCCTTCACTAAGAAAGGTGATTTTAATAGTACCTTATATGGGATTCAAAATTTCCATAATTATGTATGGAATTCATAAACATGAACAATATTTATAGCTTTGGTGTGATCATAAATATTGGTGTAACCCACCAATCCCCTCAAGGAATTGTTGAGGATACAAAATTCACATATCTGACCATCAAGGTTACCTTATGGAGATGGGGCTATACAAATTCCTATTTCTTCAATCACCTTTAAACTCTTTTCTAAGCCTTACACTATCTTCTATTCATCAATATATTTCTAATGATATAAATTTCATCCCATTCCAAACTCTGGATCCAAATTTATTCTCATTAGAAGAATGTTCTTTTGTGCCATGTTAGCATTTGTACCATGTGTCACCACCTCATTGGGTCACATTTGCAACTGGACAGCATAAGCCTACCCAACTCACATCTAGACTTGAGATTTTCATTAATTCCATTTATAATGACTTCTGGTTATTTGGTATCCCAAATTTTGAACTCCTCCATATCCATCCAAAGATTCAAAACCTCTAGATACATACAGATTTGGGCCTAGCTCTTGGTCAACCTAGTCAGTATTTTAGATATATAGAAATTTCATTAACTTAACTCAAGTAAAAGACATGTATCTCTAAATATATGAATTCCCATATATTCACATAATCTTCCATCTAGATATATCCACATTACCTCTATTCTAGGTGCCACCTGGGCCTCCACCTCAGTATCATTACACCTTATTTTCCAAAGATCTTGAACTCATACGCTTGGTCTCCATGTCACCTATAGCATACAGGGGAACCATCAGTGGACACATCAACTTATTTACATATATTCCATATCAACACATCACATCACCAACAAATATCCATACCACTATATCAATAGTGACATCTCTATCACCACATCAATAGTGGAACATATTATTTCACCTTCCACTAGCCAATTATACATATTGTGGTTCTTCCATGTGGATTCCATCTTACCTCCATGAAGTCCATCTAGTTGGCATCCATATCTAGGTATTTATTTATGTTCTGGTCTTTCTTTCTAAAGAGGTGTGAGATACCGGATCTCCACACTTAACAAAACTCCCATATGCCTCTAGATATTTTGGTATCTGAAACACCCTATCCCTTCTAGTATTCCACACTTAATCCCCCTTCATGGCCCTTGCAAGCCCATGTGATAAGGAGCTTAGACTAAAACCTACAATCCCCAATTTTTTATGTAATATAGTCTTCGATAAGAAATTCCTAGCCTACTCCTAAGGATTGAAAATGGTTTTGATAGGGAAAAAACCTAACCATGAGACTTATAAGATATAGAAGCCTTCAATAGATTGTAAATGCATACAAATAACTACCAAAAACTTGGAAACTTCTTAAAACAAGTAAAAAATAGAGGCACAATGGCCAAATCCACAATTTCACCCAAAGGAATAATATTCTCTCTCTCTTTTTGGGTTTCAAAATGCATATTGTAAACTCCTAACACTTAGAAACAAAGAGGTTATCACTATAACTCATCCCTTGAGGAAAATAGTCCCCATGACCTCTTCACAACAAACCAATACATTTTCCTTCAAATATGTCCAATACAAATTAATTTACCACAACCTTCCAAGGTCTTTAATGAAGGAAAATTTCTAATACTTTTTATCCCTAGACATGGATACCTTCAGTTTTCAACCATGCATTTTTCCTAATAGGGACTCCTTAGCATTCACATTTATTTAAAAGCTTCCAAGGAAAAATAAATCCTTTATGAAAATTTCACCCATTGGTGAGTTCTTCAATGAAATCTTTAAAACTTAACATCATATGTTTTGTGAATACTCATTCCTTGGAGTCTCCACTTTAAAATCAAGACTATTATCTTACATCTAGGTCCACATTATCAAGAGGAAACTTTTCTCACAAAAAATATATTTATTGCTTCTCTAGCCTATGAGAAGAAAACCCTACTTCCTTGTTTATGACTCACTAATAAATCTTTCACAACTAAAAAACCATCTTGGATTTCCAATACAATGAAGGGATTTCATCCCCTGACATCTCAATGATAACATTTTACTAACAAAAACGCCTATTACAACCATAAACAATAAATATAACTAGGACTAAGAATATCTTAGTGACATGCTCATAATCATGAAAAACACATCATAGAGCACTAAAGATCAACATGTAGGCATGTGAATATTACATGGTCATTACAACCAAATTTTCCCATTCATGTCATTAACATGTATACAAATACCATTTCCATTTATTAGGAAAACACATAAATATACATAATTCATCAACATCATTTTTGTGTCAATAAACATGATTTACATTACATATTTAAATTCCACAAGGGAACTTATCTTATCAGGATCTAATGTTTCATGAAATTAATGAAGAGTGGGCCACTTCTCACCCAAGCATAGGTTCATATTTTTGTTTTATCATTCGTATTTGGCCACCCCTGAGACAAAACATGAAGCCACGAGGGAATTTTCTCACTCATCCATGAAAGGTGGATTCATGAAGTCCACTCTTCTTCATTAATTTAAACTCAGCAATCCTCCTAAAATTCCCCTAATGCCAAAGCCTACAACAAAATTTATGGGTGCTTTTTCAATTTTTCTACACATAAAACACCTATAGGGTATCTTTCTCTCTCAAGATATTAATGGTGTATGATTAAGTTAATTATCCTTCATCCATGTAGAAACAAAGATAATATTTTTCAACGTACTAAGCCAAGTCCCATAATTATTCTCAATGTGGCCACAATGGCCCTGCACATCACAATGGGAGTCCTTCTTTGATTGAAAAATTCATCAATACTTCCCCTTTCTCATTGATTTTCATGCTCAAACCAACAAATTTCTTAGCAATTATTGGCCCTCTATTTCAAGTTAAAAATTTCAGCATTGATCTCTCTTACAAAATCAAGTGAATTACAATTCCACATAGGGCGTTGTGTTTCATAACCCTCATGTGTCTCCATATATCTTTCCATGGGTGTCTGTATCTCACAAGTTTTGTCACTTTTTGACACACACATGATTATTTTTCTCTACTTTGATTTTATTTCCCCCTAATTTATTTTTCTTAGGTTGATTTTAATTTCTTGTTCTTTAGGTGATTTTCCTATTCCTCATGAGATTCCCTTTCTTCCATCTCATATCATTTCTATCCATTCCATGGTCATTCCAAAATCTTCTAATAAAACTCTTAGAAGTATCTGGATGTAATCTACCAATCCCTTGGATAGGATAGTTGAGTACAAGCCCATCTAATTCCACAATTATAGGAGTTATAGCTCCTTTACCAACTCCTTCCATATTGATTTTTTTCTCGGGGAAATTTGATAACCTTGGATATTTTAAATATTTGGCTCAACTAAGTAATTTATTGGTTAGTATATATCCATGGTTAGGTTTTATATTATATCCCCCTTGTTTTCTTCCCTCTCTCATGGATTCTCATGTCCTATATGAAGGCTCCATTTCTTCATCAGTTGTTATTAAAAGCATAATTACAATTCTTCTGAGTCTATTAACCCTTTTACATTTACATGCCTACACAGGAAGCATTAACATAATTAATTATAATATTAATAGGGGATTAAATTTTAGGGTGTTACAATCCACTCCCCCTTATAATAAAACCATACTTGGTGTTCACACCAATTCAAGTTTCATTCTCAATAGCATTACACCATTTCATGTGTATTTTTCAGCAACACACCATTCCATGCATCGTTTGTTCATTACAACAGTATGTGGACTACTCCCTTTTAGTTACATAAACATCACTAGTAATTAAATTCAATTTCATATTTCTTGTCCTTTTTCTTTCCCATTATTTTAGCACTAGCATATTTCTTCATAGTTTGGTCACTTTCAAACTTATGGCATTCCATTTAGTACATGCATCACGTTAGGTAAAACTTGACTTGATGAAAGATTCAAAGTTACTTGGTCTACAATGGTGGTTTTAGGAATTTTTTTTTGGTTTCCCGTGGTTTTATTCCCATGGAATGCATGTAACGAAGACTTTAAAAGGCTTGGGAAAAATTCATTGTAACCAACCAAGGAAGGTGAGTGGTGAAGGCTCAATTGGCTATCTTGGTCAATTTTTTGTCCAGGGACAGTAATAGAAGTATGTTAGCTGGTTTTTCCTAGGAATGGTTTTCCAAGATAAAACATTATGTTTATGTTTTGTGATTTTTTGTTGGTTCTTTAATTTTTCTCTCAGTAAATATGTATATCTCTAGTAATCGTTAACATGTTATTGAGTCGAAGGTTTATTTATGGCTTGGCTACTTGAATATGATGGATATATCATATCCAAGTGTGGGATTTAGAGGGATGCCTATGGTTTATTTGGTCTAGTGAGTGTGAGTGTGAGAGAGGCACATGAGTATGAAAATAAGAGAAAATAAAATTCAATGGAAGAACCAAAGGAGAATGGATTCCCGAGCAATGGAAACATAGAGCATGTGGAGTCTAGATTGAGTTTGTGGTGTGGTTTACTTTTTTTGTGCCATGTCAAAGGGCATGTTATCCAAGTTGTGTGAGGAGGAGACCCAAGTGATGAGAATGCAATGCAAAAACATGGAACTCAAAGAGAAAAATATAGGTCGATGTGCACAGGTTCATAGGGAGAACAAGCACGAAAGCTAGATTTGGAGAGGAGAGCACCAGGTGAGAGGATGGCTAAAGAAATAATGAAAACATATTATTATTTTATAATTGAGTTAAAAATTTTATTAAATTTAATTGGCATACTATTGGAAGATCTAGTACAACATGTGTACCCCTGGGACATTACCATTTAATTATATAGTTATACCTAGGTGATAGGGGGGATGTTGAATTATACCCTAGATATAAACTTCAAGAGGAATATGGTATAGAGGTGAGTGGGTTGGTTCACTTGGCTAGTTTTTCCATATTTGGTCAAGGGAAACCCCAAGTCAATTTTTAAGGGGGGGTTGTTAGGTAAAACTCGACTTAGTGTAAGAGTCAAAGTTAATCGATCTACAATGGTGATTTCAAGCACATGGTTTTTGTTTCCCATGGTTTTGTGCTTATGGAATGCATGTAATTAAGCCTTTAGAAGGCTTAGTAAAACTTTAATGTAATGGGCCAAGGAAGGTGAGCAGTGAAGCCTCACTTAGCCAACTTGGCATGCTTTTTCCAAGGACATGACTAATAGAATTTTGTTAGCTGGTTTTTCCCTAGATTGTGTTTTCTAGGATAAAACATTGTGTTTATGTTTTGTGATTTTTTTCTGGTTTTTTCATTTTTTTCTCTTAGTAAATCTATATTTCTCTGGCATTAACACATTATAAAACCAATATAACATATATGTTACAACATTTTCATATACAACAACATTAAATTTTTCCATAGGAGATCTAAATTTCCACAAAGCAACATGCATTTCAACAAATAAAATTTTTATTCAATACTCATATGTATCATTGTTATTTTCTTCAAAAGGCTTTCTTAAGTAAAAAGTTCAGTTCATTTCTTGCATTAGACATGTCCATACACACTCATGATCCTAGTGAGTGTGACACAAAAAATTATGTAGAAGTTCCATTCAGGTCTAATTTTCCTTGCAATTAGTCACCCTTTCAAGTTCATCAAATCCCCTTCTTTGCTACATAGTTCCTTAGTCAATCTACCTAATCAAGGCTTTCTTTCACATAAATACATAAGAGACTCATAAATTATTATAGCCAAAGAATCTGTTTTTCTTTCTCTAACATATTTTACATGTCATTTTTCATGGTGATCAAGGCATTATATATGGTTCCAATGTCACTACAATGGCCTTGTTCTTATAATTTTTGCTTCATAGCCTTATCTATCCTTCCTAGATAGATTCATCATTTCATCTATATCAAATGCATATAGTTCTCATGAGATATATATGAAAAATTTTCAATCAACAATTTTCGTTATCTATCCTTGATTCATATGAAATCTAGATCTCAAAGGCATGAGACTCTTTTCATAAAGTTGGGCTCCTTGAAAGTGATAATATTCTTAGCCTTCATCAAGGGCTTACATTTTATGTCATACCCAATGTATTCTTCCTAAAATCTACATGTTCACTTAACCAGATAATGTTAGTTCCTCATGCATAAAATCCTTTCAACATAACATTATAGTAGCCACTACATTAGTTTCAAAACCCATCACAAAGTGAATTCATTCAATCATTTCAGCTACATACCATACAATCGAAATAAAAAATTCATTGAATTATATAGATACACATCATTATAATCATTCTAGAAAATCCATATGGAAATTAGACTTTTCATGCCAGCAAACCAAATTAGCTCAAGGCCGAGAGTTTCATTGTCAATATCTCCATTGAGATATCCATCTTAGGATTTATTAGAAATTTGGTTTTCCCACTTCACTTTCCTTGTGGGTGATGGATTCACACCACTCCCTTTTTAAAAATGATTGGAAATAATTCATTTTCATGGCACTCTGGCATATTAATAATTTTCATCGACAAGCATGCATGCATTCATTTCATTAAGCATAATTGATCCGGATCTTGGGGGGAGGCCCGCAAGATCTAAAAAATTGAAATGCTAGAAAAAGGAGAGAACACACTGTAAATAAAAATGCAAAGAAAGTTTTTATTAAAATAGAGAATAATTGTAGAAGCTACATTGCGGTTGACAATCTATCCTTATACAAAATGCGACTTGTTACTTATAGCCTTTTTTGTTACAATACCACAGGTAAATTCCATGGGTGGGTAAATATGATGGGTGGATCTCACTTACAATACCATGGGTGAATGAATGTTATGGGTGGATGCCACTTATAATACCATGGGTAAATTCCATAGGTGGATAAATACCATGGGTGGATGAATACCATGGGTCAATGTGTTAGGTCCTTATATTACTAATATAATCCCTTATTGTTGTTAGTGTAACCCCCTTATTGTTATTGGTGTACCCCTGTAACCCCCATATTGTTATTATTGTGCCCTTACAATATTATTGTTAGGTCGGCTAGGGTTACATTGTGGCCCCACTAGGATTACATTGTGGCCCCATGGACTCCTATATATAGAGAGGAGGTTTTTTCATTTGTATCATCCAAGAATTTTTCATTCATGTAATGTATTAGAGGTTTCCCCCCTATAAGTGGCTTATTTCTAAGGCGCTGATATCTCTTTTCTTCTCTTTTTGGATTTTGTTTCACAACATTTGGTATCAGAGATTTTGATTCTAGGGTTTTGTTGCCCCAAACAGGTCATCGTGGAATTTTCTCTATAACGTTTTTTCTACAAAGGTTTAGAAGCTGAAATGTTTAGAGTGTGAACCCAAATTCCTGAGGAACATCATCACAAAATTTCATAGCTTGGTCCACAATATTTTTGGAGATATGATCTGTGGAAGTTAGGTATTTTTGCAGGCTCCTAAATTTAACCTAAACAGGTCATCGTGGAATTTGCGCTATAAATTTTTTTCTACGAATGTTCAGAAGTTGAAATTTTTAGGGAGCGAAGAAAAAATCCTGAGGAAGATATTCGAAAACTTTCAGAGCTTGGTTCACAATATTGTCAGAGATATGGTCTATGGAAGTTAGGTCTTTTGCAAGCTCCCGAATTTCATCTCAAAGAGGTGATCGTGGGAAAAATCTTCATAACTCTCTCTCTGAGCATCGGATTGGAATTCTGTAAAAGTGGCTGTAAGGACACGGACTTTAGTTTTCACTATATCAATTTCAGAGCCAAAGGCGGAAACAGTGACACATGGCAGGTCGTACAAGTTCGCTCTACTAAACCAGTCCATAATTAGATCATCGTAGGAGATTGGGCATAGATTTTCCTTCAAGAATCGAAATCAAGTTAGACCTATGGCATTCAAAAGAAGCTTCAGAGGGATACTTCGGAGCGAAAATTCAGATATTGAAGATCAAATCACAGAGATAATTCAGTTTCAATATCAAGCTCCTCAAAATCAAGAAAAAGATGTGTATTTTTTTTCAAATTGCATAAGTTCTTGTTTGAAAAATAAGTCTTGTGCTGAGAAGAAATTATTTTACATAGATTGTGAAGAGGAGGAAGAAAATGAACAAGAAACTTCAAAAGAAGAGGACATACACCAGGAAGCAACCCTAGAAGAAGAAGAAGTGAGTCCGACCATATCATGTAATGCATTGGTAGGATTTACCACTCCTCAAACTCTCAAGATAGAAGGACATATCAAGAAGAAAAAGGTAATAGTGTTGATTGATTCAAGTAGTACCCATAATTTTATTCATTGTAAGGCAGCCACGGAATTGAATTTTTTGCACCAGAATGTCAAGTGATGGTTGCAAATGGAGGAACTATAAATTGCACTGAAAAATGCCATAATATCATGCTATCCATGAGGGAATATGTATTGAATATTCCAATGCTTTCCATCCCAATGGGAGGTGTTGATGTTGTACTAGGAGTATAATGGTTACAATCTTTGGGGACAGTAGATTTTAATTTTCAAGAACTTTTCTTGAAATTTTTTTCAGAAGGAAAGGAAACCGAATTACGGGGTATCACAGGGAAGCTAGGAAAGATAATAAGCTCTAATGTCATGAAAAATCTTATGAAGAAAGAACAACGAGGCGTAATTACACAATTATGCTCACTAGAAGTTCCAACATCAAAATCATCTATTTCTCCAGATCTCCAAAGTGTCTTGGACAATCATTCCAAGGTGTTTGATACTCCCAAAGGACTCCCACCTATTCGTGATCATGATCATGCTATTCATTTGATTCCAGGAAGTGTTCCTCCAAACATCCGACCTTACAGATATCCTTGTGCCCAAAAGAGTGAAATTTAATGTATGATTGTAGAAATTTTAGAGGCTGGCATAATTCAACCTAGTCAAAGTTCTTTCTCTGCTCCAGTAGTATTGGTGCACAAGAAGGATGGATCATGGCGCATGTGTCCGGATTATAGGGAGCTCAATAAGCTCACTATTAAAGATAAATTTCCCATTCTTGTGATTTATGAATTATTGGATGAATTAAATGGAGCAATTTGTTTTACCAAGTTGGATCTTCGTTCAGGATATCATCAAATTAGAATGAATACTGAAGATATTCTGAAAATAGCATTTCGAACTCATGAGGGTAATTATGAAATTTTGGTCATGCCTTTTGGCCTTACCAATGCACCTTCTACATTTCAAGGGTTGATGAATTCCATTTTCAAACCCTTCCTTAGAAAATTTGTGCTAGTATTTTTTGATGATATACTAATATATAGTAGGTCTTGGAAGGATCATGTTCAACATGTTGATAGGGTGCTCAAACTATTGGAGGAGAAACAATTATATGCAAAAACATCCAAATGTTTCTTTGGAGTACAAGAGGTGGAATATCTGGGTCATATTGTATCTCACGAGGGTGTTAAGGTATACCTTAACAAAATTAAAGCCATTAAGGAATGGAAAGTCCCCACAACCATAAAGTAGTTGCGCAAATTTCTCGGGTTAACAGGGTATTATCGCAAGTTTTTAAAGAATTATGGGAGAATAGCAGCACCTCTAACAACATTATTGAATAAAGATGCATTTTCATGGACTCCTGAAGCAGCTAAGGTATTTGAACATCTTAAAGAGGCAATGTGCCTGGCACCAGTCTTAGCTACACCAGACTTCACAAAATTTTTTATTGTGGAATGTGATGCCTCAAGAAATGGAATTGGTGTTGTTTTAATGCAAGAAGGAAGACCCATTGCATTTGAAAGTCGTTCAATTAAAGGAAAGTATTTACAAAAGGCTATTTATGAGAAGGAAATGTTGGAAATACTACATGCACGAAAGAAATGGAGATCGTACCTAATGGGAAGACACTTCAAGGTAAAAAATGACCATGATAGTCTTAAACACTTTTTGGAACAAAGACTATCTTCAGAAGAGCAAAAGAAGTGGGTCACAAAGATGTTGGATTATGACTTTGAAATCATCTACAAAAAAGGGAAGCTAAATGTTGTTGCAGATGCACTCTCAAGAAAGGATGAAGAGGTGGAAGCATTTCATTGTGCCATTTCTATTATCAAACCAGTTTGGATAACCGAAGCAAGGGATGAATGGAAGAAGGAAGAAAAAGTTTGGAAACTCATTCAAAAGTTACAGCAAGATCCTAGTACATCTGATACATTTAGTTGGAAAAATGATTCCTTATGGTACAAAGATCTCTTATATATTTGCAAGAATTCCCAACTAAAACAAAAGATTCTTTTGGAATTGCACACTTCCCCTTTAGGAGGACACTCGAGATTTTTAAAAACTTACCACAGGGTGAAGAAAGAATTTTTTTGGGATGGCCTTAAATTTGATATTCAAAAGTTTGTGGCAGAATGTTTGGTTTTCCAGCAAAATAAAGTTGAGACAATTAACACCCCGGGTCTTCTACAACCTTTATCCATTCCAAGTAAATGTTGGGAGGAGATTTCAATGGATTTTACCACAGGTTTACCTAAGTCCGAAGGAAGGAGTGTCATCATGGTGGTAGTTGATAGACTTACCAAGTGTGCACAATTTTATGCATTGTCTCATCCATTTAAATAAAGTACAGTTGCTACTGCATTTATGGAAACAATTCAAAAGCTACATGGAAACCCAAAGATTATTGTAAGTGATAGAGATCCCATTTTTACAGGAAATTTTTGGACGGAATTATTTTCTTGTTTGGGCACTCAACTAGCTCATAGCTCATCTTATCATCCTCAATCCGATGGTCATACAGAGATAGTGAATACATGTTTGGAAGGCTATCTTCGTTGTTTTGTGTCTGATAAGCAAGAAAAATGGGTCAAGTGCTTACCTCTCGCTGAATGGTGGTATAACACTTCCTTCCATACTGCAGCAAAAATGACCCCATTTATGGCACTTTATGGATATCATCCATCGTCCATCACATCTTCTTTAAGGGAAATTTCTAGGGTTCAAGCAGTGGAGGATCACATCGAGCATCAACAAGAAGTTCTCCAACTCTTAAAGGATAACCTAAATTTGGCACAAAATAACAATAGGTAGATCAACATCGCAGTGAGAGAAGTTTTGATGTGGGAGACTGGGTATTTTTATGGCTATAACCATAAAAAAAAATGTCCCTCAAGCAAGCTAAGAAGGATAATAAATTATCGTCAAAGTACTATGGTCCTTACAAGGTGTTGCAAAAGATTGGTACTATTGCATACAAATTGGAGCTTCCTACTTCTTCAAGAGTGCATCCAGTTTTCCATGTTTCATGCTTAAAAAAGGTTATAGGGGACAAACTTCCAGTTCAAACAATATTGCCAGAACTTGATGAGGAAGGAAAAACCATACTGGAACCTGAAGCAGTCATAGAAACAAGAACTCGACACCTACAAAATCGATCAATTTCATAGTATCTCATCAAATGGAAGAACTTACCCACTGAAGATTCTACATGGGAGGATGAGAATTTTATACAGAAGCATCCGGAGATACTCAAGCGTTGAGGACAACACTTTTTTGAAGGAGAGGAGCATGTTAGGTCCTTATATTACTAGTATAATCCCTTATTGTTATTAGTGTAACCCCCTTATTGTTATTGTTGTACCCCTGTAACCCCCATATTGTTATTATTGTGCCCTTACATTATTATTGTTAGGTCGGCTAGGATTACATTGTGGCCCCACTAGGATTACATTGTGGCCCCATGGAATCCTATATATAGAGAGGAGGTTTTGTCATTTGTATCATCCAAGAATTTTTCATTCATGTAATCTATTGGAGGTTGCCCCCTCGAAGTGGCTTATTTCTAAGGCGTTGATATCTCTTTTCTTCTCTTTTTGGAGCTTGTTTCACAACACAATGCTATTTACAATACCATGGGTAAATTCCATGGGTGGATGGATAACATGGGTGGACGGATAACATGGGTGGATGAATACCATGGGTGGATGCCATTTTCCATTCTGATTATTCCTTCCTCCTTAAGAAGCAATGTTCCCCATTGTGTGAATTTCCTTCCTGAGAAGCCTTTGTTGAATATGAAGATCCACTGAAGAGAATGGTTTTGTGTGGTTAACCCATAACCGTGATGAATGAAGATCAAAGGATAGAGATACCCTGTAATTCTTGTGACCAATTGTGATACTAATAGTGTGCAACCTAGAAAATGGAACTCGATGAAGTGTGGGTTTGTGGATGACCCATCACCATGACAAACGAAAATCTGAGGATAGAGATACCCTATAATGATTATGACTAACAATGATGATAACAGTGTGTGGCCTAGAAAATAGAATTCGATGAAGTGTGGGTTTGTGAATGACCTAGAACCATGACAAAAAAAGATCTGAGGATAGTGATACCTGGTAATTCTTGTGACCAATTGGCATACTAACAGTATGCGGCCTAGCAAATGGACTTCGATTAGAATGATTTTGTGCGGTTTACCCATAATCGTGATGTTGATTGCTGATGAAGTAGTAGGTGCCTACATAGCTTGGGGTGGGATGGCATTTCTCCAAATAACCCAAGACAAACATTTCTATGATGAAACTAATGAATGTAAAGCAGGTGCCCACTAAAGAGGGGTGGGAGGGCACGTCTCCAAAGGGAACCTACTCTGAATGCTGCTCCAGATTTAAAATAGGAATAACTCGGTCATTATAACTTAGAATATTTATTATAAACTACTTTTGGAAATATAATTGTCATTATTCGTCTTCCCATGTGTTTGAAATCGCTATATGGAGACTCTACACTCTTAGATTCACGCAGGAACTGTCCCGCCGTCACAAAATTTCTGAAAAAAATAGCTTATTTTAAATGAGGGGTAACTCCTTCGTTCAAACTTCGATTCAACCAATTCTTTTTTTAAAATAGGGTGATTTTTCAAGGGGATCTTAGATCTATAATAATTTCTCTGAAATTTTGCACTAAAAACTGCAAAAAATGACAGGAGAGTCATCATCCATGAATTGTCTTTAGAAACATTTCTACAACACTGTTGATTTTAAATTAGCGATATCTTCCTCATCCAGACTTTGATTCGACTTATTATTTTTTTAAATTGATCAATTTTTTGAAAGGAATCCATATATATTATATGTTTTTGAAAATTTTTGTACCAATATTTTCATATCAGCTCTATAAACTCTCTGCCCAAAAAATTCCTACAAAAAATTGAAAAAATAAAAAATCTTCCCACTTTTCCCAAGAAAGTGCTTCATGGAGGTCGCGGAACTTGCATGGAGTTTGCTAAAGATGGCTGAAAAATGTTGAAAATGAAGTATGCTTGAAACCCTTATTCCCATGGATTCGTAACCTAAATATAATACCACTAATGCGGATCTTGGGGGGAGGCCCCCAAGATCTAAAAAATTGAAATGCCAGAAAAAGGAGAGAACACATCATAAATAAAACCACAAAGAAATTTTTAATTAAAAATAATAATAAACATAGAATATACATTGTGGTGGACAATATGTCCTTTTACTAAATGCCACTTTTTACTTATAGCTTTTTTTCGTTACAATACCACAGGTAAATTCTATGGGTGGGTAAATACCATGGGTTGATATCACTTACAATACCATGGGTAAATACCATGGGTGAATGAATACCATGGATGGATGCCACTTATAATACGATGGGTAAATTCCATGGGTGGATAAATACTATGGGTGGATGAATACCATGGGTTGATGCCTTTTACAATACCATGGGTACTAAATTCCATGGGTGGATGGATAAAATGGATGGATGAATACCATGGGTGGATGCCATTTTCCATTTGGATCAATAATTCATTTATAAATTTGAAAAACATATACATATCAATAATCTCTTACATTTTTCATATTCCAATGAGTATTTTATCAAACATGCATTCACATGCCATCCCTTCCATGGATATTCATAGCCACTAAGGATAATCACAAATAGTATTTTTGTGTCTTACTATGACTCTTATCATCTTTTATCTCCTTGGCTATTCACATCAGCCAGGAACAATCATATATTTAGGTATATGGTATCATTTATAACACTCATTACTAGGTGATGAAATCATTTACTTCAAATTTAGAGGCTCTTCGACTAATACCCATGGCCTCAAGCATACAATATAAGCTTTCATTTAAATCATGCAACATGAATTTCCATGTGTTCCCTTAGTATATTATCAAACATAAATTTCCTTTGAAATGTGAGTACACTACTCATTTATTTGATTGTTATGCATCATGACAACTCACATATCCACAAATTTCTAAGATTTTTAACAAATCTTATTGGCTAGCAACTTTATGTCATATCCATACCCCTCTTGGTTATTAATACAATATATGCATTTAGCTGAAAACAAATTAGAAAAATACAAAATCAACCTAAAGTAATTCTTACCCAATAATGTTCCTTATTATTAAGTTAAATTTTGTATTAGCTACGGATTTTATGTGATTCTACAAATGATCTGTGTTTCTGTAGCCATCTCCATGCTTTGTTGTGTTTTAAAGTGCTAGCTGAGAAAAGAATTATATAGGCAGGTGGAGATTGATTTCCTAATGGATATCCTCTTATGTATTTGAACCAAATCACAAAGAAAATTGGCATGGTCAAAGGAGTAGGTCAACACGTGGTTTAACAAGTGAGTGAGAGTCTAAGTCAACCATGCTTCATGATTTGCTTTTCCAAATAGCAAATCGTGAAGAAACACTATTTTTTTATTTTTTGAAAGTGTAAGATATAATTTTTTTTGTCCAAATAGGCGTAACATCCTCGAAACAATTATACACAGGATTTTATAAATACAGGGCAAACAAATACCCGAACAGTGTGAAAATTTTAATGTGACTGTGAAGTTTTAAACTCTGTTTTTATTCCTTTTAATTGAAGAAATACCTTGAAGACTTTATGCGGAACTAACTATTGGAGTAGATTGTTGAAATCGCCTATTTGTGGAGGGCCCCTATAAACAGAGAAGGTTCTACATTTCGTGTTTTTCATATAGATATTTTCATAGCTTTGTTTTATCATTTGATGTAGTTTCAGTTCATGTTTTCATTTTGTCAAATGTTGTAGTTGTTTTCAAAATTCCTCTTTGCCACCTAAAGTAGATGTTTACATATTTTTTCTTTGTCATTTGATGTATATTCATATTCCTTGTAAATTTTTGAAATGTAGAAGTGATTCATAGTTTTCTTTCCAAGCAACAGTAGTTTATTGCATAGTAGTTTTATAAAGTCATGTGTGATTTATTTCAAGAACATTGAAAGATTTATTTTCCTCTTTTGAGTGAGTTCCTTTAAAAAATATGAGCGATTTATTTCCAAGAAATAGTTATTTAGTGATTTAATTTGGAATATAAGTGAGTGCTTTTTAGTTTAAGAGTGATTTCTATCGAGAAAAATAGTGACTTATTCATTTCTTTACATAGTTTCATTTCCATAACATTTCATTTCAAAAACATAAAAGTTTCCAAATTCCTTTTCTAGAGTTTAATTTTATCTTCATACATTAGACTAATATAATTCTTAAATACTAACAAATAAATTAGTTAAGACTTCTTAATAAGATAGAAAAAGTTATTTCGGTTTTTTACAAAGTAGGAAGCATGTTGATTTTTAGAACCTAGTTGTAATTTAAATTTATCAATTTCATAAAGAATAAAAACATCATTAGAATCAATCTCTACAAATTCAATCATCACACCAATAAACTAAGTTAAAAGAGGCTTCTAGTATATATAGTGCACTTTCACTTCACAAGTTTACCAACTCCGGTCGATAATTTATGTGAGCAATTTAAGAACATTGAATTGACTAAACATTTTGGCGTCATTGCGGGGGAAGTGTAAATAGGATCCTTTTCCTTTCTAAAAAAACACACACACCTAATAAAAACATAAAAATGATATGCGTATAGAAAGAGATTCTAGGGGTAGATTTGTAGCCAGAGGTAGAAGCTTAATTCTAGCAACACCACTCACCCATCAAGACCTTGTAGTGCCACACCATCTACCCAAACTCGTATACCATCCTTGCATGAAGACATAGACTTCTTAAGGTATTAAGATCTGAAATTCAACCTACAAACTCACCAACTTCATCAACCGAAGCATTTGTGGAAGAAAAAGATCCTACATCCCCAACAAAAGGAGTAATATTCCTAAATACAACTGGGGAACAATTTTTAGCTCAAGAACTAGAAGTCCCTAGAGAATAAGAGGAAGAAGAAATATATTATAATATACCATTGATGAAGGAACTAGAAGAATTAGAAAAAGAACAAATAAATCTGATTTTGGAACCTTATATTAGTTCTAAGGAATCTATAATGGTTGGGGAAGGAGAAGGAGAAGTACAAAATTTTAATGGTGAACATTTAAGAATCGGAGGAGGTGGACCTAGAGGTGGAGGTGGAGGTAGAGGAAGGGGAAGAGGAAGAGAAGACATAGTAGAAACAAATCTTGTTTGGTTTCCTATCTATGATGAAGACACCACAACAACAATGAAGAATATCTCACCCTCTATCCTCCCTAACTTCCATGGATTAAGAAGTGAGGATCCTAGAACATTTATTTTTGAGTTCAAAGTTCTATGTAGATCTTATGACTACTTTCTTGATTCTCACAAATTGAAATTGTTTCCAACAACTCTTAAGGATGCAACATGAAAATCATTCATGGGTTTAATAACAAAATCTATTAGAACATGGGAAGAAATGAAAAATGAATTCTTATCAAAATATGAGGATTACTGCATGCTTCATAATCGTAAGGATGAAGTTTTTAAAATGATTCAAAGGGAATATGAAAATATTGAGGATTTAATTGAAATATTCAGTTATAATATTAAGAGGGCTAAAATGGAAAATTTGGATGAAGATACTTTGAAAGCTATCCTATTAAAATCCTTAACATGATGGGAAAATGGGACATTTCTCAGTTATCATTACCAGAAATTGCTGAATTATTCATACATCTTTCAAGAGGTAAGTCAAGAGTTGGAAAGAGTTTAAGAGACCCTGTTAGTTGGAAATATGATGCAGAGTGTTGTCCTTGATGGCAACTCACTAAATGAAGATGAAGACATGCGACTGTTGACATGTGTTGTCCTTGATGGCAAACCACCTGATGAAGTTATTCTTGACTTGATGGACTTGGTAAATGATGTAAATCTGATGTTTGTTGACAATATGATCTTGAGTGTTGTCCTTGAAAGGCAACCACATTAAATTGTCTTGAGTTAGAATATGTTCACGATGAAGAAAATCTGATGTATCTACAGTGTATACAGAAGGCAATGAAGAAAGGAATTCAGCATGTGCTAATTCTATGATGAAAAAGAGTATGTCTCTAGGCATACGTGGATTGGCCTAGGGGAAGTCGCGTATGCACGCGGAAAGGAACGTTCCAAGTCGCGTATGGGAAAAAGCGCTCAAAAGTGCAAAACCAAGGGTAACCACCATGGTATTGACCCATTGTATTGGGTAATGATCCGCCTAATTGACCCCGTCCAGGTAGTTTTGGGCTCATGGTATTGCTTTGGCCCATGGTATTGAAAAAGGAGCTCATGGTATTGAAAAAGGAAAACCTATATAAGGAGAAGAAATTCATTGTGCAAATCATGAGTGTGGGTGCAAGATGTCTGAGCTTAAATGAATACTTCTCTCTGAAGTAGATCTGAATGGAAGGGTTACACTTGAAGACAAATCTGAAGGTATGATGCACCAATGATGAAGAAGGGGATCTAGATCTGAAATGCACTTGTATCTGCTAGATCTGCTTATGGAAGGCCTAGATCTGTGATGAGGCGAACATCTAGGCGAACATATGACTGAAGTGAAAAGGGTAAATCTGAATTGAACATCTGATCTGATGAAGTATGCAGCTCTGTAATTGTTGAAGATCTATACGCTACTTCGCCGCGGAGGAAGAGCGTATACACGCGGCTTCTCTGAAGTAAAAGCGCGTATGCGCAATAAAATATACACTGAGGTATACGCTGGTTTGTGTGGACGGAAACGCGTATATACGCGACATCAGTGAAGTAAAAGCGCGTATGCAAACTAGGGTTTGCTGAAGCAAGGGGTATGAAATATCTGATCTGTTCTGCTGTGTTTCTGCTATCTGATCTGTATTGATATGTATCTGTTGGTGATGTATGGTTGTGCTTAAAAGTATGGAAAGGGTCCAGTATGAAAATATGATGAAATGTGGCCTGCAAGTGGTGTTCTATTGAAGTTGTTGGATCCGGTGTGAAAATTGATGAAACGTGGTCCAAGGTGGTGCTGAGGGTTGTAGCCTTCAGTCAGGGTGTTGTAGCTCCCTTCCAGGTGAGGCTGGTAAACGAGATCGGGGGGTCGTAGCTCCCTTCCAGGAGAGGCTGGTAAACGAGTCGGGGGGTCGTAGCTCCCTTCCAGGAGAGGCTGGTAAACGAGTCAGGGGGTCGTAGCTCCCTTCCAGGAGAGGCTGGTAAACGAGCGCAGGTGGGTGCCTGCGTGCTGGTCAAGTCTGCGCCAGCACATATGTTGTAAGATGTTTTCTCTATAATAAAATATTGAAGGCTGAGCAACTGCGGCGGTGGTTTTCTCCCGATTTGGGTTTCCACCTAAAAATCCTGGTGTTCATGTGTGATGCTTTGTGTGATGGTTTATTCTGTTCTTACTGCACTTTTTTACTGCTTATTGAATATCTGATGAATAAATGATGGAATGGTTTAAGTGAAGATTTAATGACATATCTAGATCTCTGTGTATACGCTAGTTTCATGAAGGGGATCCGCGTATATACGCTAGTTTACTGAAGGAAAGTAGCGTATGGGTTTTAAGGAATGAAAAAGTAAAAAGATTTGATTATGCAGTAAATACTGATTCACCCCCCCCTCTCAGTATTTTTCCCAACAATTGGTGTCAGAGCAGGTTCTTCTGCAGAAGCTTGATCGCTTGAAGGAGATCCGTCGCAATGGGAAGTCAAGAAGGAGTGATGTCTATAAAGCCACCTCTATTCAATGGAAGCAATCTGATATTCTGGAAGGTACGAACAAAAGCATATCTGCAAAGTCTTGGTGCAGATTTATGGGCAATCGTGGAAGAAGGTTATCAATACCCGGCAAGTATTCCTACTGATGCAGCTGAAAGAAAGAAGTATGAAATCAATGCCAAAGCAGTGAATGTCTTATTGGGAAGCATGTCTGAATCAGAATTTGCTAAAGTGATGCGGCTACATTCGGCAAAGGACATATGGGACAAAATCATTCTAAGCTATGAAGGAGACACAAAGGTAAAAAGTGCAAAACTCCAAACTCTTAGAATTGAATATGAAAATTTGAAGATGCATTGTGATGAAAGTGTTGCCAGTTTCTTTCTTCGTCTAGATGATATTGTAAATCGGATGAGAAATTTGGGTGAAACCATGGCTGATACTACTCTGGTGGAAAAGGTCTTGAGATCTTTGACTTCAAAATTTGACTCTAAAGTTTCTGCTATTGAAGAAAGGCAAGATCTGCAAACTCTTTCTATTGTTCAATTGCATGGTATTCTGACTGCTTTTGAAATGAGACAAGGAGGTCCTTCTCAAATAAGAGAAGCTGCTTTTAAGGCATCTACAAGAGGAAAAGAAAAGGAAGTTGTCAAAGAATCCAACTATATATCCGATGAAGAAGAAGCAAATTTCGTGAGAAAGCTCCAACTAGGTACTGGAAGGTTCAAAGGTAAGCTTCCCTTCAAATGTTTTGAGTGTGGAAAGGTTGGTCACTATGCTGCTAAATTTCCTTATAGAGAAAAACATGGTAAAGGGAAACAATTTGAAAAGAGAAAGAGTTATTATGCAAAAGAAGATGATGATGAAGTATCCAGTGAAGATGAAGAAGATTTTGACCAAGATCTAAAAGTGCTCATGGCTAAGAAGCAAAAGAAGAAGGCTACTCGAAACAAGAATATACCTCAGAAATCATGTATAGGAAAAATTGAAGAAGATGAAACAGATTCTGACAAAGCTCTACAAGTGCTCATGGCAAAGAAGAAAAAGAAGAAGACTACTCAAAGCAAGGAGATATCTCGGAAAATAGAAGAAGATGAATCAGATAGTGATTGGGGTCATCCTTTGCATGATCTTGGTGGTACAAACAATAATGAAGTTTGTAAAAGCAGTGTTTTAGAAATAGAGAGAGCTCTCAAGATCAAAGATGAAGAACAACAAAAAGCAGTTGATAAGAAAGATTCTATCAACAAAGAGATGATCTCTCAAATGAAAGATCAAATAGAAATGTTGAATGGACAAGTGGAAAAGTATCAAAGGTTTCATACTTATGCATCCAATCAAATTAAAGAACTAGAAGCAGATCTTGAAAAATCAAGCAAGAAGAATGAAGGACTTGAAGCTGCAATCATCTCTCTACAAGCAGATCTAGAAGCATCAAGTGAGAAAAATGAGGAACCTCTACAATCATTAGAAAAGGAAGGACTTGAAGCAGAAATAATTTCCCTCAAAGAAGACCTGGACAAATCAAATAAGAAGAATGAAGACCTTGAAGCAGAAATCATCTCTCTCAAAAGGGTTCTGGAAAAATCAAACAAGAAGAATGAAGAGCTGGAACAAACATGTGAAGAAAACGAAAATTGGTTGAAAGAAGAGATTCTAAATCTGAAGGATCAAGTAGAAGATGGAAGAAAGAAAGAAGAAAGCATGACAAAACAATGTCAAGCCTTGGAGGTTGAGGTAAACATTCTCAAAGGTAAATTAGAAGAAAAACTTTTGAGGTTTCAAGATAGCACTAATATCTTGGATAATATTCTTAGTAGTCAAAGGTCTCCTTCTATCAAACTTGGTCTTGGTTTTCATGAAATTGTGAAAGGAGAATCTAGCTCACAAGGAAGTGCTAAAAATTCAAAGAAAGTCAATGCAAAACTTGAAGTGTTGAAAGAAACAAAAGATCAACAATCATGAATTCTCAAAGGAATTCATTCAAGAACGTTGAATGTTTTAAATGTCATAACTATGGGCATGTTGCAACAAATTGCAGAAGCAGGACAATTCAGCCACAAACAAACAGGTACTCTGGTAGCTTCAAGGGATATTGTTTCTCATGTAACAAGTATGGACATAAAGCAGCTGATTGTAAAAGGAGAAAGATTAGAAATGCTCATCATGATTCTTATGCTTATTTCTCCAGACACATGAGATGTTATTCTTGCAACAAGTATGGACATGTAGAAAAGGAATGCAGGTTGAACAGATATGAGAAATTGGATAACTTCCTGCACACAAATAGAAAGTTTAAACAAGTCTGGAAAAAGATGGAGGGATGGAATAAGAATCAATCTAGAGAAGAAAAGGATAATTTTGTGGATGCTCTAGAAGACAATGATTTTCTTGAAGAAAACACTCAATTCAAGGACCGATCAGAAACGTAGGTAATTATGACCCTACTGCAGTCATCCACTTCTGAAGCTGACTTCTCTGATTGACTGCAGGAATGTTGTGGGATACATTATGAGATTTAGTAATGTATTGTCACACGGGGAGAAATGTATGATGTCTCTCATGATTGATTTGATTATTCTGATTATATGTATCTCTGACAGTGCATCTGGTGTGAAGAAAAGACAGGAACAGAAGGTAAATTTGCAAGGGGAGATAAAGGAATGTGAAAAAAAAAAAATTTTCTCTGTTTCACTTTCCATACGCAGGTTATATTCACCAAAGTCGCGTATACACGCGAGTTTCTTCAGAAACAGTCACGTATGCATTGATGATAAGAGAAGTTATCTGATAGCTGAAGATCTGGAGCAGAGGTCCGGAGGGAGCATCAGTCTGACTGCTGATGATTGCACTGTTAGCATCATTCTGGTTATATTCATGATAATGAATTGATACATGGGTTCTTGTGTTGAAGATTATGGATGAAGCCTGGTTGCTTTATGATGAAAGAGCATTCGTTGTTGAGATGAAAGTCTTATAATTCAGAGTTTGTTGCTGATGACTTGCTGTTGAAGGTGCTTCAGATTGCAAGCTAAGGAAGAGCATTGGTTTAGGGGGAGCAGCAGGTTGAATACTAATGATTGCATTGTTGGCAATATGACTGCTTGTTCTTTGGTTTTTGTGATACTCATGCTCAAATGATGATGACTTGGTACATTGTTTATTATGATGAGATTTTGAGCCCTGGTTGACTTGTGTACTCACACATGGATGAGTTGGATGTCATTTGATTCAGAAATAAATCATGCAGAGTGTGTTACTACGGTTGAGAGATCTTTTTCCTACATATGTTACTTCATGTTAAATCTTGAAGATCTTGGACCACATGAATGATTGCTTGACACTTATGGGAAGTTGTTGTTCTGGTATGATAAACTTTCTTGGAAAGATTTTATTGATGTTGCAAAGAATCTGAAGGCTTGGTTACTAATGTGCCTTTTCTACATCCATTGGATGACGCTTGAAGACACAACTACACCGTTCTATCTGTCTGTAGTCCAGGGAAGCATTCAAATATCTCAGAAAGAAGCTGAACACTGTCTTTGCCTCACAGAGAATCAGAACTGGTTGAAATTTAGAAGATGGCTTGGGATACGCGGGTTTCCTGAAACACAGTCGCGTATATACGCTAGTTCCTGCACATAAAACCGCGTATGGTTGGTTGTTGGCAATTTTTGCTTGGAGTCAGCTCTTTTCAGCACAGCTGCAGTACTGTTTGGTATCTCTGATACTGTTTGGTATCTCTGGTGGTGTTCCAGTTCTCATAATTCTGTTTCTAATGTTTTGATGAAGATGCCTTGATGATTTGTTGGTGGAAGTTTTCAGGATGCACAAACTAAGGGGGAGCCTTAGTATTTTGGAAAGATTGCTTGGTTGCACTGAATCAGGGGGAGCATTAGTTTTGCTGAGTATAATGCATTGCTAGCATTATGGTGGTTATGATATATGATCTCTCTTGAGGTTTTTTTTTTTTATTAATTATGAAAATTCATATTTGTACTTTGATGAAAAGGTCTGGTTGAGACCCATGTTGTAAAATTGTAATATTCAGTCATGTAAGGACTTGTCAATTTGTAAACCCACTTGGTTGGGTAGCTGAGTCTTTTTTGTAAACCCACTTGGTTGGGTAGCTGAGTCAAATTTGTAAACCCACTTGGTTGGGTACTTGAGTCTCATATGTAAATCCACTTGGTTGGATATTTGATGTAAGTATGAGTCTTTAGTGATAGGAAGTTCATAGAGTCATGTACTTCATTGACAAATATGTTTGAAGATTCAGCATGAACTCAGGGGGAGCTTGGCCACTTCAGCACATATCAGATCTGCAGAATGTTTCTTCCACATGAGGAGAAAAGGGGGAGAATGTTGGTTTTTGATCCTCCCTTTGCCCTTGATGTCAAAGGGGGAGAGTGACATGGTGTTTGAATAAAGAGAAGATAATGATGTGACATATTTGGGAGAGTGACATGATATCTATCTGCTGTGGTAACCAAACACCATCATGGTTGCCATCAAGTCCAAAGGGGGAGATTGTTGGAAATATGATGCAGGATGTTGTCCTTGATGGCAACCCACTGAATGAAGATGAAGACATCTGACTGTTGACATGTGTTGTCCTTGATGGCAATCCACCTGATGAAGTTATGCTTGACTTGATGGACTTGGTAAATGATGTAAATCTGATGTGATATGTTGTTGAGTGTTGTCCTTGAAAGGCAACCCACTTGATGAAGATGATGAAAACTTCTTGATGAAGTTGTGCTTAAGAGAATGTGTTCCCGATGAAGAAAATATGATGTTTCTACAGTGTGTACAGAAGGCAATGAAGAAAAGAATTCAGAATGTGCTCAAAATATGATGAAAAGAGTATGTCTCTTTGTATACGCGGATTGGCCTAGGGGAAGTCGCGTATGCACGCGGAAAAGAACGTGCCAAGTCGCGTATGGGCTAAAGCGCTCAAAAAGTACAAAACCAAGGGTAACCACCATGGTATTGACCCATTGTATTGGGTAATGATCCGCCTAATTGACCCCATCCAGGTAGTTTTGGGCTTATGGTATTGTTTTGGTCCATGGTATTGAAAAAGGGGCTCATGGTATTGAAAAGGGTAAACCTATATAAGGAGAAGAAATTCATTGTGCAAATCATGAGTGTGGGTGCAAGATGTCTGAGCTTGAATGAATACTTCTCTCTGAAGTAGATCTGAATGGAAGGGTTACACTTGAAGTCAAATCTGAAGGTATGATGCACCAATGATGAAGAAGGGGATCTAGATCTGAAATGCACTTGTATCTGCTAGATCTGCTTATGAAAGGCCTAGATCTGTGATGAGGCGAACATCTAGGCGAACATCTGACTGAAGTGAAAAGGGTAGATCTGAACTGAATATCTGATATGATGAAGTATGCTGCTCTGTAATTGTTGAAGATCTATACGCTACTTCGCCGCGGAGGAAGAGCGTATACACGCGGATTCTCTGAAGTAAAAGCGCGTATGCACAATAAAATATACACTGAGGTATACGCTGGTTTGTGTGGACGGAAACGCGTATATACGCGACATCAGTGAAGTAAAAGCGCGTATGAAAACTAGGGTTTGCTGAAGAAAGGGGTATGAAATATCTGATCTGTTCTGCTGTGTTTCTGCTATCTGATCTGTGTTGATATGTATCTGTTGGTGACGAATGTTTGTGCTTAAAAGTATGGAAAGGGTCCAGTATGAAAATATGATGAAATGTGGCTTGGAAGTTGTGTTCTATTGAAGTTGTTGGATCCAGTGTGAAAATTGATGAAACGTGGTCCAAGGTGGTGCTGAAGGTTGTAGCCTTCAGTCAGGGGGTCGTAGCTCCCTTCCAGGTGAGGCTGGTAAACGAGATCGGGGAGTCGTAGCTCCCTTCCAGGTGAGGCTGGTAAACGAGATCGGGGGGTCGTAGCTCCCTTCCAGGAGAGGCTGGTAAACGAGTCAGGGGGTTGGAGCTCCCTTCCAGGAGAGGCTGGTAAACGAGCGCAGGTGGGTGCCTGCGTGCTGGTCAAGTCTGCGCCAGCACATATGTTGTAAGATGTTTTCTCTATAATAAAATATTGAAGGCTGAGCAACTGCAGCGGTGGTTTTCTCCCGACTTGGGTTTCCACCTAAAAATCCTGGTGTTCATGTGTGATGCTTTGTGTGATGGTTTATTAAGTTCTTACTGCACATGTTTACTGTTTATAGAACATCTAATGAATGAATGATGGAATGATTTAAGTGAAGAACTAATGACATATCTAGATCTACGTGTATACGCTAGTTTCATGAAGAAGTCATGATCAACATACGCTATTCTTTGAAGGAAAGTAGCGTATGGGTTTTAAGGAATGAAAAAGTAAAAAGATTTGATTATGCAGTAAATACTGATTCACCCCCCCCCCCCTCTCAGTATTTTTCCCAACAATCTCTAGAATTAATAAATCTGCAGTTGGAATAGTAAGTAGGGCTGAAATAAGAAATATTCTTAATGAATTTAAACAAACATTTTAGGGAGTATTAGTGAAAAAATAGACACCTTAAAATTAAAAAACAAGTAAAGATTTGAAAGTGATGCCTTATCTATTTTTTGTCCTAAGTGCAAAAAGAAACCTGCTTTGAGAGAATTCCCTCTTAACGTGAAAAGTGTAGAAACTTGTGTTATATGTACAGAAAATCACAATACAAAAAAATTTCCTTCAATACCAGGTCTTAAAGCTATTTACCAAGAGGAATTGGTTCCAAATCAGATAGATACTCTTTGCTATGTTGCTAGAAGACCATGGCCAAGATCACAAACTCAAGGATTCAACACTCAAATGTCTACTCAAACCCCATAAAATTATTGGACTGCACAAATGCCATGGAAGCCTTTGTCACAAGCTCAACCTTGGTCACAAGGATGGGAAAATCATTATGGTAGATATTCTCAATATCACCAATATCCAAAACCTTATCCAAACTTTTCTCCACAACATTTTCCTTAGTCTATTCAACTACCTCAAACTCAGTTTCAAAATGAAAATCCACAAATTTCATTACCATTTCCACAAAGACTAATTCAATTACCTGCTCAACCACTTCAAAACCCAAACAATAAAATTAATAGTCTGTTTACAATATGGAGGGACAAAATTTCCAAAGTTATATGATAAATTCATTAGATCTTAACAATGTTCAACATAGATATGGTAGAGTATTGGAGAAGAATTCACCATGTGTTGTTATTAAGGAAAAAGAAAAGGATGATCATTCTAAATAAGGGACACATCTTCATCAAAATGAAATTCCTCAGAAGAAAGATGATCATTCTGAAGAAGAGACATCTCTTCATCAGAAAGAAAATATCCAAAATCAAGCCACTCCTACATATGATAGTCCAATAAACTCAACTCCCATTATGGAACAACCTTCAGTATCTATCTCAAAACCACCCTTTCTTGAAAGATTACAAATTAATAAAGGGGTATAAAAACAAATCATGATGCCTGATTATGATATGTTAGATGAGCTTAAGAATGTTTTCATACAAATCCCTTTGCTTACAAGCTATCAAATAAATTATAATTCTTTCAAAGACAATTAGGGAGTTAAGTAGTAAAAATCCAGGAAGAAAAAGAAAAAAAGTCAAAAGAGTTCATTTAGTTGGAAAATTTTCAGATATCATGATGGGAAAAACAACAATTCAGAAATATTTAGAGCCAAGAAGTCTCACATTATTGATATTGAAATGCAAAACACGCGGATTGATCTAGGAGCAGCAATAAACATCATGATTAAACAAACTATGGATCATCTAAAACTTCCTAGCCTCCAATATACACCAACATTGTTACAACTAGCAGATAGATTTGTAATTAAACATGATGGTGTGTTAGAGGACATTTATGTATCCTTAGATTCTTTGGAATATACAGTTGATTTTATGATCTTAACACCCAAGAATAACTTAGGAGGACATACATTAATATTAGGGAGACCTTAGTTAGCTACAGCCGATGCTTTTATCAGTTGTAGATTTGGTGATATGTTTATCTCTGATGGAAACTTAACAAATAAATTCACATTGTATCCACCTGAAAAAACAATGATAGAAGTAGAAAATGAAGAATGGACGTATTATGATAATGATATACAACCTATTTTTACTATCTCACAAGTTAGTGAAGAATATCAAATTTTAAATTCAATATAAAATAATGAATCATATTCATACTGTGAGATTAGTCAAAATTTTAAAGAAAAATTCAACATTGAATATATATCATCCAGACATATGTCTTTATATTCTATGGAAGAATTTTAAAACTCTTCAATAGAAATATTTTGAGGAAAAAAATTAAATGTAAAAAGAAATCTCAAATAATTTCAAAGGAAGAAATTAATAGAAACATTGCAAGAACACTCTTCTGCATATGCATGGGAATACACTAACATGAAATGAATTAATCCTAAAACTTGTATGCATCACATATAGATTAAAGAAAATTCCAAACCAATCCGATAACCTCAAATAAGAATGAATCCAAAATTAATGGAAACTTTTAAGGAGGAACTACAAAAACTGTTGAATGTAAATTTCATTTATCCAATATCATACAATCAATGGGTTTCACCTTTAGTAATTGTTCCTAAAAATAATGGAAAATGGAGAGTTTGTATTTATTATAGGGAGCTGAAAAAGGCCACTTTGAAAGATCATTTTCCACTTCCTTTCATAGATCAATTCTTGAATGCATTAGCAGGGAAGAAATATTTCTCATTCTTGGATGGTTTTAGTGGGTATAACCAAATTCAAGTTGCACCAGACGATCCACACAAAACCACATTTACATGTCCATGGGGAACCTTTGCTTACCAAGTACTTCATTTTGGCTTATGTAATGCACCAGCAATATTCCAAAGGGAAGTATTAGGTATTTTCTCTGATCTAATTCATGATTGTGTGGAAGTATAAATGGATTATTTTACAGTATATGGAAATTATTTTGAAGAATCTCTTAACAATTTGGAAAAAGTTCTCATAAGATGTAAGGAATCAAATTTCTCACTAAGTCATGAAAAATGTTTTATGATGTTTACTAAGGGAATTGATTTAGGACACCATATTTTAGGAAATGGAATTAGGGTGGATTCATCTAAAGTAGAATTTATTTATAAATTAGCTGTTCCAATTTTTCAAAGAGATGTTAGGAATTTTCTTGGTTTCACTGGGGACTACAGAATATTTATAGAAAAATTCACAAAAATTACATCTCCACTCTTAAAATTACTTACAAAATATTTTGAATTGAGTTGGAATCTTGATTGCCAAAAATCCTTTGAAACTTTGAAAGAGAAGATCTCTGAAGCACTCATTCTGAGAGGACCAAAATGGAAATTGCCTTTCCACATTTCAACTGATTCTTCAGATAAAACTTTGGGAGATACAAGTGGCATGATAAATATATCAAAGTAAGAATTTTTCAAGCAAGATATTGGGCGTTACTCTTTGATTCAAAATTTAAGGATTTTCAAGGAAAAATTCAAACTTGTTGGCTTGGGCCTTATGAGATTGAAAAATTATTTGATAACAGAGCAGTTAGGATCAGAACCATTGATGAAGAAAAATTTCCTCTCCTTGTAAATGGACATTAACTAAGGATCTATCACAAGCCATTAACAAAGGAGGAATTTGTTGAGATTTTTAAAAAAAAATCTGATTTGAAGTTGGTTGAGAAGGATTCTTCTCCTCTATATTAAAGCTTTCTTTTTATTTTATTTTTCCTAAAAAATAAGAAGGAGAATATATATATATATATATATATATATATATATATATATATATATATATATATATAAACATGAAAACCAACAATTGTTGGCATGTTTATACAGAAAATCTAAGGCAAAAACCAAAATTATTTTTGGCACCTTAAATTTTCTTCATACCTCTTCTAAAATCCCATTTTATTTGCATCCATTTCTTTCTAGAATAAATACAACTACAAAATTACTAAGATTCCACAACTCTGATAGATTTCTGCGGTTAATGCTTGACAAGAACCTTTGAATGAAGCAATTGAAGAATTAAGTAAATCCATCACTGAAAGCACCTGAAGACAATGCAAAAAGGAGCAACCAAGGGTTAGCAACATCAATTCAAAGGTACGCAAATGCAAAAATTTAATTTGATAATAAGGGTTTTAAAATTAGTATATGAATCATATGGACATTATACCACCAATTCAAAAACATTATTTCTATTAGTTGATCGTGTCAAATCAAACCAAATCCAAAATATGCTATTCACTCCTCATCATTACATAAACGCTCCAACATCAAATATCGATTTCAATGTTCAGATCGCCTAACTCATACTCTAACGGTCAGTTCTTCTCAACCTCACTCACACTCTCGTTAATTCTAAAGCCCTCATTAATACCATCATTTGAAACCCTCGCTCATACCCTTTCAAGAACCAATATTGAGGAAAAACTTCTCAGCCATGGGAGTCATAGAGAGAACAAATCTAGAGGGAAGGAAGTTCATGGAAGGGTACCCACAAGTGAAGGAAATACTGCAGAAAGCACAATGGTTACAATTTGTGGAGAAATTTGAAGGCTTTAACAAGGAAGTAACCAAGTCATTTGCGAGGGCCTTCGATGGGATGGAGGTTGAAATTGGAGACATTAAATTTGCAGTAATAGAGTATTTTATTGTTGAAGCTACCAGATTGTCGATATATGGAGAGAGGTGGTTCAAGAATAGAGGCATTTAAGGCAAAGAATGGAAGGTCTTCTTGAAGAATCCAGGTATGGACACCACCATTTTTAAGAAATAAATTCCAAGCGCAACAATTAAGGGTCAATGGAGAAATTTGTTGTTAGTAATTCAAAATTTTGTCACTTCTGAAGGGATATTTGGATGTATTTTCTTTTATCATGATTGTCTGTTGATGTATTTTATTGAAGGAAACGAGTTAAATCTCCTATACTTTTTGTTAAATAGTTTAAGAAAGATTTCAAGGAATGTCCAAAGGAGGATCCAATTAATAGAAAAAACCATGTATCACCATGGATTTATCAAAATACTCATTTAGTTTCATCTTGAAAGTATGGGTGATAATTGGGACAACTTTCTAGTTAAGAATCATTTCAAAGAAGAAGTCTAAGAGTAGCCCAGTAGTAGCAAAACAGAAAGAGGAAGAAAGAGAAAAAATGAAAGCCCTATTAAAAATGTACAAAAACCATAAGAGAAGTCAGAGGATGAGATTCCTATTGCAGAAATTTTAGAAAGAATTAAGAAGCAAGGAGATAGAAGGAAGAAAGGCAGTAAAAGGGAAGTAAGTACATCCAAAAAAAAAGGAGCCCAAAATAGAGAAGAAAATAGCAAGAACTCAGAACACTCCTCCATCAGTAAGAAGAAGTGATAGTCTCATCTAATAAATTAAAGAACCATCCCCAAATAGCACAAAATATGCTGACCTAGAAGAAGAACCGAGGGTTCCATCACCGACTGATATCTCACCTATTCATAGCCCAGGCCGAAAAACACCAGAAATTGATCATATGCAACAAAAAATTTATGATTACATTGAATATATGGATAAGAGAGATACAAGGAAAACATCCTTCTTGAATCAAAGGGAAGAAGATCATTCTAGTAGTCCACAAGAACCTCCAGTTGTAAATACTTTAAAATAAGAAATATGTGAGTTGGAGACACTAAATACACATAGAACAAAAGCATGAAGCCTTAAGGTTGTAGAAATTTTTTTTGAGAAAACCAAGAATGACAATATTATTTTTCATTTGGGCCTGTGGTACAAGAAAAACAAGGAGCTAAAGGAAAATAATAAAAGCATCAAAAGACAGGTCATAAATCTGAAATACAAAATCTTGATGAGAAAGCCAAGGATGATAGTGACTAGAAAGAAGGCAAATAATATAAATTTTGATGTTTTGGTATAAGTATCAGAGAAAATTCAATAGCTGACAAGGATTATCAATTTTTCATTTTTGCATGAGGACATGCAATGACCTCCATGTGGGGGAATGTAGAGCCTCATGATTACTTCATTTTAACACTTCATTTTCCCTAGTTTTCCTCCTTTTTTTCATTATCAACAACTCAAATAAGTATTAAACTGCAATTTTTTGACATGGTAAGGTATTTAAATGACCTATATTTCATATTCAATAATGTTCCTTATTATTAAGTTAAATTTTGTATTAGCTACGGAATTAACGTGAATCTGCAGCTGATCTATGTTTCTGTAGCCATCTCCATGGTTTTTCGGGTTCTAAGGTGCTAGCTGAGCAAATAAGTATATAGAAAGGTGGAGATTGATTTCCTCATTGATATACTCCTATCTATATGAACCAAATCACAAACAAAACTAGTAAATGGCGTGTTCAAAGGAGCAGATCAACACGTGGCTGAACAAGTGAATGAGAGTCTAAGTCAATCACACTTCACGATTTTCTTTTCCAGATAGAAAATCGTGAAGAAACAAAATTTTGTTATTTGTTGAAAGTTTAGTATAGGATTTTTTTATTCCAAATAGGTATAAAATCATCAAAACAATTATACACGGGCTTTTATAAATACAGGGAAAACAAATACCTGAACATTTTGAAAATTGTAATGCGACTGTGAAGTTTTAAACTCTGTTTTTATTCATTTTAATTGAAGAAATACCTTGAAGAATTTATGTGCAGCTAGTTGTTGTGGTAGATCGTTGAAACCACCTATTTGTGGAGCGCCCTACAAACATAGAAGGTTCTAAATTTCATGTTTTTCATATAGATATTTTCATAGCTTTGTTTTATCATTTGATGTGGTTTCATTTCATGTTTTCATTCTGTCAAATGTTGTAGTTGTTTCTAGAATTCCACTTTTCCACTTGAAAAATATGTTTACATATTTTTCCTTTGTCATTTGATGTAGATTCATATTCATTTCAAATTTTTAAAATGCAGAAATGATTCATAGTTTTCTTTCCAAGCAACAATAGTTTATTGCACATGCATGATTTATTTCAAGAACATTGAAATATTTATTTTCCTGTTTTGAGTGAGTTCCTTTCAAAAATACGAGTGATTTCTTTCCAAGAAATAATGATTTAGTGATTTAATTTTGGCATATAAGTGGGTTTTTTTTTAGTTTAAGAGTGATTTTTGTACCGAACAATAGTGACTTATTCAATTCTTTACACAGTTTCATTTCCAAAGAATTTCATTTCAAAAACATAAAAATGTCCAAATTCCTGTTATAGAGTTTAATTTTATCTTCATACATTAGACTGAAATAATTCTTAAATACTAACAAATAAATTAGTTAATGGTTCTTCATAAGATAGAAAAATTTGTTTCATTTTTTTGTAAAGTAGGAAGCATGTTGATTTTTAGAACCTAGTTGTAATTTAAATTTATCAATTTCATAAAGAATAAAAACATCCTTAGAAGAAATCTCTACAAATTCAATCATCACACCAATAAACTAAGTTAAAAGAGGCTTCTAGCATATATAGTGTACTTTCACTTCACAAGTTTACCAACTCTGGTCGATAATTTATGTGAGAAATTTAAGAATATTAAATTGACTAAATAGTATTCTTATGTAATATAGTCTATTTCAAGGTGTGAATACTCCATTGTAATGATCACTGAAATAAAATGGTTTCAATGACAAGAAGAAATACACACACACATGGACCCAAGGGTTAACTCAATTGATCGAGTCTGATCGAGCCCCCATCATTAAAGCACCTTTGTTATTTAGAGGTCATGGGTTCAATTGTCTCAACACCCTCTGGGTCAGGATTTGTGGTTGAGCCAACAAAAATTGATCCCTTCAAGTAGACATGCCTAGTACAAATATTTTTTGGATGTAGCGGTCATTGATCTCTGGGTCTGTGAACCACATAGAAAAATACATACACACACAGATTGATCTAATTTTGATTGTTGGTTCTTGTTATGCTAATATCAGTTTAAGATTAATATTAAAATTTCTTATGTTTGCTTCTAGTATAATGGTTTATGGAAGTGCTTATGATTGATAAATAAGTAAACTTGTGGAGATTAAGTTGATTTCATGAACACAAAAGCATGGAAACTAAATTTTTAACAACAACATATAAACACATAAAAAACCATGACAACTTAATCAATAACACATTTTTTTGATGAAGGAGTTCACCCCTCCTAAGCTACATCTCCTTGGTCCAGCTTCCATGGCATGGGCCTTTGTATTAGCTTAAATTCTGCAAAAGTGATGTTTACAGTTTCTTGTTGCCTCTGCAACCTACTCGAATGGATCCAAAACATCAAAATATACCAAGAATGACTCTTCTTGAGCAAAAATTGGTCGAAAATTGGCTCAATTATGGCAAGAACAATTTTTCCTACTATTTTTCCTCCAAATCTAGAAAGATTCCAGCTAACCCTGTTATTTTTGGAGAAATTCACCTAAATAGGCACTGTCGCCAATTTTACCGCCAGTTAAAGTGAGAATTAACTAGCAATTAATGATGAATTAATTAGGATAAGTGCATCATTAACTCCGCAGTTATCCATTTGTTTTAAGAGCAGATTAGTTTAGTTATAAAATGATTTTTTTTGCAATAAACTCCATGGATTAGTTTAATAATCCATGTTTAATTTTAATTGTTTTCCCGTCGATTTTTTTAGCCTCGCGCCATGGTCATATTTTGAAGACATATGGGAGGGGGTTGGCCCCCTCCAAACCCCCATTGTCGGCATTGATACAACATAAGTATTGGTGGTAGCCTATATGAGCTAATACCCATCGCATGGAAGAGACGGTAAGGCGGAGGATTACCACGGGGGAGGTCATGGGTTCGACCCTGACCCCTGAACCATATTTTTTTCCACCATACATTCGTTATCCCAATAGTTTGAAACTTTGGTATAAATTTAATACATCCACCCACCACTGAAATATGTCTGCCGGCATATATTGACCCCGCTCCAAGGTATAAACTTTGGATTATATAATATGTCCATCCACCATTCAAATGTGCTTGTACGCCATTCAAATGTGTCTGTTCGCTAGTTTAGTAGAGTCTATTTTCCCTCCATAATTTGAACCTTAGGTTATATACCGAATCCAGAACTATGGAAATATGAAATAATTTGGAAATTATCCCAAGATTGGATGGGTCCACACCAGAGGGGGCACATGGTAGCCCCTGGCTGCACCACGTGTCCACACCAGAGGGGGCACATGGTAGCCCCTGGCTGCACCACGTGTCCAACTCTGTTTGGACTATTCCAACCTAAAAAAAATTCTTCTTCAACCTTAGGAATAGATGTAAAAAATTTTCACTTCCAAATTTCACTAGCTAATATGACTATGAAACTTGTCATAGTGTCATTGGGCTAAAATTGGAGAATATTCCCTGGATATACCTAGAGTGCTGACTAGACTGCTATGTCATTAGTCTATCACTGTTCTGCAAATTTTTTGTAAAATGGATAGTAGGTCATAACTTCTTCATCCAGAGTCGGATTTTGATGAAGAGAATTGTGCTGGAATCCTAGCGACGAGCTCTGCGTGGTTGTTCTAGTTTGGAGCATTTCTGAGCACTTCAATTTTTGAGCTAAATATCGAGCCTCTAATCACTCCCCATTATAAGCATTTTGGACCCCAAAAGATACTATCAGTTGTTCAGCATGTGAGGGTACAACTCCCCCACCTTTTCTATCTCCATCCATTTGGCCTTGGAAGGGTTTTGTCCCTTGAGTCTCAGTCTAAGATACTCAACATTCCCTCTCCTTGAAGTTCTGGTTCTTTTGTCAAGTATGAGATCTTGCTGAATTTCATCAAGATATTCTGGCAAGAAGTCATCTATTGATGGCAGCTAAACATGATCTCCTTGATCATCAATCAAAGGAGGCTCAAACAATCTCAAATGATCAACATTAACAACAAAATATATTTGCATAGAAGGAGGAAAGTCTAGCTTAAATGCATTGCTACCAATCTTTTCCTGAATTTTAAAAGGACCATAACGGATTGGCTTACGATTTTTACCTTCCCCTTGCAATATTTCTTTCATGATATATAACCAAAATTTATCTCCAACCTGGAATTTGTGATCAACACAATGTTTATCATGCCTTTCCTTGTAGTTATTTTGACACTTTTCAAGAATTTCTTGCACTTTGTGATGTACCAACTGAATTTTCTCAATGGAATTCCTTACCTTATCTATGTCACTATGACCATATATAGCGACATATTTCTCAAAGATCAAGTCCAAGGGTGATCTTGGCAAGTACCTAAGACATGCCTCAAATGGCGATGTGTTTGTGGAAGAATGCTTTGCCTTGTTGTATGCATGTTGAATGTAATGCAACCATTCATCCCACAACTTGGGATGTTTGCTGCAATAACCTCTAAGAAGATGAATGATTGTCCTGTTGACCACCTCGATCTGACCATATTTTTGTAGATGAAAGGTTGTACTCTTCTTTAAATTTGTGTCCATCATGTCCCACAATTTTGACCAAAAATTCCCAGCAAACCGAGAATCTTGATCACTTACAATATAAGTAAGAAGACCAAAATGAACCCATACATTTTGAAAGAAAAAATGAGTTGTTTTTTCAGCTGTAATTATTTTTTTACATGGCATCAAAAAACACATTTTTCTGAACCTATCTACCACACCATACAAGTAATCTTGACCTTTCGTTGACATTGGAAGACCTCCTACAAACTCCATTGAGATACTCTCCCAAGGATGTTGTTTCGGGGAAAAACACCCTAGAGGTTTGTTGGGTCAAAGCCTCCACAGATCAGGGCATGCTATTTAGAAGGACTCACACACAACCACACTTAAATGCTAAAAACTAGATAACAACGATAGTAGAACTCACCCGTAGTCCTACGTTCGATGTAGATCCTGCGGGGTCCAAACCCCCAGCAACCCTTCTTCCTCCTTAACCTGGAAAACAAGAAATAACATGCACAGAAACCTAGTTGTACATCATATATTTCTCCTAAACGTTAGTGTAATCCATGTGAAACATTATATAAACCATAATAAATGCTTAATAATCAATCTTTTCACATATACAAATAGATGTTAACACGTAACTTCAGGAACAAGATGGTTCTTCTTTATTACAAACAACATGTACAGTAGTAAAAAGTGGAGAGATCACCTGAATCCTTCCATGATCTTTGAACAGACCGTCGTCCAGATCCGTCCCGCCCTTTCCTCGCTAAGATACTTTCAAGACTTGTGCACTCAAGATGGAATATAAATGGATGAACATCTCCAGGAAACAAGGGTTTCCTGTAAAAATCTGGGAAAGTGCAGGAGTCACAGGAATTCAGACTTGAATTGGGATTCCAACAGAGTATAATATCTATAAAATTTCTCTCTCCCTTAGGCCATACACATGAGGGGATTTTATACTCCCTCAAAGTATTTTCAATCAGTTGGAAACAGTTGGCCACGTACTGGGGTGGTTGAACTACTGGAGTAACCATCAACCCAGCCCGAAAATAGGGATTTTTTATATATTTTTTAATGATTTTAATGGCATACGCGGAAAAGTACATTTGGACTCGCGTATACACGTGGAAAAGTCTGGGCATACCCGCGTATGGGATTTTTAACACTGTTTTTTATGAATTTTGTTCAAGTCTGTGGGAATGGGTGCCCAAGGCCATAGAGACAATCATGAATCACATGAGGGTGGAAAATGATGCTATAACAGATGCCCCCTAATATATGAGGTCAGAAGGGGTACATGATGGCCGAAATGTATTATGCACATAGAAAGAACTTTGCAAAGACAAGAGAGGACTTCACCAGATTTCAGCCTGCCAAAAACCAATGAAAAAAAACAGAGAGTCAACTCGTGCTGAGGCGGGCATACCCATGCTCGGTAAAAAATACATCATATCTAAAGTACAGAATGGATCCAAAATGTATACAAGTATAGCTGAACTGGAAGTACACAATGAATCATCTGAGCATGGCCCGGAAGTACAAGTCAGAATCAATGTCTAAGTATCACATATAGAAATCTAATCAATGATGCTAAAACTGGATGTCTGATCATATAAGTAACTGAATCTCCAAGTACCAAATCATAAAAAGTGGAATAAACGGTACAATCACGCAATTTGGGAGCCAACATATAGGATGTTGCTGTACTGACACTGCAACATATAAGGGTGAACGGCATCACTGGCAGAAACTGAATGGACTATCAAAAGTGAACCGAGAAATGCTGAAGCAACCCGAGGTCTTCATCGATCACAACGGAAAAATTCTACACAATGGGAATAAATGAGCTGAAGTTGACCATGTGAGAAATCGTTGGATTACCGGTCAATAATGTATACCGTTAACCAACGCGAGACAACCCACCAATAATGAAAATGAGTGTCAAGGTGCCCTAGTACAATCCAAAAAGTGCGAATAAATGAGTTGAAGTTGAACACTTGAAAGAATCTACCAATCAGGAGGCCATGATGAATCCCCACTGTCGATAGCGAAGAGTCTGCCACTGATGACTGCAAACCCTAAGGTACTGACAAAAAGACTCTAGACCTTATTCCCAGAGCAATGAGTCGGAGTCGATGGGAAAAGATCTGCTGGAAGGAAGGAATTAAGGCATCCCACATCAGTCCAGTGCGAGTGTAACCCGTAGGCCAAGATTTGGAAGGAATCGGATGAAGTAGAGTGACAGAACCAAACCGAAGTGTGTTTCCGACATGCACAAGATGAAGCTAGTGCATGAAAGAAACCCTCTGAACGAACCAATAATGAAAGCTGACACAGAGGCGAGAAATCCACCAATAGGGTCAAATGGAAATCAAGGTACTGCACGAATCCCAAGTGCGATAATGTATGCTGACGTCGAACAGAGGGGAAACCACTCAGTCAAAGACCCATAATGATGATCAAATGCTGAGCACAAGGTCACCTATCAATGATGGAAATAGGGCCAGGGTGCGGCTCTAGGTTTTCTCTCAGAGAAATGTGTCGTAGTCGATAAGAGACAAACCCGCCAGCGAGAAGTTAATGGAGACCTTCTCAAACCAGCACGAGCAGAAGACCAAAACATCTGATGTGATAGGACAAGATACTGACAAGACCGGGAAGGCCGACTGAATAATGAGTCAAGAGACACCGCAGAATGGGCGACTCTGGTTAGACTTCCCTTGAACAAAACAACGACTCATGATGACCATGGCAGTAAAAAGTGACACTGTATAAGTCTGTTATGCAGGAGGAAAAACAAACTCTCCATATGATTGGAAGAGAAAACCAACCGGGGGAGGACTGACTAGTGAACAAGGCAAAGGCTGAACCTAGGTCAAAACTAAAACTGTCCCAAATGAAGGAAAAATATATAAGTGTATATGCTTTATTCAAGTGCGACAAACTGACACTGTACTGCCATCAAATTACGAAGTTACATCCCGTTCCCGCTCTTTTTGTTATATTTGATTTTTTTTGTCTTTTTCATATAATAAGCCTGAAAAAGAATAAAAGAATGCTATGGCACAATGGATAGAGCAGTGTCAGCTGCACTAGTTCTGGGATTGGAACGATCCTATGCCGATAAAAGGTGGCCGGAAAGCTGGTAAGCGTGCTCGAGAGGAATGTTCCATCCATGGGTAAAAAGGGTGTCAAATCGTGATAGCTAAGTGCATGCAATGGTTAACTTGTACGAGACGGTCAAGTTTGTGGGTGGCTTAAAAGTGAGTCGTAAACAGCGGACTAAGGCCGGGATAAACAAGTAGCAGCTATGCCCGTGCGGTAATGCAACTCACTTGACACCAGGGAGCCTCTAGGGTAATAGCCAGAAAAATGATAATGAAGAAGAAGAAGAATGAAGCTTCAACATATAAGTCATGGCGGGACTAAATAGGAATCCCGAGCCTACATAAAGTGTAGCATGGGCGACAAGTGATAGTGAAGAACTAACTAGGAAGCCCATGTGAAGGAAGGCTCTACCACCAAGTCATGATTAAATAATCTTCGAGTGAAATGGGTTAAGTAATCATGACATGATGGGATCGACCCTATGGCAAGTGATTAGAATGGAAGTAGTGTGCAAATTAAATGGAAAGTGGATTCCCTAACCTATATGCCAGTGAAGATCATATACCTGCCATGACGGGTCAACAGTCATGGATCAAAACCGGGAAAAATCTCAAGTTCGTCAAAATGTACCTGAAAATATACCAGTCTGGGCACTTCCAAGCATCCGGGTTATGCATCTTAAGATAGATTGAAAAAATAAGCATAACAAATTTTTGCGAAAATTTTCAACTTTTTGGGCATAAATAGACAAATTACCTCATATTTGGTTCATTGTTACATTGCTGATTTGGGAAAAAGTGCTATGGAGAAAAAGCCTCTTTCATCAAAACAGGAGCAATCGACCGTAAAACTTCAACGAATTTGTCAGGTAAGCTCTTAATTCATCCTTGTTATTCATTTTGTCCATTCATAAATTAAAAATTAGGAATTTTCACCATGGAATCATTTGCTAAAAATCACGGGTTTGCGCATACGCGGGTTTATAATGACCAAGTCGCGTATATACGCCACTATGCACAAAGAAAGTCGCGTATGCGCAACCCAAAATGAGAAAATGCGTAGCTAATGAATGAATTATTGAATTTTTGCAGGATGAATATATCTTGGAGAGAGCGTGAACACAGTGCCATTGACAATGAAGTCATGCAGGACCAAGCATCACTAAATATTCTCTGAAATTGTGGATTGCTCAAGTTTTTCAAAATGCCAAATATGAAGAGTAATGTCTGGTTGCTCGAAATGCTTGTGAATTATTGGGAACTGGAAGAAGACTTCTTCATCATAGATCAGATGCCCATACGCATCGAGGTGGAAGATATATATTTTATTACTAGACTCTCCCGGAGGGGGGAGCCAGTAGACTTGCATGGTAAGCCTTTGGGAGGGCTAACCGTGGAAGATTACGTCCATGTCTACTGCGTAGAGGGTTCCAAGAAAGTTGGAACTCAAATTGCGATCAAAGATTTAAGAGACTTGCACATGAAAATCCTCCTTTTTACCATTGGCAGGGTAGTGGGGTTTGCTTCCCTACACCAGGCATCCAGGACTCAAATGAGTATAGCAGTGGAATGCTTAACTCATTTATATGATTGGTGCATAGCTCTACTGATGAACATGAAGCAACAATTGACTTCTATCCGAAAAGCAAAGACAAAACATTTTGGATATGGTACAATCTTGATGACATTCTTCTTCGAGAAAATTCCTGGGCGGAGACCCAAAGTGATCTCTTCTATCAGTAGCCCGAGAGACCCAAGAATTGCCCGATGGGCTGACTTGATGAAGAGATTGGGGGGAAGTGAAGTTCCCCGAACCACTTGGGATGATGAGTTCTTCCTTTGGTGGGGAGAACAAATGATCGCTGTGGAAGACTATCCCTATGCCGGGATGGATTTCCGAGGCGATCCAGACCTTTTCCTTCCACCAAGCGCGACATGGGGCACAGTCGGTAAGTTTGAAATTTTTTGATTTATATAATTTTTTTTGGATTTTTTCAATATGTATGAAAAAATGTGGAAAACAAAAATGTTTTTGATTGGATTCAAAATGACTTACAATTTTAAAATGATCATGAAACAGATTGGACCAGTTCGACCTGAGGGTTACCCACGACATAAGCGTCGCAGGGGCGAGGCAGATACAGTAGATCCATACAGAACCCTCCAGGCTGTACAGAGGAACTTGGAGGGGTTAACCTGCCAAGTACCTATGGCTGCAGTGGAAGATCTGCCTGAAGCCATCCAGAGACGGGTGGTAGGAGTACCCCGTGACTGGGTACGGTTATTTCGCCGAGTTTCCACCGCGATCGTGTTCTATAGGAACACAAATTCTGGGCAGGGACCTCAGGAGTAGATAGATATGATGTATCAGATGACTGTATATTTTTTAAGACTGAACATGATCGGGCCTAAGCCCAATTTTTGTATGACTTATGGATCCAAATTTTGTATAGTTTTTTGAACACTCTAATGATATATATACAGCGATGTTTGATGTGATGTGAAAAATGTATAAAAATGTATGATGCTTTTGATGATTAAATTTTATTGTATGGAATGATTAATATGGCAATCAATTGCTTGATTAGGTAATGAGTCTGCCATCCAATTGTCAGCTCGAGGAATATGAATGAAAGTTAAGAATTGAAATGATCTTTGTAACAAACGTACCCTCAAGAATAACCGGAGTAAAAATAGATCTCGAACCCGATAAGTATTGTTCAACTGCGACACCACCAGCTGAGAGTCCAAGAAAACTACCAACGAATCAACACCCAAATATATTGCGTCCGAGAGTAGATAAATAACTGCAGTGTATTCTGCTATATTATTGGAAGTGGAACCAATGCAGACCCCTTTTGACACTAACAGCTGACCGGATGGATAATGAAGCACCTAAGCCGCAGAAGCTAAGTTCCGGGTGTGTCTACTAGCACCATCGGCGAAACCAAAATGACTCATGACATCCAACACAACCTGCCAAAGTAGATCAAAAACATCACCATCCCATCGAAGATCGAAAAAAAACCATATATGTACAAAGAAAAGGTATTATATACAAAAGAAAAATGTGAGGCTGAAGCCTAGGCATAATACTTTTTCAAATAGAGCCCATTTCTGGGCTCCGACAACTCGTTTCCTTCAAAATCAACCAAGGTATATGCTCCTTTTTTAAGGAATTTTTTAACAATAAAGGGGCCATACCACATAGAATTAAACTTTCCTGCCCCCAGGGCATCTTTTTCTTGGGCATAGACCAAAACAAGATCACCCTCCGAAAAAACCCTAGGCTTGACCGCTTTATCGTACTGAACTTTGACTCGGTTTTTATGTGCTTCATTCATCATGGCAGCATCCCGAAGCTGCTCATCGAGATGTTCCAGATGAAGGAGACGTTCTTCAAGACTAGAAGTGTCAGGAAGAAGTTCAACAACTAACTTAAGAGAAGGAATCTCACATTCAATGCGAAATACGGATTCCAACCCGTGAACTAGCTGAAACGGAGTAAAGCCAGTTGCAGTTTTCACTCACGTCCTGTATGCCCAAAGTGCAGGGTATAGCATAATATGCCAGTTGGATCGAGCTTTATCGATTGTCCTTTGAAGAATTGTCTTCAAGGATTTATTCATGGCTTCCACTTGCCCATCGGCTTGAGGATAATACAGAGATGAATGCTCCTACCGGAAACCCAATTTTAGAGCCAACTCAGCCATCATGCTATTCTGAAAATGACTGCCATGATCAGTGACAATCTCTCTAGGAATACCAAAACGAGCAATAACCTGGTTGAAAATAAAAAGAGTTGCAGTCTCACCATCATTCCCAAAAGTAGGCATAGCCTCGACCCACTTCGTAAAGTAGTCTACTGCTACAATAATGTACTTGTGACCTTTAGCCGAAGGCGGGTTACAAGTAGTATAATCAATACCCCACTTTGTAAATGGACCGACAGTAATGACTGGAAAAAGTGGAGCTGGATGAGTGCGCATTTTCCGAGAATAAACTTGGCACGGATGACACTTTTTGATCGACTCCATACAATATTTGAAAATCGAAGGCCAAAAGTACCCAGCACGCAAGATCTTTTGGGCTGTAGCAAGCCCAGATAAATGACCACCACAAGCGCCACTGTGGCAATCATTCAGCACAGCCTTAGCTTCTTTGAGAGTTAAGCAGCGTCTCAGGATTGAATCAACCCCTCGACGGTATAAAGCATCACCAATGATCAAGTAATTCTTAGCCAAGTGACGCAACTTACGGCGCTCATCTTTCGAAAAAGTAGAGGGAAACTTCGCAGTCTGAAGATACACAATGATATCTCCATACCAAGGATCCTGTGGAGAGATAAGAAACAAATGTTCATCCGGGAAGGATTCATCATAGACTATCTCTTCCCCACAGGGAAACTTGGAGATAAATTCCGTGAAAACAAATGATTTCTTGGACTTGGAAGACATAAAGTCAAGATCAAATTCCTGCAAAATCATAATCCATATATTGTATTTTCCCTCAATCACTCGCCTACTGAGGACAAACTGAATGTATTGGCTGCTGCCAAAACATAAGTTTTTTGTAGAAGAATGTAATGTCAAAGTCGCTGCACAGCATGAACAGCTACTAAAGCTAACTTTTCTATCGGAGTATACCGGAGCTCAGGACCTACCAATCCTTGACTAAGATAGTATATAACATGCTCTGCAAGAGCATCATCCTCACGAACGAGTCCATACTGACAACAATGGAATTAGCGACTACTTCAGATACAAAAAGGAAATCTGCTATAATCAGGTGGACTCAATAAAGGAGCAGAGGTCAATGCTTTTTTCAAAGCATCGAATGAGCGTTGAGCGAAGTCATCCCAAAAGAATGGAACTCCCTTTTTCAACAATCTCATAAATCCTTTGGTAACTTCAGCATAATTTACGATAAATCTCTGAAGAAAATTAACCTTTCCTTGTAGACTTTGAAGTTGACAAATAGACGATGGGGGAGGCAACCGAAGTATTGCCTCAACCTTGAAGGGATCTACCCTAATCCCTTCCATAGACACAATGAATCCCAATAACCGACCGGATGTGACTGCGAAAACACACTTGTTTGGATTCAACCTAATCTTATAGAAATGAAATCGTTCAAATACTTGACGGAGGTGAGCAGGATGATCAATTCTCTTTCGAGAACGAGCAGCTAAATCATCCAAATACGCCTCGATAATATGTTTGATGTCGTGGAAGGCATATGTATGACATAGCACGTGGCTTAATGACATTTTAAGACCAAAAGGCATCTTCTTGTATGCAAATGTACCCCAGGGACAAATAAAAGCGGTCTTATGTTGATCTTCAGGACAGATAGTAATTTGATTATATCCGGAGAAACCGTCCATGAAGGAGAAAATCTCATTACCGGCACACTCGTCAATGATCTGATCTATAAATGGTGTGGGGTAATTATCTTTAGGACATGCTTTATTAAGGTCTCTGAAATCAATGCAAACTCGAATTGTTCCTTGTTTTTTTATCGACGGGAATAGGGTTTGAAACCCATGGGTCAAGGCAATGAATCTGGGTGTTAAGCATCTTCACTACGCCCTCGACTTTGATAAACAACACCTTCCTAGGATTGACCAGACGAAGTTTTTGCCTCACCGGCTTAGCGTTTTCATACGTCTTGATCTCATGCTGGACAATAGATGGATCTATACCAGGCATTTCCTCATAAGACCAAGCGAATACATCCCTATACTCTTTAAAGAGATCAGTATAAATCTGAATCTCTTCAGGGGAACATTCAGCTCCAATGAAGACATTTTCAATAACATTGGGATCCCTGGAGATGTTCACCAGGATATTTGGAGAAATCACAGCCATGTTCCCTTCAACTTATACATGTGTTGGTGCTAAAGGGTTCAGGACTAGGCGAACAGGACCAAGAGACCGAGGACTTGGAAAACTCATTTCAACTTCGCTTAACTCAGGTAAAAAGTAGGACCGATGATGCAAATCATCCAACGGCCTATCTATACCAGTCATAGCTTCCAAGATGGCCTCTTCAGATGGAAGAGTGGTATAAAGGAAATCCTGGGTAGAAGAAGAACTAAGTGTCCAAGCCGGAGCCACATCTCCATCCAACTCTTTTGGTGAAAGAGGAGCTGGGATGGACTCTTCAGAGTCAACAATAGACTGATAAGCAATCTCAGCTGCAGACATTGGAAATGCCTTTCCACCCACTTGACCTTCCGCTAATGTGGCGGTAGGGGAAGGCAATGTCCAAGGGTCCGAAAAATAATGAGTTATGAAGAACTCTCTTCGATGAGGAACCCTGGAGGATGAAATTGCATTTATATGAACCGTAGGAGGTGGAATATCAAAAGTACCCATCAAGGAAGAATACATTCCAACCCCTAAATTCTCAATAGGCACCTTAGTATTATCCAATTTTGGAATAGTTGAGTTGGTAGATGCATTCGGGTCTATAGGAGGACAGTCCAGTTGGTCCATTGTATCAATCCTCCCTTCGTGAGGGAAACAAATAATCCGAAACAATGAAGATGCAATGGCATCCATCTCATAAATCCAGTTTCTCCCCAATAGAAGGTTGTAGTCCAAGCTTGCATAAACTATCTCAACCTCTATATTTACAGTTTTGCCCGCAACACAGATAGGCAAAGCTGGGACAATACCATGCGGTCTGTGAGAATGACCATCAAACGCAGTCAGAAGAGTAGCAGATGGAACAACTGCGGGAGATCCAATTCCCTTCCAACATGTGAGAGACATCACATATGTGGAAGCACCCTCATCAACGACCGTCCATAAAATATTACATTTCCAGTACGATGATTTAATATGAAAAGCCATATGACGGGGGTGTCTCTTTTTAAAATTAGTCATATCGAACGTAATCATAAGAGAGTTCTTTGGATCGATAGCCCCAAGAGCAGTGAGCAAAGCACTGCGCTGAGCCGGACAAGACTGGAGCACCTCTAAAGCCGACATGGCACAAGGACTCTGAGCCAGATCTTCCACAATAGAGTAGTTCTGGGTAGCCCTAGCATTTGGATGAATCGTCGAATGCTTGGTAGATGCTTTTGGCATCCGAGGTATAGGCTCAACAGTAGGCCTCGTAATATGAAGTGGCTCAGTAGCATCAGGAGCACCCTTAGCTTTCGAACAATATTCTTCGCCATAATCACGGGATCTCGTAGTGACATCCACGTGAGCACTCATCATGTATATGTTTGATGGAATTTCCCCTTCCTGGGTGCCCCCAGAGGAAGCCCCAGTATTTTGATTCACGCCAACAACTAGCTATTGCCCTTGGGGAAAAGGGTTTGTCAACACAACCTGGGAACTGGAAGAACCCTGCTGAGCTAACAAGCGCTGCGCATCTTGAATTTTAGGGCAAAGGTGAGTAAGATGGTCTCCAGTACATAACTTTCATGGAAACTTCACTTTATTTTTATCCTTTGGACCCTCACCAACATGCTCGTTGGTTTTATTCGCATTACCCTTCCCATTCTTGCCCTTTTTCTTATTATTTCATCCCCTCTTCCTCCCTTCGGATTTTTTATTTCCTTTAGGGTAGGAAGTTTGGATGGCATTTAACGACAAAGATTGGGAAGGCGATGACTCAGCAGGCACAGCCTGACCAGAAGGAGCAGATTGCAAAGACAACTGCTACAATTGAGTAAGCAGGCTAGCTGCACCACTATTGATCGACCCAATAAGTCCATCACCATGAGGACCAGGCTTAGCTTTAGATAAATCTAATTTGGAGTGAGGAGCATTGGGCAAATATTTATGAAGGACCCCAGATTGAGAATATATCAATTCAAGCTGCTGGGCCCTAAAAATGGCCTATTCCTCAGAAAATACCCCAGAGAGGGATACATCCTTAGAAATGTTTGACTGCAGATATTTCAGAAACCATTCCAAAAGGAATTCTCCTGGAATATGAGCTTTAATAAGCCTCTTCCTTCTCTGCCATTCCTGAATATGGTCAGAAATGTGGGTTGCGTCGTCCTGTTTAAAATTAGCTAGGAGTTCAGTCCCGACATCATAACGGACGGGCAACTGGAAATGATTTAGAAATGTAACAACCAGCTCTCCAAATGTAGCAAAATTTCCCCCAGTTAACTCAATATACCACTTGGCAGCGTTTCCAGTTAAGTTGTGTTGAAACAATCTCAACCTAATCGAATCGTCGATCAGGGAGTTAGAAGAGCACCATAAATGGAAGGTGGTGATGTGGTCAATCAGATCTTCTCCATTCTTACCTTCAAACTTTGGAATGTCTGTAGGAAGTTTGGTGGGAACCGGAGGCCACCTCGGACTGTACCGGATCGGATCATTCGTCAATTTCGATAGATCTGGCAAGTTTAACGTTGCCAGAAAAGGTAAACGAGGCGGAGCTTGAGGATTCCATCCTTGATGGGATGGATTCCCAACATTCTAAAAATAATACCCTGGATTTGATGAGGCACCAGGTTGCCAAAAAGAACTCGTAGAAAAAGGAGAAGAACCTCCTCCCAACGCAGAGTTACCAAAGACCGGACCAGTTCCCCCTCCTAAAGTATTAAATGAAGAGGAAAGCCCCTAATAGGGGTTCCAGGCATTAGAAAGAGGGGAAAATGTCTGATAAGCACTCGACGAAGGGAAAGAAGCATGCCCTTGGTGACCAGCGTAAAACTGATTCCCTGCCCATGCTGTAGTGAATACAGGGTTCCATCCTGTAAAAGTAGTCGAATTCTGACCTCCAGACCAAGGGTTGAAGCTCTGGGTCTGAGAAGTAAATGGAAAGGACCCTAGAGAAGGATTGGAACTAGGAATATGCCCAGTTCCAAAGGGGAACCCTTGAAAAGAAGTTGATCCACTAGCCATGGAAGACATGGGTGTAGATCCAGCTGCAGCAACGGAAAAGGAAAAAAAAGGAATCCCACCAGTGGGCATTCCAAAACAAAAGGGACCAGATTGAGAAGCATGTGCTTGGGTGAAACCAGAGCCAAACACAGCAGTACTAGAAGCAATCGAAGATATATCAATAGTGCCTCCTCCTTCAACAGAAGTAGGAGTCTGAATGCCTATAGCACTCACAGCAGAAGCCGTGTTCCTAGTCGTGGCCATCGAAAGGTATGAATAATACGGAGGATCTTCTGGTCTCTCTGACTCAGGTCCGATGTATTCAACAACGAACGGATAATCAGGAGGAAGAGGAGATGGAAGTGACTCAGAGGGTTGAGACACTTCCTCTACTTGTACTTCTTCTTCCTGAGGAAATAAGACTCTCGAGGTGAGCGGAGCGCTCCTCTCGGAACCAACACCAGAACCAACTATGAAACCTTCAATCCCTTGTGGAGGATCTCTCTCCACTGCGTCAGATGCCACAGAGTGATACTCACCTGCTAAATTACTCCTACGCCTTCTTGAAGAAGGCTCTGGACTCTCGGGAGATAACCCCCAGATTCTCCTCGATCGACGAGGCGCTTAATCAGCCACTTTAACAAATTTTAATTAGACTCAAAAAATTATAAAGCTAGGCAAGCTAGGAGCAAAGAGCACTCACTACAAAAAATCCTTGAGATACAATCAAGCAAATAGCCTTCAGGTATTTCCGCTCCGGGTGATTAGGACCATACACTAAAATACAAGAAAGCAAAGAATAGGACCTCCCGAAAGTAGTCTGGGATAATTACGGCCTAGGCCTACTAGAGAAGGTAATAGAAACAGTTACGCCGGCCTCCTAACAACAGCCTTTGCTGGCACAAGTACCCAAGCTTCGCAAGGGCACCCACCAGAAGTACTGCTGGAAGTGATACGACATCTGCCTCAGGTACCACGGGTATTCCCCCTCGCAGTCACCTATGTGGAACCTAGGAATGGCAACTATGGGCACCGATCCATGTCAGAAGCCGGGCGGAACAGTATTGAGGTTAGATTCAACAAATCAGAGAGGGGGTGTCTCTCTTCTCGGCCTTCACTTCCCCTCGTGCTTGACTCTCTGGAGGAGAGCTTTCCCATTCCACCTAACGGAGTTGGATTTCGCTCAATTAATCAACTTCTATGTTTTTGTTTGAACGACCTTGGAGAGTTAACTCTCCACTCACCTAATCCAAGGCCCTAGAACCTAGCTAGTTGGTGTATGACACTTAATAAAAAACTTGCTAGTTGTTTTTAAATTATAGCGCTTATTTTAATCGGCTGTTATATTAAGTCAAAGGGATACGGAAATGAAACTCGTGGTGTTTAGTGACGCAGAAAAGAAATCAATAAAAACCAAACTACATGCAAATGCAGTAATTGCCTTTCGATGAAAAGAAATTTCTACAAAGGTTCTACGAGACTATTTTTTTTTTTTTCTTTTCAAATAACAAACTTCACACTCACAAAAACTATGAAAAAGACTAAATTCTTAAGTGCACCTGATGCAAATAACTAAGAGCATGCATATTCTAAGATGAAAAATCTACTAAAGCAGAGAGAAATTTCCCAAAGATCCTTCAGTTTTATCACTTTTTGGCTGTCCACAAAGCTAGTTCCCAAAATCAGAAACTCTTAGTATAAAGACACCAAAATCGCTTGAAACAAGAGGAAGAAACCAATGACAATTCCTTTCCAAAATCAAGTCAAAAACCAAAGGCAAGAAATCTCAACAAAGCTTCAAAAGATGTAACGAAACGAAAACAAAAATGCAAAACAAAAGCAAATGACAAAACAAAATGTTTTTTGAGCTTTTGAATTTTATAAAAAGGAAGAGCTCTAAGAGACCAAGAAAACTATCAAATTCCAAGCCAAACAACTCTGAATATCAAGCAAAACTTCAAAAACACTCCAAATCTTATAAGGCTACTTTAGTAGCAAGATTTATATGAGCAAAAGAAGACAAGAAACTCAGTAACTCAGCCTGGAATAATAGTACAACCTTGCAACAAAAAAAAACTTCGAAGAACCAAGAAAGACTCTTCAAAAATTGCAACAAGACCTAGTCAACTGAACTCAAGAAAACCAACCAAAAATATGGGCAAAAATCGAAGTGCAAAGCAAGACACAAAGATAGGAAAGAGTAAATGAGCAAAGGCTCTTTGTCCTGATGAAGCAGAACAACCAAGAATCTCCAGGACGAGATCTTGGTACTCAAACCAGAAATGCAAGCACTAAAAACAAGATTTGCCTAATAAGCCAGTTTTCAACCAAGAGAGAAAAAAGACCAATAACCACTACTAACCCAATCCAAAGACTCTAAATACACTGCAGGAATAGGTCTCCACAGGCAGACAAGACTAAAAAGCCAAGAAATCAAAAATTTCAAAATTTACCCAGGCATACGCTACTTGACAATTTTGAAACAAGCGTGCATACGTGATTGTGTCAAAGGAAACCCGCATATACACGACTTCCTTTGAAGAAAACTGCGTGTATACGCGTCTGTGTATAGACAAACTCACGTATAGAAAGGTAAATAATGAAAAAAAAAGGGTCAAGCCTGGATAAAGAACTAGGTCTTCAGTCTGACTGAGAAAAAGTTGATTGGACTGGAAATAATAGTTAAAACTGTTGGAAACCTTTCAAACTGCTGAAACCACCCAACAGGGGAATCACAAGAATGTGATCCCCAGCGGAGTCGCCAGTTCTGTTTCGGAGAAAAACACCCTAGAGGTTTTTTGGGTCAAAGCCTCCACAGATCAGGGCATGCTATTCAGAAGGACTCACACACAACCACACTTAAATGCTAAAAACTAGATAACAACGATAGTAGAACTCACCCGTAGTCCTACGTTCGATGTAGATCCCATGGGGTCCAAACCCCCAGCAACCCTTATTCCTCCTTAACCTGGAAAACAAGAAATAAAATGCACGGAAACCTAGTTGTACAACATATATTTCTCCTAAACGTTAGTGTAATCCATGTGAAACATTATATAAACCATAATAAATGCTTAATAATTAATCTTTTCACATATACAAATAGATGTTAACACATAACTTCAGGAACAAGATGGTTCTTCTTTATTACGAACAACATGTACAGTAGTAAAAAGTAGAGAGATCACCTGAATCCTTCCATGATCTTCGAACAGACCGTTGTCCAGATCCGTCCCGCCCTTGCCTCGCTAAGATACTTTCAAGACTTGTGCACTCGAGATGGCATATAAATGGATGAACATCTCCAGGAAACAAGGGTTTCCTGTAAAAATCTGGGAAAGTGCAGGAGGCACGGGAATTCAGACTTGAATTGGGATTCCAACAAAGTATAATATCTATAAAATTTCTCTCTCCCTTAGGCCATACACATGAGGGGCTTTTATACTCCCTCAAAGTAGTTTCAATTAATTGGAAACAGTTGGCCACGTACTGGGGTGGTTGAACTACTGGAGTAACCATCAACCCAGCCCGAAAATGGGGAATTTTTATATATATTTTTAATGATTTTAATGGCATACACGGAAAAGTACATGTGGACTCGCGTATACTCGCGGAAAAGTTTGGGCATACCCGCGTATGGGATTTTTAACACTTTTTTTTATGAATTTTGTTCAAGTCTGTGCGAATGGGTGCCCAAGGCCATAGAGACAATCATGAATCACATGAGGGTGAAAAATGATGCTATAACAGATGTGAAGGAACTGGAAGTCGAGTGTACAATCCAAGTTTCCTATAACTAGGCTTACTTATTGCACACAAAGAACATCCTCTAATAAAACGAGATACGCTATTAATCATGCATGGCCAATAACGATACCTTTGGAGATTCACTACCGTCTTGCCTACATAGAAATGTCTAGCAATCAATGAAGTGTGTGACTCCCTTATGATACTATTTCTTTCTCCCTGTGCAATACATGACTTTCCCAAGTGATACAACAAACTTTTATGCACATGATAATCTAAATCTTCAATTTGGTTTCCTTAACTCGAGCTTTCATACACAACTTGAAAATCACTATCATATGCATATTGTTCAATGTAACTTTCATGCATAACTAAATTGTTCTTGAGTATAATAGATGAATTTACAATAGGCCTAGAGAGCATATCAGCAACGTTATTGTAGATTCTCTTTTTATGTTTGATAACCAAATGAAATTATTGTAGAAATACCATCCATATGAAATGTCTTGATTGTTGCAACTTTGACTGTGATTGTAAGTACTGCAATGGCTGATGATCGGCATGTATAATGGTCTCTTTCCCCATCAAATAATGCTTCCATTTATTTACACTTTGTACCAATGCATATAAATCTTTGTCATAAGTCGGATAGTTATTCATAGCTCCATTAAAAGTTTTCAGAATGAAACGAAATAGGCTTACCATGCTGCATGAGAACTACTCCCATGGTGTAATCACTTGCATCTGTTTGGATCTCAGACGGTTGTCTAAGATCCGGAAGAGCCAATACCGGTGTTGAACTGATATTTTGTTTTAAAGCAACAAACGATTTTTTTTTTCATATCTTCCCAATGGAATAATTTCTTGACACTTGTCAATGCATGTAACGGAGCCGCAATAGAAGAAAAATTAGCAATGAATTTCCTCCAATACTGTGATGCCCCAAGAAAGCTTCTTACCTCCATAACTGTATTGGGCTTGGGCCAATTCAGAATGACCTCTACTTTGTAAGGGTATATATTCAAATCACCTCCTCCAACAATGTGTCCCAAATACACTAAAGAAGTCTTTCCAAACTCACACTTCGACATCTTTAAAAATAACTGTTCTTTTTTCAAGACATCAAGTACCTTGTTCACATGCATGACATGTTCATCTCTTGATTTGCTGAATATCAAAATATCATCTAAGTAAATAATGATGAAGTCATCTAGAAATGGTCTTAGAAAATTATTCATAACTCTCATGAAAGTAGTTGGATAATTTGTTAGACTGAATGGCATAACTAGCCTCTCAAACAATCCTTGTCTAGTTTTAAATGTAGTTTTCCAAATGTCCTCCTCAGCTATTCTAACATGATGATAACCACTTCTAAGTATAGCTTAATGAAATAATTTTCATACCTTAACTGATCAAGCAAATCATCAATGTGTGGGAGTGGATAGTGATTCTTTACCGTGATTTTATTCTGTGCACGAAAATCTATGCACATGCACCAACTCCCGTCCTTCTTTGGTACCAAAATAATCGGTGAACCACATAGCGAAGTAGATGGGCATATGATACATTTCTTCAACAATTTTTGGATTTGCTTCTTGATTTCCAAACTCTCTATAATTGACATGCGATACATACCAATGTTTGGAAGCGGAACATCCTGTTGCGGCTGAATCTCATGTTAAATTCCCCTCTTGGGAGGTAACCCACTTGGTTCTTGAAAAATCTTGCCATGATGACTTACCACATCAAACAAATCAGATTTTAATTTATCATCACATCCTTCAAAAGATTCATAGTCAACATCATCCTTTTTCTTGATCATGAGAAGCACAAAATGTTTACTTGCATTAACTAGTCTCTTCATCTGCCTTGCATTAACTAAACAAATATTCATATTTTTGCCATGAGCTCTCATAATATACTCCACCCCATCCTTAAGAAAATGATATTTGTTCTCATGGAGATAAAATACCACTTTCCTGTCATACAAATATGGAATTCCCAAGATAATCCTGGAAATGTCAAGTGGAACTACATCTAACTCGACTTCATCAACAAAGTTTGCAGTAATGGAAAATAAAAATATTTATTTCCTTGTAACCTGTAAATTGGCATTCTTAACTATCCAACCCAAAGGGTATGGTTTATGATGTGGTACGGTTTCAAGGTTAAGCTTTTTGACCAAGTCTTCTGAAATCAAGTTTGTTTGTGACCCACTATCAAACAATGCATCAATCTTTGTATGATTTGAAATCACCCTTGCATGGAAACAATGTAAAATTTGAAACAAGGATGGAAATGAGTACCCGCTTTTTTGAGGTAGCAAAAAAATAATCCGATTTTGAAAAGTGCTCTTCCAGAATACACTTTGTTTTTTGGGAGCATGTTTTTGACACTTTAAATTTTCTTATGTATCAAATTTTTTATTTTTTTTTAAATGTTAGTGATTTTCATGTTAATTTTAAAAAGTGTTGATTCAGCATCAACCCCTTTTTTTGGAAGGCTTAATTTTTACACTTTAAATTTTCTATTGTATTAAGTCTCAATATATATTTTTAAATCTTGATGATTTTCATACATATTTTGAAAAACATTAACATTTACTTTTTAAAGACATTTTGACACTTTAAATGTTCTTATGTCCTAGGTATACACAATCAATTTTTAAATGTTGATTATTTAAAAAAATTATAAGTTTTCTTATGTCTCTTAGTGCTTTTCATCCTAAGATATTAGTTTTTTAAGGGTTTTTCAAACATATGTTTTTTTTTTGTTTTTCTTTGCAATGTTTTCTTTATAATAAATTTTTTATTTCTTTTTGCAAAATTTTAAAAAATAATAACATTAAAAATATGTAAAAAATCAAATATAGAATTGTATATGAAAAGACAAAAAAAAAACATTAAAAATGTTAAAAAAAAATTGCTTAGAAAAAAAAAATAAAAATAAAAATAAAATTAAATTAAAAACTATAAAAAAAAAAACATATTTTAAAGCACACATAATTAAAAAAAAAGAAAGGAAATTAGCAAAAAAAATTAAAAAAAATTATAGAACAATTTTACATTATAAAAAAAAAAAATTTAAACTAAAAATATAAACAAATTATAATAAAAATTTAAAAAAACATATAAAAAATTTAAAAAACATAAATTACACTTTCAAATTAAATTTAAAATAGTAAAAAAAAATTTAAAAACAAAACTAGAAAAACAAATTTAAAAATCGTAACTAAAAAAATTAAGAAAAAATTAAAAAAAATTAAATAAAAAAAATAAAAAATAAATAAATTATGCTTCATAGCCACAGCTCACATGGTCGCCCAACCCAGCCATGGGGGGCGAGGCCAATTCCTGAGAATCAGCCTACCCCCTGTGGCCGCTCAGTCGCCGAGCTTGATAGCATAATTTTATTTTTTATTTTTTATTTTATTTTTTTGTTTTGTTTTTAAATTTTTAAAGTGTGATTTTTTTTTTTAAATTTAAATGTACAGTTTTTTAATTTAAAAATTATGGTTTTTTTTTTTCAATTATTCAAAAATGTTCTTTTTTTTTTTGGGGGGGTTAATCTTCTATTTTTTTTTTAATTATTTGTGTTTTAAAATATGTTTTGTATTTTTATTACTTTTTATAGATTTTTTTTCTTTTTTTTTTAAGTTAATTTTGTTCTTGGATTTTTTTATGTTTCATTTGTTTTTTGTGTCAATTTCACATATATTTTTATATTTGTATTTTTTTTCCATGTTCTTATATATATATATATATATATATATATATATATATATATATATATATATATATATATATATATATATATATATATATATATTTTGCCATGTTTTTTAATTTTTTTTTATGTTATAACAACTTCGATAGAAGTGTGTAGCTAGTTTTAGTTTGGGAAGTATCCAAGCGTATTAATATAAATAGAAAATGGCTAATGGTTGATCAATACAACTTTGGTAGAAGTGTGTAGCTATTTCCAGTTAGGGAAACATCCAAACGTATTAATATAGATAGAAAATGGGTAATGCATGATACTCAATCAACTAAACATGGGTGTTATATACTTCTTATTACTTTTTTGTGTGTTTCTTTTTGTTTTTATTTTTCTCAATAATTTTGTTTTCATGTTTTCTAATTTATTTTTGTTTTAATATATATTTTTATTTACTTATTATTATTATTTTGTAAACTGAGTAGGACTACATCTTCATCATCATGTCCACATACATCACCCCGATCGGGGCGGGGAATTGAAGTGGTGGCTTCATATCAAGGAGTGCGTAAACAACCCACCCAATCACCGTCTATTCAAGACCCCCTGAACTTTATTTACTTATTATTATTTTTTAAACTTTGTGTGTGTGTGTGTGTCTTTCTTTTTTTTCAATGTTTTAATTTTTGTTTTCTTTTATATTTTTCATTTTTATATATTTATTTATTATTTTGTTTTATTTAATTTTTTCCTATATGGTTTGGGTCAATCTTCGGCTACCAACCTCATCTCATTATGTGTCATTTTGATTGTTGATTTTGAAGTTTTTGTTGTAAAATATCGAGTACAACCGCACAATATGTGAATTTCATCGTTGATATTTAATTTTTCATTTCAATGGGTCGATTTTTCCTATGTTGTGTGTCAATTTGATGGCCGCCTTTTAATTTCTTTTTTGCAATGTGTAAGGCTAAGATTTTAAAGTCATCATATTTTTATCATTTAAAAAAGAAACTCCTCCTGGAATACTCACTCTTTCATTCAAGTGTTCATTTTTAAAGTTTTTTTAGTCAAAATTTTTCCATAATGTCATGGTTGAAAAATTGTTAAAATTTCAAGGTTTTCCAAAATTATAGTATTCCAGCATAAACATTTTTTTAGGTTGTTTTTCATGTTTTTTTGGAGTTTTTTGGCTAGAGTTCCCATTTTGAGTTTATAGTTCCCGTTTCAAATTCTATCCTTGTGTCTTCATTTTGAGTGTTGTTGTGACAATTTGAGGAACTATTAATTACTATGGATTATTTTCTCTTTTTGACCATGGCTACGATCTTGGTCTCATCACCGGAATCGGATCCAAGATCATGTTGTGTGGTGGCAGTCATATTTTGTTTCCCCTTGTTTTTTGGTTCCTTAGGCCTTAGTTCAGGTTGTAGTTTCCAACAGTAGGCTTCATCATGTCCTTCTTTGGAACAATGTTTGCATGTAGTTTTCTCCCCTTCTTTCTTATCACTTGCATTATTCTTTCCCTTCCATTTTCATCCCTTCTATTTTCCCTTACCCTTGAATGGATTCTTCTTACTACCCTCTTCTTGAATTTTCTTTCCCCTTGCTTCAATATGTGTGGCTTGCACACATACTTCATCTAAATTTCTTCGGTTAAACATATGGATAGTATGTTTCAAATAGGAATGTAAACCCCCAATGTATTTCAAGAGTGTGTCTTGGGAATTAAATTTTACCCCTAACAACAAAGCCCTCTTTCTAAACTCCTGGGTATACTCTTGAACTTTTTGGCCCTTGAGTTGCCTAAAGTTTTTCCAACTCATAATTTCTTTTTTCATATAGGCTAATGGATAAAAATACCTTTTAATGGAAGAAATAAACTCAACCCAAGAAATGGATATCTTACCTAGATTCACATTTTCTCTTGAGTCTTTGCTTCCCACCAGACTAGTGGTGCTCCTTCTAGCCTCAATGAAGCCAACTGGATCTTTATGTCATCCTCTTGTAGATTCTAAATTCTGTAATATACCTCCAATTGATAGATCCAATTGTCCAAATTCTCTGCATTTACCTCACCATTGTACATGGGAATTTCAAACTTAATGTCCAATTTGAGTAATGGAGTTTTTACTTTTGGGGTTTTTGAATGAGTGTGGGTGGTTTTTGTGGTGGAAGTGGAAGATGATGTTGATGAAGATGATGAGGATGAGGATGAAGATGATGGAGATGGAGGTGGATTTCCTCCACTGCCCTTCAAATTCTTCTCTTCATCCTTCTTATCATCTAAATTTCCTTCTCCACGTGGAGCCTTAGAACCTTCTCCCGCCCTTTCAGCAATGATCAAACATGATTTTAACCATCCTCTTAATGTCATTGAAGTCTCTCTCGAAATATTCCTCTTTTGAATGTCCTCAAGTCTCTCCAAAACCTGACATGATGGCTAAGGAGTCAAGCTCAGCTTCTGATTCTTGTACCTCTTCAATCAACTCAGCTTCTTGTGCAATTTGTACTTATTCAATCTTAATTTCTAGAGATAGAACTTGAGGTGCTTCAAGTGCAGCTATGAGTGGAACTTTGGGTGAAGATGATGCTCTCTCAGCTCTCCTTCTTTTGGTCCTAACCTCAGGACTAACAACCAATAACTTCCCTTCTCCTCTCTGCAACTTCAACCTTGTAAGCATCACAAAATTGTAACTATTAAAACCCTTATTGCACAATCTCAAGCAAAACAAGAAAATAAACTTTGCTCTCATACCCTCTTGATATGAATTTTATTATTAGTTTTTGTTGTGCTAATATTAGTTTCAGATTTATATTAAAAGTGCTTATGTTTTCTTCTTGTACAAGGGTTTATGGAAGTGCTTATGATTGATAAACAAGTAAACTTGTGGAGATTAAGTTGATTTCATGAACATAAAAGCATGGAAACTAAATGATGAATAGAATCTTATAAGCACACAAAAAACCATGACAACTGTATCAATAACACATTGTTTTGATGAAGGAGTTCACCCCTCCTGGGCTACATCTCCTTGGTCCAGCTTCCATGGCATGGGCCTTTTTATTAGCTTCAATTGTGAAAAAATGATGTTTACAGTCTCCTGTTGCCTCTACAACGTGCTCCAATGGCTCCAAAACATCAAAATATACTAAGAAGGAATCTTCCTGAGCCAAAATTGGTCGAAAATTGGCTCAGTTATGGCGAAAACAATTTTTCCTAATATTTCTCCTCTAAAGATGGAAAGAATCCAGCTAACCCTGTTATTTTTGGAGAAATCCCCCTAAATAGGGGCTTCTGCTAGTTAAAGTGCGGATTAACTAGCAGTTAATGATGGCTTAATTAGGATAAGCACGTCATTAACTACATAGTTATATGTTTGTTTTAAGAGCAGATTAGTTTAGTGATAAAACAAGTTTATTGCAATAAACTCCGTGGATTAGTTTAATAATCCATGTTTAATTTTAATTTTTTTCCTGCCAGTTTGTTTAGCGTTGCACCGTGGTCATATGTTGAAGACATATGGGAGGGGGCTAGCCCCCTCCAATCCCCCATTATCGGCATTGATACAACATAAGTATTGGTGGTGGCCTATATGGGTTAAGACCCATCGTGTGGAAGAGACGATAAGGTGGAGGATTAGGGGAGGTCGTGGGTTTGACTCTGAACCCCGCACCATATTTTTGTTTCACCATATATTCATTATCCCAATAGTTTGAAGCTTTGGTATAAAGTTATTACATCCTCCCACCATTGAAATATGTCTACCCGCATATATTGACCCCGCTCCAAGGTATAAACTTTGGCTTATATAATATGTCCATCCGCCATTCAAATGTGCCTGTATTCCATTCAAATGTGTCTACCTGCTATTTTAGTAGAGTTTTTCTGCCATTCAAATGTGTTTGTCTTCCAATTTAGTAGAGTTTATCCGCCCTCCATAAGTTGAACTGTAGGTTATAGCCTGAATCTAGAACTATCGAAATATGAATAAATTCAGAAATTATCCCAAGGTTTTATGGGTCAACACCAGAGGGGGCACATGGCAACCCCTGGTCTCACCACATGTCCAACTCTGGTTGGACTATTCCAACCTAAAAAAAATTCTCCTTCAACCTTAGGAATAGATGTAAAAAAAAATTCACTTCCAAAGTTCATTGGCGAATCTGATTGTGACACTTGTAACAGTGTCATTGGGCTAAAATTAGAGAATATTACCTGGATATACCTGGAGTGCTGACTGGACTACCATGTCATTATTCTCTCACTCTTCTACAATTTTTTACTTGTTTGGGAAAACGGACAGCAGGTCATAACTTCTTCATTCGGAGTCATATTTTGATGAAACGAATTGCAGTGAAATCCTGGTGACGAGCTCTATGCGATCATTCTGGTTTGAATTAGGGGAATTTTGAGGTCTAAAATGGGCCTCCTATGGAAATTATAAAATAATAGTGGAAATAATAAAATAAGATTAGATGACATCATCAAATTTTAGAGGGAAAAAAGAAAAAACTATTTTTTAAACTCATATTTTCAACTTATCTCCCTATGACTTTACTCAAATTTCGAGCATAAACACTCATTGGATGCAGAATTTGATTCCTCATCAATTATTACCCATTTTTCATACTTTCTATGGACCTTGCTAAACAAAAAATGAGAAATAAATGAAAAAACATGATTGGAATCACATTTTTAATGTATTTCTCATTTTTGGTGTAGTAGGGTCCATCGAAAGTAGGCAACATGACTACTCCTTGGGTGAGGAATTAAATTTTTCATCGAACGAGTACTCACACTCGAAATTTCAGTAAAATCTTAGGAAGATAAGTTGAAAATACAAGTTGAAAAAGTAGTTTTATTATTTTTACATTTTTACTCCAAAAATGGTGAATCATCCCCATGGTTGACATCATCATCTTGAATCCTATTGGTTCTTATAAATTTTATTTTGGTTGTACATTTTTCTTAGGAGTCCCATTTTAGACCTCAAAATTCCCCTAATGGAAACATTTCTAAGCACTTTCATTTTTGAGCTAAATACTGAGCCTCTGATCACACACATACATATATATTAAACCAACCTAGATCCATATTAACTTTGGATCTATCAAACATCGAGAGGGATCAAATCTCTCAAGGTGTAAACCTTTCCTCATGTTTTGCACTCAAAAAATAGATTTGGAACTCAAAAGATTTGATCACTCTTGGCGCTTGATAGTGTTAGGTTGGTATTAAATCTATATATATGTCTAACTTATCAAGTAAAAATATATATTCTTATCTTATCTATTAATCCTTTATATAATTAATAACAATAATTATTGCATCAAGATACACTCTACAACCTAGTATGAGAGATATTTTGTCACGTAATATTATATTTAAAATAATAAAATAATACTTACATTAACAAGTTAAAAAAATAATAATAATAGAAAAAACCAATGTCAGTCATAAATAAAATACTTCAATTTACATCTTAATTTTGCATCAAAATTTATATAAAGAGATAAAGAAATTGAAATTATATATATATATATATATATATATATATGAGGGAGATACTTAATTCATTCCCTACTTAATCTGGAGTTGACAAATCACATGCAAAAATATTATGTTGATACTACATGATGTATAATTGCGTCGAGAGGCACTCTTCGACCCAGTATAGAAGAGATGTTGTAATGTCTTGTTCTATTTAACATTTTGACTTGGTCACATTACATAAAATTAAAATTAAAATTAAATTAAATTAAATAAGTAATAGTTTTAATTATTAATAATACATTTTGAATCGACCAAATTACATAAAAAATAAAATTAATAATTAATGTATAATTATAATTAATAATCAAACCAAAGTAGATCCATCTTAACTCTAGATCTACCAAGCGTGGACAGGGATCAAATCTCTTGAGGTGCAAACCTCTTTTAGAGTGAAAAGAGATTTGATGCCTTTTGGATCTTGGTAGATCTAGAGTTAAGATGAATCTAGGTTGGTTCATTCTATGTTCAGTTGACATATAAAATTTTAAAAACATATATTAATAATATAAAATATTTCATTGTTAGTTATAAATAGCATAATTTTATATCAACTTTAGATAAAGAAAAATAAAATAATTTAAATTAAATTTAAAAAATATTAATAACAAAAAATAATTAATGTGGGTTATAAATCAAATATTTCAATATGCATGTTGAGTAGAGAGAGAGAAAAAAGAGTTCTTATTCCATTAATAAGTTCTTTCTAATTCAATTTATGGTAGATAATTGTAATGCCTTCAATTTTTAATATGGAGTTTGACATGTGATTTTTTAAAATGTATTAACCAACCTAGATTCATCTTAACTTGTGATCTATCAAGTGCCAAGAAGAATCAAATCTTGAAAGTTGTAAACCTCTCTTTTTAGTGCAAAACTTGAGGAAAAGTTTGCACCTCGTGATATTTAATCCCTCTCAATTCTTGATGGATCCAGAATTAATATATATATATTACTGAGTCAAAATGTTTACATAACATTAGAACATCTCTTCCATGTTGAGGTAGAGAGCACGCCTGAGCACAATAACAATTTTTTTTTAGATATTATACACAAACCTAGATCCATCTTAACTCGAGATATATAAGATGTCAAGAGGTATCAAATCTCTCAAGGTGCAAATCTCTTAAGGTGAGAGGTGCAAATCTCTTAAGGTGAAAACCTCTTTTTTGAGATCAAAACTTGAGGAAAGGTTTTCACGTCGAGAGATTTGATCCCTCTCGGTGCTTGACAAATCCTGGGTTAAGATGGACTTAACCTAGTTTAATTATTAATAACTGTTAATCTTATTGATTTTATTTTATTCTATTTATTTTGTTTTGTTTTGTTTTTTATGTAATTTAAATAAGTCAAAATGTTTACATAACATAACCTTAAAACATCTCTTCCAAATTAGGTTGGAGAGTGCCTCTTGGCACAACAAAAAGTAAAAATTAAAAATGCATTATAGTTAAAATATTTTATTAGTATGTTTTTCAAAACTAGCATGGATTCATTTTAACTATCGATCCACCAAGAGCCTGGAGGAGTCAAATCTCTTGAGGTGCAAATCTTTGCTAAAGTTTTTCACTAAAAAATAGGTTTACATCTTGAGATATTTGATCCCTCTCGACACTTTGTAGATCCAGATTTAAGATGGAAATATGTTGTCAATAATGTAAAATAAAGTTATAATTTAGTTAATTTTTATGATTTTTGAATCTTGGCAACGTGAGATGTATCATGAGTTATGGTTTTAATGCCTATCTCTATTTACGAACCATTTAATTTATATGGTTGTGCTAGTTAGTGTTAACATATGACATAATATCATATTAATTGCATGTAACATACCCCCTTCCTAATTCCCACCATAGCACGGGTTAGAAAGAGGTGGTTATTATGTTGACCCGAGATGGAAATCGAGTCTAAAAATTTTGATCTTTTTCAACTTCCTTGAAAATTCGTATGGATGACTTCATCATGTCCATCTCATTGAGAAAATTATGCTGATATAAATTTAATCTCGATCTGAGCTTTGGATCCAAATTTATGACCACTTAAATCTTTGAGCCACATCATCAAACTGCCACATGGCACCCACGTGGCTGTCTTCATTAGCATCATCACCCCCACATGGTTATTGTGTATTAGTTGTTGAACCATTCATGACTCGAGGTCATTACATAAAAATATACATGTGCATACACATAAACTGCCCTTTATTACGTAAGTACAATGACCCAAAAACTCTTCTCGGAGGTATGAGTGGGTCAACACTACGATAACTTACGATATCTGATATTCTGAGATATCAGAGAAAACTCAATCTCATTAGAAAATCAATCTCAAGATGGACCCACCTCGGGGACACCCTTCTCGATGAAACTCCATCTCATAGAAAACTCTTTCTCGGAGGAAATACACGCTCAAGCCCAATACTTCCATGTCATCTTAGAAGACACTCCCTTAGTGGAAACCCTTCTCAGAGGTAATCCTTTCTTAGTGATAACCTTTCTCAGTGATAAAATTCCTTAAAGGAAACCCACTTCAGTGATAAAATTCCTTAAAGGAAACCCACTTCAGTGATAAACTCCCTCAGAGGAACCCCGTATCGCTAGAATACAAGCTCGAGCCCACTCCTGCCATGTCATCTTAGAAGAAACTCCCTCAGCATAAACATATCTCAGAGAAAGCTCTTCGGAAAAAAATTTGAGAGACTAAGCACTAAATTGGTAAGACCGAGAAATTTACGAGAATTTGACGAAAAACTTCAATTAAGAGATGGAGAATAATCATCGTCAGGGGGATGCAAAATCAAGGTGTTGGGATGGAAATTTAAGTATAGAATATGAAAAGAACCCCTTTTTCGATCTCAAAACATAACCTTAAAGAAATAAATATTGGAATATTGGAGATTTATGACCCTATGATAACTTGCGAGGTTTGAGATTCCGAGATCTTAGTCACTCGAGAAAGGTTGTATAGGTTGGAGCCTTAAGGACATTTAAAATTGATAATAGAGGGATTATTCCCACATGAGTTAATCACATGTGTACAAAAACTTAGCCCATGACTTGAAAACGATGGTTTTGTGAATGCTTGAGCTTGGCACTAGGACTCGACTTGCCACTCTTAAGGTTGTTATAGGGCTCACATGGAGCTATCTCTTTTGAGATTTTCCTATATTGGTTCAGACCCTTGGCTTACATCCCATTTAGATATATTTATACATTCAGATATTGATAGCTTATTTATTTCTCCTAATATTAGTCCATTGTGAATTTCAAGCCTAGTATACATGCCTATTATAAACCCATTCATAAGGTTGAATTATATCCCTTTCCAATTTCTCAGGTAATTAAAACAACATTTCAAAGATTCAATATACTTAGGAATACTTTTAGACCTCAGCCAATAATAGATCAATATACATATAATTGGAAAAGTTTCATACACACCACATAACTCAGATCCCAAACTAAGATTTACACAGAAAATATTTTAATGATGGGGACTTTCACATATGTTTTACGTAGTTATTAAGACTATTTTCGATTCCATAACTAATCATAGGAAAATAAGCCTTTCCACAAGAAAATTTGCATAAAGTATTGGTATTCCCCATTTATGATTAATGCCCTAATTAATATTACAGATACAACATTAAACCAATATAAATCACATGTACAAGACATCTAGACAATGGAAAACAGAATTGGATACCTAGCTTATGCATCAAAACAATTTTCCAACTGGAAGTGGGACTTTGACTCTCCACCCAACCATAGACAAGATACACCCACTATTACTTACAGTTTTCACCATAGATCCAAATTCCAAAGCTTGAGGTGGAGTGCTTCAGAGGATTTTAACCAAACAAAACAATAGAAACATAATACCACCGGGCCACATTGCCTTCATCCACCAGCTACACACTTTTCAATCATATTGTTCAGGAATATTCATATCCATGAGAACACATCAAACTACATATAACCTTAGCTCACTTTCAGGAGAAGAGATCCCACTATAAGGAAGCTTCTTGAGTGGTTAAGTTGATAATGGGTAAAGAAGTCACTTCTCCATGTGGTTCTGAGTCAAGCACCAGAACTTCAACCCTAAAGAAAATCCTAATGATTCATTAGCCCTCACAAACACCTAAGTGGTTTTTCCCAGTCCAAAAATTTCATTAATCCACAAGCTTCTAGTGGGTTATTCAGCCTTACAATCAAGCCACTCCCTCTTAATAAATTACTCAACAAGCCTCCCTCAAAGAGCTCCTCAATTGGTTCCCTTTTATAGGATTTGATTCAATGTCAATGATCACTTGATCTCCCTTTCAGTTATGTGTTCTTACACAAGAATTAAAAACATTGCATTATCTATAGATTCCTCCTCCGCATGCATGATATAGAGCATGTATGAATCAATCCATGTATGTTCTCCTTCCTTCCTTCCAAAAAAAAACTATATTCCCTTGTTCTCCCTGATTTGCACAATAGTCCACATCCTCACAGTGCAACCCATGCTTGTCTTTAATTTTTTCCTTTCCTTTCTTTTGGTTGGAGTTGATGGACACTTGGAATTTTCCTTATTTCTTCAGTTAAATTTAATGTATATTCAACACATTTACTTATTTTCAACCAACCAAGGTTGATATATAAAACAACAATTTCCTCAAGAAATGGAATTTGTGTCCCTCTCTTAGCCATTTTAAAAATAATTACAATTATCTACAAGAGAGAATTATTAACTAGGGGAGCTCATATTCCCCTCCCCCTTGATGGGGAACACCGTCCTCACTGTTCAATAAGCATAATAAAAACAAACTCAAATAATATGGAGCTTTATACACACATTGTTGTACAACATTCAAAATTTGTTTACAATTTTTTTTACTCAACAAATAAGAAGGGATATGTTTCCCTCATTTGTTCATACATTTCCCACGTGGCTTCCTTGGGCCCAAATTTCCTCCAATACACTTTTTCTTTCTTTGTTACTCAGTTCCGAAGTGTGAGCTTCTTCCAATCCAGGATTCATAGAGGTTACAACTGAAACTCTCCCTCTAGTTTCACCTATAACACAGCCCAATCAGTAACATGATTAGTGTCTAGTACATATATTTTAAGAAATAAAACATGGAAAAAGTCACGTACCTTTATCGATGGAGGTAAGGATAATATATAAGCCATTGTCCAAACTATTTCAAATATCTCAAAAGGCCCATAAAACCATGGTGCCAACTTGGCACATGACCCAATATTTAAGGAACTTTTCTTGGGTCTAACTCTCAAGTAAACATGTTCCCCAACTTGGAACTCCTTTTCACCCTATCTTGATCAACATAGCTTTTATTTCCTATCATGTTCCACATTTAAATTATGCATGATTGTCTGCATTTTTTGTTCCATATCTTTTAGCATATTATGCCCAACAAGGACCCTTCTCACTCAATCACTCTAGCTTATAGGAGTATTGCAAATCCTTCCATAAATTTCCTTGAACAGACTCATTTTTAGAAATTCTTGGTATCCATTTTTGTAGGAAATCTCTACAAGTCGAAGGTATTCTTCCCACTTCCTTGGTTGCTGGTGCATTACATACATCCTTAACATGTCTTTGAGGATTCTATTTCTCCTCTTTGTTTTTGCATTCCTTTGTGGATGATAAGCTATACCAAAGGCCAATTTTATTCCCAAGCCTGCAAATAGTTCCTTCTAGAAGTTTGAAGCGAACTTTGCATATCTATCCAAGATAATATTCTTGGGAACTCCATGCAGTATTATGATTTCCTTTATGAATACTTGTGCCACTTCACCGGTTGAATTTGTAGAACTTTCAAGAATGAAGTGAGCTACTTTGCTTAACTTTTCGACCACTACCATGATTGCATCATGTTGTCTTAGTGTATTTCGAAGCACTATAATAAAATCCGTGGATATCACTTCCCACTTCCATTCTGAAATAGGAATGGGTTGTAGAAAATGAGATGGGTGCTTGCACTCAATTTTTACTTGTTGGCATTTTATGCATTTGGAGATGAATTCAACCACTTCTATTTTTAAATTAGGCCAAAGCTAGAAATTATTGAGGGGTATAAGAGTCTTTTGGTAACTTGGGTGGCCTGAGTACGGCATGAGTACAAATTATAATGAAACTCTTTTAATATGTGTTTCTTCAAGTTGTTATAATTTGGCACATAATTATTTCTTCTAATTTTAATCAACCCTTCTTTCGTAAGACAATAGTCCTTATCTTCCTAATCTCGGGAGCTTTGTTGTAGCTTCTCCTTTAATTGTTGATAATTTTCATCTTTTTGCCCAATTATTTTAATCTTTTCTTCAAGATCAATCCCATAAGAAATTATGGTTTCTAAATTATTTAACTGCACCCTCTTGTTGAGTGCATCTACTACTCTATTCTCCTTGCCTTTATATATCTGATTTCAAAATCATATTCATTGAGTGTGGATATCCATCAGGCTTTCCTTACATTTAACTTGGGTTTTTCAAATAAATATTTCAACCCTCCATGATCAATCAATAGGGTACATTTTCTAACAAGAAGGTAGTGTCTGCACATCTTCAGCCATTGCATAATGGCAGCCAATTCCAGATCATGAGTTACATAATTATGTTCATGCTCATTTAGCTTTCGAGACTCATAACACACCACTTGATTGATCCAAAATTATGCAGGAATGCAATAGAATACAAAAATAAACATAAAAATAGATATGAAATGGAAATAAAACTTCATTTCCTTAATATCAAAGAACTGAAATATGCTTACATACAGAATGGAAATAAACTAGCTCAGGCGATGATAACTTATCTCTGAGAAGATATCTGGCAGCTACATGCCTTTAACCTATGGTACAATGAGTCTAAAGGGCATTTTTATTATTGAACAACAAGGGTAAACCCTAAACAACCAAAACCATAACCCTAGGATATGGAACACCAAGATTTTTTGGGCCCCGTTGGGGTTAGTTGGACAGCCAACTTCCCGGGGTCGTAACTTGGTCATACGATCTTCGTTTGGAATGTAAAATACCTTGTTATAAATATATCTCCAATTAGTGCAACATTTGTAGCTATGGGCCTATTGGGAACCTAAAAAAAAACACCATTTATTGGGTCAAAATAGCTCCAGAAGTTTAAGACCCGAAAAACTGCTAAAAATAGTAAATTGTGCTATAATCAAGGAAACTTATGAAACCAACTGGAGGTCCATGTGGAATATCCGGGTGGCCACCAATATCCACCTATATCATTGAACTTTTTGTATAAATACTTCATCGAGTCCCTCCTTGCAAGGATCCTTGCACATAATGAGATCCTTTTCAGGATCTATTATCCTTAATACTAGTGCATTAGTCAGTAGTTGCTTCAGCTGATCAAAGCTCATTACACAGTCAACTATCCATTTGAATATCTTCCCTTTATTTTCCAAAGTAGTATTGGACAACCAATATTGGATATTTTTTTAATAAATCTCTTGTAATATCCTATCAATCCCATGAAGGACCTAACTTCAACCACATTTTTAGTGGTGGCCATTCCATGATAGCCTTTACCTTCTCTAGGTCAAATGATACTCCCTCCCTTGAGCCAATGTGTCCCAACTAATGGATCTATGACTGAAAGAAATTTCATTTACTAAGTTTTGGATAAATCTTATGCTCTCTTATAAAATGCAATACTATTTCCAAATTCTCTTCATGTTCCTCCGTGGTCTTCGAATAAACCAAAATGCCATCCACGAAGACTATGACAAAATTATCTAAATAGGGGCGCAATACATTTTTCATAAGGAAATAAAGGTTTCAGGAGTGTTAGTAAGTCCAAAGGGCACTACCATGAATTCATAATTTCCATACCTCATTCTGAAGGTTGTATTATGGATGTGCTCATATTATATATGCAACTAATGGTATCTTGAACTCAAATCAATCTTGGAGAATATTGTTTCTCCTCTCAGCTAGTCAAATAAATCATCAATCTGTGGCAATGGATATATTTTCTTGATGGTCACTTTATTTAATTTCCTTTCATCTATGCATAATTTGGGTGTAACATCCTTTTTCTTCACAAATAGGACTGGTGCTCACCATGGAGACACACTTGGCCTTATATAACCTTTATCCAACATTTCTTTAAGTTGTAATTTTAGCTCAACCAATTCTAGTGTACTCATCCTGTATGGTGCATTAGATGTTGGTGTTTCTCCCGGTATTAAATCAATCAAAAAATTTACCTCTCTGTGAGGAGGTAATCTCTAAACTTATACTAGAATTACATTTGCATACTGCTACAACACTGGATATCACTTCAACCATTCATATTCCTCTCCTTCGGTGCTAATATTGGCTTTTTCAACAATGGAAATTGGCACAACAAATAAATGATACCCCTTTCAGAAATTATTCTTAGCCTGCATGGTCATGATCAACCTTACTGAAGTAGGATTTCACTTCCCTTGCAATATCCTCATTTCTATGTGCTCATGATCCAGGAACTCCATTTTTTAATCAAAATAGTTAACTTTTGTATTGTGTGCATACAACTAATCTATGCCCAGCAACATGTTGTACACACCCAATGGTATCACATTGAGGCTTGCCACTATTGGCATCCCATTTAATATAATTAGGCAAGCCTTTACTCAATACTCGACTCTCTTCTTTATTCACGTGACTAATTGAACTAACCAGGATTCCTCATGAGGTTCTTGGTTCGGTTCAATTGACATTGTTTCACAAGCATTAGGCTAATGTAGCTATAATTATAACCAAGGTCAACATTCCATCTCATTTATGGAAGCCTGATGGTATTCCTATCGTTTTTCCAAATGCATGTAGATCCCAGGCATACCATGTGCCACATCTCCCACAGTCTGCACTTCATGTTCGTTGTACATTTTTGAGCTAGCATGCTTGCATTGTGGGTAATCTTGTCTGAAATGTATTTCACCACATATATAGCACTTATATGGACTCTTTCTACAACCCTTGACTTCTTCTTGAGTTGAATGACCTATGATATCAACATTGGACCTTTGCTAATTTTCTTGATTAACCAGTGTCACATTTTCTCCTCTAGCTACATGTTGCCTTTTACCTTTTAATTTGGAATTTCCCTCAGACTTCCAATTGGATTTAAACTATGGCATATGCTTGGTTTTCTCATAACACTATTTCATATTTTAGATTTCATCCTCCATTGTTTTGGCTCGTCGAACTCAATCCCATCCTTGAAGGATGGCAACAATCCACTAACATATCATTGAATATTTGATTTCTCTTCTTTAAGGTAAGGAACATACCATAACAACTCAATAAATATGGTGGTATATTCATCATATTTCATATGGCCTAATTTAAGCTCATAGAATTCCTTCACCTTGTTGTCGAAGTATCTCTTGGATAGATACTTGTTCCTAAAATATTCCTCGAAATACCTCCAAGATAGTTCCTTTCTCTGATTCCCTTTGCATTCTTCAGGCATTCCAACTAGATATTTGCTTTTCCTTTCAAACTATAGGTGGTTACCTTTTCTTTCATGTTCTCCAAATAGTTATGAATTCTAAAGAATTTATTCATTCCAAGAAACCAAGCTTCTACATCTTCATATTTCTTGATTTATCCATCAAATGTGGGTAGCTTGGCCTTCTTAAATTACTCAAGAATATATTCCCTTTATCTCCTTCCCTAATAATGATGATGATGATGATAATGCCTCCTAGTAGGAGAACTAGAATATCTACCAGGGTGATGCTTGTGAGTGCTTGTTTCTCTCTTTGGGGTACTCAATGGTGCATTCCCTCTCAAGGTGTATCCACTTTCTATTTTTTTCCTCTTCCTAGACCTATTACCATCTGCCCTATTTGTTCTCTCTTTTGTCTCTAAAGTGCTCTGCCTATCTCTATGACTAGCCCCCCAGTTCATATCGCCTCTATCTCTGCAAGTCATAAAGGCTTTGTAATATGACTACATTTACTTCAACTTTTATTTTATGATACCTTAACATCATTTAATTATCTTCCTTACATTTCCTAATATCAACCCTTAGGCTCCTTAAGGTACCCATTAAGTCAGAAGAGTTTGTTGCTCCCCCTTGGCCAATTGATCTTTCTTCTTCATATACATGTTGTGACTGGTCAAAGCTATATTGCACTATTCATGTCCTCATCTCTTTAGTCCTTAGTGTCTCCTTATCTTATGTGTTTTCACACACACACACACACACATAAGAAGCTATTTTTAAACAAAATTTGAGCACATAATGAATGTTATCACCTTGGCTTATTGTTGGGAATATGCTAGTGTAAGGCTAGTTGAACAATACATCACAAGTTAGCATATCTACAATAATAAAACCATATCAATCGTTTGTTCCATTCCACATAATTAATCCTAAGGTAAGCATGTCAACCCTACATGAAATCAACCAATTATATACCAACTTTTAACACCAAAACAATAGTTTAGTTCATTTTCTAAAAATCATTATAACACCCCCTTGCAAGAATTTCATTGTTACTTTCCCATTATAGATCTCATCCATTCCAAGTGTTGAATCTGGATGATCTGATACCACTTTATAACATACCCTCTTCCTAATTCCCACCATAAAATAGGTTAGAACGATTTGGTTACTATACTGACCTGAGATCCAAGGTAACATTATGGAAATGGGGTCTAAAAATATTGATCTTTTCCAACTTCCTTAAAACTTCATGTGAATGAATCCATCATGTTCTTCTCACTGAGATTTCGACGATAAAAATATTTTCCCAGTCTGACCTCTAGGTCGAAAATTATGGCCACTTAAAGTTTTAAGCCATGTCATCTTGTCATGTGGTCCCCACATTGCACCCACGTGGTTGTTCCTGTCATCCTCATCATCATCACATGGAATTTGTGTATTATTTGTTGATTCGTTCATGACCCGACGTCGTGACATAAAAATATACATGTGCATACACGTAAAGCACCCTCTCTTACATAAGCGCAAGAACCCACTACGTCCACATCAACCTGGAAGAAACTCTTCTTGGAGGAAACAATCTCACAGGTATGAGTGGAGCGACACTGTAAAAGCTTATGAGATCTGAGATTCTAATATCTTGGAGAAAAATCGATCTCAGGGGAGAGCCACATCAAGGGCACCCTTCTTGGTGAAACTCCATCTCGGAGAAAAATCTTTCTCAGAGGAATTACGTGCCCGGGCCTAATTCTGCCACATCATCTCAGAAGACACTCCCTAAAAAAAAACCCTTCTCAAAGGTAAGGCTTTCTTAGAAATAAAGTGCCTCGAAGGAAATCCACCTTGATGATAATCTCCCTCGAAGGAACCCCATCTCAGAAGAATACAAGCTCGGTCCCACTCCTACCACGTCATCTTAGAAGAAAATCCCTTGGCAGAAACCTATCTTGGAGAAAAATCCCCAAAAGAATATCTGAAAGAATAAGAGCTAAATCGTCGAGACTCAGAAATTTACCAGCAGTTGATGGAAAATATTTTGTGATAGAAAATAATCATCATCATTGGGTTGGAAAATATAGGTGTTGGGACGAAAATTTAATTATATCAGATAACAGAATCCCTTTTCCTTGTCTCAGATCAGAATCTCGAAGATAACAATATTGGAAGATTGGAGAGGAGAAGTGCAATGATAACTTGCCAATTCTGAGATTCTGAGATCTCGGTCACCAGTGAAAGGTTGTATGGGTTGGAGTCTTAAGGACTGTAAGAGCTAATACCATAGGGATCGCGCCCGCATGATTTAGTCGTACGCGTATAAAAACTTAACCCATGGCTCGGCTACGATGGTTCTATGAATGTTTGAGCTTGGCACTAGGACTCGGCTCACCAATCTTGAGGTTTTTATAGGGATCACATGGAGCTATCTCTTTTGAGCTTTTCCTATATTGGTTCAGACCCTTGGCTTGCATCCCATTTACATATATTCATATATTTTCATACTGACAGCTTCATTATTTCTCCTAAGCTTAGTTTATTGCGAATTTCAATCCTATCCCTTCCAATTACTCAGGTAATTCAAACCGCATTTCAAATACTCAAGAGACTTAAGGAAGATTTTTAGACCTCAGTCAATAATAGATTCATATACATATACTTGGAAAATAGGCATACATGCCATAGGACTCAGATCCTAAGCTCATATTTACATATAAAACATTTTAATAATAGGGAATTTTCCATATGTTTTACGCAGTTATTAATATTACTGACAAGTCCATAACTAATCACAAGAAAACAAGGCTTTCCACAAGAAAATTTGCATTAGACTATTAGTATTCCTCATTTATGAGTAATGCCCCAATTCATATTATCGATACAACATTCAACCAGTGCAAATCTCATGTATAAGACATTTAGACAAAGGAAAACACAAATGGATACTTATCTTATGTAGCAAATTTTCTAACTAGGAGTGGGACTTCGACTCTCCACCCAACTATAGACAAGCTATAACCACTATTACTTGTAGTTGTCACATCTAGCCATATTCCAAATCTTGAGATGGAGTTATTTTGAGGATTTTAACCAACAAAAGTAGCTGAAAAAGGATGCCACCAGAGCACACTACCTTCATCCACTAGCTACACACTTGTTAATCACATATTTTAGGAATATTCACGTCCATGCAAAAAAAATCACATTGCAGAGAACCTGAGCTCTTTTTCAGGAAAAGAGAGAAACTATAAGTAAGATTCTTCAATGGTTAATTTTTTAATGGGTAATGAAATCACTTCTCTAGGTAATTCCTTAGTGAGTCAAGTATCAAATCTTCAACCCTAAGGAAAATCCGAGTGATTCATTAGCCCTCATAAACACTTGAGTGATTCTTACTATTCCAACACGTTCATCAATCCATAAGTTTCCAATGGGTTGTTTAGCCTTGTAGACTAGCCACGCTCTCTGAATAAATTACCCATCAAGCCTCCCTCCCTTATAGGGTTCCTCAGCTGGTTCCCTTTTCTGGGATTCAATTCAATGTCAAAGATCACTTGTTCTCTCTTTAGGCTCTGTGTTATTACACAACAACCCTAAATGATGCGTTCTCCATTTATGTCTCCTCCTCATACATGAGATAGAGCATGTATGAATAATCCTCTTATGATATACTTCCTTCCTTCTAAAAACAAACTAACTTCCCTCGCTCTCCACCATTTGCACAACAATCCACATACTGACAGTGCAGCCCATGCAGCCCATGCCTTTCTTTAATTTTTTCCTTTTCTTGCTTATGTTTGGAGCTGAAGGACACTGGGACCTATCCTTATTTCTTCAGATAAATTTAATGCACAATCAAAAAATTTACTTATTTTCATCAAAGCAGGATTGATATTTAAAATAATAATTTTCTCAAGCAATCTCCTTCCTCAAGCACTGGAATTTGTGTTTCTCTCTCGTCCATTTTAAAATAATTACAATTATTTACAAGAGAGAATCATTAGCCAATAGATGTCACATTACACTGAGAGGTGTTGCTCTACAACCAGTATGAGGATGATGGTGTCTCGTAACATTACATTTAAAAATAATAAATGAATACTTACATTAAAAAACTAAAAAATAGCAATAACCAAAAAAATAATGTTAGATCTAAGACTTTTGTAAATAGCAATAACCAAAAAAATAATGTTAGATCTAAGACTTTTGTGATCCATAATTTAGATAAAAGAACTTTCGGATTAATCACACCATTAGGATTAGGTGGACCTTTCGAACCAGCTAATGTAGTCCATCCTTAGGACAAGGTGGAGAGAACAATCAATCTCAATGAATAAATAGAGGAGATGCATCATTACCAGAAATAGCTGTTGAGAAATAACTGTTAGGAACTAGCTATTAAGAGCTAGCCATTGAAAATTAGTTAGTTAGTTAAAAATAAATAAATTAATTAAATTGAATAAAAATATTATTTAATAAATAAATATAATAAATTGATTAATTGATTTAAACATTTAGATAAATAAATAAATCAATCAATTAATTAAATATAAAATTTAAAATAATAAAAAGAAAGAAACCTCCGAAGTAATTAAGGCGGAAAAAAAAAACGATAATAATAATAATAAATAAATAAATAAAAACTAAATAATAAATAAATAAGTTAATTAAATAAATTTTATTATGTAATTAATATAATATAATATAATAAGAATTAGGGAGTAAATTTTTATTATATAAGTTAAATTAATTAAATAATTAAGTAATTAATTAATTAATTAGATAAGATAAAAATAATTCCATAAATTAATTAAATAAAATATAACTAAATAAAATAAAATAATGAATAAACAAACTTAAGAAGGTACTAGGGGACAACCAAAAAGAAATTATTAACAGATAAATAAATAACTAAAGTAAAATTAAAATAATTAAATAATGGAAAAAAATAACAAATATATATAAAATTAAATTAACTATATATATATATATATATATATATATATATATATATATATATATATATATATATATATATATATACTAAACAAAACAAAACTTACCTAGCGAGAGCCAGGGTCCAACTATTACTTAATTTCCAACCATCATCACGGTTGAGATTCTTAGCATGTCGTTCAATTTCGATCGCCTCCCTTAATTTCCTATGGTGGAAGTGATGTACCCTGGCAACGACTTTAGAGTCTTCAATACAAACATGGTGGTAGGATTTCTCCACATGTTCAGCAAGAGCTAAGGTATGGGACTGATTATGTCTAATATCTGCAGCATGCTCCCTAATTATCTGCCTAATATATCGACCCGTTTCCCCTATATAGGGAGTTCCACAAGAACAAGGAATCATGTAAACCCCTTTCATGTCCTCCGGTAAGCTCTTTTCAACCCCGTTCGTGGATGTGCCCCTCTCTGTTCTGCTCTCAGATTCCAGTTTGAAGGCATGTAACTTTGGTATCTCGGCCCCAGTAGTCTCTGTGGTGTTCCCGGTCAACGTTAATGTTTCTACAACAAATGAGTACGTTAATTCTTCTATAGAAAAGGAGTTTTTTCCTACGTTTTCTCCACGCCTGGATGCAGCCATTCTCTCGCAGCAATCTGGTGTGGGAGCCTCTTCCTTATTCACCTCTGGTTCCCCTACGGAACACGGCATGGTTCCGATTGCTTTGCCTCTTACCCCCTCGCAGTTGTAGTCCTTTTCGAGCAACCCCTCCACGGTCGAGGTTGACAGACCCAAACCTCTCCCTGTAGATGATTCCGCAGTTGATCATGGTGTTTTCAAGGGCAACAAGTTGGAGGATAAGGATGGCTCCATTACCCAACGTTCTCGGAATAGTGTCAGCTTGATTGCTAATAGTTCTAGGGATAATAGTTTATGCATTACTAATAATTATTTTAATAACAATTCGATATTTAACAATAATATTAGCATTAAATATCTTAATACTAATTTAATATTATGCAATAGTAATAATAGTACAACTAATAATTCTAACATTATCAACATTAAAGATTTTAATACTAAATTAAAATTATGCAATAGTAATAATAATACAACTAATAATTTTAACAAAAGTAGCATTAATAATAATAATAATAATAATAATTCGAGTAAAAATATTGTTAATCTTTCTAGTTTTTTTTTTTATCCTTATGTTTTTAGTCTTCTTAATAGAGGGATTAATTTTTCCCTTGCCTCGAAGAAGATCCCTGTTGATGACATTATTTATAGCCTCGAATATGGCATCAAGGATCTCCCGGATATTGTTAAGGAAACCATTAGGTAGGATTGCTCCATTATTCTTAGGAAGGCTAAGCCTCCTAAAAGAAACTTGAGTAAGCCTAAGTTTCTTGCCCTCAAAACCCTAAGGGACAACCCTGACATTGTCATCCTTAAGGTAGACAAGGGTGGGGCCATTGTCATTATGGATAAATCTGACTATGTCAACAAGATGGTTGACCATCTATCCAATAGTGGTAGTTATATTAAGCTTAAAAAGAGTCCCCTCAAATCAGTGTGTAAGGATGTTTCCCTTGCTATTAAATCTTATTCTTCTCTTAATCTTCTCTTTAGGAAGATTATTGAAAGAAATCCCCTTACCCCCCGGATCTATGGTCTCCCAAAGATTCATAAATTGGGGGCCTCCTTAAGACCTATCGTTAACACAAAAGATGGTCCCTCTTATCATCTAACTAAATTCTTAGCCCAGAAGCTGAAGCCCCTTGTAGGCCAAACTGATTCCTTTGTAAAGGACTCGGTGTCCTTTATCAAGGAGTGGAAGAACATCAAGTTGCAGCCTGGTGAGCTTCTAGTTAGCTTTGATGTTGTATCCCTTTTCACCAAGATCCCCATCCAAGAAGCCATTGATGTCATTAAACGGATCTCCGATGAGGACACCTTTAAATTGGTTAACCTCTGCCTCACCTCGAATTTCTTCAGTTTCAACGTGAGTTTTATGAAAAAACCTATGGTGTGTGATGGGCTCCCCTCTTTCCCCCATTGTTGCTAACTTATTTATGGAGAATTTTGAATCTAAAGCCTTGGCCTCCGCTAAATTTTTCCCCAGTAAGTGGAATAGGTTCATGGATGATACTTGTGTCATCTGGCCCCATGGTCGGGAGAAATTAGATCTATTCCTTGGGCACCTGAACTCACTTTCCGACTCCATCAAGTTCACAATGGAAGTGGAGGTAGATGGTTGCCCCCCTTTCCTTGATATCCTGCTCTCTAGGAATGCAGATGGTTCCATATCTCACCGGGTTTTTCGCAAGAAGACCCACACGGAACAATATCTTCATGTTGGGTCCCATCATTTTCTTTCTCATAGATTTGGGGTTCTGTGTACTCTTGTGACTCGTGCTCTTAGAATCTCTGACGACAACTCCTTGGAATCAGAGAAATCCTAACTTCTTGACATTTTTGAAAATAATGGTTACAATAGATCTCAAGGTCTTAAATCCTTTCAAAAGGCATATAAAGGATTGACTGGAAAATCTACTTGGGTGGATCCTATTTCCAAGGTCCATCTCCATTTTATCCAGGTGACAATGGACAAGATTTCCCATGTCCTTAGGAGAAATAATATCTCTTCTTCTTTCAAACCTCTCTGCACTATTATAAATTCTCTTGGGTCTGTTAAAGACCCTATCAACCCTAAGGACATGAAAGGGGTTTACATGATTCCTTGTTCTTGTGAACTCCCTATATAGGGGAAATGGGTCAATCTATTAGGCAGAGAATTCGGGAGCATGTTGCGGATATTAGACATAATTGGTCTCATACCTCAGCTCTTGTTGAACATGTGGAAAAATCCTGCCACCATGTTTGTATTGAAGACTTTAAAGTCGCTACTAGGGTATATCACTTCCACCATAGGAAATTAAGCGAGGCGATCGAAATTGAAAGACATGCTAAGAATCTCAACCGTGATGATGGTTGGAAATTAAGTAAAAGTTGGACCCTAGCTCTCGCCAGGTAAGTTTTGTTTTGTTTAGTGTATATATATATATATATATATATATATATATATATATATATATATATATATATATATATATATATATATATATATTTATTTATTTATTTTATTCTCTCTCTCTCTCTCTCTCTCTCTCTATATATATATATAATGGCATATATATATATGTCATTATTTAATTATTTTACTTTAGTTATTTATTTATCTGTTAATAATATTTTTTTTTTGTTGGGTTGTCCCCTAGTACCTTCTTAAGTTTGTTTATTCATTATTTTATTTTATTTAGTTATATTTTATTTAATTAATTTATGGAATTATTTTTATCTTATCTAATTAATTAATTACTTAATTAATTTAACTTATATAATAAAAATTTATCCCCTAATTCCTATTATATTTTATTAATTACATAATAAAATTTATTTAATTTACTTATTTATTTTAATTATTTATTTATTTAGTTTTTATTTATTTATTATTATTATTATTTTATTTATTTATTTATTTTCCCTCCTTAGTTCCTTCGGAGGTTTTTTTTTTTTTTTAAATTGTATATTTAATTAATTTATTGATTTATTTCTTTATCCAAATGGTTAAATCAATTAATCAATTTATTATATTTATTTATTAAATAATATTTTTATTCAATTTAATTAATTTATTTATTTTCAACTAACTAACGATTTTTGAACGGCTAGTTCTTAACAGCTAGTTCCTAACAACTATTTTTCAATGGCTATTTCTGGTAATGTGCATCTCCTCTATCTATTCATTGAGATCGATTGTTCTCTCCACCTTGTCTTGAGGATGAACCACATTAACTGGTTTGAAACGTCGACCTAATCCTAATGATGTGATTAATCCGAAAGTTCTTTTATCAAAACAATAATGTTGCACATGAAAAAAAATGTTTCAATTTCCAACTTGATTTTAGATCCACTTTATATAAAGAGATAAATTAATTGAAAGTTAAATAAATAAACTACTAACTTCTATAATTGACTAAACTATATAAAGTAAAAATCAACTACCAAGAGGAAGAGCATATCATCAAGTCTGAAGAAGTGACTAGGGCTGAGTCTTGAGTGCTTGCTCTAGTTGGAGCAAGAGGTTTTAAATGAAATTGAAGATGGCTTTTTAGGTAAGCACGGTTGATCATCCAAACTAGCAATATGGAAGAATTGATAAAATTACACACTACAAGGAAGATACCTTCTAGCGGAGGTTATAACAGAGGTTTTTAGTGTTATAAAATTGGAAAAAATGATAAAAAAAATCCGCTAAAACATTTGTTTGTAGGAACAGGTTTTTTATCGGAGCTTATAATGGAACTTCATCACAAGTGAAAAAAATTTGGACGGATGGAGGTTTTAGCGAATGCTTTTTTTCCCCAGTGCATTTAATGGAACAAGCAGCCCCAGTGCGCTACTTATAAAAACACATCGGGCTTCCTACATAATTAAAAGCATCGGGGAATTTAATTGTAAGAGTACAAGAACTTGAAATTTATACCACCACACTGCTTACAACGAAAAATTCCCCAGTGCATTCAACTCAAAGAGCATGAGACTTTGAAATGTATACTGCACCGATGCTTATCTAAAAAATACGTCGGTCATTCTTTGATGAAGGAATGACTCTAGGACATGAAAAAAATGATTCTAGTTCTTGTGCTTTATCTTAAACACACAGCACGAGCACATCTTGTTTACGTAAACACACCAGTGTATTTGTTATATAGAGGGTTCGGTGTTGTTAATTTTAATACTGCACCATGAATGGAAATAATATTGGTAGAACCAGGGATTGTTAGTTCTATGAAATCATTGGTACGTTAAGAATTACAATGCACTAGGGCATTAATTAAAAATAATATCAGTGCTTGAATACCTGAAACCCCTGGTGCTATCATTTTCTTAAAAGCGGTTGATTATGCTAAATTATGATGTCACAGTGCTTTTATTGAAAATAAAGCACCGGTGTGTTGTTAATTTGTGTTTTTGTATGATCTTTTCTCTTTTTTGGAGACATTGCTTATGACAGTGACATTATTGTACTTTTTTAAATTCGTTATTCATTGAAGAATCGACATATATCTTATAATAATACTCATATAAATTAATATTTGATTAGTGCATTTGTATATAATTTTTGTATTAATTTTTTGTTTATCATATTTCTTATATCTTCATTATAATATTTAATCATCCATATATTCAATCATTGGTGTAACATTTCACAATGACATTGGATAACACAATAGAATAAATTAAAATGTATTTTATTATATATCAATAAGAGCCTCTTTTTCATACAAAATGGGATTGTTATTGGTAACCCCTTGTCTTTCAATTGGGACACTAAGTCCATGATTACATTAAACAAAATTTTTGATTTCCATCGACAATTATTTCAAAAAATACAACAGTTTTCATTGATATCCAAATAGATCATCATTATTCATTAGAACAATGCTCGAGCTACTTCCGTGACTTGGGTTATTTGGAGGAATGTTTTGTTGATTATTTTCATCTTCTTGATCATATTCTACCTGCAAACATAAAAATAAAGCATAATGAGTGTCTCTACATTGGTGAGAATAATGAAATTTGAAATAAATAATATACCTCAATGTAAATCGAAAAATAATGTGCCATATCAAGAAGTAACTAGTGAATTATGCAAATTATTTCAAAACCAAATCTCATGCCTTCTTTCAGCAACTCTTTTGTTGGCATAGTTCCATACTTTGTTTCCTGCAAGTTTTATACCCCATAATAAATCATATCATTTAATATAAATGAATTTTTTGTTCTATTAATTATAAACTCAAAGAAGTAAAACAACATAGATACTTACAAATTCCACAATTAATTTTTGATATGCCAACATATAATCACAATTGTTATTTAACCCAATGTCAATCAATTCTTTTGATGGCTCTTCTTTGTATGTTAGCACCTTTTTGAAGAAATTCAAGGATGGTTGTTGTAAAACAACTTAAAATATACAAAAATGAAATCTTGAGTTGTTATAAGGAAATATTAACAATTACTCACAAAATTTGGAACCAACCCTTTTCTTCTTTGTCATCCTATTTTATGTGTTGAATGAGTTCCATCTTGTTTTATTTTCTGCAAGAAAATACTTGGAAATTAATATTTAATGCTAAATTATTTTTTTATATGTACAAATTCAATCATGTTTACATACATTTGAAGCACGTTGTTGTTGATATGGATCTTCCTATGATCCAATTATGTTCATTTCTTTGACCATCTCCTTATACACGTTTTTTGACATTCCTAATGGCATGTTTCATATATCAGTGCATTGATCATTGGAGATTTTCATAATATTCTTAAAAAAAGTAATAACTAGTTTTATAATGATATATGAAAACTAAATATAAAAAAAATTATATTAATAAATTAATGGTTTGTAGTAATATATACATATACTTCTAGAAAATCATTTTATACAATTAGGAATTTACCTTTTGAATGATTCTTTTTTGTTGTTGTATGTTTCTATTATCACAAGTCTGACATGTCTTAATGACCATTGCTCTCGAAACTCTTCATGTAGTTTAAATATAATTTTGTTCTTATACTTGTTGCATTTATTTTTTCATTGTAAGTGGAAATTATCTATACGTTCATTCCACTAGATCTCTCATAGTTTTGTAAGAAAATTCCCCTCTTCCATTAACCTCCAGCACCATTCCAGATGAGCTAAGGACCAATTCATCGCCATTTACATATTCCATAATTTTTCTTTTCTTAGAATGACATTTATATTTTCCTTTGTTGTTGCTCCCTGTATAACATTAAACATATATGAATTAATATATTGTTTGAAACATGTTATCTAATATTCTTAAGTATATTATTAATGAAAAAAAAACTCATATTTAACATTATTTTTTCATTCACCTGATTCATCATTCTGCAATTTTTTTGTCAGGATTTTATGCTCTTTTGCACATAGATTAGAAATAATATTATCGACCTTATTCATTTTGTGGATCTGCATGAAACACACCAACTAATACATATTATTTAAACTTACATATAGTTTAATCATATTAATTTTGTAAAGAATTTAAAAAGAACTAGCCTTATCTGATTTTTTTGATCTGTTTTCATTGTGCCGATCAATATTATTTTTTCTTGAAACCTTTTGAAATATCTTTTTATCAATATAAACCTGTACCATTCAATAAAAAACCCGTTCAATATATTTTACAAATAAATCAAATAATTTTCAAGAAAAAAAAACATTGGTAACCGATGTGTTTATTTGAATAAATGCATCGATGCGTTTATAATATTAAACACACGGACTTTTAATTATTCAGTGCCATTATGGAAAATTAATTTTTAAAATTAATTTTAAATTAAGATGGTGTGATTTGTAAGGATAAACACCTCACACTAATTTAACAAAGTTATTAGGAACGGGTACCCTAGTGTGTTATATTACACTGAGAGAAATGATGAGCAGATTGGACAAAATTGAAAGTGTTATAATGTTGATGCGTTGAAGTACTCAGGTAACTATGGTGCGTTATGTTACATAGGGCACACTGTCAAACATATAGTCATTTCTTAAAAATAATAGAGGGCTAACGGTGCAATTTATAAGGCTCAACGCACCACAATTATTTAATGGTGCTATTACGAATATGCACGTAAATGTGTTATATTACACTAAAAGCAAAGATGAACAGACTAGATAGAATTGAAAGTGTTATAATTTACGAGTGCATTGTATTACTCAGCTAGCATCGATGAATTATGTTACAAATCGTGCACCGCATAACATATAGCCATTTAAAAAAAAACAGAGATGGTCGACAAGTTTTGGATCTAATTCAATAAGTGATTCCCCTACTTTATATGTCAAACACCCTATATATAGTAAGCACACAAACCCATTAAATCTGAAATGCCTAAATTGAAAAACCCTAATTGTGAAGTGGTAGAGAAATTTAAACCCTAATGTCAAATTTTGCAGGAAGAAGCAAGGGTTTAGGGTAAGTACATTTTTTGTTTCTTTTTTTTGAATTTTAATTAGATTTAAATAGGAACAGAGATCGTAAAAAAATTTACTAGTAAAATCTATAGTAAAATTTGTATTATATAGGATTTTTACTTCTTCTTTTTTTTTCTTCTGAATTGTGAATAAATCTAACAGAAATTGTAAAATATTCTAACGGTACAATTTAAGATTCTTGTTATCCACGGTTTTGAGTGAATTACCATATCTTTCAACTTCTGATCTTTTGGTGGATCCAAAAAATTTTGCAGCTCTGATTTGATCTTCTCTTGCAAATTATCTATCTTTTAATTAAACCCTAACAAAAATTGTAATTTTTTTATCAGTAAAATAAACAATGAAATGCAAAACTTACTGTGCAAGTGTTTGAGTGAATTGCCATACCTTTTAGCTCCTGATCTTCTGAATAGTTCTACTACTCCAAAGTATTATGTTGTCATTGCACAATGTCCTAGTATATATTTCTTGCAAATCACTCCCTTGAAATTTTGGGTAAAATAATGAAATGGTGAATAACATTTTACTATTTAAAAGGATTTATGAAATTAGATTTCAAAAAATCAATTGCCACTCGTTTTTTAATTTTATAAAAAGAAAAAAATCACGTTTTCTTTTTCAAATTTTCCACACATCGGTGTGTTCAATAGTTAAGTGTACTGGTGCATTTATACAAAAAGTGCACCGAAATTTCCAAGGCGCCATATTTTTTCAACGCACCAACATGATTCAATTTTTTTTTCATTTTCGAAATCCCAAAATGGTGCGATTATTTTTTTAACGCAATGATGCGGTTTATATTTAAAAGAGCACCGAGAGTTGAATTTGATTTTTTTTTTAAATGTACTAATGCATTTTTATGTGAAAGGGCACTGATATGATAACTTATTTTTCTCTTTTTGAAATGTCGAAAATCAATGTGAGTATTATTTAAACGCTCTAGTGCTCTTATTGTTTAAATGTACTGATGTGGTTTATTCTTATTAGTGCACACTTGGGGTTTAAAATCTATCTGAAAATGTATTTTCACATAAAATGACATATTAATCTCAAATTATCATTTAGGACGCATCCACATGAATTATAGTAGTTCATAGTATACATTTTCCACTTAAAGTCACCTTCTTCTTGAAACATGGTTTCAAAACTATATTTAAATTCATATTGTGGTTATATGGTTCTCGAGAATAATTTTAGATATTCACAAAAAAAACTTATTTATGATTTTTCTCAAATATAGGGACAAAATCGCAATAATTTAAAATGGCCAATTCTTCAAATTCCAGCTCATTCCATATTATTTATCAATTTCCTTCGTAGATTTCTCCCTTTCCACCTCGAGTATGTTTAGATTTTATTTATATTTTTATTATCTAATTGAACTTATTTTTTTTATTCCATGCCAATTTGAATAAAAATATATGAAAATTATTTGCAGGATCTAGATTCATAATCAAGTTCAGATGCAGAAAATATTACTCCATATTATTTTCAAAAATGTCGGAAGCTCTTATCAGGAGAAGCATATCACAAGAAGTTGGTGGATGAAAATGGACAACCTCTTCACCCTGCCAATTAGAACATGGCATCTTATAGATGCAATATTGGATCAATGATGGTATTAATTGTGTTGTATACTAAATTTCAACAAAACAATTTCATTTTGTGCTTACTAATATCATTTATATTGTACTAATGATGCTCATTGTTTTTTGAATTTAGGATTTTAGTGATGATGAGAGACCCACCTAGCATCTTCCGGTGCACCCAAACACAATTTCAAATCGAGATAGTGTTGCATTAAGAGAAAGACTCAAAGAGGAAGCATACAAAGAATGGTTGAATCAACCACCTATTAAATTCCCACTTCGTCCAAGTTCACCAATTAGGAATGACTATAGCAATAGTAGTTTTTCGTAACAAGTTGGCAATGGAGGTGAGTATGGATGACTACTTATGAGATACAACTGCCATGGAATCAATGTTGTTATATTCATTCCAGAATGATGAGCTAGGGGATGATGCTCATATCACTTATACCTTATTCGAAAGCCTAAAATCTGCTTCCACCACCCCTCTCTTTGGATCGGGCGGCAAGTCAATGTCTACTTAGCTAGGGACAATGATGTTGTTGTACAATGTGAAAGAAAAGTTTGGCATTTTGAATGTATGTTTCTCGGAAATATTGAGGTAATTGACTTGCATGATTGATCAAGTTCCTTATATTTTGTCACACAATCAAATTTAAAAATGGTCGATTTTATGACTATTAAATATTGGCATTGTATAACTATATTCCTGCCAACCGTAGGATATTCAAAGATAAGGTTCTTTCAATTGACAATGTCTTTTCAGGTAGCTGTGAAGGGGAAAATAATTTATTGAAAATTTTGGGTGTTGAGTACATATCATAGCATGCATGTCTGAATGATTGTATTCTATATAGAGGAGAATATGCAGTAAAAGAGACATGTTTAAAATGTGGGCATGATAGGTACCATAATTAAAAAAAAAATGGGTAAATCATATGCTCCTCCTCATAATATAGTGAGGCACATGCCTATAATCCCAAGGATTCAAAGAATATTTTGTTGCAAAGAATTAGCTATGTTGCGGGGATGGAATTCCTCACACATAAGTGATTAAGGAGTTATGTGAATCCCAACAAATTCAATAGCCGTGAATAATATAGAGGATACTGGCCTGAAAAAAATCAAGGATGAAGTACAAGTCTATGACTTAGCATATCCATGGATGGAGTCAACCCATATTCACTCCAAAACACCAACTATTTTGTTTAGTGTGTATTAATGATCAATAACAATATCCCCCCATGGATGTCTATGAAGAATGAACATATTATGTTGGCTCTCATAGTCCATGGTAGCAGCCAAGTGAATAATATTGATGTCTACTTACAACCATTGGTAGATGAATTTAAGGAATTATGGGAATGGATACATGTGTACGATGTATCGAGACCCATCACATCAGAGAGGAGTTTTAATTTTTATGGAATATATTCTTACACCATACATGACCATCTAGGCTTAGGAGTTTGCTATGTTAAATTACATTCTTATTGTTTTATTCCATTAAAATAGTGTTTCACATATTAATTTATTTTTTTGCAATTTTTCAGATCTTCATGGTCGCTAACATGTCGACATGTATACAATAATTTCGCAAGTCTTGTAACAAAAGGGTATCATGGATGTAAATGTTGTGGACCTTCTCTGAAGGCTAGATCGTCCGACCACCTACGAAAGATAATGTATGACTCCTCCATGGTATTCCTCCTAGAAGAACACCCTTACAGAAGAGAAACATCCACTTTCAATGGTAAACCATAGAAAACCCAAAGGCCTGCAATAATGACACCGGCTGGATGGCTTAAAGCATGTGAGATAGAGAAGTAGAAAGAGTTTGCATAAATGTTCGATTCAAATGGGGAGCCTATGCTTGATGATCCGTATTTCTTCGAAACCTATGTTGAGAAATTTCCCATTGGGATGAAAAAGAAACTTTTCTTGTATGAGCTCCCATATTGGGAGAATCTTAATATTTCCCACTTACTAGATCCTATGGATATATTTAAAAATGTTTCATCTTCTTTATGGAGGCACATATCATCGAAATAAAGTGACACATTGGTTGTTAAGAGAGATTTTATTTCTTCAAAAACTAAAAGAAACATTGGCCAAGACAAGAAACTAGAGGAGAGGTAGGCCCCTCTTGGTCTTTTAAAGAAGGTGATGTCCCATGGATTTTATAGAAATATGATATTTATTTGGCAAAGGAAGTTATAATGAATGTGAGGGTCCCTTATTTATATGGGTCTTCACTATGGCACTACTTCACTATGGATGACCATTTTTCAAGGTTGAAATCACAAGACTATTTGAACCTTCTAAGAGTATGTATGTCAAAAACATGATTTTGTTTTTTTATTTTTATTTTTTTATGTAATGGGATATTTTATAATTAATTTTTGTATAATGTACTATTTATCGTGCAATGTTACTATCCTCTTCTCATGCGTGAACCGTGACCTCCCCCAAGTCCTACAACATGCCATATCTAAATTATCTGCATTTGTAAATTGGATCACATCAAAGGATATTCATATGGATAGCATTCCACAGTGGTGTCAAGAGATAGCTAAGATTGTGTGTATGTTTGAGAAGGAACTGCCGACAAGTTTCGTGGACTTGCAGGTTCATCTTCTAATTCACCTAGTAGATGACGTTGAATTAGTTGGGGTCGTTTCTTATCTTTGGATGTTCTTCTTAGAGAGGTACATGAATAAATTGAAAGGCTTTTTTCAAAAAAGGGAAAAACCCGAGCAGTCGATGGTAGAGGGGTATATATCGTATAAGTATTTTTAGTAAGCCAGTGACTACATCAAGAAGATCAACAATACACTAGGTGCAGAGATTTGGGATGACAAAATGGATGAAGACAAAAGAGAAGGGGAGCTTCTCGAAATGAATGGAAAGAGGCGCATGATAAAGAGTAAGTGGAGGCTTATCATTTGTCAAATTACTCTACAATAACTATTCACATTGAACTTCATATTAATGCATATTTTGATCCCATATGTACTATATATATATATATAATATATATATATATATATATATATATATATATATATATATATATATATATATATATATATATATATATTTGTGTGTGTGGGTATGTGTGTGTGTGTGTTCATCATCGAATTTGGAAATTGAAGCCATCAAAAAATTCATTCTTTACAATATGGAAGTGAAACAACCATGGGTCACATTTTACGAAAAGAAGAGGAGGAAATGTGGCAGTGACAAGAAAGAATTCAAACAGTTGAATGGTAGAACTGTGCCTTATCCTGATAATTTAAAATAAAATATGCCAATGACATGCAACAACTCTATAATTATAATCTCTTTCTGTATAAGTTTAACTTCATATTGAAACTTTGAATTGTAACATCTATATATATTTTATTATTTTTAATTACGTTCGGGTTATTAAAAACATGACACTATGATTTTTTCACTTTTTTATAGGTGAATTTGTTCCCATATGTATGGGCATATGGACATTATTTCACATGGATGATGTCGATGATGGATGCATGACACATGACTGTTGAGTGGAAGTCGATTTTGACCAATCTAGTTGTGCTAGCAACCGCGATCAAAACCTAATGCAAGGGACATTAGGTTACATTGGAAAGATATAAGACATAATTCAAGTGGACTTATCTTCATTCTAATGTGTTATTTTTACATGCAAGTGGTGGGACACCTTTGATCGGAATAATGTAAAGGAAGATAGTGATAGTAAGTTGATATCTATCAACTCTATAAATATGTGGCATGAATCAAGGAATCCTTATTTTTTCCCAAGACACTACGACCAGATGGTATTTTACCCAAATGTGTTATATAGGGATTGGTGGTTTATATTAAGACATGACCCTAGATCAAAACATGTTTTTGAGAAAAACATGGTTATCGTGCCAAGCGTCAAGCAAGACAATCAAGGTGTATTTCATCATTTATACTATTGTTGTATGTTTTTTTTTTTCATTATTTCGCTAAGTATTTACAATTGTTGTTGCTCCTCTATTGATGTCTCTGTTACATGATTGAAATATAAAATACATCAGTCTCATACATAAAATGCAATTTTTTTTATTAAATGAAAAATGTATTTATTAATATGGTAACATAACTTTCAATTTAATATATATATATATATATATATATATATATATATATATATATATATATATATATTGGTGCACCAAAAACATAATCATGCACCGGTTTCAGTGCTCTATCAAAAACAATTGCACCGTAGATAGTGCACACATACTTATGACGCACCATTGTTGGTTCACAAATTTAAATTTTCGTAGTGGTGCATCACATGTATGCACTGGTACGCAACTATAACATTTCACACCAAGATTAAATTTTCACGTTATCGAACACACCGATATATAGCTATATTTCTAAATATTATTTAGGCGGTGTATTGGGTCAATATGATAGCACTGGTGCAATCAGAACATACCAAGCGCACCGCATTTGTGATGGTGATTAAGAGGAATTTGTTTGAGTTTCAAATAGACTTAGTTATGCATTTTTGTTTCCTATTTAGATTATGTAAAACAAATATAGATTTTTTATGTATTTGTAACTAAATTATTTAAAGTAGACATGTCTTTATCATTTTGAACATGATGTAATATTAGCTAGGAGAAATGTTAAAAACATGCATTTTAGTGAATACATCGTGATAATTTAATTTGTATTATTGAAATTTTATTATTTAACTCATATTTATTATTGAAAAGATTTAAATTTAAATGAGTACAATTGAAAATAAAGAACTGAAATAGCATCAAAATGTTATATCTTTATTACTATAAAAAAATGACTTGCCTCTTTAAGGGAGAACTTCCAATAGAGAAATCTCCAACTGCAAGTAACTTGATCACAAACCTTATTTTATATTTCTTTATCCTCATCTTTAGAGAGAGAAATTTTTAATTTAAATTTGTAAGAGTTGCTATAAAGATTAAATTTAAATTACTTGAAAATATTATAACTTTAGTAATAAAATAAATTTTACAAAAATACAATTGTTTAAGTTGTATTAAATCTAAATTAATTGCATTGATAGACATTGTACATCTTAGTATGGGAGAGATGTTGTCACATACTGTTACATTTAAATAAGTAAAATAATAATTGAAATTAACAAATTAAAAATAGTAATAAGAAAAGAAATTATTGTCGTCCATAATTACAATACCTCAATTTACACCTTAATCTTATATAACTTTAGATAGAAAATCTTTCGGATTAATCACATCATTGGGATTTGGTCGAATTTTCAAACCATCTCATGTGGTTCATCCTTAGGACAAGCTGAAGAAGGAAACCGATCTAAATGAATAAATAGTAAGGATGCATCATTGCCCGGAGTTAGTTGTTAAAACTAGCCGTTATTTAGTTAATTAGTTAGAAAATAAAAGTTGTTTGAACTATTTAATTAATTAGTTAGAAAATTAAAAGTGTTTTAATTTATTTAATTAATTAGTTAGGAAGTTAAAAATTTTTAATTATTTAAAAACATAATAATTTAGGAAAAGATGTTAAAATATAAAATTCATAAGGGAGAAGGGGTAACTTATAGTATAGGGGAAAAAACATAAAAAGACTAAATTAGGAATGGTATAATAATTTGGTAAAATGATAAGCGAGAAGGGTTAAATGACGGAAAAAATAAATAAATAAAAATATAATTTTTAAAATGAATAAGTTATAAAACAAGTAAGGGAGAAGGGGTAAATAATAGTATAGGAAATAATATTAAAATAATGAAGAAGTTAAGAGAAAAATAAGAAAGGACTAATATACAATAAAATAAAAAGAGGGGGGGGGGGGATATATAATTATTATTACAAGGAGCGGAGAGGGAGGAAATCTCTCTCTCTCTCTCTCTCTCTCTCTCTCTCTCTCTCTCTCTCTATATATATATATATATATATATATATATATATATATATATATAATGTAACCAAAAGTATTAAAAAAAAAACATTTATTATGAGGAATAAATGTAATGAATAAAAAATATATAATTTACTTTTACTAGAAGGAAAAAAGGTAATTTTTTCACATGACAAGAAATAGTATTATTCATATTACATTATGTGTAATTCATTCTATATTCCATTTACATGTGATATTTAAAAAAATATATATTTATAACAAGAAATATTTTACTCACAACCATAAGTAAAATATCTCAATATCCATATTAAATAACATAATTTTATAGATACTTTATATAGAGAAAAATAAAGTTATTTAAATTGAAAATTTTCTTATATTTTCACTCTAGTGAGAAAGACTGAGAGAATTCTTATTCCAATAATAGTTTCTTTATAATTCAATGTATGAAGGATATTTGTAAACTTTTCAATGTTTAATATGGATTTGATATGTAATATTTTAGAAAATATTAATAATAAAAATAATAAAATGTATACATATATGAAAAAAATATGAGGGGGCATATTTTAACATTTTAATATGGAGAAAGTAAATTATAAATAAAATATATCAATGTCAACTACATATATATTATACTAGTTGCCTTAATCCACCAAGCGCCTAGAGGGATCAAATCTCTTTTCACTCAAAAATATGTTTGCATCTCAAGAGATTTGATCCCTCTAGGTGTTTGGTAGATCCAAAGTTAAGATGAATCTATGCTGCAGATTGTAAAAAAAAAATTGACTTAAGATTTTTAAATTTAACAATAGATTGAATTTTATAAACTAATATTGAATTAGTTAAATTTTATTTTTGAATATTCTATTATTAATAATATTTTATATTAAAAATTGAATGAGTTACACATTTTCGTCTTTTTAAGAACTAACTAAATTATTTTATCATTGTGAGTATTGAAATATTTTATTAATTAAGTTAGATTGAATATAAATTAACTATCTAAGCAATAGAAAAATATTTATCTTAATTTTACAATCACAATTTTAACCATACTAAACTTTGTAATTTATAAAAATATCTTTGCAATTTTTTTAAAGTAAGTCATTTTACATGCAATTTCATATATAAAAGTTTGATATAAATTCACCAATACATAATCTATAATAAAAATTATTTCATAAAAATAAACATCATGGCAATAATCATCTAATAAACATAAACATCATTTGAGATACACATTCTAAATCACGACCATCATCTAATTATATACACTTCTAGTAGCACATATAAACGTCATTATCTAGCACACAAATCTAATAATCTAGCAAGGAATCATCATCGTGATCGCATCAAATAAAACATAAAGATTGTAATCTAACGTCATTACCACACCCGTCCTAAAATTAATATAAATCTCATGTCAAATAATTGTTATCACGTACACATCTATCTACAAGCACATTAAATGAACATATCTAACATGACCTAACAATATACACATCAACACTAACATATAAATGAAGGAGATAAACATGAACAATATATATATATATATATATATATATATATATATATATATATATATATATATATATATATAACACAAATCTAATAATCTAGCAAGGAATCATCATCGTGATCACATCTAATAAAACATAAAGATTGTAATCTAACATCATTACCACACACGTCCTAAAATTAATATAAATCTCATGTCAAATAATTGTTATCACGTACACATCTATCTACAAGCACATTAAATGAACATATCTAACATGACCTAACAATATACACATCAACACTAACATATAAATGAAGGAGATAAACATAGAAATATATATATATATATATATATATATATATATATATATATATATATATATATATATATATATATATATATATATATATATATTAAGAATTCAAATAACTACATCATGAAGTCAAATAAATGCAATCAAATATTCGATACAATAGTTCTAGTAGTGCCTGCAGCCTAATTTGTAGTAGAAGATGATGGATGCTCAATTACTACCTGATAAAGTACGTTTGTCAAACTCATATGAGGTGGAGGACTAAGAGGTGGCTGGTTTGTATTAGGAGTGTAACAACCTTGGTTAAAAATCCATTTAAAATATATAATAACCAAGGTCATGGGACATGTATTCCAAGTTGATTGTTGGGAAAAACATCCCAGTGGGTGTTCGTTTCGGGTTATTATGGCTAAAGGAAATTGGCAAAGGCATTAAAAAGGAAAAGGGTATTTTTGGCACATTTCTTTATGAAAATCATGGAAATTAGGAGAAAACGGAGGTGAAAGGTAACAAGTTGCATGTGAGGAGGAAAACGAAGGAAATAATGGGAAATGAAGAAAATAAAGGCCTCAGTGATAAAAAGGCTTCTCAAGATCAATTGGCAATATTTTTATCAAGATTTTACTCACACTTATAGCTCTCATTCTATTCGCTCTCTCTCTCTCTCATACTCTTGGATACTTAGAATTTTCTTGGAGAACCCTTAGAGGGTTTGGCATACTTGGTGATTTGGAGCAAGAAAGCGCAAGATGACATCAAGATCAATAGCTACAATGGGTTTTGATTACAAGTACCAAGTTTCATGTATGTTTTCCTCACTAATTTTTGCATGCATGGTGTATGCATGTGGTTTCTTGGTTATGATCTATCACTGGCTTGGAGGATTGCCTGGATTGACAGTGTATTTTCTTAGCCTTTCCATTTCCTGGATAACCATGGTGTTGTCGGTTCATTTTCATTATTTTTTTTCTAGTTGGTTTTCATGGTTCCTTTAGTTGTGGGTTTAGTTATTAGTTCCTGGAGCCTTGGTTGGGAAAATTCTCTGGAGCTCGGTGGAGAGATTTTGGGTTGAGTTACTAGTCCTGGAGCCTTGGTTGGAAAAATGTTATGGAGCCCTAGGTGGGTTGAGTTACTAGTCCTAGATCCTTGGTTGGACAAATGCTCTAGAGCCTAGAAATAGTTGGGGTTGATTTACTAATCCTGTAACCTTGCTTGGAACAAAATCTCCAGAGGTATGAAAAAATTGGGTAGAAGCCAATTTGGTGATGGTTGTGATGTTCGGCTGTGAGGTGTAATCACTGGTTGAGTATTGAGTTGGTTTGGCCTCTGGAAGCCCTAGTTTTGTTTTGATGGATTTGGTTTATGATATCCCACATTCATGCTTGGAATATGGCATAGGGGTGACTCGCTGAAGATAGATTTGGCTCAGCCATCTCTATGGCCAGGTGGAACGTGGAATTCCAAAACTTGGTTGCATTTTTCTTATGGCCATAAGAGATCTTTTCCCATTGTATTGATGGGTAAATATGCATGTTATTCTATGGATTATATTTTTTTTATGTGTTGGTTATTTATGGTTCTTATATGTTGGTTATGACTGAGTTTTATGATGGTGATGAAGTATGGAACTCATCATGTTTTGATTTGTAATTGAATGGAAAAATTATCTATGCCTAAATAGACTATAATGCAGTTAATGTGATGTATCATCAATGATTCTTAGTTATTTTCAGAAAAGTATGAGACCCTTATGCTCAAATATGTTATTTAAACCTGTAAATTGCATTGATGCCAAGTTTTTGAGAGAATTCCAATCCCGGTTGGGGATGTTTAGGCCTACTCCTAAAGTTAGTTTTTGGTTTATTAGTCTTTTCCTCATATTTTTAATGGATTATAGAAGTTAGAGAAAGTTCTGGGTAGTGGCCGAAACTCTATGCTTGAAAAGTGCCTTAAATCGCGTGGACTCTGGCACATGTTTGTTGGAAATAGTCTCTAGACGAAGGCATGTAAGCTTGTGCATTCCTCCAGAGCCTCCAAGACATAGGAATGTGAGCTTGTGCATGCATCCATAGCTTAAGTGGATTAACAATTAATGGGACCTAGGGGCGGGAAACCTGAGTGGTTGGGATGGCTCCTAGGAGTGTTTTTGTTGATGTGGAAGGTATGTTTGATGTATTTTTGTCAATTCCACTTCCTTAAGGTCACCTGGGACATTTAATCATATCATAGTAGCCTCTTGTCGCATGTTTACCCCGGTTGGTTGGTTGCTTTGGTAGATGTGGGAGGAGGTTGTTATAGAGTGGTATCATAGCATGGTTCACCTCTTGGACTAGATGGGAGGTATGTGTTGGTCATACATTCGTGTCATTTTCACGTGTGTTAATAATCCTTGTGGTATATACGCTTGTTTCATATGCATAGTGTCGGTCATGGTTGTAGTGATGTTGCCATGTAAAAGAGGATGTTTTTGTTGTGAAGTGTGTCATCGTGAGTGTATGATTGGTTATGCATTGCTAGGTGTTTTTCATGTACACATTTCCATTGCATATGTCTTCCTTATGCTTGCAGTATATGTGTTTGTTTCATATGCATGGTGGTGGTCATTGTTGTGGTTGTGTTGCCATTTGGAAGTGATGGTGTTTTTTGTTGGATGTGATCATCATGAGTGCATGTCGGTTATGCATTTGTTATGCATGTCAATGTATATATATTGTTATGCATGCATTTTAATGGTTAAGGTTGTTGTCCTTGAGGTCATTGTAGTAATTTTAGGTCATCTTGATGTTTTGGTATGTTATCATGCCGATGTGTTGGTTGAGATAGCACATGAGATGCAGATCATGAAAGTGAAGTTGTGGCACTAGACTTCGGAGTAAGAGAATATCATCATACAAGTATTGTATGTTTGGCATGCAGGTATGTTGGTTAATGATTATTATAATCATTAGGGTTATATACATGTTTTTCATCTTATTTTTGTTGCAATTATTTACGATGATAAATGCTAGATGATCAGTTTAGTTATATGCATTATGGTTATGTGTATACCTTTCATTCTATTGATGTTATTGTCACATAGATGATAGATGTTAGTCAAATAGTGTGTTCATATGTACGTGTGTTGGTTAGTAATGCATGGTATTAACTTGATGACTATGTTATATGTTTTTTATTATTATGTTATATGATTAACTAGTTTTTGATGATTATGTTATATGATTAATTTGTTGTTGTTATATGATAATCAACTTGATTATTAAGGTTATTGCATTGAAATCTTGATATTATATGTATCATGTTAATTTGGATTGGCCTATGTGAATGGTTAGGGTTATTAAATTGATGTATGAGTCGACATATTTGTGATATTGTGTCGTACTAATTTGGATTGACTATGTAGATGTGATTGTTATGCATGAATGAAAATTGTTTGAGAGTTTATGACGCGAACATGTTATCTAGTTACTGTTATGGATATCATGACCTTATTTACGTTTGATTCAATATGTTGAGAAGTTGTATTGTGTTAATTATATTGTTTGTGCAGAAAAGATAGCCTCCCCTGACATACATCAAGGTATGAGGCTGCTTATGTTCTTTACATAATGCTTAATTGTTTGATTGTGTCATCTATCTGGTGTTGAGTGTTTGGTGTCTATTATCTTGTCTAGTTGATTTATCTAACATGGTATGTTTATAGGTTGTTTGAATGTTGAGTAATCGTATGATATGAGTATGAGTCTCTAATTTCATGAAGTGATGATCTTGTTTTAAGATGATTTTTCTAACATATGTGTTGAGATAGCCGGTATATACTTGAGTGTAAGTAGGTGATAGTTCCATCATTGTGTATTATGACCAATGAATGTGAGTTGATTTTTGATTATGACATGGTTGTTAGTATTTGTAAAAGTTGATTTTGAATTGATAGATATGTTTTCCATATTTTTGGTACATATGGCTGACATGTGTGTTCAGTTACAGGTCAACATGGTTGGCACAACAAGATAAGGTAACTCGCATGTTGTTATGTTTATTTATGCACTGAAAGTTATGTGTTTATGGAAGTATGATGCAGGGGCTTGAATGGAAAAAGAAACTGTTATGAAATCTTGAAGAAGGCTCACGTTGAGATTTCCTTGGGAACCATGAATATTGATTCATGGCGTTTGTTACTAAGTCTTGTTATTTTGATCTCTTGTGATTTGTTGCACTTGATTTGCAGTCTTTATTATGTCTAGTACAGGGCCTTGCCACTTTGTTTGTGGTGTTTTATTGTTGTTGGTTTTCATGGTTTTATTCTAGTTTGTTTCTTGTTATTTCCTTTTGTTTTGAGAATATTTGGAATTGGTTGGGAAAGAGAAAATTTAACGAAGCCTAGGAAGGGTAGAATGAAACCCAACAGGTAATGTAAGACCCAGATGAATCTTGATGCATGTATAAGGGAAGTTTAATGTAAGAATATGACAATCAGTTGAATTGGTTGAGTCCATTGAGGTGAATGGACGATAGCGGAGCAGTCATGAGAAAGGTAACATGAAAGTTAAAGTGAATGGATGTAAGGTGTTAGATGCCTTGACTATGTTGGGAATGGTTGTTCTCAAAATTGTGCATGTTGTGCATGAATAAAGGAAGTTCACTTTACCTTTAACTTATGTTATTTGGTGATTATGTTGGATCATGATTACTTTATGTTGATGTATACATATATGTATGTACACATGCCTTTTATTGACAAGGTCGTTAGGATTGTTTTGTACTAGTGCTCACATGTATATATATGTATGTATGAAGTTGTATGATTGAGTGGTTAGGGATCATAATAGTTTCATGTCGATGTTTATATGTATATATGTATCTATATCACTGTATGACAAGGTCATCTGAATTCATTCTCTTGGAGGAATGATTTCTTATGCAAGTGAATGAAATGAATATTTTCTTGGCTTATGAGGAATCAAGTGGGAAGAATAACCCTGGAAGATATACAAGGTCAGTATCATGTGGAAATGAATTATATTATATGATTATACTATTTCTATGTTTAAGTTATGAACAGGTTATGCTGAGGGATACATTAGAGGAAGCAAAGCAGTGTGCTTTGCAGCATGCTAGTACAAGCATGGATAAGACACTAGAATCAAGGTTTCATTTGGGGCCAGTGTGTGGTGTATGGATGTGTAGCAATACTATTGTGTATATGTTGTGCATGTTTTATATTCAATGATTGTACCTATGGTGATGTATACATGTAAGATATGTAGTATTGTGTACATATGATATTGTATGCCTGTTGTATATATGGTGTTGTGTGTATATTGCATATTCAGTGCTAGGTATATATGGTGTTATGTAGATGTTGGATATGTGGTGTTGTGCACATACCGTATTGTGCACATGTTGGATATGTGGTGTTGTGTGCATATGGTGTTGTGCCAATGTTGGATATGTGGTGCTGTGTACATATGGTGCTATGTACATGTTTTATATGCAATTTTATGTACATATGGTGTTGTATGTTTGTTGTACATATGGTGCTATGTACATATGGTCTTTTGTGCATGACTGCATATCTGGTGTTGTGTGCATGTGGTGTTGTGTACATGTTTTACATGTGGTGCCATGTGCAAGTGGTGTCATGTGCATGGCGTGCATTTGGCATTGTGTACATGTGGTGTCATGTACATGTCGTGCATATGGTGTTTTATACATGTGGTATTGTGTACACATTATACAGGTGGTGTAGTGTACATTTGGCGTTGTGTACACATTGTGCACGTGGTGTCATGTACATGTGATGTTGTGAACATGTTGTGTAGGTAGTGTTGTGTATAGCTCGTACTGTGTGCATTGTGTGCATATGGTACTCATATACATGTGGTATTCTATGCATTTCATACATGCTATGTTGTGGGCATGAGGTACTATGTATGTGCATGGTGTAGTCAAAGTAGCATAACATGTGTATTCATTATGTTGTACTATGTATATGTATGTGTATTTTTTTGTGTTGAACACCAGGTGTAGGTGTATGTGTTTCATGTCAGTGTAGGCATATGTATTGTGTTGTATTGTACACTAGGTGTACGTGTATGTGTCGTATGTTGGTGTGGGTGTGTGTATTGTATGGTTTTGTATGTCGTATGTAGGTGTATATGTAGTGATGTGCATTGTGTGTATGTGTACATGATTGAAGAGAAGAAAAGGAATTAGGTGCTTTCCATGTGCGGAAACCAATCTAATGTGCATACAGGAATAACAAAGGTAGAGGTAAGGAACAATGAAGGATAAGTATCAATATTTTATTTCAATTCTTTTATGCATGTGATGTACGATTATGACTTATGTTGGTTACATGTAATTTATTATTATGGTTTATGATGATTGCATGTGATTAATGATTCTGACCTATGATGGTTGTGTTTTGAGCTAACTAGATGTGATATTTTTATACATGATGATTTTATCAAACAGCTAGTATGAATTGTGTGATAGGAAGTAAACAGAATTGAAAGTGTACCTTATTGACGAGCTACCAATGACGTATGATTTGAATCTATTTCAATTTATTTTAAATCTAATGGAAATTATGTGCTTAGTATAGGAAATCATGCAATGCCTTGTCTGGGATGGTTGAAATTGAATGTAAGAATTAGCAGTAGCAGAAAAGGAATTGGAACATGCAACAATATGCAGTTAAAGCACTTCAAGAGTAGGACCATTATGGGACACTAGTACTAAATAATTTCCATTGATTTATATGAGCATGCTATGACCGATATGATGGGTTTGAGGCAGGGATATGCCTTGGTTTTTGTATCTTCTAATGTGAGGAAGCCTCGCCAAGGGATGGACTGCTCGGGATGGGGGTGCCAGTGAAACTTGGAAGGTGTGTGACTGCATGGAAGGGGATGAGCAGATTTCCCGAGGGACTATGTAGCAGAGAACGAAAGTTCAGGGATGGATTTTTTTTGGTCATTGGCATTTCCAAATGGAATCAGATGCACATTGGGAGTGTGCCCTGGAACAATGAGTCGGTAGTTGTTCATTGAGAGGACAAGTGGCGCAAGATTGAAGCGTTGGACATTGGATGTCAACTTTGACTTTGGCAGTGGATTCTAGACTTCCTAGGAAGGAGGTGAATCCTGGTAATACCTTGAGGGTGGAGGTGCAAGCCTTTGGATTCCCTTGTTGTTGATACGAGCATCGTATCCTTTTATTTGTTGGCTGAGAAAATGTGCATATATGTATATGTGTGTATCATTGTAAATATTTTATCAAGCAAGATTTATAAAGCTCCATAGAGAGTATGATTATATTTTGCTTGATGAAAATGTGGTTGTTATTGTAAATACCATAATAAGTTGTGTTATAAAGCTCCATTAAATGGTATGTTTGTCATGTTTTCAGTAGTGGTCACTGTAAATACTACAACGAGCTTTGTTATAAATATCCATAGGGAATATTTTTTTTTTAGTAGTTTATTGGTTTTTAAGTGTCATTGAACACAAAAGTAGGTGCTCCCCCAAGGGGGAGGGTTCTGTAACAAACCTGGTTAAAAATCCATGTAAAATATATAGTAACCAAGGTCATGGGACACGTATTCCAAGCTGAATGTTGGGAAAAAATCCTAGTGGGTGTTCATTTCAGTTTATTATGGCTAAAGGAAATTGGCAAAGGAAATGGATAAAGCATTAAATAGAAAAAAATTATTTATGAAAATAATGGAAATTCAGAGAAAAGGGAGGTGAAAGGTCACAGGTTGCATGTGAGGAGGAAAATGAAGGAAAATAATGGAAAATGAAGAAAATAGAGGCCTCATTGATAAAAAGGCTTTTGAGGATCAATTGGAAATATTTTGCTCAAAAGTTTTCTCCCACGTATGGATCTCATTATATTCTCTCTCTCTCTCTCATACTCTTAGATACATAGATTTATATTGGATCACTCTTGGAGGGTGTGGCATACTTGGTGATTTGGAGCAAGAAGGCAAAGGAAGAGTAGGAAAGCGTAAGAAGACAACAAGATCAGTATCTACAGTGGGTTTTGATTGTAGGTATCAAGTTTCATGTATGCTTTCCTCACTAGTTTTGGCATGCATGGTGTATGCATGTGGTTTCTTGGTCATGATATATCATTGGCATGGAGGATTGCATAGATTGATAGTGTATTTTCCTAGCCTTGCCATTTCTTAGATAGCCATGGTGTTATGGTTTCATTTTCATTGTTTGTTTTCTAGTTGGTTATCATGATTCCTTTAGTTGTAGATTGTATTATTAGTTCCTAGAGCCTTAGTTGGAAAAAGCTCTGGAGCCCGACAAACAGCTATTGGGTTGAGTTACTAGTCCTGGAGCCTTGGTTGGACAAATGCTCTGGAGCCTGGAAACAATTGGGTTTGAGTTACTAGTCCTGGAGCCTTGGTTGGAAAAAATTCTCTAGAGCCCTAGACATCTTGGGTAGAGACCAATCTGGAGATGTTTGTGATGCCTGACCATGAGGTGGAAGCATTGGTTGAGGGTTGAGGTGGTTTAGCCTCTGGAAGCCCTGGTTTGGCTTTGATGGATTTGGTTTATGAGATCCCACATTCATTCTTGTAAATGGCATGGGGGTGACTGGTTGAATAAATATTTGGCTCAACCATGTCTATGGTTGGGTGGAATGTGGAACTCCTAGACTTGGTTGCATTTTTCTTATGGAAATAAGAGCTCTTTTCCCCTTGTATTGATGGGTGAATATTTTTATTATTTTATGGATTATATGGTTGTTATTTGCTGGTTATTTATGTTTCTTATATGTTGGTTATGACTGATTTTTATGATGGTGATGAAGTATGAATCTCATCATGCTTTGATTCATAATTGAATGAAAAATGTATATATTCCTAAATAGACTATAATGCAGTTAATGTGATGTAGAAACAATTGTTCTTAGTGATTCTATGATAATTATGAGACCCCTATGCTCATATATGTTATTTAAAATTGTAGATTGCATTGATGCCAAGCGTTTGATAGAATGCCAGTCTCGGTTGGGGATGGTCGGGCCTAATCCTGAAGTTATTTTTTGGTTTATTAGTCTTCTCCTCATGTGTTCAATGGATTCCAAAAGTTATAACAAGTTTTGGATAATGGATAGAATTATGGGCATAAAAGTTCCTTAAATCTTGTGTACTCTGGCGTAGGTATGCTACAAATAGTCCCTGGATGCGGGCACGTGTGCTTTTGCATGTGTCCAGAGCCTCCTGGACGTAAGCATGTAGGATTTTTCATGCTTCCAAAGCTTAAAGGGGTTAAAAAATTAGTGGGACCTAGGGGCAGCATGCTTGAGTGGTTTGAATGGCTCATAGGAGTGTTTTTTCTAATGTGGAAGGTATGTTTGATGTGTTTTCGTCGATTCCACTTCCTTAAGGTCACCTAGGAGGTTGAATCATATCATAATATCCTTTTGTCGCACGTTTACCATGATTGGATGATTACTTGGGTATATGTGGGAGTAGGGTGTTACAATAAGGTGGTTGGTTTGTAGGAGAAAGTGGTCAATTTAATTTATCAAAAGAAACATATGGCACATCCTCTAGCTCTATCATTTTATCATCATCAGGAGACTCGCCATCCAGAGACTGATGAGCAGCTGTACTACCAAAAGGATCATTGAAATCCTGATGGCCATGATCTAATGGGGTGGCACCACTAGAAGCATCATCATCACCATCCTCATCAGCATGATCATGATCATCACACTCATCATTATCACCCTCATAATCATCATGACCACCCACATCTGATGGATGTGCTTCTGCATAATGCCCTGCAACCCTCATAACTTCTAGTAAATTAATAGATCTAATGGAATGCCACATAAGAGACATCAAATCCCATAGAGAGTCCCTATAAATATCCATGAACATCGGATCTGCACTAATATCTCAAGGCCTCACATAGCGGACTCCCTATCGAACCAAAACTCTAGCTAATCTATCACAATATTCCATCTGAGATCGCATAGCAGTCATCCTCCGCCAGACGCCCATTCCCCCCTGAGGATGTGCCTCACCCTCTTGGGCCTCGCCCATCTCCTCATCTCCTTCATCCGGTGGTGGGGGAGGAGGCATGTCCCCATCATATGATTCAATGTCTGCAAAATATATAGTACACAAAAAAAATAGAAAATTTCATTAAAAAATTTAATAAAACAAGTTAAAGAACGTGCTAGAATAAATTTTATTATAATTCGTTGAAACAAGAAAATGAAACTAGATTAATTTAAAGAAAACACTAATGTTACCTCTATCATTAGGAGGCTCAACCACTATGAAGAAGATGTTGGGACACCCTCTCCAATCAATCCCCGTGTACGGATACCCCAACATGACAAATGCATGGTCATCCACATTGGCCAGTAGTGTGAGTTCCTCATCTGAAATCTTGGCTAGAAACTCCTGCATGCCCTTCTTGGGCATCATTTACCCCCACATGCACATCTGGGCCTCAGTGATCGTCCTAGGATGGTGACGATCAAATTTGGGCCTCATCTCCAGAAACCTCTCAAAGAATAAACAAAAAGGCTAGGAAGCAAAAGGTAAGGTCTCCCTCCCCTGTCTCGAGAACACAAGACATCTATATAAAGTTGTGAAAAACTACCTCAAAAGAATGGCAAACCATCTAATGCAACATGGCACCTGTTAAAAGAAAAAACATAATATTAAATATGGTAACTAATGCACTTCCCATCACCACAATAATGTGCAATGGTTTTGACTAATAATGAGAGCCACCTAGCCTCCTATATAGAAAAAGAATAAATTTTTAGTTTTCCACCATGGACCTAAAAATGTGATGGATGAACCGCATGAGACCTGACATATCTTTGAGTGTATGCAAGCTAACTCTCATTTGAAACACCATGGAGGACATTAGGGAACTGGGGAAAATCCTCCCCTCTCCTGATAGGTTAGTGTTAAATGATATGTCCTCCTCAGTGGGCCTATACCACAACTCAGGATTGACACGAAAAGTCTATTGCTAGACATTCCATCAATGAATCTGATGCACCAATAACAAAAAGTGAACCTTCAAGTATGTACCCTCCTTATAGTACTTCAGGAGGCCTACATTCCTCAAGAGTTCTTAGGTCACTGGATTAATAGGGTGAGGGTATAAATCCCTCTCCCTCTCTCGCACATGCCATGGTTGGACCATATTATATGGGTCCACCTGCTGCTCCTGCTCATGTTGTTGCTCCCTATGCTAACGTCTATGCTACATGATTGACATATAAAATACATCAACCTCATACATAAAATACATTTTTTAATTAAATTAAACATGTATTTATAAATACAGAAACATAACTTTCAATTAAAAAAAAAATTATTGGTGCCCTAAAAACACAGTGATGCACCGACACTAGTTCGCTTCAACTATAATCGCATGGTAACTGTGTGCACATAGGTATGACGCACTGCAGGTGTTTCAAAATTTTAAATTTTCATAGCGGCGTTGCATAATTGTGCAACGGTGCGCACGTATAACCGGTTGGCACTGGTATGGAATGTTCAGGTTATCGAACACACCAAGCTATAGGAATATTTTTAAATATTTATTTGCATTGTGTTTCATAAATATAAATGCACCAGGAGTGGCGCACCGAAACACAACTTGTCATGTATTTCCTAATGCGTTTATATTTTAAAAACTCACCACCACATTGGCAATGGCAGTGTGTTATGTCCACGCACTAAAACACAGTGTACCGTGTAAATTTACAAGGCTTACCACTCCCGATTAGAGCCGAACATATCGAGCTCACCGCAAGTTGAAAAAAACTTGATAAAACAATGAGAAATTAAACCTAATTTGTAATTATAAAATGCTAAAAATTTAAATTAGAAAAATAACATAGAGATTACCTATACATTTGGTTGTTGGGGAGGCATTGTGGACATGTAATGGAGAAAAATAAATTTTCACACCATTTGAAAAAATTTGAAACTCAAACAATGAGCATGGTATTGAAAGGTGGTGAGCAAGATAAGCACCGAAACTAGGGTGCTTCCATGTGGAAAGAGTGGCACTGGTACTTTATGGCTCTCTTTCATTGTAGATGGTACAAAGGAAAATTATGATTGCCAAGGTTTTTTTTATTTAACCCTCCTCCAGCACATTTCACGAAGCACACCATAGTGGGCTATATCAAAAAGCATCATGCTTATTTTAAAATTTAAATTATCACTGTGCTTTATTGAGATACCACAAGGCTTTACCTTATTGGTAATGCACTGATGATGTGGTTTTACAATAGCACCGATTTTTTTTTATAAATTAGAAACCATCTATCGATACGCTTTATAAGATGCCCTGGGGTGTTGTTATACATTTACCGCACTGGGACATCATTTTCGAATAGCACCGGTATGTTTTACTATATGAAGGATTATGGTGCTAGCAAATATTAAATCATTGATACGTTTGGGTATTTAGCACACCACTATTTTTTATTTTTCAAGAAAAACAATATTCGGTGCACCTTGTTATATGCAGCTCTGGTGTGTGTATGGATAATAAAGCAGTAGTGCACTTCAATAATTTAAACGCACCATCAAAGAAACATCTGCTAAAACATCTTCCCGTCGATCTTCGCTAGTGACCTCCACTAAAAATGGATTTTTGGGCTATTTTTATAGGGGCCTCTGCAAAATCCTCTGCTAGAAGGCCTTTTCCTTGTAGTGACACCCACTTGATTTCATTAAGATAAGACATTATATCATTTCAATATTCATGTTTCTCATTTTGTACCTTGCCCGGAAGTGGTTTCATCTTCCAATGGAGGATGATGAAGTTTAGGTATTGGCTCTTTATTCCCTTTGTATGTCCAAGGTCATGAACCCAATTGGCTACCTTCACTTGGATTTATGAATCATAATAATCTTTTCAATCGCTAGTGGTTAAATATTCAAATTGGAAAATTTCCTCACAAATTTCAGGGGGAGTAACAGAGTGGAAGATAGTTATGGCATCTTGGGATTGAGCTTGGGCATGTGGCTTGACTTGAGGGCCCCTTCCCCCAGTCCCTCAGTGGAAATACATTCACTAGCATGGAATAACACACTGAATAAGAATTAACAAGGCTATATTTTTTACCCACAACACCCCAAGACCAGAAGGATTCATACTGAGAAAACTAGACAAAGGCATAACCTAGGGGGTTCTAGGTTTCTAGAATGTTATGTGGAATTATGAACTATGGATAAAACACATTCCGTAAATGTGGTGTTATGCATTTAGAACAACATATCAAAGACTCTGCAAACACTTTATCTAAGAGTAAATAGACACACAAAATGATAGAGGAACCTACTTGTGATCCAAGCACTTCCTATTCTCCTTCTACCAATTTTGTTGTAGCTTCCAATCTAACTTAAATCACCAGACTAGTTCCTACAAGTATAAATACTAAATAGAAAAGATATTGTAATATACAGATGCCTATTTATCTTAATCAGCTAAATCGATTGAACATGAAACATATATATCAGTTAAGAAACCATCATATGAGAAGTAGAAACATAAACATATACATATGTGGGAAAATGAACAACAATATTTATTAATAAGTAGAAGGGGGAGGTTAAAACCAATGATTAATTTGATGTCACAAGCTCCAGCATCATCCCAGACTCACTAGAATAAACATCTCACCAGCAGCATATCACTCTTATCACACACTCAAATGAGAATCCAACAACATTTCTTTACCAAATTTCTTCCCTCCCTCGCACTAGGATTTGTGCTTAAATTATAGGGAAACTAAAGGTAGTTTCTCAGTCAATGACTTTATAATAATAGGAAAGGCATGTTCCCAATTTCAAAGGTGTTAGATGGACACATGGATTCAAATTTTGACACATATGGACTCTTCTAGAAGGCACTGGCCATGTGGAGATTCCGGAACAGTGAGAATTTTGCTCCCATTTGACCAACGCACTCTTAAATGTCAGGAAGTGCTTTGTAGAACACCCATGAATTGAGGGAGCTGTATATGCAAAGCAGTTAGTCCCTTGAGAGGTTGCATTGGTGAGCTCATAGGTGATATAACATATAATTCAAACCTTGGAAACCTTGCAATGTAATTCATGAATGGTTTGTTCTTATCTTAGGGCATATAGCAACTGAAATGATAGGGGATGATAGGCCCTATTTCATTGGTCTTGGGGATGATGTCCAGTTTAACCAGGTCATTTGGAATGATGCTCAAATTGACCTATAACAGCTCCCCCCTAAAGCATGAAATGAGAATAATAGCAATATTTTTTGAATGAGATGCTTTACGATGTGATGGGCTAGAATTGAAGTGGAGTGGCAACCTACATCAATCTTAAAATACATTACATCATGATATATCCTCTTCATCACGAATTTCTAAGGGAGGAATTCCCATGCTTAGCACATAAACTATCTTATAACATGTACATAGTGGAGAAATTCGTCTACATTGGAATGTTGTCCAATACAGACATGCCTACAGATATAGGCCCATGTTCGGATGACGATCTATATGTAAGGTCACCGTACAGATGATGTGTACAAAAATCCTGAAATCACAGTCTGGATGTCTAAAACCAGATCCGGGGTCTTCTTATCTCGTTCACTCGATCGTTCGGGTACAAGTCTAGCCATGTGAATATATGATTTGTATTCGAACATAGTAAGGCATCGTTTGATTACCAGCCAATGATATGAGTTGTTAAAAAATGTGAGAGAACCACCATTAATGTTAATGGCTCTCAAGGTACTGCAATACATTTCGTAAGGCGTGAACGAATGATTTGATGTCGAACGACAAAAAAAATATTTCGGTCAAAAATTCTAGAAGCAAGGATCTTGTTGATGCTGTAATAAGCCTCATGGTACTGGAAGATGATGTTTCTAAGTGAACTTCCTAGATGATGATTTGATGTTGACACAAAGCCAATTTATCACGAAATGAGAGTTACTGATTTCGGAGACAAAATGTGACTTGATATAGCAATGTGTAGGGATGACTATCATGAGAATGAAGTTTTATCAGTATTGCAGAAGGATGAGTATTCACTGGATAAATTCTCTTAAACATATCGGCGACACTAAGATGAGTTGGAAGCATTGACCCAAAACTGAAGTGAAGGTATGATGAACCATAGGTATGAATGAACCATCAATAATATTTCCCAACCCAAACAGTCATGATGATGGAGTCAAGTGTCATGTTAAAGAGCAACCTGCTACCATAAAATTTCTGTTCACTTTCCCAAATTTTCCTTGGTCATTTGTCGACTAGTATCTCCTTATTTTTTAACAAGCTTGAGGAGGATAACATATGCTCGATCTGTAATTCAACCCTTCAGGTGAATAATGTATCGCTAGTTAATAATTTAACGAGTCTAGCGATGAATACAACTCAATTCTTTCCATGATCGACAAGCTCGTCGCTATTTTATGTTTTAACGAACCTAACAACAATGACAACCCGGTCTGTTTTCATATTTAGAGAGCTTAAAAAAGAGGACAAAAGAAAAATCCATAAGTACTTTTTCATAAATTTGTCGCTCAGATTTGAAAAAAGTGTAAAATAATATCTGAGAGAACCTCCTAGCCATGTTTGACTAAGGCATTCCTTTTTCGTAAATAATCCATCTCAATCCGGAAAAGGGTTAAACTTATACTGAGTAGATATCAATTCATTTACTTTTAAAATCTCAAAAAGACCATTGCTCAAAAATATTTTCACATTATCGGAGTCTGAAAAGAGCTAAAAGAAGACTCTAGGGGTTCCTTTTTCACTGTTATCGAAGCTTGAAAAAGAGAGAAAAGTGCGCTTCAAGTCCTTTTTCATTTTTATCAAAGCTCAAAAAATAAGGATAAAATTATGCTTTGTGGTCAAATCATTCTTGAAATAAATGTGCACGACTAATCTGCTCATCAGTTGCAAACCATTTGAAATTTACCGTTTGCATTTTGGAGCTCTGAACCTGTTTTTTTCCTCGAACTTCAGCTATTGATTACGATCGATTTTGTGGACGGTTTTCATTGTCATTTGTTCCAGGTTGGTGCCATGAACCTCCTCTTTATTTCAGTAGTCATTTCATTTCAATTTTTTAGGGATTTAGGCCCCTTAGGGTAAATTATTTTTCTAGAGAGGGAAACAAACCCTTGGGCATCAAAAAATACATTTTAATGCACTCAAAATGAATCCTAGGTGCATATGCAATGCACTGTCTATTGAACAAGACTACGGTGGGCGCAATTCACATTTTTTATTCTTGCATTGTACCCAAATTTTGCCTAATTTTTTGCATGAAAATGAGTCTAATGAGTCTTATGGTTATGTTTCAGGGATTCATCGAACTAGAATGACAATTACTTGGAGAGAAAGATAGCATGAAGAACAAAATATGATTTCCCTTAATGATCCGGGTACTGTAAGAGCCCTAAGAGATTGTGGGTTATTAAAGTACTTTTGCTTATAAGGTATGAGGAAACAAATAGAACTGTTGGAGTTCCTTGTTCGTGCATGGGATCCGACAATTGAGGCATTTCACATTACAAAAAAAGTGGTTCCTATTACAGTGGAGGACATATATTTTTTGATAGGCTTGTCGAGGAGAGGCTTACCAATTTCTCTCTCAGGGTCTTCGCTCGGAGGAGAGGCAGTGAGAGACTATATTTTACAGTATGTCTACCCAGGGGAAAATCCTAGCAAGGATGGGAAAATAAACATCTGTGATGTTCGTGATTTGCCTTTGATAACCATCCTATTCACAATCGCAAATCTTGCTGGTACTGTGACACTACATATAGCGAACAGATCTTATATGCAGTATGCGCTAGAGTGCATGGAACCAACAATTTTCAATTACGCTGAAGTTGTACTCTCTCAAATGAAAGAACAACTGAACAAGGTAAAGGGAGGAAGGAAGAAAAAATTTAGTTATGGTTCGATCCTCATTTCTTTTGCCTTAGAGCGGATTCCACTGATGCAGCCTTAGCATGTGATGCTAGGTGTGTCTAACCCTAGAGATCCTAGGATGTAGAGATGAGTAGAACTGATGGCTAGACATGCAGGCCAGTCATCCATCGTGTTCTTGATTGCATTATTTTTCCTAGTTTAGGAAACATATTATCACCATCTATGAGTATTCATATGAAGGCGTCGATTTCTGAGGAGATCCATACTTAGCTTTACTAGAAGGCACTTAGTGAGGTGCAATCGGTAAGAATTTTTTGACCATGTTTTTTTATTTTTCTAAGGTTTAAACATGTTTCTTTTATTTTGATGTTTTCCCAAGACTAAACCAAAGATTTAATGTAATGTAGATGTGGGTTGAATTCAACCAGTGGAAGAACCAGAGCATGGAGTGGATGAGCCAACAGAGAGGGTTGTCGGGAGAGCAGTCCTTCAAGATTTAGACATGGCTAAGACACTTGTTGAGCTTTGGCAACACATAGAGGGGTTGATCTTCGAGATTCCAAATTTTTGGATCGAAGAGTTACCCATGTGACTACAGCGTCACACTATTGGAATTCCTAACCGCTGGATTTGGTTACTGCGTAGGATAGCTAGAATGATAGCATGTTACCATGAGAATCACTAGTTTACTTTTGACATGTTGTATACATTTTGAGGTTAGCTGACCAAAGTGTCTTGGGAACAAATTTTTGTAAAAGCCTATAACTATCTATCTATTTGATTTCAATTTTTTCCTATGTTTATTGCACAATCCTATTCAATTATGTGAATGTATCTTTACATGTGTTGAAAATTTTTGTTTATAACATAATTTGCTAAATAATCAGTCAATGTGTTCAAGTTTCTAGAAATGTGTTGATATTGAATAAAATCAAAGTGCCTCTCCAAAAGTCGAACTCTTAGGAACATACGATGCAATGTTGGATTTCTAACAGTATAAACACTAGTAAGTTGTAATACCACAAGTTGTGATTCTAATCTTATGATGATGCGGTTAATACCAAATGAAATGGCATCAGAGAGAAGTTCGATCAACGTGCTATACTCAGCGTTATTGTTTGTCAATCTACCGATACAAATCCCTTGAAACCTCACTAACTCATCACTCGAAGCAAAAATGGCCGACGCTACAGAGGATAGATTCTACATACTATGACTAGCACCATCAACATACCCAAGAAATGGTTCCAAACATTTAGACATCTGCGATGAAATGTAAAGCGGATTACTAACATCAAGAAAACTTGAAAAAAAACTAAGACAATGAATGCAAATCAACAACATATATATACAATATAATACAAAAAATTACCACACTCATGATTAAGCATATTAATTTTTTAGATACAACCCATTTCGGAGCTACGCCAACGGAATTTCATCGTAATTTACCAACTCATAGGCACCCTTAGCAAGAAATCTTTTGACAATATAGGGGCCATGCCATAATGGCTCAAATTTCCCTGTACCTATTGCATCAGCTTCTTGATCATAAAGAAAGACCAAGTCACCCTCTGAGAAAATGCGAAGCTGGACATGCTTGTCGTATTCTGCCTTTATACGTCTCTTATGCACTTCGTTGGCCAATTGGGCTTCACGACGCTTTTCATCAAGATCGATGAGGTTAAAAATATGTGCTTCTTCATGTGAGGTGTTAGGTAAAAAGTCGATTGTGAGTTTTAACGATAGTATTTCACATTGGATTGGCAAGATAGCTTCCAAACCATACACCAATTGAAAGGGGGTAAATCTGGTTGCGTTTCTCACCGAGGTTCAGTACACCCACAAGGACGACTATAGGATTAAATGCCAATTTCGTTTATGAACTCCTATCATTCATTGAATCATTTGTTTAAGAATTTTGTTAATAGCCTCAACTTGTCCATTTGATTGTGGATAATAAGGAGTAGAACTCTCATGTGAAAGTCCTAATTTGGTAGTCAATTCAGTCATCATATTATTACAAAAATGCTTACCATGATTTGTGACTATATCCTGTGGGACCCCAAACTGTGAAATGACATGATTAAAGAAAAACAATGTAGAACTCCTATAGGATTAAATGCCAATTTCGTTTATGAACTCCTATCATTCATTGAAGCATTCTTTTAAGAATTTTGTTAATAGCCTCAACTTGTCCATTTGATTGTGGATAATAAGGAGTAGAACTCTCATGTGAAAGTCCTAATTTGGTAGTCAATTCAGTCATCATATTATTACAAAAATTCTTACCATGAATTGTGAATATATCCTGTGGGACCCCAAACTGTGAAATGACATGATTAAAGAAAAACAATGTAGTTGTTTGTCCTATGTTGTTGAATGTAGGCATTGATTCGACCCACTTGGTAAAATAGTCTACTGCGGCAATAATATAACCATGCCCCCCAGATGAATGAGGGTTACAGGTCATGAAGTCAATTCCCCATTTCGAAAATGGTCCCACAGAGACAACAAGATGCATTGGCGCTAGCAGTTTGCGGAGTTTATGTTCAAATATCTGGCATGCATGACAACTTCTGACTGTAAGAATGCAGTCATGAAATATGGTAGGCCAAAAGTAACCGGTGCAGAGTATCTTCTGTGCAATAGCGTATCCAGAAAAGTGTCCACCATAAGCCCCAACATGACAATCATTTAAAACCTTTTCGGCCTCCTCATGAGTGAGGCACCTTCTTAAAATTGTATTGACACCACAGTGATAAAGTGTATTGCCAATGATCAGATAATATTTGGCTTGGTATCGAATACGTCGCTGGTCAGAGTGAGAGGTATCAGGCCAAAAATTCTGGGTCTGGAGATAAATGATAAAATCCCCATACCAAGGATTAGATGATCCAATCAGAAATAGAGACTCGTTAGGAATTGATGGTTTCGACGTAGTAGCAGTACTATCAGAGGGAAGGTCACAAAGAAGCTCAGCCAAAACTAAAGACTTATTTGACTTGGATTTGATGAATTCCAAATCAAATTCCTGCAAAATGACAATCCATTTTGAATACTTTCCCCCCGGCATTTGATGTGATAAGATGTAAGTAATGGGGTTGCAATCCTAAATGAAAATTGTCTTCCAGAACAGGATATAGTGGCGAAATATTTGGACGTCTTGAACAGCCTCCAAGGCAAGCTTTTCTACGTACGAATACTTCACTTCCGTATCATTGAGATTACGACTCAAGTAATAGATCGGATTTTCTATCCCATTTTCTACTTGGACCAATACCATAGCAATGGTCGTATCAGCTGCGTCGATATATAATAAATAATCACTCTGATAATTGGGGGGATACATTAATGACGCCTGGACAAGAGTATCCTTGACAACATCAAAAGAAGCTTGTGCAACTTGGTCCCAATGGAAGGGAATCCCCGTTTTCAAGAGTCTAGTAAATCCTTTAGCCATTTCGGTGTAGTTGGGTATGAACCTCCTTAGGAAGTTAGCCTTTAGCCATTTTATATAACTGAAGCAAATTTGATGGTGCAGGAAAATCAAGAATGGCCTGGACCTTCAATGGGTCTATTTGAATTCCTTCTTTTGAGATGAATAATCCTAGAAAATGACCAGAACCAACACAAAACCATTAGGGGAATTTTAAGGTTTAAAATGGGCCTCCTAAGAAAAATGTACAACCAAAATAAACTTTATAAGAAAAATAGGATTCAAGATGATGATGTCAGCCATGGGGGATGATTCACCATTTTTTAATTAAAAGGGTAAAAATATTAAAAAATTATAAAATAATAAAACTACTATATCAACTTGTATTTTCAACTTATCTCCCAAATTTTTTACTCAAATTTCGAGCAGGAGTACTCATTGGATGCAAAATTTAATTACTCATCCAATGAGTACCCATGTTGCATACTTTCAATGGATCCTGCTATGTGAAAAATGAGAAATACATGAAAAAACGTGATTGCAATCACGTTTTTCAAGTATTTCTAATTTTTCATTAAGCAGGGTCCATCAAAAGTATGCAACATGGGTACTCCTTGGATGAGGAATTAAATTTTGCATCCATCGAGTACTCCCTCTCAAAATTTGAGTAAAATATTTGGGAGATAAGTTGAAAATACTAGTTGAAAAAGTAGTTTTTTCTTTTTTCCCTCTAAAATTTGATGATGTCATCAAATCTTATTTTATTATTTACACTATTATTTTATAATTTCCTTAGGAGGCCCATTTTAGACCTAAAAATTCCCCTAATGCACACATTTATGTGGATTGAGGCATATTTTATAGTGTCAGCAAAATAAAAAGATAGCTCTCAGATGCATCGAGTGATCAGTATGATTTCGTGAATGCACAAGTAAATCATCTAGAAAGGGTTGAACAATGTGCTTGATGTCATTGAAAGCATAATCCATTTCTCTATGAAAAGTTGCCCCAACTTTCTTTAAACCAAATGGTAGTTTTCTATAAGTGAATGTGCCCCAGGGACAACTGAATGTTGTCTTATATTGGTCCTTTGGGTGGATATTGATTTGATTGTAGCCAGAAAATCCATCCATGAACGAAAATATTTCACATCCAGTACAATTATCAATAATTTGGTCGATAAAGGGAGTAGGATAGTTGTCTTTTGGAAAAGAAATATTGACATCCCGATAATTGATGCACACTCTGATGGTTCCTTGTCTTTTCATAACAGGAACAATGTTGGAAACCCACTCAGTTAGCGGAACATGGTAAATGAAACCAGCACACAAAATTTTTCCAACTTCTGCTTTAATGGTAGCGGCCTTCTTCGGATGAACAAGACGAAGGCGTTGGCATACCGACTTGACATCAGGGTACATATTAATAGTGTGTTCAACGATACTAATATCTATGCCTGGAATTTCCTCGTAAGACCAAGAAAATACATCATGGAATTCACGAAAGAGAGAGGGATATGTTTCGAGTTCTGATGGAGAACAAGACATGGTGATATGAATGTTTTCTACAACATCGGGTCTGGTGAAAATATTGATAGAAATGGTTTCTTCAATATTTGATAAATTGCGCTAGGAATTGATTGCATTAATAGGAAAAGAATTCGAAAAGAAATTTTTGATTGATGGGTGATATAGTTCACTAAGATTATCTTCTTCATAACCATGAAGATGGGAATGATGATGATGATCTTCCCATCATTCTCCTTTTGACATCATGGTTTCCAGAATATTCTCATCTATCAAGAAATTTGAGGAAAAAGGATCAGATGGAGTACCAAAATCTAAAAAACGATCAACCCGAATGACCAACGACAATGATTTCAGATTCTCCACCCAAGCCAGATAGATTGATTGCTATTCTAGCTCAATGGGGTTGGGTGGAATAAACTCATCCAATGTAACAACTTCAGAATCACCCGTACTCTTCCTTATGCTAGATGGAGTGGAAGAGGTCATGTAGTAGGTCTCTATACTTGCAATTTCTACCGACGTCGCAGGCGGCGGTAATGCAAAGGTTCCCATGAGAGTGGAATCCTTTAAGATTCCTACACCAATGTTCTGAAGTGAAATTTGGGGTGCATGAACTAATGAAACACTTCCAGTTACTTGGGAACTGGAGGAAAAGAAGGATAGTTGATTGATGATTATGGAAACACCTTTATGTGGAAAGGTGATCATTGTAAAATATGTAGAAACGATCGTAGTCATAGCATATACCCATGGCGTTCCAATTAGAATATTGTAGTCAATGGGTCTGTCAACAACCTCAACTTCAAAATTCACTATTTTCCCCCCTAGCTCAACATGTAGGTTATAGATATTACCGCAAGTCTTATATGTACGTCTATCAAAAGCTTTCAACGTCGTTGGCGATTGAGATAAGCACAGCGAGCCAAGTGACTTCCAGAAGTTTAGAGACATAATGCACGTAGATGCTCCCTCATCAATAATAGTACGATGAACGAGGTGATTTAGAACATTTACCTGTATGTAGAATGCCAATTCTTCTGGTAATTGCAGCACATAGCTTGTATGATTAAAGACTACGAGATTAGAATCATTCATATCAATTCCACCAATTTCGATAACAAATCCTGTTTCTGGGAGGGAAAATTTTGTAGCACCTTGAGCATTGACATAGCTGAAGGGGATAGAGCCAAATATTCAACTATAATATAATTTTGAGCAGCTCTGGCTCGAGGATTAAATGTCGATTTATGAACAACTCCCTTCGATGGCTTGATTTTCAATTCAGGAACAACAAGTGGTGGTACTGATTCCGTAGACGGATTCATGGTCGAGGTAGTAGGTTGATTAGTGGTCTGACTATCATAATATTTATTACGCGTTGAAACCAAAACATCTGACGATGGCTTCGTGACAGATATTGTAATCACTTGGGAATAGAAAGCTGGATCCTTAGCAACCAAATTTGTGTCCGGATTCGGAAACGAATCTGTCAACACAGTTGACGCATGTGAGGTATTAACCATTTTTGAGAATTTAGCACGGTGAGGACAATCCCGAACAAATTGTTCCTCATTACAAATTATGCATGGATAATGAGTTTTCTGATTTCCAGACAATTGATCGTATGATTATTCCTGTGGGGTAGATGCTTTCTTTTTCTTTGATTTCCATTTTTTCTTACTTCCGGGTTGCTTGTCACTTTTTCCCTTATCAGATGACATGACATGTATTTCGGAAGAAGGCGCAAGATCAGATGCAGGAGTGTGATGTGTGCTTGCGGTACCAAGCATACCGTCTTCGGAATGAGAGTTCTTTGATGGAGGTGGAACAATGAAATTAGATCATGGTGCGTTAGGATTTTTTTCATAGAGCATGCCAGACTGAGTATAAGTAAAGTCTAAATATTGGGCATGAGAAATGACCTACTCTTCAGTGACGATGCCACCCTTAGCCACATCCTCAGTTATAGATGGTAACAGGGACTTAATGAACCACTCAGAAAGGATCTGATCAGGAACCAATGTCTTAACCATTCTACGATGATGACGCCACTCATGAATATGATCAGAAATGTAAGTAGCATTAGTATGTTTAAAATTATTCAAGACATCCGTTCCAGTTTCATACCATATGGGTAACTGGAAGTGATTCGAAAAGACAGTATCTATGGCAGTGAAATTATCAAAAGAATCTCTATGTAACTCAATGCACCATTTTGCATCTAGAACAGTGAGTGTACACTGGAAAATACGTAGTCGAACAGAGTCATCATTCAGGGAGTTACATGAGAACCACAAATGATAAGTCATAACATGAGTTGACGGGTCTCCCCCAGGGTTTCCATTGAACTTAGGAATATCCGAGGGTAATTTATGAGGTATCACCGACCACCAAGGAGCATAGTTGATTGGGTCATTGGTGAGCTGATTTAAATTTGGTAACTCTAAAGTTGCAACAAAGGGCAACTGTCGATTGAGTTTGGGTTGAGCATAGCCAAGGTATGACGGAATTTCTTGGGAAATAGGCCTTTGAGCACCATCATAACGAATTTGTTGTTCGTAACCTAGATAGGGGTTTTTCTGATAGGAAAATGCTTGAGGATTCTGTTGACCAATATCTGGGTATGATACTTGTTGAAATAAAGGCTATGGCATTTGCGCATGTGGTTGCCAAGGGGTCTGTCCACCAATGTTATGTCCCAAATTAGGATAACTTGGATTCATTTGAGGATAGGTATAACCTGGTTCTGGCTGTGACATCCCATAATATGGTAATCCAGCTTGTGAATAAATGATTTTGGATACAGGTGGTTGTTGTAAACTAGCCGAAGGAGTTGGAGTCTAAGGGCCCAATACTTGATAGTATTGAGTTGAAGGACCCACCTTATACAGTTGAGGTACAAAAATTTGAGTCTATAAAAAAGGTAAAGGTGTATTAACAAGTGGAATTGATGTGGGTGCAACAGGTTGAGCCAGTTGATATGAGTGTACAACTGTTTGTGGTTGGATAGGTAGAGTGGGCTGCCATTGACAAACATTCATTTCAACATTATGATTACCAAATAACGATGGATTACTATCAAAGTGGGTGACCATAGGTTGCCCCCCACCATGAGGAGTATAATGAGACGAAAAATATTGTTCTCCAAATTCAGGGAGTCGAGTTGAGATTTCACTGGATGGAACATACCCAGATGGACCGACTTGATATTGCACTGATGATGGATATAAAGGATCAAGTCATTCAGTACTCACTATAGGTTTACCAGTTAGAATACCAGATGATGACATTGGTGAAGTCCATGGGTTTGAAGATGCACCAGAGAAAATTCTATATAAAGATTTATAATTGGATGGGACCATAGAGCCACCATGTAAATATAACTCCGGTGAAGTTGTGAACTTTGACAGGGTAGTGAGAGCAGGTGTTGTCGCAATTAGAACAGATGGTCTAGCCAAATATTTTGGTTTAGGAATGGTTACTTGACCAAATGTATACCCTATTGGATCTATGGGAAATTTAATAGACACGCGATCAAAAAAAGCAGAGGCAGGTGATTACAATCAAAATTAAACCAGGTGGAATGATTTCACCGTCAAGCCTGAAGTATATTTCAAGAGGTTGAATGTGCGATATGGGAGACTCAATGGCTACAATATATTGTGGGGCGACCGATACAGGAATAACTTCTGGTTGTTCGACTTTGGGATGTAAATTTTCTGGAAAAATTGAGACAGGATATGGATCAAATTCCAGTTGAACAATGTCGAGTTCGAGAGGTATGGTCTCACTGATTGGATGGATTGTGACCACAGGAAACTGTGAGGACTCCAACTCGAAAATAGTACATGAACCCAGATTTGTAGAAATAACTTTTTCCGACTCTGGAATATTTGAATATGATGCTTCACCAAAGGTATTGATGGTACTAGTTTTGGTAAAGCGATATCGCCTTCGCCGACAAGAAGAAGATTCTTGTGGTAAAGGTGGTTTCAATGCAAGTCTACGCGAACGACGGGGAAAGGTATTTTCTTGTTCCATGATTACTGATTTATTTTATGACCAAAAACAAATAAATAAAATAAAAGGGTAATGTTAGGCAAAAGGTTTACCAAGAAATTGTGAACTGAGAATACCTCCTAGAAAACCAAGAAGTACGGGTAGGCAATCTCCATGAATGTTGTGTTCGGTGTATCACAATTTATAAGGCGGTCGACTCAGTTCACTATGGATGGATAGAAACCTAAATTTTTTCTCCCAAATATACCTGAAGGTACGTGGAGGCCCAAGTCCATATTAGCATTGTCTAATGCGAAACCGCACAATGAGAGCACCCCTTTATACTTTTCGTACTATAACACTGCCTGATATACCCGAAGGTACGTGGACGAGCTAAGATACACTTACATACGTGGATTTAGGTATCACAATTAGAATGTATCACAGACAATTAATGACAGTTTCTATGTTTAACGACGTTGGAACACATCTCTAGCCTAGACCTTCTAAATGTTATCGTTATGGTTCAATGCTTTTTTAGGTAAATTGATGTAAATTTTAAGTTTATCTTGTTTATCAATTTGCCTTTCAAGGTTTACCACGATGATGCGATGGAAATACCTAAAATGCAACCTAAAATGATAAGAAAACTTTTCAATTTTAGCTTTTTCAATGAAAATCTTAGCTACTAAGGGGAAAGAGCAATCAGTTTTGAGAGAAAACAATAAAGAGAACAAACTAATATGCAAATTTCCTAATTTTTTCCTATGCAAAACACACAATTCACTATATGAAAATGCAATTTTTTATTTTCAGTCCCCTTAATGTGAATGAAAAAAAGGAAACTATATGCATCAAATTAACAAGAAACAAATGCTTTCTTCTTTGAGAAATGATGAATTTAACAACAATTTCTCTTTTAAGAAAAAAGAAGAATGGAACTACAATTTTTCATATAGGAAACGAAGAATTTATTGACAATTTCCTTTACGAAAACAAATGGATCTAATGTAGAAATAAAATAATTTGAATTTGATTTGTCAATGATAAAGAAAAACACTTAAAGAGATGTTGAACAAACTTACTTTTCAAAGGAGGAAGAATCAGGCAAATTCACTGGTCTCTATGAGGTATCAGACAATTGAAAACACAGCAAACAAAAGGCTGAGTATGATGGAAATTGCAAATTCAAAGGGAATTTGGTTGGCTAAGGGGGCAACGCAGTCTCTAAAGGGAGACAATGTGTTGGAAATCACCCCTGAGTGGGAGACAGTGCTATGAAAAGCATTGTGTATTGACCAACAATGCATTCGTCATAGCAGAGATAACAATGTTACCGATGAAATAGGTAACTACACTGGTACCTACTTTTTGACGTAGCAAGAAAACACCCAATTTTGAAATGTGGTGATGTAGAATCATATTTTTTTTAGCATGTTTTTGGCACTTTTATGTCGATTTTGAATAGTGGTGGCGTATCATCACCAACGTTTTTTTAGAGGATTGATTTTGACACTATACATTTTCTAATGTCTTCTTCTTCCATGAGATGTTTATTTTTAAGTGCATTTATGTACTTGTGTTTTAAAAAGAAAAAAAAAAATTTGTAATGATATCTTCACTTTTTCACATAGATAAAAAATGAAAAAAGGGTCAATATTATAAATTTTATATTTTCTACAAGTTTATGTATTTATAATTAATTTTTCAATGCACATCAAATAATTTTCGCTAAAAAACCAATATTTTGAACGATATGAGAAAAAAATACAAATTTTCAATATAAATAGAATGCAAAAAATACACTTTTAGAGACTTTTTTGTTAAAAAACATGTTAAATAAAATAATTTTTTTGGAAAATATTAATAAAAAAACTTAAGAAAATAGCATTTTTATTGAATTTTATGTCAAAAAATAATAGAAATCACACGTTTTTTACAAAAAATAAGGATTCTTCTCATAAAATTTCAAAGTCTAAACATTACAAGTAAAATTGATTAATAGATCTCAAAAATGAGTTTTGTTGCAAGCATGACTTAAAGATCATCAACAATATCAACTAATACATGTTCAACATCATCTAGAACATCATTGATGGCTTCTTCTGCAACATTTTCTGCTTCATTTTGGTCATTGTCATCTTCTAATGGATCTTTCATATCTGCAAATCTTCCAAAGTGTCCCTTTCTGAGCATTCCATATAATAGTGGTTGAGGTTCCTTTTCTTTTTTTGCCACACGTGATTCATTAGAATACCCTTTCCTCAAACCAACTTCTTTCTTTGCATCTGGAAGGAATTCAAGAGCGTTAATTCTTTGTTGAATAAATTTGTGTTGCACTAGGTCTCAATGGCAATGCAATTTCTTCCTTTTGGTAGGCAACATGATAGTGTTGTACCTAATCATCAAGCACAAAATAAGTAAGTAAGAAAATTAGTATAAAGACATAAAAAATAAAAAATAAAATTTTTAAATTTAAATTTGTATAATAAAACTTACCTGAACCTGAGAATAAATCCAAAACCCAATCTTCTTCATTTGAACATAGATCTATAATATAGTTAATCAATGCTTGCGGTTTTTTATAAATGTTAACTATATCTCCTTTTGCATCTTTATCATCATATGTTGGTTTTCTTATAACTGCATCATGAACCAATACTTGACTATGACTCTTCCCATTTACTCGATTCATAAGAATACGCTTATAGCTATCCTCTTTTGTCCAACATTCAACATGGATGAATTCACAATCATTTATAATAGGTTGATCTTCGGAATAAACAATATTTTACTTATGCCTGTAACATAACATAGTAAAAGTTCGATTAAATTGTTCATAAATAAATAAAATTAACAGTAATCAAACATGCAATTTCAAATTCTTACCATGTAAGTTTCATCCTTGAGTTTTCTTTTCCCTTAAAGCTTGTTAATAACATTGAAAACTGTGTGTCTGAATGAAATGTCACAAATCGCCAAAGTGGTGATGTTTTCACTTATTGAAAACCCGTAACCACTTTACTAAAAGCTTGATAAGTATATGGTTCACTATGATATTCAATGTTTGGGAAATTGAAACCATGACGAATATCTGCAATAACTAGGGCATATTCCCTTTTAGGTATTAGTGATGCAATGTCTTCACAATCACCTTCTATTATTTGATATTGGATACTGTCGAGCCCATTCCAAATGTAATGATTAAGAGTAGGATCAAGTTCAACATTCATAAGACGCTTCTTTCTCATCTTTTCCAACTTAATTTTTTCAATAAAGCTTTTGAAAGTATCTTGTACTCCATTTCCATCCTTCTTCGACATCTTTAATGACATAAAAATATATATGTATAAGTAATAAAATAAAAATAATTTAAACATAAATAAAATGAATGTATAAATCAACATACCTTATTGAATGCAATATAAAAATCTTTAAGTGTTGTTGTAGAACTTGCTTCTAGGTAGTGGCGCACAACATCATCCCAACTATCTTCATTCAACATTTTAACCATATGTTCTTGTATTTTCGTAAAAAACTTCTAATTGAATAAATAAAGTTAAGACTATTAATATAGTGACATGTATAACAAATTATACCAAAAAAATTATGTTTTATTTAAAAGAAAATTATAATGAAAGGAAAATGAGAAATAATTCAAGAAATTTACTTCTGAAATTTTGCACACATCTCTTCCATTGATAATTCACCCGACTTCACATGATCTAGTACTGATTTGACTAGTTTCTCATCCTTCACACCTTGCATTGTTCTCCAAGGTGTGATAGTCATATCCTCTGGAAGTTGCTTCATTTCAGGACCTATCTTACTGTTGGTACATATTATGGGTTTAATCTTTTTAACCTTCTGATTTTTTATGGAAATATTCTCCCATCAGTCAAAAATCTCATCAATCAAATCACATATCTCTCCAGTTCTAAATGCCAACTAAAAAATGTTATCCATGCTTCTGAATATACTTGAATGCATTTTTCCATCTTTTGCTTTTATTTTTTCATCAATTTGATAACATGTTTCCATTAAACATTCATTCTGAAATGTTAGACTAACTTGTGTCTTATCCCCACCACATTTTTCTATGAATTCATTATGAATAAATCTGTCCCTTTGGATGAAATTAATTTTCATTCTGTACTCATTATCTGCATTATGATCCCATGCCAATAACTTTGATTCTATTTCTATTAAGCCAACATAAATGATGCATTTCACTATTTGAAAAAGATATTTATTCAGATATTCCTCAATCAAATTTCTTTTGGCCTCTACCGAATGGTTCCCTCTAATTACATAATATTTATAATAAAAAAACTTTGTCTTTTCGAATGCCTATTTGTTGGGAACTTGATGTGGATCGACAAGAACCACATAATCCACCACATGCGAATATGGATTGAACTTGAACAATGTTTTGAGATTATGTACATGTAGGTGATGGGCATTTATAATTTTATATTGTGATTGTCCTGCATCTGGCCTATAAAATTGGCTGACATTAAGCTCAAATGTTTGGCCACTAAGAATTAATTTATTCTTCCTCAACTCATATCGAATAGCATTTTGTTTTGTTTTAATAATGCCATCCTCTAACTCAACACCTGGTGTTATGATTTCTCTTCTTCCATTAGAGCTTTCAGTTTGTTCTTCATTGTTTCTCATGACTTTTACAGATTGACCAATATTTGATTTCATATTCTTATTGGTTAACATATGAGTTCTTTTATAAACAAGCTCTTCATCATCAGGTAAAAGAGAGACATGTTTGGCCATTTTTCCTTTTGGTTTCTGATTTGTTTTCTCCTTTTTCACAACAGTTCTAATCTCCTCCTCACTAATTCTATCATAATTTTCAATTTCATGTTCCACATCTTTAAAAGAAACATGTTTAGGTTTACTAGATTGACCCACTTTAGTGACTCTTGGTTGATCCCCTCTTTGTACTATTGCAATGTCACGAGCTATTGATCTTTGCTTCAATCTCATTTCTTCTGCATTGTCTGTGTGGAAAGTGTTGATCACATTCATAACATCTGGCTCCATATAATAAATACCTTCAAACATGTTTGAAAGACTCAGAACAAAATCCTATGAAAAAAAACAAAACGTGTCGATGATCAATAATTTATAAAAAAATGAATGATCCTTACAATAATGCATAGTGGAAATAAAAATAAGCATACTTACAATGTTATTTGCAATGTTGCTTGAGATTTATTCAGAAAAATTTGTAGATATTTCATTTGTGTCATACTTGACCTTTGATAGACGATATATAACCTTGTCACGTTTATTAGCCTTCCTTGAAAGAACATAAATAATGTTTGTATTTGGACCATATGTCTCGTACTCTGCCCATCACATCATATGGTTCATTTAAGTCAATCATACTACAAACTAGATAGATATGTACATCAGCCTCCGTTTCACTCTCTTCAAGATACCATGAGAAATCAGTTTTATCTATTTCCTCAACGTTCTTCCAATCATAAATAAGCTTTAATGAACCCGGTGGACCACTTACTTGACTTTTATTAGTGTGTGCAACAATGTCCTTATTGCATCCAGCAATATCCATAGTGTGCCCAGTTGCAACTTTAGATTTGGGAGTTGCTACCCTAGGTGTAGAAACATTCACAGAAATCTTTTTTGATGTCATTTTCTTAATAAAAAGAAATATATATATATATATATTAGTTAATGAGAAAACAATTAATCAATTTTTTTTAATTTGTTAATATAAATTTAAATTTATCGAAAAATAATGTCTATAAAATAAATTAAAAAAACAAAATTTATTTGTAATTAAATAAATAGAAAATAAACCAATAAATTTAACTATAGAAATTATTCATTTAAAAACAAAATATTAAGAATAATATTTAAATATATGTATATATATCTATATAATAATTTTAGAATACATTTTATAAAAAAAATGAAAATTTGTTTTAAATTATATAAAAAAATTTTAAAAAAATAAAAATTAATTTGAAACTTCAATTTTTATTTAATATTAAAAAAAAAACACAAAAAAACATTTACTATTTAACAAAAAAAAAAAATGAATGTTTATTTTTTTTAATTTAAATTGTACTGTTTTATTAAATATACACTTAATCAATTATATTTTAAAATTTTAAATATAATGAATATAATTAAAACATATATTTTAAAATTTAAATTTAAATTTAAAACTTATAATGTTTTATTGTATTTTAAAATTTTATTTTATAATTTTAAATTTTTATTTTAAAATATTGAAATATATACTATATATTAAATTTTAAAATTTTTTAATATAAGATAAATTTTTAATTTTTAAATTATTATATTGTTTATAATTATAACTATAAATAAATTTTAAAATTAAAACTTTATATAATAACAATCTTAAAATTATGTATTTAAAAAAAAAAAAAACTTTTTATAAAACATTATATATATTTTAAAAAATTTTAAAAAATTATATTAAAATTTTTAAAACAAAACATTAATATTTTATATTTAAAAAAAGATAAAGATAAATTAAAATAAAAAAAATTATAAATTTGATTATATATTTAAATTAAAAAAAAAAAAAATCCACTCCCCCATGGGGCCGGAGGCCAGCCGGGTGATACCGTCAAGGGCTGCCCAGCGTGCCTCTGGCCCCCGGCTGGGTGGAGAGTGATTCTCATAATCGCCCAAGGTTGGAGGCAGACTGGGCAGCTCTCGACAGCGCCGCCCGGTCGGCCTCCGACCCCAAACTGGGCGGAGGGTGATTCGACGGCTCCGCCTAATCGCCCTCTGCCCAGTTGGGGGCCGGAGGCAAGCTGGGCAGCCCTCGACGGCACCACCCGACCAACCTCTAGGCCCCGGCTAGACGGAGGGCGGTTCTCGAAATCGCCCTCTGCCCAGCCGGGGGCTAGAGGCCGGCTGGGCGGAGCCGTCGAGGGCTACCCAGCCTGCCTCCAGCCCCTGGCGGGTGGCAAATTAAATTTTTTTTTTTCAAACACAAACTATATAATTTTTTTTTTTTTTTAATTTTGTTTTAAACAAAAGCTATTATAACAAAAAAAATGTTTTGTTTAAAATTTAAAAAAAAAAACAAAACTATTCAATTAAATTTTTAAAATATAAAAAAGCTTTTATATTCTAAAATTTAAAAATATGTTTTAAAATATAAAAGAAATTTTAAAAATATGTTTTAAAATATAAACAAACATACAAGAATATTTTAATTTTAATTTTTTATTTTCTTAAAACTAAAACAATTATAATTTAAAATATAGAAAAAAATAAAAAATAAAAAAATATGTTTTAAAATATAAACAAACAAATATATGAAAATGTTAATTTTTATTTTTATTTTTTTTTAAATAAAACAATTATAATAAAAAAAAACGATTTTTGTTTAATATAAAATATAATACTATAGAATTTAAAATTTAAAAGAAAAAATAAAAAATTAAATATATGTTTTCAAATATAAACAAAAACAAATTACAATTAAAAATAATATTTAAAATTATATATATATATATATATATATATATATATATATATATATATAATCTCAAATTAAAATAAAAAAAAACAATTTAAATAATGAAACCACCATTTATAAAAAATAGAAATAAAAATAAATTTAATATAAACTAAAACTATTTATTCTCTTTTAAATAAAAAAATAAAATATCAAATCATATTTCTAAAAATGGATTTTCATGTTTTAAAATTCTAAATTTTTGTCCTAAAAACCTTAAAAAAGAAAAAACATTCTAAATTTTTGTCCTAAAACCCTAATAATTTGAGTTTTTTTTTTCATTTTCTTCATATTATATATATATATATATATATATATATATTATGGTTTTCAAACCTAAAAACCTTAAAAAAATAGTTTTTGAACACAAAAACCATAGAAAAAACATATTTTCCCCAAAAATCGTCTTTAAATGGACATAATAGAAGGAAAACTAACCTTTGAAATGCAAAAAAACTCTTGTTACCAATGCGAACACAACGCTTATGCGAATGCAATGCCTCCACAAATACCAATGGCAACGCAACACCTCCAGAAAATTGCTCCAACAAAAACCAAAAAACATTATGTGATGAATAGAAACAATGATTCTTATTACATAATGAATTTTGTGTGATTGGTTCATTGTTTAACGAATGTGGGATAAAAATTTAAAATTTAAAATATTTACATGTATTTAATTATAGTTAATATTATAGTTAAAATAGTTAATATTTGCATGTAGTTATCATAGTTAATATTTTATTTAATATTTACATGTACTCAATGTTAAGTCATTCAAATATAATCTGGGATTAAAAATTAAAATTTAAAATATTTACATGTACTTAATTGTGGTTAATATTATAGTTAAAATTGTTAATATCTGCATGTAGTTATCATAGTTAATATTTTAGTTAATAGTTACATGTACTCAATGTTAAATCATTCAAATATAATCTGGGATTAAAATTTAAAATTTAAAATATTTACATGTACTTAAATATAGTTAATATTGTAGTTAAAATAGTTAATATTTGCATGTAGTTATTATTGTTAATATTTACATGTAGTCAATCTTTAATCATTCAAATAAGAAAGTTATTTTAGTTTGGAAGGCATGCATGAAATGAATCTTTTGTGGATATTTTGAATAAAAAGTATGGTGAAATATTTCAAGACTAATAGTTTATTAAGAAATTTTGAAATATATTTTAGACAAATATAATGTAGGTTTAAAATTTAAAATTTAAAATATTTACATGTAGTTAATTATAGTTAAAATAGTTAATATTTGCATGTAGTTATTATAGTAATATTATAGTTAATATTTACATGTAGTCAATGTTAAATCATTAAAATAACAACATTATTTTAGTTTGGAAGGCATGCATGATAGGAATATTTTGTGGATATTTTGAATAGAAATATCGGTAAAATATTTCAACACAAACAGTTTATTAAAATGTTTTTAAATACATTTTTTACGAATATTTTGTACGAAATATTTGAAACGAAAATTTTGGAGGGAAATATTTTCACGAAAATTTTTAGGGGGAAAATTTGTAGGGAAATTTTCAGACTTTAAGCTATATATTATAATTGGGAGAGGCATTTGTATCATTCAACATATTCTTGTTGAAAGCCATGGGTTCTTCTGATAGCAAAGTTTTTCTTTCTACAACATCAACATCTTCGTCACGCAACAACTCTATTCAGATTGATGAATATAAAAGGACTTCATTCACCATGAATAAAGAGTCAAAAAATTGACTTGGTCGTAATCCTAAGGATGATGAGAACATAATTGATGAGGCACAGAAAAAATAAATTTCTTTAAATCGAGAGTCAGTTATTCCACTTACTCTTAATCCTAAGGATTATGATTGCAACAATGATGAAGGGCATGATGAAGAATTTCCAGAGTCAAAATTTTCACTTTGTATAAATCCTAAGGATTATGAGGGCACCACTTGTAGAAATTTGCTGAATAATGATTAATTATCCACCGAGACTATCCTGATCACATATCAATTCGAATTCATATGCAACACATAATCTCTTCCAATCAGATCATCACACATGCGGAAATAAAACAAGCGATAGCACATCAAATCATCATACACATTAACACAGTATGTATGGGGAAAGCTTATAAATGAAAACCCTAAGGCCTATTGTGTACATTATAATGGAGAAAACATGTAACAAACTCGCACAATACCCCCCTCACAAGTACTCAAAGACTATCTCATGAAGTTAATAAACTAGCTTGGTTTTGAACAAGTCAATGTTCAGAACACATCCACTAATTGCCCGCCTCTATTGTGCAATCATGGCGTGTCTAAATATAGATCCAAGGTTCGAATCTCCTTTATTGATGCCGCAATCATCATGGGCAATTTCCTCCAAGTGTCGTGCAACCATGCACAAACTCGATGTCACCAACTGATAGCTTTACTCACCCTTTCATCGACCTCTTCCACTGGTCTCCACTGAACTGATCATGCACTGTAGTGAACTGAAGTGTTCTTGAGTTGACTAATGAGTTAATATTTAGTAAATTAAATATTATTTAATTTACTCCACTCATATCTAGTTGATTAGTTAGTTAACTAATCCCAACTAGTTCAACTAAAACAAACAGAACACAACTCCACTACTTGTCCCGTTAACTCCTTCAAAACTCCTGCCACTGAAGTCTAACTGAAGCCAACCATGCATGAGCTCACCAAACCCTTAGGAACAGTGTAATTACCTGCTGCATGCATGAGCCACTTCGTAGGCTCGAACTGAAGTGACAAGAGTATAAACCTATGCTTAGAGTCCAAATATTATTAAGGGTAAATAATACTTGACTTCCCTATTTTTAGGATAGGCAAATTTTAAAATATTACAATTGCTATAGGTCTGTAACATAGTACATCTATTTTTACCAACTTGACCAATCATCCAAGAATAGCATACTGCAACTCCTAGACCATGCTCCATATGTCTAAAAATAGACATAGTCTAAAAATAGACTTTGCGCCAAAAATAGCCTGCCGGCCCACTTAGTGAAGGCGACTTCATTTCACTAAGCTCCATCATCTTGTTGCATTTTCAACACTCCCTCTCAACAAGATATGGATTATCTACAACCCCTATCCTGCCTCTGTGGAATTCTAACTTGCTCCTGGTGAGCGCCTTCGTCAGGATGTCGGCATCCTGATCCTCCGTGGGAACATATGAAAGCATCATGATTCTCCACTGAACACAATCTCTGATATGATGGCAATTCTGATGTCGATGTGTTTTGATCTATCATGAAACATCGATTAGCCGAGAGTTTAATGCAACTCCATATCACAAGAAATCACCGTAGGCTCCAAATGCAACCCGAAAAATCCAACGAGGATCTTCCTCATCCAAATAGCCTCGCATGCAGCCAAGCTTGCTACCATGTACTCGGCCTCTGTTGAACTAAGTGCCATGGATCTCTGCTTCCTGCTGTACCAGGAAACTGTTGTCGACCCAATGTTGAAAACTCCTCCAGATGTGCTCTTCTGGTCCGTTGGGCTCCCTGCCAAATCTGCATCAGTGAAGCCAGAAAGCTTCGCTCCATCCTCCTGTCCGTACCATAGACCATATCCCGATGTGCCACTATTATAGCGCAATACATGCTTTCCTACCTTCCAAAAGAGCTTGGTAGGCTTAACCATATCTTGCGAAAGCTGGTTAACTGCATAGCATATATCGGGTCGTGTATTGACCAGATACATAAGCGACCCCACCAACTGTCGATAGACAGTGGCATCCACTACCTCCACTGAAGTAGCATCCTCCTTCCTCTAACCACCAGGAAGAGGAGTGTCAACAGGCTTGCAGCCTTGCATGTTGAACCTCTCCAGAATCTCCCGGGCATACTTGCCCTGAGAAACAAACAGTCCTCCACTGCGCTGCCAAATCTCCAATCCCAGGAAATAATGAAGGATGCCCGGGTCCTTCATCTCAAACTCTCGTGCAAGATCCTCCTTGCATGAAAGTATCAACTGCTCATCGCCAGTCAAAATCAGATCATCTACATACAGTACGATGATCAACAGCTTCCCCTCCACCACAATATGGTACAGGTTAGGATCCGCCTCACTCTTGGAGAATCCAAGCCCGGTGAAGTAGCTGTCTATGCGAGTGTACCAATCACGAGGTGCTTGCTTCAGCCCATACAGTGCTCTCTTGAGTCGGCACACATGCGACTCACTGCTGAAGATCTCGAAACCTTTAGGCTGCTTTATGTACACCTCCTCCTCAATGACTCCGTTGAGGAACGCAGTCTTCACATCCATCTGATGGATGTGCCATCCCATCTGCGCTGAGAGAGCAAGGATCGTCCGTATGGAAGAGTACCTTGCGACAGGTGCAAAGGTCTCCTCATAATCGATCCCCTCGATCTGTGAGAAGTCACGGGTGACAAATATTTCCTTGTACTTCTCCACACTCCCATCAGCCACCTGCTTCACTTTGTAGATCCATCGGGAACCCACCACTGATTTCCCCTCCGGTCTTGAGACAATCTCCCATGCACTGTTTCTGACGATCGAATCATATTCTTCGATCATGGCATCTACCCATGCGGGTTCCTCCACAGTTTCCTCAAAAAAGGATGGCTCTGTCACGACACATTGACTCACAAGAGCCATGTATCCAGTGTACTGATACGGTGACTGCCTCTGTCTGCGCTGTGTTGTAGGTGGTCCTACAACCTTCTCTGCATCTCGAGCCAGTCGCTCAGCTTCTGTAGTGCGCATGCACCCTTTGATGGTTGGCGCTGCATGGGTGGTTTCTTCCACCTCCTAAACTTCCTCTTGTGGTTGATCCACATCCGGAAGCTCCTCCTTAGGAACTAACAGCTCCTCATCTGCATGCAAGTGTAGCTCCCTCTCAAGCGAACACTGCATGGCTTTCTCCTCCTGAAATTTTATATCCCGTCGCACAACAGTCTTGCGACTGTCTGGCACATACACCCGATAGTTATGAGGTGTATCAGTGTACCCCACCAATATTCCAACTTCAGCAGTTGGATCCAGCTTCCTTCTCGCATCCTTCGTCACATGCATGTAGACAGGAGATCCGAAAATCCGCAAATGGGAAATATCGGGCCTCTTGCCAGAATAAGCCTCCTCTGGTGTACTCATGCCAAGAACCTTGTGAGGACAACGGTTCTGCACATACACTGCTGTATTGCATGCCTCAGCCCACAAGTGAAGGGGTAGGCCCTGATCATGCAACATCGCCCGTGCAGCACCCACGATCGTTCTGTTCTTCCGCTCGGCCACCCCGTTCTGCTGTGGGTTATGGGGTGCGATGAGCTCTCTCCGAATCCCTTCTGCGCTGCAGAACTCCTTGAATTCAGCCGAGATGAATTCACCACCGTTATCACTCCTTAGAGCAATCACCTTCTTCCCCGACTCCTTCTCGACCAGTGCTTTAAACTCACGGAACTTCGCGAATGTATCGCTCTTCTTCTGCATGAAGAAGATCCAGCACTTTCGAGAGAAATCATCAACAAAGATCACATAATACCTGTGCTTTGCTGTCGAAGCAACTGAGAAAGGATCACACACGTCTGTGTGAACTCTCTCAAGGATCGTCGTGGCGCGACTATCCTTCTCGTGAAAGGTGGCTTTCACATACTTCCCTAAGTACACCCCTTGCACTAATCTGACTGCGCAAGAGTGCCCTTAGGAAGTCCAGTAGAAATCTGCTGCAGAATATTCAAAGCTGCATGGTGAAGATGGCCCAATCTCCTGTGCCATAGTTCGCCCTCATCATCCCAGCTCACCACTTCTCCCGCCTTGCATGCCATAGCTGCGCAGTCATCTACCTGCAACTGATAAAGGTTCTCAGTTCGAACCCCTATCTTCCGGGTCTCTCCGGGGGGGGGGGGTCTTCTGCGCGAAGCTTTCTCGGCGAGGGCCCACATCATACCCCTTATCTTCCAACATCGCCACGAGAGATCAAGTTCTTCTTCAATCCAGGTACATACGATACATCCTTGACACGAGTTTACCATACTCCCTCTGAAAGGATATGGTACCGATACCAGTCGCACTGTATCTACCATCATCGCCCATCTCGATGTGCACACCCAGATCTTTGTCCTCCAGATCTGAGAACAAATCTCGATCTCCTGTCATATGAAATGATGCACTATTTTCCAAGAACCACACCGATCGCATCATACTTGAAACCAAGCATGCGATCAATGAAAATTCAAGCTCGAACTGTGAAGCCAAAGCTTCTCCATCTACAGATCTTCCCTCTTGCTTGTTTTTCTTCCTCTTCGAACAATTGGTAGCATAATGTCCGTGATCATGGCAGTGAAAACACTTCACTTTCACCATATCTTGCTTCTTGCCCTTTGCACCGGAATGAGAAGTTTTCTTACCCTTCCCCTTCTTTTCTTTGGCAACCAAAGCTAATTTTCTTCATCGGCCTGATGAAGATCCGTCCCCGGTAGTCCTCCTTATCTCCTCCTGCATGAGATCCGCCCAAAGGCGCTCCCATCCTGGCAACTTCTCCCGACCATTGACACTATATTGATATGAATGCCAAGCCTTTGGAAGACCAAGGAGAGCCAGGTCCACCATGTCCTTATCTTTGACAGTCACCCCCACACTTCCCAGCTCATCTCTTCATTGAGTGAACTTCGTGAGGTATTTGGCGATACTATTGCCTTTCCCAATCTTGATGTTTCTGAGCTTATCCTTGAGCGCTAGCTTCCTTTGGTCACTCTTACTTTGGAATAGATCCGTCAAAGATTTCCACATTAAATATGGAGAAGCCTTTTGATGGTGTTGGATATAATATGATCCTTGACGCCCTCCAACAGGATCCTTCGACATTTCGCCATCTTCTTTTGCCATGCTTAGACTTCAGCAGGATCAGTGGGCTTTTGGACATCTGTATCTATGAACTCCTTCAGTTCATTATCTTCTAATACTTCCTCCATGCGATCCTTCCATGCAACATAATTCGAACTACCTTCAAGAGCATATTCAAGTCGCAAACAGTTGAAAGACATTTTCAACTCCGGCACCAAGAAAACAAAACTGCTGCAAAATTCGAATTCCAACTCAAAGCTCAATCGTTGTGTGAGAACAAATTATTTCTAGCACATAGATCGACTGCAGGGGCATTTACTGGATATATCACCTTTCAAAGGAAAGGATGGATCCAGAGGCTACCTGGCCCGCATGCAGACTCTGTCTACCGAAATAAGTTTGTAATCACCGTGATGATCAATCGCTTCAATAGCTCCGATACCATGTAGAAATTTTCCGAATAATGATTAATTATCCATCGAGACTATCTCGATCACATATCAATTCGAATTCATATGCAACACATAATCTCTTCCACTCGCATCATCACACATGCGGAAATAAACAAGCGATATATCAAATCATCATACACATTAACACAAAAGATATGGGGAAAAAGCTATAATGAATAGGGGTGTAGCCTATTGTGTATATTATAATGATAGAGAACATGTAACAATCATAGTACAATAGTCCTCACAAGTACTCAGTACTATCTCCAATAGTTACACACAAACTAGCTCAGATCTGAACAAGTCACAGGTTCAAATCTCCTCCACTAATTTCTTCTACGGCATCATGGCCCTCTATTTAAATAGAGATCCAAGGTTCGAATCCCCTTGGCTTGACTGTGCAATTGTCATGGACAATTCCTCCAAGTGTAATGCAAATCCCATGCAAAACTGATCCTCCAACAGATAGCTTTACTTACCCTTTCATCTACCTCTTCCACTGGTCTCCACTGAACTGATCATGCACTGTAGTGAACTGAAGTGTTCTTGAGTTGACTAATGAGTTAATATTTAGTGAATTAAATATTATTTAATTCACTCCACTCATATATAGTTGATTAGCTAGTTAACTAATCTCAACTAGTTCAACTAAAATAAACAAAACACAACTCCACTATCTGTCCCGTTAACTCCTCCAAACTCGCCACTTGAGTTCTAAATCGAATTCAAATCCTTACTTATGAGCTTTCCAAACCCTTAGGAATAGCGTAATTCCTCTGTCAGATGCATGAGCCACTTCCAAGGCTCGAACTGAAGTGCTCCAAGAGAGTAAACTGAAGTTTAGAGTCCAAATGTTATTAAGGGTAAATAATATTTGACTTCCCTATTTTTAGGATAGGCAGTCTAAAAATAGACTTCGACCTATAGGTCCAAAAATATAGGTCCATCTATTTTTACCAACATGAACAATACTCCAAGAATAACATACTGCAATCCCCAGACCATGCTCCATATGTCTAAAAATAGACATAGTCTAAAAATAGACTTTGCGCCAAAATTTGTCTGTGGGCCCACTTAGTGAAGGCAACTTCATTTCACTAAGCTCCATCATCTTGCTGCATTTTCAACACCACTGATGAAGGGGGAGATGAAGAATATCCACTTCGTCCTAAACCTAAGGATTATGTGAGCACCACAGATGAAGAGGGGGATGAATAATTTATAGATTCAAAATATCCACTTTGTCCTAATCCTAAGGATTATGCCAGCACCACTGATGAAGAGGGGAATGAATAATTTACAAAGTCAAAAATTCCACTTCATCCTAATCCTAAGGATTATGCTAGCACCACTAATGAAGAGGGGAATGAAGAATTTGCAGCGTCAAAATATCCACTCTGTCCTAATCCTAAGGAGTATTCCAACACCATTGATGAAGAGGGGGATGAAAAAAATTCCAAAGTCAAAATATCCACTTCATCCTAATCGTAAGGATTATGCCAACATCATTGATGAAGAGGGGAATGATAAAATTCCAGAGTCAAAACATCCACTTCGTCCTAATCCTAAGGATTATGCCAACATCACTGATGAAGAGGGAAATGAAAAATTTGCAGCGTCAAAATATCCACTCCATTCTAATCCTAAATATTATGTGAGCACCACTGATGAAGAGGGGGATGCAAAAATTACAAATTCAAAATATCCACTTTGTCCTAATCCTAAGGATTATGCGAGCACCATAGATGAAGAGGGGAATGAATAATTTGGAGAGTCAAAATATGCACTTCATCCTAATCCTAAGGATTATGCCAGCACCACTGATGAAGAGGGGAATGAATAATTTGCAGCGTCAAAATATCCACTTCGTCCTAATCCTATGGAATATGCCAGCACGACTAATGAAGAGGGGGATAAAATTCCAGAGTCAAAATTTTCACTTCATCCTAATCATAATGATTATAAGAGCATCACTGATGAAGGCTGGGATGAAGAATTTCCAATAAATATAGATTCAAGGCATCCACTTATTCTTAATCCTAAGGATTATGAGAGCACCAGTGAGGAAGGGGAGGGGTGGGATAAAGAAATTCTAGTGAATACAAATTCAAAGCTTCCACTTAGGCCTAATCCCAAGGATTATGAGAGCACCACTGAGGAATGGGAGGATGAAGAGTTTCTTGCAAATTATAATTTTAGAGGGAGAAATCTGAATAATGCATTTTCTCTAAGTGATCGTTTCAAAGACTCTCATGGTGATGAAGAATTGAATCCTCCCAGGGAAGAATTTGAAAGCATGGATCAAGATGGTGAAGAATTTCGTCTGAGTCAGGGTTACAAAAGCACAAATGATTCTTGTGAAATGTTTTGTTCAAGTGATGATGGTAATGAAAATTTTCCAAGCAATGATGTTGATGATTTTCTTAACTGTGTTGAGAATGATGATAGTGGGGATAATACTCCTCCTAATGGTGATAAAATTGCTTCTACAAAGGATGATGGAATAATGAAGTCATTGCAAGAAAATACTGTAACTAGGAGTAGGAGTAGACCTTTTCATATCAATCCAAAACATTCCAATTATACAAGGGTGAGGAAAAAATATCTCACAAAAATAATTTATGTCGTTCATTTGATTTCAAGGGACTGTTGTTGAAGGGATTTCTTGAAACATGTGGATTTCAACTTTTTTTTGGAGAAAATGAAAAGATATATGTCAATGAATAAAAGCATGCAAAATTCATATTTAGTGGGTTGCATGCAATCTACACTAGTAGGTTATGATTATCATATTAGGAATGTATTACTCTGCAGAAAGGCTTTCAAAATGTTGCATTCAATTGGTAATTGTCATTTGTCAAGAATCCAAGAAAAACTAGAAAATGATCCCACATATTATTTAGAATTACGTTATAAATTGGAGGTTGGGCCATTTGCAAATACTGCTAAGACATGGATGAAATACTTCTTTTCAAAGCATGGAGAGTGTATGCCGAATAAAGAAACAATACATATTCCAGATAATTTCTTGAGGCGATAAATATTCATCTTATACAGATATTATGCAAAAGTTGTTGAAGGAGTTGGTAATTTTATTGCATATTCTTATTTTACAAGGTTATGGAAAAATGAATTCAACAATGTTCATATTCCTAAGAAGACAAGGATGGGGGTTTGCAGCACATGTGCTTCTCTTAAAGCAAAAAGAAATAAATGTCAAGAGGCAGAAAGAGGTATGTGTTCAAAACATTTTTTTTTTAAATTGGATAATTATCAACTATGAAAATATATTTATTCGTATGTTTCTTTTATTTTATGTACAGATTCTGTTGTCAAAGACCTTCAAAAGCATCGAAATCAGCAAACAAGTGAAAGGAAAAAGTTGTATAAACATAGAAATAAGTGTTATGATCATCCAAATAAATATCTGAGTTTGATAATTGATGGTATGGACCAAAATAAAACACTTCTTCCACATTTTGTTCGCACGCCAAAAAAAGCACAGAAGGAAAATTTCATTCAGTTTCACTTGGTTGGTTGTATCGTATTTAATGAGAAGATGTTTCCAAGAGTTTTCTTCACAACTCGAAATATTCACAATGATGCAAATATGACCATAACTATAATCCATGATGTGGTTACTCATTGGTCTGGTATTCTTCCTGAAGTTTTGTATTTACAATTAGACAACACAAGTCATGAAAACAAAAATCAAGTTCTTTTTAGGTATCTAAACATGCTCGTTGAATTGGGAATTTTTAAAAATATAAAGGTTGGTTTCCTTCTTGTTTGGCATACTCATGATCATATTGATCAAATGTTCAATCATTTTTTAGTAACATTAAGGAGGAAAGGTGTTGGGAGCCTACCATCATTAATTGAATGTATTAAGAAATCGTACATTCCAGAGCCTATTTTTCATGTGTTGGATGAAACTATTGACATGCGAAGGTTTATTTTGGGATCGCATGGTGAGGAGAAATGCATTGAACAACTTAACGACATTAGCTTCTGTCATCAATTTCGTATCAAAAAAATTAATGGGATAACACTTATATGGGGTAAGAAGTATTCAACTGTTGCAGAATGGGGGCCATCATCAGGTTTAGCATTTTTGAAGTTCATTCTAGAGCATCCAATATTTTCATCAAAGATATTGTTATTACAGTCAATTTTTGAACTCCATAATGCACGAAGGCATAAGAGAGACATAAATTATTCTGAATGTCTAGAGGAAATTAAAAGATGTATTAGAGATACATATGAGTACTTTGATGTTGCTAATTCAGTTTGGTGGGAGTCTTTTTTCAGTAATCAAAGTGATATGATTTCAAGATCAATAAATGTGGATACGCTTTTGAAGACTCATTTTTTTTTGCCACAAAATATGCCAAATAAACATCAAGAAACACACATTGTTGAACAACAAAAATCTCAAGCTATTATTAATTCTCCACAGGTAGAGGAAAGAGAAATATATATTGGTTCTAGAAGATCACGTGCACAACGTGAAGCCATGGAAGACCTTTACAGGGGCTATGTGGAGGATGTTAAGGAGGGTTTCATGATAGTAGTGTTAGTAGATGAATATCCACTTGGCTATCCATTCTAGATTGCGAAGGTTATAAAGGTCATTAATGAAAATAAAGATATTACAGCTATTGATGTACATTGGTATGCCACAAGTACCCACCCTTTCAATGGTGTGTACAAGCTAGACATGGTAGTTAAAAAAATAATTGGCAGAAAGAGAAAAAGAAAGGGCACAAATATAAATCGTCGCCACACAGATGTCTTAAAATTGGAGGATGTTGACATACTTGTGTATGCCTTCAATTTGACAAAGAGAGTAACTCTTCGGTTGAAGACCATAAATATTTTGAAGAAATTGCTACTAGAACAATTACTGTTGAGATGGGACTCTACAGAAAGTAATCGTAGATCTACTAGACATTTGAACTCTGAAATGGTGGGCATGCATGTTGACTCAGATGGAGCACTAGTTGATGAAAGAGAAGAATATGGATCATCTTCATCTGCATCGAGCCATTCATCTGAAGGTGTAGGTTCTGTTGGTGTGCCAGAACCTATGGTTGATTTTGAATAATTGTCTAAGACACTTTTATGTAATTGATGTTTTCACGTTAACTTGAAATAAAAATTTTTACTTCCATTTGATTTTTCATGAAGTTATGAGGCATTTCTATGTTTGTTGGATTATATATTTTAATTATGAAGAATTCATCTCCTTAGAATATCCACAACGCAATAATGAATTAAAAAAATAATTTGTGTTATATTCAATGTACCAATGTTGATATTTTGATCAAAAGTAAAAAAGAAAATAGAAATTAATGTTGAATTTTTAGATTATGCAGTGATATTACCATGATATTATGTATTGTAACCATTTGGTATAAGAAACTTTTAAAAATTATATGCCTCATTGAGAGGGGACACTTTGTTTTGATGCTTGATTTTTAGGTTTTGGTTGCAATTAGATTTAAATTTGTCTTATGCTAAGATTTGAAAAGAGATATATTTTTCTCCTTTAAAATTAAAATTACTGTTGGAATAATAAATTTTTCATTTACTTGTTAATTTTAAAAAAAAATTTAAGTCATATGATTTCTCCATAATTTCATGGTTCAAGTATCTTGAAAACTTAAGATTTAAAAACTTTAGATTTACAACTTGTCATTAAGGTTTTTATGTGCTACGAAATTTTCTCTTTAATGTTATGGTTGAAAATAATTACAATTTTAGGGTTGTTTAGAGTCAAGATATTTTATGTTTAAAAACATGGATAAAAATTGTTCGAAATGATAAGCCCTTTAGACATGATTTTTTTTATATTTAACATCATCTACCAAAAAATTTAGAATTTTACGATTTTTCAATGTCCTAATATGTTGTCTTTAATTCCATTGTTACAATGTGTCAAAAGTATGACACAATGTTTTTTTTTGTTATTCCAGCATCAACTCATTTTGTTTTGAGGGTGTTTTTTTCAATCCTTTTTTCAAGAAACAATTTCGTTTTTAGCATAATTTTATAAAATGTTGAAATTTGACCTTGAGAAAAAACCAAATGCATTCTAGAATACACACTTTTTTTTTGGGGTGGTTTTTCATGTTTTTTTAGTCTTTTTGGGCTAAAGTTCCCGTTTTTAGGTAATAGTTCCTGTTTCATCGATAACTGTGTTAGATTCAAAATTCAAGCTACAGGACACACTTCTAACGCAATTCTCTAATTCAAAAGTATAATAATTGACAATAGATGCTACTGGGTGGATAAGCAGAGGTAAAAACACCAAGAATGATAAGGAAACTCCCTAGCGGAGTCGCCAATTTGTTATGTGGAATTATGAATTACGGATAAAAACACATTCTCTAAATGTGGTGATATGCATTTAGAACAAAAAATCAAACACTTTTCAAACACTTTCTCTAAGATTAAATAGACACACAAAAAGATAGAGGAACCTACTTGTGATTCAAGTGCTTCCTATTATCCTTTTGTTGCTTTTACTGTAGCTTCCAATCCAACTTAGATTGCCAGACTAGTTCCTGCAAGTATAAACACTAAACAACAAAGAGATTGAAATATACAGAAGCCGATTTATCTTAATCAGCTAAATCGATTGAACATGAAACATATATATCAGTTAAGAATCCATCATATGAAATGTAGAAACATAAACAGATACATATATGGGAAAATGAGCAACAATCTTTATTAATGAGTAGAAGGGGGAGGTTACAACCAATGATCGATTTGATGTCACCAGCTCCAGCATCATCCTAGCTTCATCACAATAAAAATCTCACCAACAACATGTCACTCTTATCACACACTCAATTGAGAATCCAACAACATTTCTTTACCAAATTTCTTCCCTCCCTATCACTAGGATATGTGCTCAATTTATAGGGCAATTGAAGGTAGTTTCTCAATCAATGACTTTCTAATAATAGGAAATACATGTTCCCAAGTTCAGAGGTGTTAGATGGACACATGGATTCCAAGTCTGACACATATGGACTCTTCTAGAAGGCACTGGCCATGTGGATATTCCAGAACAATGAGAATTTCACTCCCATTTGACCAACACACTCTTAAATGTCAGGAAGTGCTTTGCAGAGCACCCTTGAATGGAGGGAGTTGCATATGAAAAGTAGTTAGTCCCTTCAGAGGCCACGTTGGTGATGTCATAGGTGATATAACATATACTTCAAACCTTGGAAACCTTGCACTGGAAGTCATTAATGGTTTTTTCTTGTCTTAGGGCATGTAGCAACTAAAATGATAAGGGATGATAGACCCTATTTCATTGGTCCTGGGGATGATGTCCAGTTTGACCAACTCATTGGGAATGATGCCCAAAATGACCTATAACATAGAGTAATTTAAGCCAACTATTAATGAAATACAAATGAAATGGAATGGAAAATGAAAGACTTCTGGTCAGGCCTAATAACCACGAGAGACACCAAAATTCAGGCCACCACCCAACCCAGTTGATCTCAAAACAAAACAAGCTAACATCCACCAGCTAAAATCATAACTAGAGAATGAAATGGTTGAACAAGAAGAATCTGAAATATAGAGCATTACTAAGTACTTACCAGCCATCTGAATCTAAACTGGTGAGGTCATGCAAGTTATACAAATATTCACCCCTCCTGCTCCTGTAGCATATCTCTTAAGTATATTTTGAAAATAACATTGTCAATAAATATGAACCAACAAATTTGTGAATGTATGGACACCCATATATTAAGAGGGTAAATATGCATTTTCCTAACTTTCCTTGGTTAATGCCTAAATGATCCCCAAGCCAAAAGGCACGGGGACACCTCTTTTATGATTTGTCAATTACCTCATGTACTCTCCTTTTGTGGGAAGTTATCACTTATGACTTAGCCCATAGTTGTTTGTTTTTTAATGTTGTTTCATTTTATATCTTGATTTTCTTGCATTTTCCTAGGATACTTCTCATTCCATGGGGCTTTGATTTAGATTCTCATTCTTTTGACTTTGTATTGCTAACTTTGGCCAAATAAGATCCATCGCCAATTATTTTATGTCAAATATGGCGTAACATAATTGTTCTTCATGTAAACATAACCATTAATAAAGGGTGTATTCTAACTAACAGATGAAATGGCCTTTTTTTATCACTTTGTCTAGTAAAATTTGCAAAAAATCTAGTAGAAATTTTTAAGAATCATAGGTTTAAGTTGTTTAATCTACAAATTTTGAGTGCCTTGGGGGTTTTTTAGGGTGTCGAATCCAGTTGTGCATTCAAAAGTGCATTCTAAACAACAAGAGATCACAATATTACTCAAAATTTTATTGCCTAATTTTGGTAAAAAAAACCAATTCATATATTAGTTAGACTGCTCTTTAATAAAGCATCCCTTGGTGTGCATAAGCATTTTCCTTGAATGCAAATACTGTTTTATAAAGCATGAAATTATTTTATCATCATCATAGTTCATCCTCAACCCTTACATGTTTTTCTTCTTAAGCAATAATTAATGGATGATGTATGGTATATTTGTGTTTAAGCATAATTTATTTACTAAAATACCTTTATCTTAAATATTATTATTTGTACATATCTAATTCATTACCATTAATGGTTTTCTTGGAATTATGTATATGATTAATTAATTATTAATTATTAATTGTGAATTCTTTTATTAATTTAGCAACAAGATTTGAAATATGATAATAAAGAGTAAATAAATTCTTATGAATGTTTTAGATTTGTTGGGAGTTACAAAAGCCATATCAAACGAAGCATGTTGTGCAACAATTGTTGAGGTGAATTGTAAACTAAAATGGTAGCATTGTGGTCATGAAAGTTATTGGAAAATTGAATTGAGGTAAATTTTGAATTGAAATGATAACATCATGGTTGTGAAAGTTATTCAAAAATTGAAATTTCTGTTCTCTCATGTGTCGTAATAACCTCCTATTAGATCCACCTAAATGCAATGTCATATGAAATAAATAATTTGAATGCATAAACCTACCAAATACAATTCAAAACTAGTTGGTTAGTAATATAACAAGAGGAGTAGCTTCCATGCAACATATTTCTTATCTCTACCACTAATTATTTGATTAAAGGTTTTTCTATCATAATGAAATCTCTCGGCACAAATATCTCTGGACAATTGTGCTAATATTTTAATATTAAATAATCCATTTCTTTGTATTTTGAATACCACTATATCTACTGTTATTTTCAATAAGATTCAGGCAAGAGGTTGACCCAGATGATATTATTGCCAATATTTTAATATTGAATAATATATATCCTTGTATTATGAATATTGCTAGCCAATTGAGCAAAGCTCATGTGGAGTGTGGAAAAACCTTTGTACAATGAAATTTATATGCACAATGAAATCTCTTTGTAGGAAACTCTCCGCATAAGCACAAATTTTGGCAAAGAAATCTTAGAGACCGAGTGTGGAAGTGTAAAGAATAATGATTTTTCCACACTCCAGCATAATCAACTTATTTTGTGCTAAATAATTTGCTAATAAATTAATTAAAGATTTTTCTCTCATAATGAAAGCTCTCAGCACAGTGGAAGATTTATTTATGGTTATCTGTGTGTAAATAGAAATATGTGTGGAGGAAGCTTTCAAGCTTTCATTAGTAGTTGCAGAGAGCTATGAATTTGTGTAGAATGAAGGATGTATAGAGTACGAAATATGAATGTGTGTGCAATGAAAACTGTGCAAAAGAAGGGGTTTGTGCGAGAGAACTGGGGTTTGTGCTAGTGACTATAACACTCGCTTGGGTGTCAAAGTGCGTTGAATCTATATTGTTTGAGTGTAACAAAAATATTCATCTGTAGTGTTGTGGTTTTTCGGATAAATTTTACGTCGACGGATTTCGTTAGCTAGATAGGCTTTGCTAATTAATTGATTAAAGGTTTTTCTCTCATAATGAAAGTTCTCAGCACAAATATTTTTTTGCAAGGAATTCTTTATGCATAAGTGTGTTGCGATATTTTTCACTTGCATATACACATTATTGCTAATATTTTAATATTAAATAATTGATATCTTTGTATTGTGAGTATTGATGTTCACAATAATAGCCAAGAAAGAGGTGGGCTGCTATGATATTATTGGTAATATTTAATATAGATAAATTTATTTCAGATTAATCACATCATTAGGATTAATTTGAAAGACATTTATCTACATTATGGACCACAAAAGTCTTAGATCTAACAATATTTTAATACTAAATAATTGATATCTTTTATTCTGAATATCTCTATCCAATTGAGAAAAGGTTGTGCGGAGTGTGAATAGAACTTTGTACAATGAAATATCTCTCCTTAATGAAATCTCTCTGCAGGAAACTCTCTGTATAAGAATAAATATCGGCGAACACCTCTTGGAGACCGAGTGCAGAAGTGCGGAGAATAGTGGTTTCTCAGCACTCCAAGAGAAACAACTTATTATGGGCTAAATACTTTGCTAATCAGTTGATTAAAGGTTTTTCTCTCATAATGAAATATCTCCGCACAGTGCAAGCTTTGTTTATGGTTATACTTATGTAAATAGATATATGTGCAGGCTGCGGAGGAGGATTTCAAGATCTCATTCTATGGACCTTTACACTCTACACAATGACAAACCTTCTGCACAATTTATACACGGTTACACTCATAAACAAGTTTTTTAATCACAAAATTTACAAAAATACTTTTGTTCATGTTGACATCTATAATTAATATTGGTTCCCACTACTATGTTATTAGTTATCTTTAGAAGTGTAGAGAATAGTGACTTTTCCACACTCCCACATAGTCAACTCTTTCTGCGCTAAATACTTTGCTAATTAATTGATTAAAGGTCATGCTCTCATAATGAAGGCTCTTTGCACAAGCATTTGTTAAATGGCTAGTATAGTGAGGGGAAAATGTTGTTTGTAGTGATACAAGTGTGTCGTGATGTTCCGCACTTCAGTATGCATTTTCTTTCCACGCAGTTCTTCATCATTATTATTATTATATATTATTGGTAATATTTAAATTATAAATATTGCTAATTAATTTACTAAATTTTGTTTTGAGCGTACAGAAAACTCCACAGAATGAAATCTCTCTGTATAATGAAATCTCTCTGAAAATAAAGAGCCCTCTATTTTAATTATGCAAAGTATGAAAGTGGAATCAAAACTTTTATTGTAGAAAATTCAAACTAAAATGGCCCTACCTTAATCAATCTATATATTGAGAAAATTTGTATATATGTAATAGGAAAATGTGAAATATCATTGCCTTATGAATTAAAGTTATAAAGTTCCCTCTTCAACTTTGTTCTCTCACACATATATCATTCTGCGAACATCCTTCATTCTACACAGCTAAATTTGTAAAAATTTTAAATGGAAAATAATTTAAAGTTAATTTTACCTCTTCCCACCCATTCTTGCACACATTACACATCCTCTGCATAGTAAAAGCTTAGGACAAGGAAATCTTCACACAAGGAAACATAATAATACTAATTCGAAATTTTTTCATGGTTAAATTAATTATGCATCAACGGCATAAATTTCCCTCTACACTCATGTTTTATCACACATACACCATCCTTCGCACGTACTTAGGACAATGAATGTTTACATTGTGCAGATTTTCCACTAACACCTCTAATTTTCTTGATTGTTTGGTACTTGTGGATCGAGCCGAAATTAATGGTGGAGAGAGAGGCTTAAAATAAAATAAAGTTAGATCGATGGTATATTTACATTGTTGAAGTGACTTTGCAAGAATATATTCAAGGATTGGAGCCATAATTCATCAATTTTATTAGTAGGTGTGGCACAGGTTGAAGTTTATGGAGAGAGATTATGGAGTTGCAAAATAAGAGCCCGATATTTCTTTAGTTAAAATGGTTGGTCCTCTGGAGTTTATCATCGCTTTGGTCTCAAAGCATGTTGAGATGATTCTATCTGAGTAACATGTCCATTTCAAGCTTTTAAATCAAAAAATGGAAATATTGGAGTTGAATTTGGAACAACTTCAAATGGAAAATGAAATGTTTAGTTTTTGTGTAGATAATTTGGCTCAGATAGAGCATGTCAATGTTGAGGAGGATGATGATGAAGCTTATGAGGATATCATGGTGAGCATGGGATTTTATTGCAACACGGGGAGAGTATATTTTACTTACCATAGACTAGTATTCCCCTCCTTATTAGCTTGATCCTAAAGTTAAAGAAGCCCAAGTCACTTTGTTATGGAGGATATGTAGTAATTTAGATAGTTGCTAGATTTTTTTTTTGTTATGTTATGAAAATATATTTTGTTTGTATATGTGTTTTGGAGAATGTATGGAGAAAATCAGTTTAAAATAGTTTTTGTAGTATAGTTGTGAACTGTGTCAATCCTCCTTCATTGTTTTGGACATTAGAAGAAGAAATTTTGGTTAATGATGTACAAGGTTGTGGACTTTCACCTTACTTCCTCATTGAATTCAAAAATTAAATTAATTTCCATGCATGATATTATGTATCGCTCTATTTAATTTGTTGCATATACCCTACATCAAAATAAATCATTATTGATTTGGTTTTTTCTTTTCTTTCGGTAACTTAAATTAAAAATATTTATGTAACTTAATTTTCGTTTATTTCCCTTTACGGTTAACGTAAGTATTTATTCAGAAAATCGATATTGTATAATTGTTATTGTTTATTATCAAATTGATTGGTATTACAAAATATTTTTTTCAGTGTTTATTCAGCAAATGCATGCATAAATATTGTTCTGCAACCAATTTTCATTATTGCAAAGTAAAGTGGTGTGCAGAAAGAAATCTATGATAGAATCTTCATTCATTGTTTTATACACTTTCGTATACATTATACATACACACATAGAAACATTATGGAGCATGATGTTGAAGAATGTAATAGTGTCAGTATTCATAACTATGTTGGAATCATGACGTAATTTATTTTTCAAAATAAAGAAAAGAAAATTATTTATAAAAGAAAATTATTTATTGAGCATGGGTTTCATGCTCTTATTATTTTATTTCTAGGTCAAAGCCTCCATTATAGCATTATAGGGTTTATGTCAAGAGTACTTATCCATGTCATCTTGTAATAGACCCTTATTGGTATTTTATATCATGCAAAGAAATTTATTTTTGATTCAAAATATTCATTTTTTCCCTCCTCGCCAAGTCGGCCTTATCTTGGAGAAGTCGAACTAGTTAGAGCAAATTCGACCCTATGGAAGAAATATATAGAGGAAGATCAACTCATTTGAAGCATATACTCAGCAAGCTCGATTTACAAGTGAAAGAAGCATAAAAATAAGGGTGAAGTGAAGGAGAAGGAAGAAAGAATATGGAACTGACAAAATCGAAGTTTTGGGCACCTCTCTCTCACACATACAAAATCTTATAAGGCTTCTAGATGAGTAGTTGGCGGAAAAAATTATAAAGTAGTTGTAGGTATAAAATTGTGAAGATGGGAGGAAAAAATTATGATTTGAAGTTTCAATTGAGGAGCTGACACTTGGAAGATTTGAAAAATTTTGTCTACAAGAAGGAAGGGTTGACTTGGTGATTGGAGGAGGTCTTTGTCTAGGTAAAATGGGTCTTGTATTGTCTCATCTTGATTTCAATCTAGTTGTGGAATATTTTTACTAGGTTTTCTCCTTGATAAGGGTTTTAGCCCTGGATAAGTGCCTATATCTGGAGTCCTTGATGTTTATAATTTTATTTTGAATATTTCTTGGTGAGAATAAGATAAAATAAGAACTTAAATAAAGTTAATACGACTACAAGGATATCACAAGTAATTTTCAACATAAGAAAATATCTTTTCCTTTCTAATTTTCTAACATGGTATCAGAGCTAAGGTAGAAGAAGAGAAAAAGGCAGCTTCAAGATCTATTGAAATAAGGAAGGATCAAAAAGAAATGATTCAAGACGATATCATAAGAGGAAGGGAAGAATCAACATCTTGAAAATCTATGTGAACTTCAATGAAGACAGAGAATAAGTTAGAAGGAGCCACCAACTATAACGCATGGAAAAAAGGATCGATCTCATGCTTGCAAAACATAAAGTATTATAATTTGTTCAAGGGAAAGTTTAGAAACCAACAAATGATGCAGGAAAATAAAATTATATGGAATCTAACATCTTGGCCATGAATCTAATTGTATATGGTGTAAAGTAAAATTTAATCCCCTACATATCCAACGTTGACTGTATAAAAGAAATGTCTGAAGCTCTCTCCAAGTTATTCACCATCAAGGACATTGGACAAGTGGCTAGCCTCAAGAATGAAATAGGAACAGTAAAAATGAAAAAGGATGATATTTTATATTCCTATTTTGTGAGGATCTCCTGAATAAGAGATGAGCTCCAATCCAATGATGAAGCTATAGAAGAAAAAAAACTTGTGATTGTTGCACTATTATATCTGTTGGCAATATGATGCAGAGTGTTGTCCTTGATGGCAACCCACTTGATGAAGATGATGGCAACCTAATTAATGAAGTTGTTCTTGATGCTTGATGAGTTTATTAATGATGTAAATCTGATGTCCTACAAGTAGCTCAGAAGTACCAGAGAAAGAAATATCATTAAGGGGCAGAACAATGTTGAAAAGTGTGTGACATAAAGCATACGCGAGTTTGTTTAGGCGAAGTAGCGTATGTATGTGGAAAAGTACGTGCTAAGTCGCGTATGCCTAATTGCGCTCTAAATTTATAAAACCAGGGGACTTTACCATGGTATTGACCCATTGTATTGAGCGTTGGATTGTCTATTTGATCTCGTCCAGGAATACCATCGGAAGAAATGTGGATTTGGCTCATGGTATTGAAAAAGGATAAATCTATTTAAGGAAAAGAAATTCATTGTGCAAAATGTGTGCAAGTGTCTGGGTTTTAATGAATACTTCACTCTGAAGTATATCTATATGGAATGGGTAACAGTTGAATGATTGATCTGAATTAATAATGCACCCATGAAGAAAATGATCTCTTGATCTGAAATGTATATGTTCCTTCTAGATCGGATGATGGAATGTTTAGATCTTTAATCTGGCGAATCTTTGCTGAAGTGAAGGATGAATTCTGAGTTGTTTATCTGATCTGAAGAACTGCACAATCCTGAAAAAATTACAAATCTATACGCAAGTTCGCTTCATAAAAGGCGCGTATGAGAAGCTAGGGTTTTCTGAAGAATGCACAGATGTATATGCGGGTTGCTCTGCATGAAAGCGCATATACACGCGACAACAATGAATAAAAGTAGCGTATGAGATTTGAATTAATGAAGTTTTGGGTTATGTTTACATCTGTATACCTGTTCTGATGTCTGGGCTATCTCTGATATTCTGGTTACAATGGTCTCACTGTTCTGTTTGAAGCTTTGGGAAAAGTATGTTTGTAGATATGTGAAGGGTTGTGTTGAATCTATTTGATACAGTTTGAAAATTGATGAAACGTGGTTTGCAGTGGTACTGAGGGTTGTAGCCTTCAGTAAGGGGGTAGTAGCTCCCTTCCAATGGTAACTAGTAAACGAGAGCAGGGGGTTGTAGCTCCCTTCCAGGAGAGGCTGGTAAACGAGAGAAGGTTGTAGCCTTTTGCAGGTGGGTGCCTGCGTGCTGGTATGAGCCTGCACCAGTACAAGGTTGTAAAATGTTTTCTTTATATAATAAATATTGAATACTAAGACGACGACAGTGGTGGTTTTCTCCCGAATTGGGTTTCCACCTTAAATCCTGGTGTTCATGTGTATTGATGATGTGTGATGATTTATTCTATTCTTACTGCACATGTTTACTGCTTACTTAACATCTGATGAATAAATGAAGCAATGATCTAAGTTAAGAATTAAGTCCAAAATTAGATCTCTGTGCATACGCTAGTTTCCTTCTGGGTATCCGCGTATATACGCGAGTTCTATTCTATAAAGTAGCGTATGGGTTTAAAAGCAAGAAAAAGAAAATAGTTATCTGTCTGCACTAAATACTGATTCACCACCCCCCCCCCCCCCTCTCAGTATTTTTCAACAATATCTACCAAAATTGTGGAGCTATTTTTTATCAAGTATCAACACTTGGAAAGACACACCATCCTTTGAACAAATGTGGAATGCATGAAATCAAGAATAATATTGCATCTCTTCAGTAAGTAACAAGAAGGAAGAAGAAGAGGACAACACTTCAAATTCCTACTCTACTCATCTTAAGAAGAAGGGAGTATAAAAAAAAATTAAAGGACCAAAGAAGAAGGTTGACCTATCCAAAATTTAATGTTACAATTGTCACAAAATGGGACATTAAAAGATTCAATGTACTAAAAATCCAAGGAATAAGAAAAGGGAAAGAGAACATGCAATTGTTGTTGATGAAGCTAAACGCAAGAAGAACAATATTGAAGAATCTAAAGTCAAAGCCTGATTTTCTTAAGTTTCTTATGGATATTATCCCTTGCATATATTTATAATTTGTGTTTTGTAATGTTTTCTTTTATGTTTTGATTTCTAGGGTTTATAGATATAATATGTCTTTTTAGAAATTCTTGAATTATTTTTTATAAGTTATAGGTGTCCCTTAGAGAATATTGATTAAGAGGGAGCCTTTATCATTTTACCAAAATATAAGTATATTGTTCTTTGTATCCTCTTTTATGTTTGATTTCCTTCACACATCAAGATTTTTTTGTATTGCATGCTCGTAATCCTTTCTTTGTATTTTCCTTGGTAGGAAAGCTTGCAGAATACACAATGGTTATGGAGGAAACTTCAAGGTAAAGACTAGTGTCATGAAAGTAAGCTTGTTACTAAAAAAACTCTACAAGGTTTGTTAATGAACAACTCAAGGTATGTTTAATTTAACTTGTTGCAAAAGAAGGTATGAATATTCTTCACTTGAAACTTGCTTTATATTTCTAACTCTCTCATGTCTAGTGTTTTAAATCATAAGGATTCTTGTTAGGGTGATTAATCTCTAGATTGAATCTACTCTTATCATTTTATATCTTTTCATTTTGTTTTGATAAAACCCTAATGTTAGGGTTCACTATAAAACCCCTAACCTTTATTGCTTAGGGTATGCTAATGATGAAACCCTAATATTCTTAGCTTTTATCCATAAAGTTTATATCTCTTGTCATAATCACACTTTCTTAATGTTTATATTTTTGGTAATGTTATGGTTAAACCCTATCCTTTCATGGTTTGTTGTTGATGTCTAGAAAACCTAGTTTTCTTAGGTTTTGGTAAATTAGGGTTTATGAAAAAACCCTTATAATATTTAATATAAAACCCTAGAAATGGATCTTTGGGTGTATGTTCTTTCATATAATTGAAACCCTCGCCTGGTCAAAATTTGTTGTATATCTAATTTTGGAGTTTGATGTTTGTATCTAGGGTTTACGATAAAACCCTAGTATGAGACTGGTATAAGTTTATAGGAAATAATAATGGAACCCTAGAGATGAAATGCTAGTATGTTAACTTCATTTTTTATATTCATGATTTAGTTTTTTGAAATCTAGGGTTTGTGACGAAAACCTAGTAATTTTTGTTGCAAGAAGTCTAATGGATGAAACTCTTGATTGATTATAAAACCTAGCTAATTTTATGTATTGAATGTCTAAAATTTGATTTATTATGCTTCTATTATAATGAAAAGCTAACCATATATTGATAAAAATGACTTCATGCTCTTGTACATATATATTTGTGTTTGGTTGTACTTGTTGTTGAAATTTTATAGGTACATAGTCTTCAAAATGATGAAAATGTGTACCTCATATTTGATGATAATTTGATGATGATGTGGAGCATGATGGAAAGAGAGATTTGTGAGAACCTCGATGACATTAAAGATGAACTTGTTATCATGTGAAATAAGGATTAATTTTTGGAAGATTAAACTCTGCAATGGATTGTTGATGCAAAAAGGAAGAGCATGTGTGACTAGAAGAATAATATGGTTGATGGACTTCTCCCCTAGTTACTTGGATAAAGGAAAGTGTATATCTCCCTAGTTTAGAGGGAGATTGCAAAGAAGTGAATGACTTCATGATAAGGCCATGAGGATGCTTGAAATCAGAGAATAGCTAAAGCATTATTAATGGTTACTCGTGATCAATAAAGCTGTGAACAAAACTTGAATGTTTTTTAAAGAAGTGTTGAGGTTGAGTTGGGTGTTGCTGAAGACGTTAAAGAAGATATATTTTGACGAATATATGTTTGGATAATATGATTATGACCTAAGTAGTCTTAGTATATTTGAAAATCCTTGAGTTTTATGTTAACTTGTATATATATTTTAAATTTTGTTGCTAATTAGGATTTTGATTCCATAGGATCTATGCATAAGAAGTTTGAACGCTTGAAGAAAGCTTGGATTGGTGAGAGATGAAGCGTATTATGGCAACAATATTATTGGGAGGACATCCGGTAGGCCTAGGATGATGTCTAGATCTTGAAGTAGGCAGAGTGGCATTTCTCTTCGAGCTCTGACCTTGGATACGCACCTAGTTCCTTGGGTTGGTGTTAGAGTTATAGCATGATGGTACCTAGAGTGCCTAAAGCTTGGAGCACACCTTATTCCCACCTCAATAGAATACCTTGGTCAAGTAACTAATTTGTAGCATTTCATGCGTTGTGACTCTTCATATATCATATCATTTTGAGATCTTCCATGTATCTATGTATATATGTAATTATGAATACCTCCCTAGTTAAGAGGGAGTGTTGAAGAATGTAAATATTTTTGGTCTTTATAATTATGTTTGAGTCATGAAGTAATGTATTTTTTAAAATAAATAAATAAATAAATTATTTATAAAAGAAAATTATTTATTAAGCATGTGTTTCATGCTCTTATTATTTCATTTCTAGGAAAAATCCTCCATTATAAGATTTTAGGGTTTATGTTAAGAGTCCTTGTCCATTTGATATTGTAATAGCCTTTTAGTGGGATTTTGTATCATGTAAAGAAATTTACTTTTGAGTCAAAATAGTCATTTTTTCCCTCCTCACCAAGTCAACCCTATCCTTGAGAAGTCGACCTAGTTAGAAGGAATTTGACCTCATGGAAGTAATATATATAAAGGTAGCTTGTCTCATTTGAAGCATAGACTCAACAAGTTCAATTTACAAGTGAAAGTGGTAGAAAAATAAGAGTGAATTGAAGGATAAGGAAAAAATAAGTCGGAAAAGACAAATTGAAGTTTTGGGCACCTCTCTCTCTCACTTGCAAAGTATTCTACAGATTTTGGACGAGTAGTTGGGGGCCAAAATTATGAATTTGGGAGGTCAAAATTCTAATTTGAAGTTTCATTTGAGGAGCTGACACTCATAATTTTTGGAAAAAAAAATTAAAAGAAGGAAGGGTTGACTTGGTGATTGGAGGAGGTCTTTGTCTAGGTCAAAAGGGTCTTGGACTGTCTCATATTGATTTGAATCTACTAGTGGAAGAGTTTGACTAGGTTTTACCCTTCATAGGGTTTTTAGCCCTCGATGAGTACCTATATCGAGTGTCCTTGATATTAATGTTTTATTTTGATGATTTCTTGATGAGAAGAATATAAAAGAAGAACTTCAATAAAGTTAATAAGAATACAAGAATATCACAAGCAATTGTCAACATAATAAAATCTTTCTGCCTTTTTTATTTTCTACATGTGAATTATTGAATATTAAAAATTTAATTAAGGCTAATAATTAAATCATTGTGGAGAAGCATTTTTCACAATAAAAACTTCGACTATACCGCTGCACTTTGTAATAACGAAAAATTGAATAAATGTGAGCATTCTCAAATAATGAGAGAATGCAAGCCCTACATAAAGAAGCATGGTCATAAACAATTAATTAGCAGTAGAGGTAGGTAGGGTTAGTAAGTGATCCGATACTATTATGACTGAGATTTCTAGTGCTTTGTCCAACGATGCCAAATCTCATGGGATTTCCAAATATGAAGAAATAGCTTTGAAATGGTGCATTGTGTGCATATATAATAGAATATGGAGAAGAACTATTGATATTCAACAAGATGATGATCCTAGTGAAAAATAAGCACCTACACTAGGTGGGGCCCGCAGGCTATTTTTAGGTGTATGCCTATTTTTAGAATGTTGAACATATTCTATTTATAGCAGGAGTATATTTATAGATGGTTGAGAAAATTCTATTTATAGATGATATTATAATTTTAGATGCATGGGCAAAGTCTATTTATAGATCACATGTCTAAAAATAGTTTGCATGTCAATTAATAATAGCCCTTAATAATAATTAGATAATAAATAATAGTATATTCTCTTGAAGCACTTTATTTCAGTTAACTGATGTGGTGAACCAGTTTACTGAAGGAATTACAAGTTCTAAGGTTGGTTGGTGGGACATGCAAAGTGGACTTTGTTGTAACTGAGTGATACAAAGTTGCAACAGAGTTGGATGTGTAGTTATGTGAGTTGTTATTTAGTTTAACTCAATTAAGTGAGTTAAACTCAGTTGTGCTAATTGTAACTAGTTGTAACTAAAGATACACTAGTGAGAGATCAGTGAATTAATTATTTAATTAATTCACAAGCAGTGGTCTCACATGCAACTGAAGAAATACTATTGTTAACTACATGCATGTCAAATCCAGTGGAGACCCAGTTGAGAGATAGGTGAAAGGGCCCGTTTGACTATCAGTTGTGACTATAGTGGTGCATTCAATGCAACTACACACACATTGGAGATGCCAATGAGGATTTCACAGTCAAGGCAAGGCAATATCAAATTCATTCAGGGATCTTCATCAGCAGGGATTGCGCAGTGAAGGCATGTTGTCATGAGGCAGTAAATTGGTGCATGCTTATGCAAATTTTTGTATGACAGTGTGAGACAGTTGTATATTGTATTGAGAGATATTAGAGTAGAGTTTTGTATGAGCTTGTTTCATGATCCATGATATACATAATATATGATAGTGGGGTTTTTAGCTTTATTATTTCCCGTTAAAAACATCTGTGTTATGTGTGATTGATTTTTCTTCATGTGCTTGCAATTGGAAATTAAATTTCTGCAAAGAATTAAGTAGAAGGATTATGTATTTAATAGTGGCATATAATTGTTAGATCAGGAGAATCTGGAAATACATAATTGTATTAATAATTTCTACATGGTATCGGAGTAGAGAAGATTGCAATATTAAAGTAGTAGTTGAGTTTTTTGGTGGAAACAATTCGAATTTGCTGCAAGAATTTCTTGGTGCGACAGTTGAGTAAACATTGAAATGGCTTTCAATGGATTTCGGTTAGAGTATGCACTCAAGGGAATCTCAAACTAAATTACATGTAAGGATAGGATGGAGGTAGTGCTTGAAGATAATGTCTTGAATGAATTCATCGACAGTGATGTTCCTAAGCCCACTTTGACCGATGTTTCATTACTTGATGCCTGGAAAAAGAAAGTAGCGAAGAAGAGAAAGATTTTGTTGGAAGGTGTGAGAGACCATATTGTCTCAAGAATTCATGGGAAAGCCACTCCATTTGCAATGTGGAATGCTGTGAAGGATCTTTTCCAAAGTAGAAACAACCATAGGAAATTGGCACTGAAGGATAAGCTCAAAGAAATCAAGATGGAGAAGGGCGACAGTATTCCAAATTATCTCACAAAGTTTTTCCAATGTCGGGATGAAATAGCGAGTGTGGGAATCATGTTTGTTGATGATTATTTGGTGAGTCTAGCTCTCTTGGTACTTCCTAAGAGTTGGCACAATTATCAAGACTCTGTCAACAGACGGGAAAAACTGTCGGATTGGGAACGACTGTGGTCAGATCTAGTGCAGGAGGAGTTCAGGTGGAACACCAGGGATGGCTCTTCATCAAAGCATGATGATGAAGAGGATTGTGCTTTGGCTGCCAAAGAAAGGAAAGGGAAGGGGAATAAATTCCACTCAAAATCTGAGGCTAAAGGCAAGAAGCTATATTTGTCCAAGGTGAAGTGTTTTCACTGTCAAGAACATGGGCATCTCACCACTAAATTCCCACAGAAAAATAAGAACAAGAAGGTTGTTGGAGTTGTAGCTGGTGAGGCCCTTGCCTCGCAATTTGAACTTGATTTCTCTTTGATTGCATGCTTGGTTTCAAGCGCAATGGGACCAGTTTGGTATCTTGATATTGGTGCTTCCTTCCACATTATGAGAGATAAGGATCTTTTCAGTGACTTGGAGGAGAAATATCTCCAAATGAATATAGAGATGGGCGATGATGGATGATATAGTGCAACCGAAATTGGTACCATTACCTTTGAGAGGGAGTCAGGTAAACCATTTATGTTGAAAGATGTTATGCATGTTCCAGGTCTAAAGAAGAACTTGGTCTCAGTCGTGATGTTGGAGGACAGAGGTTATGACGTTGTTTTCAACGATGGAAAAGCTTTCATGCGACATAAAACAATGGGTAAAACCAAGAGGATAGGGATTCGAGTCAAGAATATCTACAAGCTAGAGGTAGGTGGTTGTGCTACAATGGTGGGCGAAGAAGAAGAAGTGGTGAGCCAGGATGAGGGTGAATTGTGGCACAGGTGATTGGGCCATCTTCACCATGGTGCCCTGAAAATTTTGCAGCAAATTTCTACTGGACTTCCCAAGGGTACACTTGCGAAGATAGATCAGTGCAAGGGATGTACTATGGGTAAGTTTGTGAAGACCACCTTTCATGAAAAGGAGAACCTTGCTTCAGTGATCCTGGAGAGAGTTCACACAGACATGTGTGGGCCATTCTTGGTTGCTTCAATAGGAAAACATAGGTATTATGTTATTTTTGTTGATGAATATTCTCATAGATGTTGGATCTTATTCATGCAGAATAAATTTCAAACATTCTCAAAGTTCTGTGATTTTAAAGCATTGGTGGAGAAAGAGTCGGGGAAGCAAGTGAAGGCTCTGTGGAGCGATAATGGTGGTGAATATATCTCGAACGAATTTAAATAATTCTATAGCAAAGAAGGAATTTGAAGAGAACTCATAGCGCCTCATAACCCACAAAAAAAAGGGGTCAAGGAGAGGAAGAATAGAATGATCGTGGGTGTTGCATGAGATATGTTGCATGTTTAGGGCCTACCAATGCACTTGTGGGCGGAAGCATGCAACACTACATTTTATGTTCAAAACCATTGTCCACATAGAGTACTTGGCATGAGTGCACCTGAAGAAGCTTTTACTAGTAAGAAACCAGATGTTTCTCACTTTAATATTTTTGGCTCATCTGTTTATGTGCATGTAACCAAGAATTCTAGGAAGAAGCTGTAGCCGACTGCTAAAGTTGGGATATTTTTGGGGTACACATAAACACCCCATAATTATCGTGTGTATTTACCAAATAGTCGAATGACTTTGGTGTGATGGGATATAAAATTCAATGAGGAGAAAGCCATGAAGTTGTCGCTTGAGAGGGAACTAGACTTGCATGTAGAGGAGGCACTACTTTTTCCCAAATATGTCTCTCTAGATGTGGATCAACCATAGGAGGAGTTTCATGGAGTGGAGGAGTCCACTCACGCAGAGCCAAACATCAGAACTGGCAGAAGGCGTACCACAAAAGCTGAGAGGCTAGAGCTTGATGTGGCACAGAATGTAGGAGTCCCTACCTCACAGCGTAGATAGAGATAGTCTCCTGACTGATTCACTGGATACATGGATCTCATGAGAAAATGTATTTTGACTGAGCCATATTCCTTTCAAGAAGAAGTGCAAGAGCCCACATGGGTAGATGCAATGGTGGAGGAGTATGACTCCATTTTCAGAAACAGTGCTTGGGAAATTGTTCCAAGGCTGGTTGATAAATTAGTGGTAGGTTCAAGATGGAGCTACAAGGTAAAGCATGTTGCTGATGGGAGTGTTGAGAATTATAAGGCAAGATTTGTGGCTCAGGGCTTCTCACAGTTTGAGTGGATTGATTATGAAGAAACATTTGCACCTGTCGCATGGTATTCTTCCATAAGGACCATCCTTGCTCTCTCAGCGCAGATGGTTTGGCACATTCATCAGATGGATGTGAAGATTGTGTTCCTTAATGGGATAATTGAGGAAGAAGTGTACGTTGAGAAGCCTAAAGGATTTGAGAGCTTCAGCAGCGAGTCACATGTGTGCAAACTCAAAAGAGCATTGTATGGGCTGAAGCAAGCACCTCGTGCTTGGTACACTCACATCGATAGCTATTTCACTGGACTTAGCTTCACCAAGAGTGAGGTGGATGCAATCCTATACTATATTGTGGTGGAGGGTAAGCTTTTAATCATTGCTCTTTATGTTGATGATTTAATACTGAGTGGTGATGAGAAGCTAATACACTCATGTAAGGATGACCTTGCAAAGGAGTTCAAGATGAAGGATATGGGCCTCCTTCACTATTTCCTTGGATTGGAAATATGGCAGCGAGAAAGTGAAATTTTTGTCTCAAGGAAAGTATGCAAGGGAGATATTGGGTAATTTTCACATGGAGGGTTGCAAACCCATGGATACTCCTCTTCCAAAAAATTGGAGGAAAGAGGATGCTACATATGGAGAGGTAGTGGATGCTACTGTCTATTGACAGTTGGTGGGTTCATTCATGTATTTAGTTAATACAAGATTGGACGTATGCTATGTGGTGAACCAGCTTATTCAAGCGATGGTTAAGCCTACCAAGCTCTTTTGGAAGGCAGGCAAGCATGTCCTGAGATATCAGAGGGGAACATTTGAGTATGGATTATGGTACAGACAGGCGGATAAGGTGAAGTTGCATGGCTTCACAGATGCAGATTGGGCAAGCAGCCCAACCGACAGAAAGAGCACATCAGGAGGGGCTTTCAGTATTGTATCTATAGTTGCTTCTTAGTACAAGAGGAAACAAATATCTGTGATACTCAGTTCATCGGAAGCGGAATACATGGCAGAAATTGAAGCTACATGTGAGGCTATTTGGATGAAGAAGATCCTGGTCGATTTGTTCAGTTCTCATTTAGATCCTACAGTGATTCATTGTGATAATTAGAGTTTCATTAAACTCTCGATTAATCCTATGTTTCATGATAGATCTAAGCATATAGATATCTGGTATCATCATATTAGAGATTGTGTGCAACGGAAGATCATGTTGCTTCAGTACATTCCTATGGAATATTAGGATGTAGATATTTTAACGAAGGTGCTCACTAGGAGCAAATTCGAATACCATAGAGACAGGATTGGGGTGAAGGATAATCCCTTTCTTGTTAAGAGGGAGTGTTGAGATTCAACAAGATGATGATCCTAGTGAAAAATAAGCACCTACACTATGTAAGGCTCACAAGCTATTTTTAGGTGTATGTCTATCTTTAGAATGTTGAGCATATTCTATTTATAGCGGGAGTCTATTTATAGATGGTTGAGAAAATTATATTTATAGATGAAATTCTATTTTTAGATTCATGGGCGAAGTCTACTTATAGATCGCATGTCAATCAATATTAGCCCTTAATAATAATTAGAAAATAAATAATAATCTATTCTCTTGAAGCACTTGATTTCAGTTAACTGATGTGGAAAACTAGTTGACTGAAGGAATTACGATTTCTAAGGTTGGTTGGTGGGACATGCAGAGTGGACTTCGTTGTAACTGAGTGATACAAAGTTGTAACAGAGTTGGATGTGTAGTTATGTGAGTTAAACTCAGTTGTGCTAGATGTAACTAGTTGTAACTAAAGATACATTAGTGAGAGATTAGTGAATTAATTATTTAATTAATTCACAAGCAGTGGTCTCACATGCAACTGAAGAAATACTACTGTTAACTACATGCCTGTCAGATCTAGTGGAGACCCAGTTGAGAGATAGGTGAAAGGGCCTGTTTGACTATCAGTTGTGACTATAGTGGTGCATTCAATGCAACTACACACACATTGGAGATTCCAATGAGGATTGTGCAGTCAAGGCAAGGAAAGATCAAACTCATTCAGGGATCTTCATTAGCAGGGATTACAGAGTGGAGGCAGGATGTCATTAGGTAGTAAATTGGTGCATGCTTATGCAAATTTTTGTATGATAGTGTGAGACGATTGTATATTGTACTAAGAGCTCTTAGAGTAGAGTTTTGTATGATATTGTTTCATGATCCATGATATACATAATATATGATAGTGGGGTTTTAGCTTTATGCTTTCCTGTTAAAAACATGTGTGTTATGTGTGATTGATTTTTTTTCATGTGTTTGCAATTGGCGATTAAATTTCCGCAAATAATTAAGTAGAAGGATTTTGTATTTAATAGTGACATATAATTGTTAGATCAGGAGAATCTGGCAATACATAATTGTATTAATAATTTCTATAAGAACTTCGCACAGTAAAAACTTTGACTGTATCTTCGCACTTCGCAATAAGGTCAAATTGCACTCCCAGTCAAATTTGCATCAATCGTTCTATTGCTAATAAAAAAATTAGTAAACGATAACTAGAATACATGCAATAAGAACAAAACCCATAATACATTCAATTTGAAAAAATAATAGTAGAAGTTCATTTATATTCAATTCCATTTGTCAAGACATGGTTACATTGTCTAGCTATCTTGTTTTGACTAAATAAATATGCAAATAGAAGTCTATAAATGAGATCCTTGTATCATTTAAATTTTCTATGACTCAGCATATGATGAAAACTTGACAAAAGTGAGAGGGGTGGATGAGTCAGTTTAGTACATTCATGGACATTATTATTTTATTTAAACTAATTAACTAAAATTTTAAATGAGCAGCTTAACACAAAAACCATCATATTTAATATGTGAACAACAAGTAATAAGTAAATCATAACATCACATCATCATATAACAACACATATGGACACCATATATATGTGGAAACCCATAAAGGGAGAAAACTATGTATTTTTTAATGTTTTGATGCAAAGGTAATCTCCTACTCCCTTATTACATCTAGTTTTTTGTAGGCTCCAACCTACAGGAGGCTACTACCTCAATTTTTCTGCAAGCTACAACATGAAAGGAAGCTCTAACTCCCATAAGTTTTCTGAAGGCTACAACCCACATATGGCTCCTAACCCAATAGGCTCCAACCTATTATTTATCAATATAAAACTTGAAAGGAGAATACAATCCCCTGATACATACAAGAAACAACATGCTAGTTTAGCTAGTCTATATAACTTTGCATACCTCCATCTTTGTCTTTGCTTCTTCTTCTCTTTAAATATGCATCACATCTACTCTATATGTGCTAGGTAACTAATGCATACCACCTTTATGAGCTCTCAAATTCTCTAATTCTCTAACTATATATCCTTGCAACCTCATACATTTTAATAAGAAATATTTGATGGTTGTTGGTATTCCAAACATGAATATGATGTGAAAGGACTTGTCTTTTTGAATTCCACTCATTCGTTTTGCACCTTTTGAGATTTAGAATATTAAAATAAATAAATTCTTCACTAAATATTATTTTTCAACCACCTGTAATAATTAGATCAACAATATAGAAGCCATAGTATTTGCAACACATAAGTAAACATAACACATCACAACATCACAAGCATAAAAGAATTCTTCATGACTTTTCCTTTATCTTTTCATTATACCTTTTCCTTTGCCTTGCATCACAAAATCTCATCTCAAAAATCATATGCATATAGTAACATAACCAAGCCAACATCTGACATCAACTCATTGACATATCCAAGCATCACAAGCATAGAAAGCATCATGAGCATACTTCAAAATCATAGGCTCAGTAATATGATTAACATTGCCTACATCAACACAAGCATGCCATATACTATACCTATTAAACTATGCATACATAAATTGTTCCATCATACTTTTTTCCCCCTTTCTCCTTCTCACAAGCATACATCAACCTACAAAACGTCTATTCAATTCCATATGAAAAGACACATAGAACATATTCAAGCCTAAAACATTCACTCTCCGCCATTTCTTGTTGTTTCTCATTTTCCCAACCATCAAACACAATAATAAATCATATGTAAATTAATATCCAACTCAACAACACAATTCCATGTACACACAATGTACAAATCAACAATGCCATGTACACACAATTTATTACTCCTCTGTTGTTCCTTTATTACTAGTCCTTTGTTGTTCCTCTGCCCAAGCTGCTCCTTCCTTGTTGCTATTTTTTTTTCTTTTCCATTAATGAAAACAATTCCAATGACATATTAGTTATGGACACCTATGAATATACTTGAATTCACTAAATAATTGTCGAAAATATTATTTTATAAAATTGATAGATATGATTTATTGATATAAGAGTAAATGTTATTGAACATTTCAGCGATAACATGATTTTGTATCATTTTGTTGAATATATATTAATAGCACTGCTAAGAATTAATTAATTATTCAATGTTAAATGTGAATTCATTTGTGGTGTAATCAGTATCTGCATTCTCTCTCCGCATAGTTTTTTCGCATCAGTATTATTATATATTATTGGTAATATTTTATACTAAATCGTATTCTGAATATCGTTAGTTAATTGATTAAAGGTTGTACGGAGTGCGAACAAAACTTTTCATAGTGAAAGCTCTCCTCAAAATGAAATATCTTTGCACAAAACTCTGCATAATGAAATATTTCCGTGGAATTGCGAAGAATAGTGATTTTCCTATGTTGTCGTCGAACCAATTTCTTTTTCACTGAAGAAACCGCTGTCTATTTTTTTTCTTGAAACACATGTGAGAGTGCAGATATTTGTTTAAGTGTAGAGAGTGAGTGCATAAAAATTAAAATCCAACATACAATTCCACAAAATCAACGTCTCTACACTTCAAATCCAACATACAATATCAAATCTCATTTATCAAATTTAATATTGCATATTGTACTTGATATTTTCACAATTTAACATTAGTGTTTATAGCATATTTTATTACGTAATCACTCTAATGATAGCAAGTAATGTACAAAATGTTGGAAGAATTTAGTACTAGAACCTGTGAGAAAGGGCATGTGTGTTATATGAAAAAAAATTGTTGACATGGTAATGTTTACGAAGATGTAGAAACTTGGAAATCACACTTAGCATTGAAGAATTAATTAATACTTAGCAGTAATATTAATATATATTCAGGAAATCAATACACAATTACATTATTTATCAAGTTCTTAATAGAATTTAATTTGATGCATTGTGTAATGATTATTGGTTGCAAGCATATCACTAAAACTGGAGTTATTGATATTATAAAATACGCCTTTCGATATTTATTTGGTGAATTCAAGTATACATGGTGCTTTTAAAAGAGAAACTTCGGTTGGAGATGTTGTTAGTGTTGGTGTAGTTGGTGTTGGTGATCAATAGTTTGTATATAGATGTGACCATTCAGAAAGGTTACTCATAGATGGAGGATATGTGGAGGAATTACAATTTATGAGTTAGAGATTAGTTTTGAGGCCAAGTGATGGTTATGCGAATGGATCTGCATTTGTTTCTTCGATGGAATATTGAACTATTTCCGAGGCTATTTCTCAACTAAATATTTTGCAACTAATTTCTATTATGTTGTGCCTATATGAAGGTGCAAGATGGATATATATGGTATTATTTAGTCTTAGCTTTTGGGTGATGTTCAAAGAATAATGTTTTTTGGCAATGCAATGATCTTAAATGTTTTTCAGATCCTGAAAATTTTGTTAATTTGTTATCGATACTATAATCTTCGCTTCGAACATTGTCAATTGTTTTATATTTTTATTTTCTATCTCATTTGATTATTTTAGTCAATTTAAATCAATATTGAAATGCATGAATGAATAGATAAACATAAAAATTAGCAATGTTAGTTTTTAGCTTAACGCAAAATGACAGAAACCATACAAATCTATAAATGTTACTTAATTCACTTATCTGAGTGAACAGAGGCATTTAATATTTGCATAATGTGACAAAGGAAATAAGGCATCTAAGTCATGAATTGACATCTAAGATATGAAATCACTATGTCTTTCGCACAGTAAAAGTTGGAAGATAGAAAAACAAGTATACATAGTCAATTTCTTGAATACATGTTGGTTCAATGAATAAATGTTGAAAATATTTGTAATTATTGGAAGGATATATTTATTTAATCAAAACAGAATGTTTTTTATGATATTAATAAAATATTATCTCGATGTACTACCCATACTGGTTAATGAATACCATTAAAATCGATAGTAGTTAAATGTTGTTTCAAAACTTAGATGTCAATTTATGATTTAGATGACTTATTTCCTTTGAGGCATTATATGTAAGCTTATTTCCTCTTAAATAAATTTTTTAATGTTCATTTTTTTGCAGACCCATTAATAGGTTCTAAGCAACTGACTTTCTTTTTTTGTTTTGAAACTATTAAGTGTTTTTAGGTTTTGCTTTATAATTTGTCTATTATTTTTTCAATTTGTTTCTAAGAGAAAAACAAATGGCCCAAAGAAACAATGGAAAAAGCACACAAGAAGAGGGACATGCAGAGAGCCAATATATCTTAATGCTCAACCAAGATATCTTAATTATCATCCAATATATCTTAATGATTTGTCAATATATTTTAATGCTAATGGATAAGATATTGGAACTTCAGCAAATGCTGAGGAAATTCGAAGATGAACTATATGTGATAAAAACATTGTTAAAAGAGCTCTCATAAAACATTAAAAGAGAAATAAAATATCCATTTTGGTAGAATAATCAGTAGAAGCATTAATATCCAGAAAAAATGGTTAATTAGTAAAGAAATCGTTACCAAATTTTTCTATTCGCTCAACCAATTTTGAAATTCAGTATATGTTATAGGTTGTGTATTGTAATATTCTTGGAACAGTGAAAAAAAATATATTAGATTATTCTATAATATAGACATATGTATAGATGCAAAATATTTTATAATTTATATTGCAGTCTTGCTTATTCGATTTAGAAATTCATTTCAGCTTTGTATGATAATGATTTATTTAGGTATTTGTTTAAATATTGCATGAAATAGATTTTTTTATAGATATAATATTGGATTGGTAGGAAATGTAAACAAAGAAAATCATGATTATAGACTCCATTAATTAACAACAATGTCACTGAAAAATTATTCGTAGATTATCCCACGTAAATAAGTTGTAATATTGTCTAACTAGTTATAGAACTTGCAAATTTGATAAATAAATTAAAAAAATCTAAGAAACGATACTGAAAGAAAGAAAACATGACATAGCATAGTACAAAACATAGAATATGAACAAAATAGTTCATTGAAATATGTTATTGTACAATGTCATGTTAGCATTTTCATTAGTGGAATAAATCGCCTTGTTTTCTCTCATGATTGCATTCCTAACTTTGTTCCCAAAAGTATAGTATATTGCTTAACAATGTGAAATTAGGTCCCAATCATCTAGTAAAACAAAAGAGTTATTCAACAATAGTCTAATACTTGAACCATAAACTATAAGGCAATTTTAAGATTCTTGACAATGCAAGCAACAAAAATTGTATCATTACTAGAATGCTCGACAATGTAAACAAAGAAAATTTCCATTGTATATGTATAATCATGTTTTGATGGTTTATTGTAAATGTGCCATGTGTCTTGAAATTGGACAACATATCAACAAAAATTGATTTGTCTATACAGTATTGTTCATAGGAAACTTCTTGTAGTTAAGGTAATACTTTTTCTAGATCCATGCCTCTTAGAAGACATTGTATTTCAGTCCTATCATTTTCATATATGATATAGTTTAACCGATGGAAATAAATGAAGCGAGAATCCTAGTTGCAAGTGTTGCAATAAAGCATAGTCTTATTCATAGTTCTAGCACTTGTAATTGGACTACTGCATTTTGCACATATAGTCTCAAATGTATTCCTATATGCACTAGTTGATGTCAGGTGTCCTTGGAAGTACTATAAATTTTTTATAGGAAACATAGGCTTAGTAACATGAAATAAAATGTTTTTTCTTTTTTTTCTTTATCTATGTCTACATAAATAATATAATAAAGTTTAGCGTGCATATTCCACTTACTGAAGAAAGTAGGTTTCTTATATTTTCGAATTTCTTTCATATTTTTAATAGACATATGAATGTCAATTGTGATGTTCGTAAAACTCTTTCTTTTTTTTCTAACTATATTTTTTAGCAAGATCAAAAGAAGACCATTTTCTTACAAATTTATTTTCATTGAAAGACATGTTGAAACAAGTTTTTCGTGTACTTGAACATATTATATATGCATTTTTTGTAAAACAATACATGAAAATCATAAAACAAATGGATAATAACTTTGTAAAAATGAAACATTAAAATAAATCAAAGCTTAATGTTTCCCTTTCTAGTTCTACATTGTTGTCTTTAATTTCCAATACATATTGCATTATTGTGTGTGTTACCAAAATTGAAATCGCACTAATTGTGCCAACTGAAAACATATCTTCATTACATGACAGATTTCCAATCATCATATTTGGAAAGAATTGATACTTTGCACAAACAGGACAAATGTTTTCTACATTGCTAAAACTATTTAGAAAAAAAGTTTTTTCACAATCACCACTATCAAAATTATGCTTTGGAATTATTTCGAAATATCTAATGGAAACAACAACATTTGCAATAATTTTTGTCTCATTTTGTTCGATAAATTGTGTTGACACAAGCAATGTTATTTCCATTTCCACTTTATTATTTGTTAAATCCACGCAGAGTATTGCTTTTGTATTGTTTTCTTTGTCCAAAAATGTTCAATATGTAACCAAGACAATGCCATGAAAAATGCTCCTAGTTATATTTTTACTATATATTTGATCAACAATGGCATAGACTCAATTTTGTTTTACCAAGTCATGAGAATTAAATTGAAATTTTAAATTCAAAGAAAAATAACAAATAAAAAAAAAAAAATTGGATATAAAATTAACTAAACCTACATGGAACTACCTATTTTATTTTTTTTCTTCGTAGGTTTATGTTCCTTCCATGTTGTATGTTTTGATATTTGTTGTTGTAGTACAACTCATTGTTATCTCTACACACTCTTCCATCTCTATTGTGACATCATTCAAATTCGATATATTTTTCATGTTCACAAATAATACATTGAAATCACTACTTAAAAGGACATTATAATTCGTACTAAGTAAGAATTGTCTAATGAAAATAGAATGAGATGATGGAATTTCATTGCTAATGTACATAAATTCTAAATAGATTTTAGTTATTAATACTAAGTAAGAATTTTCTAATGAAATTAGAATGAGATAACGGAAAGTCATTGTTAATGTACATAAATTCTAAATAAATTTTAGTTTTAGAAAATACAAATTTTTTATATAAATGTTCAAGTGTTTTTTCCTTGTAATTGTTATTGTGGATCTAAATCTCTAGGTGTTATATGTTTTCCTAAAAATTGAAAAAGCCTTGTTTTTAGTTATAGTACATTAAAAATAAAGAAAAAAAAAACATTGGGTTATATAATGTAAATATAATAAAATGACAATAAATAGAAGGGAAATGCACCTCTTAGAAAATTTATCATCATCTTTAACAGTATTTGTTTTGCTTGTGTTCATTTCAATTGCTCTAATGATATGAGTTAGATCAAATATATAGAAATTAGAGAAATAATAGGTTCTAATTTCATAGAAAAAAAGTAATTCAGATAGAATAGCTATATGACAGTAATGTATCTTGTGTTAATGTGTTTAGCACTAGCACATGATCCAATATTTGAACTTTGTACCTCATTACTACAGGGTTGTATCGTATATTGTATAAACGTTTTAAGTACTCACATATATCAGAAACAATGCATTGTTTACCTATCAAAAATTCTACAGTTTTTGCACCTTTGTTCGAAATGAGCTTGCAAAGAGAATCCCTCATGGATTGCACCTACCAAATAAATATCGTACAACCCAAAAACGTATTCTATTTACAACCAACTCATCTAAAAAGTGATGTAACATGCATTAGTAATGTGTAGTTTAAAAATATTGTATCATGAACACCTCGTGAATGCTTCTATAGAAATCCTAACCAAAATTATTGGTTATAATTGCCACGTTACCTTAAATATTCAACATAGGTATTATATAGTGAATAGAGTTCGACATGCAAATAGGAAAAATTGTAGTAAAAAAATTGATAGTCAGCAGACTTTGACCATGAGGCGAGTGCTATAATCTCCAGTGAGGCAGGTAGTAATAGTAATAATAACAATACGTTACACAAAATAGTGAATAGGCAACACATTTAGTCCACGAACAAACTACTACTACTAATAATAATGGATCATTAAATAAATTGTATTTTCTCATAAAGTTAAAGTTAAATTTGATTTTCTCATAGCCAATGCATCATTATACAGAGTAAAAAATGTTGTTCTTTGAAATTATTATTTTTGTCATATACGGAAGTTTTGTAAGTGAAGAAATATGTGGAAGTATCCTTGAAATACTAATTTAAAGTTAAATATGGGGGAATGAACACAATTATAGCAGATACAGTTAGATACAATGGAACACAATGATAGATTTGCTAAGAGGTGCACTTATGTTCGATTTATTAAAATAATAAAAACTATAAAAAAATTTAAATGGAGAAGAGTTTAAAATTAATTTTGTGTTTGTAGAATGAAGTCTACTATGCACGTCAGTTCTCCCACACATATGTCTTCCTCCACACATTCTTCATTTCTTACAGATTCATAGATCCTGCACATACCCCATCCTCCACAGATCCTTTGTACCATACAGCTAAATATATAAAATAATAAAAGATAAATATCATATAAAATAGTTGAACATGGCTCCACGTAATATTTATTAGTGAATTTCCTTATAGAGTTTACTATTTATAGCTATTATTAATAACTTTAAGCTAACTACCATGGGAGAACTATGACAGAAGGATTGTACAAGAAAAACTAGGAAGAAATATGCGAAAGTATATTTGAAATATTAATTTAATGATAAATATGAGAAAATGAAGAAAAGTATAACCAATACAGTTAGAGACAATGGTACAAATGATAAATTTGCTAAGAGGTGTGATTTCTCTGGCACATACCCTATCCTCTACAGATCTTTTGTTCTACAAAACTAAATATGTAAAAATAATAAAAGATTAACACATTAGGAATACATTTCTTGTTTTGAGTGACAGAGCACTAATCGAAGAAATGTCCCTCCACCCCTCCCACTCTTTCTAGTTTTGCATATTACTTTCTAAATTGAAGTTTTTATTACTATTCAAATTAAATTTGTGTCTATGGAGTAAATTCCCTCTACACCCTCGTTCCACTACACATACCTCGTACTTTTCACATCCTTCAGTCCACATAGATTCATAGCTCTATGAAATTTCTCTTTCGCACAGCTAAATCTATAAAAGTATTTTTTTTTTTCTAGAGGAATCAGCAACGGTGAAGGTATCGTACTCGCATAACACGGGGAGAATCGCAAGGCCTACACGCATGCCTCCTGGGTAATCGACCGCAAGGTCGGGAATTGAATTCATGACCTGCTTAACAGCACGAACGCCTTATTAGAATGTCCGCTGACCACTAGGCTAAGCCCTGCGGGCATAAATCTATAAAAGTATTAAATGGAAAATAGTTTTAAATTAATTTCTTCTCATTTTATTATTATTATCACATTATGCATCTATGTTTTTTTCTATATATTTTATGTACTCTATAACATGTAATGTTGTATACAAAAAGGCACACAAAAATGTATATAGACATACAAAACATTACGGAACAATGTTTTTTTTGCCCATCCCGCAAAACCATTCTTCAGCACAAAAGAGGTAGTTAATTTAATATTGCATAAAATTCTAAATAAGAGCACCAGTGTTCCATTTCTGATAAGCAGTAGAAAATATAAATTTTTGAATAGCCTTGAGTCAATGTTTCCTGAACATTTTTTTACAACTACTTCCTACTTTGAAAGTATTTCCACTACACAACTTGCCCTATTTTCATCAAATTTTCTATTAGTATTAATTTATTATGCATATGTATATTAATTGTGTTTCCAAAAAACTAAAAAGAGTCTTTCCACTCCATAACTTGTCTCATTTCCTTCAAATCTTCTATATCCAATTGTTTTGCATATATTAAATAGAACATGCAATTGTATTAAGGATCCACATAATATTTAAGCACTATGCACATTGTTATACACCTCAACATAATGTGTCAACATTACTTGTTCTGCACCTCTGCACACTAATATAAGGGAATTTATATAGGTGACAATATGATGTTAAATTCAAAGTTAAATTTGATTTCATGATAATCAAAATTTCATTGTGCAACTCTATCTTCCCTCTTAGAATTAAAACGGAACACCAAGATTTTTTTATACATTGCACAGAATGCGTAGGTTCCCTTCTGTACATTGTTTGGATTTATACATTGTACTGAACATAGTTAATAGTTAAAAGGAGACTTCATTTGATATTAGATACTAAGGTTGCAACGAAAAAGCGCAAAAAACATTTTCTTTGTACATAGTGTGGAAGTGAAGTTGAATTTTCTTATGTCCACACATAACTCTTTTTGCAACCTTCACACTTCAAACATGTAGCCCTTTAACAATGTGTCCTGGATACTAATGCTATTTTTATTTTTTGCGAGGTAGAAGTGCGGAATGTGGAGGGGTTGTGTCTGAAACGCAAATATGTGGATCCATACATTATACTGGACATATTTAATAGTAATGCATTAAATAATAGCGCATTTAATATTAGATAATGACACATATTTTCTCATGTGCATTGCATAATGGTAGTGAATGTTTTCTTTGTGCAATTTGAGAAAGTGGAGTTGAAATTTTTACTATACAAATCTCTTTTATGACTTGTCTTATCTCCGCATATAGCTTTTGTCAAAATATCTACACTTCGCACATGTGGTCACTCAACACTATGTCTTAGAATTATAAGGAAATGCAGAGGTGCAGAAGCTTTCATTATGTGATAGTACAGTCAACATTTTCATTGTACAGAGTGTGTAGGAACAACAAACTTCCTTCTACAAATATTTCACTGTGCACAATGCATATTTTCATTATGGAAAAGTAAAGAGATGTGCGTAAATCAATATGTGCAGTAGAATCTTCAATCATTATTTATGAAATATCTCTACACAATGAAATATCTCCACGCATAGCTCTATTTCTAATTAATTGATTAAAGGTTGTGTAGTCTCCACAATGAAATCCTTCTACATAATGAAATCTTTTCGTACAAAACTTTCGGCACATTTTTTCTTTTTTCTTTTTTGAAAAATAACGCTTCGTTTTGCGTGAAGTTCTTATTATGATTAATATCAAACTATTTTATATCAAGCAACTATATACCTGAAAATATAAACCACATAAAACTAATATATAAATTTCAATTTGAAATACGGAAAAAAACTGCCATTATGCATAGTAGGGAGATACGGGGAAATCATAATAAAAGCCTTTCCTTGCTTTCCGCAGTCCGCACAAATTTAAAATATTAAAACAATCAACATTATTCAAGCTTAATTGCAAGCAGATGTACATAAAAATTAAAAAACTCCTGAATACATTTCTATCATGTATTATTGGCATATGCATGCATGACATAATACAAGATCTCAAAGCGTAAGCCTCTAACATTAAGCAATAAAATCACAGTAACATGAACTGTATCAAGTTTCAAATTTTAGTCATCATAACTATTATTAAACACAATACACAAAACATACATCTAAAATCTGAAGTTGTTCTACACTATTCATTATAAATATGATCATTAAATTATGTTCTATTAATGTTTTTGAGTAGTTTCATTGAATACAGATGCATACAACATATTATGGAAAACATTAAGAACTCTGATTCTCAAATTAAATCGCTTATATCAGTAATGAAAATGCTTAATAGCCCAGCTCATTAACTCATTCACTATGTTATTCAGGCATCTTCTCTTTAAATATATGCTCTTACATTCTGAAAAAGTAAATGTGTTCATCACAAAGGGGACTGCAATTGGGCTCCCGTGAACTATAATATGGAAAAAGGAAACTACAAAAGAAAAAAAGGAACTGCATTGAGCAACTAGACTAGGTGACATTAATACACTTAACAAATCCTAATAACTAAATACTAGTAAATAGAAAATGAATATATGAATATTTAAGGACACTTATAGTATGTAAAACAATATACGCTAATTATTTCACTATCAGCTATATTTCAGATCCATGACCTGTTGAGCCAATCTCTTCAACGTATATTTAATAAAATGTTTCATTGGATCGATTATAATCTTTAGCTTAACATGTTATATCATCAAACTAATCTCCATGGCCTATTTTTGTAATTGAGCAGCTAAGACAAACTTCTCGTCATTAATAATAACGAAGCTAACTAGAAATTTGCTAATTTCTTTTGTAGTAAAATTAGTTATATCATCAAAAAATTTCCCATTAACTCTTTTAGCTTTTCTAATTCAGTTGTTAGCATTTATTTTGTGATCAATTCATAATTTTGTATGATGCATAGACCGTCTAGATATTGAACAATTTTCATTACCTTTAGAAACACATCATTTCTTCTATTCTTTATTCTTTCACACTCAGAAATAATGTTTTCTAGTGTACTAATTCTTTTGGACCATCCAGCTTTGATTTTCCTCACTCAATTAGCATTTTGGAGTTTTCTATTTTTTTCTCTAGATGAGACAGTAATTCAATCCTTTGACTAAAAGCAAGTAATTCAATGTTACCTAAATGTTTTCTTTTGTTGATGGTGTTGGATTTCACCAGCAGTAAGGGGGTATCCCCGATATGAAGTCCCAATTAGACCTCACACAATTTGGAGTAGGAGCCCCAATTGGAAATTTAGGTTGGTTGCCATAATATTAAATATTTTCCTTGGCTGCAATAAACGACACAAGAGAAACTTATGCACTTTCGAGATAAACAAGTGAGTTAGCACTGTGATGTATTCAATTGCAAGGTGTGTAATGGTTATTTCATGGAAAATAAGAAAAAGTGAGTCTTTAAGAGAAAATTAATAGTATTGTCCTAATAAAGACACACACATACATCTAAAATAATCGTTAGTAATCTTGTAAAATAGTTCAAAAATAAATAACAATCATGAAAGCAAAAGACACATTATTCAAAGATGCATACTAAAGCTAGTGAGATATTCTATTTTCATTAGTATGTAGAAACATGAACATATACCACAAACATCAAAAGAATATTCTCAAAATCACTCATGACATATGCATGAAAATCGTGTCAGCTCCAAGAGATTCAAATTATAAAGTGAAATTCCCAAAATACACCATTACAATGATACAACACTTGTTCCAATAGTTGAACGTTAAGAAACTACTTCCTTCTCAAAAGCCTAATCTTCTCTCCTATGCCTAGCTTGAGAAACCAAGGTGAAAATTCATTTTCTTGCGCTATGAGAGTGTATATATAACAAATGAGGTGACACTACACTCCCCTTGTGACTCTTGATCTCCCCTCATGACTCTTGAGCTTCCATGTGACTTTTCGAACTCCTGTGAGAGCTTTGAACTTCTACATGAAATTTCACATTCTATGAGTGACCTTTGGACTTCCACACACTTTATATTTTCTCATTTTGGTAATTACATAATTACATCCATAAATCATGCAAAATAAAATGAAACATGAGACTCTTGAGGTGAAAATTGGACAAGCCATGACTTGGCATTGATGACATGGAAATTCATTGTGATATGTCAATGTTGGGCCCTCTTCCTTACAACCATATTTGTGTCTTCATGATGGATCTTTCAAGTACTTTATTTTCATCCTCCAAATGGCTAATTTCTATAGAGTCTTCCATGTGATCTTGATCTTCAATAATTTATCGTCATCTAGTGTCCCTTAACCTTCTTGCTTGATGATCTCTTTGTATTCAAATTCACAAATGTCTTCTTACATGATATCCTTGGCATCCTCCTTGTGCATTATCCTATCATGTCAGGATAACAATACGTCTAGATTTATTCCACTCATGTTAAGATGGCATTAGTCTAGAAATCTCCTAGTCTTTTTTGTTCTTCATGTAGCACACTAGTTGATCGAGGATAGAGTGCATGACTGAGGAGGAGGCCCAGGTATTGTGTAGTGAATAATTCCAAGAGGAATTGATGAGGTTATGATGACCATGACTGCATAATGTGTAGTGACTAAGGGATTGGAAGGCAGGACTGTGAAATTGATGGAGTTACTGATGCAATGAGGTAGGATTTCCCCACTGTGATTGTGCAGTGTGCAGTTCTGGGAATACTGGGCCAGGTGAATGTGCAGTGTGCAGTTCTAGGAAGACTGGTTCAGGTGATTGCACTGTTGCATGATTCAAGGACTGAGACATGCTTGATTGTTGACTTAAAATGCATAGTGTGTAGTGGAAGAATGACTAGGACAAGGGTTGTGCAGTTTTCAAGTGCAGGAGGCAGGGACTGAGTACTAGGATTGTGAAATGTGCATTCCTTTGAGGTTGTGATTGTGAATTGCATAGTTATAGGAGGAAAATATGGTTGAATGGGGGCTGATATTTCACATTGCACACTTGAGGAGGGAAATATGATGAGTGTTTGGTTGGGCACGTTGTTGTGACAGGAAAGCTTAAAAAATTGACTAAGTGTCGGATCATTGAAGCAAAAGATGAGACCATACATGTAATAAGGCTTGAGCATGATCACACACTTACAAATGATCAACCAAATGCCAATAAAATTCTTAATCACTCAAAATCAACATGCACCCATTGAAACGACACTTAACTCCAAGTGCGACACTTGAAATACACTTTGCGACACATGTGATGACTACAACAAGGAACTGCACAGTAATCTAGGGATAGTTATAATGCATATCTCTATGATAGATAAAACCCATTAGTACAAAATAAAGCACCAAAATTGTCTCTTAAAGATGCGTTATAACTCCCTTTCACAAATCAGGACCCTTCCCTTAACAAAAAATGACACTTGGATTTTATCCACAAAGGGACTTGGAAACTTAGAGAACAAGTATGGAATGTATTTAACAACTAGAAACAACAACTCAAATGATTAAATATACACTCAAAATTTTTAATATAGGAAAAAATTTGGAGGGTGTTATAGCAGTGAAAACACTTGGCGGTGTACTCCAAGAGCTTCAGCTTCCCTGTTTGGGTCTCGTTTTATGCATAGGGTATGGTCTTTCAGGAAGTATTAAACCATTGTGTAGATTACTCTAGCTTCCTCATTTAACTTAGTTATAGATGTATTTTCTTCCATTCCCTTTCTTAGTTAAACACATTTACAAATCTTGGCACATCACAATTGTTTCAATTTGGGAGAAGGGTATTATATAGTCACTAGTTTGAAATTATCAGAGTTTTAGTTTCATCTCTAGTGTTGCTCTTCTTCCAACAAGTCTGTTCAATACCCTGATGGATTCACTACCGGAACACAAGAATTTATTCTCTTCCAATGAGCATGTTTAGTACCCTGGTGAAATTACTTGCTTCACCTCCCTTCGCAGGAAGAATTTCTCATCTTTCACCCATTATTTTATTTCAATATGCTCATTAGAATTTTGTCAGTGTTTATATCTCTAAGGTGGAAGAAGGATCTTGAATTATTGATAGAAATAAAGGATATTCCTTAAGAGACTGTAATAAACCTCTTGAGTTAATACGCCTTCCATTATTTTTCCCCTTTCCCTTTTGTACATGATTGGATTGGCATGAAAAACACTATTTAATTACAATATCTAGTCAAGGAGGGAAGATCCTAAAATAGATACTAGTTCCATGGTTTTGCTCAAATACGTGCATTGGAATGGATAGCATTTTCCATTGAGACATCATTGACCTTAAATATATTCAATCAGTACCCAGAGAAGAGGAACCAAAATTTAACCAAGTATTGTTGTATGTCACAATCTATTTTAAACTTTCTCCACAACGGTTGGAACAAGACAAAACTCTTTCACATAAGGTTTTGTTCACAGGACTAACAAAAATAAAGATTACAAAAGGGACACAAAATGACATGAATGAAGAAGACAGACAAAAGTGCAAGAAAATTAATATGTACATAGGTAGAGACGTTTCCCTGGGCCTCTATTGGAAATATCATTTAAGATCTTGGCCATTGATAGGAAGATATTACATCTTCCCATAAAAGGATTGAATATGGTAAGTATGGTTTCCAAGACTATCACTCACAACAAAAGGTTTCATCCACAGGGATTGGAATTTAGTGTGTTTACATTTCTCTTCATGGGCTTTGTCCCACTTCAATACTAGGTCTCCCACACTGAACTCCTTGTTCCCCACCTATTTCTTATTAAACCAACACTTGATATGACTCTAATGAATAGAAAACTTTTATTTTGTTTCCCTCCATTCTTCCTCTAATTTCAAAAGGGTGTCTATCATGATATGAACAACAAGACATGGTTTACCTCGGTATTATTGAGAGAGATGAAAGGTTGGGATGTATATGTTCAGAGGAAGGATAGATTATTTTCATACACGATAAAGTAAGGGGATATCTGGAGAGAGGGTTTTGGTGTGACACAGTCATCCCACAAGGAATTCACCAATGCATTATGCCAGTTCCTTTTCTCAGAGTAAATTATTTTCTTGATGGTTCAAGTTAAGTTCTTATTGGCAGACTCAGCTAAATCGTTTCCTTGAGGGTAGTAATTAGATGATGTCTTTAATACAATACCATTTTATAATGAAAAATCATAAATTTTAAGTGATGAATAGTAAGTTTCATTATAAAAAAACAAGTGACATGGGAACACCAAACCTAGTGATGATATTTTGCTGAAGGAAATTGATGTCTTCCTTCTCATTCACTTGTTTCAATGGAACTACTTCAACCCACCAAGTAAAATAATAAATGTCAATTAATATATCTGTGCCTCTTTGATGAATGTGGAAACATTTTGACAATAACATATAATTCCCATTCTTGAAAAGGTTCCTCAACAGCAATGGGTTGTAATGGAGCGACTAACTTCCTATCACAACCAACACATCTTTGACAAATGGAACACTTACCGACATAAGAATGAGAATCCTTAAATAGTGTGGACCAATAATAACCATCCCACATGAATTTATGAGTAGTAGTATCGCCTACATAGTGCCCAATTGTTGGCCCATTATGAAGGTCTTTCAATAACCTTTATAAATCTTGTGCTTCCAGGAATCTAAGAAGGACAACATTGTGGTGCTTCTGAAAATGCACACCATGTACAAGATGATATGATATGGCTTTAATTCAAATAGCCCTCCTCTTTCTAGTTGATAAGTGTGAGGGAAACGTTTTGTGCTCTAGATACTGGCACACGTCAGTGTACTAATACACGGTTGCATCTGTAGGGGTAACTTGTTCAATATTGTACATTTCTATCTCTTATTATCGTCCAGAAGAATCCTTTTATGGTGAATTAATTGTTTCTACTGCAAGCTGACATAGACCATTCCCTTTTATCCTGTGAACTATCTTAAATTCTATATCATATTCTTGAAGGCTTTTCATCTATTTCACCCTCCTCTCACGCAACTCTTGTTTCACAAAAAGTGATCTAACTGTTGGGTGAGGCACAAAGATGATAACATGAATTTTTAGAAGGTAAGGCCTAAAGTGATTTATGGCCTTTTATATTACATAAGCTTGCTTATCAATGGTTGGGTAATTAAATTCAAATCCCTATAATCCAGAAATCATAAATGATATGGGTTGCTCATTCCCTTGATCATCCTTCTAAGTAAGAATTACTACAAGATATGTGTCAAAAGAAAAAGTATATAACAATAAATATTTTCCAAAAATTAGACTATAAAATGTTGGGGCACTGGAAATCGCTCACTTAATTCAGGCAAAGACATCTTTCTCCCTTTGATCCCACTTGTAAAATTCATTCTTCTTGATCATCTCTTGTAATGGCTTGAAAATCTATGCATAATCTAAGATGAACTTTTGAAGAAAGTTAATTTTTCCCAGAAATGATTTCATGGCTTTATTATTCAGGGAAAAGGGAATCGAAGCAATAGTCTTGACCTATTTTGAGTATACTTTAATTATGCTCTTAGCTATAATGTGTCCCAAGAGGTTACCCTCATACACTCCAAATATTCTCTTCTTAGGATTTAAAGACATGCCATATCTCTTACATCGCTAAACAATTTTCATTAGATGAAGAAAGTGATCAGATATTTTCTTTGAGAATATTGTAACATCATCTAAGTACACCCCTACACTATTTCCAATCAAACTACGAAACGTGATGTCCATAGCCCACTAAAAGGTAGCACCTACATTTATGAGGCAAAAGGCATCCGCTTAAATGCGAATGTACCCCACTTGGTCCTGAACGTGGTTTTATATATGTTGGGTTCTACCACTAGAGCTTGGTTGTATCTAGAAAATTCATCTAATAGCGAGAACATTTTTGACCCAGATATTGTTTGAAGTATATGCTCCATAAATGACATAGGATAGTTATCTCTATCTAAATCCTAGTTTAGATTATGGAAATCAACACTTAAGCATAGCTCTCTAGACTTATTTCTGACAGGTACTAGATTAGAGACCCAAGTAGATGGTGAACTTTGACTATGATCTGAGCATCCACGATTTTTATTAATCTTTCTGAATAAGGGGTTCAAGTGTAGGATGAAATTTTCTTAACTTACGTTGAAAAGGCTTTACCCTTCCTTCATTGGTATTACTTTCTGGATAATTCACGTATCATAAGTTTTTAAATCATCATACATATATGCGAACACATTTTGATAATGCTTAAAAATACGAATAAAATCTTGTCTCTCTTGAGATGTACAACAGGTACTGAAGTTCAAATATTTTATATGTTCTTTCGTAATGAAATTTACTTGTTCATGCATCAGTGTAGAACTAAGATTATTTGCATTGGTTGGCCCCTTAAATCGGTTTTGCAGATGATAAATATTTTCAAAAGATACCACGGCCTTGGGCATGGGGTTCCCTTTACTTTCCTAAGCTAATTCTCGTAAAGCCTTTTCATGCTCATCTTCATCAATTGTCGCATCCTTAAACATGTAATAATTTTCCATGAAATCTAGTATCTATTGGTCATCACTGAAAACACGATAATTAATAACATTATCAGGTATGGATGGATTGAAATAATCTCAATCGAAAAAACATCTCTTAATCATGATAACCTAGCAATAATGTTAGCTAATGTGTATGTGGATGCATTATGAATCCTAGGAACATAATTAATGTTTAAATTTTGGAAATATGAAATGAAATGTCATACCTCTTATTGGTAGGTTCTAAGATTAGGTGACACACAATGAATATTATCTCATAACTTCCATGTAACAATCTCTGAGTCACCAATTACCTTAAGTGCTTCCACCTTGATATCTATGGCTTTATTCAAACCCAAAATGAGTGCTCCATATTCTACAATGTGTTTTGTGCACTCAAATTCCAAACTGAATGAGATCATATGTTTGTTCTTTCGCAGGTCTATCAAAATAAAACTAGCTCCAAAACCCTCCTGTATTTTTGAACCGTCAAAATACAAAGTCCAAATGTTAGCATCAACAGGGTTAGTTCCAACACTAGTATTATTTACATCTATATTACATAAATCATAAGCACCACTTGGATTGCAAGGAAGGAGTTCCAACTGTGTATTTGGGGGTATAGGGATGGCTGCGCAAGATAAAATCTATGATCAACTTATAGGAAATAGTTTTTTAAAATCATCTGCGAAACTTATACGCTCATTAGGAGCTTCAAGAGTTGCGACAATAAGTTTCATAAAAGGTTTTCTCTCGACTTGGATTTGATTATTCTTTCCCTTATAAGAAATCCATAAATGAAACCAATCTATATAAAATTATCCATGCAACTTACTAGACCAATCTCTACTCAAAAGCAATCCATAAGCTTTTGGAATTTCCATAATGACTATATCAATACATTGGTGAAATTTGTGGTCTAATGATAAATAGATTATAGCATTATTAAGCTCACAAATTTCTTGTACTAACGATATGTCTAACTAAATGATTATGGCATTAGTATTTTCCCATTTAGCATTGATTTTCTTTGCATCAAATAGAGGCATGACATTCGCAGAGGCACCATAATCAACTAGGAAATTATGGACATTATAATTAAAAATATTTAAATTTAAAAGAAAGGGGAAATTAGATCTAGAATTTATGTTAGCTGCATTCACAACCGAATCGAGTATGGTAGCAAATATAACGAATGAGGCTTGAGAAGAATAAACCGCTCTACCTAATTGAGGTTGAGATGTAAATGTCTCAATGATCTATTCTCATTTCACTAATATCTCATCTATCTCATATATAGAAATCTTCACACAAGCCTTCTTCATATCTTCAATAATATTATAATCAATATCTTCATCTTGAGCAGGGTGTGCTGAAGTGGTAGTTGGTGTTACCCATGATAACACATAAGTTTGTCTTTGAGTCAATTTGGTTAAGTTAGTTAGGGTTTTAAGTTTTTCCTCAAAATAATCACATCTACAAAGTTATTTCTTTCATAAAAAAATCCATGTGTCTTAGGCTCATTTGGTCATGATTATAAATTTGATAGATGAGCACACTTTCGCAGCAAATCCAGTTATAAAAACGGAGTATTTTCTATGAAAGTTCCTGAAACTTATCATGGAGGAGAATACAAGTAAAAATCTTAGCTTGAGGAGTTCTAATGGCATGATTTTATTTTAAATACATAATTTAAGACCCCGAAACTTGCAGAGAAATCAAAAAAGTACCAGAGGGATTTTCTTTGTAATTTTCTACCAAACTCACGACTAATTTTCTCTACGAAACTATTGTAGCATATCATTGATAAAAATATAAGTGAAATTTTGAGATAAAGGAGTGCTCAAAGAAATTTTTTAGCTTATACACACCCATGAAGACCCTAGAACTGTTAGAAATATTATATAGCTTGCAGAAAGTCGTTTCTTGGCATTTTCTACCGAATTTTTGCTATGGAAATTCTGGAAATGATTGTTTTAGTAGACAACTTAAAACTCACTTTATGACCCAATGGAAAGTAATTTTGGAAATATGAAAGAGGTTTTTCTTCAACACAAGCTCAGATACAAAATAATCTCTTTGTTTTTTCACATCTATCAGAGTTTGGAAAATATGCACCTATCTTTGAGGTCTATTTTACAAAATGTTTCCTAGCCAGATTTGTTGCAGAGAAATTCTACTTGGTGGAGGTCAAGCTCAGCAGGTCAACAGGTCAACCTCCACGTGGCAAGCAACACATCAACCATCCAACACATCAGAAGTTAGTTATATTCGGTAATGGTCATGAGCATAAATTTTTGAAATATTAAATGATGGGAGACTCCTTTTTGTATACAAACTCTGTTGAAACGGAAATATCCCTAAAAAGGTTTCATTGTTTTGTAATTTAACTAGAATTAGGTCTCTCAGTAAGGCATCGAGTCTAGCCTAGGAGGTAGACTATTTTAAAAGAGGACTCACTCTATAAAGGAGGGACTTTTTCAATTTGAAGAGGTTTATGAATAAGGAAAGAGCCACTTTTGTAATCTTTTCTTCATGAGCTAATATACAGTTTGTAGCAAATTGTTTTCAAACCTAAGATTCTCCTTGGCTTATGTGTTTTTTTTTTATCTCCTTATTTTGTATATTGTTATTAGTTTCATTGAAATATGTTTACTTGGAATTCATGATTAGACGCTCCAACTTCCTTCATTTACTGTTTTTTTGTTGTAAGAGTTCATTTTTAAGCCAATTTTCCTCAGTTTCCATGATATAGTTTGTATGTAATTGAATTTATTTAGTTGACTCCATGCCCAATGGTGGTTGTCATTACACTCTTCCGCCTGCAAAAAATCACATAAATTATAAACAGACTTATCCATCTACAAATTAAATTTCATCTTGAATATTTCATTGTTTTTTTTTTAGAGAGCCCTCTCTAACTGGAAGGACTAACTTCCAATTTAAAGTTGTTTTGAAAAAGTTATGCTAGGTTGATATTTGACACAGACCAACTTGTTCCCACTTGGTGATAACATTTTGGTGCGCCCGCCGGGAGCCGAAAAGCTCCATTTCCCAGATTTTCTTTGAGTCTCTTCATGTTTATTTCTGAGGGTAACAGGAAATTATAGTTTTATTTTGAAGGTTGTGATATTACCCTGGCGACTCCAATCTCAAAAGACACAGAAGATAAAGGCTTCATGGTGACTCCACTGCTTGAATATCAGTAGCTTGAAGAAGTTCCAATATGATTTCTACTGCAAGAAGAAATTCCAGGTATGTTCCTATGGATCAGCCTCACATCTAGCAAGGTTTTCCAAGTCCTATACCTTGTGTTGATTGGTCAACTCATCTTCCCATGTTCAAATATGAAAAGAAAGATGATGTTGGTTTGCATTTGGTTAAATTCCATATACATGTATGTATACTGACGGTTGATTTTCCTAAGGATTGTCTCATGAATATTTTTATGGCTGCCTTAGAAGACAAAGCTAGAGTATGGTATGAAGGGTTGAAATTAGGAAGCTTGTGTTCTGTTAAATATTTCCATAGAATATTTTTTGCACATTATGGGAAGTCTCATCCTACATCACCATTGTTTCAAGACTGTTGTAATATTTGGAAATTTTTCATTCAATATATTAAAAGTATTGATGATGATGTATAATGTATGGATGATGAGAAGATATTAGAGGCACTTTATGAATTTTCTTCACAAGCTAGTTGTCATGATGATAAAGAAATTTTCCAACAAGCATATGTCTCTTCTTTAGTTGAATATGAAATGGATCAAAAATTTGACAGTTAAGTCATATTACATGAAATTTATGAGGATATGCAGCCTTGTCAATCTATATGCAGTCAAAGATATGAGCCAAATCATTCAAATTGTTTTTCAACCCGTTCCTTTTTTGAGATTGTATGTCAAGAAGAAACACCTCAAGAACAGGTTGTATAAAATACATGCATGAAAACTCTGAACAGTGAGGTAACATGTGATGAAAGTTCATTTTTAGGTAAAACCGAGCTACATGAAGAGCTGAATATACAAGTTTTACCTATCCTATTTGGGGATCACCAAAATGACATGGATTATATGCATAAAGTTGTTTGTATAGGAGTTGTTAGTGTTCATAATCAAGATGATAGTCCTCAAGAAAAACTACCAAATATTATATATGATTTGTTTGATAAGCAAAAGATTAGTTGTATACACATAATATGGATGCCATGTTTGAATATGTTCAAGGATGAATGGATGGTTTTGTTGAATTACACAAAAGGGAATACAAATCTATTGTTTCATTTTTATTTGATGATGTTCTTGGAATTTAAGACATAGGACCAAAGAAGGCCTCAATTATGAATGAATCTAGCCCTCATGGTTTTCCTCATCAAGAATAGGTGATTTTTCATGATTATCAAGATCCTTTGGTAAGTCTATTCCAATCATCAATGAAGGTGGATTTTCTTTCATTTACAAGTTCATGTTATGGATTCAATTTTTATTCTGAGTTTCCAATAGATGGTCTACTTAAGAACAGTCAAGAAACCCCAGTGTTGGATCAACTCTTTGATTGGTCATATTGGAGTTTTCATGTTGCTTGATTTAAGAAGGTGGATTTTCATATGTTAGAGTAGGTTTATTGGTACATAAATAAGATTTTTGGGTAAGAATTTCCTTCAGCTTTATGCTACATTTTGCAATTCTCAGTTTTAGTTTGTACAACAGTTTGATATCATATTGTAGAAGTAGTAGTTAGTTTCTAGTTGGTTTGCAGTTTTCTTTTCAGTTTGGTGAGTGGATTTGAATGTAGTTTTCAAATTGGGATCAGCCCAATGGTTAGGAACTAGATTTGTTGGATCTTAGCTACGCCACAAGGGTGCAACATCCCCATTGGAGCCATTGTTATCCATGATAACACTTAGTTTGGCTTTGCGTCAATTTGGTTAAGTTAGTTATGGTTTTAAGTTTTTCTTCAAAATAATCACATCTACAAAGGTTATTTTTGTAATAAAATTATTTTGTGGGGTCATTATGAACTATAGTAGGGTGTCATCATAAAGTGAAAATAAAAAAATCCATGTGTATTAGGCTCATTTGGTCATGATTAGCAATTTGAACTTTCAACACACTTTCGCAGGAGCTCCAGTTATAAAAACAGAGTATTTGTTACGAAAGTTCCTGAAATTTATCATGGAGGAGAATACAAGTAAAAATATCAGCTTGAAGAGTTCTAATGGCATGATTTTAGCTTAAATAAATAAGTGAAGACCTCAAAATTGCATAGAAATTAGAAAAGCACCAAAGGGATGTTCTTTGTAATTTTCTACCAAACTTGCTACCATTTTTTGCTACGAAACTATTGTAGCATATCATAGATAAAAATGTAAGTGAAATTTTGAGATAAAGGAGTTATCAAAGAAATTTTTTAGCTTATAAACACCCATGAAGACCCTAGAACTGTTAGAAATATTATATAGCTTGCAGAAAGGCGTTTCTTGGTATTTGCTACAGAATTTTCGCTACAGAAATTTTGGAAATGATTGTTTTAGTAGTCAAATTAAATCTAATTTTATGACCAAATGGAAATGAATTTTGGAAATCTGAAAGAGGTTTTTCTAAACCACAAGCTCAGCTACAAATAACTCTCTCCATTTTTTCATGTCTATCAGGTTTTGGAAAATACGCACTTATCTTTGAGTCTTATTTTTATTTTACACAATGTTTCCTAGCCATATTTGTTGCAGAAATTTGAAAATTTGACTTGGTGGAGGTCCAGCTTAGCAGGGCAAGAGGTCAACCTCCACGTGGCATCCAGCACATCAGAATTTAGTTATATTTGATAAGGTTCATGAGTAGAAATTGTTGAAATATTAAATGATGGGAGACTCCTTTTTGTATACAAACTCTATTGAAACAGAAATATCCCTAAAAAGGCTCCATTATTTTGTAATTTAACTAGAATTAGGTCTCTCAGTTAGGCATCGAGTCGAGCCCAAGTGGAAAACTATTGTATAAGAGGCCTCACTCTATAAAGGAGGGACTTTTTCACTTTGAAGAGGTTGATGAATCAGGAAAGAGCCACTTTTGTAATCTTTTCTTCATGAGCTAATATACAGTTTGCAACAGATTGTTTTCAAACCTGAGATTCTCCTTGGCTTATGTTTTTTTTTATTTATCTCCTTATTTTCTGTATTTTTATTAGTTTCATGGAAATATGATTACTTGGAATTCATGATTAAATGCTCAAACTTCCTTCATTTGTTGTTTTTTTGCTATAAGAGTTAATTTTTAATCCAATTTTCCTCAGTTTCCATGAATATAGTTTGTTTTTAATTAAATTTCTTTAGCTGACTCCATGCCCAATGGTGGTTGTCATTACACTCTTCCACCTGCAAAAAATCAAATAAACTATAAGCAGACTTAGCCATTTGCAAATTAAATTTCATCTTGAATATTTCATTGTTTTTTTTCAAAGAGAGCCCTCTCTGATTGGAAGGGTTGACTTCCAATTTAAAGTTGGTTTGAAAAATTTATGCTAGGTTGATAGTTGACATGGCCCAACTTGTTCCAACCTGGAGATAACAAGTGGTATAACTTTGTTTGATGCGTCATGGGTTGCATACTTATTCTTATTATTTCCAAAAGCATTCTTTTGAGGTTTTGTACTCCCATACTTGTTATGAGTTCCCTAAGTAGGATTACTAGGAGGTAAAATATTTCTTGACAATTGATTTCTTACATCTGTTCAGGCACCAGTCCTTTTATCCTCAAGTTATATTCTTAGCTTATTGTTGAGGAGGAGCATCACCCACTCAGGGCTCACTAGCACTTTCTTGATCATTTTCGAATATAAGATCAAATGTGAAAATTGAATCACCAACATTTTATTTTTCCTTTGTGGAGGCAGGTTCATCAGTCTCTTGAGTCTCCTCTGAATGCTCTTCTACTGAGAAAGTTTCAATTACATTTCCAACTACAACATTCATGTTATGTTTCCATTGAGGGCACGTTTTCTCTAAATTAGCTTCTTCATGAAAGGTGCAGTAGTTATCCATGCCCAAGTTCTCAACATTGAATACAACATTGGAGCTTTGTGCAGACTTACTAGCTGACTTAACTTATTCTTAAAAAATGGCTTGAAAGACTTATTATTGGTATAAGTCTCACTTGAATTCCTCTTGAGTTCTAATACTTCATTGGTTAGAACCTTCAAATACTTAGTCAAGTTATCCATGTCAAACAGATATTTCTCTTTAGCTTTAGCATAAGAAGCTTGGGACTTTTTAATAGTGTCTTTGGAGTCCTTTTAATCTTCCTGGTTGGAAATAACCCCAATAGACCTTAATTCCTTCTCAACAGAAAATTATTTTGCAAATTTAAGAGCCAAAGTATATTTTGTAGCATGTTTGAAAAAAATAATAAGTAATAGGTTGAACCATTTGTAGTTGATCATAAGTGACTTTGTATGCAAGCTTTGGGCCTTGGTGATAGGATTATTCTTTCTCAGATATATGAGTTGGAGTTGGAATCATATAATTACTGCCTCGCATGGAAAGTTCTTTATGTGAATGTGGTGAATTGTCATCCATAAAAAGGCTTCCCTCCTTCTAGCACCAAACTTTTTTTATGGTGTTGGATGCCACTCACAATAAGGGGTATCCTTGAAATGAAGTCCCAAATAGACTTCACATCATTTGGATTAGGAGCCCCAACTGGAAATTTAGGTTGGTTTCCATAATCTTAAATATTTTCCTTGGATATAATTAATGACACAAGAGAAACGCATGCATTTTTTAGATAAAAAAGTGATATAGCATTGTGATTTATTTAATTGCAAAGTGTGTAATGGTTCTTTCATATAAAATAATAAAAAGTGAATCTTTAAGAGAAAATTAATAATACTATACTAATAAAGACACACACATACATCTGAAATAATCGTTAGTAATATTTTGAAATAGTTCCCAAATAAATAACAATCATGAAAGCAAGAGACACACAATTCAAATATGCATACTAAATACAACAAAATAGTTCATTTTCGTTAGTATGTAGAAACACCAACATATACCACATACAATGAAAGAATAGTATCACAATCATTCACGACATATGCATGAAAATATTTTCAGCTCCAAGAGCTTCGAACTATAAAGTGAAAGTACTAAAATACACCTTTACAATGATACAACACGTATTCCAATAGTAGAGCGTTAAGCAACTACTTACTTCTCAAAAGCCTTATCTTTTATCTTATGCCTAGCTTGAGAAGCCAAAGTGAAAAGTCTTTTAATTGAGTTATGAGGGTGTGTATATAACAAATGAGGTGGCACTACACCTCCCTTATTACTCTTGAGCTCCCCTCATGAATCTTGAGCTTCCATGTGACTTTTTGAACTCCTATGAGACCTTTGGACTTCTACATGTCTTTTCACATTCTATGAGTGACCTTTGGAGTTCCACACACTTTACATTTTCATATTTTGGGAATTGCATAATTACATCCTCAAATCATGTGGAAAAATACAATGACACATGAGACTCTTGAGGTGACACTTGGACAAGCCATGACTTGGCACTGATGACATGGAACTTCATTGTGATGGGTCAATGCCAGACCCTCTTCCTTGTTGCCATCTTTCTATCTTGATGATGGATCTTGCAATTACTTTATTTTCATCCTACAAAAGGATAATTGATATAGAGTATTCCATATGATCTTGATATTCAATATTTTGTCGTGATCCAGTGTCCCTTCACCTTCTTTCTTGAGGATATATTTGTATCTTCAAATTCACAAGTGTCTTCTTACATGATCTCCTTCTCATCCTCCTTGATCTTAATCTTTTCATGTCAAGATAACAATACCTGCAGATGGAATTCACTCATGACAAGAAGAAATCAGTATGGAAATGTCCTAGTCTATCTTATTCTTCTGCAACACACTAATGATCCAGGACAGAGTGTATAAGGAGGCTCAGGGATTGCACAAAGCATAGTTCCAGGAGGCAGGGATGAGGACCTGGTGACTGTGCAGTTGAGGGAGTCAATGATGCAATTAGTAAGTGATGCAATGAGTAAGGCTTGCCCAGTGTGATCGTGCAATGTGCAGTTCTGGGAAGATTGATCTAGGTGATTTCATAATTACACAAGTCAAGAACTGATACAGGCATGACTATTGAATGAAAATGTGCAGTTGCAGTGGAAGAGTAATTGGGACAAGGGTTACGTAATTCTCAAGTGCAAGAGGTAGGGACTGAGGACTGGGATTGCACAATTTGCAGTCCTGGGAGGTTGTGAATGTGCAATGTGCAGTTCTAGGAGGCAAGGATGGCTTACTGGGGGGTGATACTGTGTATTGTGTAGTTCAAGATGGAAATATGATGAGTGGTTGGTCAAGAAATTTGCAGTGATAGGAAAGCTTCAAAAATTGACTAAGTGTGGGATCATTGAAGTGAAATATGATACCATACATGTAACAAGGATTGAGCATGATCACACACTTAAAAATGATTAACCATATGCCAATAAAACACCTAATCACCCAAACTCAACATGCATCCATTGAAACGAAAGCAAAACGACACTTACCTCCAAGTGCGACACTTGAAATACACTTTGCAGCGCAAGTGACGACTACAACAAGAAAATGTGTAGTATTATAGGGATATGTCTAATGCATATATCTATGACAGATAAAAAAAATTAGTACAATAGGAAGCACCAAATTTTCCTTTTAAATATTCACTATAACTCCCTTTCACAAAGAACAGAACTTCCCTTAACAAAAGATGACACTTGAATTTTCTTCACAAAGAGACTTGGAAACATAGAGAACAAGTGTTACACAAATTTTTGGTCATATAACCTGTTACTATTAGATGGACTAAAGAACACCATGTAAGATCAATTTTACCATAGTAAAATTTCTTTCACTATGAGAATAATTTATTAACCCATGGTTTATTAAATTATTTCTGGTCTAAACAGGAAACCCCATGAGGAATAATTAAATAAATCCTTATTTGTTTGATTTTCCTCTAGGATAATTAACTAAACCACTGTTTAATTAATATTCCTAGTCATATTTAACCCAAAAAATGAGAATTAATTAGATAAATTATTATTTATATTATTATTCTCTCAGAATAACTATTTAAATCATTATTTAATAATATTCCTTGTTAAATTTGACTAAATCATTTTTAAATAATTAAATAAATCATTATTTATTTAATTATTCCTTAAGCTCATCTTTGAAATAATAAATAAATCATTTATCTATTTATTATTTTTAAATAAAAATAGTTAACCAATTCTAAATTCCTTTTCCCTCCACCAAAAATAATAAAATATTCCAAGTAAGTTGGATCTAGATTTGGTTAATAATACTTTAATTATGCACCAATATCTAGACTAACTCAATATTTTGTTATAAATAGAAGGTTTTTTCCATTCATTCACTACCTTTTTTATCACCTTTTGATCTATACTTTTGGTCTAACTTTGATCCTCCATCATTGTCATATTTTTTCTACTTTTTCTTGTGAGCTCCCTTTGAGTTCTATTTTGTTTGGATTTTTTTGCACCATCAAGAGAGAGAGATCTTGGATCTGAAGCGCTGAGTACATACAAGAACCCATCCCATTGAGTGGGATTGGTAACATCTTTCTGTGTTCCCTTCCCAGGTGTCATAATACAAAAAATTATTTATAAATTATTGTCTTATCTATTGGATGTATGGAGCAACTCTTGTTTATTTCCGTTTTTGAATGTCTTTAACTACATAGATTTGGATTTTTGTAGCATTTATTTTGATCACCTACTACAGATCTAAGGAAATTGATAGCCACATTTGATGTTAGGGTTGTTTTTTATGCACAGCTAAAGTGAGTTTTTTTCGTAAGCTTGCGATTAAAATTCACACTAACAACAAGTATGGAATGTCTTTAACAACTAGAAATGGAAACTCATATGATTAAAAAGAGGCTCCAAATTTTGAATATATGATAAAATTTGGAGGTTATTGTAGTAGTTACAACATCTTCCTTAATATTGCTTCTCACCAAATCGATAAATGATTTGATTTCATGTGCTAAACGTATTAGATCAAAAACCACTTGCCATGCACATTCAAGGATTTCTAATATTTGGCATATATTAGTGAAAATATGACATTTGACTACATTAACAAGTTTCAGAGCTTTATTAGATCCATGAGATATTCTAGCAGTGGGAATTGCAATTGGAAATGTTTGTATTGCGACTGGAGCCATCAACAAAGGACCTAGATTTAAACCCTTTTCCAACTCTTCTATTGTTGCTTTCAATATTAGGTTCTCTTCTTCTTATTACTCAATAGAAAATGCAAGTGTGTTACCAGGAGCTTGATGGAATATCATGAGGCCATTGGCTACAATTCCAGAAATATCAATGTTAATTTCTACTTTATTAATAAATTTCTTAATATGCACCTTTACTTTCTCAATTTTCAATGTTTTATTGTCCTTGTTATAGTTTTCATCTTGAAAAGTGATACACTGATCATTGAAACTAAAAGCTTATTTGGTCATTTACTCCATTATTATATGATTTTCATTCAAACAAATATTGACCCAATCAGATATCAAACTACTTTCAATTTCCACGTTCATAACTTCTTCAATGCTTCTTATTTTTGGCGAACTTTTGAATTTTTCCAATTTAGTGATGTGAATTTTGTCTTCAATAGATTTCCGACAAGGCTCCTCATCATCTATTCCAGCTGATGACTTAACTTGAATTAGATTTGTACTTTCAATATATTTTTTCTTTACTTCACTCAAAGATGAAGTTGAACCAGTTCTAGATGTGAAAGCTGAAGATTGCATAGGGTTTCCACCTCTTTTCTTATACTTTGTTTCGGTACTAACACTCGCTTCTTTAGAAATTTCCCTAGTGCTCATTCTCGGTTCTTTATTATTTCTTGGAGCATTGTCACTTTGTTCGCTTTCATCTACAATTCTTTTTAAAAAGCTATCATATTTAATAGCACCTATATGTGTGATAAATAGGCCTTCTGGATCAAAGCCTCGTCGTGATTTAACTTATTTTAAATTAGAATAATTCAAATAATTTTCAAGCTTTGCAAGGTGGCTTCCGTTATTCACGGTTACTTTCCCAACATTAAATGGAAAAGAAATTTAAAAAAAAATTCCTTTTCTGTCCAAATATAAATTTTCAATTGTAGTGTTTCCTACAAACTTCGGTAACAAAATAATTTCCTATAAAAATTCTTGGAAGAAACAATGGTTTACCTCGAAACCCATAAACTCAAATAACCGTATTATTTCCTCTTTCTTCATGTATCCCTTTTCCCCAAAGGAAAAAATTTGCTTCACCAAATATTTGATGGGGCTCTTTCCTATTTATCTTACAGATAACTTGATTTACAAAAATATATTAGATTAGACAAAAATTTGAAGTAGCTTCTTGCTTCCACAATATGGGATATCAAAATTGCATCAATTATTCATTAAAATTGAATTTAGGGTTATGCGGGAATTTATCAAAGACATGCTCTATATTGTATAATTTTTTTATAATTTTAGCATTATAGATGGATTGATAGAGCCCTTTAAGGCAGACATTGAATCCATCTACCTAAATTTTAACATTGCAGATGGATTTAGAGACCCCCTTATAGGGGTCTCTAAATTTTAACACTATAGATGGATTTAGAGACCCCTTTGTCTCCAAATTTTACCACTTATGAATCCATTTCTAGTGTTAAAATTTAGTGAAATGTAACACTTCCATATCAAAAATGAAATTTTCCATTTCCATAGTGACACAATTAAAAATGACTAGCATAAATGACAAATTCATATACTTTTGTACTGGTTAGTTGGTCATATATTTATTCTTGGACTATAGTAGTCATTTACATTAATCATTTTTTATTTTGTCACTTATTATCTAGTCATATATTCTAGTTGGACTATATTAGTCTTTTAAGTTAGTCACTCTTAGTTGGGTCACTTATTATCTAGTCATATATTTTATCCCTAGACTAAATTAGTTGTTTTTAGTTGGGTCACTTAAAATTGCTCAAATTTAGTAGTAATTCACTTGAAATAACTGTGGTGACTAAATTTTTTAGTAGTGTAGTCACTAATATCTCATTTTGTACTAGTGACATGACTCGAGATGAGGGTTTTATTAGATACACCATCATGAAGAATATATGTCTTTTAGAAAAAATCACTAATTGAAAAGCCAATTCAATTGAAATAAGATCAAACTAGTCGAATATAAATTTTTTTATATGAATAATAAAGCACGTAGAGAATGAATCTTGGCACACTGGCCATAGTTTCTTCGCCATTTAGAAAGGCACATAGCCAACAAAACTCTCTAAACAAAGTAATTTATAGAAAGTAAGGATCAGAAGGAACCTCAGAAGTTGGTGAAATCAACTCTTGAATGATGTTTGAGCCACCTACATGTGACTCTAAAAAAATATTTTATTTTGAAAATTTTAAGCATATATCCAAATTCAGTAGCTTGAATATGCACTTGAATGCCTCCAGAGTCAAAGAAATAGGAGTATTTTTTGTTGCAAGAATAATTGTTTTCGTCTTTAAATCAAAATTTTGTGCACATAAATAAATTATTTCTTTGAAATCAAACATTTTTGATTCACAAACTCAATCACTAAAAGCTTTGATTGATAAGTGCAAGTGAGTTAATCATATCAGTGCAAATAGATTTTTTCCTTCCCCCTGGTAGTCATTTTCTCTTTATACTTTTAAAATATTATGTCAATCAATAAAATTTTCACTTCCCTTTAAGTATATATTTATCAATACGCTAAAAACTCACCACTTGTTACTATTTTGCATGTGAAATTTGTTTTATAGGACACTCTGAACAAATAAAAATTCAAAATAGCAAAGCTGATGTTTACGAGAAATAGTGGAAATAATTCGCATAGTCTAAACAAGCCATAATTTCGCCTAGAAAACAATAGAAATAAATTATGGCTTGATCTTTCGAAAACCTGACAAAATTTTTTGAAAAACCATATTACAGTTGGAAAGCTTCAAGATTTTCAGTATCGCAGTGATTTCTCATGGTAATGAATCCATTTCTTCCAAAAAAAGCAATTTTAACACTCCAACAGTTAAACTTTTTGGAAAAAAAATCAATACTTTGTGGCAAGAAATTCGTTCTCTAGGAAAAAGTGTGCTCTCAGTAGGCAACACAAAAAAAAATGTCGAAATTATTACACTAATTTGAAATTTTGTTCTTTTTTCGTTTTCACTATTTGTTACTATTGTGTAAGAAATTTGTTCAACATAACATATTGAATAAATAGCAATTTCAAAAAAATAGAACCGACATTTATGGGAAGTAGTGGAAATAATTTAAAAACAAATCTCAAAATTTGGAAACCATTTACTCCATGTATGAACCAAATTAAATGTGAATATTTTCTAATTATGGCATCTAGTCTACATGTTGTCAATAATCTCTAATACGAAACGACTGCATAGTTCAGCTAACACCCACTACTGTATCGATATTAGTTTACAAGTGGTAGCATTCACTGTTCTTGATTATGTGTCAATTTATTCATTCGCTAAAAGAATACCGAACTAATAATGTCATTATGTCGAGTACGAATATGGGGAAAGTGTACACCGAACAATGAAATATTTTTTTTCGGTTGTACATAACGCTAGTTTGTAATTTAATTTCTTTTCCATTTGCGGTGTGCCCCTTCCACATTCATTACAATTACATAATTGCATTACTATCGGTTCAATAACAATAATGTTTCTCACACGCACTAAAAAAAAATTAATTTAAAATTCGATAATTATTATGTAATTCACAAATGTAAGATGCAAGAACAGGTATGCGAAAGAAACTTGCTGATGGGAAATTTATATGCGAAACCTCAACATTTCCAATGGAATTTTTTATTACACTACGAAATAAAGTTTTTGTTCCTTTATTTGCACACTCGTTCTCCCACACAACACTAATTATTCACACGCATTAAAAAGACACTTATCACAAATGCATATAGTATTCAAAAATATTATGCAAAGATAAAACGTTACACATTTTGTTATTCAACAAATGTAATCAAAAGAAAATGATTACATATAGATGAAATCATTAAAACTTCAAGAAAAAACTTAGTATCCAATTGAAACAGAGATAAGCTTCCTCCATATAATGAAAACCCCGCATACAATTATGGTTCTTAGTTTACTAGGTGAAATATTTCCTACATGTATTCAAAAATTACTGAATTTTCATTCATAATAACATTACTAAAAAAAAAATTAATTGACAGAATTTATTATTAAATACTTTTGATTTCATCATAAAGTTAAACTAGAAATTTCACCTAAAGGTGAAAAGGAATTTCTAAGTCGTGCTTGGGGCGTGCAAAGCGATGGACTTGGGTGACCAACAATGTAAACCATAGATAAGTAATGGTAATGCACTTGTGAATAATCAAAATTGTGCTTTGTGATTTGTAAGGTTAAAATTGATGACTTAATAGTTATTTTTTTCTTAGCAAGTGTTGGCTTTATGGGCCCCTGACCCAGGTTCAGATATCCTGCGCAGTCCAACAAAACCCACTATTACCATCTCTTTTGGCAATGATATTCTTACACAAACTAAAGTCACACCCGAAGAAATATAGGGGGATGCTAGAACCAGGTTTCTTCATCTAGAGGGATAGAGGATAGTGGCTTTAGGGCTTTTCCTTCTTATCAGAGCTCCATAGGTAAAATCTATCAATAGCACCACCATTGTTCAACACAACTGTTGAACTTACTCAAAGACTATGCAATCTTACTTAGTTAAGCATTAAACACAGTAAATAACCATAAAACGGATTGTTCTATTCAGATGTAGAATAAAACCCTAACTTATCATATTCATTCATAGCAGTAAGAAAAATACAAACGCATCAATATAGCTCAAAAATTCTCAATAATTCATTCATTAACATCCAGATTTCTCTCATACAATCTCTTTCCACCCTGTGCACACAGCTGCAATATTTCCTAAGGTCTCTGATCACACAGTTGTAGGAGCCTTTTCCTCTAACCAAAGCCATAGACTCCAACTCATTCTTACATCCAAATTCATTGCATATCATCAATCATAATACTTCCTTTGACTTCTATCAAGGCTTTGTATATAGATTTATCTTTTACAATACGATGGTCCTATAGAAATTATAAAACATGCATGTATATCTTGGATTCACCCGATCTAACAATGTACTAAACTTAAATATTGAATCGCTTCTAAAAATATGTTGCGGAATTAAAAACACAATCTCTAATCACATGAACATGAAGAAAGATCAATAACACACAACACAAATAATTTCCTATGGAAAGCTTATAGCTAAAAACCCCATTATTTTATATTGTATATTAAGCATGGATCATGAAACAATTACATAAAAAACTCTTCTCACAAGATCCCTCTAGTACTCAGCTAATTGTCTCACACTGTCATATGAAAAAATGACCAACACATAGCCAATTCTCAGCCTCCAGACAGCTTTCCTTGCTTGCGCAATCCCTGATGGTAAAGATCCCTAAAATATAGGAATTCTTGCCTGCCTTTATTGCGCAAGTATCATGGGCACTCCAATGGGTGTTTTTTTGCATGTGTGCAACCCAATAATCCTACAACTGAAATTCAACTTCCCTTTCACTTAGAACTTAAATGGGTCTCCATTGGATCTGACATGCATGCAGCTAATAATAGTAAATCCTTAGTTGCATGTGAGATCACTGATTGTGAATTCATTAGTATTTAATTCACTTAATCTCTCCCTAGTGTATATTCAGTTACAACTAGAACAATTGATTTTAACACACTTAACTGAGTTAAACTATTTACAACTTGCATTAACTAATGCACCACTGCACTTAAAACTCTGTTATAACTAAAATTACTCTGCATGACTCACCAACTACCTCTAACTCGAAATCCACTAGAGAACTGAATTTATCACTTTGAGTTAACTGATTCAAGTCAACATTGAGAATAGATTACAGTTCAATGTCCATCTTAATTAAGGGATAACCAAAATAGACATGCACCCAAAAATAGCACTGTGGGCCCCACCCTAGTCTAGGTGCTTAATGCACTAGGCGTGGGTGTTGAATTTTCTTGTTGAATCTCAACACTCACTCTCAACAATAAAGGGATTATCATTCAGCCCAATCATATCTCTATGGTATTCTAATTTGTTCCTAGTGAGCGCCTTCATTAGAATATTTGCATCCTGATCTTCCGTGGAAATGTACTAAAGCAACATTATCCTTCTCTGCACACAATCTCTGATATGATGGTATCGGATATCTATATTCTTGGACCTATCATGAAACATAGGATTAATTGAGAGTTTAATGAATATTTGATTATCACAATGAATCATTGTCAAATCCATCTGAGAACCAAACAAACCAACCAAGATCTTTCTCATCCAGATAGCCTCACATGTAGCTTGACTTGTTTCCATGTATTCTGCTTCTACTAAACTGAGTGCCACGGATCGTTGTTTCCTGTTGTACCAGGAAACTGTTGTTGATCCAATGCTAAATATTTCTCCTGATGCTCTCTTTCTGTCTGATGGACTGCCAGCCCAATCTGCATCCGTGAAGCCATGCAGCTTCACTCCCTCTGTCTGTTTGTACCACAAACCATACTCTAATATGCCCCTCAGGTATCTTAGGACATGCTTCCCCGCCTTCCAAAATAGCTTGGTAGGCTTAACCATAGCTTGACTCAGCTAGTTAGCTGTGTAGAAAATGTCTGGTCTTGTGTTCATTAAATACATTAGTGAACCCACTAACTTCCTATAGACAGTATCATCCACTAGCTATCCAGAAGCAGCATACTCTTTCCTCCAATTTCTTGGAAGAGGAGTATCCATGGGTTTGCGTCTCTCCATGTTAAACTTACCCAGTATCTCCTTTACATACTTGCCTTGAGACACAAAAATTTCACCATCCCTCTGCCATATTTCCAATCCAAGGAAATAATGAAGGATTCCCATGTCCTTCATTTCGAACTCCCTTGCAATATCCTCCTTTCATGAGTGTATCAATTTCTCATCACTAGTCAAAATTAAATCATAAACATAAAGAAAAATGATCAATAGCTTACCCTCAACCACAATTTGGTACAGGTTTGCATATTCTTTACTTTTGTTGAAGCCCAGTCCAGTGAAATAACTGTCTATCCGAGTGTACCAAGCACGGGGTGCTTGCTTCAACCCATACAGTTCTCTTTTGAGTCGACACACATGCGACTCACTATTCAATATTTTAAAACCTTCATGTTGCTCTATGTACACCTATTCCTCAATGATCCCATTGAGAAAGCATTTTTCACATCCATTTGATGAATGCGCCAACCCATTTTCATTGAGAGTGCAAGGATGGATCTTATGGAAGAGTATCTTGCAATAAGTGCAAAAGTATCATCATAATTTATCCCCTCGATCTATGAGAAACCCTGGGCCACAAATTTGGCCTTGTATTTTTCTCCACACTCCCATCAGTAGCTTGCTTTACCTTGTAGATTTATCTCAATCCAACTACTGATTTTTTGACCGGTCTTGGGACTATCTCCCATGCACTGTTCTTGAAAATGGAGTCATACTCCTCCACCATTGCATCAACCCAAGTTGGTTGCTACACTACTTCCTGAAAGGAAGATGGTTCACTCACAATACATTTGCTCATAAGAGCCATGTATCCAGTAAATCGGTCAGGAGATTGTCTCTATCTGCATTATGAAGTAGGGGCTCCTACATTCTCTGCAGCATCAAGTCTCAATCTATCAGCTTCCATGGTGCGCCTTCTGCCATTTCTGATGGATGGCTCAGCATGATTGTTTTCCTCCACTCCATGAACCTCCTCATGTGGTTGATCCACACCTTGAGACTCATCCTTGGGAACCAACAGTTCCTCCTCTGCATGCAAGTCCAGCTCCCTCTCAAGGGACAATCGCATGGCTTTCTCCTCATCAAATTTGATATCCCGTCGCAAAACATTCATTCTGTTATTTGACAAATACACACGATAATTATGGGGTGTTTCAATGTACCCCACAAAAATCCCAACCTCAACTATTGGTTCCAACTTCTTCCTAGCATCCTTGGTCACATGCACATAAACAAATGAGCCAAAAATATTAAAGTGTGAAACATCAAGTTCCTTACCAGTGAAAGCCTCTTCAAGTGTACTCATGCCAAGTACTCTATTCGGAAAACGGTTTTTCACATGTACCATTGTATTGCATGCTTCCACCCATATATGCATTGGTGGGCCTTGATCATGCAACAACGCTCGTGCTGCACCCACAATAGTTTTGTTCTTCCTCTCTGTGACCCCATTCTGCTATGGTTTATGAGGCGCTATTAGTTCTCTTCGAATTCCTTCTTTGCTGCAGAATTTCTTGAATTTGGTAGAGATGTATTATCCACCATTATCACTCCTAAGACCCTTCACTTGCTTCCCCGAATCTTTCTCCACCAGTGCCTTAAACTCACAGAATTTAGATAATGTTTGATCTTTCTTCTGCATGAAAAAGATCCAACACTTACGAGAAAATTGATCAACAAATATTACGTAGTACTCATGTTTTGTTTTTGAAGCAACCAAGAAAGGACCACACACGTCTGTGTGAACTCTCTCAAGGATCCATGAAGCTCAGTTTTCCTTCTCATGAAAGGTGGCCTTTACATATTTTCCCATAGTACATCCCTTGCATGTGTCTGACTGCACAAGTGTACCCCTGGGAAGACCAGTAGAAATCTATTGCGTGACTTTCAAGGCTCCATGGTGAAGATGACCCAATCGTCTGTGCCATAATTTGCCCTCATCCCAGCTCACCACTTGATCTTCCTTTCCCATCATTATTGTGCAGCCATCTACCTCCAGATTGTAGATATTCTTAACTCGAATCACTATCCTCTTGGCTTGTCCTGTTGTTTTATGTCATAAGAAAGCTTTTCCATCACTCAAAATAACATCATAGCCTCTATCCTCCAACATTGCGATTGAGACCAATTTTTTCTTCAGACCTGGTACATGCATTACATCTTTTAATTGAAATGGTTTACCTAAGTCCCTCTAAAAGGTAATGGTACCAATCCCAGTAGCACTGTACCATCTATCATCGCCCATTTCAATATGCATTTGGAGATCGTTCTCCTCCAAGTCACTGAAAATTTCCTTGTCTCCCATCATGTGAAAGGAAGTGCCACTATCCAAATACCACATAGATCCCAATGCATTTGACACCATGAATGTGATCAAGGAGAAGTCAAGATCAAATTGTGAGGTAAGGGCCTCACTAGCTGCAGATCCTGCAAGCTTCTTTTTCTTCTTCTTTTGTGGATAGTTAGTAAAAAATTCCCATGCTCGTGACAATGAAAACACTTCACCTTGGACATGTCCTGCTTCTTGCCATTCTTGGACTCATATTTAGAATGGAATGTCTTCCCCTTCCCCTTCCTCGCCTTGGTAGCCAAAGCATAATCCTCTTCATCCTCATTCTTATATTAAGATCCATCTCTGGTGTTTCGTTTGAACTCCTCCTACACCAAATCCGACCACAGTCGTTCCCAGTCTGGCAATTTTTCCCTTCCATTGACAGTGTCTTGATAACTATGCCAACTCTTGGGAAGTCCTAGGAGAGCCAAGCTCACCAAATCATCATCAACAATTGTTATTCCAATGCTCCCCAGTTCATCCCAACATTGGATAAACTTTGTTAGATATTTTGGAATGGTTTCACCCTTTTCCATCTTGATCTTCCTGAGTTTATCTTTGAGCATCAATTTCCTATGGTCGCTGCTACTTTGGAATAGATTCTTCAAAGCCTTCCACATTGAATATGGTGTGCATTTCCCATGGAGGCTTGAGACAATGTGGTCTCGTACTCCCTCCAACAGGATCCTACTTACCTTCACCACTGTCTTTTTCCATGCATCAATATTTGAAGCATCTACCATAGTGGGTTTAGGAACATCATTGTTAATGAACTCCTTCAAGCCATTGTCTTCGAATACTGCCTCCATCCTATCATTCCAAGAAATATAGTTTGAGTTTCCCTTGAATGCATACTCTAACCTCAAGCCATTGAAATCCAATTCGATCTTGAATAAGTTGTAGCACCGAGAAATTCTTTCTGCAAATTCAATTCTATCCAGTCACAAACTCAGCTCCTGCTTCACTTCTACAATTTCCTGTGCCTCGATACCATGTAAAAATTATAAAAAATGCATGTATATATTGGATTCACCTGATCTAAAAATGTATTAAAATTAAATACTGAATCACTTCTACAAATATTTTGCGGAATTAAAAACACAATCGTTAGTCACATGAACATGAAGAAAGATCAATCACACACAACACAGTTAATTTCCCGGGAAAAGCTTACAGCTAAAAACCCCACTATCATCTATTGTATATTAAGCATGGATCATGAAAAAATTACATAAAAAACTCTTCTCACAAGAACCCTCCAGTACTCAGCTAATTGTCTCACATTGTCATATGAAAAACTGACCAACACATAGCCAATTCTCAGCCTCCAGATAGCCTACCTTGCTTGCACAATCCCTGATGGTAAAGATCCCTAAAAGATAGAAAATTATTTCCTACCTTGACTGCGCAAGTATCATGGGCACTCTAATGGGTGTTTGGTTGCATGTGTGCAACCTAATAATCTTACAACTGATATTCAACTTCCCTTTCACCTAGAACTCAACTGGGTCTCTACTGGATCTAACATGCATGCAGCTAATAATAGTAAATCCTCGGTTGCATATGATATCACTGATTTTGAATTAATTAATATTTAATTCACTTGATCTCTCACCAGTGTATCTTCAGTTACAACTAGCACAACTGATTTTAACTCACTTAACTGAGTTAAACTATTTACAACTTGAATTAACTAATGCACCACTACACTTCGAACTCTGTTACAACTAGAATTACTCTACATGCCTCACCAACTACCTCTAACTCGAAATCCACTAGCTAACTGAATTTATCACTTTGATTTAACTGATTAAATTCAACATTGAGAATAGATTACAGTTTAATGTCCATATTAATTAAGGGATAATCAAAATTGACATACACCCAAAAATAGCACTGTGGGCCCAACCCTATTCTGGGTGCTTAATGCAACTAGATGCTTAATGCACTAGGTGTGGGTGCTGAATTTTCTTGTTGAATCTCAACAGGTCCAAACCCATGGGTTGATTCCAACGTTCACCAAAAATCTCATCTCGTTACATAATTAAGGGGCTTTGACCCACCCTAAAGCTGCTAAGACAAAAAAGATACTTCGCACTGCGTGCTCTGCTCCTTGATCTACGAAGTCTTGACTTCGTAGGGGATCCTGGCTCCAACAAGCCCCCAACACAAAATTGTGAATCGTCCTGAGTCACAACGATGGTAAGCCATCTATCTTTTATCTGATGCCACTCAAGGTATCCTTTAACATGTTAACTACTTCGATGCACTGTTTCTGAAAGTCACTGATGTCTCTGAGCAACATCTATGTGATCTTCGTATTTGCTTCCTACTCCAGTCCTCTCTGCACCTCACACAAATTTTTCAACTTCAACTCTTCAGTTTTGGAAAGCTGACTAGCCTCAGATTCCCATGGATTTATCTTGGCGATGAACAGCTTCTCTTTCTAGCGTAGCTCCTTAATTTGTTCTTGTAAAACTGGACCCTCTTGGAGATGGGTGATCCTCTGAATTGGTGCCAATCTCTTTGGAGTGACCTTGATTTGATCCAGCTACTCCTAATTCTCGCACACCTCAGTCTCAATCTTCTTCACTTGTGGATCCTCCTGCAATGAGTACCAAACATCTAGAGCTTCGCCAAAGATGCTCGCACACTCCTGTATGCTAGACTCAATCTCCTTTGTGGTTGCTTTTAGCTTCGTTATGCACTTCTCTCTAATATCTGGCAGAGTGGGAGGCTACAATTGCAGTTGTATCTTGACGATTTTCATCCCCATCTTATGTGGACTTCGTCGATCTTAGCCTTTGAATCCTTGATCATTGTGGCTAGCTTGGCCACTTTATCCTCAAGCACAGTTGTAGCCTGAATTTTGATCTTTGGTAGTTGACTGCATGCCTTCGAGATGGCTTATTCTAACTTTTGTCATTGTGTTGCCTCGGCTTCGTGCTCCTGGATGGCTACATGTTTCTCTGTAGCCATGCTCTAGTTTTCTTCCTAGGTGTCCCAACTAACCAAAAGGGTGTGACGTTCCCAGATCTTTAAATCCTCTACGATGCCCTGATGGAACTCATGCATGGCCTGTAAAGGCATCGACACAAGCTTCAATGTTGCGTTCTTCCATCGGGCCGCCTGCGTCATCTGCTCAATTGTGTCAAAATGCAGCATGCCTTCCAAAATAGGCACTGTGCAGGTATCTGCAAACAATGCGAACTCCTACACAGTTGTACATGTTCCAGTGGCTACTCCACTTGGTGGGACCCTACTCGCTTGCAGCATGCTTTCTTGCAGTACGCTCACTTACACCTGCAACTCCTACAACCCTTTGTGGACATCTTCAAGTACATTCTTGTACTACTCTTCGATGTTTCCCCAAAAGTCCTCATTGACCTATCGCACTGCATCATCGATCTCGTCAATGTCCCCCTCAGTGAGGACCATTTTTGTTAGACCAGTGGATCTGTCGAACTTGAACTTCTTTCGCGTGCCACCCTTATGTGGCTTCGTTCTCTTAGTGATAAACCGGGAGGAAGGGATAGATGGATTTATGCCCAAATCTCTGTATATAATTGTATCTCCCCCAATCTCAAAAATCTTCACCTCAGTATCCTTCTACCCTGTTGGCATAGCGGGATTCACCCCACTCATTCCTACCATCTTCGTGCCTTCCTATAGTGGATTTAACCAATCATTCTAGCCATCGGTTGATAATGACCTCAACATCTTCCTCTTCGACTAGGTACAGAAGCTCATACCACACCCCTACGAGGTCCTTCTTCTCCTGTATGTGGCTATGGTGGAATTCTGCCTTGAACTCCACAATTTTTTTATATTGCTTTGTTATAGTCAAGGCTTTTGTCTGATCACTGTTATTAAGCTCATATCTTCTCCAACCCAAAAAAATTGTTACACAGAACCCTCGACGGTTCTCTTGAATGCCATAGAGAAGCATATAGGGCGGCTACACAAAGATTGGGTCTGCAACATTGAACTGTGACCTGTCTGGTTCCCTCCACGTAGTGGAACTGTTTGCCTTCTTCCTATGCTACCCTGCAGTATTCGAGGAACTCCTAACATAAATATCCTACCCAATTGTATACCATGCCCTTGGCACACTCCGCAACTAAATAAATAACAGGTGTAAAATCCTTCTCTCCGTGGCTCTTCCTCATGATTTTTCTAGCAAGGATGTGTGCGGCGAAGCACACAGTTCTATCAAAAATGGAGTTAATGAGATAACCCCTGGTCCCCTTGGTTAGATCATACTCCTTCTTTATCTTATCTGCCAACTGCCTGCCTTGGCTTTTCCCAACAAAAGCCTCTGCAGGGTTTAATCCTTGATAGGGAAGGGTCGTAATTTTCCTCATCAACATCTGAGTAATGGAGATCTTCTTCCCTAGCCATAAACAACTGTCGTGCACCAAGGCCAACATCTGCTGCACACAAATTGTATTTATGGTACTTCACCCAAAATGTGGCACATAAAACATGTTGAGTATCCCTGATTGTTGGATACTCTTCACCCATTTCATCGGATCTAATCGCATGACTCCATCTGGGTAGGCCTGTGGGCGCAGGTACCTGCTAGGTTCAAATTGTGGGTACTTGCCTAGGTCAATCATTAGGGGAATTTTGAGGTCTAAAATGGGCCTCCTAAGGAAAATTTACAATCAAAATTAACTTTACGAGAACCAATCACATTTTAGGGGATGCCATCATCCCTAATGGTTGAGGTGGCATTGCTTGAGTTAAAGGTACTTACTTGTCACATTCTCAATGGTGGATAAAAACTCATGGTTAACCATGGTAGTGCTCTAAGTACTTTTAAAATCATAAAGTAAAGTACGCATAATAAATGTCATTTCACACTTTTTGAATAAAATATTATTATTGTCAATTCATATTTTTTGAAATAAACAATGCATATCCCTACACAATCTTCATGTATTTACACATTTTTCAATAAATATTAATTTATATCATATTATTTTTATATAGTATATTAATTACATATTATTATATAATTTAAATAATATAAATTTTAATTAATAGTATATTTTATAATTAAGAATTTAAGAATTTATATTTATATTTTATTTTAAGTTATTTAAGTACAAAGGAAAAATGCATTAGTTGTACAATGATAATGACTCTTTCATAAAAAAATCATTTTTATTTATAGTCACATCAATACAATTTTTTTATTAATTTTATTTTGGTACAACTTTTGAATTGAATTTAACCATAGTTACATGGATTTTGGTGCAAAAAGTGAATTGCAAATTCATAAATATCATTTTATTGGTTTATCTATTATTTTATTATTTCCTTAGGAGGCACATTTTAGACCTCAAAATTCCCCTAATGAAAATCCCAATCCTCCATTCTAAGTTGAGGCACCTTGGACAGCAATAATCCTTCCACCAGCACCTCATCTAGAATTAAATGTGTAAATACCTTGTACTTTACTCCATTTGGATATTTTTTCTCGTTCTTCTTCCTCTTCTACTCCTTCTTCCTCTGATTCAATCTCCATGGCTTTTACCTTCTATTGTTCCTGAGCACCCTTACTCTGTTGTTCCTTTGTAAGTTTCTTATGGGGCAAGGATCATAGAATTGGTTTCTTAGGCTTCGCAGACAGTGTTGCATCTCCATTCTTCTGTCTTCTTGGAGACCTCAGCCCTGTGGCGGTTATTGGCAGTGTGGCCATCATTATGCGATCGACTCTTGGAAAGAAAGTGTGGATAAGCCCAGCTTTGATCAAGGTTTCTCTAACTACCTTGAAACTATACTCCGACATGCAATAGCTTTCTCGGAACTCTTGCAGACAGCAATTCTCTCTTCTAACACATCATGCAAAGTGTTCGAATTAGAGGCAGTATCCTTGATTTATAGCAAATTTCAAATTTGAACCTCATTACCACCCTTAGATGATCCTCATAAATGTCAATTTTTCAGCAGATTTGGCCAGATATTCCCATTAATTTCATTTTTTCGGCTCCTTCTAATGACTAGGTCGTTTTCCATTCAATTTTTACTTCTCCAATGGTCATAATTTGGATGAAGACTATGGGGCTCACCTCTTTAGCATAGTCATGCCTTTCTAGGCACAGTAACCTCCAACTACGCTCGCAATCCATCCTGCCCGCAGTACTCCGACTACGCTAACTCCATCCTTTACCCTATTCCATCTACATCAGAGCATCTTGGCATCCACCGATCTCCTCCCCCAACATAATATTTTTGGTCGGGTCCATCAGATCTGTCTTAACCAACGTCCTTGGCCTCTTGGTAATGTGAATTAATCCTCCTTTCCTTTTTTCAAAGTGCCTCATTAATGCATTTCCATCCCTCCGTGAATCTATATGTCATCATGAACCCTTCTACCATCTCATCCCAATCCATCATTCCATGGCTCAATTTTGTTTTAGGATATCATTGTTGAGGTATTGTCTCCAAAGAATGAAAGAACATGTGCACCCATTATGGCTGAGGTTCTGCTCCCCAACCTGTGGTTCAGTAAGATAAATTCTCGCATGGATCCTTTTGGCCATCATACTTCTCTACAATTCTTGTGTCAACCTGATCAAACCTTAACCTTATTAATTTGTAGAATTCTGGACAACCTCCTGGACTTTCTCAAAGCGCACCCCACCATCAAGCTGGAGTGGACCTTAATACGAAGTCCAAAGCCTCATACCTTTATTCCTCTGACATCTTCCGCTAAAATTCCTCTATGAATAAGACAACATTCCCCATTCCATCATAATAGGGCAAGTTGTGCACTTCTAACTTGACACAGTGCAAATATTTTGTAACCTTGTTGCAGCACTTCATGGTTACTTCATGAAATCTATTCTATCAATGCTCCAACTCTTCATCGGAATCAAAAATGCACTAAATATCGCGCTCCCAACATATTCTTCCATCTACAGTGGGATTAATCCATTCTTTTTACTACGTTGTAAGCTAATAAATTTGACCAATTGAAACATATCCATACTCATGCTAGATAGGCTCTATATAGCGCGTACCTTCAGACGAATCGAATGGCACAAAAACTCGGGTACCATCCTTCTCAAACACCATTTTCCTATTCACCAGGTTTATTATAGCATCCATATCATATGCCCAACCAAATCCTAACAGCGCAGGGTAAGGATTACTATCATCAACAATCTCGATGAACTTAAAGTCGACCAACACACTTGCACCATAAATATCTACATTGAGTCCCTGCAGGCGCCCCATAAGAATGATATTTAAATGATTTTCCATCCTCAGCTGAATAGGATCACATTGCAACTTCGGCTTTCCCATCCACTCCCATGTATGTTTTGGCAGAACATTGGCATCTGATCCTAGAACCCAAATGACTGGACCCATCTCATAGTCTCTGATATGCATAGTTAATCGCATCTCCTGGGAAATTCTCTTCTTATTTTTGTACACTTTATTGACTATGCATTTCTCCAGCTACAGTGTTTTCTTTCCAGTGTAGTTATCAATCAACCCCTGTAATCCTTCTATAGCCCTCTAGTCCCTTAACAACTTCATGCATTTCTGTAGGAAATATTCTAGGATCGACGGATTGGATTCCTTCACTTCAGCATTCTCTTCAAGCTTCCTTTCTACCGAGAACAACTGCCTCTACGCAGTCGATGTCACAGCCTTAGGAGTCATAAAAAAATTATTTGTTTCCATGAATGTCTCCTTTTCGTGATGTACATCAAACCCATCAATATTATCTTCAGTATTCCTTACCCATGTCTCTGGCACAGACCTCTTCCTATCTGCTTGGTTTCCTCTAGTATTCATACCACTGCATGTTACTATATTAACACTTGGATCTCTTTGACGTGGTTCATATTTCATCATCTACATGTTCTGCGCTGACTCCTGGTTGCACTTCTCCTGCATTTTGGATAGAAAAATAGGATAATCTTCTATTTCATGACCAAATTTATAATAATACTTACATGCCATAGTAGTAGCATTATGGAAATATCAAGAAAAGTGTCCAGGTTGTCCATAGTTGTAAAAAATGATCTTTCCTCGACCTCGACCTTCTCTTCCTCCTCAGCCATGCCCTCGGCCTTCAAAACCTCCTCGCACAGTTGGTGAACCCATAGCTTCATGACCTTCTACTTGCATTTAGTATGCGCTCATACTGTTCTGCAACATTAGATCGTAGCTTCTGTGATTTTGTTCATTGTTCCCAACTGAACTACAGAAGTTGCAAAATAATTGCTTCAGTGATCTGACCAACTTTTGCAATAAGTGACAAAAATATATGGAATGCTGGCCTGCAACTTCGTAGATACTACACCATACATTAGGCCCTCCACTTGGCCCTTTGCTCAATCTAGGTTTTAACGGATTCGGCATCCTAGTGCCCACATAGTCTCTAAAAATAGGGAACTTCTGCTTGTAGTGACCCTCATCCTTGCACTTGATACACCAGATTTGTCAATGAACCTCATTTCCCTTTTTTAGATCGTGGAGCTCCATGTGCAAACTTTCCAACTGAGTTTGAATTTGTTGCACCCCTATGCTTGCATTAGCTACTGGCGAAGCCTCCAACTTCATAGTTATCTCCAGTGCTTCAGCCTCAGTTGTGATCTTTTGTTGTGACAATGGAAATCTAAGATGCGAAAACAATGGAGAAATAAACCATTATTTATGTTTTTCATCTGAGATCTTAAAGATAATATGACTCAACAATGTCTTAAAACTTTGATCTACCTCCCACATAGTGTCGGTGGTTAGTTGCTTAATCTCTTTGATCTCAGTGATACACTGGGATTGCGACTTTAGTTTCTTGAATTCAACGTTCAGCACGGTCTTTGTATCAACTAATCAAGAATTTTCATTCATTGTAACAAACTTCATGTACCAAGGCAATGCTCAATCTTGCAATAGAGTAACCAACTGCGCTTTCTTCATATCATTTTTTGTAACATTATGTAAACTCCATATTGTTTCTACTACAAACCAGAATTGTTCAAGGTCATTTGTTCCCTTGAACATAGGCATCTTCGGGGGTTGGGCCATGGTGAATGGGGGAGGTGGAGGTTTAGGGATAGAACGAGATGGAGTGATGATGGGGGTGGAAGGTTGGTGAATTTCCTCATCACTTTGCTGATTTTCAGATCTCAATGATAGACTTTGTGGAGTAGCGAGGTTTATTTCTCCTTTCTCAGCTTCAAACAGTGGTCTATATTCAGTTTCAATGTATGTACCCCAACATGTTTTGAATCACTTACCACTTTGCATAGCACCAATTTTTTTTCTCCAGCCATCAATCTGAGCGAAATCGCAGTATACCCTTTTCACACAATAGTATTTTAATCTAGAACTTCAGTGAATTCAGGTACTTACCCTGTAGGCCTTTGAAAAAATTGTGCTCTGCTTCACTACAGGACACAGATGTCTCAATCATGAAATCAGTAATGAATCCCCCAAGGATACTATCAATTGAGTAATCAACAAATCTCGCGATCTCATTATCAATATTTTTCAACTTCTCAATTGAATCTGGGGTCCACACAGTATGTATATTATTATAATACCCTGTTTGCATAACTATCCTTGAGATCTAGAGAATGATGCAAATAAAATCCCATACTAATCTGTATAGATATTCTTTTCTAACTAGTGTTCAGCAGAGATACGCGAATTTTTTTTTTCTTGCGCGGAAAATTCACATTCCTTCAGATCTATCCAATATTCGATCTATTTCTTAGATGGATTCCACATCTATCTATCCCTCAATGAAGTCCCAGTCCTGGCAATGGAACCATTTTTTGGCTTTATAAGGCCCTGACCTAGGTTCAGATAGTCTGCGCAATCCAACAAAACCCACTTTTACCGGCCCTTTCAGCAACGATCTGCTTGCGCAGACCGAAGCCTCACCCGAGGCAATATAGGTGGATTCTAGAACCAAGTTTCTGCATCCATAGTGATAGAGGACAGTGGCTTTAGGGATTTTCCTTCTTATCAGAGCTCCACAAGGCAAATCTATCAATAGCACCAGCATTGTTTAACACCATTGTTGAACTTACTCAAATATTATGCGATATTACTTAAATAAGAATTAAACATAGTAAATAACCATAAAACGGATTGTGTTATTCAGATGCAGAATAAAACCATAACTTAGCATAGTCCTTCATAATAGTAATAAAAAGACATACACATCAATATAACTCAAGAATTCTCAATGATTCATTCATTAACATCCAGATCTGTCTCACACAATCACTTTCCACCCTGTGCACACAGCTTCAAGGGCCTGTGCACACAGCTGCAATCTTTCCTACGGTCTTCGCACACACAACTGCATGAGTCTTTTCCTCTAACCCAAACCACAAACTCTAACTCAGTCTTACATACAAATGCATTGCATCTCATCAATCATAATCCTACTTATGAATTCTATCTAGACTCCTTATATAGATTTAGATCTTACAATACCATGGTCCAAAACCATGAGCAAAGTCCAAAATTCACCAAAAATCCCATCCTGTTACATAATTAAGGAGCCTTGACCCACCCTCAAATTCCCTATGACAAAAAAATATACTCAGCTCCTCGGAGTCTTGACTTCCCAGGGGATCTTGGCTCCAACAACAAGTCTTAAAATCGGGGTTAAATGACACTCTTTTCCATTTGGATATGATTGATATTCAAAAATTCACAAGGGATGCTAATAGGAGGGTTTGACTTGCATGCAAGATAAAAATGTGGTGATTTTGGTTCGGCCGAGATTCTTTTATTTTCATAGAGGTATTCTTTTTGAACATGGGTGAGAAAAATTTCCTGCAGAGGAAAGTTCACCATTCACAGATGTTGTTGCCTTGGTCTAGGGGGGATGCTTACAAGACAGTAATTGAATTTGTTTCTTATGGTTTCTTTAAAGTAAGTATTTTAAATTGGATATTGGCTTCTTGCTGGTCAGATTCTGGCTTTCTACTAAGCAAGTACAATTTCAATGGTTAGAAATTCTAAATTATATGATCATTGCATACTTTGTTAGAGTGTCAACACGGATCAGGGCATGTAAGCCGCAGCACTTGTGATTTGTTATATTTAGACCATTGCATAATTTTGGTCAACTCATAAAATCTCAGTGACAAAGAAAACTGATATCTAGGAATTGTTGAAATATTAAACGTCCCTATTGCCCTGCACAGAGAAAGAGGAGTACAGCAGGGGCAGATTATTTGAGTGCACGCCATCATGCATTCAAGAGCGACATAAATAAAACGGTAAGGATTTATTTTTTGATGGGCTGTAGCCATACCTCCGTGCAGAAGAATTGAAGTATTTCTTTGGTTCAAACCACGCAACAAGCAATGATGTCATGACAGTCATATCAGGCCTTAAAGCCCACCATACCATGCCTTTAATCACCAACCACCACGCCGCTGAAACTTTCACCAACCACAAAGTTTTGAAGGTTTTTTTTAATTCGGCACGAAGTTTTTTGAATGTTTTGAAGTCCCGAAGTTACAGTTGCGATGCGATTTTTTGATATCACAAATCGCATCTCGCAACACTCCATATCCCATTCCGCACAACACCGCAAGTTCCGATGTTGCGATACCGCAATGTGCATGAGGTTAATTCCTTTCCGCAGCCCCGACAAGTATTGCAATGTGATGTTGTGACATCGCACATCACTCATCACAAGCACACTAGTCATGATCACCATTTGGACTGCTCGCAAGTCTGCGATGCGATATGCGCTATGGGCTCCATCGGCATTCGCATATATATTTTGTTTTATGTTTTTTGTTTGATCACCGTGACCAAAAGTCTTTTGACTTTGGTTTTATGAATTTATATGCTGTAATATGTATTTCCAAGGTTTTTTTTTTAATTTTAATATAGCGCCATATATATATGTCCAAAAATAAAAAGACAAAGTAGGACATATAGACTGCATCGTTATGTTTTTTTTTTAAATCCCGCAGGCAAAAAAACAAAGAGAGTGTCTCTGCGAGAAGAATAGAGGATTGTGTATTGTTTATGTATGACTCTGTGTGTGTCTGTAATGCCCGAAGGCAAGAAGAGATAGAAAGCAATATTCTAGAGCTGTGTGTGTAACAGCCAAGATCGTTTTGAGTTGTAAATCCAGAACTATGTTCTGAGGAAAATATCTCATTTTGTAATAGCTTTTTTTTTATATTAATGAAATAGCTCAGTTTTCCATCTCTGTCCAGCAGCATTTTTGGTTTTTAAATATCTATGTTGAGGTAGAACAGAGTGTTGTTCTCCCTGTGTGCGTTTCTAGAATTCTTCAGAAATTCCAACATGGTATCAAATCCAGCCAAGGCTCTTTGAAGGAGTGTCAAAGAAGCTGAAGGAAGGAGTTGTTGAAGTAGTTCTCCAGCAGAGTGAAGGCTCAGAAAAGTCCAGGTATTTCTCAAAAAAAGAGTTTTGAGTTTGTTTAAAAGAGCAATTCGGAGAAGTTTTCTTTTGAAGACAGAGTTTGGTCTCTTAGGCAAAGAGACAGCTTGCTTAAAAAACACAGTCAAGTTTATTTCATAGTTCAAAGTGTAAGCCATGGTAGGAGCCAGCACAAGCATGAGTATTGGAAATACTCAACTCCCATAGTTTAATGGGAATAACTATGACTACTGGGAAATCACCATGAGAGCCTTATTTTCCTCTCAGGATTTATGGGAATTTGTTGAAGATGGTTTTGATGAACCAACAGATGAGCATGCCTTTAATGCCTTACCACAGGCAGAGAAGGATCTATTGAAGAGAAATATGAAGAAGGACTCAAAATCCCTCTTATATCTCTATCAATCAGTGCATGAGAGTGTGTTTCCAAGGATAGCAGCAGCTAAGAGGTCCAAGGATGCATGGGATACCCTCCAAACTGCCTACCAAGGAATGGAGAAGGTGAAGACTACAAAACTTCAACTGATGAGAAGGGATTTTGAAGTTATTGGAATGAAGGAGTCTGACATAATAGACTCATTATTCACACAGCTAATCGGGTTGGTCACCCAAATGAGATCTCATGGAGAGATAGTTGAAGAGATAAGGATAGTGGAGAAATTATTGAGGAGCTTACCCTCAAGGTTCGATGTTATAGTCACAACCATTGAAGAGACAAAAGATCTCTCAAAGTTCATAGTTGATGAACTTCATGCATCACTAATGACTCATGAACAAAGATTGGGAAGAACAGTAAACACATCTTTGGAGCATGCCTTCAAGACCCAGATGCCTTTTGGAAGAGGAAGAGGTCAAGGCAAAGGAAGAGGAAGAGGCAGAAGCCAAAATAGAGGAGGAAGAAACAGCCCTTCACATACTCATGGAAGGAGTTGTAATCAAAATCAAAGCCAAGGCCAAAGCAGTAGCCAGCAAGGTGGACAACATCATGCGCATGGAAAAAGGTATGACAAATCCTATGTCCAATGTCATTATTGAAAAAAATATGGGCATTATTCCAATGAGTGTAGGAAAAAGAAATATGACATGAATAATAGGCAGAATGCTAATTTTACAAAAGAAAATAAGAACCAGAGTAATGTGTTGTTAACAGGTAATGTAGCACAAGATAGACAAGATAATGTATGGTTCTTAGACTCAAGTTGCAATAATCACATGACTGGAAACATAACAATGTTTTCCAATCTTAATGAAGATGTTAAATCTGAAGTAACAACGGGAACTGATAGTAAGATCTATGTCAAGGGAAAAGGAAAAGTAAGTATCCTTGCAAGAAATGGAGCGTAGAAATTTGTGCCAGATGTATACTATGTTCCTGGCTTGAAATGTAATCTTTTGATTGTCGGGCATCTCATTGACAAAGGTTACAATGTATCTTTCAAAACTGATGTGTGCACAATTATGGACATACCTCCAAGAAAGAAAGTCATTGCAGAGGTGCAGAAGACCAGCAATAGGATGTTTCCACTCAAGCTCAAGGAAGACTTGAATGGAAGAAGAAATGTAGCAGTTGTAACACAAGAAGTCTTTCAAAAGGAAGTGAAAGATGAGAACTGGTTATGGCATTTGAGATTTGGACATCTCAACTTTGGAGGACTAAATTTGTTGCATAGGAAAGGAATGGTAAAGGGATTACCATTGATTGAGAAATCGGAAAGCCTATGTGAAGGCTGCATCATGGACAAACAACACAGAGAAAAATTTCCAACAGGAAAGAGCATAAGCGCAAAGGCACCCTTATAAATTGTCCATTCAGATTTGTGTGGACCAATGCAAACACCATCAAAAGTGAAGTGTTTGAGAAATTTTGCCACTTTAAAGCTCTTGTAGAGAAACAAAGTGGGCAGCATATCAAAGTCTTAAGGACTGATAGAGGAGGTGAGTATATCTCCAAATAATTTCTGCATTTTTGCAGAGAAAATGGCATACATAAACAATTTACAACAAGGTACACATTGCAGCAAAATGGAGTTGATGAAAGGAAAAATAGAACCATCATGGATATGGTAAGAAGTATGCCGAAGGAAAAACATTTGCCGAATGAATATTGGGTTGAAGCTACAAATTTTGCGGCATATATCTTGAATAGATGCCGAACCAAAGATGTAATGAATAGAGTTCCGAAAGAAGCATGGAGTGGCATAAAACAAGGAGTCACCCACATGAGAGTTTTTGGTTGTGTGGCTTATGCACACATTCCAGATCAGTTGAGGAAGAAGTTGGATAGTAAGGGGGAGAAGTGAATATTTCTTGGATACTGTGAAGAATCCAAGGGATATAGATTGTATAACCCATCCACCAAGAATTTTGTTATAGGAAAAGATGTGCAATTCATTGAAGAAGAAGCATGGGATGGAAGCATTGAGAAAACAGTCAATGTGAAGAACTGTTTGTCTCATGATGATGATGAGGAAGATGTGGCTGAAAATAACACCTCATTAGTAGCACCACCTCCACTAACACAAGGACAGCAAGGGAAACCACAAGAAGGTATGAGAACACCCTTGAGAAGTGAAATGAGTGCTTCTCCGAGCACACCACAAGGAACAGATTTGAGTGCTTCCTCAAGCACAAGTACACCAAATGAAAGAGGAACCAGATTTAGAAATTTGAATGAAATCTATGAGCAAGAAGCAGCAAATGAAGGTATGATCTCTTTATTTTCAATGTATTGTCATGTAGATGATCCTATTCATTTTGAAGAAGCAGTGAAAGATAATAAATGGATAGAAGCTATGGATGAAGAAATGAATGCCATAGAGAAAAATAAAACATTGGAATTGGTTGATCTCCCAAATGGTAAGGAAGTCATTGGAGTGAAATGGGCCTACAAGACCAAAAGTAGTGCTGAAGGTAAGATTGAAAGGCACAAGGCCAAACTTGTTTTCAAAGGCTATAAGCAGCAACATGGAAGAGACTATGAGGAAACCTTTGCACCGGTTGCAAGAATGGAAACCGTGAGAGAAGTTTTGTCCATAGCAGCACAACACAAGTGGAAGGTCTACCAAATGGATGTGAAATCAGCATTCCTAAATGGAGTTTTGATGGAAGAGGTTTATTTTGAACAACCTCTGGGCTATGGGAAAGCAAGCCAAGAGAACAAAGTTTGCAGATTGGAGAAGGATCTTTATGGGCTAAGACAAGCACCAAGAGCATGGTACAGTAGGATAGATGCCTATCTACTGGAAAATGGGTTTGAAAATTTTGAAGGAGAACCCACATTATACATCAAGGAGAAATATGGTAAGATGCTCATTGTTGTTTTATATGTTGATGATGTGATCTTTACAGGTAATGATGCTTACCTCATTGAGAATTTTAAATCAATCATGAAGGATGAATTTGAGATGACTGATATGGGATTACTGAAATACTTCTCAGGAATAGAAGTAGAGAAAAATGAAAATAAAATTTTTATCTCTCAAGCCAAATATTTAAATGAAATTTTGGAAAGATTTAATATGCAAGATTGCAAGGCAGGAATTACTCCCACAGTGATGGGATTGAAATTGAGCAAGGAGGACAGCAACAAGAATTTTGATCCAAGCTTGTACAAAAGCATAGTTGGAAGCCTCATGTATTTGATTGCAACTAGGCCGGATATCATGCATGCCGTAAGCTTGATTTATAGATTTATGGAAAAGTCAAAGGAGGCACATTGGCAAGCAACAAAAATAATTCTGAGGTATGTAAAAGGAACAAAGAGATATGGAATTTTATATACCACTTCAAAAAATTCTGAATTGATTGGTTATAATCATAGTGATTGGGATGGAAGTATAGATGACCGAAAAATCACATCTGGTTATGGTTTTCACATGGGTTCAGGAGCCATTTCATGGGCTTCTACAAAACAGCCAATTCTAGCATCATCTACAGCAGAAGCAAAGTATGTGGTAGCTACAGCAGCAGCATGTCAAGCAGTGTGGATGAGAAGAATGTTGAGAATTTTGTATCATGAACAAGTAAAGGGCACAATAATTTATTGTGACAATAGCTCAGCTATAGCTTTGTCAAAGAATTCTGTGTTTCACAAAATAACGAAACACATAGATTCCAAGTTTCACTACATAAGGGAGCTAGTGAACAATGGATAAATTTTTATGAAACATTGCAGAACAGAGGAGCAGTTTGCCGACATTCTGACAAAACCATTGGGGCAAAAGGAGTTTAATTATCTGAGAAAATGCATGGGTATGACAGAAAACCCAGCAGGTGATTTTAAGGGGGAGTGTTGAAATATTAAACTCCCCTGCTGCCCTACGCAGAGAAAGAGGAGTACAGCAGGGGTAGAAGATTTGAGTACACGCCATCGTGCATTCAAGAGCGACATAAATAAAACAGTAAGGATTTATTTTTTGATGGGCCGTAGCCATACCTCCATGCAAAATAATTTAAGTCTTTCCATGGTCCAAACCACACAACAAACAGTGATGTGATGACAGTAATATCAGGCCTTAAAGCCCACCATACCGTGCCTTTAATCACCAACCATCGCGCCGCTAAAACTTTCACCAACCACAAAGTTTTGAAGTTTTTTTTTAATTGGGCATGAAGTGTTTTCAATGTTTTAAAGTCTCGTCATTACAGTTGCGATGCGATTTTTCGATATCACAAATCGCATCTCGCAACACTCCATATCCCATTCCACACAAGACTGCAAGTTCCGATGTTGCGATATCGCAATGTGCATGAATTTAATTACTTTCCGTAGCCCCGACAAGTTTTGTGATGCGATGTTGTGACATCACACATCGCTCATCGCAAGTGCACAAGTCATGATCACCATTTGGACCGCTCGCAAGTTTGTGATGCGATATGCGCTGTGGGCTCCACCAAAATTCGCATATATATTTTGTTTTATGTTTTTTATTTGATCGCTGTGACCAAAATTATTTTGTATTTGGTTTTATGAATTTATATGCGGTAATATGTATTTCCAAGGTTTTTGTTTTAATTTTAATATAGCACCATATATATATGTCCGAAAAGAAAAAGACAGACTAGGACAGATAGACTGCATCGTTATGTTTTTTTTCAAAGGCCCGCAGGTGAAAAAAAAAGAGAGAGTGTCTCTACAAGAAGAATAGAGGGTTGTGCATTGTTTATGTATGACTGTGTGAGTGTCTGTAATGCCTGAAGGCAAGAAGAGACAGAAAGAAAGATTCCAGCGTTGTGTGTGTAACAGCTCAGATCGTTTTGAGTTGTAAATCCAGAACTATGTTCTGAGGAAAATCTCTCATTTTGTAATAGCTTTTTTTTATATTAATGAAATAGCTCAGTTTTCCATCTCTGTCCAACAGCGTTTTTGGTTTTTAAATCTATGTGTTGAGGTAGAATAGAGTGTTGTTCTCCCTGTGTTTGTTTCTGGAATTCTTCAGAAATTCCAACAGGAATGCATCGAAAAGATTGAATTTTAGGTTTGTTGTAGTTGTGGAATACATATTTGTCTAGACACTTACCTTCAAGCAGTACTTTTATCAATTTTATCAATTATTAGATGCATTTTCTGATGAGATAAAATTCCATGCATTTTCAGAATTAAACATAGTTGAAAAATACTTCAAGTAAAAGGATAGAATTTTGAGGAGCGGAGCACATTCACTATTTCTGGCTTCTGTATGTCTTTAAAGGCATTGAACAACTTTCATGCATGTTGGTTCCACAGACAGAGATTCTGAAAAATTTAGTGACAGATTTCCATTACTCATGGAACATATGTCTAGTTTATCAGGTTAAGAGCATGTTCTTATAGATGTAAATTCAGGTAGCTCCATGGTTTCAACGACTCCTCTAGGTGAAGTGGCAACTATCATGGATGTACAGGATGGGGCACCATCGACAAGAAGACAAGAAACATCTCGATTGCCTCCTTTATCTTCATCATTGAGAAGCATCTCCTTTTCTAGACCTGCTGACTTACGAAACTATGGCTGCGACCAACGAGCGAGCCCATTGAATTCAGGACTTTAGATATCAGTCAGATAGTAGCTTCCATTATTATTTTATCACTCTCAATAAATGAGAATCCTCGGGCCCCATTATTTTTTTGGGTCATGGGTTATGCTACGTGGTGTCTTGTCATACTTCCTCTTTTGTATTGGTGATACACACACTGATATATTCATTTTCCGGAGCAAGATCTTGTATCTTCATCCATTGCTTCTTATTGCAGTTCTCCTCCTCCTCAAACTACCTCTTACACTGCAATGTGAGTTCCTCAAGATTCACGAGAGGAAGAATCCCTAAGTACATCTTAGTCTTCAAGGAATCATCAACATATGCAGGAAGGAATCCCAAGTAATGAAACATTTTTAATTTTTTTTTACTTCAAGTAAAATTTTATAAAATCTAATTCTACTCCTTATGCTACAAAATTTTTACGTTAGGTTGAAACACCTGATTTTTTACATAAATTCATGTCCTTGCTGAAAATAATTGAGAAACTAAAAAGTAAAATGGAGCAGAGAGTTGCTCATCTCAATATTACAAAATAGTTAAATAGTATTACATTGGAAACATCAACAATAAATGACTGGAGTAAAACTGAAGTAAACTGAAGTAAAACTAAACTGCCTATGACACCTAACAGACAATAAATTAAATGTAATGAATCCTAATTGAACCTAACAAACAGTGAGATTAATATCTCAACATCCCCTCCTAATATCAACTGTTACAAGTGGAGGCACTAACAATACCTAATTTCTCTCTTTGAAATTCAAATACATTCTTTCCCAATGGCTTTGTGAAAATATCTGCAAGCTGATCTTTGGAACCACAAAAAGAAAGTGTGATGTCCCCATCATTGACAAGTTCACGAATGAAATGAAAACGTGTGTCAATTTTCTTGCTCTTTTTGTGAAAAAAGTGATTTTTTGATAAAGAAATTTCTGAACTGTTATCACAGTAAATTGGAGTTGGCTCCTTCTAAATATCTGAAATGTCTTGCAATAATCTTCTCAACCATACTACTTGACAAGCTGCGAAAATTGCTGCTACATACTCTTCCTCTGCAGAAGATATTGAAACGATTGACTGTTTCTTGGATGCCCATGAAATCAGATTTGTTCCAAGATGAAAAACATACCCTAAGGTACTCTTGCGATCATCTAAACTCCCTGCATAATCACTGTCTATATAACCTGAAAGTGAACAATTTTTAGAATGTGTATAAAACAAACCATAGTCTATGATCCCTACAATATACCTTAAGATCCTTTCTGCAACCTGCCAATGAGTAAGCTTTGGTGACTGCATAAACTTGGAGACAAAACTTGCTGCAAACATAATATCTGGTCTAGTTGCAGTTAGATACAACAAACTACCAACTAGGCTTTTATACAATGTGGGATCAACAGATGGTGCTACATCTTCTTTTTTGGGTTTGGTACCTTGAGAAATTGGTGTATCAGCTGATTTGCAATTGGTCATTCTGAACTTTTGAATGATATCAGTGGCATATTTTTGTTGACCAACAAAAATTCCATTATCAGATTGGTGAATTTCAATTCCTAAGAAATATTTCATGACTCCTAGATCTGTCATATCAAACTCTGCTTGCATTGCTGCTTTGAAATCTTCTAACATCATATTTCTTGTATAAAGAAGACCATCTACATAAAGGCATACAATAATAATTTTACCTTCATGAGATTTGGTATACAAAGTGGGTTCATGGTTGCTTCTGGAAAAACCACTTTTGATGAGATAGGTGTCGATGCGACTGTACCAAGCTCTTGGAGCTTGTTTCCAACCATATAAATCTTTCTTCAATCTATATACTTTATGCTCTTATCATTTTACTTCAAAACCTGGAGACTTCTCTACATAAACTTATTCCTGTAATATACCATTTAGGAAGGCAGATTTTACATCAAGCTGATAGACTTTCCATTTGTGTTGAGCTGCTGTGGACAAAATGGTTCTAATAGTGTCTAACCTTGCTACTGGAGAAAATGTTTCACCATAGTCGACACCAAACTGTTGTGCGAATCCTTTGGCAACCAACCTTACCTTATGTTTCTCAACTTTTCCTTTTTCATTTAGCTTGGCCTTATATACCCATTTTACACCAATTTTTGTTTTTTCTCTTGGGAGATCAGCTAATTCCCAAGTCTCATTTTTCTCTATGGCAGCAATTTCTTGGTTCATTGCTTCGACCCAATGCTTTTCTTTAACTGCTTCTTCAAAATGAGTCGGTTGTGTTGAAATGAATGCAAACATATTATGTTGTTTAGATTCATTCTCCTGTTCATATATCTCTCTGATACTTCTTGTTTTCTGTCCCTCTTCTGAAAATTTTTGATCACTAGCTGAATCAGTGCTTGATGATGTTCCATTTTTAGAATTTTTTGGTTGTTCTTGAACCTGCAATATTGGAGACTGTGGTGGATAAAAAGGCTGATTTGAAGTTTCATCTACATGGTCAAACCAAGATTTATCTTCGAAAAATTTCACAGATGTTTGATTTGATTTTATAAAGGTATTGGTTTGGGTTTAAAGAATTTTCTTGGAGGTTTGAGTTTAAGGGAATTTCTTGGAGGCGGACCAATTTTGCAAACAATTGTTTTGGGTTTAAGGACTTTTCTTGGAGGACATTTCTTTGAGACGGTTTGATTTTTGAAAAAAATGTTTTGGGTTTAAAGAATTTTCTTGGACGTACATTCAAAGGACATTTCTTGGAGGTATGTGATACATTTTTTTGGATGTTATTTTTTCATTTTTTTTTAAGTATGGATTTGTGCTTAATTTCGAATTCTTGGAGACAGTCTGATTTTGCAAAGAATTGTTATGGGTTTAAAAACTTTTCTTGGAGGCGGCCTGATTTTGCAAAGAATTGTTTTGGGTTTAAGGAATTTTCTTGGACATACATTCAAAGGACATTTCTTGGAGGTATGTAATACATTTTTTTGGATGTTTTTTGTGCTTCATTTTTTTTTAAAGTATGGAGTTGGGCTTAATTTCGAAAAGACATTTTCTGGAAGTATTTTTTAAAGTGATTTTTTTTTTAAGATGGAGGCATTTTTTGAAGTGACATTTTTTTAGAGTATGTGTTTTGAGTTGAAGTAAATATTTTGAGCTTCGTTTCATTTTTATAAGACATTTTTTTCTCGAATTTTTTAAAGTGTGTGTTTTGGATTGGAGTATGTATTTTTTGCAAAAAATTTAAAATGTTTTTTTTTTTTTTTTAATTAAATCTTTTGTGATTTTTTTTCTAAATTAGTTATTGTCTAATTTTTTGAACTTCATACTCTATTATCATGGGAAATCGAAGGACTTGTGCGAGAAAATATGATCGAAAAAGAGACCCTGAGGAACGTAGAGAAGAGACGAGACAATCTCACAAAAGAAAGATAGAAGCCCTCTCAAATATTGAAGGGAAAAATAAACCTCAAGCAAAAATTGAAGCAGGAATGTAAATGTAAATATTATGATCTATTGATATATTTAAAATTTTCCTAGTGTAAAATGTGAAGCTTAATTTTTATTTGATGAAATAATTTGAATTTAAATATTTTGTTTAATGTAAACAGACAAAGATATTCCTCAAAACATTGATGATGAGATACAAAATTTTGAAAGAGAAAGTGAAAGAGGTATTGAACCAATGATTGAAGATGGTGAAAATATTGAAAGAAATTCAAATGAAGAAATTGAATCACAAGGTATGTATATATATATATATATATATATATATATATATATATATTGAACACATGCACGTATTATTGAAATTGTACATATATTTATTAATTTAGTTATTTATTGCTCATATGTAAGCTTATTATGTACTATTTTTTCAAATATGTACAGATGAAATCAATGTCGATGATGATATGTTAGAAAATGTTGACACTCACACATATGGAGATAAAAAACCTAACCATGTTATACAATATCGTGTTAATTGCATTTTTGAAAATTATTTCTTAAATGAGCGGGTGAAAGTTCAAGCTCAAATGTTGAAAGGTCTCCTATCATTAAGGAAATTAAAAGAAGCTACGACACTACTAGGTATTCGAAAATCAACCAAAGATAAAAAAATGAAGGAAAATGTGATACAAAATATAAGTAGTACTATAAATTCAATTAAGAGATCTACAGATAAAAATGTTTCAATTGTACGTAGAGGAATACATATGGCAATGGTTTCATCAAGTACTAAAGAGAATTGTTTGGTAACATCTATGGCACGAGCATTAGGAACCTCACGAAAAACTTTTTACAAACATCGGAAATTTCAGCTGCAAGTAGATGTAAATGATGAACTCGCTTGTTGGAGAGCTATTTGTAGGAAACCATACAAAGATAGACTTAGAGAAAATGTTAAAAAAATAATATATGAATATTGGAAGAACAATTTGCGTGCTTCGCCAACTGCAAGGCATGTGATGCGAAGAAGAATAGCACGAAATCAGTACGAAGAACATGAAAAATATTTCTTGGAAACCACTCAGATAGATTTATTCAACAAGTTCAAAGAAGAGAATCATGAAATTCATGTTTCAATCAGTGCTTTTGTTCAACAAAAACCATGGTATGTAAAACCTATCACCGTACGTGACACTTGTTGTTGCCATTATCATGTGGAATTTGAGTTATATTATGACACATTCCTTGATTTCGGTAGAACATTATGGAAGGATTCACCTCCTCCTTCCACTATCCGTGAATTCATATCTCAAATTCTATATGAAAGAGAAAGCGATGAACTATTTTACAAAAAGAAATGTGTTGGTGGTAAAAAATGCGATGATTGTGGAAATTTGACTAAATTTCAAAACAAATATCGTATTGATATAAATGATCAATCATTGTCCAACATGAAAGTGAAATGTAAGAGATATGAATATATCGGTACATCGATTCAAGGTGCAAATAGTGTTAAAAGAATCGAATTACGAGAAGACGAAATTTTTCTGATAGACTTTTTGAGAAAGTTTGAGGTAGAAATTTACAAATACACCAAGCATTCCCATAGAGCTCGATGGAAAGACTTGCAATTCAAAAAATCTCGTGAATTTTTTCCACCAGGGACCATTTTGTCAGTGATTGATTTTGCAGAAAACTACACATTTGTTCCACAAAAAGAAATTCAGAGTGAATACTATCATTCTGACCAAGTCTCCATGCTCTTCCATATTCTATATAGACATGCTTAACAAAATGTCGATCATATAGAAATCACGAGTGAAAATCGACAGATAATTAAAGAATATCATTTTTATATGAGTGACGATCGTACACATGATACATATTTTTTACAACATTGTTTTCAAAAAATTTATGATTCTTTGAAAAATCGTGGAATAACATTCAATGAAAATTGGATATGGTCAGATGGATGCGCATTTCAATTCAAATCTGCATGATCATTCTTTTGGTTGTATTGTCTTCATAAGAAAACCTGCATTAAACATTGTTGGAATTTCTTTGAGATTGGCCATGGAAAAGGAGAACATGACGGTGCAGGAGCATGCATAAAATGAGCACTTCGAATATATCAAAAAACCCCTCTACAAGCCAACTTGTGAACGCTAAAGAAGTTGTTCAATGGTGCATCGCTGCTCTAAGCCATGAGACTAACCCATCAAGGGAACTATGAATGTACATTCAATTTAATTTTTATTGGAAATCTAATTTTAAACATTGTACATTTATCGTGCAATGATTATCTTTAATTGTATTTTGATATCATATTTACAAATTCTTATTTTAATTTTCCATATAAAGGTTTTTTTGGCATATTGGGATCGAAGACATAGATAGATCAATTGGAAATTATGTTGAAACAATAAAAGGGACTCAAAAATTGCATTCAATTAAAACAAAAAGGAAGAAGAAGGTATTGTCATCCCAAAAACATCAGATGGAATCAGAATCTGTTACAACATTTTATCATTATATATACATACATGTACATGTGTGCACAATTATTTATTTTAAAATATCACTTAAAAAACACTAACATTTGCCAACATATCTTGATGGTGAGACCCATCTGCATTGTTTGAACCAGAGGTCCCGAACTTGATATTAACATTTTCGTCATGCATCATGCGTAAGAACTACAAATGGTGTTTTAACATATAAAGATACATTTTTGTTAGATTAATGTACATACAAATAAATGTATACATGTACATGCACATGTATTTATTACAAATTGTACACATGTATATGTATGTTAAAATAATTTCATACCCTAAGGTCATTAACGCATATCGTTCTCGTGCCGTCTTCCTCATGAAGAATTAGGTCTTGAAAACCAATGTGACAATTTTTTGCATATATTCGGAGATCTTCAACATTCATGTTGTCAATCTCTTCATCTATGCAATACACAAAATTGGCACGTGCATTTTCACGTGCTCTTTTCCGATTTAGACAGACATCAACTCCACTCAATCCATTGTAAACATTTTTGATCATGACATCCCTTACTTCTCGACTTATCTGAGAAGTCACATCCATCTCTGACCATAGAGTTTCGACCCGAAAAGGTTGACTCACCAATGGCGGCTCAGGGCGAGACAACTCCACATTTCACTTAGTGCCCTTACGGTTATACAATAGACCTTTCCCCGAACCAAAAAATTCTGACGGAAGGTCATTGTAGTTGGGTTTCATACCCAAAAAAAATTCTGCGTAAAAAAATTGTGCAAAATAAACAGGAACCCCGTCGTTCCATATGAGCCTTCCATAGGCCGTAAGGTGTCTATCATACAAATAGCAAGCTATATTTGGGTGCTTGAAATATTGCACCTTCAGCATTTTTCTTTTTGCCCTTTCCTTGAAATTAAACATTGATTTCGCCACATCTTTTGTAACTCTTTGTTTTACATCCTCCCATTTATCTAGACCCATTACTGTTTCCTTTCTCTTTCTCATCACTTCTACAAATGTATTAGTCATTGGCCCAAGAGTTCTGTACACATTTACAATTCTGCCCAATGAATGTATAACTATTTCAAGGCTTTGTCGACTCTTAGCAGGCAGAGTCAAAGCCACGAGATCTCTCTACAATTTTTCATGAAGTTTTTCACTCCTTTGTAAGGTGCATTGTGCCATGTTTGTTTCCCATGGTATATCAGAAATTTCAGCCGGATAAGTTGTGCTGGGTAGACAGGCTTCTTCTTGAATGTAGTGTTCTGCCCTACGTCTATTTTGACCATTAGTTGGAACATTTTCGGCCTCTGCATCAATATATATAAAATTTCGTATATTAGAAAAAACACATGTAAAAAAATTTGTACAAATTCAATGAAAAAAATAATGAAATTGATGGCAACCTTGACGTGGTTGGTTAGCATCTTCTCCACCATGAAATTTTTGAGACCCAGAACGACCCTACTGAGAACCAGACCCAAAAAGACCCTACTGAGAACCAGCACCAATAGCCGTTGATTGGCCATCAGGGGAATAAATATCACCCCCTTCACGCAACCTGCTACCACTCATTGATGGCCCTCTAAGTGGATTTGAACCACCACCAACCTCTCGAGACGAGAGAGAAGATTCATAAACAAATATGAATTTATAATCAATTGAAAAATACATTCATGTGTACATATAAATACATATACATATTCATTGATTAAATTGCGTGAACCATACCACGACTGGGTGAACCATGGGCACACTCCATGGATGGAGTAGAGACCCTTCTCCTCTTAGCTCCTAAAAATTAAAAAATGAAACTTATTAACAACTAATTTAACTCACAAAGTTAATAAAAAATCAATTCCATATGTACACACATGTATGGAGATTTAAGATTATATTTAAATACCGTGAACATCCCCCGATCCCTGAACCCCCATATGGGATTCGGTTGATCTTCGTCGTTCATCCTCCATGATATATATATCTATTGGTGGACATTTACACAAAATAGATTTCATAAAATCAATTTGTAATTTAGTGTACACAAATTATGTAGAACACAACTTTCAAAGCAATAATTGATGTGTGAAACTCAATTTAAGCAAAAAAGAAATTATAAAAATGATAAGTTCACCAAATTTCACTTTACATGGTAGGAGCACACTTGGTATAAAATTGAAAAAAACACATGGTCATTAAAAAATAAGTGAAACTGCATCTAAACAAACTCTGTTTAAACAAAAAAAATTTGAATTCCCCGCATTTTAATTTTATAAAAATGTGAAGTTTACCACTTGTTGCAAATGTGAAGTTCACCAAGTTGCGCTTTACATGGTGTGGTGGGAGCACACTTGGTATATAATTAAAAAAAAGACATGGTCATTAAAAAAGATGCATTTATAAGTACACAACACAAACATATCCAAGATATGTTACAATGTCCATCAATAAATTTTGAAGGAGAGTGTTTCAACACTAATTCATCTTTGAGAGATGAATCTTGAATTTTTGAAGAAGAGCATCTCAAAACCAATTCATCTTTGAGAGATGAATCTTGCATTGGCATTTCTCTGTATAATTCTAATTCATCTTTGATAAATGAATCATGAATTGGCATTTCCCCACGCAATAGATCAGCAGACATCAAATTCACATTTGTACAATGCCTTATACTAAAAAATTGAAGTTGGCTAACAATATTGTTTGCTATTCCATGCAGTTCTTTTAGCCTCTCTTTCTTAACTTGGCACATGCCATTCATCTGGTTGCACACAAGTTCAGAATTGGTGAAAACTACAATTCCATTTGATCCATATTTCATCGTTGTTCCCAAGCCTTCTATCAATCCAATATAATATGCCTCATTGTTTGTTGTTCTTCCTGGTATATTCATTTTCCTTTGGACGAATTTGCTAGTCGCAATATTGGAAAGCACATATGTAATCACTACTTTCCCTAGATTGGTATAGCAAGAAACTTCTATGCATAATTTCCATTTTTCAACCATATTTAATGGTTTTCTTATCCCTGAAAAAAAAACAATTTCAATAAAAATATATATATATATATATATATATATTAAATCGACATTTATTGCAAATGCATGAGAGAAATGACACAAGATCATGAGGTAAATGACATGTGCATTTTTTATCTTAAAGTTTGACTTAAAAATTTTATGGTAGATTTCACATCTAAAATTAATGGGAGGAAGCCTTTAGTTTGTGGGAGAAATGACACATGTACACAGTTTACCTTAAAGTGGTTGTGTTTTATGGATATTAGAGGAAGCCTTTAGTTTGTGGGAGAAATGACACATGTACACAATTTACCTTAAAGTGGTTTTGTTTTATGGATATTAAAATGAAGAACTTCTATTTAGATCCATTCCAAAGATTGACTGTAGGGGCATTTATTAGATATGTCACCTTTCATAAAAGATGAGATCCAAAGGCTACCTGGCCCTTTACAGAATCTTCCTATAGAACTTGTAGAAGTAAACACTAGACCTATCCCAATTTTACCGTGTGAAGGGTATAGAGGACCCGTGGAATCACTCAAGGTTGTATTATTAAACCTTTGGTTTAATGATCTTCAACCTTTGGTTGTACTTTGAAGGTCCTTGCCCTTCATCCTTCAACCGGAGGTTTTAGATCCTTCAAAGCCTCTTGTTAAAGAAGCATTTGAATATGTGAGAAACAAATTAGGAATAGTTCTTGTAAATTATCTTGTTAGAGAACCATTTGAACATGTGAGAAACAAGTTAGGGATAGTTCTTGTAAATTATTGTCACTTATTTGACTTCAAAAAAAGATCCTATGAAATTGAGTGCAATATTTATGTGGTAGAGTACATAATATCTAAGGGGGAGAATACAATATATTTGACTTCAAAAGAAGAGCCTATGAAATTGAGTGCAATATCTATGTGGGAAGGAATAGAAAGAGTAATAAAAATCATATGATTGTGTCAATAATTTGAAGTAGTCAAGAAATATAACAAAGGACCATTAAAATTGAGTGCAATATATATATGATCAAGTGTCAATAATTTGAAGTAGTCAAGAAATATAACAAAGGACCATCAAAATTGAGTGCAATATCTCTATGATATCTATATGATCAAGTGTCAATAATTTGAAGTAAAGAAAGATAACAAAGGACCATCAAAATTGTGTGCAATATCTATATGATTGTGTCAATAATTTGATAATTTGAAGTAGTCAAGAAATATAACAAAGGACCATCAAAATTGATTGCATTATCCATGTGGGAGAGTACACAATATCTAAGGGGGAGAATACAATATATTTTACCTCAAAAGAAGAGCTTATGAAATTGAGTGCAATTTATCTATGTGGGAGAGTACACAATACCTAGGGGGGGAATATATATAAAGAAGGAATAGAAAGAGTAACAAAAAGCATATGATTGTGTCAATAATTTGACGTAGTCAAGAAAGATAACAAAGGACCATCAAAATTGAGTGAAATATCTATATGATATCTATATTCAACCAAGTTTCAATAGTTTAAAGTAAAGAAAGATAACAAAGGACCATCAAAATTGAGTGCAATATCTATATGATTGTGTCAATAATTTGATAATTTGAAGTAGTCAAGAAAGATAACACAGGACCATCATCAAATTCAAATTGAAAGATCAAGTAGTCTTCTTCATGAAGAATAAGCATTAACTAGGTTCATCATTTAAAGGGTTCATTTTTTAATGAAAAAATTTATGAATAATATGGAATGAATCATTGTACATTATGATAAATCCTGTATTTAAATGACATTTGATCTATGAATAAAAAAGAAAATGGGATCATCTCTTAATATATGTGTGTGTGTGTGAGAGAGAGAGAGAGAGAAATAAAAATCAAAGGTAATTCCACCAAGCCTAAAGGAGCATGTCCTAATACATTAAATTATGTCATAATACATTAAATTATGTTTGGTTATAGAAGCATTAATCATGAAAGCAAAGGTAATTCCACCAAGCCTAAAGGAGCATGTCCTAATACATTAATTTATGTCCTAATACATTAAATTATTTTTTTTTTTCTAGAAGCATTAATCATGAAGAGTCATGAGATCCACATTTCGACCATGCACTATTTTAAAGTTAAAGAAGCATGTCCTAATACATTATTATGTTTGGTTTCTAGAAGCATTAATCATGACTTTTCCTTGAGATCCACATTTCCATCATACTATTTGCAAGTTCACATTTCCATCATGCTATTTGCAAGTTCTATATGAAGATATGTAGTCTAATAACTAATTAGTTCACATTTCCATCATGCTATTTGCAAGTTCTATATGAAGATATGTAGTCTAATAACTAATTAGTTCACATTTCCATCATGCTATTTGCAAGTTCTATATGAAGATATGTAGTCTAATAACTGATTATCAAGTTGTGATTTCCTAATACATTATTATTCTTGGTTTCCATCATACTATTTGCAAGTTCTATATGAAGATATGTAGTCTAATAACTATACAGTATAGCCCATATAACATATAATGACCTTTGACAGTATGAGCAAAGAGTCAAAAAACAGAGAGGTCTCCCAGTAGAGTTCCACCTTTTCATCAAAGTAAGCAACATAATATCGGAAGTGAAACAATGACACCAATAAACATATGTGAATTTAGATATTAAATTGACATTTATTTCAAATGACATGTGCATGGTTTATCTTAAAGTTTGACTTAAAAGGTTTATGGTAGAATTCACATCTAAAATTAATGGGAGGAAGCCTTTAGTTTGTGGGAGAAATGACGTGCATGTAAACATTTTACCTTAAAGTGGTTGTGTTTTATGGATATTAAAATGAAGAACTTCTATTTAGATATATTCTAGAGATTGACTGTAGGGGCATTTACTAGATATGTCACCTTCCATAAAAGATGAGATCCAGAGGCTACCTAGCCCTTTACAGACTCTACCTATAAAACTTGTAGAAGTTAAGAAATTTACATTGAAAAATTTACTTGTGAGAAATTTACATTGACAACATATAGATATTCAACTAGGCTTGTGAAAAGTACAAGTGGAAAATGTATAATTCTACTTAGAAGATTCTTTGGTTTAATGGTTAAGCAAGAAAGAGTCGTTACTTTCTCTATCTAGAGTAGAAGTGGAATACATAGTAATTACTTCTTTTTGAGTGTTTTGGATGAAATGGGATATACAAGATATTAAGGTAAAAGCATATGATTGTGTCAATAATTTGAAGTAGTCAAGAAAGATAACAAAGGACCATCAAAATTGAGTGCAATATCTATATGATCAAGTGTCAATAATTTGAAGTAGTCAAGAAAGATAACAAAGGACCATCAAAATTGAGTGAAATGTCTATATGATATCTATATGATCAAGTGCCAATAATTTGAAGTAAAGAAAGATAACAAAGGACCATCAAAATTGAGTGCAATATCTATATGATTGTGTCAATAATTTGATAATTTGAAGTAGTCAAGAAAGATAACAAAGGACCATCAAAATTGAGTCCAATATCTATGTGGGAGAGTACACAATATCTAAGGGGGATAATACAATATAAGGAAGGAATAAAAAGAGTAACAAGAAGCATATGATTCTTTCAATAATTTGAAGTAGTCAAGAAAGATAACAAAGGACCATCATAAAATTCAAATTGAAAGATCAAGTAGTCTTCTTCATGAAGAAGAAGCATTAACTAGGTTCATCATTTAAAGGGTTCATTTTTTAATGAAAAATTTTATAAATAATATGGAATGAATCATTGTACATTATGATAAATCTTGTATTTAAATTACATTTGATCTATGAATAAAATTTAAGAATATGGGATCATCTCTTCATATATGTGTGTGTGTGTGTGTGTGTGTGTGTAAGAGAGGATAAAAAGCAAATGTAATATGTGTGAGCATAAAGATGTTAACTTCTCAGTTAAAAATAAAAATTTTAAAGTTGAAATTACTAAAAAGTTTGCTCTGGATCACAAATCACTATACCATAACAATGAGACAAATCAAACCATAACCCACTTATAATAGAGGGATAAAGGGACTCGTGTCACCTACTCCAAACCTAAAGACATAATAATGAAAAAGAACATAAGGATGAAAAAACAATACACTTGTCATAATTGTCAAGCAAACCATAACCCACTTATAATAGAGGGATAAAGGGACTCATGTCACCTACTCCAAACCTAAAGACATAATAATGAAAAATAACACAAGGATGAAAAAAAAATACACTTGTCATAATTGCCATAACCTTATATCTACTTTAATATTTCTAGCTACATGGTATATAATAACACATGGTACAAAATAGCACATTGATTAGTTCAAGTTATATTAAGGTTAACATGGCTAACTCAGAAGCTATAATTTCACGTTAATTAGTTCAGGTTTATTAGTTCCTGGGTTATATTAAGGTATATCTATTACATATGCTATAAAAAATATGTGTGAGCATAAAGATGTTAACTTAGTTAAAAATCAAAATTTTGAAGTTGAAATTACTAAAAAGTTTGCTTTGGATCAAAAATCACTATACCATAACAATAAGACAAAGAAAACCATAACCCACTTATAATAGAGGGATAAAGGGACTCTTGTCACCTACTCCAAACCTAAAGACATAATAATGAAAAAGAACATAAGGATGAAAAAACAATACACTTGTCATAATTTTCAAGCAAACCATAACCCACTTATAATAGAGGGATAAAGGGACTCGTGTCACCTACTCCAAACCTAAAGACATAATAATGAAAAAGAACATAAGGATGAAAAAACAATACACTTGTCATAATTGTCATAAACTTATATCTAGTTTAATATTTCTAGCTACATGGTACATATTAACACATGGTACAAAATAACACCTTGATTAGTTCAGGTTATATTAAGGTTAACATGGCTAACTCAGAAGGTATGAGTTCAAGTTGATTATTTCAGGTTATAGAAACATTGGGGTACAAATTTTTACTCCCTTTCTATATGGTTTTTGGCCCTTCCCTGGTTCGGTATGATACTAGTAATCAAATGAACTAGTGTACACTTACATAGAGTAAACTGTAATGGTATTACCATAAGAAGATAATCGTATTAAATTATCTATAATGGTGTAATGATATCATGTTCACCACATTAGAGATTATGGATGTACTTATACCTATGGAATACACGGATATTATGTAAACTACCTCTATAAGAGCTTAAGCTTACCTTATTACGTAAACAGGGTCTATAAATCCCATGTATTAAGGAATAAAGCACACATAAGAGTGTTCTATAATACTAGCTATAAGCTCTCAAGAATATCCGTAATGAATAAGTAGGTACTAACACATCAAAGCTGGATACTCACTTACCTTGTACGTATTTATATAATAATATCTTTCCCTAATCATCATCTTATGCAAATCTTGTTCAGGTTAAGGAGTTAGTACTATGTGTAAAGATAATGAATCACATAATCATTCTAATAATAATGTTCTCTCGATTACACTATGTTTTATACATATCACTATCTACATATGAGATTAGAAGTAAGCTATAAAGGTGGTACTACTTAAGTATTTAGTACTTTAACTAGTAAACATGTATCAAATTTTGTGCTTATTACGGATCCTCTACTAGCTCTATTGGAATAAGCAGCTTGTATCGAGTATAAGTATCAACGTAATCAAACATAGGTAAACAAATATCGATGATTTCCATTGCTTTCAACATAGCATACCAATCAGAGTCATGCAGTGAAAAGCATCAAGCTCAAATACACTTGATTACAAGTATGCCAGTAATGAACCATAAAAATCAATGGGAAACACTATGCCTGGGAAAAAAGCATGTGAGACTAGTTCCAACATAGCTCTTACTTGATCAACTTCAACATGGTGACATATCTAGCTCAGTCTATCGTATTAGCTAAGGGTTCATGTAATAAGCTAAGAACAATGATACCTGTATTAAGCACTATGATTTCCATATAATCTTCATAACGTTATGGTATAAGTAACAGATACTAGTGAATTATAGGATATGTGTGTGACTATAAACCCCATATGTTGAATTAGACCAATATCACTGATTAGGCTAATTACTCTATTGCTTATGTTTCCATCACTATGCTTGGACTTCTAGATTTCCTTATACTATAGCCTTTATATAAGTTGAATCTATAATCACATGGTGTTCAATATTACTTGTATTGTGAATATAGAAGCACTATAATGAATGGTAATCATACTAGGAATCGAACCTGTTCATGTAATCTGCTAGCTTATATATACATAGTGTTCAATCTTATAGGGTACCAAAACACAGCCTCTAAGAGATCAATGGTTACTGTTATTCCATAATCTATGACTCTATCAAATATTAGTAATACAGGATAGTTACAAGATCACAGGTACATAACTACTAACACAGATAAATAGCATGTCTAATATGTTGAATACTGCATACATATAACAAATAGATCCGCTTCATAAGCTTCTAATACAAGCTTTTCAAAGCTGACTGATACTACACCCTTATATACAAGCTATAAGTAGTAGAAAAAAAATAGCAAGTAGCTATCATAAGCATCATGTAGAACTATGAATGGTTATAAATCTAATATGACCCTTTGCACTACAGAAGAAAATATAGAACACATTGCATTATGAATTTTTCCCTTGTGAAAAATAGAGGAGGAGCAAGACAAATACTTGGTAATTTACTTGCTTGAAGTCGCTTGAAGTTGTCGCAAACCAACAGCGCGGACGGAAGCAGCAGCACAGATAGAAAAATGTGTGAACAAATAGACCAGCAGCAGCACAGACAGAAAAATGTGTGAACAAACAGACACAGAAAAAAGCAGTAAACAAATAGACTTCACAGGCAATATATTTATAAGAACTAGTTCAACCGAACTATTTTAAGAGTAAAAGTTCGATCGAACTTTTGTTGCCGGTTTTCCCATCTCTGGAAAAAATTATATTTTCCCACACCGTCAGTGTGCCGTCAATCTAAATGGAAACACGATTTCGGCCAAACTTTCTCAGAAACTTCGGCCAAACTATCAAATAGTTTGGCCAAACTTTATAAAAGGTTCGGCCAAACTATTTCCGAAAAAAAATTTCCACCCCCGATTCTCACAAAAGTGTAACCCATCTTCACATATCCGCCCCTCTACTTATAATGAACTTTTTGGTAATGGGGTTATAAAGTCTGTAGGCTTTCGACTGCTCACTGTAACCTACAAATATGCATTTCTCACTTCTATCATCAAGCTTTTTTCTCATTTTTTCAGGAACATGAGAAAAAGATACTGATCCAAAGATTCTAAATTATGACACATTTACCTTGTTTCCATCCCATGCTTCTTGAGGTATTTTATCTTGTAGGCTAGATGTTGGAGATATTTTAAGAACATAGACTGCTGTCGACACTGCTTCAGCCCAATAGTCATTTGTCGACTTCTTCTCCCGTATCATGCATCACGCCATGTTCATGATCGACTGATTCTTTCTTTCTGCTACTCCATTTTGCTGTGGAGTGTATCTGGTTGTAAACTGCATTAGGACACCTTGTTTTCGACAAAAAGTTTTGAATTCATTTGAGGTGTATTCTCCTCCTCTGTCTGATCTGAGTACTTTCAAGAGTTTTCCACTCTATTTTTCTACTTCTGCCTTGAACTCCAAAAATCTAGAGAAGGTATCTGATTTGTTTTTTAAAAAATACACCCATATCTTCCTGCAAAAGTCATCAATAAATGTCAAAAAGTAGAAACTACCACCAATGGAAAATTTCTGCATTAGACCACATATGTCGGTATGGACAAGTTCCAGAGGCTCTTTCGCCCTTGAGGTTGATGAGGGAAAACTATCTCTTTTATGCTTGGACAAGACACAAACTTCACAATTACAGAATTTTTCACTGATAGTAGGTAGACCAATGACTATATATTTCTTTTGAAGCTGACTAAGACTCTTGACTGGAATGTGGCCATACCTAGAATGCCATAGATGAGTTTCATCTATTCTTGATATATTGTGGACTAAATATTGGTTTCTATTTTGGCTTCTAAGGATCAATGGAAACATCCAACTCTTGGTCTTTTCAACTTTTGCTATCAATCTTTTATGAGGATCTTTGTCATATATATAGCAGGTGTTCTTTTGAAACAATACACCACAGCCATGTTCCATTAATTTTCCTACACTAATGAGATTATCTTTGGGCTGAGGAACATAGTAAACATCAGGGATGTATTTGTTTTGATTCTGCTTAGTAAGAATAGGAACAGTACCTTTTCCTTCAGCTTTAATACTTGTACGATATCCAAGCGTTATCTCTGATGTTATGGAAGCATCTAGAGAAGAAAGAAGTTTCTTGTTGCCTGTCATGTGATTGATGCATCCGTTGTCGAGCAACCAAAGATATTCACTTTGTTTGTCTTCTGAGAGACGACATGAAAGAAACATGGTCTCTAAGGATTCTCCTTCACTGTTGGAGAGATTGATATAGCCTCTGTGCTGATCTGATTGTTTCTTTCTACAGTCATGTTCGTAGTGGCAAAACTTCTTATAGTAGTAACATTGAACACTCGATCTGTTCCATGACCTTCCTTTCTGATTTCGGTTTTGTGGAGGTCTCCACTGCTCTGTTGCATGATGATGATCAGATCTGCCATTTCTTTGGCCTCTGCCTCGCTTGTTGCCACGTCTATATCCTCTGCCTTTGCCTCTGCCTCTGTCAAATGAGAGGTTTTCTTTGAAGGCTTGTTCTGTGGAATCTTCTGTCAAATTGAGTCTTGTTTCATGTGCCAAAAGTGATCCAATAAATTGTTCTACTGAGAAAGTTTTAAAATATTTGGATTCCAAAATGGCTGTCACAATCATGTCATATTTCTTTGGTAGACTTCGAAGAAATTTTCAACAACTTTCTGATCTGTAATGGTTTCGCCAATGAGTTTGATCTGATTGACTATTCCCATGACTCTGGTCATGAACTGATCCACATTCTCGGTGTCAGCCATCTTTAGAGTTTCAAAATGAGCTCTCAATGTTTGTAGTTTAATCGTCTTCACTGTATCATTTCGTTGATACGCAGCTTGCAAAATATCCCAACATTCTTTCACTGTTGTCGCACCAGTTATTTTGTCAAAAATAGAATCATCGATTGAATTTTGTATCCATCATTTGGCTCTGTGCTCCTTCTTTCTAAGTTCAATAGCTTCATTTCTCTAATTATTGGTCATGGCCGCCCATGTTTCTTGGGTTGGCTCTACATAAGCAATCAGAAGTGTGTCCCAACAATCTTGTGCTTGTAAAAAAGTTTTCATTCTCAAATTCTAGAATTCATAATTTTTGCCAATCAGATTTGGTGTCTGTGGAAAAGAACTTGAAGAGGCCATTATTTCTTCAAATCCTAATATGCACCTTTTGTAAATCTCCTCTAAAGAATTTTTTTTTTTAAATCTCTTTTAAAGACTTAAAAAAAAATCCCTTAAAACCCTTTTTTAAATTTCCTCTTGCAAAAAAAAACTTCCTTCTTTTTAAAAAAAGAAACTTCACCACATGCTCTTTCAAAACCATTTTATAAAAACCTTTGAAAAAAAAATTTAAGTTTTTTTTTATATAAAAAAAAACTTTAATAAAAAAAAACTTCTTTGTATATAAAAACGCTTTCACTTTTTTTGAAATTACATGTAGTGTAAAAAACACTTACATGGCCATCGTGCTTTATGTTTGAATGAAATACTTAAAACCATAAGATGAAATCATCGTAAGATGAAAATCCTTATCACGTAGTTGTGTTAACATCCAGCACATACGGTATCCTTAAGATGGATCCGGTCACAGAGAGCGAGCAAAAGGAAGAATGTGTGCCGTGGAAGGAGGAGTATCCCTATCGGTTCTACAGCTTTAGGAAAAAAAAAACTAACCATTCTTCAGAAATGGCAGTGAAGACATTTAACAATCTGCTAGTAAAATTAATGCAGATGCTCCTCTCTTTTTTTTTGTAGACTAGCGCGATTCTGAATTAAACAACCGTGACTAAAAAAAAAACCACGCGAGTCAAAAAACTGGCGCGGGTATGGCTTGCTTTCTCGCGCCAATCCCTTGTTTCGGTGTGTTGGCGTGAGTATTGGCCTAATAGTCGGGCCAACCAACTTCTCCTCTCTACTGCTCCTTCTTGGCTCTGTTGCTGCTCTCCAGGGAGGCTTATGCAAGCTAGCTCTGATACCATGAAAATAATTGAGAAACTGAAAATTAAAATGGAGCAGAGAATTTCTCATCTCAATATTACGAAATAGTTAAATAGTTTTACATTGGAAACATCAGCAATAAATGACTGGAGTAAAACTGAAGTAAAACTAAACTGCCTATGACACCTAGCCGACAATAAATTAAATGTAATGAATCCTAACTGAACCTAACAGACAGTGAGATTAATATCGCAGCACTTGCATCATTCAGGGACTACATTAATTTTCATTAACCCAAGTGGAAGCAAAGGCATGGTAGATATCATTTCAAAGATCTCACAATAGAGATTCAGCGTCGGCATGTTCACGGCCACCAATGGGCAAAATGACATTCACTTGAATAGACCACTAGGAGGCATCATCATCATCTAGGATTCTCATGTTCTGAAACAGAGAAAATGGGATGTCATCACACAAAGGTGTATGCATCACATCGTGTCGTTAATGAAGGATGCCATGATTCCCAACTTCTTCCTCGCTCGCTTACTCTCTTCCAATCTAGTTTTGAGCTAGATAAATCATAATTTTTGATAAACTATTCTGATATGGTTCTAATTTGAGTTGTAATTTTGGGAAAAACCAACTCTAATCTGATCCAATTCCAAGGCATGGTTTTGAGGGAAAACTATTCCAATCTAGTTCCAACCATGTCATTCATACTTTTGCGGCAAACCAATTCCCATCTCATTTTTAGTACGATAACATCGCAACTAACATCATCAGTGGTTGTAACGATCAAGTTCTTACCACTTTAGTCTTATTAGATTTGCACCATGCACAACAATACATGCGCTCTTAAATAATCTAAGTCGAGTCACCGCCAACAAAATCACGCAAGTTTAGCTCTTGTGAAAAAATTAAACCATTGGGCACAACGTAAAATTATAACTCCATATGGATGTTGGAATATTGAAAATTCCAGAACAATAGAAATGGAGAGAGTAAAATCCTCTCCTCTAAACATAGAGAAATTAAAATTCTTTGACAGGAGACAGAGTTTCAACTCTGAAAAAAAAACTTCTATTTCTTTCAAATACTGTTACAAAATCTTCCTCAATAGAGGGATAATAAAATAGTGACTGCTGCAACACACAGTTCACAAAACCTTCACTGTTTTTCAACCAAACCAAACTCTTTGTCTCTGTGTAAAATACATTGTTGTGTATTTCGTTCTCCTGCACTACTGTGCAAAGCCAAACAAAAAAAAGAATAATACCATGCTACAGGCTCGTGGGCCTTTTCTTTTATATGTGCTGCGCACATTAAAAAAAATATTACAAAACATGTGTAAAACTTAAACAAAGTAATAAAACCAAATTACAAAGAAAAACCTTTTCGGAACTTAAAAATATCAAATGTGCGACGTACGAGTGGGGACAACATCGCAGTCGGCAATCGGCGATCGGCGGATCGGCTTAACAAAAAAAACTTTGCGATTGAGCGATGTGCGATGTTGCGATTGTGATTGGATTGCATCGCAAACATCTGATGGAACATTGCAATTGTGATTTACATCTGATGACTCCTTTCAATTCCGCTGCATAAACTCCATCGGGTCCGGGCTTTAAACAATAGCATGCACCCATCCAAAACTTCCGATTGTGATTGGAATCCGGATGCGATACAACAATAAACTCCGGCCTATAACATGGTTGGGTCTGCCCTTTGAATTATGATCGGGGCACATAACAAAAAGGTTGTGATTGCGATCTCCGATTGGGAACCGAATGCACTGACGAACTATGAACTGTGTCTTATAATCTGGATCAGGTCCGCCAGTTGATAATGAAATCGGGCCACATTCAAAAATGGTTTTGATTCAATACTCGCAATTGAAACATTGTGATCATATAATATAACGCCGCGTGGTATTGTGGACCCACGGGCCTCGGCTGTGGTGGAGGGTGATTTATAATACAGTTTGGTTGTATTATATATACAACCGTTCCACTGTGGAACTCTGCGATATCAACAAGACACTTGGACTATGAAACATATGTATTGCAATTTGCAATTGCGATCGGATCGCATCACAAATCTTCACATCAACAAAACACTGCAAAAGAACTTTGCGATTCTGATTTGCGATTAAGTGGTGGGGACCACCTGTCCCGCCATTTCAAAAATTAAAGGACTTCGGCTGTTTTTAAACAAATTCTTTGTTTCTGGTTGTTGAGGGCTTAAAAGCCCAAAATGACTGTTTTAATAAGTTTTGATCCTCCGTAGATCTAAACTACGAAAATCTTAGTCCTTCCACTGTAAAACGGCTACGCCCATCACCAGTTAATTCTCATCTACCATTTTGTGGTTGTGGCCAATCAAAAATTTAATTCATCCTTACTGTTCTTCCATCCTTCTTTAATATACAGTGCTGTGCACCCAAAAACTTCTCCTACTGCTGCCTTTGTACTCTTTTATGCCTGCCCAAGGCTGGCAGGTGACTTTAATATTTCAACACTCCCCCTTAAAGTCAGCTGCTGGGTTATCTGTCATACCCAAGCATTTTCTTAAAAATTCAAATGTCTTCTGCCCCAATGGCTTTGTCAAAATATCTGCATATTTCTCCTCTGTTTTACAATGTTGTAAACAATTTCTCCATTGTTCACCAATTCTCTGATATAATGAAATTTTGTATCTATGTGTTTTGTTCTCTTATGAAATACTGAATTCTTTGACAATGCAATAGTTAAGCTATTGTCACAATAAATCACTGTCCCTTTTACCTGTTCTTGACATAAAATTCTCAACATTCTTCTCATCCAAATTGCTTGACACGTTGTTGCTGTAGCTGCCACATATTCTGCCTCTGTTGTAGATAATGCTACAATAGGTTGTTTCTTAGAAGCCCATGAAATGGCTCCTGAACCCATATGAAAAACATAACCGGAAGTGCTCTTCCGATCATCTACACTTCCAGCCCAATCACTATCAGTGTATCCAACTAACTCTGAATTTTCTGAAGCAGTATATAAAATTCCATACCGTTTAGTTCCTTTAGCATATCTCAGAATTATCTTTGTTGCCTGCCAATGTGCTTCTTTTGGCTTCTCCATAAATCTGGAAATTAAACTGACAGCATGCATAATATTCGGCCTAGTTGCATTCAAATACATGAGGCTGCCAACTATGCTTTTATACAAACTTGGATCAAAATCCTTACTATTGTCATCTTTACTCAACTTCAATCTCATTACTGTGGGAGTGATTGTAGCTTTGCACTCCTGCATATTAAATCTTTCTAAAACCTGATTCACATACTTTGCTTGAGAGATAAAAATCCCTTTTTCACTTTTCTCTACTTCTATTCCTAAGAAGTATCTCAACAAACCCATGTCAGTCATTTCAAATTCTTCTTTCATGACTGTTTTAAAATTTTCAATAAGGTAATCATCATTACCTGTAAATATTAGATCATCAACATATAAAAAAACAATGAGCATTTTACCATCATTTTCTTTGATGTAGAGGGTGGGTTCACCCTCACATTTTTCAAATCCATTTTCCAATAGATAGGAATCTATCCTACTGTACCATGCTCTTGGTGCTTGCTTCAGCCCATAAAGAGCTTTCTTCAATCTGCAGACTTTATGTTCGTGGCCTTTCTTCTCATAACCGATAAGTTGTTCCACATATACCTCTTCCATTAAAATTCCATTTAAAAATGCGGATTTTACATCCATCTGGTATACTGTCCATTTTTTTTGTGCTGCTATTAACAACACTGTTCTTACTGTCTCCATTCTTGCAATTGGTGCAAAATTTTCTTCATAATCAATTCCATGCTTCTGCTTATATCCCTTGAAAACAAGTCTGGCCTTGTGTCTTTCTATTTTTCCTTCAGCATTGCTCTTGGTCTTATAGACCCATTTAACTCCAATGACTTCTTTACCTTCTGGGAGATCAACCAACTCCCATGTTTTGTTCGTTTCTATGGCATTAATTTCATCATCCATAGCTTCTATCTATTTTCTATCTTTAATAGAATCTTCAAAATGAATAGGATCATCAACTTGACAATACAAAGCAAATAAGGAATTCATACCTTCATTTTCCACTTCCTGTGCATAAATTTCATTAATACTTCTGAATTTTGTTCCTCTTTCATCTGGTGTAGTCATGCTTGATGAAGCACTCGATGCTGCTTCATGTGGTGTGCTCGGCGATGCACTCTCGTTTCTTCTCAAGGGTGTTCTCACTTCCGCTTGAGGCGTTCCTTGTTGTCCTTGTATTAGTGGAGGTTTTTCTATGGATGAGTTTTTAATTTCAACCACATCTCCTTCATCTTCATCATGAGATAAACAGCTTTTAACATTGACTGTTTTCTCAATGCTTCCATCCCACGCTTCCTCTTCAATGAATTGCACATCTCTGCTTATCACAAACTTCTTTGTGGATGGGTTATACAATCTGTATCCTTTGGAATCCTCACAATATCCAAGGAAAATGCACTTCTCCCCCTTACTATCCAACTTCTTTCTCAACTTGTCAGGAATGTGTGCATATGAAACACATCCAAAAACTCTCATGTGGGTGACTCCCTATTTTCTGCCACTCCACGCTTCTTCTGGAACTTTGTTCATTACAACTTTTGTGGGGCATCTATTCAAAATATACATAGCACAGTTTGTTGCTTCTGCCCAATACTCATTCAGCAAGTGTTTTGCCTTTAGCATACTCCTCACCATTTCCATTATGGTTCGATTCTTCCGTTCAGTAACTCCATTCTGTTGCGGTGTGTACCTTGTGGTAAACTGCTTGTGTATGCCGTTCTCTCTGCAAAAACGCAGAAATTCCTTTGATATATATTCTCCTCGTCTATCAGTTCTGAGAAATTTAATGTGCAGCCTGCTCTGTTTCTCTACAAGAGCTTTAAAATGGAGAAATTTTTGAAAAAATTCACTCTTATATTTCATAAAATAAACCCACACTTTTCTTGTGAAATTGTCTATGAAGGTCAGCATGTCATTGCTTCCTGAAACTAATGTTGTCTGCATCGGCCCACATAAATCTGAGTGGATGATTTCTAAGGTTGCTTTCGCCCTTATGCTTTTCCTTGATGGGAAATTTTCTCTGTGTTGCCTTCCCAAGATGCAGCCTTCACATAGGCTATCAGGCTTCTCAATCAATGGCAATCCTCTTAACATTCCTTTTCTATGCAGCAAATTTAATCCTCCGAAATTGAGATGTCCAAATCTCAGGTGCCATAACCAATTTTCATCTTTCTCTTTTTTCTGAAAGGCTTCTTTTGTTACAGCTTCTATGCTTTTTCCTTTTCCCTTCAAGTCAATGTTGAGCTTGAGAGGAAACATTCTATTGCTGGTCATTTGTATTTTTTCAGCAATTATTTTCTTGCTTGGAGGTACATCTTTTATTGTGCACACATCATCTTTGAAAATTACATTGTAACATTTGTTTATGAGTTGCCCAATGCTCAAAATATTACACTTCAAACCTGGAACATAATACACATCTGGAACAAATTTTTGCTCACCATTTCTTGCTCAAATACTAACTCTGCCTTTTCCTTTTACAAATATTTTAGTATCAGTCCCTATGGTTACTTCTGATTTTACTTCTTCATCTAAATTTGCAAACATTGCTCTGTTTCCAGTCATGTGATTACTACATCCTGAATCTAAGAACCAAACATCATCTTCTCTATCCTGTGCTACATTACATGCTAACAGCACATTACTTGGGCTCTTTTCTTCTTTTTCTACATTAGCATTCTGCTTATTTTTCATGTCATTTTTCTTCTTTCTACATTCATTGGCATAGTGCCCATATTTATTGCAATAATGACATTGAACATTGGATTTGTCATACCTTTGTCCATGAGCATGTTGGTGTTGGTGTCCACCTTGCTGGCTGTTGCATTGGTCGTGGCTCTGATTCTGACTGTTGCTCCTTCCATGTGAATGTGAAGGGTTGTTCCTTCCACCTCTGTTTTGGCTTCTGCCTCTTCCTCTTCCTTTGCCTCGACCTCTTCCTCTTCGTGAAGGCATCTGGGTCTTGAAGGCATGCTCAAGAGATGAATGGTCATCTCTGCTCAATCTCTGTTCATGAGTTATCAGTGAGGCATGAAGTTCATCTACTGTGAACTTTGAGAGATCTTTGATCTCTTCTATGGTGGTAACAATAACATCAAACTTTGAGGGTAAGCTCCACAAAATTTTCTCCACAATCCTTCTTTCTTCAAGAGTTTCTCCATGGGACCTTATCTGATTTACAATCCAAATCACATGTGTAAAAAATGTGTCTACATTATCTGACTCTTTCATGCAAAGAGTTTCAAAATCTCTCCTCAGCAATTGAAGTTTTGTTGTCTTAACTTTCTCCATACCTTGATAGGCTACTTTCAGAGTTTCCCATGCTTCCTTGGATCTCTTGGCTGCTACTATCCTTGGAAACACACTCTCATTTACTGCTTGATACAAGTAGTAGAGGGCTTTAGCATCTTTCTTCCTATTTCTCTTCAATAGGTCCTTCTATGCTTGAGTTAAGGCATTAAAAGCCTGCTCATCAGCTGGTTCAACAAAACCATCTTCTACAAACTCCCATAAGTCTTGTGAGATAAACAGGGCTCTCATGGTAATGGCCCAATAATCATAGTTCTTTCCATTAAACTGTGGCAGCTGAGTATTCCCAATACTCATTCCTGTACTTGGTTCAGCAATTGCTTTTAAACTGAACTTCTGAACTTAAACAAACTGTCTTCCCTTTTCTGAAAGAACAAACTCCCTTAATCAAAAACAACAACTCTGTTTTCTTTGAGAAATACCTGAACTTTTGACTTCTTTTGAGCTTTCACACTGCTAGAGAAAACACTGCAACAGGTCTTCTTCTTCTTCAGCTTCTTTGAGACCTTCAAAGAGCCTAAACTAGCTCTGATACCATGTTCGAATATTGAAAATTCCAGAACAATATAAATGGAGAGAGTAAACTCCTCTCCTCTAAACACAGAGAAATTAAAATTATTTGACAGGAGACAGAGTTTCAACTCTGAAAAACAAACTTCTATTTCTTTCAAATACTGTTACAAAATCTTCCTCAATAGAGGGATAATAAAATAGTGACTGCTGCAACACACAGTTCACAAAACCTTCACTTTTTTTCAACCAAACCAAACTCACTATCTCTGTGTAAAATACGCTGCTATGTATTTCATTCTCCCGCACTGCTATGCAACGCCAAACAAAAAAAAGAATAATACCATGCTATAGGCTCGTAGGCCTTTTCTTTTATATGTGTCGCGCACATTAAAAAAAAATTACAAAACATGTGTAAAACTTAAAAAAAGTAATAAAACCGAATTAAAAAGAAAAAACTTTTTGAAACTTAAAAATAACAAATGCGCGACGTACGAGTGGGAACCACATCGCAGTCGGCAATCGGCGATCGGCGGATCGACTTAACAAAAAAAAATTTGCGATTGAGCGATGTGCAATGTTGCAATTGTGATTGGATCACATCGAAAACATCCAATGGAACATTGCGATTGCGATTGACATCTGGACGTGATGACTCCTTTCAATTCCGCTGCATAAATTCCATCAGGTCTGGGCTTTAAACAATAGCATGCACCCATCCAAAACTTCCGATTGTGATTGGAATCCAGATGCGATACAACAATAAAATCCGGCCTATAACATGGTCGAGTCCACCCTTTGGATTGTGATCGGGGCACATAACAAAAAGGTTGCGATTACGATCTCCGATTGGGAACTGGACGCGCTGACGAACTATGAACTGTGCCTTATAATCTGGATCGGGTCCGCTAGTTGATAATGCAATCGGGCCACATTCAAAAACGGTTGCAATTCAATACTCGCGATTGAAACATTGCGATCATATAATATAACGTCGCGTGGTCTTGTGGACCCACGGGCCTCGGCTGTGGTGGAGGGCGATTTATAATATAGTTTGGTTGTATTATATATACAACCGTTCCACTGCGGAACTCTGCCATATCAACAAGACACTTGGACTATGAAACATATGTATTGCGATTTTCAATTGTGATCGGATCGCATCGCAAATCTTCACATCAACAAGACATTGCAAAAGAACTTTGCGATTCTGATTTGCGATTAAGTGGTGGGGACCACCTGTCTCGCCATTTTAAAAATTAAAGGACTTCGGTTGTTTTTAAACAAATTCTTCATTTCTGGTTGTTAAGGACTTAAAAGCCCGAAATGACTGTTTTAATAAGTTATGTTCCTCCGTAGATCTGAACTACGAAAATCTTAGTCCTTCCACTGTAAAACGGCTACGCCCATCACCAGTTAATTCTCATCTGCCATTTTGTGGCTGCGACCCATCAAAAATTTACTTCATCCTTACTATTCTTCCATCCTTCTTTAATATACAGTGTTGTGCACTCAAAAACTTCTCCTGCTGTTGCCTTTGTACTCTTTTCTTTCTGCCCAAGGCTGGCAGGTGACTTTAATATTTCAACAATGGGCACAACGATAAGTATGGAAGTATTGTCTTTGTCAGCCAATATTTCTTATTTCATTTCCCATGGACTAAAAATTCTCAAGAAAAAACATTCAAGCATGCAAAACTGCACAGAGCCTAGTGCCACAAACCTACAATGACATGCAACACTACATAAACCCTAATGCAACAAACCCGAAAAACTATGTTCTAAATCACCCATCACACAAAGAGATATGGAAAATAATAAATAGTATGACTGGGAAACAAGTTCTAGATCTTAGCATAATGAAAAAATATGTCAGAAGTTGACCAAATATTTCCTAAAATTCACTAAACCCAACAATCTCAAGGAAGTGATAGCATTATTAATGTAGTCAGAAAAAAACACGACAACTTGTAGGACGTGACCCATAAAAAAAGGAGTTGTCTACCTGGGCAGTAAGCTAAAATTCAAAAAATCAAGTAGTTGGAGTGTTTAGAATCCATTTTTGATAGTGGAAATAGATTCAAAACCTCTAGAACATTCAAAATACTAAATTTGAACAACCTTAAACAAGATTCTGGACAAATCTTTGCCGAATTTTTTGAAAATCATTCCCAAATTCCTAAAAATCAGTTGAAACTAAATTCTTGGAGAACAAGAGGAACTCTCACTAAAAAATTGTTTAAACAGAAAAATACTCGGAAATTGCTAACATTATCAAAATTCACCTTAAAACTGACAAAAGAACGAGCGTACACTCATGTTACTCAGAATTTGTTAACTTATTACTAAAAGAGTTACCCTAGTGTTACAAATTTTGAAAGAAAGCGGCACAGACTAGAAGAAACACATCCATGAAGAACTGAGAATTTGTGAAGGCATAATAAGCATTAATGAGGCTAAATCATATACAAAGCACAAAAGAAAAACCTAGTTCCTAAATTCTAGCTGGTGTAGTAGAGGATATTTCTGAGCCCTCGGTCTGACGTTGGCGCTACGTGGAAGGCCCTGCTTTGGTCCCCCGGGTGGTGGATTTCGCCGCGACATAGAACATTCAAATTGCATGCGCCTGCTCTTTAGTTGATGATGTTGCTGCTGCGTCAGAAAAATTTCCAGAGCTTGTTGGTGCAATAATTTATCCCATAAATGTATATGATCGACCTTTAACCCATTTTTCCCTCGCCATGGGTCGACCTGCGAGATAGATACTATTTTCTCATTCGTGGCAGGCATGCTAGCCGATTTCCCATTGCCTTTAAGGCCTTGCAGGTTGAAGTACCAATTGTTCTGAAAGGGGGAAACGAGGGTGGGGTTGGAGGATCCGTTAGGATTTTTTGTTCCAGTTTTTGCAACAGGAGGAGAAGAGGACAACAATTCAACCAAATGAGGATCACTACAAAATCATTTCCACGTGCACATTTTATACTCGCCGAAGAAGGATGAAAATGGGCAGCTCTGATTGGATTTCATGAACAGTGTTTGGACATATAAATCCAGCAGAGAGAATGCATTCAGCGTAATTAATTTAATTTATATTTATTAATTTTAAATTTATAATTGTTTAATAAAATCTTTCATTATTCAGAAGTAGCTTTAATATGAGCTTCGTACAAGCAAATCTCTGCCTAATGAAACAAGTTTCTACATCTAGCAAGAGTTATTTAAATTCTTATTTTTCTTCAGAAAACAAATTGTACAAGTCTATACCTAAATTACTTACACAGAGAGATTTCTCATTGACTATTGAAAAACGAAACATGGAGTTTTTGTACAATTATTTGATAAATAGAACTCATAGTTTAATAAAATTATTATTATTATTATGCGATCTTGCTTTTAATATGAGTAAAATAATTTATATTTTCATAATTCTCTTTTTGTTTTTTTACAAAGTAATAAAATTTATTATTAAACAAATATAATTTAGTCATGGTTAATGTTCCATTGTGTGGAGTCATTATAATCCCTCCATAATGAACGGTTTGCACAAAGAAGCTCTGCATAATGAAAACTTTCATTCTAAGCCCTACACAATGAAAACTCCACACAAGAAAGCCTTGCACAATGAAACGATGATCCTTGCAACTCTAGCTTATGTACATGCATTCATAAATAACTAAAATTAGGACAAAATAATCAGTATTTCTACTTGAGAAGCCTTCAACAGTAATAAACATAGTTACGGTAACCATAATTGTATTCAAATTCAAATGTTAATCACCATAGTTGTCATCAAAATAAACATTACAAACCTAATAAATATTTGAGAACCAAAAATTTTGCCAAATGTTCATTTCCATTGTAAACAGAACTAGAACAGAGTAATCATTATTTGTGCTTCATAAGCCTTGAACAGTAACGAGCATAGTTACAGTAACAATAATTGTATTCAAATTCAAATGTTATTCATTATAGATATCATTAAAAAAAATCATTACTAATGGAATAGATATCTGTAAACAAGAACTTCCTCTAAATGTTCATTTTCATTGTCATCAATTTCAAACCATTACATAGAACACAAAGCTCAAAAGCATAGTCTCATGAACTTATGTTCAATCAATGTTCTTGAAGAACTCTACAGAATCCAGAGTAATACAAGTTCACATGCAAAATAATTTCTAATAATTCTTTATATAATGGGTAAAAAGTTTTAGTATTAAGATAGAGTAAACAAAATTCCACTTTAATTATCATGAATTACAAAACATTAGCTAATATATAAAGGCTCAAATCAAATACTAGAAAACACATGTTCAATTAAGGTTTTTTGCACAAAGTCCCAGAAGTTAGGCAGGCCTATACAACATCCCATGCAAAACGTTATCTTAAAATTATTTACATAATTGATAAATAGACTAAGAATTAGAAAATACAGTAACCATAATTACAAAAAAATTGATTACAGACCCATGATCGATAAAATAGTGTTTCTTGCATAAAGAATTTATCAAATGCTAATACTTAAGCCAGAAAATTAAATGTATTTGTCCCAATGGGAACTGGGATTGGGCTACCGTCGACCAACGTTTGTTGCATAAAGAATTTATCAAAATGCTAATACTTAAGCCAGAAAATTAAATGTATTCATCCCAATGGGGACTGGGATTGGGCTACCGTCTCCCATAATCTCTAAAAGTCATCTCCAACAGAAAACAAGAAACTTCATTCAGGAATTAAACTATTCCATGGTAATGTACCCATTAAATTTCAATAGAAATACTATGAATAGGAAAACAAGTGTTCCATTGTATTAAAACACTTACAATATGGAAAAACATATCTCGGCATTGTTTAGTTGTCAACTATCTCTCAGAATCATGATTTCTACAAAAACTTCCTTCACTTTAGCTTGAATTAATTCTTTCATCGGAGCGAAAGTAATGTCCTATTTAACATGTTCATTTAATATCTCCTCTTCAGTTTCTCTATTTTATTCTTGCAATTGCGAAGCCAAGGCAGGGTACTCTTTGTTAACACTAACAAAAGTAATTAGCCATGTGCTAATTTCGTCTATAGTAAAATTAGTGATATCATCGAACTTTGTTTCATGTGATTGTTTCAGCTACTCTAATTTTTCCATCAACTTGTCTTCAGAATTAATCCATACTCATATGTAATGCATAGAACATTTAAATCTCAAACAACTGCTACCGCCTTGAGATACACATCATCTCTTCTACTTTTTTTTCCTCCACACTCATAAATAATGTCGTCTAATGTTTTTATTTTCTGAGACCATGCAGCCTGGATTTGCTTCATTAGATCATCATCTTCCATCCCTTTTTTATCTTTTTCTTGTTCAAATAGTAAATCAAGCTTACGACTAAAATTTAGTAGGTCATTCATTGTCTATGAATTCCCTGTCTCCCTATTACACAGTAACTTGTCACTCTGCTCACTTCTTGTCCCTGATCCTAAATTTCCCTATGACGAATCATGTTTAGTATTTCCACTTGGACAAAATACATAAATAAAACCTCTAAATACTCAAAGAAAGTTTCCTTGAAAGTTCATTGAAGAAACTTAGCTAAAATCCTAGCTTTTTGGTTCAGCACTTTGTCTGCAGTTTTTTGTCCGTGTTGATGGCAGGTTGACAGCTCTACCCTAGCGTTGTCAACGCTCTTTTGACTTAGAAAACCGCATTGAACCCTTTTTGGCAGTCTTTCCTCAAATGGAGGAGAAACTTTGACCTCTAGAAGTTTCCAGGATGGCAAGCTCGACCTCATTCAGTGGAGATAGGGTTGATCTCTCTCAATTAGAGCTTTTGATCTTATCAATGGGGGATTGTCCCTTAAAAAGTGGACCTTCTTCTTTCTTTCATGGGCTCCTAACACCCTCTCCCTTCCTATAAATTGATCCCCGTCCTTCCACTACTGGTTGGTCATGGTTGAGTTTGTCTGATCATTCATTTTCCTTGCATCCCTGTATTGTGATAATACCTAAGCTATCCAGGAGAACGAGTGCTTTAAGAGCTTCGGTGAAGGACTCAGACATCACCAAAGGGACGCCTCCAACATCAAGGCCATTGTTGTAAGATCTCTCTTTCATATTTGTTACTAAAACATCTAGTGTTTTCTTTCTATATTTGTCTAATCATTTGCGCAAATAGTCTAATGTTCCTTGATCTGTTAGATAGCCGATATTGAATGTATGTTTTGTATTGGATTATTTTTTTTGTTGTCTCTTGATCTCCTGCAAGTAATCATATGCCACTAGTAGCGAGGAGCAAGCGTGAGGGACTGTGTATCGAGGCCATCATTAAAGGATTCAAGCATAGAATCAGGAAGAGGTAGGCATATTCCCTTTCTCATATTTCTTTGGATATTATCTAAGAAATCTTGCATTAGATAGTCTCTTAAGTTGCTAGCCCACTCTAGGGCTAGAGATGATCAGGAGCTCAAGTCCAAGCCATGGAAAAAGGCTAAAAAATGAAAGTTCTCAGAATTGGTTCGAACCAGATCAACAGGAAATAGCTCGTCAATAAAATCCCAACACCGCAAACGGCACTCAAATCCGTTGCCGTATGGAGGAGATATTGCAGTTTGAATTTGCCCAATAACTTTCAATTTTGAAAGAAATTTTTTTAATTTATGTGTTGGAAAATCTTTTATTTTTATTAAGGTTTAATTATTAAATTAAATTATATATTTATTAATATTTTATATGGTTTAATTAATCATATATTATATTAATTTATATATGTTTTAATTAATTTTTAAAAAAAACTTATTAAAAATAAATTAAAATACCACACATATAATTAAGAAATTTGAATTATATTTTAAAACCCAAATGAGCAAAGTTTAAAATCCAAAATCGAAAGTCAATGTTTAATATGTGGCAACGTGGGTTTTAAAAGGGCACATGGGCTTTGGTTTATGTGTCAAAAACACGTGCTTGGTTACGTTAAGGTGGAGCGGATTAAAATGAAACGGCTATGTTAACCTTTAATATAAAACCGTTTGCCAGGTGAACCGAACTTAACCTCCGGCAGGTTTATTTGCCATGGTTTTCAAAACCGTTTGTTTACAATAAAACATGGTGGGTTGGCATGTGAACGCGGGGTTTATTAAAATAGTCACATTTAATGTTTCCGACAGTTTTGGAGAGCGCCTGCCAAATTTGGTGCAGTTGCCGTTTTTAACTGGAGTTAACTCCAGTTCTCCACAATTAGTGGAGCTTTTGAAGGGCAAACTTCAATTAGCCATAACTTTGGCTAGGAGAAGCCTTTTGATACGAATTTTTTTTTTATTCTGGGTCTCTTCAACATTCTGGAGCTGTTGGGAGTGTTTGCAGAGCCATCAGGATGCTCTAACAAAGAATTTACCAGCATTTTTGGTCGTGGAGCCACTAGGGCCTAAGGGAAGAAGAGCTGTTTTGGACTATCTTCATCCAATGGAGGTGATTGTTTAGTCATTTTATACTGATTACAGCCTTCTGAATCTTAATTTGTAGTGTATTTTTCCCTTTAAGGCTTCTATACAGTTGTATTCACATTTTGAGCAATTTAATCAAAGAGGACAAGCCCATTTTGGGAGGCTTGATCCAGCGGAGGTAGCCCAAGAGAGGGGTGAACCGCTTAAACAATTATTTGCTGTCATACTGTATAATTTTGCTGCATATTTTTAGATTATGCTCCTTTAAACAGTAAATTTTTATAAGCAAAATTTTCCCAAGCTGGTTTAAACAGTGAACAAAACTTATCAGTTCATCTTCAAACCACTACACTTCATTTGCAGAAAATGTATACTTGTCTATTCACACATTAAAGTTGGATCAATGAATACTTTGCAGTTAAAACAAATAATTTCATTGATCGGATCTTTGTGATTACATTTTATTTCTTTAGGCAGAGTATGTAGAAGCGCCAGGTAGCCTCCGGATTCATCCTTTCTAGTAAAGGTGAAATATCCGGTGAATGCCCCTACAGTCAATCTCTGTATGAGAAATTATTTGTTCTCACGATTTCAGATCAGGTTGGTATCAGATCTCAGGTTGAGTATTCCTTATTGTGAAAAAGTTTTTTAAACAGTATAAGAGATTTACTGTTTATTTGGTTGTTTGAACATTTACATAATGTCATCTTCTTCTACAAGTGAGGTTTCCTCCTTCACAAGATTCTTCAATGATGACATGAAGAATGAGTTTTTTAAGGTGAAGGACATGGTGCAGATTCTCATTGAGGATCAAAGAGAAAGCATTAAGCTTCATGCACAATTGCTAGCTATGCAGGAAGAGAAAGAAGCCATTCTTCAAATATTGCATGATATGGAGTTGCAGCTTCTTCAAGCTCAAGAAGCTTTGTCCAAGAAAATACCTCATCTTCAGGATGTAAATCATGAGGTAAATCATTCTGATTTGTCTTTAGTTTCCTCTATTGAAAAGTGTGTTGGTTCTTTTGAAAGGCATACAAGAGGTATTGGGTCCAAATTGATGTTGAAAATGGGTTATCAAGAAGGCAAAGGTTTGGGCAAGCATGCACAAGGCATTGTTGAGCCTATTTGTGTTGTGGAGCATCCCAAGAATATTGGTCTTGGCTATGAGCAACTTAATGGCGAAGCTTTGAGCACATGCATTCAAGAATGTGATGCAAATTTGAAGAGAACATTTCTCCCAAGTTCTCAATTACATCAATGTCATGATGGCAATATTCCTTACCATTGTTTGAAGCCTTTGTTGCAGCAAGAAGATGGTAGACATGCAGCTTATGGCAAGCATGCAAAGCAGCATAAGAGGATTTCTTGTACATATTGTGGTCAATTTAACCATCATGTTTCAAGATTCTGGATGAGGAAGAAGGCACACAAGAAGCAGATGAAGCAAAGACTACCTTCAAAAAAGGTGCATATGATTTGCACTTTTTGCCAAAAGAAGGGACATGTTGTCTCTCATTGTTGGACTTTGCATCCAACTTGTCGTCCCACGCACATGCAGCAAGAGGACAAAAATATTGGTGAAGGTGGAATCATGGATTCCATTATTGATGTGGAAAGGGAAGTTTCACATGAGGAAAAGTTGCAGCAGCAAAAGTCGCCATGGAAGTGGCTTGGTAGGAAGTGGATTAACTTCTTATTGCAGTAAGTCATTACTCATTTTGTACATGCAAATTTCAGATTGGTATGCATGTATTTCAGTTGAAAAATTGATGCCAGATTGCATGTATAAGAAGTTTCAGTTGAAGGAATTTCTTTGTTGTTGCAAAATTTCGCCATGGAGGTGTAAAAGATGAGTTTGATACTCACTTATGTTGCAGCAATGTTTTTTGGTTCAGCTCTTGATCACCCACATGTTTTTTTGGATGATGTATTTGTTGGTATTTGAAAAGAAGAGTTGAAGTTGCACATGTACATAGAGGTTGTATGTGTAATTAGCGAACTGTATATAGTTCATTGTACATGATACATATACATATGTTTGTCAAGACGTATCTTTTTGTTTATCGACTTGTGTCAGTTGTGTGCACACTTGTTACAGAGTTTGTGTGTCATTTGAATAGCACATTTCATTGTCAACTTGTTGTTGATGTCGTATGTTGCACAAGATGCTTTTTGGTGTCGTTTGGTGCAAAGAACGAAGTGTCAGTGAAAATCAATGCAAGATTCCATGAGTTGGAAAGGTATGCAAGCAAAGAGGGCACAAATTTCAACAAGTGTCATTGCTGGTTTCATTCTGGCAGATTGGTATGGCAAGAAAACTTGGTCAGGATTCGGCACAAGTACATGGCTCATTCAGCAAAATTCGCCATGTGAACAGTTGGCAATTCAGGAAAATTTTTGAAGGCTGAAGAGAAGAGGATGTTGTTATTCTCTCATTTTCTGTACTACAGTTTAGCTTAGCATTTCAGTAAGCTTTTGGGGACCAAAAGCCTCTCATTTGGGAGGTGTGATCAGGAGCTCAAGTCCAAGCCATGGAAAAAGGCTAAAAAATGAAAGTGCTCAGAATTGGTTCGAACTAGATTGATAGGAAAGAGCTCGTCAATACGATCCCAACGCCGTAAACGGCACTCAAATCTATTGCCTTATGTAGGAGATATTGCAGTTTGAATTTGCCCAATAACTTTCAATTTTGAAAGAAATTTTTTTAATTTATGTGTTGGAAAATCTTTTATTTTTATTAAGGTTTAATTATTAAATTAAATTATATATTTATTAATATTGTATATGGTTTAATCAATCATATATTATATTAATTTATATATGTTTTAATTAATTTAAAAAAAAACCTTATTAAAAATAAATTAAAATACCACACATATAATTAAGAAATTCGAATTATATTTTAAAACCCAAATGAGCAAAGTTTAAAATCCAAAATCAAAAGTCAATGTTTAATATGTGGCAACGTGGGTTTTAAAAGGGCACATGGGCTTTGGTTTACGTGTCAAAAACACGTGCTTGGTTACGTTAAGGTGGAGCGGATTAAAATGAAATGGCTATGTTAACCTTTAATATAAAACTGTTTGCCAGGTGAACCGAACTTAACCTCCGGCGGGTTTATTTGCCACGGTTTTCAAAACCGTTTGTTTACAATAAAACGTGGCGGGTTGGCATGTGAATGCGGGGTTTATTAAAATATTCATATTTAATGTTGCCAACGGTTTTGGAGAGCGCCTGCCAAATTTGGTGCAGTTGTCGTTTTTAACTGGAGTTAACTCCAGTTCTCCACAATTAGTGGAGCTTTTGAAGGGAAAACTTCAGTTAGCCATAACTTTGGCTAGGAGAAGCCTTTTGATATGAAATTTTTTTTGATTCTAGGTCTCTTCGACATTATAGAGCTATTGGGAGTGTTTGCAGAGCCATCAGGGCGCTCTAACAGAGAATTTACCAGCATTTTTGGTCGTGGAGCCACCAGGGCCTAAGGGAAGAAGAGTTGTTTTGGACTATCTTCATCCAATGGAGGTGATTGTTTAGTCATTTTATACTGATTACAGCCTTTTGAATCTTAATTTGTAGTGTATTTTTCCCTTTGAGGCTTCTATACAGTTGTATTCACATTTTGAGCAATTTAATCAAAGAGGACAAGCCCATTTTGGGAGGCTTGATTCAGCGGAGGTAGCCCAAGAGAGGGGTGAACCGCTTAAACAATTATTTGCTGTCATACTATATAATTTTGCTGCATATTTTCAGATTCTGATCCTTTAAACAGTAAATTTTTATAAGTAAACTTTTCCCAAGCAGGTTTAAATAGTGAACAAAACTTATTAGTTCATCTTCAAACCACTACACTTCATTTGCAGAATATGTATTCTTGTCTATTCACACATTAAAGTTGGATCAATGAATACTTTGCACTTAAAACAAATACTTTCATTGATCAGATCTCAGTGATTACATTTTATTTCTTTAGGCAGAGTCTACAGAAGGGCCAGGTAGCCTCCGGATTCATCCTTTCTTTGAAAGGTGAAATATCCGGTGAATGCCCCTACAGTCAATCTCTGTATGAGAAATAGTTTGTTCTCACAATTTCAGATCAAGAGATATTGCCTTTTTTCATAGAGGGGATTTATCTTCACAACAGAATTGGTGACTCCGCTGGGGAGCTTTAGCCTCTTTGCCTTCCCTTTCCCAAGTTGATTTCTGATTAGTTTGATTGATCATCGAGATCTAAGTCTGCTTGGGTCTCTATAGGTCTGCATAGGATTTGATAGTTATTTCAGTGTTAGATCTGGTTTTAGTGTGAAAATATTTTTTATTGTTCTTTTTTTTAGTGCTCAGCGTGTTTTCTACCCTTATAGTAGTGTCAATAACATTGTTTTATACAAAGTAGCCGTGTTGATTTTCCTTTCAGCACTATTATTTTCATCACATACGCGTTTATCCCATGGCTAGGAAACAATTAGGGTTTCCCCTTATCTTCCCAGTGTGTCTTGACCCTTGAGAAAGTTTGTCGATTCTGAATGACCTCTTTTCATTGTATTTGGCTTGTTTGTGTTGTTTGAATGGTTGTTTTTGTCTCTTTGACTTACTTGTGGTTAGAGTGAAGTTAAAACATTTTCTAGGTTTTCTAGTCAATTTCTCTTCACTTGTCACTTGTGTTTATCATCAGAGAGTTGATAGGCTCTACTTTAGAGTTCTATTTCAATCAGCTCAAACATTGCCGCACATTGCTTCTGGCTTGTTTTGAAGTTGTTTCTATTTGCACTCGTCATCAACACACTTAGATATCACCTTCAATTAAGTGTCAAACATAAGATAGAGATTAGTTGATTTGCAAGTTTGGAAGGGCGTGTCTTATCTAGTTCTCGAATTCAAAAGAGAAAATTGAAAGTGATTTTCATTTTGAAATTTTGATTTGGTTTGTTTTTCATCGTTTTGAAAAAGAGTGAAAGTGATTTTCATTCGTGTACTTTTTGAAGAAAGCTTGTTTTCCATTCGATATAAAGAAAAGTGAAAAGGATTCTTTTGCATTCTTTGTTCGTTTGGTTGATTTTACTTACATTTTGAGCTTTCAAAGTAAAATAAAAACAAAAAATGGTTATGCATCTTAGTGAAAAGAGAAGCGATTTCATTTTTCAGTAGGTTTTCATTTTAGGGAATAGTGAAAGTGAATTCGATATTTAAAAGTTGCATTTTAGTAGTTTTGAACTAGTTGGGGGGCATCATTATTTATTGCATTACTTGCACTCTTGTTTGTGTTTTTCTCTAATTAGTTTAGAATTCATCGAAATGGAAATAATCTCTTTTAGCATTTAGTTGCATTATAGGGTTCAGGTGACATCAATATTTATCCTTAAACTAAGACTTAACTAAAGATCAACTTTAAAATTTATCCAATTAACCTTAAGGACCATTTGAAATTGACAAAAACATTTAGAGGTCTGGGCTAGAGACGTGTTTCGACGTTATTAAACGTAGGAGTTTTCGCTAACTGTATGTGTTACATTCCAGACGTGAAACCCCATTCCATGTATGGAATTATATAGGACTATCCTCCACATATGAAAAGTATAAGGGGATGTTGTCATCATATGGTTACACATTGGATAGCACTACTATATATTGGACTCCCACGTACCGTCAAGTATATATGGGGAGACACCACTAGGTTGCAAACCTGCCATAGGTAACTGAGTCGGGCACCTTGTAGATGTGATACGACGAACCACTACAAGGAAAAGACCCTCTAGCGGATGCTTTTGAGGAACCCCATAGAAAAATACCCGAGACATTCGTTTCTAGCGGAGGATCCTAGAGGAGGTTGGCGGGTGGAGGTTTTTGTGGATGTATTTCTTCCAGTGCTCTTATCAACCTAAAACACACTGGTGCATTCAATATGACAAAGCACCGGTGCATTACAAAAATTGGCACACCGGACACCATGCGCTCTGTACACACACGCCCGGTGCGTTTTATTTCTATAGAGCACCGGTGCTTTACATGTCGACTACACAGATACTGCCCGGTGTGGAATAAATTAAATGCACCAGGGCGCCCACAAAACGCGTGCACTGATGGATGGTTAAATAAAAAAAAATACAGCAAAAAAACCGCATAAAACATTGGCACACCTGAAACAATGCGCTCCATACACACCCTCCCAGTGATTTTAATTCAGCAACCGCGTCGGTGCGTGTCATATCGTCAGCCTCGGTGCCTCATAAAAAATGCGCGGAACATAAACGACTCGATGTAGAATGACTGAAATGCACCAGGATCCCCGTAAATGCCACGCACCAGAAAAGGGTTTAAAACAAACAAAATTACGGCCAAAAAACCACAGAAATCATTGGTTCGCCAAGCACCATTACCGGTGAGTCAGGTTACTGTAAAGCCCCGGTGCGTCATAAAAGCGAGCAGAACATAAACTTACTAGGGTGGAATGATGGAAACGCACCAGGGTCCCCATAAATGCCGTGCACCAGAATAGGGTTAAATAAAAAAAATACGGCCAAAAAACCGCAGAAATCATTGGTTCACCGGACAATATTACCGGTGCGTCATGATACTGTAGAGCACCAGTGCTTTAAAACTACACCACCCCGGTGCCTCCTAAAAGCGTGTGAAAACAGAAAGAACCCAGTGCGGCATACAGAAACGCACCGATACTCTAAAAACCCCATGCACCGGAATAGGGTTAAATAAAAAAAAATTACAGCAAAAAAACCGCAGAAATCATTGGTTCACCAGACACCGTTACCGGTGCATGATGTTACTTTACAGCACCGGTGCGATAATGTTATGGTGCCTCGGTACCTCCCAAAAGCACGCGAAAACAAAAGGAGCCCGGCGCGGCATACAGGAAACGCACCGGTGCTACAGTAAAGATCCCGCGAACCGGAATAGGGTTAAATAAAAAAATTACACCCAAAAAACCGCAAAAATCATTGGTTCACTAGACACCGTTACTGGTGCGTTACAGTTTTCCACCCCGGTGCCTCCTAAAAGCGCACGAAAACAGAAAGCGCCCAATGCAGCATTAAGATAATGCATCGGTACTCCAGTAAAAACCCCACGCACCATAATAGGGTTAAATAAAAAAAAATTACGGCCAAAAAACCGCATTTTTCACTTTTGTCAGTGCTACAAAGCTCTCAAGCACCAGTGCAAGTTATCCTTTCTTGAGCCACACTGACATCCGTGCTCCCATTGCACTTATTGCACGCAACTGCTGTTGTACATTACCACCAATCTCCAACTTGAATTTTATAAAACAGACAAATTTTCTTTTTTAAATTGTACAACCAATATGCCTTCTCGATGGGTAAATGTACAAGTATTTTTCTTGTTTCTCCATAATTAAACCTTTTAGCAGATTAGAATTTGAAAAAAACTTAAAAATTAACCATTAAAAAAAAAAAAAATGTCGTGCGGTACACTCGAGCCGTTCGGCTCGCACTGGTTGCGGTGCTGCCTATAAATTTATAGGCGACACCGCACCCGGTGCTGAAGGAGTTTGCACCGGTTCCGGGGCAGTACCGCGAGGCGCACGGTGTTATTTTAAAATTTTTTAAAAGTGCGGTGCGGTCATTTACTAGGCCGCACCATTGACAATGTTGAATCGTGGCCACCTGGTGCGTTGACCAAATTATCCGCCCCAGGGCACGTAAGTTTTTCGGCGCACCGGAACCGCAAATCAACATTATCAATGGTTTAGGATAGTAAACCAGTGCTAAGTGTATCCGCACCGGTTCTGGGGCGGATTCCAAAGGCACACCGTGTAATTTTAAATTTTACGACAAAGAGCGGTGCGCTCAGATACTTGGCCACATTGTACGACTATGTACGGTGGCAAGAGGGCAGTGTACTGAGTTAGCTATAAGCCCCGGGGCGTCTAGTGAAGTCAGCACACCAACCTCTTGACACTGCACTTAGTGAACGGTGCGCTAAAAATATTTTCTAGAGCACCGCTCCTGATGCTTTTTATATCATTATGTGTACCGTCTCTGGTGTGTCTTTATGAAGGGATGCACCGTTACCGGTGCGTCACTGTGTTTGTGGTGCACCGACTATTGTTTTATTTATTTTTAAAAAAATATTTATATACGTATAATTGTAAATACATGTGTCATTTAATTAAAAAAAAAAATTTAATATGTCAATCATTCAGAGACGTGAAATGAGAGAAGAGGAGCAACAACAACAACAAGCGGAACAATATAACATGGTTCACCTATGGGAGGCAAGAGAGAGGAAGAGAGATGTGTACCCTCGCCCTATTACAGCAGCGATGCAGGGGCTCCTAAGGCAGGTAGTCCTCCTCAAGTTCTATGAGGAGGCTAATTCCCTAAAGTCCCATAGTGGTTTTTTGAGACATCTTATCCGAAGGTGGAATGCCCAGCAACAGGCTTTCGGAGTTAGTATTGACGAGTGGTACACGCCCACTGAGGAGGATGTATATTTTATTATAGGGCTTTCGAGGAAAGGGGTGGATTTTCCCTCGTTCCCCGAGGTTCCAGCTGGCTGTGTGGCATGGAGTTAGTTAGTTTACTCCCAAAGATACATTAGACCAGATATATTGTCTCCTTCAAATTTTCAGGTCTCCGGAGGACAGTTACGTATTGGTGCGTTTGGTCATGAGGAGGTCCAATGTCTCTCACTTATCATTTCGACCATTTCGCACAACACTAGTGATGGGCAACGCATTAGTTTCCATCTTTTATATTATGTTGATTCTTTACTACAGTAGCCATGACTTGTCAGGTGGTCTGCCATTTTTTTACGGCAGTTCTATATAACATTAGATAGATGTCGTGCTCGTGCACAAGGGAGGGTCAACTTCCCTTTTGCTTCAGAGCTTTTTTGTTTATTTTTTGAGAGGTTTCTAGAGATGAGACCTTCTTTTCTTCGGCAGCCTCGTAGGCCGATTATTGAGGCATGTATGCATATCTGGAGGCAGATGATGCCTAAGAGGGAGGAGACTCTATTTCCAGCAAGGATATCAGATGATGCACTGGGGTTGATAGCCAGTGTTTTTGAGCATCCCTTCATTATGGTCCCATGTCCTTATGCGGGGTTGGATTGGCGAGGGTATGCCAACATCCTCTTCACAGATGATGAGTCGCCAAATGATAAAGGTAATATTACTATTTTATTTACATTTATTCTAACATTTTCTTTAACTTGTTTTTATTAAATTGTGTAATGAAATTGTCTAATTATTGTTGTGTACTTGTATATATTTTGCAGACATTGGCTCTTATGATGACGAGGATCAGATGCCGCCACCACCACCTGATCCAGTTGTGGATCTTGATGATGATGCAGAGGGCATGATGCCAGATATTGCCCGCGAGGATCAGCAGGAGGCTGGTGCTGATCAGAGACCTGCTCCTACTGGTGCGCCGGCCTGCGGTCGACGTCTGAGTGATGCTACATACAAGATGGAGTTGGCCGACTAACTCATTGCATTTTTTGTTGAGGCAGGCATCCACCCCGCTGATTTTAGAGATACAGAGGCTGATGATAGGCTCTGACAGATGTGGAGAGTCATGCCGTGTGACATGTACAACCTGATGCGGCATGTCATAGGAGTTACGACAGCTTTTACGTGACTGGCGAGGACTGTGGCACGTTACGAGCGAGCCACAGCACATGATGGATAGTCTGCGAGGCGCAGCGTACCATCGACATCTCATGATTTTTCACGCGACTATGTCACGCCAGGGCCATGAGCCTCATTGTATGCAGTGACTACATCATGGAGAAGAGGCTCGATCATCGGCTGATCCATGACTATGTTCGTTTGTATGTTTTTAACATTGATAGATTATATATATATATATATATATATATATATATATATATATATATAGATATATATATCTATGGTCCATGTATTTTATGTTCATTTTGCAGTTGTACTTAATTTACATGTTGGTGATCATCATTATATGTATGTTGTTAGGTCATGTTAGATATGTTCATTTAATGTGCAGTTTGTAGATAGATGTGTATATGATAGCATGAGATGTATATTTGATGTTTGTGTTGTATTGATGATGTTAATATATAATGTTAATTGTGTTTTGTTAGATGATCATGATCACAATGATGCAGTAAGCGATTTTGAATGTGTTTTTTAGTCAAATATGATGTTTGTACGATGCTTATCATGAACGTGATGTTTATTAATTAATTTATAAATACCAAATGATCATGATATTGTAAATTTGTAATATTTGTATTTCTAATTGTATTTAAAATTCTAAAATTGTAATTGTAATGATATATATGTAAATTTCTAAAATTGTAATTGTAATTGTAATTTTTTAATATGTAAAATTGTAATTGTATATATGTAAAATTCTAAAATCATTATTGTACGTGAAATTGTAAAATTGTAATTGTAATTATAATAATTCTAATTCTAATTGTATGTAAAATATTTGTAAAATTTTAATTGTATTAATGTGAAATGAATTTATTAAAAATTTTAAATTTTAAATTTGTAAATTTGTAAATTTTAAATAATTGTAAAATAATAAATATAGAATTATATATTGATTTATTGTAACATAAAGAAATTTAGAAAATAATGCAAATAAATTCTTGTACTTAATTAGAATTATCATTATTTTATTATGATCTTAGATACAAAAAAAAAGAATTAATTTATACAGTACGCCATAATTTTTTTAGATCAAGTACATAATACCAAATTATCAAGTGAATTATTGATTTTAACATTGACAAAATGCAAATTACCAATTAATTCAAAATACGTATTACATTAATATTTCGAAAAACTCATCTTAAAAAGTATAAATATTGATGAAATAACACATATTGTACCATATCACTCTCGGTTCTCATGATCACCCTCATTATATTCTAGCTTGCATGGCATGATAAGACTATTGTTCTCAAAAATATGTTTTGATCTAGGGTCATGTGTCAATACGAACCACCAATCCCTATCCAACACATCTGGGTAGAAAAACACCTGGTTGCAGTGTTTAGGGAAAACATAGGTCTCCTTAGCTTCATCCCACATCTTTCTAGAGTTGATACATGTCAGCCTACTATCGCAATCTTCCTTTACATTATTCTGATCAAAGGTGTCCCACCACTCGCACCTAAAAATAACACATTGGAAAGAAGAAAAATCCACTTCAATGATCTCTTGTATCTTTCCGACGTAACCTAATGTCCCTCTTACTAGTTGTTGATCACGGTGGCTAGATCGACTAGATTGATCGAACTCAACTTCCACTCCATAGTCTTGTGTGATGTTTCTAGCATTGGCATTTTCTGTGAAAAAATGGTGTCCATATGCCCACATAGATGGGAACAAATGCACCTATTATAAAAAAGTTTAAAAAATCGTATAAGTGTCATATGTCTTATAAATAATAATCCAACAGTTAAAATATTAAATGTAGATGTCTTAATATAAGTTTCAAATTTACATATAAAATATTACCGAGTTGCTGCACCCAATCCCTACGTTTAGCGCATCCTCTTCAACACGCGGGTAATGACCGATATCACCGTATTTCTCTCCGACTTGGTCAGCAACCCAACTGTTGGGGCATATTTTTGGCATATTTTCTTTTATATGATCGGGATAAGGCACACTTCTACCATTCAACCGTCTGAATTATTTCCTGTCACTATCCCATTTTATTCTTTTTTGTTCGTACAATGTGACCCACGGTTGTGTCGCTTCAGAACTATAAAGAATGAATTTATTGATTGCTTCAATTTCTGCATTCGCTGATGAAATCAAACCAACATTATATAGTACTTAGAGATCAAAATATACATTATATCGAAGTTCAACATGAATATTAATTACTTTTTGTAAATTTGAAAAATTATAAGTTGCTTACTCTTTATCAAGCGTTTTTTTCCACTTGTTTGGAGAAACTCTCCTTCTCTTTTGTCTTCATCCAATTCATCGCCCCAAATCACTGCACCTGGTCTATTGTCAATCTGCTTGATGTACTCACTGGCATAGTAGAAAGACTCATACAATATGTACCCCTCTGCCATAGAACCCTCTGGTTTTGCCCTTTGTCGAACAAAACCTTTCAATTTCTTCATGTACCTCTCTAAGAAGAACATCCAACGAAAAGAAACAACCCCAAATAATTCAACCTCATCTACCAGATGGATTAGAAGATGAACCTATCAGTCCATGAAACTCGTCGGCAGTTCCTTCTCAAACATACAAACAATCTCAACGATCTCTTGACGCCGTCGTGGAATGCTAGCCACATGAATCTCCTTTTACATGATCCAACGTACAAATGCAGATAATTTAGATATGGCACATCCTAGGTCTTGAGGGAATTCATGTTTCACACACCCACACACAAACAAAGGATAATGACACTACAAAGTTATAAAAACGTGCAATAATATACAAATAATAAAATCATGCTTTTGACATTATACGTACTCTTAGGATATTCAAATGGTCATGCGATTTCAAGCCCAGCAAATGGTTATCCACGGTAAAGCAACACCGTAGTGAAGACCCATATGAAGTTGGCATCTTCACATCAATTATAACTTCCTTTGCCAAAGATATATCATCTTTTTTTTAAAATCCATGGGACATCACCTTCTTTGAAAAACCATGAATTAGAGGGACTAGCGCCTGCCTCTGATCCCATACTTTCTAATCGTCTTGGCCAATATTTATTTTTAGTTTTTGAAGTAATAAGATCTTTCCTAACTGCCAATGTGTCACTTTGTTTCGATGATATGTGCCTCCATAAAGAAGATGAAACATTTTTAAATATATGCATGGGATCTAATAAGTGGGCAATCTTAAGATGCTCCCAATATGGGAGGTCATAAAAGATATATTTCCTTTTCATCCCAATGGGAAATTTCTCAACATAGGTGTTGAAGAAATCTAGATCATCGAACTTAGGCTCCCCATTTGAATCGAACATTTTTGTGAACTCCTTCTCCTTCTCTCTCTCATATGCTCTAAGCCATTCATTTGGTGTCATTATTGGAGGCCTTTGGGTTCTTTCTCGTTTACCATTGAAAGAGGATGCTACTCTTTTGTAAGGGTGTTGTTCTGGTAGGAATATCCTGGAGCAATCATACACTGGTTTTCGTAGGTCCTTGGACCATCTAGCTTTTAGAGAAGGTCCACGACATTTACATCCAAAATACCCTTTTGTTACAAGACCTGCGAGATTATATTTGTATATATTAATTAATATGCATGGCACGTTAAAGAATATCATGAAGATCAGAACAAATAATATTACAACGAATTAAATAACTAATATGTGAAATAATATTGTTACATTATATATAAACAAATCAATAAATTAAACATGTAATTTACTAGAGCAAACTACTAAGCCTGGATAATCATGTGTCGTGTAAGCACATATGCCATACAACGTAAACCTTCTCTCTATTGCAATGGGTCTTGATACATCGTATACATTTATCCCATCCCATAATTCCTTCAATTCATGTACCAGTGGTTGTAAGTAGACATCCATATTCTTCACTTGTCTTCTACCAGGGACTATGAGAGCCAACATAAGATGTTCATTCTTCATGGAAAACCATGGGGGGATATTGTTATTGATCACTACTACAGGCCAAACAGAATAGTTGGTGTTCTGGAGGGAATATGGGTTGACGCCATCCATGGCTATGCTGAGTCATAGACTTCGTACTTTATTCTTGAATTTTTCAGGCCATGTATCCTCTATATGCTTCATGGCTATTGAATCAGTTGGTATTCGCATAACTCCCAACTCACTTCTATGTGAGGCATGCCATCCCTGCAACATAGCTAATTCTTTGCAATGAAAGAGCCTTTGAATCCTTGGGGTTACAGACATGTGCCTCAATATCTTAAAAGGAGGACCAGTACGTGATTTACCCTTCTTTTCTTATTTATCATACTTTTCATGCCCACATTTTGGACACATCTCTTTGTCTACATATTCTCCTCTATATAGAATACAATCATTTGGACATGCATGATATGATATGTACAAAATACCCAACATTTTCAACAATTTTTTTGCCTCTTGACAGCTACCGGGCAAGACATTATTACTCGGAAGAACCTTATATTTGAATAACATGTAGTTGGTGATCATGGAAAAATATATTAATAAATGTACATCAATGTCGATATAATTATTAACATTCATAAAATTTAACATTTGTAATGTTCATTTCAATGTACTGATTATATTTCAAATTTATATATAAGGGACGTATTTTATGGAAACTTACCTCAAAAGTTCGGAGAAACATGCATTCGACAAGCCAAACTTTACTTTCAAGTTGTACAGTAACATCGTTGTCCCCAACTTGGTAGACTTTGACTGACCACTGGGTCCAAAGAGAGGGGTGGTGGAAGCAAATTTAAGGCTTTCGAAAAATGTGTCAGTGATATGAGCATCATCCCCTAGTTGATCATCATTTTGGAATGCATCTAACAACATTGTCTCCATGGCAGTCGTCTCGCTTAAGTAATCATCCATACCAACCTCTATTTGATTGTCTCCATTTCCAGATTGTGAAGAACTACTATTGTTGTAGTCATTCCTAATTGGTGAATCTGGATGTGAGGGGAATTGAATCGGTGGTTGATTCAACCATTCTTGGTATCATTCCTCTCCGACTTTTTCTCTTAATTCAATATTCTCTCGATTTGACATTATATTGGGGTGCAACAAAAGATGGTAGGTAGGTCATTCATCATCACTAGAATCCTAATAGTTAAAAAAAAAATGAACATGATTAGTACAAAATATTATGATATCAATTTGTAACCACGTTGACAATATTGGATGATTATAAATTGGTTTTACGTTGAAATAATTACATATTAATCAATATATATACCAAACACTTATAATTATAATTACCATCATTGTCCTGGGATTGTGGCTAGAAGATGCAATATTGTTACAAATGGCAGGGTGAAGCGGCTTCCCATTTTCATCTACAAAATGCGTCTTGCGGTATGCAGCTCCTGATAAGAATTTTTGATTTTTTGGAGAAGTACTTTGAATATAATTTTGTGCATCTGAACTCGATGATGAATTTGCATGAACCTGCAAATTTGTATACACCATAAATTTAATTAAGTTGTGCATGATTGACTACATGGATAAAAAACATACATAAATTCAATTAGATAGTGAAAAAATAAAACAAATCTGAATTAAATATTACATCTCCACATGGATAGGGAGAACTCCACGATGACTTTGAGAAATATTATGGAATGAGCTGGATTTTGAAGAATTGTCCATTTCATACAATATATGATATTTTCTCCCTGCATTTGAGAAAAACAACAATAAACTTTGGTGCACAAACCTAAATGTAATTCCGGTGCGTACTTTTCAGATAACCGCACCGGTCAGTTCTTTATTTTGTGCACCGGTGCGCTTTTTAAAAAGTAGCACCAGTGCGGTTCAATTAAACGACGCACCGGTAAACGAATAACCGCAATAAAAAAAAATTGTAACCCCATTTTCTTTAAGTGAAAAAAAATTGGTAAATTGAAAATTGGGCGGCAAAATATTTTCGAAAATCTAATTTCATAAAACATTTCTTTAAATACTAAACACTTTTCATTATTTCACTATTTTTGCAAAAAAATTCAACCAGAGATTTGCAAGATACATACCTGGAGAAAACAGAGCACGAGAGCACTGTGGAGCAGGGAAATACGTTTGAACAGAATTATTCAGACAATCCGAATTCCAAACCTCTGGTAATTCAAACCCTGTACCATAGAATTTTAAATGACGTGAGTATATTTTATTTTATTTTTGTTCTTTTTTCTGCAGTTTTTTTTATGCAGTGAAATAAGAAATCAAAGTCTATTGTTTTATTTTATTTTTTCTCTAGTTTTTTATGAAGTAAAATAAAAAATCAAATCTTATTGTTTTTTTTTATTTTTTGTTTCTGCAGTTTTTTACCTTTTCTACAGTTTTCAGAAACAAAAATAAAAAAAGAAATCAATTTTAGAAACAAAACCCTAGATTCTTTTTGTTTCTGCGATTTTTTCTCACTCTTCTTTTCAATTTATATTTATAGGGTTTTTGTACTCATAAGAAATCCAACCCACGGGATGAATTGCATAGTCGAATCCCAATCCATGTTGGCCCTTGCGTCAATGTTAAAAAAAATATAGATTTTTTTTCGCCGGTGCGCCCTGCGTAACGTTGTGCACCAATGCACTTGGTTATACCAGTGCACCACTCAAGTACAGTGATAAAAAGTTAAAAAAACAAATTATGTTTTTATCAATGCGCCATATGTAACATATGGCACCGGTGCACTATTACATTATGGCGCACCGTACAACGTGCTGTTTTGAAAAAAAAAACCATTTTACAAACATACCCTACATTATTTTTGTTTCTGCCCTGTCTTCTCCCACTTGCTGTGATTTTGGAATTAGGGCTTTTCAATTTATATTTATATGGTTTATATTTCTAAATATAAACCTAAGACATCCAACGAATGGGTTGACCTATATAGTCGGATCCCAATACATGTCCGCCCTTGCGTAAATTTTAAAAAAAAAAATTTAGTGCACCATGTTTGGAAGAGTGCACCGGGGCACTATATTATCACAGCACACTGCGAAATTATTGTCATAAAAAATTATAAAAATATGCATTCGGTGCGCTATTTCATTATGACGCACCACAAAAGTTCAGTTTCGAAAAGAAAAGAAAAAAATTCAAAAAATACAAACCTTACTTTCTTTTTGTTTCTCCCCTTTCTTCTTCTTCTTTCTGTGATTCAGAATTAGAAATTTTCAATTTAGATTTATAGGATTTGTATTGCTAGATATAGACCTAAGAAATGCAACCGACGGGATGATTAGCATAGTCGTATCCTAATCCATGTCGGCCTTGGAATGATTTAAAAAAAAACAGATTTTTTACCAGTGCTCCCTATGTAAGGTAGTGCACCGGTGCTCTGTTGTTTACAAGAGCACCAGATAAGTAATGTGTTAAAATAAATTTTTTTTTAACGGTGCACCATATGTAAAATATAGCACCGATTTATGCTAAAAAAAATAACACTGGACGATTTTTATTATGTTTATGACGGTTAACCGGTGCGGTCATTGGCATGTAATGCACCGGAGCTTCTTATTGACATAGAGCACCGTACGGTGTATTATATTATTTTTGCGGTGTGTGGTAAAGACATACACGCACCGACGTCGGTGCATTCACCATGAATGGTGCACCGGTTTTTTTAGATTTTTTTTTTTAATTGAGAAGTTGACAGTTTATTTAAAAATATATTATTGACTGATATGATACAGGTTTGATATTGTTAAAGAAATGACTAACAAGAGATCAAGTAACAAAAATATTGATAACACATCAAGATCAAAAGCAAAAAAGGCAAGTTCTTTGTAAATTTTTTACAAAAAAAATATTTTTGAACTATATGTAAGTTTAAATAATATGTATTTTTTAATGTGTATCATGCAGAGCCACAAAATGATGAAGCTCGATAAGATTATTTCTGATCTAGGACCAGAAGAATGTATAAGCTTGATGGAAAAATTGCAAAAGAATGAATCAGGTGAATGAAAAAATACTATCGATCCAATATGAGTTTCTTTTTTTAGTTTTCATTAATAATATAATTAAAATTATTAGATAACATGTGTGAAAAAGTCTATTAATTCACCTCTGTTTAATGTTCTACAGGGACCAACAACTCAGAAAAGGAATGTTGTTTTAAGAAAAGAAAAACAATAGAACATAAAAATGAAAATGAATTGCTCCTTAGCTCATCTGGAGTGGTGTTGGAGGTTAACGAAAGGGGGAAAAAATTTTACAAATGTTTGAGGGATCTATTGGAACGAATGTATAGACATTATTTCCACTTACAATACAAAAATCAATGCAATGATTCCAACCAGATTTTATGTAAACTACAGGAAGAGTTTCCAGAGAATTGGTCAATGAGACATGTCAGACTTTTAAAAGAAAAAACGTACAACAACAAAAAAGAAGGAATGAAAAATTAATATTTCTTTATATGTTTGTCTATAATTATTTATAAATATCACTTTTGTTATACTTACTTTTCATATATCAATATAAAAATTAAATAGTTTATTGTCATGTTACATTTTCAGGAAGATTATGAAAATCTCAAAAGATGAACGAGCTGATATCAGAAATCTGCCAGTAGGAGTGTCCAAAAAGGTGTACAAGGGGATGGTCAAGGAAATGGAAAAAATTGCATCACGGGAGGAGCCATCTCAACAACAACATGATTCAAATTTAATATGTAATCATTGAATTTTTTGAACATTAGGTAAAATAAATAAACAATTTAGCATTAAATATTAATTTTCAAGTATTTTCTTGCAGAAAAGAAAAGAAAATGGAACCCATTCAGCACATAAAATAGGACGACAAGGAAGAAAATGATTGATATCTAAGTTTGTGAATATTTGTTACTTCCTTATAAAAACTTAACTAGATTTCATTTTTGTATTTTTAATTTGTTTTATAAAAATCATCATTGAATGTCTCCAAACAAGTGTTAACATACAAAGAAGAACCATTAGAGGAATTGATTGAAATTGGTTTAAATATGGGTTGTGCGTATATGTTGGCATATCAAAAATTAATTGTGGAATTTGTAAGCATCTATCGATCTTGTTTTACTTAGCTTTGTCTGTAATTAATAGAAAAACAAATCTTTTATATTAAATATATGATTTCGTATGGGGTATAAAACTTGTAGGAAACAAAGTATGGCACTGCGCCAACAGATCAAATCTTGAAAGATGGCATGTTAGATGGTTTTGAAAGAATGTGTATAGTTAATGAGTCAATTTTTTCATTGGTACGCCATTTCTTTTCGATTTACATTGATGTATATTATTTAATATTGCAATTTTCATTATTCTCACCAATGTATATACACTCATTACAGTTTATTTTTATGTTTGTAGATGGAAGAAGGTGAAGAAGAAGAAAACAATCAACGTCGTGAACAAAACATTTTTGAAAATAACCTAAGTCATGGAAGTAGCTCTAGCAATGATAGCAGTTCAAGCGAAGAATGATGATCACTATGTTTGGATATAAAAGCAAGGCATTGTACTATTTTTGGAAAAATGTTTGTGAAATCAAACATTTTCTTTAATGTAATGGACATAGTGTCCCAATTGAAAGATAAAAGGATACCAATAACTGTCCCATTTTGCATGACAAAGAATGTCTTATATATATATATATATATATATATATATATATAGTAAAAAATGTTTTAATTTATTCTATTGCGTTCTCTATTGTCGCTATTGCATTCTCCATTGTCGTTCTCAAATGCAGTAATAAAAATTTAATTCATATGAATATTGTTATAACATATATATGTGTCAAATTTTGATGAATAATGAATTTTAAAAAACCACAATAATTATGATATGATATAAAAAATTAATATAAACATCACATTCAAATCCATTAATAAAAATTTAATTAATATGAATATTGTTATAATATATGTCGACCTTTGATGAATAATGAATTTAAAACAATCACAATAATTGCACTGCCATAGATCGATGTTTCTAAAAAATACAAAATGAAAACTGGTGCGCTTGTATTATTAAGTGCACCGGTGCATTTTTACTACCTATCGGGACCGCACAAATACCAAAACCAGTTAAAAATATCGAGGCATTTGTGCGGTATGGCGCACCAGTGCATTTATGTATCTATACGCACCAGTGTCATTTCACTGCCTATGAGCACCGCACGAATATTGATACCAATTATAAATTGTGGTGCGTCTGTGTGATACTATGCACCGAGGCGTTTTTTCTGTCTATATGCACCGGTGCATTTGGATGACCAATAGGCACTGCACGAATACCGATACCAATTACAAATCTCGATGCATTTGTGTGATAGTACGCACCAGGGCATTTATGTGTTGATAAGCGCCAGTGCATTTGTATGACATATTTGCACCACACGAATACCAATACCAATTGTAAACCTTGGTGCACTTGTGTGATACGATGCACCGGGGCATTTATATAAGCATACACACTGGTGCGTTGATACAACCTATGGGCACCGCTCAAATCCCAAGACCAATTAGAATGGCCCCATGCATTGTATCACCAACACCAGGCCCAGTGTTGTTATTTTCCTTAACGGCCCGGTGCATTCTCCTTCGACCGCCCCGGTGCGCTGTCTACCGATATGCACCAGTGCGTTAAAACCTTATAAGAGCACCGATGAAAAAACATCTATAATAACCTTCGGCCGCCCATTTTTTTTTAGTTGTGTTGAATTTCCATTAAAAGCTCCGCCAAAACCTCCGTTACCAAAAACGGATGTGGTAGCATATGTTTTTTTGACAATTTTGGCCAATTTTATAACACTAAAAACCTCCTTTATAACCTCCACTAGAGGGTATTTTCCTTGTAGTGACACAGCATTCGATAAGATTTGTTGTAGTACGTTAAGTCCTTGGTGATTTTTTCCTATCAATTGTCACCAAGGTGTATATTGCAATTCATGGATACCTGGTAATCCTTTATGCCTAGTTCACCCTTTTTTGATTTATTTTTTGTTTAATTTCTAAAATAAACTACCTGCGGTAACATATTACCTGTGCAATTCTCTAGCCTCATCTTTGCCTGGTTAATTGTAAATTTTAAATTACTAAAAATTAATTCAACTTTTCTCTCTTTGATCTTTCCTTAAAGGTCATTGTGGTTGAATCGTTGGATTCACCTCCTTACTCTTCTGAAGGATCTCAAGACCCTCCTCCTGAGGTCCCCCAATTTATAGTTGGACCCCTTGAAGCTCAAGGCACTAAACTTCGAATTGTCATAAGTGTAAAACCTATTTCGTCGCGACCACCACCTGATGATTTTCTTTCATCCTAAACTGAGGATCCTAAGTCGGAAAGTCCCAAACCGTCTGCACATTTTACGGTATTTCCTCCAAATATGCTCTTTGATCCATTAGTGATCTTGCCTCAACAGGCTTATAGTCCTTTTGACAAACCCAGAATTCCCGTTGTGCTTCTCCAGTAGCATCTCGCACTACTGCTCCTCAGTTGTTTCCTCCTGAAATGGCATTTAATGCTAACGATATTCCATTCGTGAGTGCCCCTCAGAGAACTTTATAGGAAACCATTGCAACTCACATTCCAGAAGAAATCTCATCCATATTTCCTCCTAAAGGCTACCCTTACATCGCCACTCCTCAAGATATAGGAAGTGGGATGGGAATACCCTCTAGTCAAGTTGTATCTACACTTCACATGGGTATACCTCTCTTGAAAGCCTTGTTTTAGGAGCTTCTTGAGCTACATATTAATTTTAGGATCCTGTTTGGTTAATGGGAATTCCCCCATCTTACATCCCATTCATTTTGAGTATGGTTATTGTATCTCAATATGTTGTTTGACCTATAATGACTATAGGTAAAATGACCATTTTAATAGGATCTACTACCCCATGTCGCTATCCATGATTGTTGTGGTTCCACCAACTAGTGGACAATATACAGTTTTGTCTGTGCCTGGGGGGAAGTCCGATCCTCTTTACATACCTCCCCTTTCAAGTGGGGTACATCTAAACTCTGGACCCATTTTGGGGGCGGGATAGCCTAATGCCAGTCTAGGTAGAACATTTCTTTCACATCCAAAAAATATTGTCATAGGAACTGTTCCATTTAGTGGTCAACCTACTTCAGCTTCATTTGTCTATCAACAACCCCACATTCATTATTCTCAGGTTCAGCAACCCCATCTCCAACAACCGAATGTACAATATATGTATGTTCAACAACCCAACATACCTCATCAATATGTTCAACATCGGAATATGCAGTATCATTATGTTCCTCGACCAAACGTATTGCAACAATACGTCCAAAAGCCCCTACATTCAGTGGGTACTATTGTGACTAACCCTCAGTTTGGTCCTTACACCCAAACAGGTCTGATATCCCTTTGGGTCAACCTGGTGCTCACCCCAATCATCCTAGTGTCCAATACCAGCAAATTCCTTAGGGTCAGTACCAGCAACCCCAGTCGGGGCCTCAACCTGGTACTCAATATCAACAGATCCCTCAGTACCAACCGACCCAATCGGGACCCCAAGCTGGACCTCATGTTCAACAAGGACTTCATATTGGACCATATGTCCAACAAGGACCACAATTTCACACCTGGCAGGGGCCTCCTCAACAGCCCCAGTAGGGTCCCTACGTTCAGCAGTAGTTGTAACAAGGTCATTGCCAACAATGGCGGCGGTATGTGTATCAAGGTCAAAATCCTCCCTATTGGGGGCAGAATCTATATCTAAAAGGTTGGAACCCACAGATGGGTAACTTCCAAAGACCGTTTTCTCCTCAGCATTCTCCCTTGGCATTTTTGGCTATGTTGGAATTTCTAGATGTGTCTAAGCTTACAAATGACCCCTTCCAACATATGTTGCATTGGCCTCCAGTTCCAACCAAGATTATGAGAGATTGCCCAAAGTTTGAAAGTAAATCTGGGGAAGACCCCCAATTCCATGTCATGACGTACTACTTATGGTGCTCTTCCAATTCTTGGGCTGACGATTTAATTCAACTACCTCTTTTCCAATGCACTCTCACATGTGTGCGGCTAAATGGTATATTGAACTCCCTCGGTGTGTTTTCTTCTATTTTAACACCTTTTCCATGGCCTTCCTCACTCACTTCCAGCTACATGTATGGTATGAGACTGGCACCCACATCCTCACATATTTGAAGCAATCAACAGCTACCCATATATCAAACCATATTCACAACTTCAGGCACAGACGTCACCTCATAAAATTTGAGATCACTGATCAGTTTTTGACCGAATGGTTCATTAAATCTTGTGTTCCAAAAATTTCCAAAGATATGGATATGGGTGGTTTCATAACCGAAGAGGAATTCAATGCATGAGCTCAGTATCTTGATTTTGTTTATTCCTAATTTGGAACTCTTTATGATCTCGTATCTAACGCACTGCGACCTTCAACCAATATGACATCATCTCAACCTCCTATTATGCCTCCCTTTGATGGCTTTATTGGCTCAGTGGCCCATGATGATAGTTTTGCACCCAAGGCTTCTTCAAATTCTAAGTCTGTTGCTACCACTGCACCCTCCAATCCTTCCAATAACCAGAATAATCTTGGTAAAACCTCTCAGGTAGATGTTGTTCAATTGACCACAGCAGATATCCTCAAAAGGTAAGAAAAAGGGTAAAGGAAAATCCAAATCTAATAACCCTAAACAGGATTCAAATAAGTCATCTACTGACGACGCTTCCAAACCCAAGCTTAAATATCCTTGTTTGATATGTGATGAAAAACATTACACCAAGGATTGTCCTCTGCATGCCGAAGTTTCCCGTCTCTTGAAGGGATCACCCGAGACTTCGGTTGTCTTGAAAGAGCCATTTCCCTCTTAGTAGACGCAAATGTTCAATCAACCCCATACGTCCTGGAACTCCCAAGCTTTTTTGGCTGTCATAGAACCTATTTGTGTTTCCATCGAAAACTCCTATGGAACAAGATGCCATAGATCACCCTTCCTCTTTCGTATTTCCTAGTTCTATTCCTCTCTAGATTGAGTGACCTAGTAGTGATTCCATCATCCATCCACCTCCAAAGGGTGTTCTTCAAAAATCATCTTACAATCTACTTGATCTTGAAACGTTTGCTTGTAAATAGTGTTCACGAGCTCTTGAAGCTCTAGTTGTGATTAGATAAGTTAGGCTGAGAAGTGAAGATCATTGTTGAACTGAAAATTTGGACTTAAAGTTGTAACTGGTTTGAAGCATCAATACAAGCTGATTTATGGGATCCTGGTCTATGTCAACGGTGACGTTATTTCTTATTGTAAATTGTTATTTTATTTTATTTTTCACTCTGTCCATCTTCTATGATAAAGAACAACAAGCATAGAGTTAGGATTTACTGTATATCAATACCCTTCTCTGACTGATAAGCTTTATCTATATGCTTTCTTCCAAATTGTGTTGTTTAGGAATGATTTAATTCATTTTAAGCAATTAGGAATGCTGGCGTTCCCTCTTCCTACTGTCTAGGCTAAATATTGTTCTTAAATGTTATTTTTAGTTTATGTTAAGTAGAGATGAACTAAGGAAGTAATGGTGAGCCCTGTCTTGTAGTTTAATCCCAAAAAACTATCTCAAAGTTTCCCTAAGAATGTGTTGAAAGCAGGCTAGGTTCAAAGTCCTTACCTGATCTTAGACCATTCTTTGTTATCTTATGTATTGGTCTTGAAATTTTACCAAGTAAAGCAGAGCTAGGGAAGTTTATGGTGAGACCTGTCCTCTAGTTTCTTCTCCAACAGTTGCTTTTAAAGTTTCCCTTCATGTTTAAAATGTTTTTCTATTGAAAGAACATCAAAAGCTGGCTAGTTTCGAAGTACTTACTGTTAGCCACCTATGAAATTTGTCATATCAAAAGGTGGATAAAACATTTTTGGAGCCTTCAAGGAACAATTTTTATTACAAAAAATGTTATCTCTTGAAGCCTCATAAATTCATCATGCCCTTTGTTTAAATCTTCACTATTGTTTCCATTTTAAACTCTGAAATTCTGTTGATTTCATAGAGAAAAGACTGCTGCAAAATCACCATTTTTTCCTTTTCCTTTCACTTCAAACTAACCTTCATTTTTAACCCTTTTATCCCCCATGGAATTCCTCTATTTTCCATTTTTCTCCATTTCCCCTTCATAATATTCTCTTTACAAAGTTTAAAACTCACTTTTAAACTTTGCCGAAACCCCCAAATCCATCAAAAACCATTGAAAATTTCATAAAAAATACATTTTTTGTATTACAAGCTTAAGCCCCCTTGGGCTAAGTCCTAAACCACTTCCCCACCATATGCCCAAGCGCTAAACCCTTTGACGCTTATCGCATCAGAGAAATCGGAGTGCACAAGTCTATTTGCCATGTTAAAACCTCCGATGCGATTAAGCCATTTATTTATAAACCTCGATCTTATTATTATTTCATATAACCACATAGCCTGCATCCGGTGCTTAAACATTGTAAAAAACCCTCCCTGATGCTTATTTCCCTTTGTAAATCCAAGAACCCACTTTTCCTAAGTTTTTGTCTAAACCCGCCAAAGAAATGTTTTTTATATAAATGGGTAGATTGAAAAGCCCCGCATCAAAGTTCCAATGCGATTAAGCCCCATTTGTATGAACTCCCACCCTCCGTTTCTCTACATATAAACATGCGCCTGGGATCAAGAGTTAAAGTCCCGAAGCGCTAATCGTATCGGAGAAAATCAAAATGGTTAGATTGAAAAGCCCGAAGGCCCGAACCCGATTGGCCTTTTCTACATATAAAGCCCTGGGCCTATTATCTTCCATATATACCAAAGGCCCCATAGACGGGTGCCAAGCCTTCCATATATAAATAACCCGCCCGATACAAAAACCTTTGTTTTTCATTTAATTTTTGGCTTTCATGTGTTATAAAAGGTTTTCCGCCAGTTCATTATTTGAAGAAATCTCCACCGTTGATCCCAGACCAATCAATGGACCGCGCGAAATCGCATCAGGATTTTTCATTGAGCGCATTAATATAATGCCACCACCAATTGGTCGACCCCTGATGATTCCTCTGTCGTTGATCTAATCTACAGATCGACAACCCACAGTTAATTGCACCAGTGCCTTTCAAAGTTCTCCCCCAGCCGATCGCATCACTCTGATTGCATCTGGGCCGTCCACGTGTCCAGATCGGACGGTCCAAATTGCATCTCCTGAATTTGGTTAAATTCATGTGCCCTCTTCATAATGTTGTTTTGACCAATCTCAGCCATTGATCTTTGCAGATCAACGGCCCATATTAACCCCTTTCTCCGCCTTTGTATTAATTCGTTTATACACCTGATCAAACCTTGACCGTCGATCATGTACATCTAACGGCTCATATTGACCCCGACAGGCCTACCTCCTTCCAGATCTGATCTCCGCCGTTGATCTCTTGATCGGACGATCCGTAATAAAACCACCCTTCCCACTTCTACCCACGCATCTTTCCAATTTTGCGCTCGCTCTCCGCCATCGGATCTGAGACCCCAGATCTGACGGTTCAAATGCATTTTTGCATAAATTTCGGCTCGGAGGTTAATTTCCAAAAATTACGTGATATAGGTTGTTTTCAAAAGACACGTGTCGGGCGGGGACGCATATCGCGTTCCAAAAGGAAAAACCGCCTCCCCGCCCTTTTGCCGCGTGAAACGCGTGGTTTTCTCCACCAAAACCATCTTTCCCCATTTGTATTATAATTCATTGCACGTGCCTTCCGTCATTGATCTCAGCAGATCAACGGCTCAGATCTAATTTCTCACTACACCATCACCCTCCGCCTTCTTCCGAAGGATTTCACAGATCAATCATAGCCATTGATCTCTGAGGCCCTTTTTTATCCGATGGCCCAGGATCGTTCGGAAACCTCGAATGATTTTTCAATACATTTTTCTCCACGAAAGGTTTTTAAACCTTATTTCTTTGCAATTTCCGCCATTTCCTTATAAAGCGACCCCTTTGCTTTATTTTCTCCTGACTTATTTCCACCATTGATCTCTGCCAAGATCAAACGGCCCGAACTTAATCCTCTGCACCATTTCATCAACCGCTCTCCTTTGACAACCACGCGCAAATATTCACCATTGGATGCTGCCATCCAACGACCACGCTCCTCCCACACATCCTTTGAAGCGGTTCTACCCAATAACGTAGGATTTTATAATATTTTTTGTATTTTTTAGGTTTTAATGGTTTTTCCATTATATTAAAGGAAAACCAAAGGCCGGGGATGATGATCCCACGCCTTTGTTCATAAAAGAGAAACCATCCATAAGGTTCTAATTCACGTTTCATCGATGCTTCATGGGCATTGATGCTATATCAACCCTTTGCGACTCCTGCACATCAACAAGACACAGACATTAAATCAAAGCTGAAGAGTATTAGTGTTGAAGACTTAAACACAACAGAACAGAGGATTGAAGACTTTTTTCACAGTTTTGGAGGATTATAGCTAAAATTGAAAATAAAAAGCCTAATCCTCCGAATTAAAACACAATTACAGACAAATCAAAATATTTATCACTCAGAGGATGCCTCCACCACCACATAAGGGGAAAATTGATTCCTCTCAACTACCCAAAGCATTCAACGGAGGCCGATTTATTGTCATAACATCAGATATTTGCCTCAACACATCCGAATAGTTAATTATGCCAAAGGAACTTAATGTGAAAAATATCAGCATAGTTACTTCAACATGAAACAAAGCCTTAAAGTCAACAAAAGCTCCCACCGAGTTTAACTCTTAAATGTAAAACAATTAATACAGAAAAATATCTATAAACTTCTCCATTGAGCCCCTCAAAGGCCGAGAAGTACTAAATCTGTATTAATTTAAACCTTATATCTTTTCTCTTTCGACCTCCTCATCCTTCTATAAAATCTCATTGAGTTCATTGTAAATGTTGGTTGCAAAATTTTGAAATATACTTGAGCTTGAAACTTCTACTTGTAAATAGTGTTCACAGGCTCTTGAAGCTCTTCTTGTGATTAGATAAATTAGGCTGAGAAGTGAAGATGATTGCTGAACTGAAACATTGGACTTAAAGTTGTAACTGGTTTGAAGCATCAATACAAGTTGATTTATGGGATCCTGGTCTATGTCAACGATGATGTTATTTCTTATTGTAAATTGTCATTTTATTTCTGTTTTCACTTTTTCCATCTTCTCTGATAAAGAACAACAAGCATAGAGTTAGGATTTACTGTATATCAGTACCCTTCTCTGACTGATAAGCTTTATCTATATGTTTTCTTCCAAATTGTGTTGTTTAGGAATGATTTAATTCAGTTTAAGCAGTTAGGAATGCTGGCATTCCCTCATCCTACTGTCTAGGCTAAATATTTTTCTTAAATGTTATTTTCAGTTTATGTTAATTAGAGATGAACTAAGGAAGTAATGGTGAGCCCTGTCCTTTAGTTTAATCCCAAAAAACTATCTCAAAGTTTCCCTAAGAATGTGTTGAAAGCAGGCTAGGCTCAAAGTCCTTACCTGATCTTAGACCATTCTTTGTTATCTTGTGTATTGATCTTGAAATTTTACCAAGTAAAGCAGAGCTAGGGAAGTTTATGGTGAGCCATGTCCTCTAGTTCTTCTCCAGTGGTTGCTTTTAAAGTTTCCCTTCGTGTTTAAAATGTTTTTCTATTGAAAGTACATCAAAAGTTGGCTAGTTTCGAAGTACTTACCAGATCTTAGATTACTTTTATGTCTCTCTTAAGTGTATGCCAAAAGCAGGATAGTTTCAAAGTACTTACCTGATCTTAGGCTGCTCTTTGTTCTTCATTTTTTTATTTCCCTTTCTTTTTGTACCATTTCATTCCAGAAAATAAACTTTAAAGAGATCCTTATACATAGATGACTTGCCCCATGGACCGCTCTTGAACCTTGTTGTTTCAATTAAACCCTATTATGACTCCATAGCCCAATGGACTAAAACCAGCGTTATATCTATCTTTTTAACCAAAGCTTGTTATGATTGCTTGCAACTTCATACCTTTGAAACTCTTTCCATTTAGGACTTTCCACCCAAATAATAATCATGCTCAACCATCCAAAACAAAAGAAAAACCTTGGCCTTCATAACTAGCCTAATATCATTACCCAAAAGCTTTTAAATAAAAATCCATATTTTTCACTTTATTGGAGAGATCCCTCTCTGGATTCAGGAGGGCTAGATCCTAGAATCCCAAAGTGGTTGAAATAAGTGTTCTCCCTACAGTTGGAATTTTTCCAATCTTGCTAATTACATGGAGCTAACAGCTTCTGGCGACTCCACTGGGGATCCTGAGTCAAATTTCATCTTAGGCTCCCTTAAACACTTCATAAAACCATGTGAGTAAAATCAGCCCTTTTCAAGCATTACCAAGTAATGGTAATCATGATGAAACTTGTTTGAATCAATGACAAACTAGGTAACCCTAGGATTCTCATAACACCTTATCTAACCTTGAAATATCAGCGAGCTTAGCCATAATATTAGATTGTCTTTGTCTCATAACCGTAGCTAAGTTTTGAAACAAATTTAGGACACTCTTAAGAACCAATAAGACTGAAAAATAACTCACAAAAACCCATAAAAATATTTCAGATTGGTATTTAATAAACATGGTGGTGGACCATAAACCCTTTTACCTCTAGAAGAGCTAAAAACTTCCACTTGGCAACTCCACAAATCCTAAACAGGCCTTAAGACTCCACTGGAAAGAACCATTATCATCATATCATCATTTAAACTCAGTAAGAAGTTTTACGATTAAAATTTCTTGTTTAAAGATCAGTTAACCTCTGAAAGATTGCCATATCTGGTTAAACTGTTCTTGTTTAGTTGGGTCTGAAAAACACATCATAGCGGCTCCTAGAAAGATTCATATTAGAGCCTACCCTAACCCAAACCCACCTAAGATAGTTGATAACCTGGAAAGTATCCTTAGGAAGTCTCCTAAGTTAAAATTATCAAATGTTTTCAGATCACCCTTGAGAGTTAATTCAGTTCCTAAAAACCTTACAACTCTACAACAATCACAAGTAGATCTAAGAAATACATTTAGAACTAGGTCTCTTGATGATTTAGATCAGCTAGATTCTGAGTCTTCACTTTCATCCCTGGAAACAAGTGAACATCCTGGTAGTAGAGAAACAACACCTCCTGATTTACATTTCCTTCACAACTTAGGTGGCTCTCATCCAAGGTCAGCTCAGCAATCTACTGTTGTTCCATCCACTTTTTCTCATCCTACATCCACCCTTCAAACCACTTCATTTCAGCCCACTTTCCCTCTTGTTAATCCGCCTCTTGTAAATCCACACCCACCACATATCATGGCAGCATGGTATGCTCCCTTAGTCCTTCTTGTTCCCTTAGTCAATCTTCCATAGGACTATCAGTCCAAAATTCAATTATATGATGCTAGTAATACTACAACTGTGTCACAACATGTGGATAAGATGAACGACTACTTTGACAGAAATGAAATTGACAATGATTCTGTCAAACTTAGACTATTTGCTCAGAGTTTGGGGGGAGAAGTAAGAAAATGGTTTAAAGGCTTAACCCCCCATAGTATAAATGATCTCCAAGCCTTCCATCAGACATTCTTAAACAAATGGGAATTCAGAAAGAACCCTCTTCAAATACTCTCTAATTAAAAAAATCTCCACAGAAACACTGGGAAAAGTGTACAAGCTTACTGCACTAGATTTAATAGTGCGTATAATGCCCTTCCCCCAATTTTAAAACCTCCACAATGCTCAGCGTTAAACAATTTTCCTGAAGGGTTTGACCCTAAAATGTCCTATTAGCTGAGAGAAAGAGATCCTCTAACCCTTGAAGATATGCAAAAAGGGGCTCTTATTGTGGAAGTTAACTTGATGGAGAAAAGAGCAAGAATGAAGAATGAGAGGAGAGTGTCCTTCAGAGAAAAATCTACACCTTCTACTTCCAACTCAAAGATGGAAAGAATGGTGGAGGAGATGATGAAGAAAATGAGCATTCTTGAGAGAGCTCAAGCAAATTAAAACCAAACAGCTCCTCAAAATAGAAACCAGAACCAAAATCAAAATTTCAGAAGGAACCGACCTCAAAATAGACCAAGGGAAGATGATCAACAGATCACTCCTCCCTTTCATCAAAACTATGTGAGTGAGGTTGAATACACCGATGAGAAAATAGAGGAAGATGATATCAAAATGTTGGGAGTAGATAACGATGACTTTAAGGTTTATTATGATAGAAAACAAGGTTTGTACACACCTTATGATGACAAAAGAGATGATGATGAAAATTATTATCAAGACATGGAGAATGTCATCATAGAGCCTCAAAATGAATATGACCTTAGAAGTAAAACCAATCAAAAAACTCCCAAAAACAAAACCTCTGACAAATCTTCACAAAACAGCACTCTAAACAAACCCAAAATTGTAAAACAAAAAGACAAAGCAATGGCTGGAAATTCTGATAAAGGTAAAGAGAAAAGCACTCAAAACAATGCAAAACATAGTGCAGACCTTAGCAGTACTAGCACCTCAGCTAATACTCATGTTAAAACAATCTTGTCAAATGTAAATAGAAAAAGTTAGCAAACCGATTTTTCTAATAGAATGGCAGTTAATAAGGCTGAGACAAGCACTTCAAAGAATCAAATTCCTTTCAGCCTGGAGAAGGAAATCTCCAAAATTAAAATCTCTGTTCCTCTCTCTGAGTTAGCTACCCAGAATGTATATAGGACCCAAATTTTGAAGACTTTAAACATAGAGGATAATAATGACATAGAAAATCTTAACGATGACCAACCAGAGCTTATTTTTGGTCCAAATATTGAAGGTAGATATCAAGAGGGACCAGTTCCTCCCTTTTATGTAATTCTAAACGTTCATGACAAAATTTTACATAACGCTATGCATGACTCAGGGGCTTCTCATAATTTAATGCCAAAAGCTGTAATGGAGAGCCTGGGTCTAGAAATCACCAGACCTTATTAAGACCTTTACTCCTTCGACTCCAGCAGAGTAAAATGTTTGGGTTTAATTAAATACCTCTGTGTTAACTTAGCCTAGATTCCAGCCAAATGTTTGGTCATGGCTATTGTTGTGGCTGATGTCCCCCCAAAGTATGGAATGTTGTTATCTAGGTCTTGGGGGGCTAAGTTACAAGGGACTATGCAGATGGATATGACCTATCCGACCATCCCCGTATTTAATCAGACGAGAAAACTTTACAGGGAGTCCCATATGAAATACATGGTGACTAGTCAAGAAAGACCTCAAAATTCTCCTCTATATTCTATAAATACATGCCTTGATTCTTTTATCATGTCTAACAATGAAAAATTTAGTGAACAGGTCACTTTAACAGAATTATTGGCCGATAGAGAGAAAGAGGAAAACATCACAGAAGTGTCAAAATGGTTTGCTACATTTGAAAACTTTAGCAAACCAAACACAGCTCTTGAACTAAAAATCATGCGTCCATCGCTTTTTAACCTTGAGAGTCAAGAAAGAAACCCTCAATGCAGTGGAAAACCTGAGGAGTTGAAACAAATTCAACTAAGTGCTGATATTCCACAACAAACCAAAAGCACACTTGTTGAAGAGGACAGTAATCAAACTAAATAACCCGAAACTAGTCCTTTGTGAAGTATGTACTTTGATGGGTCCTGCACTAGGAGCAATGCTGGTGCAGGTGTCTGGATTCGTAACACTGAAAAAAACCACACAGAGAGCCTTTCCTGTAGATTAAACTTTCAGTGTTCGAATAACATAGCGGAGTATCAATCCCTTCTTTTAGTCTTGCATCTATTGAAGAAATTAGGAGCCCGGAGAATTAAAGTTTATGGGGATTCAGAACTAATCATTAGGCAAGTCAACAGCGAATACAACGCTAATCACCCTAGACTCAGAGCCTATCAAAACGATGTCGTGGATTTACTTAAAACTTTTGAGGAGTCCCATTTGATTTTTGTCCCAGGAAGAAAAAATATCATAGCCCACAGCTTGGCTTTTGCAGCTAGAACATGTTTAACGTCGTATGAAACCAAAGAATGTTCAACTCAGATTAAATTCAGACCAGCCATTCCTGATAACGACAGATATTGGCAAGTTTTCGATGGAGATAAACAAATAGAAGACTTCATGCAATTCAGAAATGAATTTGAACTTCGCAGTTTGGATTCAGACTATGAAACAGACTGCCCTAATGAAGAAAATTTTCTTGGTGAAGAAGAACCGTCTCCTGAGCTTGCCGATATAAATCTATTATCAAGCAAACTTGAAAACAAAACAGAAATGATTGTGGAAGTAGAAACAGAGGATTTAATAACTCTACAGTCCAATGATGAAATTTTGCCAAAGGGTATGTCCCCTTTAGAAGAGTTGTTTGATTTCAACGATGTGGCCAAGAAGCCAAAACTGGAGCTTGTAGAGACTGAAGTGGAAGAGTGTAATATAGGCAGTAAAATTAAACCGAAAATGATTAAACTGTCTAAGACTTTACCAGCTCACATTAAACTCAAATACATAGAGATGTTTAAAGAATTTTCTGATGTTTTTTCATGGAGTTACAAAGATCTAAAATCCTATGACACTAAAATAATTCAGCACAAAATCCATCTTAAGGAAAACCAAAAGCCATTCAAATAGAAACTGTGCAGAATAAACCCTGTTCAGTTACCTTTGGTTGAGAAGGAGATTAAGAAAATGTATGAAGCTAGTATTATTGTCCATATTAGATATTCTGAGTGGGTGTCTAATCTGGTGTCAGGAAGAAAGAAAACATGAGAGATTAGGCTTTGTATAGACTTTAGATACTTAAACAAATCTTCACTCAAGGACAACTACCCTTTGCCCAAGATGGACCATATTTTACAAAGGGTAGTTGGTTCAAAAAGAATTTCTTTGCTTGATGGCTATTCAGGGTACAATCAAATTTTAGCCCACCCTGATGATCAATTAAAGACAGCATTTTCCACACCTTGGGGCACTTTGATGTATGTGAAAATTCCCTTTGGTCTAATGAATTATGGAGCAACTTTTCAGAGAGCCATGGACATAGCATTCTTGGAAGAATTAGGATACTTCATCATTATTTACCTTGATGATCTCACTGTGTTTTCAAAGACAGATGAAGAGCACTTGGAACATTTGAGAAAAGTTTTCGAGAAATGCAGAAAGTTTGGAATATCTTTAAACCCTAAGAAAACACTATTCGGTCTCCAAGAAGGTAAACTTCTTGGTCACATTATTTCAGAAGAGGGTATTAAGATAGATCCAAAGAGGATTGAGGCCATATTGCAAATCTCTCATCCTCGAAACATCAAGGAATTAATTTCTTAAGAAGGTTCATACCCAACTTGGCTGAGCTCCTTAGGAATATAACAAACATGTTGAAGAAGGAGCAAGGGATAAAATGGACCTTGGAAGCAAAGAAGTCCTTTGAGCTGGTGAAACAAGCATTAACCAAAACACCGGTTCTAATCAGTCCTGATTTTTCAAAGGATTTTTATATTTTTTCATTTGCATCAGAACATACAATAGTTGTTGTCCTTTTATAGAAAAATCCACAAGGACAAGAGTAGGCTATTGCATTCTTTAGCAAGGCATTGAGGGATTCTCCTTTGAATTATAACATTATGGAAAAGCAAGCTTTTTCTTTGGTTAAAGCCTTGAAAGACTTCAGAGTATACATCCTTCACTCACACATCATTTCCTTTGTCCCAAATTTAGTTGTGAAAGACATTCTAACACAGGACCCAGATGGTAAGAGAGGTAAGTGGATAGTTGTTATTCTTGAATATGATTTAGAGATCAAGCCCACTAAACTCATCAAAGGCCAAGGTCTAGCTAGATTAATGGTTGAATCAAATTTTGAAGTTCTTGATATTAATATGATAAATGCTTTAGATGACCAAGAAGAATTCTCAACACCCATTGTTCAAGACCATTTTATGAATTATTCTTGGTATGCTGATATTTTATTTGTTTTTCTTAATTTAAATACACCTCCTAGTTTATAAAAAACAAAGGCAAGTTTTTTGAAGTTAAAAGCTGTAAAATATTGCATTATAGATAAATGTCTTTATTGGAAAAATGCAAGTGGTATATTGCTTAAATTTTTGCCTGAGTATGATGCAGAGAAGGTTAAGCATGAGTTCCATGAAGGAGAGTGTGGAGGCCACCTTTACTGGAAAACAACAGCCAACAAAATCGTAAGGGTTGGTTACTATTGGCCCACTCTCTTTCTAGATGTCCATAAGATGATAATTGCCCGTCATAAGTGCCAACTTTTTGAAGGCAAAAGGAAGCTGCTACCATTACCTCTGCATCCAATCACTATTGAAGCTCCTTTCCAACAGTGGGGACTTGACTTCATAGGATAAATCCATCCACCATCCTCTGCCCAACATAAATGGATTCTCACTTCCACAGACTACTTCACCAAATGGATAGAAGCCATCCCTTGTAGGCAAGCCAATGATTCTGTCATTATAAAATTCATAGAGACTAATATCCTCTCTAGATTTGGCTGCCCTACCAAGATCATCACTGATAATGCAACAACATTTGGATCAAAGAGGATGGTTGAATTCTGTCACAAGTATCAAATCACATTGGGTCATTCCACGGCCTATTACCCTCAAGGTAATGGACTAGCAGAATCCTCAAACAAAATTTTGGTGAAAATAATCAAGAAGATGTTGGAGTACAACAAGAAGTCTTAGCACACATAGCTAGTGCATGCACAATGGGCTGACAGGTTGACATTGAAGAAATCTATTGGTATGTAACCCTTCCAGCTTGTGTATGGTACTGATGCAATTTTTCCAACCAGCCTTGGTGTACCAGTTATGAATTTGATTCAAGAGTTGAAAATTGAAGATAATGACATAATCAGAAGAATAAATCAGACCATTCACCTTCAGCAAACCAGAGAAGAGGTTTATAACAAAGCATTACAAAAGTAGGACAGCATCAAGAAGCTTTTTGACAGAAGAAAAAAGGCCAACAATTTCAATGTTGGGGACAAAGTCTTAAAGTGGGATTCAAGGAGAGAAGACAAGGGCAAGCATGGAAAATTTGACAACTTATGGCTTGGCCCTTATCTCATTCATTCTGCTGCTGGTAACAATGCCTTTTTCTACAAGAGTTGAATGGAGTTGAACTGTTTGGGGGTCCTGTCAATGGGAGGATGCTTAAACATTACTTCTCTTGATCCATGCCATGTTTTGAAGCCTTTTTATCTTTTTTCCATTATAAATATTTCATCCACCATTGCATTCAAAGTTAGAAAAATCAGAAATACAAAAACAATAGAAGAAATAAAGAGGGTAGATTGTAAAAACAATAAAGGTACAGCCCCATACCAAAAAAGAGAAATAAATTCTAAAGGTGTGCAAGCTTAAATGCCACTCCTAAAAACACACTCCTAAGTAGTCAAACAGCCTAAACTTGAATAATTAGTTTTAAATTGACTGCTGATAGGTTAGTGAATTCAATTTGCCAAATAGCTTAATCTTGGATTATCAGTAGGTAGATTAGGCTAGAAATTAAAGGTTCAAACATGCTCAAAATCTGAACCTAAGTTTTCAAAAAAATAATGACTCCTATCTGTCTTAGATTCTGAGTCAAAACAGAAATAAAAATGGTTCTAATCAGCTCAAAATCTGAACCAGAGAACAAGCAAAGAACAACTCAAACAAAAGTAAAAACAGAGCTGAAAAAAGAGAAGGCCATGTTGAGAAACTTTCAAATATTAAGCCTTCCATTTTGATTTAATTTTCTGTAAAATGATATCTATGTGCAGCTTGTTTTTTATGCCATAGATCAACAACAAGTTAGACTGTTCAAACCTGACTTGTAGGCTTTTCAATTTCTGTTTTAGAAAATAGTGAATAAAAATATGTTAGAATTTTTAATCCTAACAAATTAGTAGATTAGGTAGAGAAACATATGAACTCAACTGTTTAATCTAAGTTCATGAAGAAATAAGTAGTAGAAATAGATTATATGTTTTGCTTTCAAAATAATAATATGTTGTAAGATAGTTTGCCAATCCAAGTGCACTCTAAAGAAGAAAAAATGTTAGATCATTAGGATTGGGAAGGTAGAAATCTTGTTGAGGAAGATCCATTGTTTTTCATAGCTACTAACATGTTTCAGAGCAAAATAAGAACATCCAAGTAAAGAAAGGCAGCCCAATGGATGAGGCATTGATCAACCTCCCAAATAATGCAAGTCTGAAGTTCTTGATGCCTTCAGGAAGGCACCATCCCCAAGTGGAGCCACTATTAGCCACCTATAAAATTTGTCATATCAAAAGGTGGCTAAAACATTTTTGGAGCCTTCAAGGAACAATTTTTATTGCAAAAAATTTTATCTCTTGAAGCCTCATAAATTCATCATGCCCTTTGTTTAAATATTCACTACTGTTTCCATTTTAAACTCTGAAATTCTGCTGATTTCATAGAGAAAAGACTGCTGCAAAATCACCATTTTTTCCTTTTCCTTTCACTTCAAACAAGCCTTCATTTTTAAACCTTTTATCCCCCATGGAATTCTTCTCTTTTTCCATTTTTCTCCATTTCCCCTTCATAAGATTCTCTTTACAAAGTTTAAAACTCACTTTTAAACTTTGCCAAAACCCCCAAATCCATCAAAAAACATTGAAAATTTCATAAAAAATACATTTTTTGTATTACAGGCTTAAGCTCCCTTGGGCTAAGTCCTAAACCACTTCCCCACCATATGCCCAGGTGCTAGAACCAAGCGCTAAACCCTTTGGTGCTTATCGCATCGAAGAAATCAGAGTGCACAAGTCTATTTGCCATGTTAAAACCTCCGATGCGATTAAGCCCTTTGTTTACAAACCTCGATCTTATTATTATTTCATATAACCACATAGCCCGCATCTGGCGCTTAAACATTGTAAAAAACCCTCCCTAATGCTTATTTCCCTTTGTAAATCCAAAAACCCACTTTTCCTAAGTTTTTGTCTAAACCCACCAAAGCAATGTTTTTTATATAAATGGGTAGATTGAAAAGCCCCGCATCAAAGTTCTGATGCGATTAAGCCCCATTTGTATGAACTCCCGCCCTCTGTTTCTCTACATATAAACTTGCACCCGGGACCAAGAGTTATAGTCTCAAAGCGCTAATTGTATCGGAGAAAATCAAAATGGTTAGATTGAAAAGCCCGAAGGCCTGATCCCAATTGTCCCTTTCTACATATAAAGCCCCGGGCTTATTATCTTCCATATATACCAAAGGCTTCGCAAACAGGCGCCAAGCCTTCCATATATAAATAACCTTCCTGATACAAAAACCTTTTTTTTTCATTTAATTTTTGGTTTTCATGTGTTATAAATGGTTTTTCGTCATTTCATTATTTGAAGAAATCTCCACCGTTGATCCCAGACCAATCAACGAACCATGCGAAATCGCATCGGGATTTTTCATTGGGCGCGTTAATATAATGCCACCCCCAATTGGTCGACCCCCGATGATTCCTCTATCGTTGATCTAATCTGCAGATCGATGGCCCACAGTTAATCACACCAGTGCCTTTCAAAGTTCTCCCCCCGCCAATCACATGCCTCCAATTGCATTTGGGTCGTCCACGTGTCCAGATCGGACGGTCCAAATTGCATCTCTTGACTTTGGTTAAATTCATGTGCCCGCTTCATAATTTTGTTTTGACCAATCTCGACTGTTGATCTTTGCAGATCAACAGCCCATATTAACCCCTTTCTTCGCCTTTGTATTAATTTTTTTATACACCTGATCGAATCTTGACCATCAATCCTATACATCTAACAGCTCATATTGACCTCGACAGGCCTGCCTCCTGTGGATCCTGCCTCCTACCAGATCTGATCTCCGCTGTTGATCTCTCGATTGGACGGTCCGTAATAAAACCGCCCTTCCCACTTCTGCCCGCGCATCTTTCCAATTTCGCGCTCGCTCTCCGCTGTCGAATATGAGACCCCAGATCTAACGGTTCAAATGCATTTTTGCATAACTTTCAGCACGGAGGTTAATTTCCAAAAATTACACGATATAGGTTGTTTTCAAAAGACACGTGTCGGACGAGGATGCATATCGCATTCCACAAGGAAAAACCGCCTCCCCGACCTTTCACCACGTAAAACCTATGGTTTTCTCCACCAAAACCACCTTTCCCCATTTGTATTATAATTCATCGCGCGTGCCTTCCGCCGTTGATCTTAGCAGATCAACGGCTCAGATCTAATTTCTCACTACACCATCGCCCTCCGCCTTCTTCTAAAGGATTTCACAGAACAATCACTGCCATTGATCTCTGAGGCCCTTTTTTATCAGACGGCCCAGGATCGTTCAGAAACCCCGAATGATTTTTCAATACATTTTTCTCCATGAAAGGTTTTTAAACCTTATTTCTTTGCAATTTCCGCCATTTCCTTATAAAGTGACCCCTTTGCTTTATTGTCTCCTGACTTATTTCCACCATTGATCTCTGCCAAGATCAAATGGCCCAGACTTAATCCTCTGCACCATTTCATCAACCGCTCTCCTTTGAAAACCACGCACAAATCTTCACCGTTGGATGCTGCCATCCAATGGCCACGCTCCTCCCCCACATCCTCTGAAGAAGTTCTACCCAATAACGCAGGATTTTATAATATTTTTTATATTTTACAGGTATTAATGGTTTTTCCATTATATTAAAGGAAAACAAAAGGCCAGGGATGACGATCCCCACGCCTTTGTTCATAAAAGAGAAACAATCCACAAGGTTCTAATTCACGTTTCGTCGATGCTTCATGGGCATTGATGCTATATCAACCCTTTGCGACACCTGTACATCAACAAGACATAGACATTAAATAAAATCTGAAGAGTATTAGTGTTGAAGACTTAAACACAGCAAAACAGAGGATTGAAGAATTTTTTCACAGTTTTGGAGGATTACGGCTAAAATTGAAAATCAAAAGCCTAATCCTCCGAATTAAAACACAATTACAGAAAAATAAAAAGATTTATCAATCAGAGGATGCCTCCACCGCCACATAAGGGGAAAATTGATTCCTCTCAGCTACCCAAAGAAATCTATAGCCTCAAAGCATTCAACAGAGGCCGAGTTATTATCAGAACATCAGCTATTTGCCTCAACACAGCCGAATAGTTAATTATGCCAAAGGAACTTAATGCAAAAAATATTAGCAGAGTTACTTCAACATGAAACAGAGCCTTAAAGTCAACAAAATCTCCCACTGATCTTAACTCTTAAATGTAAAACAATTAATACAGAAAAATATCTGTAAAATTATTCATTGAGCCCCTCAAAGGCCGATAAGTATTGAATCTGTATTAATTGAAACCTTAGATCTTTTCTCTTTCGACCTCCTCATCATTCTATAAAATCTCATTGAGGATTTCATTGTAAATGTTGGTTGCAGAACTTTTAAATATACCTGAGCTTGAAACTTCTACTTGTAAATAGTGTTCACGGGCTCTTGAAGCTCTGCTTGTGATTAGATAAGTTAGGCTGAGAAGTGAAGATGATTGTTGAACTGAAACATTGGACTTAAAGTTGTAACTGGTTTGAAGCATCAATACAAGTTGATTTATGGGATCCTGGTCTATGTCAATGATGATGTTATTTCTTATTGTAAATTTTTATTTTATTTTATTTTCACTCTGTCCATCTTCTTTGATAAATAATAGCAAGCATAGAGTTAGGATTTACTGTATATGAGTACCCTTATCTGACTGATAATATTTATCTATATGTTTTCTTCCAAATTATGTTGTTTAGGAATTATTTAATTCAATTTAAGAAGTTAGGAATGCTGGCGTTCCCTCTTCCTACTGTCTAGGCTAAATATTGTTCTTAAATGTTATTTTCAGTTTATGCTAAGTAGAGATGAACTAAGGAATTAATGGTGAGCCATGTCCTATAGTTTAATCCCAAAAAACTATCTCAAATTTTCCCTAAGAATGTGTTGAAAGCAGGCTAGGTTCAAAGTCCTTACCTGATCTTAGACCATTCTTTGTTATCTTATGTATTGGTCTTGAAAGTTTACCAAGTAAAGCAGAGCTAGGGAAGTTTATGGTGAGCCCTGTCCTCTAGTTTCTTCTCCAACGGTTTCTTTTAAAGTTTCACTTCGTGTTTAAAATGTTTTTCTATTGAAATTACATCAAAAGCTAGCTAATTTCGAAGTACTTACCAGATCTTAGATTACTTTTATGTCTCTCTTAAGTGTATGCCAAAAGCAGGATAGTTTCAAAGTACTTACCTGATCTTAGGCTGCTCTTTGTTCTTCATTTGTTTATTTCCCTTTCTTGTTGTACCATTTCATTCCATAAAATCAACTTTAAAGAGATCCTTAGACATAGATGACTTGCCCCATGGACCACTCTTGAACCTTGTTGTTTCAATTAAACCCTATTATGACTCCATAGCCCAATGAACTAAAAACCAGCGTTATATCTATATTTTTAGCCAAAGCTTGTTCTGATTTCTTGCAACTTCATACCTTTGAAACTCTTTCCATTTATGACTTTCCACCCAAATAATAATCATGCTCAACCATCCAAAACAAAACAAAAACCTTGGCCTTCATAACTAGCCTAATATCATTACCCAAAAGCTTTTAAATATAAATCCATCTTTTTCACTTTATTGGAGAGATCCCTCTCCGGATTTAGGAGGGCTGGATCCTAGAATCCCAAAGTGGTTGAAATAAGTGTTCTCCCTGCAGTTGGACTTTTGCCAATATTGCTAATTATAGGGAGCTAACACTCAGCATGCCGAAGTTTCCCGTCTCTTGAAGGGCTCACCCGGTACTTTGGTTGTCTTGAAAGAGCCATTTCCCTCTTAGTAGACGCAAATGTTCTATCAACCCCATACGTCCTGAAGCTCCCAAGCTTTTTTGGCTGGCACAGAACCTATTTGTGTTTCCATGCGATCGAAATATTACTCAAATCCATCGAAAACTGCTATGGAACAGGATGCCATAGATAACCCTTCCTCTTTCATACCTCCTAGTTCTAGTCCTCTCTAGATTGAGCGACCTAGTAGTGATTCCATCATCCATCCACCTCCAAAGGGTGTTCTTCAGAAATCATCTTACAATCTGAATGCATGATTTTCTCAACACTATAACATTATAGAGGATTTAGCTCAGGCCCCTTCAGAAATGTTGGCATTGGAAGTCCTTCAGTAGTTTCCATCACAAAGGAAGGCACTATTATCTACCATTGGAGGTATTGATTCGGTGGATTCCAACCTCATTAATTTCAATCTCGAGAACTTTGTTCCTCATCTCCCATCTCAGGTGTATTTTCTGATTCAAGTCACTATTATGGGGAAAACCATTCATAGGATTGTCGTTGATGAATGCGCTTTGACCTGCATCATGTCTATTGCTTGTTGAAAATCCATTGGCTCTCCTCTGTTGTTTCAGTCCCCGAACACTTTGGAAAATTTTGACGACAGAGGTTCTCAGTCGTGCGGTATTCTCAAATCTTTTCCTGTCCTCCTAGAGGGAAAGAGAGTGAACCTGGAAGTGGAGGTGGTGGATGCTAACTTGAATTATAACCTCCTTCTTGGATGCAGTTGGACTCATGCGATGGTTTGTGTGGTTTCCACCATCTTCTGTGTTCTCCTCTTTCCTCATCAAGGGAATATTGTGGTTGTCGATCAACTCTTTTTCTTCTCCTCTAATTATTCAATGGGAAACATTCCATATGTTGGGAATACCTCTACCCCCTATGGGAACGTTGGTTCGGGCCTTTTCAAAGACTTGTCCCTTATGGGAATTTTTCCACTCCTGCCTCCTAATGTCTCCATTATAAACATGATATCATCTGGTCACAATCCATGGATTGATCCTAATCCCAACCAGCTTGAAAGCTTTGGTGATGTTATGCCTCTCAGTCCTGCAAAAAAAATGTATCAAAGTATTCTTCTCACTTCTGAGGTTGTTTCTAAAACCAATGAAAAATTGGTTTCATCAATGGACACTTATGCGCAGTCTCCTTGGTTTGGTTCTTGGGATTCATATGATCCATTGAAAGATACCTTCCCCACCGACAAGAATATCGTGGAGGTTATGTATCTTGAAGAAACTCTATGGGACGATGGTCATCATCATTCCTCGTTTCTCCCAAGACTCGGTGAGATATCCACCTGTCTTGAATCACGTGTTCCGTCTAAATTGACTGGCCCGATTCAGAATCCGCTACCATTCCCATCGACATCTCTATCAAACCAAGAATTTTCAAGAATGTTCATCTCGATGCATCTTGTTCTCCTAATGAGGTCAAGGTTGACACCGATATTTTTAAGGAATTTTGTGATGTCTTTGCATGGCCTTACGAAGAAATGCCTGGCATCGATCCTAGTATTTTAGTGCACAAAATCCCTACATATTCAAACTCAAATACCATTCGTTAGCGGCTTCATCTTGTGCACCCAAGAAACATCGTTTCTATAAAGGGAGAAGTTGAAAAACTTCTTAAGGCTGGTTTCATCTATCCCATACCATTGGTGGGTTGGGTCTCCAGTATTGTTCCCGTTACTAAGAAACAAGGGACCATTCGGGTTTGTGTTGACTATCGTGATATCAATCGAGCATGCCCTAATTACAATTACCACACTCCCTTTATAGATCAAATAATTGAAGAATGTGCTGGGAGTGCGATATTTTACTTTATGGACGGTTTTTCTGGTTATAACCAAATCAACATCACTCCAGCTGATCAACATAAAATCACTTTTATCTGTCCATGGGGAACCATTGCCTAAGAGAAACTCCCTTTTGGTTTGAAAAATGTCTGGGCCACTTTCTAAATATATATTTCATATGCTTTGCATGATATTAAATCCATAGTTCAACCATATCTTGATGGCCTTGCGGCCCATTCTGAGAAACATCGATATCACCTCGAACATCTCAAAGAAATATTTCTTCATTGTCAACTCTATAATATCCAGTTAAATACTCATAAATTTGTATTTTGCGTAGAATAGGGTCACCTATTAGGTTTCATGGTGTCTAAAGAAGGCATTTGGATAGATCCTCTTAAATTTGAGGTAATCATCAATTTGCCTGCTCCCTCTTCTGTGCATCAACTGCAAAGCTTGAAGGGGAAGTCCAATTTTCTCCATTTGTTCGTCTCAAACTACGTTGATATTTCCAAAGGATTCACTCACTTATTGAAAAATGGAATCCCATTCATTTGGGATGAAATTTCCCAAAACACTTTCGATGCTCTAAATAAATCCCTTATCGGTTCTCCTTTATTGCATCCTCCCAACTATCATTGCGATTATTTATTGTATTTGGCCATCACAGAGAGCACTATTGATATGGTGTTGGTTCAGTATGGTGATGATAGGTAAGAACATGTATTTTAATACTTGTTATATGGACAAATCTCTCTTGCAGAAAAGAGAAATATCCCTATTATCCTAGGGATATCTAGAAACAAACAAACAAATGTAAACCATTTTCTCTAGACCATTATGCTTAAGAATTATTAATTAACTATGGAGAGATGATCCTACGTGAATTCTAATGCTTTACTCGGTCTTCAATCCATTCGCTCCAGAAGGTATTGATCCGGCGTATAAATCTGTAATAAAAAACAAGAACAAGATCAAAAGCATCTGCAAGATATGATAATTCAAAAGCAATAATGTATCTTAGTGATCAAGGAATCCAAGAATTAAATTATTTAAAGGGTATATGAACAACTTAATGAGAAAATAGAATCCATTTGTATTAACTTTGAATAAAAGAAGAAACCTTACAACCTTAACGCCTTGATGTTTGTATAGGTTCTTCTGGGGTCCCAAATAGCCGTTTGCCTCAGTTTGACAAGACTCCAACTCTCTGATTCAACATGAGACTATGACCATGATTATGTAATCTTTCTCATACCAATGATGCTCAATGTGGAGAGTATAATTTCTTCAGCAATTTATCTCAAAACTACCAATTTCTAAGTACCCTTGACACTGAAACATGGTCTCAATTTATAGCAGAAGGGAAGTAGTTTCAGCCCCAATAAGGAAGGGATAAAGCCCTCTCATCATGGGATTTCAGCTCCAAAAACAAAGGGATAGATCTATTTATGAAGGGATAAAGGTTTATGAATGGAAGGGGCGAAGCTCGACCAGATAGCACTTCTAGAAGGCCCCAAATGGGAGAATATTCGACCAGTTAGGCTTCTAGAACTTAATTTTTTCCTTATTTTACCTTTTACGGGGGTTTGCAGTTTTAATGAGAAGAATGTGCAAGATGTTCCATGGGTTTTATAGAAATAAACTGCGGTACCGTAGGAAATGAATAGGAAAAGTGTGGAGTTAGTCTTTTTAGGGTTTTAATAAGCTTTTTCCCAATTCCAAGACCTTATTTAGGAACTTTATGTTTTTAGACCTCTAAGGGAGCAATAAATGGGTGATGATGAACCCATATAGATAGCTAGACGTCATGGTGACAAATTTTAGTGTAACAGATTTCCCCCTAAAGTGTGAAGTCTGAAGAGTTCTGAAGAATTCTAAAGAGTGAAGTACTTTATCATTCCGAGGATCGAGTTGTAGGCACATCGGTTGAAACCCTAAAACAACATTCAATGCAAGCATATATATATATATATATATATGTGTATTTATGTATGTATGTATGTATATGTATGTATGTATGTATATGTATGTATGTATGTATGTATGTATGTATATCATTGCTGAGGTAGGCATTCCCATACTCAAATCAAAACTAACTACATGTTCTGATACAGAAATCATTTTAGAATTTCATGAAGTAGTAGACACAGCATGGATGCAGCCACCTGTTAGAAGTAGTCTACTATATGATGGATAATAAAACTCCTTGCAGCCTGGATGGTGGAAACTAGATCCAGGGTCTTGATTCCTGCTTCTCGAACTAGTACGATTCTATCCATGCGATTGATTATGTCGAAATCGAACATGGTAGAAACCACTTGATTACCAGTCAATGATCTAAACATTAAAAAGTGTGAGAGAAACCACCAATAATGACAATGGTTCTCAAAGTACTCAGTACAATCTATGAAATGTGAATTTGTGATCTGAAGTCGAACATTTCACAGAATCATTCGATCGAAGGTCAATCAAGAAACCTATCGTCGAAGGCGAAAAACCTACCATTAAGGCATGCAGATCTCAAGGTACTGATAGGATTCTAGATCAAATTTCTAGATGATGAGCTATCATCGATAGAAAGTGACCTATCATAGGAAAGCCCATGACACGAAACCATTAGATCAAGTTTTGAAGAAATATTTGCAAGGACTGACTCAGGGATGGTCAACGGGAATGGAGACAAATGTTTACAATGGATGGTTTATTAAACTGATCTCTTGAACACATAACGACACTGCAGATGGTGATGATTGACCTAAAGCTAATACCCAGAAACCGATTGAAGACTTTCAATGTGGTTTGATTAACTGTTTGGTCAAAGGATTTTCTCAACCCAAATATGAATGTGACAAAAGTTTCATGTTCAAGACTGGTATACAAATTTCTGAAATGAAGTGTGACAATTGGATTCATTTTCTCTCTTTTCCCCCACCATTTATGGAAAGTACCTCTTTAATTTTGACAAGCTTGAGGAGGATAACATTTGCTTGCTATATAAGCTCATCCTTCATATGAGTCCAACTTAGTATTAAAATTGAACCCTAAGAAGGAGTGGTTTGTTCCTGTTTATAATTTATAGGTCCTTTACTATTAAGTTTTAATGAGTCCAGTATAGGTGAAACTCGGTGTTTTTCAATTTTAGGGAGTCAAAAGAAAAACTTAAGAAAACTCCATGGGTGTACTTTTTCGTAAATTTAGTCTCCCAATCTCGAAAAAGGATAAAATAATGCAGGAGAGAACTCTATTGACCATGATTAGCCAACGAATACATTTTTAATAATAGTCCATTTCAGTCTGGAAAAGGGGTAAACTTATACTGAAAGGATGACTGTTCATTTCCTTTAATGAGTTCAAATAGTCAAGTACTCAGCAATATTTTCATACTTAGAGAGTCTGAAAAGGGCTTAAAAGAGAACTCCATGATTTTGATTTTTCATAATATTCAAGAGCCCGAAAAAGTGATAAAATTATACTCATTATCAAAATAATATTTTTCACTTGACAATCCTATTTTCTGCACATAAACTCAAAAATTAAACATATATGTTTTCAATAAGTAAAAACTTTCGAAAAATATCTTTTTAAAGTGGAAAATAAATAAACCATTATTTTATTTATTCAAAAAGTATTATAATAAGAAGCTCAACTAAGTCATTTTTACCTTTTGTGTTCAGAATTGAGAATTGAGAGCTCTGGGAAAAAATATTCCGGAGGTGATAACGGGAGAACCAGCCAGTCAAATCAAAATCCATTGAATCCAGGTAATCCACAACACTCTTCTCTTCATTTTCATCTGTTTAAATTCTCTTTTTAAGTTTTTAAATTCATTTTTGGAGGGAAATATGGTTCAAAATTTCACACACGAGGGTCCGCAGGCCATCCATTGGTTACCTGCAGACCCCGATAATTTTCCTAAGGGAAAATTATCGAGCTACCGCATTTTCTATGAAAGATACGTGCGGGGGTCCACACTATTTGTATATAAAAATTGCGGGGGCGCCGTAAGAAAAATAAATTGAAGAATTCTCTCAAAAATTGATAACAAATTTTACTGTAATAGCTTCTAACCATCAAATGCATCCATTTGCAGGTCATTGCACAATGTTGGAGTGGCGAGAACGTGAAAATGAAGAGGTAGATGATATGGCCATGAATAATCCGGCCATAATGCACACTTTGAGAGATTGCAGTTTGTATGAATTATGGGCCATTCAGGGTATGAGAGCACATGTAGAGCTAATGACCTGGCTATTAAATAAATGGGACGTTTAGGAACAATGCTTTATCATCAGAGATCACAAGCTAGAAATTGAGCTTGAAGATATCTACTTCTTCACTGGTTTACCAAAAACAGGTAAACTAATTTCTTTGTTCGAGGCTAGGCAAGGTGGCCAGCCTATCGCTATCTACAAACAAGAGTTTTGTAATGAGGCAGCTGATCCCAAGAATAATCAGATAGACATAAAGACTATCATACGTCTTGATCTGAAGGTCATTGCATTTACTGTTACCAGATTATGTGGGAGTTTAGCTCTACACGTGGCTACCAAGTCACAGATGCAGACAACTGTTGAATGCTCCAAAGGCACTATCTTCAATTGCTGTGAGGGGGTGTTGACCAACATGAAAGGTCAACTGACCAGAGCAAAAAATGAAAAGTTGAAAAACTTTGGGTATGGAGTGATTTTAGTATCTTTCGCTTTGGAGATAATTTTTTCTCTTGCCCCTCAACTGATCTCTGTTGATCCTGGTGAACTCAGAGAGCCTCGCATGGTACGATGGGTAGCACTTATGGCTCACCATGGTGGTGACGGTTGTACAATAGTCCAGTTTGCTGCATCATACTTCTGTTGGTTAGAGAACCAAATCTTTGCTATCGAGGATTTCCCATATGCAGGCATAGACTTTCGAGGAGATCTCGAGAGCCTTTACCTCCAGGGACACAATGGGATGAGTCAGGTAATTGAATTATTTTGATGTTTTTTTAATTCTAATTTTTATTTATTTTTTAATCGTCCAATACTAATAACAAAAATTCAAATGCAGATGTTGGTCCACAAAGACCAGCCAATCTTCGCCGCTTCAAGAGGAAGCGAACAGATCCTATTGCACCGCCAGAGAACTAGGTAGCAGATATTCTCACTAATTTAGAGCAGAATCTGGAGAGGTTGACTAGAGACATCCCAGAGACTACGATGGACAATATTCCTCTTCATCTCCAGAGGCATGTCGCTGGTGTTCTTGGCTATTTTCGAAGATACCTGCATAGAATGGCACAGGATATAGTATATTATCATGATCATCATCACGGATAGTGGATGATCATCGCAGATTACTGTATTTTTTTTTTTTATCACTGCCTTTCGGATCATAAGGTGGTTTAAACCTATGGTCCTAGACGATGTAATATTTTTTGAAACACAACTCTATCTATGATATGACTGCTTTTTCTAGCTATCTTGTTCAACACATATCGAATGTTGTTTTAATTTACTTTTTAATGTCGCAAATGTCTATTTATAACATTATTAGCTAATGCATCAATAGTGTATTTCATATTCTTGGAATGTGTTGATATACAATGTAATCAAACTACCTTTCCAAGAGACGAACCTTCAAGAATAATCTCAGTAACACTGAATTTTTAATTGCGTATACTCTTTTAAATGTAATACAATGAGTTCTGAATCTAACCTAATGATCAAACGTTGAATGCCAAATGAAATGGCATCATATAATAACACAATCACTGTGCTATATTCTGTAATAGTATTTGTTTTTTGACCAAGGCTTACCCCATGCATAGAAACTAACTCATCGGTGGGTGAATAGATAACCCAGGTCGCAGAAGAGATATTTCATGTATTACAACAGGAACCATCAGCAACACCAATGTACGCTTGAAGGGACGTCGACATCTGCAATATCAAGAGTAATCAAGATAAGCAGGAATAGTAGTCAATGCAAACGTAAACTAGACACACTCTTCTAATCTAAAGAAACTAATCTTAGAAAAATAACTAATGTACAGGTAAAATATTCACACAAAAAATCAAGCATAATATCTCTTCAGATAAAGTCCATTTCTGGGTTTATCTAAAGAGACCCCGTCATAATCAATCAATTCATAAGCCCCTTTTGCAAGCACTCGCTTGACAATATAAGGACCATGCCACATGGGTTCAAATTTTCCAGCTCCTATTTTATGGTTAGCTTGGTCATATACCAATACTAGGTCACCATCTGAAAAAACACGAGGTGTAACACTTCGGTCGTACTGAGATTTAATTTGTTTTTTATGAGCTTCGGTTGCTAATGCAGCGGTGCGTCGAGTCTCATCTAATTGTGTCAGATACAAAAAGCGTTTTTCCTCTTCAAAAGTGGTTGGTAGTAACTCTATGGCTAATTGGAGTGATGGTATTTCGCATTCAATCGATAACATAGCTTCTAAACTGTAGACCAGTTGAAAAGGAGTGAACCTTGTTGCAGTTTTTGTTGAGGTTTGGTATGCCCAAAGTGCTGACAAAAGCATAGTATGCCAATTCGATTTATGAATTTTGATTATCCGTTTAATCATAGTAGTTAAAACTATATTGACGGCTTCAACCTAAATATTAGCCTGCGGGTAATATGGAGTAGAGCTATCATGGCGCAAGCCAAGTTGGTCAGAAAGTTCGGTCATCGTGATGTTTCGAAAATGACTCCCATGATCAATAATGATAGCTTGGGGTACACCAAATCGAGCAATCACGTGATTGAATACAAATGTAGTTGTATTTTTGCCATCTGTTGCAAATTTAGGCATCGCCTCGGCCCATTTGGTAAAATAATCTACTGTGAGAATAATATACCCATGCCCCCCGGCCGAGTCAGGGTTACATGTTGTTTGGTCTCAATCTAGTCTCCTAAATTAAGCTCATTTAATTGTCAACCAGGGTTGGTAAACTGCTGAAGTGAAGTGTACTGTATGTACCTAGGTGCTTGTTTTCTAATGCGTTGTGTGTAGTGTTTTGTGATGTTTTTGGTCTTTTGTAATGATTTATGATGTTTTTGGTCTTTTGGTGGTTTTATGCTCACAAGGAAAATGACTAGAAAGCTAATGGAAAGGAGCTGGTGATTAAAAACAGAGTGAAGCCTAATTGGTTGATGTCAAATGGTAAATGCAGATGCAATACTAAAAGCAGAATCAAATCTAAACTATGACTAAGAAAAAACAAAGCTTGATAATGACTTCTAAGGAAATGATTCAAAACATAAACTCAACTTGAAAAATGATCAATTAAGCATGCAAATTTTCCTATCTAAACAATCAAACAACTAGCTTATAATGATGCAACATTTTTTCCTTGATTAGAGATTTGAAGCACAATTGGAGAAAAACATTGATACCATCATAAGATCTTCTATCCTAGGATTAGTTCCTAAATCTATTCTGCAACTTAGTGAAATGTCACAAAACCTTACTCAAAAGTTATTGATTTCTTTTCAAAGTAGTCTTTTGAGGGAGGGCTCTGTTTATGAAATGATAAGGAAATTGCAGAGGTACTTCAGGCCTTAAATTGATGTTGTCTTCTGTTCCTATGGTTATGAATCAATTATGGATTTTAGAACAAGAAGATGTTTGTAAATAATGAAGGTTGTTTTGTTAAGTTTAACAACTGAAATAGTCTTATATGCAGTGAATGACAATTGAATATGGAGTGCAAGTGCAATGATTTAATCTAAGAATGAACTTAAGATGCCACTAATCTAAAACAATGTTGAACTACAAGTCATCATCAAACTTCAAAACAAAATAACTGAACATGAGTTAAGTGCAATTAAACTCCGGAGCATCCTAACTATGCTATCATGCATTATTCTATGGAATTATACAGTCTATTTGTCCATCATTATTGATATTTTGGAAGAGTTCCTTCTTTTGGAAGAGATTTTAGAACAATTCTGACTATGTAATTGAGTGCAAATGCAAACATAAAGACTGAAAGCAATGAAAAACTAAGATATCATAGCCATCTCCTACTCGTCATTATGATATTTTGGGCAAGCGTTTAAGAGCAAGAACAACTATGTTACTTAGTGAAAACACACAACTAAAACATTCAAGATCACAATCATGCTTAAGACAGTATAAGGATTTGTTGGAAGAGTTTCTTCTTTTGGAAGAGTACTTAGCATAAGTATAACTGTGATGATGAATAAAAGAGACTACAAGTAAATCCTACAATACTATAGCCATTTCCCATTCATCATTATAATCTTTTGGAAGAGCTTCTTCTTGTGGAAGAGTTAGAATGAGTATAACCACAGTAGCTAATGAAAACAACTACGAATTCAAATTCAAAAACGTAAAGGCAGCTAGAATACTTATCTAAATTACACAAATAAATCCGTGCAAGAGGCAGGGGCCCTCTACCACCTGACGGAATTTAACTCCAAATCAAATCAATGCTTTCAAAACAACAATGTCTACTTCATTAAAGGTGAAATAACTTGAACATAGCACTCTGCGTCTTCAGAAATGTAGCACAGAATCTAAGCAAAATCTATAATAAAATCTAGCCTAGCTCTCGGTTTCCCAAGTGTTTATATAGCAAATGTACATAAAAAGACTTGCAACAATTCCAGGAACATTGTCTTTCCTTGTCTAAATCACATTAGGACTCTTGAAGTGGCTGCGTAAAAAGGAAAAAGACATTTGGACTGAGACAGTCCTAATAGAAGTCTGCCTTCCTAAATGTGTTCCCACGTACCAAAACCATACCCAGAATTCATTTTTTCCTCCATGATGAGCAACGAACCATGTAGACATGACGTGGATTATGCCCATATGCGGTTTTTCTTGAGAGGCCACCTGGAACATACCCAAACGTGAAGACAGCTGCAGAATCGCCGGTTAGCTATGGAATGTCTGCATTCTGCAGCTAGTTCCGGTCAAAATGCATTACAATGACAAAAATCACAAAATTTAGCAAGTCAGTCATGTTAATCATTCTAAAAGTAATTTCAACTAAATTCATTGATCAATTGGGTCTAGGATAGCAATGGACAAAGGAAAATGAGGTAAAATAAGATGAAAGAAAGCACAATTTTGAGGTTCAACATACCCCCACTGCTGTCTCCTTGCATGTCCTCATGCAATTTATCCTATGAACTCAGAGGCTTCTGCAAGAACATCTAATCCTCTCCTTCTCCTTTGTCTGGAAGCTAAAGATCTTCTGGGTTTTCTGATAACAAGTTTGAACCTTAAGTTGATGAGTTCCCTGATTAGCTTCTTGTTCCTTTTCTTCAACTTCTCATTAGTCTTTTCCACTTTGTCTATATGTAGGGATAAGGTTGAGTTCATATCAGTTTTGAGCTTGACTTGATCCTTGAGAATTTCATTCTCATTTTTGATGTGTCTATTTAGTATTTCCAACTCATACCTATCCCTTCTTAATACATCTATTTCAGACAGTGGAGGACTAGGGGTTCTCTCCTTACTTTCTGAAGCTCTCCTTTCCAAAGTTTCCACATAGTCATAAATTTCTTGTTGAGTAGGGTCAATTTCAGGGGTTCCTTCATTAAAATCCTCTTCAACATCTTCTTCAATGGATGTTTCCTCATCTTCTATATTAATCACCCCTGTTTGTTTGATTTGAGTTTTCTTTAGTTTTCCCTTTAGTCTGTGGCTTCTTCTTGGCTGAGAGGATCCCTCTCCTTTCTCTGTGGCAGATTTCTTGATTACCTTCTCTTTCTTAAGTTGTCTCTTGATTTGAGTCAACTTCTCCAAAATGATTTCCTCACTGCTCTCTTGGATTGGTTTGTCAATTTCAACTTTTGAGGCTCTCCATTTTCTACTTCTCCTTGTAGGCTATGGTTCAGGTGTGGGTTCTTTTGGCTCTTCAAAATGATTTCTTATCAAGAAATTGTCCCATGTATCATTTGTTTTGGTTAAATGATGTTCAATCAAAATTTTAACCAAACCATGATGATATAGAGTTGTCTCTAAAAATTGAACCCTTCTTTGAACACAGGAAGCCTATCTACCCAATCTCTTCTATGTAAATGAACAGTCTTTGTTAGGATTCCTTCAATGACCTTATTAGTAGATTCCACTTGAACATTTTCTTGTGGATGATAAGGAGTAGATTTTCTATGTCTGATTTTGTACTTCTCCATCATTTTCTCCACTAGCCTTGATGTAAATTGAGCTCCTTGATCTGTAACAATTTCCCTTGGGACACCAAAACGAGTAAAAATATCCTCAAAAGGAAAAGTAACTACAGATGCTTCATTAGCAACAAGTAATGGCTTAGCTTCTACCCATTTAGTAACATAGTCAGTGCAAACTAATATATATTTCTTTTGTCTTGATGGAGGACTAATAGGTCCTACAAAATCCAAAGCCCATTTTTCAAAAGGTTCAATGTGTACCTGAGGTTTTAATGGCATCTCACCTGAAGGAGAAGGTTTCCCTACCCTTTGGCAGTTGTCACACCTTTTGACATACTCCTTAGCATCTTTAAACAAGGATGGCCAATAATATCCCAAATTAAGGATCTTATAGGCTGTCCTCTTATCTGCAAAGTGTCTGCCACAAGGTTCATTATGACATGCTTTGAGAATCTCAGGCATCTCATCTTCACGAACACACCTTCTAATGATCAAATCTGGACCTGTCTTGTACAACTCATTAGCGACCCATGAATATTTTGCACTATCATTAATGATTTTTCTTTTATCCCTTGCATTCATAATTGAAGGAAATTTTCCTGAAACTAAATAATTAGCAATATCAGCAAACCATGGAGTTTGAGTAGAGATTGCAAAAAGATATTCATCGGGAAATTGATCTTCAACTGGAGTGTCATCTTTGATATTCTGGAGTCTAGATAGGAAATCAGCTACTGTGTTTTGTTTTCCATGCCTATCTAGAATAGTAATGTTGAATTCTTGTAAGAGCAACAACCATCTTATAACTCTGCCATTAGTGATTGATTTTTTCATTAAGTATCTAATTGCAGAATGATCAGTGTGAACAAAAGTTTCATAGCCTGTTATATAGTGTCTAAATTTGTTTATGGCATGAACAATAGCTAAAAACTCTTTTTCAGTTACAGTATAGTTTAACTCTGCAGGAGTCAAATTTTTACTGATATAATAGATGGCATAGGGAATTAAATCTTTTTGTCCCAATACTGCTCCTAGAGCTGTATCGGAAGCATCTGTCGAGATATGAAAAAGTAACTTCCAGTTAGGTCCCCTTAATATAGGTGCTTCAGAAATTTTGGTTTTCAGGGTTTCAAAAGCTAACTGGCAATCAGAAGTCCACTTGAATTCACAATCTTTGGTGAGTAATTTGAAGAGTGGGGATGCTATCTTGGTAATTTTTTCTATAAATCTCCGATAATACCCTGTAAATCCTAGAAAACTTCTAACATCTCTTTGACAACTTGGAATGGATAGGTTAGAAATGACTTCAACTTTTGCCTCATCAACTCTAATCCCATCCCCTGAAATGTGGTGCCCTAAAACAATACCTTCGGTAAACATCATAAAACATTTTTCATGACTAAGTGAAAGGTTTGCTTCTTGACATTTTTTTAAGACTTTTTCCAAGTTTTCTAAAGCCTCTTCAAATGTATTCCCATAAACTGTGAAATCATCCATGTACACCTCTACACAGTCATGTATTAGATCCGAAAAATTCCTAATACTGCCCTTTGGAATGTTGCAGGTGCATTGCATAATCCAAATGGCAATACTCGGTAGGCATAGGTACCCCAAGGACAGGTGAATGTGGTTTTGTCTTGGTCTTCAAGTGCTACTTGGATTTGATTGTAACCACTGAACCCATCTAGGAATGAAAAGTACTTTTTACCTGCTAATGTATCTAATACTTGATCTATGAAAGGTAAGGAAAAATGGTCTTTAAGAGTAGCTTTATTCAGTTCTCGGTAGTCAACACACACCCTCCATTTTCCATTTTTCTTAGGTACAATTACTAAAGGGGAAACCCACTGACTATCTGAAATAGGATAGATGAAGTTAACATTTAACAATTTTTGTAATTCTTCCTTGACAATTTCCCTAAGATTTGGATTCATCCATCTTTGAGGCTGTCTGATTGGTTTGCAATTTGCCTCTATATAGATGTGATGAGTACAAGTCTTGGGACTTATCCCTTTCATGTCAATGTATTCCCATGCATATGCAGAAGAATGTCTCTGTAATACTTTGACTAACTCTTCTTGTTGAGATTTTCTAGGTTCTTGTTTATGTTCAAAGTTTTGCCTGGAAAAATTTCACTTGTAGAGCTACCAAATTTGTCCATAGAATGAAGAGACATCTGCCTAGATGACAAAAACTCAATATTGGATCCCTCTTGAAATGATTCATGTTTGTGTTCTAGAGAGGATTCAAATTTTTCTAGAGTATTCAGAATTTTATTATCTTCACTAATTTCTGAAATTGTGAAGAGTGGTTGTAAATCTTCTTCATCCTCTATCCATTGAGTGTCATCTAGATCTGTAATTGTCCTAGCTGGAGGATATAAAGTGAATTTCTTAGTTGAACTACCATCAGAGATATACATATCACCGGATCTACAACTAATAAAAGCATCAGCTGTAGCCAACCAAGGTCTTCCTAATATAACAGGATGGCCTCCTAGATTATTCTTAGGAGTTAGGATCATGAAATCCACAGGGTACTCCCAAGAATCTAGGGACACTGGAATGTCTTCTATTATCCCATCTGGTTTGATCACAGATCTATCTGCTAATTGTAATAGTGTGGGTGTAAAGAGAAGATTAGGAAGTTTCAGTTTGTCCATGATTTGTCTACTCATGATATTTATCGCTGCTCCTAAGTCAATGAGTGTGTTTTGAATTTCAATTCCATTGATGTGAATTTTGACAACTGGATTTCCTGGGTCAAGGTACTTTGGAATAGTAATCTTACCCATCATAATGTCCGCTATTTGTCCTACCAGTTGAATTTTCTTGGTTTCTCTTATTCTTTTTCTTGTTGTCTTCATACTCAACTCCTTTATTGTTTTGGCTAAAATTTGGATTTCCTTGATGGCTTGCAATAATGGAATTTTAATGCAAACATTTCTCAATTCATCTAAGAAATCATAATTAGGCACCATGATTTGTTTTTCTACACCTCTATCAATTTGTAATCTTTTCGGAAAGGGAGGTATAGAAGTAGATGTGGATGGTTTCCCTAATACAGGAGTTGAATTTATTGGATATTTTTGTTTTAGTTTTTCAGTGTTTGGGTCTTGAAAAGATGTGTCTTCCTCAAGACTTTTATTCACCCATAGAGAGTCTTCCTCAGAATTATCTTGTTCTTGTATGATCACAGAAGGTTTCCTCTTTTCAAGTATCCTTTCAGACCTAAGTTGAACATCACTAAGGTCTAGAGGAGTAATTAAATAAGTTGGAAACTGTTGGCCTTCTATCATGTATGTATTCTGAGGGTTTTTATTATTGGGGTTTGGTATGGGTTGAGCCGGCAATTGATTTGATTTTGAGGGAATGGTAATGAAAGTGGTTGATTTTGATGTGGTTGGTTCTGATGATGTTGTTGAGGGTTTTGTTGAAAATTTTGTTGAAGATTTTGAGGAAAATTTTGTGGAGGATTTTGAGGATAAAAATGTGGATATGATGGATAGGATGGTGGATACTGGTAATATGGAGAGTATCTTCCATAGGGACTTTGGGTTCCTTGTGCCCAAACTGGAGATTGATTTTGAAATTGGGGCCAAGGTTGCTGCCAAGAATTCCAAGGTGGAGGTTGATTATACATTTGATCATGGAATCCTTGTGTCTGAGGTCCCTGCCAAGGTCTTCTAGATACAAAGTTAAGAGACTCAGTGGAATCTGTAGGAGTTTCCTCCTGAAAGACAGCTTTGAGACTAGGAAGAGAAGGACAATTCTTAGTCTCATGTTTCTCAGAACAAATGACACAGGTTTCTACAACTTTTACATCCAAAGGACACTCTCTTAAGGCATGTTTCTTTCTACATTTGGGACAAAAGATTTCCAAGGCATCAGATTCAGCCTTTTTCTTGTTTTGTATCTTGAGGGTGTCTATTTGTTCACTAAGACTCCCTAAGATGTCAAATTTAAAATCATCAAGCATGTGTCCTATTTCTGATCTACTTACTGTCCCAGAAGCAGACTTACTTGCCCTTGCAAGAGCAGGATCTCTTGGACCTTTGACAGTTTTAGATTTCCCTCTTGAAAGGTTGATACATAACTCAGATATTTCAGGTAATGTGAGTTTTGATATATCCCCTTTTCCCATCATGTTAATAATATCCAACCATTCATCCCTAATTGTTTTCAACAAAAGAGCTTTTAAGGTGTCTTGATCTAGATTTTCCATTTTTGCCCTTTTGATGTTGTAATTAAATCTTTCCAACAAATCTTCCAAATTTTCATCTTCTTTTTGTAACATCTTGAACACTTCTTCCTTATGATTAACCGGCATACAATAATCCAAATATCTCTCTAGAAATGCGTGTTTCATGTCTTCCCATGTTCTAATAGAACTACTGATTAGACTCATAAACCACTTCAATGCTGCTCCCTTCAAAGTTGAAGGAAATAATTTCAGTTTTTGAGCATCTTGTAGGTAGTCATAAGTTCTACACAGCACTTCAAATTCGAATAAGAAAGTTTCAGGATCTTCAGTTTTAAGTCCATAGAATTTTGGAAGGACAGAGGGTGAAATGTTTTTCATGGTTGTATTGGTTTCTTCATCAATTATAGGGAACCCAAAAGAGCTTCCTATTCTACCTCTTCCTCCATTTGCACCTCTACCTCCTTCTCCTCTACCTCCTTCTCCTCTACCTCCAAATAGTGTGTTTTCTCCATTAAAAACTCCTCCTCCTCCTTCTTCTGCCATGGTTGACTCTCCTGTGGAAATGGAAAGGTTTGTTTCCCTACTAGGAGTCTTTAAATCTTCTTCTATGGCAGGTTCAGTGGATGAAGTGGAAGGTTTTTCTAATGGGATATCTGATTTCAGATCTTCTAGAAGTCCAGGATCAGTAAAGGATGGAAGATGGGTTTGAGTTGAAGGTATACTAGCTCTGGATCTAGATGAAACAAGTGGTGTTCTAGAAATCAAACTTCTGCCTCTGCTGCTTATAAATCTTCCCCTTGAATCTCTCTCTCTACGCATAAAATTGTTTTTGAATGCTAAGAAACAAAGGTTACCTAGTTTTCACTTCCCCGGCAATGGCGCCAAAATGTTTGGTCTCAATCTAGTCTCCTAAATTGAGCTCATTTAATTGTCAACTAGGGTTGGTAAACTGCTGAAGTGAAGTGTACTGTATGTACCTAGGTGCTTGTTTCCTAATGCGTTGTGTGTAGTGTTTTGTGATTTTTTTGGTCTTTTGTAATGATTTATGATGTTTTTGGTCTTTTGGTGGTTTTATGTTCACAAGGAAAATGACTAGAAAGCTAATGGAAAGGAGCTGGTGATTAAAAACAGAGTGAAGCCTAATTGGTTGATGTCAAATGGTAAATGCAGATGCAATACTAAAAGCAGAATCAAATCTAAACTATGACTAAGCAAAAACAAAGCTTGATAATGACTTCTAAGGAAATGATTCAAAACATAAACTCAACTTGAGAAATGATCAATTAAGCATGCAAATTTTCCTATCTAAACAATCAAACAACTAGCTTATAATGATGCAACATTTTGTCCTTGATTAGAGATTTGAAGCACAATTGGAGAAAAACATTGATACCATCATAAGATCTTCTATCCTAGGATTAGTTCCTAAATCTATTCTGCAACTTAGTGAAATGTCACAAAACCTTACTCAAAAGTTATTGATTTCTTTTCAAAGTAGTCTTTTGAGGGAGGGCTCTGTTTATGAAATGATAAGGAAATTGCAGAGGTACTTCAGGCCTTAAATTGATGTTGTCTTATGTTCCTATGGTTATGAATCAATTATGGATTTTAGAACAAGAAGATGTTTGTAAATAATGAAGGTTGTTTTGTTAAGTTTAACAACTGAAATAGTCTAATATGCAGTGAATGACAATTGAATATGGAGTGCAAGTGCAATGAGTTAATCTAAGAATGAACTTAATATGCCACTAATCTAAAACAATGCTGAACTACAAGTCATCATCAAACTTCAAAACAAAATAACTGAACATGAGTTAAGTGCAATTATACTCCGGAGCATCCTAACTATGCTATCATGCATTATTCTATGGAATTATACAGTCTGTTTGTCCATCATTATTGATATTTTGGAAGAGTTCCTTCTTTTGGAAGAGATTTTAGAACAATTCTGACTATGTAATTGAGTGCAAATGCAAACATAAAGACTGAAAGCAATGAAAAACTAAGATATCATAGCCATCTCCTACTCGTCATTATGATATTTTGGGCAAGCGTTTAAGAGCAAGAACAGCGATGGTACTTAGTACAAACACACAACTAAAACATTCATTATCACGGTTATGCCTTGGACTCCTTAAGAATTTATTGTAAGAGTTTCTTCTTGTGGAAGAGTGTTTAGAACAAGTGTAACTGTGATAGTGAATAACAAAAATTACAATTAAATCCTACAATACTATAGCCATTTCCCATTCATCATTATAATCTTTTGGAAGAGCTTCTTCTTGTGGAAGAGTTAGAATGAGTATAACTACAGTAGCTAATTAAAAACAACTATGAATTCAAATTCAAAAACGTAAAGGCAGCTAGAATACTTATCTAATTTACGCAAATAAATCCGTGCAAGAGGCAGGGGCCCTCTACCACCTGACAGAATCTAACTCCAAATCAAATCAACGCTTTCAAAACAACACTGTCTGCTTCATTAAAAGTGAAATAACTTGAACAGAGCACTCTGCATCTTCAGAAATGTAGCACAGAATCTAAGCAAAATCTAGAATAAAATCTAGCCTAGCTCTCGGTTTCCCAAGTGTTTATATAACAAATGTAAATAACAAGACTTGCAACAATTTCAGGAACATTGTCTTTCCTTATCGGAATCACATTAGGACTCTTGAAGTGGTTGCGTAACAAGGAAATGGACATCTGGACTAAGACAGTCCTATTAGAAGTCTGTCTTCTTAAATGTGTTCCCACATACCAAAACCATACACAGAATTCGTTTCTTCCTTCATGGTGAGCAACGAACAATGTAGACATGACGTGGAATATGCCCATATGCAGTTTTTCTTGAGAGGCCACCTGGAACATACCCAAACGTGAAGACAGCTGCAGAATCGCCGGTTAGCTACGGAATGTCTGCATTCTGCAGCTAGTTCCGGTCAAAATGCATTACAATGAAAAAAATCACAAAATTTAGCAAGTCAGTCATGTTAATCATTCTAAAAGTAATTTCAACTAAATTCATTGATCAATTGGGTCTAGGATAGCAATGGACAAAGGAAAATGAGGTAAAATAAGATGAAAGAAAGCACAATTTTGAGGCTCAACACATGTAATGAAATCAATGCCCCATTTTTCAAAAGTACTGACAACAATTATGGGGTGATGAGGAGCTGGTGGTGCATGCATTTTCTAATAAAAAATTTGACAGTTGTGGCATTTTCAGACTGCAAGAATACAATCTTTGAATAACAAAGGCCAAAAATAACCAACGCGCAATATCTTTTGGGCTTTGGCATACCCAGACATATGACCGCCACATGCTCCATAATGGCAGTCATTCAAAACTCGTTTAGCCTCTTCATAATTCAAACAGCGTTGAAATACAAAATCCGCACCACGACGATAAAGTGTGTCTCCAACAATATTGTATTGTTGGGATTGATAACGGATCTTTCGTCGATGTGAACGTGAAAGTTCAGGCCGAAAATTTTGGGTTTGGAGATAAATGATGATATCCCCATACCAAGGATCTAACGTACTGATAAGAAACAGAGATTCATCAGCGATCAGATGCTCTACCACAGTTTCTGTCTCAGTATTCGGGAAGTCACACATAAGTTCGGCGAACACCAGTGATTTCTTTGATTTGGATTTTTCAAATTCTAAATCAAACTCCTGAAGGATAACTATCCATTTAGAGTATTTTCCCCCGAGAAATTATTTATTCAAAATGTACATCATCGGGTTACAATTAGAAATCACAGTTGTTTTTCGTAACAAAACATAATGAAGAAAATGTTGGACAACTTGAACTGCTGCCAAGGCCAATTTCTCCACATGCAAGTATTTAATCTCTGTTGGATTGAGATTCTGACTGAGATATTAAATGACATGTTCGTTGTGTAATTCATCCTCCTGAACTAATACCATTCCAATAGTGGAATCAGAGGCTGATAAGTATAAAAAGTAATCCTGGCTGTAATTTGGTGGATGCAGTAACGGTGCATGGGTCAACACGTTTTTTAAAGCATCAAAAGATTGATCAGCAATCTCGTCCCAAATGAAAGAAATATTCTATTTCAAAAGCCTATTAAAACCTTTGGTTAACTCAACATAGTTCTGGATAAATCTATGCAAAAACGTTGCTTTCCCCTACAAACTTTGGAGTTGGCGGAGTGTGGAAGGAGGAGGTAAATTGATAATGGCCTCAACCTTCGAAGGATCGACACAAATGCCTTCTTTTGAAATTACAAATCCCAGTAACCTACCATATTGTACACAGAAAACACACTTGTGCAGATTCAAGCGAATCTTATAATATCTACATCGCATAAAAATCACTCATAAGTGGGTAGGATGATCTTCCCTGTGTAATGAATGAGCAGGTAAATCATCAAGATAAGGTTGCACAATGTGTTTAATGTCATGATAAGCATAGGACATTGCCCTTTGAAAAGTTTCCCCACCATTATTAATCTGAAAGGTAATTTACAGTAAGCAAATGTTCCCCAATGACAAATGAATGTTGTTTTTGGTTGGTCAGCAGGAAGTATGTTGATCTAATTGTATCCGGAAAATCCATCCATAAATGAATACATTTAATTTCTAGCACAATCGTCAATAATTTGGTCGATATAAGGATTTGGATAATTGTCTTTAGGACAAGCTTCGTTAATATCCCTATAGTCAACACATACTCGTATTGTTACTTGTTTTTTCATAACAGGAATGATATTAGATACCCAATCCGTTAACGGGATCGGATAAATAAAACCTGCTCTCAGTAATTTCTCAACTTCAGCTTTAATGGTAGCAACTTTTCATGGATGTATCGGATGTAATCGTTGTCTGACAGGTTTAGTATCCAGGTAAGTCTTTATTTCATGAATGACAATGTTGGGATCAATTCCTGGCATTTCTTCATAAGACCAGGCAAATATGTTGCGAAATTCTTGAAATAGGGCTTTATATGTAGAAATTTCATCTGACGTACACGAAGCAACTATATGAATGTTTTCAATAATTTCGGGTTTCATTGATATGTCAACAGGAATGGTGGAATAAATATTCCCCAAATTTACTTCAGAGTCCAAATTTGTGAAGAGATTGGACTCTGAGGTTCCTCAACATAGTTAGTTGTAAAAATAGAGGAAAAATTATTTTCAAATTTATCAAGCTCAGATAAAAATGATGACCTATGATGGAGATCATCCCATGGTAATTCATCTACAGACACGAATTCACGATTGCTTTCATCTGTATGAAACACTTGTTGAAAAGGATCAGGAATTAATGTTGTAGCCAAGCTTTATGGTGAAAATGATTCTTCTTTGATCACATTCATTGGATCATCGTCAGTTGATAAAGGATCGGAAAATGACTATACTGCTTGATATGCTATTTCAACAAGACTCAAAGGCATCATGCCATTGAATGAATCCAGTTCTAACGCTAAAGGCACTATCCAAGGATCAGCAAATGGAATAGTGCTTGATGTAATCATATTGATATTAGTAATATTATGCTATACGTTAGGTGGAGGGATAGAAAAATTTCCCATTAAAGCAGAATCTTTGATTAAACCTACTCCTACATCTTCATAAGGGATAGTCGTTTTTCCAACGTGTTGAATACTATCAGTAGAAGCTGGGTCAGACGAATAATATGAGAGCTGGTCGACTTTCACAATATTTCCTTGATGAGGAAACATAATTATTCGAAAGACGGATGACACGACAGCAGTCATAGCATAAGACCAACTTCGACCTAGAAGAAGGTTGTAATCTAGAGGGGCATCAACTACTTCCACATCTAAATTAACGATTTTTCCTTCGGCCTCTATAGGTAGATCCTGTAAAATTCTGAATGGATGGAATCCTATTCCATCAAAAGCTTTGAGGATTTTTGGTGACTCGCTAAGGGTTGGAGAACCAAGTGATTTCCAACAGTTTAACGACATGATACACGTAGATGCTCCTTCATCAATAACAGTATGAAAGCAACGTCTTTTTTTAACTAGTACTGGGATCTGAAAAGCCATTTGATGAGGGAGACGAGGTGTAAAATTTTCTAAATTGAATACCATGAGGTTTGAATCCTGAATATCTACAGCTCCAATTGCTGATAAGAGTAATTTCCTTTGTGCTGGACATGATTGCAGCACTTCAAAGGCCAACATGGCTGAAGGAGATATTGATAAATCCTCCACAATGTTGTAATTCTGAGCAGCTCTCGCATGTGGATTGAAAGTTGATTTATGAAGTACACCTTTAGCAGGCGGTTTGATTACTAAATAAGGATTCGGTTTCTCAATATGCAGTGGATCAGAAACCGAAGGAGATGTAGCTGGTGCAGAATTATAATTTTCTAATTCTTTACTAACAATGGGATTTTTACTACCATAATCTTGTGATCGAATTGCAACCATCAAAATATCTGTCGATGTGTTAGAAGAAGATCCAATCATTTTTATATCTTGAACAGGAAAAGGATCCTTCAAAACAGCAGGGGTGGATGAACCTTTGACGAACTTAGATACCTCGGCCCTATGCGACATTCCTTGGTGAAATGATGCTCGTCACACATAAGACAAGGATAACGAGGTTTCCGTTTATCATCAATTGATTCATTTTTATCAATATTTTCCTTAGGAGATGAATTATGTTTACTTTTATTCTTCCCTTTCTTCTTGTTGCTAGATTTTGACTTTGTGGTTGATGAATCTATAATGTGAATATCGGTAGAAGTTTCCAGGGAAGATTCTCCTTTTGGTGAATCGGGTAAAGTTATTATGGGAGAAGTAACCTTTGAAGATTTATTTGTACTCTTAGTCACACTAACTGAACCGATTACACCATCAGTGGCATGAGACCCTGAAGGAGTTGTTTTTATCTGACCAGGACGCGGTAAATTTGCAATTTTTTCATAAAAAGTACCTGACTGGGTATATACCAAGTCAAGATACTGAGCTTGAGCAATAAATTTTTCTTCTATAACAACTCCTCCTTTAGCTACATCTTCAGTGATTTTTGGTAGCAATGATTTAATAAACCATTCTGCCAATATTTGATCTGGGATAAAAGCTTTTACCAAATGTCTTCTACGTCTCCATTCATGTATATGATCTGATATGTACGTAGACGTAGATTGTTTTAGTGAAGTCAATAATTCTGTGCCATTGGCGTATTTGACTGGCAACTGAAAATGAGTTAAGAAAGCAGTTTCTAGAGCATTGAAATTGGTAAATGAGCCTCGTGGAAATTCAATGTACCACTTGGCAGCTAATCCTATTAACGTTCTCTGAAAAAGTCTAAGTCGAATGGAATCGTCGATTAATGAGTTGGATGCACACCAAAGGTGGTAAGTCATGACATGGTTAGAAGGATCATCTCTTGATTTTCCTTCAAACTTAGGGATATCGCTGGGCAACTTATGCGGCATAGGCAGCCAATACGGATGATAATAGATAGGATCATTCGTAAGGCGAGATAAATCAGGTAGATATAAAGTTGCTATGAATGGTAATCAACAGGTAGGGTCTTGTTGATAACCTTGTGAGACAAAACCAGTCCCAGGAGGAGGATAACCAGGATATCCAGGAATAGCCTGTGCATTGGGAATCATAATGCCTCCTAGGCAACCAAGAATAACCGGACCATACTGGCGTTGAACAGGTGTCTGATATGTATACCAAGAGTATGGTTGTTGTGGGTAATCTATATTTTCAATAGGTCCATATTGATATGTCCCCTGATACGGTTGATAAGTAAACTGAGGTTGACTTGTTATAACTGTACTTGTACCAGGTTGTCCTATTGGCATCTGAACAGTAGTCTGAATTGTAGGTCCAGACTGCGGAATAGATACTTGAGGAATCTGTACCGATGTTTGAGGGGAAGAAGTAATAGGAGCTGTAGACACTCCAGGAATAGGTGTGGTAGGTTGAACAGAAGTCTAAGTAGCATTTTGTGACAGAGTCGTAGGTATACCCAGACCAAGTTGTTGAATAGGACCAGATGCAGGTATTTGAATGGCAGGTTGGATAGGTTTTTGGGGTTGATTATAACCAACTTGTTGTCTAGCCTGATAATAAGGTACTTACACATTTGGTTGTAAATTCTGTTGGACTTGGGATGGATCCCACACCATTCCAGGATATGAAAGTCCCAATGAAGGTTGTGCATAAGATGGACTGTAACTTGGTTGAACATATGGCTGATAATTGACTAGATAATTTCCACTTCCTTGTAACATTTTCAGTTCTGAATAGAACTATTGTCCTAAAGGAGGTTGCAATCCTTCAGCTAGGTACTGTCCTTGAGGTTGATATTGACCTTGAGGCACGTACTGACCTTAAGGCATATAATTTCCCTGAGGTTGACCTTGAGGTATGTACTATCCTTGAGGTTGCCCCCCAAGATGTATTTGACTACTTTGAGGTTGCCCCCCAGGCAATAAATTACTACCTTGAGATCTGGGGTTTGAGATATTTCTAGACATCATATAAATTTGCTCATTGTTCAAAGTTTCAGTATTTGATTCATTCGGGCCAGATGATGACATTGGTGTGTTGGGAAGAGGAGATGCTCCTAATAATGTACCAAATAACGACTGATAGCCTACAGGAACAAATGAACCACCATACAAAAAAATTTCTGGCAATTTAGTAAACATAGATGACTCACTAGACATGTTTAGCGGAGGTCTATAACCTATTGGTGTAGGCAAAAAGGGAATTCGGGGTAGCGAATAATCTAGACCTATGTTTTGTAGAAAATTTGTTAATGAAGAATACCAAGCGTCTTGTCTGAAAGGACTGTAAATAATTGATTCACGTTCTCTAAGATTTAAATATTCCTGAGCTGAAGGAAGAACAACTTCTTCTTCAGTATCAATAATTTCTTCAATACTAATGAGACCAAGAGGAAGATATTATGTTATCTGGTTTCTTACTCTGGGTGAATCGGGATGAACAGAAGTGGGAGTAGAGAACTCTAAATTAGGTTCAGACGTAGCATATTCAGTTTCTGGTTTAGAAATTTCATGTTTTTCAGCTGATAATTCACTTGTTGCAGAAGCAACTTCAGTTAATTCGGAAATCGAAATTGTCTGTGGAGTATGTTCTTCTATTTGCGGTTGATCTACTTCAAAATCAGGATGAATAATTATGGATGATTCTTCGTTTTCTGTTAATCCAATTCTACTAATAACATTTGGTATCAGAGATTTAAGCTTTTCCAATTGGCTTGGTGTATACTCAGGGGGTTTTCCCTAAGTTCTACGCGACTGTCTTGGTAATTCTGCCATGATTAAAACTTTTAACACATGCAAACAAATAAATTTCAATCAAATGATCCTAAGGTCGCTAAGAAAATAATCTAATGAATCACACACCTATAAAAAATCGAAGAGATCAATCCACACACAAATAGTAGATCCCCACACTAAAAACACTAGTTCGTGATGAAATCCAACATCGTAGAATTTTAATGTAGAAATGGCGTTGGAACAATTACCCCGACAACCTACTTAATGAAACAGACCAGTGCAAGTTTCTCCACTTAAACCATCTCGAGTGAAGATAACCCTCTGGAGAGTCCAAATGAGTTTAGTCGACGTCTGCTCCAGGTACGGTGGGACCTCCCTTCCACTGTCACCTTGGGAAAGAATCCTAAATTTTATGGCCACTAAGGTCACCAACGGGAACACATATACCTGGGGGAACAGTCTACGATCCGATATACACACAAGGGCAAAGTAACAAGCTCAATCCCCTTGAAGGCTCCTTGACATAATCCAAGGTTTACCAACAAGTGACCCCAGGCTCCTCGACAATGGTCTATCCTAGGTTTACCGTTTTTAATACGTGCACATCTTCTATCGTTCCCAATGAGATAGGTATGATTACCTCACCGGTTCGGATATTATCTCGTGCTTAACTCCTTTAGGAGGAGATTCCCAGATCATACATGCTACAATTGGATTTTCCTACCGCAAGATCAACTACTTGTTTGTTTTTACTATCTTGGAAAGTTAACTAAAACCTATTCCAAAACACTAGCCTAAGCTATGTTGGTGGAAAAGAACCCTAGAAAATATAAAATTTCTAGATTGATTTTAATTAAGTGTTACTTTTAATTGGCAGTTTCTTAGGACAATAGGTACGAAAATGAAACTTTGAGGATGTTTCAATGACCTGACTCAAAATACGCTATAATGCATCTATATGATAAACAACTCATTTCTTTTCAATGAAATATAACTAGAGGAAAGAGTTGAGAGATTTTCAAAAACTTTCAAAATATCAATTCTTTCTTTCCTATATGAGAAACTTTGAAAAGAAGACAATTTAGAGTTTTCAATTCCAAAAAGGTCTTTTGCTCAAAATGAAATTCTCTATATCATTAAGATCGAAAACAAAAAAAAACTTCTTCCAAAAGAAAATCAAAATGTATTAAAACTACAAAATTCAAAACTAAAAGAAATTTCTAATCTTGAACTCTATCTAAAAGTTGTAGGATGTCTTAACTTATTTTGTAATCTAACAAAGGGCTTCCTACTTATTTCAGCAAGAATATAAAATATCTAATAACAGTTTTTTAAAATGAAATCCAGACCTTATCTATCCAGAAGGTTTTCCAAGTTTGCTAATGAAAACAAAATCAAATTTTCATAAGAGTAATAATTGCATCAAGTTCAAAGGCTAAACAGAATAATGACATACCAAGTAGCTGAGGTATAAAGAAGTTTCTGATTCAGAGCAATGAGAGGATAAGGCAACATTTACTCATAAAAGCAAACTAACTGAAAATATCATTTTAAACATAGAATTACTGCAAGAAAATTTTCACAGAAGTCTTTTACAGTCAAGAAAAATTGGGTAAAGAAAAAAAAATCAAGTAATGGGATGCCAGAAAATAGAATTTCTACTTTTTCTAAAATTTTCCAAAGGTCCGCAGTTTTTAATGGAATAAGGTGCGGTACCGCACTGTAGTCTGCTAAAATTTGCGGAGTCTACCGCTCTATTTTAAAAACAAAAGTGCGAAAGGCAGGAAAAGTAGAGAAAAAATAAAAATACAGATTTACAATCAGGTATCCTATTTATTTTTATACCCAATCAAGTTTTGAGCTAATCTCAGTCAAATAAATCTCAAAAATCAAACTGAAAATAAAAAGGAAACTAAGTTCAAATAATTCCCCAGTGGAGTCACCATTTTGTTTGACGGAAAAATCCCTCTTGCTAACAAGAGCGATCTCCCTATTATCCTAAGGATATCTAGAAACAAACAGACAAATGTAGACCATTTTCTCTAAACCATTATGCTTAAGAATTATTAATTAACTATGGAGAGATGCTCCTACCGGAAGTCCAACGCTTTACTCGGTCTTGAATCCAATCGCTCCAGAAGGTATTGATCCAGCGTATAAATCTGTAATCAAAGACAAGCAAACAAGATCAAAATCATCTGCAAGATATGGTAATTCAAAAGCAATAATCTATCTTAGTGATCAAGGAATCCAAGAATTAAATTATTCAAAGGATAGATGAACAACTTAATGAGAAAATAGAATCCATTTGTATTAACTTTGAATAAAAGAAGAAACCTTACAACCTTAACATCTTGATGTTTGTACAGGTTCTTCCAGGGTCCCGAACAACCGTTTTCCTCAGTTTTACAAGACTCCAACTCTCTGATTCAGCATGAGACTATGGCCATGAGTATGTAATATTTCTCATACCAATGATGCTCAATGTGGAGAGTATAATTTCTTCAGCAATTCACCTCAAAAATACCAAGTTCTAAGTACCCTTGAGACTGAAACATGGTCTCAATTTATAGCAGAAGCGAAGTAGTTTCAGCTCCAATAAGGAGGGGATAAAGCCCTCTCATCATGGGATTTTAGCTCCAAAAACCAAGGGATAGCTCCATTTATGAAGGGATAAAGGTTCATGAATGGAAGGGGTGAAGCCCGACCAGATAACGCTTCTAGAAGGCCCCAGCTGGGAGAATATTTGACCAGCTGGGCTTCTAGAACTTACTTTTTTCCTTATTTTACCTTTTACAGGGGTCTGCAGTTTTAATGATAATAACGTGCAGGATGTGTCGTAGGTTTTATAGCAATAAACTACGGTACCGCAAGAAATGACTAGGAAAATTGCAAAGTTAGGATTTTTAGGGTTTTAATAAGCTTTTTCCCAATTCCAAGACTTGATTTAGGAACTTTATGTTTTTAGACCTCTAAGGGAGCAATAAATGGGTGATTATGAACCCATATAGGTAGCTAAACGTCATGGTGACAAATTTTAGTGTAACAATACTTGAGCTGCAACCTCTTTGATGTTGAGACGCATTATTCTCATGTTGAGAAACTCGCATTGGTCGTTGTCCATGTTGTTCATCATTTTCGTCATTACATTCTCCTACGTAAAAATATAGTGATTTCCGACTACAACCCCATGACTTACATTCTTACATGCCAGTTCCTTGGGGGAAATTACTCAAAATGGATTGTTATTCTCCAAGAATTTGACTTAGAGTTTTATGCAGCCAAATCAAAGAAATCACTTGCCTTTGTTGATTTGATCTACGATTTTCCCACTACGGTTGATCCCACTCCCTTTCAAGAATAGATTCTAGATGAATCGTAATTTCTCATCAATACTCTTCACCCTTGGTATGGATATCTCATCATTTATCTCCAAACCCAAACCTTTCGACCAGAGCTATCTCACTCTGAGAGACGGCGAGTTCATCATGAATCCCAACCCTATCACATTATTGGAGATACTTTGTATCACACTGGTGTTTATTATGTCCTCTGTCGATGCCTGGCGCTAGAGGAAGCTGAGAAAGTTATTAATGATTGCCACTTCGAGGCCTGTGATGGTCACATGTCTAGTTATTCTACTGCTCAGAAAATCCTTCGAGCAGGATACTTATGGTTGTTTATTTTTAAATATTGAATTCTTGTCATTTGAAAATGTCATGATTGCCAAATTTATTCTTGGAAAGAGCACGCCCACCCTCACCCTTGCACCTAGTTGTGAACACCAGGCCATTTGCAAAATGGGGCATCAATTTCATGACCTATAACCCTCGCTCGGCTGGGGGGCATTGTTATATTATCATCATCATCAATTATTTTACAAAGTGGGTTGAGGCGATGCCTACATATGATAATGAAGGTTGAATTGCAACACAATTCCTATTTAATCACATCATAGCTCGGTTCGGGGTCCTGAAATCCATTGTCACTGACCATGGATCTCCTTTTCAAAATCATATGATAAAAGAGGTTACTGCTCAATTGGGGCTACGTCACAATATCTCCACTCCTTACTATCCATAGGCCAATGGCCAAGTCGAAGTTGTTAACAAGATTTTGGTATCAATGCTTCAGTGAACCATTGGGAGACAAAAACGGGATTGGCATCTCATGCTTTTCTCAGCTCTGTGGGCTTACTGAACTTCCACTAAGACTTCTACTGGATTTACACCATTTCAACACGTGTATGGTCTAGAAGCCACATGCTCGATAGAGTGTGAAATCCCTTCTCTGAAGCTAGCCATCGAGCTACTTCCTGGTACTTCTCCAGAAGAGGAATGTTTTCTTTACTTCAAGCGTCTCGCTAAGACTCAAAGACTTGCTAATTTAGTCATTGAAGCACAAAAGAAATGATTTAAGGCTCTTTACGACAAATTTGAAGGTGACTTGGTCCTACTTTATGATCAATCCCAGGATAAACTAGGATTTGGGAAGCTCAAGCTAATGTGGCATGAGCCCTATATTTTTCAACGTGTGTTGGAAAGAGTTGCTTATGAGTTAATAGATTATGAAGGAAATCAATTGGCTAAGCCCTGAAAGGGGCTCTATCTAAAGAAGTATTATTCCTGATCAGGAGTATGGTACCTTTTACATTAGTGTGTTATTCCTTAATGTTATTTTTGGATTATTTTTGGTGTGATTGTTTGCTTTGCAGATATGTTTCCTCATTAGAGAAATTTTGAGGTATAAAATGGGCCTCCTGAGAAAAAATTAGAACCAAAATAAGTTTTATAAGAACCAATAGGATTCAATATGATGATGTCAACCATGGGGGATGTTTCGCCATTTTTGGAGTAAAAATGTAAAAACATTAAAAATAATTAAATAATAAAACTATTTTTTCAACTCGTATTTTCAACTTATCTCCCCAAGTTGTTACTCAAATTTCGAGCGGGAGTACTCTTTGGATGCAAAATTTAATCCTTAATCCAAATAGTACCCATGTTGCATATTTTTGATGGACCCTACTACACAAAAATTGAGAAACACAAAACGTGATTGCAATCATGTTTTTCATGTATTTCTCATTTTTCATGTAGCAGGGTCCATCTAAAGTATGCAACATGGGTACTCCTTGGATTAGGAATCAAATTATGCATCCAACTAGTGTTCCTACTCAAAATTTGAGTAAACCCATAAAGAGATAAGTTGAAAATACGAGTTGAAAAAGTAGTGTTTTCTTTTTTCCCTCTAAAATTTTATGATGTAATATAATCTTATTTTATTATTTCCACTATTATTTTATAATTTCCTTAGGAGGCCCATTTTAGACCTCAAAATTCCCCTAATGTCTACTTACCTAGTGTTCCACTTGGTTTTCAGATGTCGTCAAACCATTATACCAATTTCGCTGATGGTGCTTGTTGTAGCACATGGAGCTTATCTTCTGCAACATGTGCACCTTTTTCCCCTAATGGTGAGTTGATTAATCTACAAGGTATTTGTTTGGGTCGAACAACTAATAATATCGTTGAATATAGTGTGGTCATTGAACTATTAATAGATGCAATCGATCTCGGCATTAGAGATTTGGTTGTCAATTTAGACTTACAACTCATTGTGTTGCAATTAAATGGTCATTATTCAGTTAGAAACCCTAATATTTTGTCCATGTATTTACGTGTTCGATTATTGGAAAGGAATTTTGATTACATTACATATCAACACATTCCAATAAAATTGAATACATTAACAGATACATTAACAAACTATGTATTAGATAAACATCTGTGTAATATGTAAAAAACCAATACATCATCATGATATAAGAACACTTAGTAGTCGTAGAAACATATATATATATATATGTGTGTGTGTGTGTGTGTGTGTGTGTGTGTGTATCCATATATGTATATATATGTATATATATATATATATATCCATATATATATATATATCCATATATGTATATATATGTATATATATATATATATATATCCATATATATATATATCCATATATATATATATATATATATATATATATGTATGTATGTATGTATATATATATATATATATAGAGAGAGAGAGAGAGAGATAGTTTTTCAAGTGTGTTACATCAAAATCTCAAAAAATATGTGTTATGTGACACAAATGGCCTTGTGAGCCTACATAAGTACAAAAATGTAAACTAAAAGCTTCTATCTACCCACATGGTATATATATATATAGAGAGAGAGAGAGAGAGAGAGAGAGTTTTTCAAGTGTCTTACATCAAAATCTCAAAAAATATGTGTTATGTGACACAAATGGCCTTGTGAGCCTACATAAGTACAAAAATGTAAACTAAAGGCTTCTATCTACACACATGGTTCTCATGATAGCATGTGATTGCTCAAATGACTTGCCAGAGCTACTAACACAATCTGCCTGGGACCCCAATTGTGTGCCTATGGTAGCGTAGTGGAATCTCGTCAAATGTAGCATACTCTAGCATGCCTCTTGTGAGGCTTGTCATGTTACACTCCACCTCCACTAATGGTTCTGCTCCCTCCTCATAAGGAGCATCCTAGAATTGGTGAGCTATCCTCCTCTCAATCGAGGACATGCCGAAAGGTATCTTAGGTCTGACATCTATAAAAACATCATAGGTTTAGATCTCAGAATACATGACAAAAACATTAAAAAGTAAAAAATTCCAAAAACACTTTTTACCTAGATCAGACCACTATTCACCTGCCAGAAGAGGTAGATATGGGTCTCCTATGTAATCAATGCCCATATACGCATAGTCTTCAACCATGATCAGTTAATGACGCAACCAGCTGAAAAATGTTGTTGGAAAATGCATCTGTTGGCCCCCTCCCTGACGGGGTATGATTTCACACCACCTCAGTAGCCTTGGGTCCCTTGCGGCTGGATCATATACCTCTAACCGTTGATACTGAAATAGAGGAACCCTCTCCAGGAAGAAGGTGACTAAGATGGAACCATACCCAAAAGGTTTCAGCCGATTTGTCTTGTACTTGGTTAGTTGGATCTTCATGTTAGCCAACAACCCCTCGCACCAATTATACATAGTAGGAGCCAGAAAATCCACCGCATGCTGAAATTGAGACTTCGTTTCCTCATGCAACGCCTGGGCTCCAAATACTCGGGCCATACAATTTAATATTTTATGGAAAGGTAGATATGTGATTGACAATATTTCCACCTTTCCACTCTGAGTCTTTTTGGCCCTGAGACAATATATTTGGATGAGAATTCTAGTGCTCTCCCATCCAGCACGGACCCCGAAGAGTTGGATTCTCTCCCCTCTCCTGGAAAAACCTGTAATTAAGTAGATTTCCATGACTTCTATCTCAAGTTCTTGATCCCCCATTATGAAAATTTGGTGATCCACATTCCATTGTCCGATCAGATACTCAAGTAGCTACATTTGAGCTCTCAAGCTTGAAGTTTGGAAGAATTTTAGCAATCCACAATTCCTCAATGCATTTATGCAATTTGGATCCTAGAGAGCTTGGTGGTATTCCACCTCATGGCCTCTTTCCTTCCATTTGATCACCATCTTCATTTAAAAACACATGCAAAACATGTTTAATTGACATTTTAGGAGCTTTAGTTGGAGTAGTTTTTGAAATAAACCATTGAAAATTAGAGAATTCCTTGTTTTAAATTCTTCCCCGTGGTTAGCGTGACTGTAAAAATTGAAATTGCGTTGGCAGCATGGTCACCTTTTGGGCTAAGCATGACCAGCACAAATTCAATGCTCAAATCCACGCTAATCCCCAGTAAAAATGAAATTTTAATTCTCCCCTCAATCACAAAATTTCTAAACTAAATTACTTAAAAATGGAATTAAAATGAAGAGAAAATTTTGGGCTCTTACCTGAAGTTGACGGATTGTTGAACAGTGTCTTGGATTGGCTGCACCATTGATTTGAAGTTCGAATGAGAAAGGGGTAAAATGAACTTTCACAATGTACTCCAAATAGAATGGTTAAAACAATTTACCTTTTGTCTATTTATAGGTTTTTGAAGATATTTTTACCATTATTTATTATTTTTACTCGATATCAGTGATGTTAGCCACTTTTTATGCAAAAACATGATTCCTTATACTGACAATGATTATTTCTGATGTGACGAGTTTTATTTTATCTCTTTTTCGGACTCGATAAAAATAAGTGAAAAAGGAATCCCCCTAGAGTCATATTTTAGCTCTTTTCTGACTCTCAAAAAATGAAAAGATGGTCGAGTACTTTTCTTTTCAAACTCGTTAAATTAAATGAATTTATGTGGTCTTAGTATATGTTTACCCCTTTTTTGGGCTAAGATTAACTATTTACGAAAAAGGAATACCTTGATCGAACATGGTCAAGAGGTTCTCTCGAATATTATTTTCTACCTTTTCAGATTCAGGAGACAATTTACGTAAAGTGACATGATGGATTTTTCTTTTCTGTTTCTTTTTAAAACTCCCTTAACATGAAAAAGACACCAAGTCCCCTTCCGTTAGACTCGTTAAAAATTAAATGGTGAAAGACTTGTCACCATGATGGGATCAAGTTCCTTCTTCTTAGGGCTTGTTAAAATTACTAGGATGGATTCATTTGAAGAATGAACTTACACGCTCAAAATATTTTATCCTCTTCACGATGGCTATCAAAAATAAAGAGGTACTTGTTAGCAATAATGGGGGAAAATTGAAAGTGTAACATCTTGTGTGTTTTGGGAAGCTTGTCGCTCTTGAAAATGACACTCATCTACAGTTCATGGTGGGTTGGGGATATCCTTCATTCGTCATTTTTTCCTCCTGGGTTTGCGAAATACATTTTCCTCTCATTTGATCACCATTTTTGTCATCATGACTTCTGATCGTATTTGAGATGAATGCTGCCACACTCCAGAGTCGTGTCGTCGACATGTTCAAGAGAAGTCCTTTATTTCAAATTCAAACATCCTCTGCTTATTTTACCCTCTCTGTAATAGTCCTAAATCACTCCTATTATCTTGAGATGTCCATTGTTTTATGTCGATGATGTGGGAATAATTATGGCCCTCCTTTGACAAATCACTTCATGTCGACTTCAGCTCATTATCAGGGAAGATGGTTTAGAAACTTATGTTTAGTACCTTGGAGCTTGCATGCCTTAATGGAAATTTCTTCGTGTCCGACGAAAATTTCACATCATTGGCCTTTGGTCGGATGATTCTACAAGTGTTTGACTCCAAATCATTTATTCGCACTTGAATATTGTGTTTTTGTACCTTGAGGACCATCCTCATTATTGGTGGTTTCTCTCGTACCTATTAACGGTTCTCATCATTGACCGGAAATCAGGTAGTTTCTACCATGTTCAACATCAGATCATATATTCACATGGATAGACAGGTACGTTGGGTATATTGAGATCTTGACAAAGACCCTGGATCACATTTTTCATTATCCACGTTGCATGGAGTTATTGAGTATTCATTATTGTACACATGATCCTGTCTATACAGATGGTTGTGTCCATATCGTGGGTCTATTTCCATGATTTCCTTCAAACGGATGGCCACGACCATGTCATGGGTTCATATGTTACTTTCTTCCTAGCCCATAGACATGTTATTAAGCATATTCATATCAGAGATGTCATATATTGTATTATGTTGATTTGGAAATTTTCCTAGCGGTATTCTGAGTTCTTTGCCTTGGTTCGTAAATCATTTCACCCATCACTCCCCATTATACCTTCATGCTTTAGGGGGCATCTGTTACATAGTAATTTATCACTCTGCTCACTTCCTATCCCTGATCCTTAAGTTCCCTATGTTGAATCCTGTGCAGTATTTCCACCTAGACAAACTACAAAAAGACATCCTCTAAAGACTCAAAGAGATATGCCTTGAAAGATAATTGAATAAACTTAGCTAAAACCCTAAATTTTTGGGTCAACGCTTTTCTCCAGTTGCCTACCTGTGTTGATGGCAGGTTGACAGTTCTATCCTAGTATTTTTAGTGCTCTTTTGACTGAGAAAACTATGTTGAACCCTTTCTGGAATTATTTCCTCAAATGGAAGAGAAACTTCGACCTTTAGAAGTTTCCAGGACGGCAAGCTCGATGTCATTCGATGGAGATAGGGTCGAGCTCTCTCATTTAGATCTTTTGATCTTATCAATTGGGTATTATCCCTTGAAAAGTGGACCTTCCTCCTTCTTTCATTGGTTCCTAACTCCCTCTCCCTTCCTATAAATTGATCCCCATCCTTCCACTACTTGTTGGTCATGGTTGGGCTGGTTTGATAATTCATTTTCCTTGCATCCCTTTATTGTGATAACGCCTAAGCTATATAGGAGAAGGAGTGCTTTAAGAGCTTCAGTGAAGGACTCAAACATCACCAAATGGAGGCCTCCAACATCATGGCCACAGTTGTAATCTCTCTCTTTCGTATTTATTAATAAAACATATGGTGTTTTCTTTCTATATTTGTCTAATCATTTGTGCAAATGGTCTAATGTTCCTTGATATGTTATATAGTCCATATTCAATGTATTTTTTGTATTGGATTACGTTTGATGTTGTCTCTTGATCCCTTACAGGTAATCGTACGCCACTAGTAGTGAGGAGCGAGCATGAGCGACTGTGGATCGAGGCCATCATAAAAGGATTCGAGCATAGTAGAGCCTATTCCCTCATCTTGTTTTGTATATTAGCTAATAAATCTTGCATTAGAGAGTCTCTTAAGTTTCTAGACCCACTCTAGGGTTAGAGAGATCACATCTATCCGCAGAGGCGATTTATCTTCACAACACTCCCTCGAGCTCACTTTTGACCAACTCAATGGAAGACTTAGTTCTTAGCTTTAAATGTCATAGATCAAAATTTTATTTCCATCCAAATTCAATAATTCGCAATATTTCAGATAAATTATTAATAATATATTATTTCACTACATTAATAATAATGGTGAGTTTATCAAAACTATGATATCCACCAGGACTAGAAATTTCCCATGGCGGTATTGCTAGTGGAGCCTTCAACAAAGGACTCGAGCTCATAGTATCTTCTAGCTCATTTATTTTTTCCTTCAGTTTAATATTTTCTGCTTTTTGTCGTCTAACAGACTCTGCAGGTGTGTCACCACTCTGCAAATTCATCATCCCTGGAATTTGAACCCCAGATATATCAACATTCATTTATGCTTGATTAACAAAATTTCTGTTGCAAACATGTACCCTTTCAATATTCAATATTTCACTACACCTGTCATAATTTTCATCTTGTAATGTGAAAGGGAAGTCATCAAAAGTAATGACCTCTTTGGAAATTTGTTCCATCATTTTATGATTTTATTGTAAACAAGTACTAACCCAATCAGTTGGTATAGCGCTATCAACTTCCATGTTCGTGGCCTATTCAATGCTCCATGTTTTAGGTGGACCCTTGGATCTAGTTGATTCAATTTTGTGTGATCTTTCAAGAGTCACTCTATGAAGAGGCTCTTCATCATCCCTACCATCTGAAAGCCCATCACCAACCATTTTTTTTCTTGCAATAGTTTTTTTCCTTTTTTGGTTGGTAGATGAAGTCATACCAGCACTACATGTGCAAGATTGAGATTTTATTTTAGGTTTTATGCCTCTTTACTTGTATCTTCATCCTGTGCCAACGATCTCTTAAGAACCTACTACCATATTTTGTTGATACATTGTGACTTTCCTCGCTCTACTCTCTAGTTCTTGGAAACAAATTCATGTACCTAATAGACTCTAGGTGTTCCATGAATATTTTTCTTCTATTAAAGCCTTAAATAGCTTTAGCTTCACCTAAGCTAAAAGTATCTAAATAGTTTTCAAGATCTTTAGCATGAGTTGTATTTTTCACAGTGAATTTTCCAATAGTAAATGGAAAATAAATAAAAAAAATTTCTTTTTCTATTCAAATGTATGTATTCAACAATGATATTTCCTACATACTTCAACAACAAAATACCTATCTAGAACAAACTTCACTAAAATCAATGGCATATCTTTAAACCATAAGTTTGAATAACCATATTTCTTTCTCTTTCCTCATGCTCCCCTTTTCCATATAGGAAAACCTTAACCTCTGCATACATTCAAGGAGAATCTTGTCCAGTTACCATGCAAAATACTTGCCTTGCAAAGGCATCTTGAATTAAACAAAAATTTAAAGAAGCTCGATGCTTCCACAATATAGGATACCAAAATTACATTGGTTCCTTTCCAAAATGGAATTTAGGATTATAGGGTAAACCATCACACACATGCCTTTACACGAGGGTTGTTATCAGATACACCATCATAAAAAATCTATTGGTCTTGGATAATCTATCTAACTAAATAGCTAATTCATTGAAAATGACATCATCCCAATCTAAAATAAAATTATTTTTATATGTCTCATAAAGCACATAGAAAATTCATTTCAGAACATTTGTTATACTTTATTTACCCATTACGTGGGAAAAAATCCAACAGAAATCCCTAAAAGGTTGTTTAAACAAAGAAATATCTAGCAGAGAAAGATAGAAAGGTATCTCAGAAGTTAGAGAAATGAATTCTCACACAATGTCAATCATGTCTACTTTTGGATTTAGGAATTTATTCGCATCCAAAAATTATAAAATATTGTTTGGTTCTGGTAACTTGAGTAACTATTATCATCAATAACAATTAGGTTGAATAGGAATGTCATTTTGAGATTACGTCAAGTGTGTTGGTCAAATAAATTCATGCAAATTGATCAAATTTCATGATTGGTGTAGAGTCTTAAAAGGGTTTAAAATGTTTGTAAGTCATGTGACTAAGGTCTTGTCATAGGTAAATTTCAAAAAAAATATGGAAACATGAGGTTAAATAAGTCATTTTGGACACTTGTCACTTTTTACCTGAGTCAGCAGTGATTTCTGTGCAAAATAGGTTGTTTTCACTACGGACTCACCTGACAGTTCAATAGTGAACTTGGCATCTTTTTAACGGAATTTGCTACACACTCCTTTTTTCTGCAACCGCTAAGGGGATCAATGAGTTGTCATTTTTTCAGTGTTTAGGGGTCAATTTTCCATTACATTCTTACCTGTTATGAGTCATTATTCAGTTTATGCCATGCTTGGTCATCATCACAGCCATATCATTATGTTTTCCTTTCACATTTTCATTTCTTAATTTAACCATTCATCTATTCGAGCTAAATCACTTACCTTGCCATCCCTATGAGCTGCTTGATCGATTTTCGTCATTTCTATATTTATGTTTGGGTATAGTTGTTGTCATAGGTGAGTTTCCAGCTCTGTCAACAAGCAGTTGGTTGTCACATACAATCTTTTGCACGTGTCAAGAGTTCAAACAGGGAGGTACTATTTCGGATGATATGGTTGCACATAAGAAGACCAACAAGGGAGGTTCAATAGTTAGATATGAGCCTATGGACCTTAAATTGGTCATGGAGGATCTAAGTTTTACATAGGTCTTCACCAATGTTGGCTGAATGAGATTCTGTCAAAAGCTTCAAGGGTAACATGCTCATGTCTCCAAATATTTTGTTGTCAATTTTGTTGGCACAGCTTCAAAAGTTGGCATACTGAGTTTTACAGTCTCTCCTAAAACTATTGCTCAAGAAACAAAGATTCCTAGGTTAGGGGAAGAATGGTTCAAAGCCACCAAGTTTAAACTGCAAATTTGTGATGAGTTCTTGAAGCAAGAGCATGTAGGGGTGGATATGACTTCAGGTATACCTAGGAGCTGCCTTAAGGAGAATTATTCAAAGCTATTGTTGGTAATCTAGAAATATTTCACATGTGAGAGAATATTCCACATGGTATACCAGTATCATTTCAGGCTTTTGCTCCACTTTACTGGTAAACAACTCTTAGATCTTCCATTTTTCCTTTTCAAAACCTTAGGTAAGATGTCTGACAAATTTCAAGCTATACCAGAGAGTAGTGAGACCTATATTTCATCATGGCTTAATTAAGTTGTTGGTAATGGAGGCATTGAAAAAATTGAATAGGGACTGGGCTACCTTTTTTTTTAAAGTGGTTATGATGTGGATATGCTTACTCCAAAGAAAACACCCAAGCCGAAGACAAGCACTCCAAAAAAGGATAAAGAGCCCATAGATGAAGCAGAATTTGGACCTGAAGAAGAAATACAGCCTGTACCAGAACCCATGGAAATGGAAACTGAACATTTTCAGGAGATAGTGGCACCTCAGCCAACATCTACAAGCAACAAGCCAAAATATGATATAAGAACTTATAGGATAATTACCAGGATTCATACAAAAGGAAAGGGTAAACTTGAAGACATTCTGCAGGTTATTGACATTGAAGAAACCCCTATGGTTAAAGTTGTGGAGATAAAAGGAACCAAAATGAAGAAGAAGGGTCTCACTGCAAAAAAACTTGATTTTTCCAGGGAGGACCCTGGTTTTTTTGTCAAGCATAGAAAACCTTTTACTAGGTCACAACTTTTCAAAGGTGGTAAGTATTATAAGAAGCATAAGGAGGCATAAAAGGGAAAACAACCCATGGTGGAATATATTATTGAATTGTCCCCTAATGAAGCAGAAATCACCAAGTCACAGAAAGGTAAAGAGAAAATTCTAGAAAAATCTGAAGTGGACCTTCTTAAAGAGCAACTTAAAGAAGCAAGAGATGAGGTCTTAGAGACCAAGCTGGAGCTAGAGGATTTCAAACAAGAAAGAAAGGAGTTGTCATATTTTAAGAAAGAATTCAACAATAAAATTACTTTTTATGATGAGGTGGTTGAAAGGTCTAAGAAAATGCTTAAAATACACTAAATTTGCATAGAATGATGAAGCACACCATGAGGAGAAATAGGTGGTTGCGGGAAGTGAGGAGAAAGCTACAAAATTAGGTTAAAGAGATAGAAATTCAAATGGGAATGATGTAGATAGAGCTAAAGAAAAAAGGTTTGAAAATGATAGTGGTAGATGAACCTGCTGAGGATGAAACAGTTGCTTCTTGAGGAGAGTAAGATGTGTTTTGAAACAATTTTTCCTTATGATGCTTCATCTCATCATTTCACACAACCATGGACATTTTTTGAAGGTGAAAATTGAAAATTTCAAAATATGCAATCTATCAGGCAAGTTCGTAACATACTCTAGGCTTAAAGCCGATTTTTCGCTATGAACTCGTTGAAGATTATTTTATGCAATAATTTCCAATTTTTTTCATAAAAGGAGTAAGTAAAGGCATGTATTTAAGTATTTTGGCCTAGTGGAAACCCTCCAATGAGCAGAGAAATAAAAATATTTGTAGAAGGGTCCAAGTGAAGAACGTTACAGACTTGCCTAAAAAAAATTGTTTTCGAAGCGAGGGAGATTTTTAAAGTTTTTAAACCATTAAATGTCTTTTTGAAGAAAATCACTCATCTAGATTGGTTAAATTACATCAGTGGAGACTTTGGTTAGTGAGAACACTCATCATGGAAGATGATTGGGCTACCAACTTGTCATTCTTGACACATCATCAAGCACAACAACACATCCTTGAAATCCGAGAAGCATACCCTAAAATTCAGTATGGTTGTTTATTATTTAGTCACGGTCATTCCCACCTTAGGAAAAGTTGTCTTTTTCAATAAATATTATCATTTATGGAGAATTTAAAGGCTGTTGGTGAAATAAAGGGTGTTAGAGTCCTATTAGGTTTTAAACTCTTGTAAACAAAAATATCTCTATATTCTCTCCTTGTAAATTTTTCTTTATTGGATAAGGTGTCTTTTGTAGTATTCGAAGCTCTAGCCTAGCTGGCAGACTACATGTAAAGGTGTCTAATTCTATAAATAGGCAGATGAGAAGATTAGAGAAGGTTGATCGATGTTATTCTACGTGCTACTTTTGTAATATTTTTCAGTCAGTAATAAACAGTTGCAGAAAGCTTCTCTTAGACCTGAGATTCATCATGTACTCTTATGTATGTTTATCTTATCTACCTTTTTAATGTTCATTCAGTTTTCTTTATACATAATCACTTGGAATTCATGGTTAAACATGATCCAACTTCCTTTAAGCATATATTTTACTTTTCAAGTTATGTTTTTATGAAAGTACACATGCCTCAGCTTCCATAAAAGTTGTTTTCCATGTAATTGAGTTTAACTCTGACTCCATACCAAATGGTAGCCATTAATTCACATCCTTCACCTGTACAAATAAACCATTCAAAGCACACTCAAGAGTTAGCCATATTTTTTCCAAGCATTATCTATTGAATATTATACATTTCCTTAAGAGAGCCTCTCAGGTTAGAAAGGCTAAGTTCCAACCAAAAATGGTTTGAAATAGTTACTCTAAATTGACTGTTGAGCAGCCCATTAGCTTCAATTTAGTGATAACAGTAACCATATAAATGCCTTGAGATTTAGAGGAACCTTTGTTTCTCTTAGCTTAATTGTTTTCATTCTTTAATCAAAATTATTTTCACATGGATAAACAATTTCTCTGAAATCACAGACCTCTGGAACACAACTAGATTTCGTTAATCCAATACTCCAAATATTGTTTCTCATTTCTATTTCATTTAATTATTCACATATTGTTCATACATAGTCTACCAGTCAAAGCTATCATCAATATTAGTAAGTGAGTGAATTGTATCACAACAAATAGCCTCTTTCCTTCATTTGCTACCCATTTTCTCTTTGCAGTAAAAAATAATCTATAAATGAATAATGTTTTCAAATTTCATTTAACTTTACAATTCTCTATTCTCTTCACAATCACTAGCTATTACTATTACTGGTGTGAAAAATTTATACACAACACTCTGAATAAATATCAATTAAAGATACCAAAGCCAACATTTACCGAAAGTAATGGAAACAAAATATGAAATTCCAAAAGCATCTTGTCCATGTACCCCAGACTTTTCTCTTGCTTAAACATCATTGATATATGTGTCATATGAATAAAAAATTATGATATAAAATAATAAGCATTATCTACCGAGGCAAAAAAATTTCCTCCAAGGCCAAAAATTTCCAAACTTTGGCATTTTTTTCAACAAAAATATGGAAATACGATTGTGTTAATCGTGTTTTTGATAGTGGAAATGGATTCAACATCATCAAAACCCCAACGACACCAAAAATATTGAATATTGGCAGTTGTAACCTGCATTTGTAAAAAACAATTGTTGGATTTTATCAGAATGTGCCAGAATTTCCATTATTTTTCCATACAAATTTGAAGTCTCGTTAGACTATGGTTATGATCATGGTACTTAGATTAAAATTATCAATAATATCTATAAGTAGTAAAATGTGCAAGGACATTCACAAATAAATATTATGCAGAGACGTGTTTAGTTACCTTCTACAATGAACCGACTTGACAGTTGGCACCCACTACTATGTAAAATCAAACCAAATTTTATTTACAAATGACTTGACACGTGGTTTTGAACATTACGGCACAAAGATATATATCAAGATGTGTTCGATCCACCTGGACAGAGTCACATATATTCCCCCAAACATTCCTTTCATATACCTATCTCCCACACAACTTGACACACAGTTTTGATGCAGAGGGGACCTTGTTCCCCACCAGGAGATTTAATTCTAAATTCTTCCATTTAAAACTTTTACAAATTTAGTTGTACAAAAGAGAATTTTCATACAACTATGAATCAAATGCCTATGTCAAGGATTTAAATATTTAGTTGTGTGAAAAATCACTTGAATAGAGCAGTGAATCTATGTCGAATGAAATATGTTCGAAGGATAGGGTGCACAGGGTACTTTATTCTATAGACGTAAAATGAATTTAATAACGAGAAACATAAACTTTAATTCATAATGTAATAGGCACAACTACAAAGAGTAATTTTTAAAATAGAAATAACAAATACTTTGTGTATTAAATGCTTTTTATTATTATGAAATATTAGATTAAGTGTATGTTTAATGCATGAGAACAAGTAGTGTTCTGTGAGAGAATGGATGTGTTCAACAAGGACAGGAAAATTTGATACATTGTGTTCATCGGTACATTGAATAAAGATGTGCGCACATGCATACTCGGTAAATTGAATGTTGAAAGGAATGATATTTACCCACAGTGGTGTTTTCTATTAATCAGAGGACAGACATTGGAATGATAAAAAATATGAATGGGAGCTTTATCTTCGATACAAATATTTCATAATATGTTTCAAATGCAAAATAGTAGCTAGTAGTGATTTTTAGGGAAAAAAATCAGCAAGTGTTTGAAATTGCTACTATAGTGAGGGAAAATGTCATTTAACATTAGAATTCATTTGAAATAAAAAACCAATGACTTCAAGCAAGTTACACAAGTCAAGGAACATAAAATAACACATTGTACCTATGCATACATTACACTAATTAATTAGCCATCATTTAAAATGTATCTAAACCCCACATAAGTAATTTCATTATAAGCTTTACACAAGGAAAAGCTATCAGTGTTATGTTTACAAATTTGTTAAAAAAATTCTAGTCTTTGAATATCAAACTCTAATAACATCCTCTTGTTATTAAATTCAATAACATTGAATGCATATGCACATGTGAAAAATTTCAATGAAAAATTTTATGTTCCTTGCTTCGCACACACGTTCTCATGTAACTATTACTATTACCCGTGTTAAAACTATTACACATAACTCGCTCAATAATTATCAATTTAATATACCAAAGCTTACCACCATCGCATCCATCTACTCTACAGTTTGCCACTACTTCAATATCATTGTTATATGTGTCATAAGAAATAGTAATTTACCATATAAAATAAGTTTGAACTACCTGTGATCTTGAAAATCAACTAAGAAACTATCAATAATAATTTTGAATAGAAAATCGTCAAAGGTGAATCAGTTTAAAATCTAGGAGTATTGTAGAGGTTTTGTATTTTTTCACTACTACTACCAACCACGAATTAATAGAAACTCCATTGAGACACTATTGAATTTGAGAATGTGATTTAATCCAACCTCGGCTCCAGAGTTAACAATTTATGTAAGGAAACATAAGCTCACACAATACTCCAAGATTTTAAATGCAATTTGTAAAGACCAAACATTACATGATCAACTTTTCGAAATATTTATTTGATTAGAACAACTTGGTTCCTTCATTTTTTAAATAACTAAAGAGTTTTGGGATAAGTTAGAAGGATGATAGGTTGCGAAGATAATCGTTGTGAAATCGTGGGAGGGACAGTGAGGAACAATGGCAGTTGTGGAGAAATGCTATAAATAAATAGTCACAGCTGAGTGGGAAAAGAAAATTAACAGTCGAGCAGTAGGAACAGCTGAGCAAGGAAGACTATGGAAAGACCTAGCAGTCCAGGCTAGCATGGAAAGATAAGAAAGGACGAAAGGAAAGGGCATGACGGAGAGTACTAAGATGTTATTACGGAGCTAGTAGAGCCTCTATGTGTTTGTTATGTTGTATGATTATATATTGATCAGTATTATGAGTTCTATACTATGAAAAAGTGGATTTTGAGTCGTATGTAATGATGTATTGTGGATATTAATGAAAACAATACTTCCTGAGATCATTATGTGATAGTTGAATGATTATCTGTTTATTTAAAATTTTTAAATGCATGCATCTGAGTAGTATTTCCTTATGAATATGTATAATTGTTGCAATCAAGCTTCTATTTGATATCAATTGGTGTTCTTTGACTCTTGTCTCCCTGATGTGATTCCTCCCGATACTAGATCATGATCCCCATCTGACAAAAGTAGTAGCATGCATCAGGTAAGACTCCTTACTCTTTCTGAGTAAGGTGAAAATGTCGACTTTGTGCTAGACTACAATGAAGCTTTATTGGCCCATGTTCCTGAACCTAGGGTCTTAATCCTGTTATTATTTTTCGCCAACAAATGGTTCGTTGTTGGGACCCTAAATTCCTAAAAGAGGTATTGGAATATGTTATCAAGTATCTTGAAGAAATAACTACAAGACTGGTGGTACAAACAAATAGATCGGTTTGTTTCGCAATAGGCTCATCTCCGACGACAAGGTGAGGAAAAGTTCAAGGAGAATATCTTGTATGCAGAGTTGGCTAGCCATCAGTATGGGATTTTCCAGTGCAAATTTCCATAGGAGATCTACAACTGGTTGTGGAGACTACAAATAAAGGGGAATACTAGTGGACAAATTCGATCTTGTCGTGCTTGGACTCAAGAATATATGATTGAACTGGATCGATTGGACACAAATCTGATGCATGTTGTGGAATTCTCGGTGAAAACTACAATAGAAGACTACATTATTGAGTTTTCCACGGAAATTCATCATTATTTTTCTAAATTTGAGGACGTGTTCATATCAGGGTTGCGAGGGAAGTTGTTGAAGGAAATCCCTCTGCGGATCAAGTTCCTAATGGTGGAAGAAAACGTTTTGGCATTCCAGAACCCCAACATGGCATCCTAAACGCCTAATACTAGGGGAAGGACCTAGAGGGAGATATTCTACCGAGTGGGGAATCATGAGAAGGTAAAATAAATGGATGCAAATGACTTCAAGAGGTTTAATACTGATGCAAAGTATAGCGCATATAGATGAGAAATGGTGAGAAACAGCCCTACGTGAAATTAATAGGTGACAAAGAAATATAAACCAAGCAAGAGTAGTGTTGAGAATTCAAACAGAGGAAGAAGGAGCAGTAGTGGGTCCAGTACGAGAAGAAGATACCGTTGTAGCGATAGAAATACAAGAAGGTGATAGGAACCCATCCCCGTCAGCGGAAATGGAAAGGTCGGATAGAGTGGGTTACATAGGATCCAAGGAAGGCCTGGATGATGACCTGCACTTTTCCTTAATAAGATTATTTGTGGAGAAATATGCATCAAAGGTGAAAAATTATGTGCCTTCCTCAAGCTTAGGTAGCATCTCCCCCAACCTTCCCCCAATACTCTATCACAATTGTAACACCCTCTTCCCATATCTACCCAAGTAACTGGCCAACCGGGGTAAACATGTGACGAGAGGCTACAAATATGAGATTCAACCTCATATATGACTTTCAGGAAGTGGAACTGATGGAAACATGACAAACGGACCTTACATTGCATCATTGACATCCCCAGAAGGTAACCCAACCTTCCAGGGCCCTGTTCCCTGAGTGGGAATTGATTTTTAACGCATTTGAGGCTTAGCGACAAACATGTAATTGCAAGGGATCAGTTATAGAACCTTATCTGTGGGCTTTACTTATCAAGGTCGTGGTTATGGCCCCAAAAGTTCAATACTATGTCTGTAGCTCAAGGATTCGTGCCGCATTTTCAGCCCCTGAGCACATGTCACTTCCCAGAACTTCCCATAACTTCAGGAAAGGGTAAATAACATTAAAAATATATATATATATGGAAGCAATCACATCATCAGGAAATCATCTGACCCAACCCATCCATGACATACATTTCTTCAAACATGTCACAAACATTGCATCTACAGGCATAAAAAACATATTTAAACATGGGGGTATTTTACAACTTTGATAATAGCTAAGAATCATTGCTCCCCTACATCATAAGCTATAACATAGTCCATTTTACCATAGATAAATTGTGTATTCTGTTAGATTCGGTCTCTTCATACCTCCGTCAGAGATCAAAATCTCTTTTTTTGCATTTCATTTTAGGTGTCTCATTCAGTTCAGTCAGTTGCATTCCATTAGGAGCATCGATCTTCTGACGGAAGGGTCTTTTCTCTCATATCCCTCATCTCATGTACCTGTTGGTTCGGGTCTGATCATCAAAGTTCATCAAAGTCAATTTTATAGTCATTTACAGTCATGTTTGTCTCTTGGTCAACAAAGAGTCATTTCAGTCATTAGGTCTAGGGTTTTGTCTTCAAAGTGTCCAATAATGCCAGCAGGCACATCAGGAAGGTTCGAATAAGATTTCATTGCAAAATTTCATCGTCATAATTGCTTGATCATGATTCTTCTTCAAAACTCTGTTTTGAAGAAAAATCATCAATTTCGTCTTTTGTAATTAATGCCATGCAATTTTCAAAGTATTTTCAGTTGTGAAATTCTTCAGGCACAACCCTGGTCACCTTTGCCAAATCCAATGCCAGCTATCCCTACAAACATAGACAAGAAATTCATCATTCAGCGCAAAAAATAAAAGGAAACAAGAAAAACAGAGTTATTTTGTTAAAGTGCCAAAATTTTCAAACAGTGGGTTTTTCAAATGAAAAATCAAAGTCCTTTGTGTATATAAGATGTTTTCTGATTCAAACAGTTCATTTTCACACCAAAGACATCAATGAAGTCAAGACAAATCGTGGAGGAAGAAAAAGTCAGTGTGAAAGCCGAAACTATGGTGAAGACAACCTGCGCGACGCACTAGGTGTTGGGCGCGGCGCACATAACCTGTGCGGCACATAGAGCTGTTCCACACAGTGCATTTTTGAACTGGTGCGGCGCACATAGCTGTCACGGCGCACTGGGTTGTGTGCGCGGCACACAGAGCCGACACACAAAAACTTTCCACTGCTCCATAAATTTTAAATTAACTCCACCTCCTATGCACCATGTAAGTTCGAGTGAGACTTTGAATTGCTATTGAATAGTGTTTGGTGTGGTTTCAGAGATTGGTTTGGAAAATTTGAATGTCAAACTTTAAACCCTAATCTCTTATCAAATATTGCTCCTTAGGGTTTTGAATTGGTGTTTTGAAAGCAACTTTGGTGCCAAATACTCCTTTTCCCCCACCTTGTTTGTTCCTTCCCTCACTTTAATCCTATCATCCCATTATCTCCTCAATACACCATTCTCTTACTTCCCAAGGTCATTCACTCCCAAGTCCTATTATCCCTATCCCTAAACCCTACCATTCCCTATCACTCTCCCTCTCTCATATCACTTGTAAAAAAAATTCCCAAATTCCCAAAATCCCAAAAATTCAAGTAGTTGTCCCATTGTCTCTACATTATCAAATCAGAAGTTTTAAAAAAGGAAAATCTCACTTGGTTACAATCCATTCTTCCCACTGTCTTATTTACCACAGTCCCTCTCCATTTGGCACATATTTTGGCAATCAAGAAAAAGGCACCCAAATTCTCATTTTTTATCTCATACAAATCAGCATACACTTGGCATAGACTTTCAACACCATGGAGACGGATACTGATACCTCATATGACCGAGACAGTGATTCCACCACTGAAACTGCATGCACCAAGAGGGCAGTAAAGCGTCGCAAAAGGCATGATAGGCTCCAAATTTTGGCCAAAGCTTCTTTTTCCCAGCATAGTGCTTGATGAGGGATCTTCAATCCAAATTTCAAGGAATTTGGGAAAAATTTTGTCAATTTTGAATTTTTTTGGTCACAAAACAGATTTTCCTGCCCGACGCGTAGCGCCACTTGGCGCGCGCTTACAATTGGCAGCTCTTCAGGGGGAAAACTTTGCATTTTTGGACTTTTTATCAAAATTTATGCATGTTCATGAATTACCTAAGGATTTCATCAAGTTCTGGGTTGCCTAAAGGGTCAAAAACACCCTAAAAATGGCCTTTCTGCCACTTTTTGCACACACAGGAAGCAGTGTTGGGAGATTGAACTTTTGGAGGAGAAAATGGCAACCAAATCAAAAAATTCCACTTGGGTTGGAAAGTAGACAGGTAGGGATTTCCAACAAGCTATCCTGTGCTCAATTTTGACTTCGATAAGGGCCCCAAAATCAGCTCCAAACTTGTGCTACGCATACAGATTCCAGGCACGTCGCATAGAGGAATTTGGCCTTTTTTTCACTCAGCAACTTAGAATTTCACCTAGTTTTGGCCAGTTTCACTTTTTCATGTAACTCTTGATGTAACTTGATGTAATTTCATGACCATGATGTAATTTTGGCACATTTTTACTCATTCTAGAAGATCCATTCACCAAAAGGTGAAATGTAAGTGAATGGATCAATTTCCTAACATATAGAGGCAAGTTGTTTCATTGCCTATTTTCTAGTTCCTAGTTTAGATATGGTTGAAACAGCTCCTAGAATGATGAGCTCGACCCCTATAGGCATGGGAATGGGTTAGGCTTGTCTATATGATGTATTTCTTCAGTCATTTTCAGGGTTGGACATTTGGGATTGCTTGGCGCTTCATTGTACATTTCATCTCTGCACTTTTGGCAAAGGAATAGACCAAGGTTTGCAGCACTTTTTGGGATCCATGTGGCTTTGTGTTTTGATGGTGTGTTTCTCTATGTAATTTTAATTTCACTGACGTTTATGTGTATCATTTTCCCTTCTCTTTCCTCTTAAATTAAACAAATCAGTGTTTAAAGGTGGAATTCAGTAGCTTGCTATGCTCTGCCTTTAGTTTTGTTTAATTTTTCATGTTTTCATTTGTTTGAGGAGGACTCTTGAGACCCTCTTTCCCTCTTCAACTCCTCACTGGTCTAATCCATCCATTCATTCAATCTAAACCATCAAAACAATTTCCTTCCTTGCCCCAATCAGAACTCTGCAAAAACTAGGCCTTATCCCCGCACCCAAAACTGCCTTTCCCTTTGATCCAACAAAAACCCTCAAAAACACAATCAATCTCCTTTACTTATATACCTAGCCTAAAATTAGCTTTTATTTCAAGTCATCTCAAGCCCTGTTGATTATTTTTGCTGAGATTGACCCGGAGAGAGCCCTCTCCTGTTCTGGTATGGCTAGCTACCAGACTGAGCGTGGTTTGATGTTACCCTGAACTCTGCCTTCCTTCAGCCTGAGGTAGATTTAGGCAATAACATAGTGGCGACTCCTCTGGGGAGAAAATGGTTTTCTTGATAGTGTTATTTGTTTTATAAGCTACATACGGAGCCTAAATTTATGCCAGGTAGCTGTTTGGTCAATTTAGTGTCCTAAATTGCTAACATAAATTATCAACCAGGGATTCGTAAACTGACGAAGTGCGGCGCACTATATGTGCAAGATAACCTATCTCTTAATTTTTGTCGTTTTTGGATTTTTATGAAATTCTAAAAGACAAGTATGGTTATGGATATTCAAGGCAATGATGTCCTTTATAATGATTTACCAACTTGAAACTAAAAAATGAATTTGAAACATACAATGACAAAACTTGAAAGGAAATGAAAATGTGCTACTGAAATGAAAAAGGTGTTGCTAATCTAATAAATCAAAACAGTGAACTAGTGAGCATGAAACCAAACTATTCTTGCTGCTGTCTAAACACAAAAGAAACTATGCCGAAAGAAATCCAAAAGTTGCAATAAAGTAAATCTAAATCAAATTACATCAACTTGTCTTCTGATCCCTCATCATTAGTCCAGCTATGATTTTCGGAAGTAACCATAAACAACTTGAGTAATTGATATCTAACTTGCAGAAAGTAAACTAATATCAAACCACACATTCATAATTCAATCCCTCACCATCAGTCCAGCTGTGGCTTTCGGAGGTAACTGAAGATGTCATGCACAATTTAATATTTCTAATCTTGCAGAAAGGAAACTAATACCAAACTACACATTTCATAATACAATCCCTCACCATCAGTCCAGCTGTGGCTTTCGGAGGTAACTGAAGATGTCATGCACAATTTAATATTTCTAACTTGCAGAAATGAAACTAATATCAAACTACACATCCATAATTCAATCCCTCACCATCAGTCCAGCTGTGGCTTTCGGAGGCAACTGAAGATGTTATGAGCAATTTAATATATTTAACTTGCAGAAAGGAAACTAATATCAAACTACACATTTCATAATACAATCCCTCACCATCAGTCCAGCTGTGGCTTTCGGAGGCAACTGAAGATGTTATGAGCAGTTTAATATATCTAAATTTGCAGAAAGGAAACTAATATCAAACTAAACATTTCATAATACAATCCCTCACCATCAGTCCAGCTGTGGCTTTCGGAGGTAACTGAAAATGACATGAGCAATTTAATATATCTAAATCTAACTACTGAAGCAAATGTGCAAGACTGAAATAAACAAAGAAATACCGGAATTAAACAAAAACTAAGAAAAAATAAATTAACAGCAGAACAATATTGATTCCATGTCATTAGTCAAAAGATATGCAAATGCCCGGGCTGCCATGAAAAATTATGCTAAAAGCTATGATTTCAAAAAGAAATCTAAGTAAAGAAATATGACAAAACAGAATTGAAAGCAACTTATCTAGAAAACATGTAAAAGCCTCCTTGGATAGCAGGGGCCCTCTGCTACCAATTTGGTGAAGTCCTTCAACTCCTTAAAATTGTAATCAAAACACCATCAAAGAACTGAATTTCTCTATTAAAAAGAACTCACAAATCTACATCCCATTCCATCTTGAACTTAGTTACAAATCTACTTCTTCATTACTTTCTCATTACTTTCTCATTACCTATGATAGGAGAAAGCTTCTCCTATTTATACAAAATATGAGGAAACATCTCATTAATGGGAGTCCATGAATCTCTCCCTCCATCTCTAGAGTTACAATCAAAATAGGAAATAATAAGACACATGTCTTTCTAGAGTTTCAACACAACTTGAGGAATGAGACACATATCCTCTTAGAGTTTCAATACAACAAGGAAGTGAGACACATATCCTCTTGATCCCATAATCTTCTCCAACCAAATTTGAATTTGGCCTTAGAGTGCCACATAAGGGTCTTCTAGAAGTCTCCTTTTGACCTACACACGTCACAAAACTCATAACACATATATAGATATATGAAACTATGTTAATTTTCTAGTTTCTAATCATAAATTCACTTAAAATACATAAAATAAATAACTTTGGAAAACAAGGATCCTAACCCATATATTTATGAAAATGGTTACTTGATGTAGGGTTTTAGGTCAAATGGCTATGAAATAAGAGCTAAATGGTTATGACATAATGGAAATATGTATGAATATGGAGAACACTTTTGAGACTCAACAGTAGTCTTAAAAACGCTCTTGCTTTGCATTAGCGAAAGTAGATAAACGCTGCTTCAGTCAATCTCCGGTCTAGTTTGTAAACGTAACATCTAAGTTATAAATTTCCCTAGTACATGTATCAAGTTAGATCTGATGGTTGATGGTGGACAACGATCAGACATAAGAAGGCTGAAATCATTCACCTGGTGACTCCAACTCAATGTAGAGACTCCACTGGAGGACTAACTCTTTCTCTGAGAAAATGGAAGGATCTTACACAAAGTTCAGGTATCCAAAGTGGAATGGTATTCAGGATCTAGTCTGCTTTCTTGTAAATTACTTCTTTGCTGGTCTTGAAGATGTCCTGAAAGTTTTTCAGAATTTTTTGTATGATAAAGGTGATCAAAATCTTCACTCGGCCTATTCAAAAAGTGTAAATACGGAGTTTCCCTTTGATCTTGGCCTCCTTACTTTTCCCACATCTTATGATGACTCTCTTCAGAGTGATGAGCCTAAAGAAAACAAAACTGATCCCATAGCTCTTGTATATACTCCTACACCTTTTATAGTCCCAGATATGTATAAAACTCTTGTTTTACCTTCTATTCTCCATGCTTTCCTTGCAAATTATTACCTATATTTTCCGAGATTTGACGGTGAATGTAACAATGTCAACGCTAAGCAACATGTGCAGAATGTTGAGACTTTTCTAGATCTTTTTGAAGTTGATGAAGAAGATGTTAGTATTAGACTTTTTTCTCTTTCTTTGCAAGGAAAAGTCAAGAGTTGGTTCAAAGCCCTGCCTGATGCGAGCATCTCAAATTTCCATCATTTCGTCAAAGTTTTCCTTGACAGGTGGGTGATCGGACAGAACCCTTTCCTTATTTTAGACGAGTATGCCCAGCTGAAAAGACAGTCAGGGGAAACGATACAACAGTTTTCCGCTAGATTCAATCGAGTCTATTATTCGATACCTGTCGATATAAGACCCCCTCTTGGCTCGGCCCTTTTACATTACCCAGGCGCTTTTGATCCGGAAATGGAGTTTCAGCTGAGAGAAAGGAATGTTGCAACACTTGAAGAAATATAGAACAGTGCAGTAAATGTAGAAGCTAATATGTTGATCAAAATAGCAAGGTTGAAGGAAGAAGAAAAGAAGAATGTTGTAGAGCACCTGACACCTTCAGAGGAAAAGCTTGACCTTTTGGTAAAAGTAGTAGAAGAGATGGTGCTGAAAATGACTGCAAAAAATGAAAATGACGTTCATGAACAAGTGGCTGACCCAAAACATTTTGTTTCTTATCTTAGTTGTCATAGATCTGATAATGATTGTTTTGTAGATCATCTTGGAGAAGAGAGATATTTTGATTTGGCATGTATGCTTGATGATGTGTTTTATACTAATGATTTGCCTCAGTTTGATCAATATGATGATGATTATGTTCTCCAAACAGAAGCTAATCTTGCATATAAATCAGCAGCTAGTTTGTGGAAGGAAGAAGTTCACTTTCAGCATCTTGAGTACAGTGATCAACTGATGCATATCAGTTGTGACAATGACGAGGAAAGTGCAGCAAATTTTGAAGTAAGTGAAGGATATTTGCCTTTTTGTTTTGAATCATTTAAGTTCATTAGAGACAACTTCCATGCAATCAGAAATCAACTGTCAACAAGTCTTGATTTGGACCATCTTGAGGGCAATGAAAACCTTGTTCAAGACTTCTCATATTCAGATTTGCAACCCCCGAAAGCCATTGATTTTCAAGTTGCAGATGAAGACATGGAAGCTGGCACATATGATAAAATGATACAAGATGATTCCGTACCATTTTGTTTTGAATCATTTTAGTTTTTGAAGGGTAAATTGCATAGTAAATCTTCAAATGAGAAGCCTATAGGAAATCAAAAATCTCTCAGTTTTAATGTTGAGGATGAGACAGATAGCGAAATTCTTGAGCAAGTTGCTAATGAGAAATCTTCCCCTGAAACGACTGATGAAATCATCCTAGATACAAAACCCTCCCTAGCACCAGATTTGCAGCCACCAAACGCAATTGAAGGTCAGATTACAGATGAAGGTGTGGAAGCTGAAATACATGATTTAATGATGCAAGAGGATTTTGTACCCTTTTGTTTCGAAGCATTTCAGTTTATAAAGCAGAATATTTGTAATATATCTAAAGAAAAAGATGAACATCCAGTAGGATGTCATACAGTTTCAATGGATACATCGCAGCAGTCTTCTCAAGTTTTTGATAATCCTATTGCTCGTGTGTTGGATGATGTTTGTTGTAAAATTTCTTCTCCATTGGCTAACCATGTGCCAGAAAAGAATGTTGATAATAATATTATTCAAAAGTTGCCTTCATTGTCTTGTTTAATAGATTTTTCAGTACAAAGCCCATACCAAGGTTTGCAATCATATGAGGAGATTGATAAAGAAAAATTTTGTTCTATTTGGAATCAGCAACAGAGTTTGGTTATTCACGAAATTCAGGATCCTTTTGACAGCCTGTTGCTATCACCAAAGAAAGACAGCACAGATGTGAGAAAAATCTTAATATCCAGCTTTGAAGATTAGCTGGATCAGAGCAGTAATGTGTTAATGGAAATCAATAGCTATGTTTATGAAGATCCTTTCACAGTATTCTTGAAGTCATCTAGTCAATTCATGCTTTGCAAGTTTATCAGCAGTCAAACTGATTCCAAGTTTCCATGGGAGTTGCCTTTCGATTCTTCCCTTTTCCTGCGCATCAGAAAGCATTTGGGAAGAAATCAAATAGCAGCTAGGATGCTTACATGGTTGCATTGGTTATTTCATTTCACTTGATCGGGTGGTGAAAAGAACAATTAGAGTAGTTTTGATAAATAAGCTCAATTATGAGCATCTTTCCAGTTTGTTAGTTATGTTTTAGTCATGTTTGGTTTTATTATGGTTTTCAATTTTAGCCTTGAGTCAGAGTCAGTCTACATAATATCAGTTTTCATGTTTTGACTCCATTTCCCAATGGATGAAGGCACTTGTCTGCTCACCCAAAGATATGTAGTTCTTGGCACCTCCAAGGAGCTACCATCCCCATTGGAGCCAATGTTAGAGTCGGTCTCTTCATACCTCCGTCAGAGATAAAAATCTCTTTTGTTGCATTTCATTTTAGGTGTCTCATTCAGTTCAGTCAGCTGCATTCCATTAGGAGCATCGATCTTCTGACGGAAGGGTATTTTCTCTCATATCCCTCATATCATGTACCTGCTGGCTCGGGTCTGATCATCAAAGTTCATCAAAGTCAATTTTACAGTCATTTACAGTCATGCTTGTATCTTGGTCAACAAAGAGTCATTTCAGTCATTAGGTCTAGGGTTTCGTCTTCAAAGTGTCCAATAATGCCAGCAGGCACATGAGGAAGGTTCGAATAAGTTTTCATTGCAAAATTTCATCGTCATAATTACTTGATCATGATTCTTCTTCAAAACTCTGTTTTGAAGAAAAATCGTCAATTTCGTCTTTTGTAATTAATGCCATGCAATTTTCAAAGTATTTTCAGTTGTGAAATTCTTCAGGAACAGCCCTGGTCGCCTTTGCTAAATCCAATGCCAGCTATCCCTGCAAACATAGACAAGAAATTCATCATTCAGCGCAAAAAATCAAAGGAAACAAGCAAAACAGAGTTTTTTTGTTAAAGTGCCAAAGTTTTCAAACAATGGGTTTTTCAAATGAAAAATCAAAGTCCTTTGTGTATATAAGATGTTTTCCGATTCAAACATTTCATTTACACACCAAAGACATCATTGAAGTCAAGACAAATCGTGGAGGAAGCAAAAGTCAGTGTGAAAGCTGACACTATGGTGAAGGCAACCTGCGTGGCGCACTGGGCGTTGGGCGCGGCGCACATAACCTATGTGGCACATAGAGCCATTCCACACAGTGCATTTTTTAACTGGTGCGGCACACATAGCTGTCGCGGCGCACTGGGTTGTGCGCGCGGCACACAGAACTGACACAAAAATTTTGCCACTACTCCATAAATTTTAAATTAACTCCACCTCGTATGCACCATGTAAGTTCGAATGAGACTTTGAATTGCTATTGAATAGTGTTTGCTGTGGTTTCAGAGATTGGTTTGGAGAATTTGAATGTCAAACTTTAAACCCTAATCTCTTATTAAAGATTGCTCCTTAGGGTTTTGAATTGGTGTTTTGAAAGCAACTTTGGTGCCAAATACTCCCTTTCCCCCACCTTGTTTGTTCCTTCCCTCACTTTAATCCTATCATCCCATTATCTCCTCAATACACCATTCTCTTACTTCCCAAGGTCATTCACTCCCAAGTCCTATTATCCCTATCCCTAAACCCTACCATTCCCTATCACTCTCCCTCTCTCATATCACTTGTAAAAAAAAATCCCAAATTCCCAAAATCCCAAAAATTCAAGTAGCTGTCCCATTGTCTCTACATTATCAAATCAGAAGTTTTAAAAAAGGCAAATCTCACTTGGTTACAGTCCATTCTTCCCACTGTCTTATTTACCACAGTCCCTCTCCATTTGGCACATATTTTGGCAATCAAGACAAAGGCACCCAAATTCTCATTTTTTATCTCATACAAATCAGCATACACTTGGCGTAGACTTTCAACACCATGGAGATGGATACGGATACCTCATATGACCGAGACAGTGATTCCACCACTGAAACTGCATGCACCAAGAGGGCACTAAAGCGTCGCAAAAGGCATGATAGGCTCCAAATTTTGGCCAAAGCTTCTTTGGCCCAGCATAGTGCTTGATGAGGGATCTTCAGTCCAAATTTCAAGGAATTTGGGAAAAATTTTGTAAATTTTGAATTTTTTTGGTCACAAAATAGATTTTCCTGCCCGACGCGTAGCGCCACTTGGCGCGCGCTTACAATTGGTAGCTCTTCATGGGGAAAACTTTGCATTTTTGGATTTTTCATCAAAATTTATGCATGCTCATGAATTACCTAAGGATTTCATCAAGTTCTGGGTTGCCTAAAGGGTCAAAAACACCCTAAAAATGGCCTTTCTGCCACTTTTTGCACACACAGGAAGCAGTGTTGGGAGATTGAACTTTTGGAGGGGAAACTGGAAACCAAATCAAAAAATTCCACTTGGGTTGGAAAGTAGATAGGCAGGGCTTTCCAACAAGCTATCCTGCACTCAATTTGGACTTCGGGAAGGGCCTAAAAATCAGCTCCAAACTTGTGCGACGCATACAGATTCCAGGCGCGGCGCATAGAGGAATTTGGCCTATTTTTCACTCAGCAGCTCAGAATTTCGCCTAGTTTTGGCCAGTTTCACTTTTTCATGTAACTCTTGATGTACCTTGATTTAATTTCATGACCATGATGTAATTTTGGCACATTTTTACTCATTCTAGAAGATTCATTCACCAAAAGGTGAAATGTAAGTGAATGGATCAGTTTCCTAGCATATAGAGGCAAGTTGTTTCATTGCCTATTTTCTAGTTCCTAGTTTAGATATGGTTGAAACAGCTCCTAGAATGATGAGCTAGACCCCTAGAGGCATGGGAATGGGTTAGGCTTGTCTATATGATGTAGTTCTTCAGTCATTTTCAGGGTTGGACATTTGGGATTGCTTGACACTTCATTGTACATTTCATCTCTGCACTTTTGACAAAGGAATAGACCAGGGTTTGCAGCACTTTTTGGGATCCATGTGGCTCTGTGTTTTGATGGTGTGTTTCTCTATGTAATTGTAAGTTCACTGATGTTTATGTGTATCATTTTCCCTTCTCTTTCCTCTTAAATTAAACAAATCAATGTTTAAAGGTGGAATTCAGTAGCTTTCTTTGCTCTGCCTTTAGTTTTGTTTAATTTTTCATGTTTTCATCTGTTTGAGGAGGACTCTTGAGACCCTCTTTCCCTCTTCAGCTCCTCACTGGTCTGATCCATCCATTCATTCAATCTAAAGCATCAAAACAATTTCCTTCCTTGCCCCAATCAGAACTCTGCAAAAACTAGGCCTTATCCCCGCACCCAAAACTGCCTTTCCCTTTGATCCAACAAAAACCCTCAAAAACACAATCAATCTCATTTACTTATATACCTAGCCTAAAATTAGCTTTTATTTCAAGTAATCTCAAGCCCTGTTGATTATTTTTGCTGAGATTGACCTGGAGAGAGCCCTCTCCTGTTGTGGTAGGGCTAGCTACCAGACTGAACGTGGTTTGATGTTACCCTAAACTCTGCCTTCCTTCAGCCTGAGGTAGATTTAGGCAATAACATATTCATTTCCAGGAAAAAACATATATAGAGCCATACATCATCACTAATCAAATACATGCTTATAACCAGCATATAAACAATAGAAATACAATGGATATAACAGCAAATAAATACATACATAAACCAATACATTTTCATACCAAATACTAGAGGAATGAGATCTTCATCACTGAATGTAAAAACCAACCGGAGATGGGAATTCCACATTCCACCCAACCGTAGATTGGTTGAGCCAAATATCTCTTCATCCAATCACATTCTCCACCTACACCGTGAGGAATTTGAGTGCCTCATAGTCTCTCAGGCTTTACTATAACCCATAGTCTGATCCAGGGGTCACTAGGCCCTACACCGAGACCATATCTTCGAGCTTTATTGTGCATCCCATCCTGGGACTAATAGTACCAAAAGAGATAAATCCACCTTTTTGCTTTAATGTATATCTTTCCATTCACCCGAAAGGATTCTTAGGCCCACTGAGGCACAAAATATGGATTTACCGCAATCCACAGTCTGGCTCAGGGGTTTCTAGGCCAGTGGCTTTACCATGATCGACAGTCTGATTCAGGGACCACTAGGCCATGTGTTTTTCATTTCATAGATCCACCCCACTCATCTACGAATCCATCCGACAATCCAGCTCAACCGAAGTATGAGAAACCCATCTCATCAAATTTATATGGAAATGGTGAGGCTAGGTTGAAAATCATTGTCTTTTCTCGAAAAACCCATGCCAAAATAGCAAGAAACTACATGCAATACCATGCATGTTGTTTTCACTCCTACAGACAGCATTGAGTTGCAGAAGACCAATGCCTACGACATCTTAAAACAGGAGTTCATATAGGTTCTCTTCATGTTCTTTAACAGGAACCTCCTAGATATTAACTGGATGGAATTATTTGATATGTGGTTTTGGATCACAAGGAGAGCAGAGTAATAACTGTGAACTTTGATTATAAGGAGAAAGGCTTGCTCAGAATGGGCCTGTGGCTGCCATGAAATGGGATTTGCTGCAAATAGGGCCGGATGTGAAACCAACGAACAGTCTTTAAAGTTAATCGGGATGAAGACCATGAAGAATTAGGATGGTAAGTCAAAGTGAGGTGGGCTTACAAGGTATAAGAAACCACCCTTCAAGGACTTAAGAGGAAAGCGGTGAAGAGAAGGAACTTTAAACAGGAATCATGCACTGAGCCTAATTAAGGTAGTATTATAGATCATCCTACGAGTAGTATTATAGATCATCCTACGAGTAGCATTCGAGATAAATTCATACATGACCGATAAGCCACCCGCATTCCAAAAGCATGATAACAGGAAGGAAAATATGATGGAACAGAGCATTAAATTAAACCAAATATAACAAAGACATACATATTGTTTATAAGTCTAGTAGGAATCCATTCTTGCAACAAACAGTCGTTATATTATTTCTTCAAAACAGCTCTTCTGATATACATTAAAAGCAAATCTCAAGACTACAAAATGTGTTACACAGACTATACACTTCAAACTTTCAGAGAATTCAGAACCTTTACTTAGTCTGCGATTTGGCCTTTTAGAGTCGTTTACATGGGTAGCGTGACCAGATATTTCTTCAAACAAAATATTCCTTACTGATATTACAGTTTCCCATCTAAATAAAAAATGATGTGGGGTAACAGAATCTCATCTAGAACAGTATTATCTAACACAGACTATAACAAGAACATAACAGAAACATGAAATGCAAAGAGTGCGTAGGGTAAAATCGAGATTTCAAAATTACATGGAAAATGAAAATAAAAAATAAAAACAAAGGCCGCATGGGCCTGATCATGATGTACATTAGTTGGTACGATGAGGAGTGCCCGAGCCTTCTATGTGGCGTGATCAAACCGAAGACGTGGAGGAGCCATGTTGACAAGACGGCAGAGGTGGCAGTTGCTGTGAAGTAGAGGAAACTGGAGGATTCACGTATTCATAACACTTTTTCCATAAAATTGATCTGGGTAGTAGTGTTGTGGTGTAGGTTTCAAACATAGACTGCAATTGCGTAAGCTCTGTATAATCCACGCGGACAGAGAATAATTTCTTGACCTGAGCGAGAAGGAATAATTCCTTACGCAGTGCAGCTAATAAGGTCTCTACTTTTAGCTGGGAGGTTTTCTCTAGTGTTATGTCTGCCCTGCACATGATCTCTGACATTTTTTTATCATAAGTCATTAGGGGAAGTATTGCACCTGACTACGGATCCCAGCATGGCAGGAGGCCAACTTCTACCAACTTGCGCCATTCCTGATGGAACCTTTCCACTCCCTTTGACACTAGCGCTAAAAACCCTAACATGTTCACGCGTGTGTTCTCTTTCTCAATAATATTACTAACGTCCATAACGGTCCTAAAACAGTCGACCAATCTCTATGTGCTCAATTCTTCAGACGAAATACTTGACATATTTCTTTGCTATTGTTGCCTTCTCTTCTCCTTCCTACGTCCAACATCCAATTGTGCCTTATACTCGTGAATAGCAATCTTCTTGTCATTTGTTAGCACAAGGAGCTCCCAATGTTGCTTGACCTCTACTATGATCTCCCCCCAGACAAGTCGCCTCACTTCTACCAACGACATGTTACCTTTAATCTGTGCTTTTAAGTCTTTGATAGACTTCTCATGTCCCCGAGCTTCCCTACGGAGGTTCTCTACCTCTTTCTGTAGGGATGAAACAATCCTTTGATTTTTTTCATAGGCAACCTTGGCCACGTCTAGGAGCCGGCGAGTAGTGCGTGTTTCATCTTTTGACATCTTCAGTTCTGCCAGCGACTTGGTGAGCTGCTCCGAAGCAGTCTGTGGATCTTTGGGTACCGAACTACCATGTATGCTCACCCCACTTGAGTTGTATCTTTGACAATGTCTTGTTTAGCCCAGTGATTTCCTTATCCTTTTTAGTAATCTCTTCTTCCCTTTGAGTGAGGGAATCAACGAGAACTGTCTTTTCCCTTTCTACTTGGGCAAGTTCCTTAGTCTAAATATGTTTAGAGCAAGGGATATTCAACTTTCTCCTCAACTCCTGTACCTCCAAATCTGATTTTGTTAGAAGGGCTTGTAATGCTGAATTGTTATCAATACCCTTTCCTCTTATCATTTTGGTGTTCTCCAGCTGATTAGCCACACCCTTAGCGCTAGCCCTTTATCTTTGTTGGGTGACCTTCATTTGAGTCAGCTTCCTTTCAGTCCTCTTTAGGGCAATTGTATGCTTCACTACCTCATTCTGTAGCATGTCCCCAATACACTGGTCAAATTCTAGCTTATCCAGCAGGGGAATGTTGCCCAGATTTAGAATTATTTCCAGAGCTCTATATTGGGATCCTGAAGGTGCAGGATGCATGGCTAACTGCTGGATGGCCAATATGAGCTGCTCTTTATCCATATCCAGGACTAAGGATATCCTGGTATGGTGTTTATCTACGAACTGAGAAAGTTCAGCCCTCAGCCTTTCTCTCGCGGACTTGTTCCTAGTCTCAATCTCCTCCCTTGCATCATATTTGTCCAATGTGACCACCTGTGAAAGCTCTGAGGGGGTTGAAGACGAGGAAGAATCAAAGGAGAGTAGAAATCCTAGTTTGTCTTTGTCAGGACCCCTGAGAAAGGGGACCTCGTCATTGAATAATTCGATGTCTAGGTCCTTTTGCCCTTCAGTTCTCTACTTTTTACTAGGGTGTGTTTCCTCATCGACCTCCATGAACCCTTGACTTGCCAAGGGGTCCCCCTATTCCTACCCTTCTACCTCGATGAGCACATTATCTCCTTTTCCTTCAACAGTTGAGGATTTGGCCTCCATCTATGTATCCAAAGGCCACATATCAGGGTTAGCTTTCCATTCAATGAGAAGCCTAGGTTCATGTGCATATGTTGTTGATTTAATCTCCTTCTTCCTACTTGTGAGGAACCCCTTAGGATCATAGTGTCAGGCATCTCCCTGAGGGAAATTCAACTCCCACAAAATCCTTTCCACAGTGGAGAGGGCATGCCTTGAATTAATGGTGAAAGGGCCTATAGAAAGTGGGAGTTTGAAGATGTGTCACTTTTTCGTGGGCATGAAGTGGACTTGGTTGGCACTTAAGACCTAATAGATGAACTCAAGGGAAAAAATACTCATGGACAGGAACACTGGTAGGTGATAAGGAGGTACTTCAGCACCATAGACCCTGATCTAGGTGTGGTCTTCGAACATGTACCAATCACCTTTGCAATCTTTTTCATTGAATTGGAGCCAATCCTTCTGCTCATGAAAGATTTTGGGCGAGGAGCTATCGTGTATGATAGCATAGGTTATGGACATAAAATCGGTAACGAATTTCGCACACCCCTTCCCCTTTGGATGTTGGTGAACTTCCAGAGTCCACTCGAAAATAGACTTGGGTTTAGCGTTTCTCCTGGAGAACCTGTTCGGGCCTAGACCTTCAAACTTATCCACATGCTCAAATAGGAATAAGTAGAAAATCAGGGAGAAATATTTGAAAGAACAGAAGGAAGACATAGCTTGGAACTAGGCTTTGATAGCTGACGCCAAAAAGGAAGAGATATCCAAAAGGATCTCAGCCCGCATCGTGAGCCATAGGAACCCTAAACCCGCCTTACTCACCATCTCGGCATCCTCAAACCCTAGAATTCCCGAGATAATCACTAGAATAGGCTGTATAGAGTTACAGAATGAAGATAGCAGAATAGACTCTACGTGAGGTAAAGATAATAGGCGTGAGTCAGAGATGAGGTTGAGGAAACCACTTTGTTTTTCCAGGGGTTGATTCGAGAAATGGCAAGAGAGAGTGACTTTGGAGAACTCGACACAGTCCTGAGCGAGAGGATAACATAGGGCTTTTCTGATGAGTTGGGGAGTAATATCAAGAATCTTGGTGCCCCGAGTGGAAAGGAAGATGTCCTTATGCTTGATGTAGGCCTCCTTAAGCGAGAGAATAAATTATGGGAACGAATGGGTCTTCGTGGAAATTTGGTAGTAAAGCCCTGACTCGACGACTCTAAACACATCTTCGTTTCTTCGTTGAAAATCGAAGAGCTTGGCTCTGGTGCGAGCTACATTGAAGGGATAGACCGAGGCGCAGATTTGGGCATGGGCGTCAATGAGGGGTTTGGGTCCAGGATAAGTCCTGACCTCGCGAGCTTGGGGGGTTTCGGGTGAGGAGCGCTTCAATTTTTCCATGATAATTTGAAATAAAATTAAAAGGGAAATAGTGAAAGGAACATGATCAAATACTTGAAATAGTAATGAGGTAGCAGGGGAAAACGACGCGAGAGTGAAAATCAGCCAGTACTCGAGTTTTAACCTGCCTGCTAGAGAAAAATACACATAAATAACCAGTAAAATTACACAGTCAAGAGTAAAACGAGCTATGGAAAACAGGGTTTTACTGATTATCAAGTCAAGGTGACACATGTAGGGCTGACTTCGTAAGGATGTCGACAGTGAGACATGTGGCGCAAGGTGATTGGCTGGTAGCAGCCGGGTAGGTGGGGGCCGCGTGCTGGACAAGACGAGTACGGGCCTTCGTACTTCCTACTAGACTTACCTTACCGTAAAAATACCTGAGCCAGTTTTTTATCATGGTGGGCCCCTTCAATCTTCGGCGGGGTGGACAGAGACCTTCAACCCTTTTCCTTCCCCCCAAAGAATCACTCTGATTGGCCCAGAGGAGGGATGATGTCACCTCCTCAGGGGGGTCGGCTTCGGCCACCTTGAATCCTTTTGGATGCTAATGGAACGGTCATCAATTGTCGGTTCTTGGTGCGTGGTTCCACCAAATAACTGTGCATGCGCTGCCTTTGAGACTGATCGGTATTAGTATCCTTATTCATGCCATACTCTCATATGATCGTCACGCTTGTTCTTTGAAAGCTCCTCTGTTAACTTTGTTGTTCCCTGTCCTCTTTTCTTTTTCTTTATGCAGTAGCCCCTTTTCTTTTATCAGTGAGGTCACAAGCAAACATTGGCTCCACTTGGGGATGACACGCTTGTTCACGAGGGTGTCGAGAACTTCATAGACCGCCTACTTGTGTACTTGTAAATATACCCTGGGAAGTTTAAAAAGCTACAAGTACTTCTGGAAAGATTTAAAACAAAAATGCATGCGATAATTAAAGATTAAATATATACAATGTGGAGGATATATACAGTAGGCCCTCGTGGCCACTGTTAGTACTGAAAGTAGGGCTTGAGGAACTGCCCGTTTACAGGCATGTTAATCAGGTCTACTTCCAAATTTTCCAATATGAAGGTGTTGTTGCCCTTGACTTATGCTACCTTGAAAGGTCTAAACCAAAGTGGATCGAACTTTCCATGTTTACCCTTGTCAACCTGTCTAATGTTCCATCGCAGCACCAGGTCCCCTACTTGTATTTCCTTATCTTTTGCTCATTGGACAAATATGCATTTCATTTTCTCCTGATAGTCGGCCAACCTGATGTTCACCTAAGCTCGTGTCTCATCCAGTTCTATGAGCTGATTCATTCCCCTGATGAGAACATTTGTTTCCTCTTCACTGTCTTACAAAAACCTGGCCATGGGTAAAGTGATTTGAATGGGGAAAACTACTGCTCATCCATACACTAGCTCATAGGGGGACTTCCCAGTGGATCTTATGTTGGTAATGTGATTTTCCCAAAGTGTGAATTTAGGCTAGGATTCTTAGTTCTTCTTATTCTCACTTATTGTATTTTTTATAATTCTTACCAAAGTCTTATTGGAAAACTCGACCAACCCATTCCCCTACAGATAATAAGTTGTGGAGTGTCCAAGAGTGATATTATACTACTGGATAAATTTTATGAACTTGGTGGACTTGAAGACCTAGGCGTTATCATTGATGATTTTAGTTGGGCACCCAAACCTAGATATTATATTTTCCTCCATAAATTTAATCACCACCCCATCAGTGACGTTTCTTACAGGCACAATTTTGACCCACTTGGTGAAGTATTCAGTGGCAGTGAGAATCCAGCGGTGTTGATTACTAGAGGCTGGTTGGATCTCCCCGATAAAATCAATGCCCCATTGCCTAAACAACTCTTCAACATGTATCAGGATCAGTGGTAGTGGCGCAAATTTTTTCTTTTCTGAAAAATTCTGGCATTTTCTACATGCTCGGACATGAGCATCTACATCTCCAAACAATCGAGGCCAGAAATAACCTTCTCTCGGGATTTTGTGAGCCGTAGACCGCCAGCTGTAATGTCCACCGCATACACCATCATGAAATTTGGCCATCACCTCGTCCACCTCCTGCTCTGTTAGACATAGTAGAAGAATTCCTTATGAATCCCTCCAATATAATCGTCCATTTGCCACGGCGTATTTCTATGACCTTAATCTCAAGGTGTGGTACTTAGCTTTGTCAAAACTAGGAGGGCAACTCAGAGTAAGGAGGTATTCCACCACATCCTTATACCAAACACACATAAGGTATTTTACATGCGTTTTTTGTAGTGAGGTTTCTATTCCAAGTTTTATGTTTGTACCTTCCGGTACTTACATGGATAAATTTATACCCAAGGCCTGGCAGTTGGACTCTGATAATATTTTAGCCAATCCCTGTCCTTTAATGAGCTTAGTGGGCCTGATCTCCAATTCATATTCCTCGATCTTGGAAATCCACTTGCCCCTCTTCCCTTCACTATATCTCTATATTAAAATGTCTTTTACTACTGTTGTGGGGACATAGGTAGTTATGGCCGACTACAACACATATATCCGAAAAGCCTTTAATGATTTGACCAGGGCAGAGGCCTACTTTTCCAAGATATTATATTTAATTCTGCATCCCATATGACCTGACTGAAAAACGCAATCGGTTTTCGTGCCCGTCTTCGTTCTTATGTAACATCACTGCAGCTACTGTGTAAGGGGAGTCAAAAGAAAATATCATGAAAGGCTTGTTGTAATCAGAGTCTGCCAGTACTGGAGCTTCAGAAAAAGCCTACTTTATTCTGTCAAAATAAGTCCTTGACTGGGGGGTCCATTTTACTTCATTATCTTTTTTGAGAATCTCCGTAATATGTCAGACAATCTCAGCATAATTTGGAATGAACCTTCTTAGGAAATTTATTCTCCCCAAGAATACCTTGATTTCCTTTTTATTCTATGGGAGGAAAATTTTGTTGATCACTTCTACCCTTTTCGGGTCAATTTTCACTCCCTCCTTAGTCACTATGTGTCCCAGCAGCTTCCCCTCCTCCAAGGCAAACATGGACTTTTTGGGGTTCAACTATAGACCGTAACTGCGGTACTTCTCGAAGGTCCGGCAAAGATGTTCAATATGCTCGGCATCACTCTTTGAGAACACAGTGATATCTTGCAGATAAATCACTACAAACTTATCTTTCTATCCTACGAAAGCAATGTCCATTTCACGTTGAAAGGTGGCACTGGCATTGATTAGACCGAACGACATCTGGGCATACATGTATGTCCCCCATGGTGTGGTGAATTTTGTTTTCTTCTGATCTTCAGGGAGAACTGCCACTTGATTATATCTAGAGAAACTATCCATCATAGACATTCGGGAGGATCCCACCACCTTTTGCAAAATGTGGTCCATCTTTGGGAGAGGGTAATTGTCTTTGAGTGAGGACCTATTGAGATTTAGGAAGTCCACGCACAATATTATTTCTCCATTCTTCTTCCTGACCGGGACCAAGTTGGCCACCCACTCTGAATATCCCAGGGGAACAATGATTTTAGCCCACAGTAGCTTTTTAATCTCTTTCTCAATTGCTGGGAGTAGTAATGGATTAATCTACCTCAGTTTCTGCTTGTGAGGCTTGGTGTCTCCTTTGAGAGGAACCTTGTGTTGGATGACCTCAATGTCAAAATTCTTCAGATCCTAGTATGACCAGGCGAATACATATTTATATGCTTGGAACAACCAGATATATTTGTTCTGATATTCCTCAGGGACTCCCTTGGACAGCTTTACAACCTTCGGGTCTCCCTCTGTCCCTATATTTATATCATTCACCTACTCATCCTGTGTCATCTTACTAGGGATGATTGGGATATCATTTTTATTGAACAGCATTTCCAAGGGCATGAGGCCTCTAGGAAATACGTTCCCTTTTAGTTACAGCACACGATGCCTGGCTAATGTCTCCTCCCACTTGGTCTATGGTTGATCATTGGGCTCTTCATCCACTGCATTAATCACCAAATTAGAGAATTCACCAACCATCTCTATGAAACGCTTAACTTGTTCTTCATCCTCGAAGACCTGCCAATGCTTCACATTATCTAGGATGGAAGGGTGATATCGCATCTCAACCTCATACCTAAGCAAAGGATTCTATGGCCAATGGAAATTGTTGGCTGCAACAGCAAGCGAATCAGCCATCCGATTCTTGTCTTTCGGCATGAACTATATATTAAAGGCCAAGAAGAATTTTTCCATCAGGTCCCATATCTCATTTCCATAAGCTCTGAGCTGTGGATTTTTAGCCTGGCACTGATTTCTGACTCGTCTTACTACTAGCTCCGAGTCCCCGAAAACTGTAAGGTTCTGGATATTCATATTCCTTGCTGTCTGTAATCCTAGTACTAGTGCTTCATATTCGGCCACATTGATTGTGGATTCTTATTCTAGCTTGAAAGAGAGAGGGACCAAACATCCTTTGGGCGAGATCAAGAGAACCCTGACCCCATTCCCTTCTCTTGAATTGGCCCCGTCAAAATGCAGAGTCCATATCTCGTCCTCATCTTTACTCATGGTTCTTTCTGTTTTAGAGGTAAGACTTTAGCCTCTTGAAGGAAATCTTCATCTTATTTGAACATGAGGCAAGAAAATTCACCCTCCTTACCATATATCAGGGAGTTTGTCGATCCATCAGCCTTAGTAACCATCTTTACGAACCTGGACTCCCAGTATAGCCTTCTTTCCTCCCCTCCAAATACTGGAATAGTAGCGTAGGTGAGATAAAGTTTAATTGACCCACCCATATTTGAACCCCAAGATCTAGACAACAACATTCCAGATCGGGCTGGAATGTTAGCTACTATGATATCCATCACCATGCACTTAGCTGGGATCTGGGCCAGGTTTACCACCAGATCTTTTATCATGCCCAGGCACTTAACCCTCTTGGATTCAAACGAATACAGATCCTTATATGGACGGGTAATTTGCAGCCCCAATTTCTCCATGACAGACAATGGAAGTAGGTTGTGTGAAGCCCCGGAATCTGGCTTGCAGTTGTGTAGCAACAGTTCATGAATGACCATAGATACATAGAATAAGGGGTTGCTGAGTCCAACTCTTCTACATGAGGGCCAAATACCACCATGGGTCTCTCTTCCTGGAGCTTGAGACTGCCAGGGAGAGGGACTACGCCATGGGAGAGCATGAATTGGGATACTTGAGCTTTATACGAAGGTTTTTTTAAAAGTTCAACTAGGGGAACAAGGATTTTGACCTTTTATAACTCTTTCTGGAGGTTGAATATTGTAGTATTCTTTTCTGTAATGACCTCCTTCTATTGCTCTTTACGGTAGATGGGTAAGTTTGAGACTGCAGTAGAAGCCTTGTGATTCGCAGGGGGATCGAGAACTGGCTTTATGGAGGAAGAGGTAGTGGCTTTATGGTGTACAATCTCTTCTATGGGTTTTTCCCCTTACTGACAGAATTTGGAGGGGCCTGCTCTTTTGGAGTGGAATGTTCCTCTTTCTCTTGTACTCAGGTCCTCTTTCTAGAGGATCTGAGGTCATACTTCTTATGGAGTTTCGCTTACATAAATTCAAAAAACTACCTGTAGTAATCATCAATATCTTGATCTTCTGGGGAAGCTTCTTTCTCTTCTAGCTCCTCCTGCAGAGTGAGATCCCCCTCCTCATCTTCTGAGTAAGCCAAGAATTGGTCTTCCTGACAATCATGAGCTTCCTCAGTTTTTCCTTCCAATTTCCCTTCTAGATATAAAGGAGGCTAAATATGATCCTGTTTCTCCTTTCATTCCCAGTGTAATATTTGCAGAGGTGGTTTCTGGTACTATGGATTGAAACCTCGATTAGGGTCCATATGGTTAGGTCAAGGAGAGGAATTCTTAGCTTCCAACTCAAGCTTCACTAGCTTGTTGGAAAGGTTTTTGATCATCTTGTTCATCTCTTCAATCTTATACTCCAATGCTTCTCTTTCTTGATTAGAGTAAGAATCCTCCTCCTTACCCCTTCCCCTGGCATCACGCTCTGTTCTTCCTTTGGATTTTTCGGTAGAGGCAAAGTTTGCTTCTACCTCTAGGGCATCAGTCTGGATTTGATATAGGGATGCAGACTTTCTTTCTATCAAAGTGAATCCAAACTTGGACTCAAATGCTCCAGCAAAAACCACTTTGGTCGCTGTTTGAGGAGGTTTGATTTCACTCGTTAAATTTTTGTACAACTTATTAAATATTTTTATAAACTTTGTTACATCTTCATTGTGTTTCTTCTTCAAGGCATTAAACTCTGTGAGGATGTAACCATGATCCCTCTTTTCTCCCCATTTTTTAGTAAAAGAATTTTCCATTTCCTCCCAAGTGGTGAAAATATTGTTAGAAAGAGATTTAAACCACTTTCGGGCTTCCCCATCCAAATACTGGACGAAAAGCCTCAGCACCACATCCAATTGTTCCACATTGACATTTTTAGCAAAAGCAAAAAAGTCCTGAATATGCTTATGGGAAGAAGTACGGTCTTTCCCCGTGAGTGAAGGCAAGATCTTTAGGTAGTCTTGAGGCATATCATTTAAAACTCGAGGCAAGGCCAATGGGGCATATCATTTAAAATTTGAGGCACAGCCATGAGGGGCGGTAGTGGTGGATTCTAAGGGGGATTCTGATGGATTATGATAGGTATATGTTGAGAGGGGATTTGTATATTTACCTGAGATGAGTTCTGGAGTATGGTAATTCTTTGACTTCTTTTGCCTCTAGGGTGGGACACAAAGGAGGCACAGAGGTATTTACTGAACCAGCTTCATCTTTTATCTCAGATCTGGCTAGAGTAGAGTTTTCTGGGGGATATTCGAGTACTCAGGCTATAGAGCCAGGGTTGCAAACTTCAGCTTTCTGAGATGAGGACGGAGAGTCTTCTAATGAGAATTAGGGTAGTTCTGCTTGAACGGGTTTCTTTTCTTTCCAAATTCTCTTGAATATAATTTTTTCAAGATAAGATACAGATGGAGTTCTTAGCTTAGAAGTATCTGACCTTAGATTTGGCTTAGTATAAGCTAGGATTGCAGCTGATTTAGATTTAGATAACAGTGGAGTCACCAAGGTGAGGGTTGTGCAACTCTCAACCCTTCTTTCTCACCCGATTGAAGGGTAAAGACAATGTCGTATTCCAAGGAAAATATTTTCAACTTTTTTCCTCAGCAACGGCGCCAAAAATATGTTGTCACTCCTAGAGACATCCTTGAGTTACGAAAGACCATTTCCTATGACATCTTAAAATAGGAGACCATATAGGTTCTCTTCAGGTTCTTTAACAGGAACCTCCTAGATATTAACTTGATGGAATTATTTGATATGTGGTTCTGGATCACAAGGAGAGCAGAGTAATAACTGTGAAATTTGATTGTAGGGAGAGAGGCTTGCTTAGAATGGTCATGTGGCTGTCATGAAATGGGATTTGCTGCAAATAGGGCTAGATGTGAAACCAACAAACATTCTTTAAAGTTAATCGGGATGAAGACCATGAAGAATTAGGATGGTAAGTCAAAGTGAGGCGGACTTACAAGGTATAAGAATCCACCCTTCAAGGACTTAAGAGGAAAACGATGAAGAGAAGTAACTTGAAACAGGAATCATGCACCGAGCCTAATTAAGGTAGTATTCTAGATCATCCTACGAGTATCATTCGAGATAAATCCATACATGACCTATAAGCGACCCGCATTCCGAAAGCATGATAACATGAAGGAAAATGTGATGGAATAGAGCATTAAATTGAACCAAATACAACAGAGACATACATATTGTTCATAAGTCCAATAGGAATCCATTCTTGCAACAAACAGTCATTATATTATTTCTTCAAAACGGCTCTTCAGATATACATTAAGAGAAAATCTCAAAACTACAAAACGTGTTACACAGACTATACACTTCCAACTTTTAGAGAATTTAGAACCTTTACTTAGTCTGTGATTTGGCCTTTTATAGCCATTTACATGGGCAACGTGACCAGATATTTCTTCAAACAAAATATTCCCTACTAATATTACAGTTTCCCATCTAAATAAAAAATGATGCGGCATAACGACATCTCATCCAAAACAGTACTGTCCAACACAGACTATAACAAGAACATAACATAAACATGAAATGCAGAGAGTGCGTAGGGTGAAATCAGGATTTCACCCAATTTCACATTACATGGAAATTAAAAATAAAAAATAAAAACAAAGGCCGCATGGGCCTGATCATGAATTCCATTAGTTGGTACGACGAGGAGTGCTCGAGCCTTCTATGCGGCATGATCAGACCGAAGATGTGGAGGAGCCATGCTGACGAGGCAGTGAGGGTGGCAGTTGCTGTGAAGTAGAGGAAACTAGAGGATTCACGTATTCATAACACTTTTTCCATAAAATTGATCCGAGTAGTTGTGCTATAGTGTAGTTTTCAAACATAGAATGCAATTGTGTAAGATCTATATAATCCACGCGGACAGTGAAGAATTTATTGACCTGAGCGAGACGGAAGAATTCCTTATGCAGTGCAGCTACTAAGGTCTCTGCTTTTAGCCGGGAGGTTTTCTCTAGTGTTATGTCTGCCCTGCACATGATCTCTAAAATTTTCTGATCATAAGTCATTAGGGGAAGTAGTGCACCTAACTGTGGATCCCAGCATGGCGGGAGGACAGCTTCTAGCAACTTGTGTCATTCTTGATGGAACCTTTCCACTCCCTTCGACACCAGTGCTAAAAATCCCAACATGTTCACGTGTGTGTTGTCTTTCTCAATCATCTTACTCACGTCCATAACAGTCCTAAAATGGTCGACCACTCCCTGTGTGCTCAATTCTTTAGACAAAAGCTCATTGAGATACCTAACATATTTCTTTGCTATTTTTGCCTTCTCTTCTCCTTCACTGCGTCCAACCTCCAATTGTGCCTTATACTCGTGAATAGAAATCTTCTTGTCATTGGTCAACACAAGGAGCTCCCAATGCTGCTTGACCTCTGCTATGATCTCCCCCCAGACAAGTCAACTCGCTTCTACCAACGACATGTTACCTTTAATCTATGCTTTTAAGTCTTTGATAGACTTCTCATGTCCCTGAGCTTCCTTGCAGAGGTTCTCTACTACTTTTTTTAGGGATGAAACCATATTTTGATTTTCTACGTAGGAAACCTTGGCCTCATCTAGGAGCCGAAGGGTAGTGCATGTTTCATCTTCTGACATCTTCAAATCTTCCAGCACCTTGGAGAGCTTCTCCAAAGCAGTCTGTGGATCTTCTAGTACCGGAACTATGCACATATGCTCACCCCACTTGAGTTGTAGCTCTAACAACCTCTTGTTTAGCCCAGCGATTTCCTTATCCTTTTGAGTAATCTCTTCTTCCCTTTGATTGAGGGAATCAACGAGAACTGTCTTCTCCCTTTCCACTTGGGCAAGTTCCTCAGTCTAAATATGTTCATATCAAGGGATATTCAGCGCAAGGGATATGTTCAGAGCAAGGGATATGTTCAGAGTAGACCCTGATCTCGGTGTGGTCTTTGAACAGGTACCAATCACATGTGCAATTTGTTTCAATGAACTAGAGCCAATCCTTCTGCTTAGGAAATATTCTGGGTGAGGATCTGTCGTGTATGATAGCATAGGCTATGGACATAAAATCAGTAACAAATTTCGCATACCCCTTCCCCTCTGGATGTTGACGAACTGTCGAAGTCCACTCGAAAACAAACTTGGGTTTAGCGTTTCTCCTGGAGAACCTATTCAAGCCTAGGCCTTCAAACTTATCTGCATGCTCAAATAGGAATAAGTAGAAAACCAGGGAGCAATATTTGAAAGAACAGAAGGAAGACATAACTTGGAACTGGGCTTTGATATCCGAAGCTAGAAAGGAAGGGATATCCAAAAGGATCTCAGCCTGCATCATGAGCCATAGGAACCCTAAACCCACCTTAGTCACCATCTCGACATCCTCAAACCCTAGAAATCTTGAGATAATCACTAGAATAGGTTGTATAGTGTTACGGAATGAAGATATTGGAATAGAATCTGTGTGAGGGAAAGATAATAGGCGTGATTCGGAGATGAGGTTGAGGAAACCACTTTTTTTTTCCAAGGGTTGATTCGAGAAATGGCAAGAGAGACTAACTTCGGAGAACTCAACACAGTCCTGAGAGAAAGGATAACATAGGGCTTTTCGGATGAGTTGGGGATTAATCTCAAGAATCTTGGTGCCTCAAGTGGAAATGAAGATTTCCTTACGCTCGATTTAGGCCTCCCCAAGCCAGACAATAAATTCTGGGAACGAATGGGTCGTTGGGGAAATTTGGTAGTAAAGCCCTGACTCAAATACTCTAAACACATCTTTGTTTCTTTGCTAGAAATTGAAGAGCTCGGCTCTGGTGCAGGCTAAATTGAATGGATAGACCGGGTTGCAAAGTTGGGCGTGAGCGTCAGTGAGGGGTTTGGGTCTAGGAGCAGTCCTGACCTCGTGATTTTAGGGGGTTTCGAGTTCGAAGCGCTTCAATTTTTCCATGATAATCTGAAATAAAAGTAAAAGGGAAATAGAGAAAGGAACACAATCAAATACCTTAAATAGCAGTAAGGTAGTAGGGGAAAATGACGCGAGAGTGAAAAGTAGCCAATACTTGAGTTTTAACATGCCTGATAGAGCGAAATACATGTAAATAACTAGTAAAATTACATAGTCAAGAGTAAAACGCGCTATGGAAAATAGGGTTTTACTGATTCTCGAGTCGGGGTGACACATGTAGGGTTGACATCATAAGGACATCGACAGTGAGACAAGTGGCACAAGGCAGTTGGCTGGCAGCAGCTGGGTAGGTGTGGGCCACGTGTCGAAAAAGACGAGTACCAGCCTTCATACTGCCTACTAGACTTACCTTACCGTAAAAAATACCCGATCCAGTTGTTGATCATGGCAGGCCCCTTCGATATTCAGCGGGGTGGATGTAGGCCTCCATCCTTTTTCCTTCCTCCCACAGAATCACTCTGATTGGCCTGAAAGAGGGATGACGTCACCTCCTCCGAGGGGTCAACTTCGGCCACCTTAACTCCTTTCGAATGCTGACGGAACTGTCATCGGTTGTCAATTCTGGGTGCATGGTTCAGCCTAAGACTATGTGTGCGCTTCCTTTAAGAGCGATCAGTATTAGTATCCTTATTCATGCCATACCCTCATTTGATCATCGCGCTTGTTCTTTGAAAGCTCCTCTTTTAACTTTGTTGTTCCCCATCCTCTTGGCCTGCATTTTTCATTTTCTTTATGCAGCAGCTCCTTTTCTTTTATCAGTGAGGTCACAAGCCAACACATGCTATATATAGCTATATGAAAATTGATACCTGCAAATAATCGCATTGCAGGTGCTTGATCCTACTCTTCCTTTCTTGCTTTTCCTTTCTTGCTCCAATGCAAAAGTTCTCTAAGAAAATTGTAAGTGTCAAAGAGTGAGAGAGAAAGAGAATAATGAGAGAGGTCCAAAAACGCACTGTCAAAAGGTTACCAACTAATCCTTAGAAGCCTTTTTATTAATGAGGCCTCTTTTTTCTTCATTTCCATTATTTCCCTTCAATTTCCTCCTCACATGCAACTTGTGGCCTTTCACCTTCCTTTTCTCCTAATTTCCATTATTTTCATAAATAAATGTGCCAAAAATAATTTTTTCCTCTTTAATTCCTTAGCCATAGCCTTTGCCAATTTCCTTTATCCATAATAACCAAATTTAACAACTGCTAGGATGTTTTTCCCACCATTCAACTTGGAATACATGTCCCATCAACCGTGGTTATTATTTTTAACTTTTATTACATGGAATTTTCACCAAGGTTGTTAAAGAACCCTCCCCCTTGGGGGACACCATCCTCGGTGTTCAACCACACATATACCTCAGCAAAACTGCTGAAAAGAAGACATACTGCCCATTAAACTTTATAACATATCTTGTTGTATTATTTACAATGAATAACCTTATCAAAAGAAAAAATAAGCATGACAATCTGTTGAGGCCTCAGAAATCTGTGGCAACAACAAGGGGGGTAACCACCCGGTCTAGACCTTAAGACAATTCCTTTTCCATTTGGGATAGTGGCTCAGACTGGGTATAATGGGACCAATTTCCTAGAGTTGGGTTTTTTGTTTGATTGTTGGGTTTCTCTCAAAGGATTTGCATGAAGAATTACTAAAAACTAAAACAAATTTATTCTAAAATTCAAAACTTTGAATTAAGTCTAATTTAATCTAACCCGGAATAATACTAATTTGATGTGATCTAGAATGATATCTATTCAATCTGTGATGATTAAGATCATCACATATTTAATAGAATTATTAATTTGTAAGATGATTCTCTTGAAAAATGGTTAATCAAAAGAAAATGAGAAACATATCGCATATATTTGATGATCATATATAAAACAAACCAATTTCTATCTTTATATCATACAATAGTGCAACTGATATTTCAGACAAAATCAATCGATTTCATATATAATTCATGAAATTTGGATTCATCACTAATATTCAAAACAGAACTAGCATACATGATAATAGTACCAGATGTGTACAGTCTTGTTCATCTGATCAATGATAATAGGCCGCATTCAACTCTTCTATTATTAAGTCTTTCAAAGAATACAAAATTTTATCAACAGTGATCAACAAAATGATATATAACTAAAAAGGCCATGTTCCATTATTTTATCTAGACATCCACAAACTTACTTACAATTAAGCATTCTTTGCAAATGTTCTCAATAAAATTATGGACCCTTCTCTAAATGCACGAGAAGGGTTTAAATACTAAACTAACTATAAACTAAAATTAAATTATTACAAAAATGTAGAGGAGGTTTCAAACAACCTTTCTCGAAAAGCTTAACTTAAATAATAATCTAGGAATTTTAAACTAACAATCCTGATTTTGTGAATCCTGCCCTTCTTTCTGAGTGTGATCACAAAGTTGACAAATATCTAGCATTGCTTTGAGTTGAGCTGGCTGTGATATCCGTGATCGAATCTATCCCTTGAAAATAGCATTTGAGATTACTGACTGAGATCTTTTTGTTGAATCTGTAAGAGACTAAAGAGTTTGATGTTGATGGTAAGGTTTGATTAGAAAATTCCAGTAATTTTCCTGAACAAACTTATTAACTTTTTTTATCATTTCCTCTTGTGTATCTTCTCTCTATCTCCACATTATTTCTACTTCTCTTGTTCTTGAAAACACATCAAACGTGTTTTCTTTAAGAATTTCTGTTTTAAACAATTGATCACATATAGACTGAATAATCTCATTTGATTTCTTGGATGTCTTGGTCACTGCTTTCTCTGCTTGATTAATTTGTGCTCTCCATTCTGCGAATAACAGTTCTTTGTGAAGCTTATCTATTTGTGGTAGATTAGATTGCTTTCCTGTTTCTGAAATTTTCCACTGAATGTGTTCTTCGATTTTCTTTTCAAGTCTTTCACACTCCAGTTTCTGAATTGCTATTTCCTAAATCATTATCTTATTGGAATCACACTAAGAATAAGTCATGGAAGCTTGGTGACAAAACACTTCTTGTTCTTTCTTTAACATGGTGTTTACATCAAGTGCTTCTTTGATGAATTGTTCTAATGGTGGTTGACTCTATAACTCAGCCATTTCTCTCTCCACATGTGCTTGCTTTTCATTAAGCTCTGTCTGATACTTTGATTTGAGGCTTTTAATATCTTCATGAAATTGGGTTGTGATTATTTTGATATGCTCAATGGACTTGGCTTTCTCTTCATTTAAAAATTGTTCTAATTCTTGTACTTTGGCTTCCTTTTGTTTCAACAATACTCTAACCTCAGTAGCCTTATCAACAGTAGCTGTGGCATATGCCCCTGCTTATTGTGATAACTTGGTTAGATGTTCAGTGGGATCATCTGAGGAATCCTTCCAAAGTACATCAATTGATTCATCTGTTGGTTTTGGAGTTGTTTCATCAATCCTTCTTCTTTTATTTCTTTTAACTACAACCTTGTAGCTAGGACTATAGAAAATATCTAATGAAGGAATATCTTCAATCTGTAGAACTATCTAATCTGTAGGGTAGGCCGGTATGATTTCTTTGTCATGCATTGTTGGAACTCTTTGTAGCGGATTGACAGTCTCAACTATTTTCTGTGAAGGTTCTGGTGTTTGGAAACTTGATGCTTGAACAGTATTGGATTTTCTTTGGGAGTCTTTATTGCTTCAGAAAATTCTTCACATTCATTATGTTAGTGCTCAAATCTACCTTAGGCTGAAATAAGGTAAAACTCAAGGCTACATCAAACCACGCTCAGCCTCGTAGCTAGCCCTACAAGGACAGGAGAGGGCTCTCTCCGGGTCTATCTCGGCAAAGGATCTTCAAAGGGGCTGAGATGACTTATAATGAACAATGAATACTGATTTTAGGCTAGTAAAGAGATAGGAAGGTTGATTTTGATTTTTTTGGTTTTCGTTGGAGAAATGGGAAAAAAACAATTTTGGGTCCGGGGATAAGGCCAGATATTTGCAGAATTCGAGTTGGGGCGAGGTAGGCAGTAGTCTTGATGCTTTTGATCGAGTATATGGATAGTTTAGAACGATAGGGAGTTGAAGAGGGCAAAGAAGAACTTGGATCCTCTCCAAACAGGCGAAAACATGTAAAACTAAACGAATTCAAAGGCAGAGCACTGTAAACAATGGATTCAACCTCATCTACTCATCCATTTAGTTTCAGAAGCATAAGAAGAGATGGCATACATTAAACATGAAATAACTTACAATAAACTGAGAGAGAACACCATCAAGAACTGAAATCCACAAGAATCCCAACAGGTGCTGCAAAACCTCTGATCTTTCCTTAGCCAAAATATGAAAAATATGTACAATAGTGTGCCAAAAGTTTCCCAAGAGTCCAACCTCTCCAACCTCTGAAAATGATTGAGAAATTACATCATATAGAGCATCCTAACCCCTTCCCATGCCTCTAGGGGTCGAATTCCTTCTTCAGGGATCAGTTTCAACAAATTCTAAACAAGGAACTAGAATCTAGGCATCTAAACAACTTGCCTCTAAAAGAGTGGAAACTGATTCATTTACATGATTTTCACTTTTTTGAGAGTGAATCTTCTAGAATAGGTAAAAATGAGTCCAAGTTACATGCCAACCATAATATTACATCAAGATAACTCAAAAATTACATCCACAAGCAAATCTGGTCCAACTGGCCGAAATTCTGAGCTGGAAGGTGAAAAATCAGCCAAAAATCTATATGGGTAGCGCGCCTTTCAGCCTGATTTGGAAGCACTTCTAGGAATCCAAATTGAGCTCATGATAGCTCGTTGGAAATCCCGGGATGTTGGCTATCCAACCCAAGTGGAATTTCCCAATTTGGACTTCATTTTCCTTGTCAGAAATCAAATCTCCCAAAACTTGTCAAAATGAGCAGAATGAGGTTGTCTCAAGGCAGAGCACTGTTGCAGTCAACTTTTGAAGGTCTTCCTCAACTCCAAATTGATCTCATGATAGCTCATTGGAAATAGATTTGTGTCTAGTTATCCTTTGACTCATCAATCAAGTCATTTAGCCAACCATGCTAGGAGAAATATTGATTTTCCCAAGGTCACTTCAGAGGTGCATTCAATTCTCCTGAGGCAACGATATTTTTGAAATTTCTCTAAAACCATGATACCTGTGTAAAACGTGAAATATTTTTTTCCTCCTTGGGATGTTGTGGACAAAAACCTCTCTCAGTTTTCCAAAATTCATCTTCTATTGCTCTGAAACATCATTTGAGTGAAACCTATCCCGATGTGTGAAACAAGGGATTTTGTCGAAATGAAGCGAAATGAAGGGGATAAGGGGCTTCTAAATTCTTGGGGAAATTTTTGGAAGTAGGGAGGGATGTTAGGAAGCAGGGGAAAGTGGAATCTCAGAGATTGAGTGAGGGGAAGGGTTCCAAAAGGGAAAAACACAGGCCTAGCCTAGAAAATTGCCAAGTTGTGGCAAGAAACTAGGGTTTGTGCAAAAATGAGGAATTTGGGGGATCTCAGTGATGGGAAGTGTTTAATAAGGTAAATTAATGATAGGGGAAGGTGTATGAACATCAGAATACAAGTATTTTCGATGATTTGACCATCCAAGAGAAATTACCTCCAAAACCCTAGGAGAGGGAAATGGACCTTACCTAGGCACAACTGAAGCATGAACAAGGTGTAAAATGACTCAATGGAACTTGACATGATGATGAAAACCCTCTTAATGATGGTACACTCAGCTGAATGGTGACATGAACCGACATTTGGACAACTCTGGAAGAAGTGAAAGCAAACCCTAGACCTAGTGCCTAGTGACCAAATTTTGCTTGAAGACTCTTTGAAATGAAAAAATTTGACCTTGACACCTTAAAATCACTTTGTAAGAGCATGTTTGATCACTGGAGGAAAGCTTCAAAGGCTGACTCTAACATTGGCTCCAATGGGGATGGTAGCTCCTTGGAGGTGCCAAGAACGGCAGATCTTTGGGAGAGCAGACCAGTGCCTTATCCATTGGGCAATGGAATCAAAAACTCAAACTGAAATGCATGACTGAAAACTGATGACTTGACGACACAAATTGACTTTCACTCAACTAAAAATTGACTCGATACTTAAACACAACTGACAAGCTGGAAAATATGCTCAAAGTAGAGCTTATTCATCAAACCTACTCTAATTGTACTTTTCACCACCCGATCAAGTGAAATGGAACAACCAATGCAACCATGTAAGCATGCTGGCTGCTGTTTGATTTCTTCCCACATGCTTACTGATGCACAGGAAAAGGAAAGAATCAAAAGGCAACTCCCATGGAAACTTTGAACCAAATGGACTGCTAATAAACTTGCAAAGCACAGATTGACTGGATGACTACAAGAATACTGCGAATGGATCTTCATAAACATAGCTCTGGTCCAGATAATCTCCATACCTTGATCTTAAACTTTTCCTCACATCTGCGGTGCTTTTCTTTGGTGATTGCAGCAAGCTGTCAAAAGGATCCTGAAATTCATGAATAACCAAACTCTGTTGCTGATTCCAAACTGAACAAAAGCCTCCTTTATCAATCTCCTCATATGACTGCAAACCGTGAAATGAGCTTTGTAATGAAAAATCTGTTAGACAAGACAATGAAGGCAACTTTTGAATAAGATCATCATCAACATTCTTTTCCGGCACATGGTTAACTAATGGAGCAGAATTTTTATAGCAAACATCATCCAACACACGAGCAATAGGATCATCAAAAACTTGAGAAGACTGCTGCACTGTATCCCTTGAAACTGTATGACATCCTACTGGCTGTTCATCTTTTCCTTGAGATATATTACGAAGATTCTGCCTTATAAACTGAAATGCTTCGAAACAAAAGGGTATAGAGTTTTCCTGCATCATCAAATCATGTATTTCATCTTCCACACCTTCATCTGTAATCTGACCTTCAATTGCATTGGATGGCTGCAAATCTGATGCTACAAGCTGCTCATCTGAAGATTTACTATGCAGTTTATCTCTCAAAAGCTGAAATGATTCAAAACAGAAAGGTACGGAGTCACCTTGAATCATTAAATCATGTGTGCCCACTTCCAAGTCTTCAGCTGCAACTTGACAATCAATGACCTTTGGGGGCTGCAACTCTGAATATGAGAAGTTTTCGTTTCCCTCAAGACGATCCAAATCAAGACTTGTTGACGTTTGATTTCTGATTGCATGGAAGTTATCTCTAATGAACTGAAACGAATCAAAACAAAAAGGCAAAGATCCTTCACTTACATCAAAATTTTCTGCACTTTCCTCATCATTGCCATAGCTGATATGCATCAGTTGATCACTGTACTCGAGTTGCTGAAAGTGAACTTCCTCCTCACACAAACTAGCTACTGATTTGTATGCAAGATTAGCTTCTTTTTGGAGAACATAATCATCATCATACTGATCAAACTGAGGCAATTCATCATCAAACATACACATCATATCAACAGCTCTCTCTTCTTCACAATGATCTATAAAACAATCACTATGACAACTGGGATCAGAAACAAAATGTTTTGGGTCAGCCACTTGTTCTTGAATGTCATTTTCATTTTTTGTAGTCATTTTCCGCACCATCTCTTCTACTGCGTTTACGAAAAGATCAAGCTTTTCCTCTGAAAGTGTCAGCTGCTCTGAAACATTCTTCTTTTCTTCTTCCTTCAACCTTGCCCTCAAGATCAGCAAATGAGCCTCTACATTTACTGCCTTGTTCTTCATTTCATGAAGCGTTGCAATATTCTTTTCTCTCAGCTGAAACTCCATTTCCGGATCAAAGGCACCCGGGTAGTGCAAGAGAGCAGATCTAGGAGAAGGTCTTATATCAACTGGCATCAAATAATAAACTTGGTTAAATCTAGCAGAAAATTGTTGTACTGTCTCTCCTAGCAATCTTTTCAGCTGGTTATACTCCTCTATAATCAACAAAAAGTTATGTCCGATCATCCACCTGTCAAGGAAAACTTTGACAAACTTCTGGAAATCTGAAATGCTCGCATCAGGCAGGGCTTTAAACCAACTCTTCACTTGGCCTTGCAAAGAAAGAGCAAAAAGCCTAATACTAACATCTTCATCATCAACTTCAAAAAGATCTAGAAAAGTCTCAACATTCTGTACATGTTGCTCAGCGTTGACATTGTTACATTCACCGTCAAATCTTGGTAGATATAGGTCATAATTTTTAGGGAAAGCATGAAGAACAGAAGGTAAAACAAGAGATTTGTACCGATCTGGAATTTTACAAGGTGTAGGGGCATGTACAAGAGCTGCGGGATCAGCTTGATTTTCTTTAGGCTCATCACTCTGAAGAGAGTCATCATAATATGTGGGAAAATTAAGGAGACCAGGATCAAAGGGAAACTCGACATTTACACTTTTTGAATGGGTCGAGTGAAGATTTTGATCACCTTTCTCATACAACAAATTCTGAAAAACTTTCAGGACAGCTTCAAGACCAGCGAAGAAGTAATTTACAAGAAAGAAGATTAGATCCTGAATACCATTCCACTTTAGATACCTGAACTTTGTGTAAGATCCTTCCATTTTCTCAGAGAAAGAGTCAGTCCTCCAGACTTTGAATTGGAGTCACCAGGTGAATGATTTCAGCCTTCTTATGTATGATCGTTGTCCACCATCAACCATCAGATCTGAACTCGATACATGTACTGGGGGAATTCGCAAATCAAGGGACACATTCACAAGCTAAACCGGAGATCGACTGAAGCAGCTTTTATCTACTATGCACTCGCAGAGCAATGTGCAGTTCGAAGGCTACCTGGTGTGACTTCAGACTCCGTCTATAGCAAATGACAGTAACAAGCAAACCATTTTCTTCCCCAGTATGGTTGCCACTATGTTAGCGCTCAAATCTACCTTAGGCTGAAATAAGGTAAAACCCAAGGCTACATCAAACCACGCTCAGCCTTGTAGCTAGCCCTACGAGAACAGGAGAGGGCTCTCTCCGGGTCTATCTCGGCAAAGGATCTTCAAAGGGGCTGAGATGACTTATAATGAACAATGAATACTGATTTTAGGCTAGTAAAGAGATAGGAAGGTTGATTTTGATTTTTTGGGTTTTCGTTGGAGAAATGGGAAAAAAACAATTTTGGGTCCGGGGATAAGGCCAGATATTTGTAGAATTCGAGTTGGGGCGAGGTAGGCAGTAGTCTTGATGCTTTTGATCGAGTATATGGATAGTTTAGAATGACAGGGAGCTGAAGAGGGCAAAGAATAACTTGGATCCTCTCCAAACAGGCGAAAACATGTAAAACTAAATGAATTCAAAGGCAGAGCACTGTAAACAATGGATTCAACCTCATCTACTCATCCATTTAGTTTCAGAAGCATAAGAAGAGATGGCATACATTAAATATGAAATAACTTAAAATAAACTGAGAGAGAACACCATCAAGAACTAAAAGCCACAAGAATCCCAATAGGTGCTGCAAAACCTCTGATCTTTCCTTAGCCAAAATATGAAAAATATGTACAATAGTGTGCCAAAAGTTTCCCAAGAGTCCAACCTCTCCAACCTCTGAAAAGGATTGAGAAATTACATCATATAGAGCATCCTAACCCCTTACCATGCCTCTAGGGGTCGAATTCCTTCTTCAGGGATCAGTTTCAACCAAATTCTAATCAAGGAGCTAAAATCTAGGCAACTAACAACTTGCCTCTAAAAGAGTGGAAACTGATTCATTTACTTGATTTTCACTTTTTTGAGAGTGAATCTTCTAGAATAGGTAAAAGTGAGCCAAAGTTACATGCCAACCCTCAATTTACATCATGAAAACTCAAAAATTACATCCACAAGCAAAACTGGTCCAACTGGCCGAAATTCTGAGCTGGAAGGTGAAAAATCAGCCAAAAATCCAGATGGGTAGCGCGCCTGATCTGTATGGGTAGTGCGCCTTTCAGCCTGATTTGGAGGCACTTATAGGCATCCAAATTGCGCTCATGATAGCTCGTTGGAAATCCCTGGATGTTTTCTATCCAACCCAAGTAGAATTTCCCAATTTGGACTTCATTTTCCTTGTCAGAAATCAAATCTCCCAAAACTTGTCAAAATGAGCAGAATGAGGTTGCCTCAAGGCAGAGCGCAGTTGCAGTCAACGTTTGAAGGTCTTCCTCAACTCCAAATTGATCTCATGATAGCTCATTGGAAATCTATTGGTGTCTAGTTATCCTTTGACACATCAAGCAAGTCATTTAGCCAACCATGCTAGGATAAATCTTGATTTTCCCAAGGTCACTTTAGAGGTGCATTCAATTCTCCTGAGGCAACGGTATTTTTGACATTTCTCTAAAACCATGATACCTGTGTAAAAAGTGAAAGATTATTTTCCTCCTTGGGATGTTGTGGACAAAAACCTCTCTCAGTTTTCCAAAATTCATCTTCTATTGCTCTGAAACATCATTTGAGTGAAACCTATCCCGATGTGTGAAACAAGGGATTTTGTCGAAATGAAGCGAAATGAAGGGGATAAGGGGCTTCTAAATTCTTGGGGAAATTTTGGGAAGTAGGGAGGGATGTTAGGAAGCAGGGGAAAGTGTAATCTCAGAGATTGAGTGAGGGGAAGGGGTCCAAAAGGGCAAAACACAGGCCTAGCCTAGAAAATTGCCAAGTTGTGGCAAGAAACTAGGGTTTGTGCAAAAATGAGGAATTTGGGGAATCTCAGTGATGGGAAGTGTTTAATAAGGTACATTAATGATATGGGAAGGTGTATGAACATCAGGATACAAATTTTTTCGATGATTTGACCATCCAAGAGAAATTACCTCCAAAACCCTAGGAGAGGGAAATGGACCTTACCTAGGCACAACTGAAGCATGAACAAGCTGTAAAATGACCCAATGGAACTTGACATGATGATGAAAACCCTCTTAATGATGGTACACTCAGCTGAATGGTGAAATGAACCGACATTTGGACAACTTTGACAGGAGTAAAAGCAACCCCTAGACCTAATGCCTAGTGACCAAATTTTGCTTGAAGACTCTTTGAAATGACAAAATTTGACCTTGACACCTTAAAATCACTTTGTAAGAGCATGTTTGATCACTGAAGGAAGGCTGCAAAGGCTGACACTAACACATTCATCAAATCTTTTACTTGAGACGGCTTGGACTGATTTAACATGCTATGACTATGTTGAAATGTTTCCAAATTTGATTTTGTCCCATTTTTCCTTGTTTTCTCTGGCGCTTCTATCTCTTGAATAATTTGGTCAATTTCTAAATTTTCTTTCTTAGATTCGGATTCATTTTTAGATTGATCTAGATTACCAGATTGTTGTTGTGATTGACCTAATTCATTTTCAGTTATATCTTTCATTTCATCATCCAAACTAACACTTGGAGTGTGTTTTTCATCTTCAATAGTCAACAAATTCAAAGCAATGTTTTCTAGTCTCTTGTTTCTATATGCTTGAAAAGCTTCAGCATCCTCTTGACTTAATTGACTAGAAACATATTTGATAATATCAGAGAAATTTTCCATGCCTTGGAAGAAGTCATCAACTTCATCTGCTTCCTTCACAAAAGGATTCATTTTTAACTCTGCGATGTAATTTTTAATCACATCATTGGGATCATATAATCTTCCTAGCATAAATGCCAATTTCAATAACTGAATCTTAGGAACCTCTTTGAATGTGTGTCCAATATTAGCTAAAGCAAAGGTGTCGCACTATAGAGGGAAAGTAGGCCAAATAGCCTTTTTACCATCCTTTAGCTGTTTTGTGACACCGTTGACAAGATGATAGGCTATTTCTTTCGAAATTAATTTATCTAGAACATTGTAAGGTAAAACATGGGGAAGAGCATAACTCCCAAATACTCTAATATATGTGAACTTTTCTTCGACAAACCATCTAGATACTGGAATAATATCTACATTGGCTTCTTCAGAAACCCTAGGAGCCTTTTTGTTGAAAATCATCTGATGTATGGGCAATATGACTCCATAGTAGATTTTATAGAAGTGTAAGTGGAACTCAAAATCCCAAAGTTCTCTGTGGTAGATATGAATCGGGGTAGGGTTTTTGGTAGTCCATTTCCAAGCCATGTAAGAAAATTAGAAGTAAAACAGATAGCTTCCATGACATAGGCAAGCATATAAAAAGGAGGTATTTCTCTGAGTGAAACACTTCTTTTATTCCTATATTCAATTATATGCTTGGCTAGGTAATTGGATAAAATGTCTACCCAATTTAAGATAGATGAATTGATGATTGTGTCAATTAGGGGAACCCAATCTCTTGAAAATATAGTACTATCAGGCTTGGAAAATATTATACATAACATACCAGTGGCATAACAATAAGGATTAGGATTTTGTGCACTTGGGTAAGTACCAGACTTAACTTGCTTTAATTTCCCTTCATTGTCCTTCCATTCATGGATGATTTTGATAAGTTCTGGATATTTTGCTTTGAAATTCTACACATATTTATTGTCGTATTTCTGCTGCGGGGTTTGTAGGTGATACATTGTTGCTAAATCCTCTACTTTGAAAGAACCTATAGTTTCTCCTCTCGCATTTTTTAACATTCTATCTTCAATGTTTAAGTGGTCAATTTCCCACTTAACCATGTCTGTATAAGGAATAATCTTTGGTTTCGTAGCTATCCTTTGAATGTACGAGCATGCAACATCAAAAAGGGTTGCATCAGAGGTAGAATCAGTGCATGTTGCAGAAACTTTGTTTATCACCCTTGGTCTTTCGTATTCGAAGATTGTATACATTGCCTCCCATGTCGAACTACCACAGTCTTTGTTACAGACGACATCTGAAAATAATGAAGACATATCTGTGTCTTCTGTGGACGATGTTTGAGAAATTTCTTTGCCCCTTTTGATCATTTTGAACTTCTTCAATCCGGTAACTGGTTTCCTGAGAGCGAAGTGAATTTAACACATAAGGAGTATTATAATAGTAAGTCAATAATTTACTTCAAACACACGCTAGAAGATGTCAAGCTATCAATCATCTTTCATAATTCCTAATTTAATATTTCACATGGCTTCACACGTAAGATCTATCAATCGTTTTAAAGCCGTTAAGATCTTAAATTCCATTTGATATGACACAAGCTGTTTTCACACGCTGAATTCATTTAATATGCAAATCGCAATCATTCCTTATAATATTTCGCGATGCTTGACCCTTAAAGGCTATGAAATGCGATCTGTGCAAATCACAGATCGCAACTTTTATAGGATAGCATTTGAGTATATATTATAAGTTGCACGCAATGCGAATTGCGAAAAACTTAAAGTGACCGCGATAGCGAAAGATTTTATATTTCCTGGTTTATTTGCTTGTCAGGTCCGCGGGTATTGCAACTTATATCATTTTCTTCTTAAATCTTCATTTATTAAATAAAGTGCGATGTGAAAAGGAAAAAATAAAAAAAACAATAATTTGATGTTTTTACAAGGTTTTTTTTTTAATTATTTCTTCGGAAAGGCTTCGAGCGCATTTCGCAATTCACATATTTTACATTTTATAATTCTTTTTGAAATAATATATGCAATATGCGATGCGCTTTAAGGAAAAACAAAAAAAATTATTTTCTAAGTTTTCTATTTTAGGAAATTATAAAAATAATTTCCTATTTATTTCTAAAGGGTCCCTATTTATAAAAAATAAATGGGGGGTTGTTGTATAGCACAACACAATCATACCGCGAATTGGAGCTTTATAACACATCTCATTACGGTATTTACAATAACAACCACATATATACATATTCACACTTTCCCAACCAGAAAATAAAAGGATATGATGCCTATATCAATCAACACGTGAATCCAAAGGCTAACACCTCCACCCTCAAAGTAATACCAGGATTCACCTCCTTCCCAGGAAGTCCATAATCCAATGCCATAATCAAAGTTGCATCCAATGTCCAGCGCTACAAAATTGCACCACTTGTCCTCTCAGTGAACAATTATCCACTCATTTTTCCAAGGCACACTCCAAATGTGCATATGATTCCATCTGGAAATGTTAATGAACAAAAATAAAAATCCACCTAGGCCTTCCCTTCTCTGATACACAGTCCCTCAGGAAATCAGGTCACCTCCTTTTGTGAAGTCACACACCTTCCAAGTTTTGCTAGAACCCCCATCTCAGGAAGTACATACCTTGGCAAGGCTTCCTTGCATCGGAAGATACAAAAACCAAGGCATATACCCACCTCAAAACTAGCATATTGGTCATAGCATGCCCATAGAAATCAATGGACACTATTGGGTACCGGTGTCCCACAATGGCCCTGCTCCTGAAGTGCTTTACCAGCATACTACTTCATGCTCCAATTCCTTTTGATGACGCTTATAGATGTTGCAGTCAATTTCAACCATCCAACCAGGCATTTTCATGCTTTCCTATGCCAAGCACATAATCCCCATTAGACTCAAAATAAATTGAAATAACTTCAAAGCATACCTCACTGGTAGCCCATCAATAAGGTACACTTGAAATCTTGTTCACTTCTTGTCACACAAGTCAAAATATTTATTTGATCCAATCATCATGTATAAACATATCACATCTGCTTAGCTCAAAATGCAACCATCATAAATTAAAATCATGAATCACATGCAATCATCATAAACCATAATCATAAATCACATGTAACCACCATAAGTCAGAATCATAGATCACATGCATAATAGAGCTGGAATAAAATACTAATACTTATCCTTTGTCGGTCCTTACTTCTGCCTTTGTTCTTTTTGTTCATACATCGGATCGGTTGCCACATCCGGCAACATCCAGTTCCCTTGGTTCTCTTCAACCACATACACATACACATAGTGTACAACACGTACATCCACACAAGGCATACAACACCACACAATACAAACACCCACATCGGCATACGACACATACACCTACACCTGGTGTACAATACAACACAATACATACACCTACACCCGATGTACAATACAACGCAATACATACACCTACATCTGTTGTACAACACAACACAATACATATACATATACAAAGTACCACACAATGAATACATGTGTCACAATACCACGACTACACCATACATATACATAGTACCGCATGCCCTCAACACAACATGTATGACATGCAGACGATACCATAGTGCCATATGCACAACATGTACACATTACCACTGGTACACAACACCACATTCACACGACACCATGCATACAATCATGTACACCACACCATATTGATATGTACAACACACACACAACACCATATATACATAGCACTGCATATACAACATGTGCATATCACCATACGTACACAACATCACATATCCAACATCCGCACAACACCATATGCACACAACACTGCATATCCAACACGGACACAGTACAATATGTACATAACACTCCATATCCAACATGCGCAACATATACACATCAATAGGACTGCACATCCATAGACCACACACTGACCCCACAAGCAACCTTTCTTCTAGTGTCTTATCCATGCTTATCCTAGCATGCCACAGATTACACCACTTTCACTTCTCTTATGTACCCCTCGGCATTAACTGTCCATAGCATAAACATGGGCATAATAAAAGCATATAATATCAATTCATATCCACATGATACTGACCTCATAGATATGTTAGAGCTACTCTTCCCACTTTATTCCTCATAAGACCAAGAACCTCTTCATGTCATTCACCTGCATAAGAAATCATTCCTCCATGAAAATGATCCTTGAAATCCCTGTCATACAGTGACATACATACATACATACATATATATAATCATTATCATTAGACAATCATGATCTTGTTAGACAATGACATACATAAACACATATATACATATAAACATTAGCATTAAACAATCATGATCCATGACGACCCTGTTAGACACGACATATATACATACATACATACATACATGTATACATATATTAACATCAACATAATCATGATCACAACATAATTGTTGGATATCATAAGGTCTAGGTTAAGAGAACTTTCTTTATTCATGTACAACATGCACAATGTTGAGAACAACATTTCCCAACATATACAAGGCATCTAACACCCTAGATCCATTCACCTTACATTTCATTTTACCTTTCTCGTGATAATTCAGCCACCGACCATTTACCTCAATGGTCTTGTTGTCGACAATTATGTCCCCCTAGAGACAGCCTAGAGTTGCCATAGAACAATGCCTAGGACATCTTATCATAGCAAGGAGCTCATAATATAGCTTGGGTTGTCAATCCAAAAGCTCTCTTACTATCTCTTGCAAAACAAGGAAAATAGTTTAAATGGAACCAAACTCTCTCAGAAGCTGATACCAAGATAAGAATAATGTAGGAACAGCATGCAAAACTCCAATACAAAAGCATCAGACAGTTAAGAGACAGCTTACTGCAAAGAGGGCCAGTTCAAATAATATGCCACAAAAATCAAATATCAGAAAGTGGATGCAGTGAAGAAACATGAAGAAGATACTAGTTAGCATGAGGCTGATACCCAGATACACAACAAAACCACATATGGGCTTATCCAACTAAGAATCCACACATGACAATGGCGTTTTAAAAGCACCCTCCTCAAGTAACTAATATAGCAGAAAATATGGATGAAATGAACATGGAACAGTATATCATGACTAGGCCTATTTAAAGTGCTTGACTAATCCAAGTATGGGCACCAACTAAGATGAATCCTTACTTAAGACCAGTGAGCCACTCGCATTCTAGAACATGATACAAGAAGATAAATAGCATGAAATGAGATATTATATTAACACATAAGAAAATATTACATACTGTGTGATACCAAAGACCAGAATCCTCATTACAGTTATAACTCCTCCTCACTGAAACCCTACGGGCTCTGAGCCTTCATACAGAAACTTTACAAGATGTATACAAAAGCCTTTCACTGCACAGTTTTCTGATAGAAATTTGGAACCCTTACAATGTCTTTCTTCCTCATTTTTATAAGAGAAACAGAAAGCTCTAGAGAATGAGGTAGGTGATATACATTTAATGATCTAATTTAAAACAAATTTGAAAGAAAAACCCGCCTATGCTGTTTAACGGTGCTGAACTGGTGCAAGTACTCTGTTGTTGTTTTATGAAATAAATGTTGAGGATGAAAATCTCCTCATAAACAAGACATAAAGAATAAAATATACAAATGTTCTGTACTTGACTGGAAGAGAAAAATCTACTGCAATAAAACCTTGAGGTTGCTGTGTTTGTGCATGGTACTCCCGGTCTTCCAATCTTTGAACTAAAATTCAAAATCATAAGGCCGGGCACTGGCCTTCTCGATCTTTCACTGATATTTGTATGCCACCCAATTAACATTTCTCGCTGTGTAATCTTTCCCTCTGCAGGCGTCTTTAGGGTTCAATGGATTTTATTTATGCTTCCATTAATGAGGTCATATCATAGCAACCACCGCCAGCCTTGTTCTTAAATTTCTGCTTTTAAAGACTGTCCTTAGAGAAGATCTTGGCCTCTGCAATGGAGGCGATATATCACGGCAACTCCTTCTTCATATAAACCTGCAAAACCCACAAATATATTAGAAAAACCAGACATAGGTGCAAGGGGAGTGTAGGTGGAGACAATGGTGGCGTCAATGATATGGCTACATGGCAAGATCATGCGGGGTGACGGCGGAATTACAGAGAGGTTTTGGTAAACAGACAGGATGTAAGTTTTCCACGTAAAACACGATGTACAAATAAAAAATGATGAATATGGATGCAGCGCATGTATATAGGTGGCGAGAATGGAAATACAATGGGCACATGGGGTGATGACACGTAGGCATACAAACAACCAAGGGGAACAGATGACATGGCGGAGGACTTTGTCGAGCGGGAAAAATGCGAGTGATTATGAGCCACATGATCTCTGAATGAGATCGACGGTTAAAATGAGCTGGAGGGCAATCAAAGGTGGGCCAGGGACGCGGTTGACGTAGGTTAAAACGCGTGCAGCTCCGGAGGACGACCACTGTTGGATGGAGACTTCGAGATCTGATGGCTGCTATGGATTCCGCTGCCCGACCTTTGACTGAACTTTAATGCGCAAAATTGGAGCGTTTTCGGGCCCGTACAAAAGACATGCGGCGCACATTCAATGGAATCGCTGGCCCCGCGGAGAATACCGCCCTCTCGGCAATGGTAGTGCGGAATGAAACCGCCAGTTTTTGCAATGCGCGCGGGTGCGGGGACCACCACGGAAAACCAACTCCGCTCCATCGATTGGATTTGATCGGACGGCTCCAGACGCACCCGAAAACTTTAATGATAGGCTCCTTTCCATCTGGTGCTTGGTCTAGCACCTGAGTCGTGTGGGGAACAAAAAAAAGGGGCTGGAACTGCAGGGGCTAGGCCTGATAAATCTTATACTGCGATTTTTAGCCTTTGTACAGTGTATTTTTTGGGTGGAAAGGGTAACGACAAGCAGAATATGGAGGTTTTTGACCACGGTAGCAGGTTTGAAAGGTTTATATGGGGCGGTAGGCCAAAAATTTGAATGGAGGGGTTGACATGCACAACAGGTCTTATGCAATCCAATCGACTATCATATTCTTACCTTCCACTGCACTTACTCATGCACCGAGATTTATCTGTGTCTTACATTACATGTTGGGTACCACACAACTCTACCCGAGCTCCATTAGTTTTCCTCTTTCCCCAACCAATCCCCATGACTCTCAAAACATAAAAGGCAAGAACAAGAGCAAGCAAGAAGAAGACCATGAAAAACCAAAAGCAATACGACAACACAACAAGGTGGCATGGATATTCACTAGACGCAATCAAGACCGCAAATCAAGTGCAAACAAATCACAAAAGACAAAAAGCACACGACTAGCAACAAACACCATGACTCAATCCCAATGGGTCCCTAGTGCTTCCGAAGGAAAACTAAACCTAATCCTTCTTCAAGATTTCATGGAAATATCTTTGTCGTGCAATCCTTGCATTATACTACCATAAACACATAATTTTTAGCACATAACTAAATATACAAATATACCAGTTATCTTACCTTATCGTGTTAAGCACGTTAAATTGTAACTAAACACGCATATCAGCCATATGTACCAAAGATCAAGACAACATATATATCAATTTGAAATCAACTTTCACCAAGACTAATAATCATGCTATAATAAAATAATAGTCAAAAGCATCAACTATCACCAAGTATACGACATAAGCAAACTCATACATCAATGTATCTCAGGGGAGGCTATCTAGTTTGCAGAATCAATCTATATTATCACAATATAACTTCACAACACCTCAACTCAGCATAAATAAGATTAGGATATTCATAAAAATAACTAACTAACATGTTCACATCATAAACTCATAAACAATTGTCATTCATGCATAACAATCACATATGGACAGTCAGCATAGATTACTACCATACAATATCAAAAATATATCGACCCATACATGAGTGTAATAACCCTAACCATTTTCATAATCCAATCCAACGAAATACAATACATATACCATCAAGAGCTTAACGAAATAACCCTAATCATCAAGTTACTAGCATATAAAAACAATAAGCTATATACATGCAGCCTAATCATCAAGCTAACTATCATACAAAAACAACAAGTTAACCTATATCATACTCATCAACAACATACAACTTAACTAACATAAAACAACAATAGCAATGCATACCACCAGAGGTTTCTATCATTCATGACTATCCGACACATGGACGTATGATCAAACTAGTCAACTAACATCTATCATAACATCAATAAAATGAGAGGCATACACATAACTATAATGCATATGAATACATTGACCAACTAGCATTTATGATACATGTAACCATGATAACAATATAATTACAAACATATAAGTGACCCTAATGCTTACAAAAACCATGAATCGCATACGTGCATGCCAAGCATGCAAACTTGTATGATGATCTGCTCTTGCCTCGAGGTCCAATGCTACAACTTCACTTTGATGGTTTGTATCTCCTGCTCTATCATAGCCAACACATTAGCATCATAACATACCAATATCATCATTATGACCTAATTTCGTACAATGACCTTATGCACAAAAACCTCAATCAAATTGATGCAAACTTGACCATATGCACCCACTTGACATGTATAACCAATCATGAACGACCAATGCATGTTCAACATATAACATCACATAAGCAAGAATACATGGAAAACACACAAGCATGACCAATATGTGACCTAGCATAAACAAGAAATGCATGTACAATATGTAACCTTATGTAAGCAAGCATGCACGGAAAATACATAAGCGTGAACAACACAAAACCAGTTATACACTCATGAAAACATGTTGTCCACAACACCATCAACACTTCCATGGTGACACAACCATGGCCAACACAACACGGATGCAACAAGAACATATATACCACAAGCATACTACACACGCATGCAACCAACATAAACGCATGATCAACACACCACCCATCCAGTTCGAGAGTCGAACCATGCTGTGATACCATTCTGTAACACCCTCTTACCACATCTACCCAAGTAACCAGTCAACCGGGGTAAAAATGTAATGAGAGGCTACTCGTATGAGATTCAACCTCCTAAATTACTTTGAGGAAGTGAAACCGATGGAAACATGACAAACATACCTTACACTGCATCATTGACATATCTGGGAGGTAACCCAACCTTCCAGGGCTCTATTCCCTAAGGGGAATTGGTTTTTAACCCATTACATGCTTAGCCGAGGGCATGTAAGGGAAAGAGAGTGGTTATAGACCCTTAGCCATGGGCTTGCCTTGTCAAGGTCGTGGTTATGGCCCCAAAAGTTTAATATTGTGCCTGCAGCTCCAGGATTCACGCCACATTTTCATCCCCTGAGCCCAAGTCACTACCTAGAAAATCCTGTAAATTCAAGAGAGGGTAAATAACATTAAAAATATATATATAGAAGTAATCACATCATTAGTAACTCATTCGACCCCACTCATCCATGACAAAAAAAATTTCAAACATGTCACAAACATTACATCTACAAGTATAAAAAACATATTTAAACATGAGGGTCTTTTAAAACTCTGAGAATAGCTAGGAATAATTTCTCCCCTACGTCATAAGATACAATACAGTCCATTTGACCATAGATACATTGTGTATTCATTTCCAGGAAAAAAACATAGATAGAGCCATACATCATTACTGATCAAATACATGCTTATAACCAACATATAAACAACAGAAATACAATGGATATAACAGAAAATAAATCCATACATAAACCAATACATTTGCATACCAAATATCATAGGAATAATCTCTTCATCATTGAATGTAAAAACCAACCGAAGATGGGAATTCCATGTTCCACCCAACCATAGATTGTCTGAGCCAAATATCTCTTCATCCAATCACCCCCATGCCATATTCCAAGCATGAATGTGGGACTCATAAAAATTTGAAAAAGAACCAAACAAGAATTGATGCTACCAGAGTTCACCTACACCATGAGTAATTTGAGTGCCTCCTAGTCTCTCAGACTTTATCATAACCCACAGTCTGATCCAGGGGTCACTAGGCCCGTTGCAGTTGCTTGATCCTGCTCTTCTTTGCTTTCTTTTCCTTTCTTGCTCCAATTCCAAAGTGTTCTAAGAAAATTATAAGTTTCCAAGAGTGACACACACAGAGAATAATGAGAGAGCTCCAAAAATGCACTGACAAAAGGTTACCAATTGATCCTCAGAATCCTTTCTATTAATGAGGCCTCTATTTTCTTCATGTTCCATTATTCCCCTTCAATTTCCTCCTCACATGCAACGTATGACCTTTCACCTTCCTTTTCTCCTAATTTCCATTATTTTCATAAATAAATGTGCCAAAAATAATTTTTGCCTCTTTAATTCCTTATCCATAGCCTTTGCCAATTTCATTTAACCATAATAACCGAAATGAACACCCACTAGGATGTTTTTCCCACCATTCATCTTGGAATAACTGTCCCATGAACTGTGGTTATTATTTTTAACTTTTATTACATGGAATTTTCACCATGGATGTTACAAAAACCCTGATAAGTTTCTGTCTAAATTAATCAAAGTTATTAAAGTTCAAAGTGTACATGCTACATATAAATATGGTAATAGTGGCAATGGAATTAGTAATAGCAGTACGAATTTACAAGGGTCATTGCAGCCTGGATATCAAATATTATACTTATCTCTCAAGTTCAATCAAATATGGCAGCATCATTCACCATATACCCTGAGTTCTCTGGAAAAGGGAACGATGATGTAGAACGGCATTGGTACCTTTTTGAAGCCATATGGAGGGCCCACCAAACACCTGATGATGTGAAATTAATCAAATTCCAAACCACTATCGAGGAGAGGGCCTTGAGATAGTTCATTTAGTGATCATAGCTACACCAGAACCCCACATTAGATGATGTTAAATGGGAATTCGTGTAGGATTTCAAGCTTCCTCAGACAAACCAATAAGGGTTGTCTAAACTATGGGAAATCAAGCATCAGGAAGGAGAGATTGCCTAGGAGTTAATGTGGAGCTTCAAGGACACGATTAGCAAGATAAGTTACCCAATAAATCCAAATCATCAATGAGATTGGTTTATCAAGGCATTATTACCTCTTACTTGTACTTCATTGACACAACAGAAGATTGATACGCTACAAGATGCTTTGGAGCAAGCGACGCAAATTGAATCTATGGGAACATACCCACATGAGTACCGGGGTGGGACATCAGCCCATGACCCGTCTATATTGGGACCGCAACACAAAATCAAGAATCTAAAATAAAATTTGAAGGATCTACAACCATCACGATCGGCATGAAAAAATGTATGGTGTACTCATTTCCTTATATAATTTCATCTTTCTACAGAGTGCCCAAGTTTGTGGGGCCTAAATATTACACCTGCACCGACGAGGCCAGCTGGAAATCTGCCTGCGGCAGGGGTTTCGTAGATAGGAACTCAAGGGTTCTACTCAAGGTGAACTCAATTCCACGTGTTCCTGAACCAGGAAAATACAACATCAACCGAATACTGTGAAATATGTAGATCATATGGGCATCTCCCACGTCTCCGTCCAATTCTACAGAAATATTCGAATTTCACCAACAATACTTTCTATGAATTATGCACTTCACCAACTCATCATACTGACTAATGTAGGGAGTTGGATGCTTTAGTTGATTGATTGGATAGAATAGCATATAGAATCAATGAAACTCCTTGGGAAAGAGGGGGAGGAGGAACAAGGGGGGGTCGAACGGGAGTTCAAGGTCCAGTGCAATGTTATAAATGTGATCAAGAAGGACATTTTGCATGATATTGCACGCGACCCAAATGACCATGGTTCTCTCAATGCAAGGCCAACACACATGCGATAGAGGACTGCCTAGAATTGATCGCGATATGGGAAGAGTGCAACCACTAGAGGGGAGAAAATTCAATTAACACAGAGCCAAGGTTTCCAGAGACCACCCCACGCTCAAACATCAACATAGTCACTCACAGGGGGGGAATACTAGAGCTGACGCAAGAGAAACAGAACAAACCATAATTATAAGACCAGCCTCACCAAAGTACTCATATGATCCTGAGCAACAGAAGTGGTATTACAAGGAAGCAATAGAAACATACATCAAGCTAAACCCAAGTGAAGGGACGCAGGTAGAATAGCCAAGGTCCCTAAAATACAAGATTTCATACGCACCATGATCTAATGCTCGACCCATAGATGAATGGTTCAAATTGTTCTTGCAAATTGTGAATTATGATCAAATGCCCGGAAAGTTGCAGGAGAGTATGAAGTCTATTTTCAAGGAGGGATCAACTCAGGAAGGGAGCATTTATGATAACCTGCCAGAGAGGCATTCTAGGTGGGTACAAAGGAACAAAACAAGAATAGGAAGGGAATTCTGGATTTATGCCCAGATTGTGGGATTCCAAATCAAATATACAATGTTGTATTTGGGCTCATATGTCAAGATATTTCCAAGAAAAACTTGGGAGGCCTTGGGAATAACTAAGTTTGAATTCTCCCTGATCCAGCTACGTATTGTTTGGTCTCAACCTAGTCTCCTAAATTGAGTTCATTTAATTGTCAACCAGGGTCAGTAAACTGCTGAAGTGTGGTGCACTATATGTGCCTAGGTATCTATTTCCCACTACGTTGTGTTTAGTGTTTTCTGATGTTTTTGGTTTTATGGTTTTATTTTGAAAAGGAAAAGAACTAAGTGCTAAATGAAGGGAAACTATTGGTCAAAACAAAGTGAAGCCTAAACTATGATGGTAAACAAATGTAAATGCTGAAACAAAACAGAGTCTAACTATGACTAGCAACCAACAAATACAAAGCTTGATAATGACTCTATTGTAAACTCACAACATGAAATTGAAATGAACCTGAGAAATGAACAAGCTAAGTGTAAATGAAATTTTCTCCTAAATAAAAAATCAACTCACAATATTACAAAAATCTAAATTATCCTATGATGCTGAAGTTATTCTATTCTGCAACTTGACTTATCACTACTAAGCCTTATTCAGAAATTTAGAGATTTTCTAGAATAATGTTTGGGAAGAAGGCTATTGGTGAATTTGTAAAAGATTTGCAGAATAATCAAAGCCTTAAACTGATATTACTGACCTCTGTTCATATGATGATATATTAATAAAAATTCAGAACAAAAGTAAGTTGTGAATAATGAAGGCCGAGAGACTAATTTTGACAACTAGAACTACTTAAAATACAATGGATAACATCAAGCTAGAACGCTATCTATCAATATTAAAGGACAATGATTACAACTAAATTAGAATGTCATTAATCTACTTGAAACAAAATGAACTAAAACTAAACTAAAGAAAGTCATTATCAAACTGAAAATGAAATAACAGAACTGAACCACATGCATTCTAACTCCGGAGTATTAAACCACAATGCAACTAACTGTAATATGTAATGTAAATGAACGTGGAAAACATGAAGTTGATAAAACTATTGAAATTGGAAATTGAAAACGAAATCAAGCTAACGCTACTTATCTAAACTGTGAAAACAGAGCTAAAATACTTATCTAAATTATAAAAACAGAGTTGCACAGGAGGTAGGGGCCCTCCACCACCTGGTAGCATGCAATCTAACTCAAAATTGACTCAGCACGTTCACAGAGATGATGTTTCTTTCATTAAAGGAGATAATGACTGAAAAACAGAGTATTCACGGTTTTGTGGCAAAAGCCAAAAACTAACCAAGATCTAACCAGCGTTGCTTGGTCTCCCAAGTCATATTTATAATGAAATTACATAACAGAACTTGAGATAATGCAGGGATTACTGTCTTTCCCATTCCTATTCGAATTAAAACTCTTATTGAAGGTTGCGTACTTTGCTGCAGACAGCTGAAGAGTCTGTGTCCCAGTAGAACTCTACCTCTTGGTTTTGGTTTCCCACGTGCATAACCACATGTAGAATTGTGCTCAGACTTTGTAGGGAGCAAGGAATGATGTGGATGAAGTCTGGAATTTTCCTATATGCGCCTTTCTTTGAGACAACACCTGTAACCCACTTAAACTCTAAAACAGCTGCAGAATGCGGGATCAACTACGGAACACGTGATCAGCTACGGAATGCCTGTATTCTGTAGCTATTTTGCAGAAAATTATTAAAACAGCAAAAATCATGAAAATACGATATGTTAATCAATTTCATGTAACCTTTAAGCAATCCTAATCATTCTTCATTGATTTTAGGCTTATGAAGTGATAAAATAATGATGAAATGAAGTGAAGGTTTGTAAAATAGAAGGCGATTCTAGGGCTCAACATAACCCCACTGCAAGACTATTGCATGTCCTCATGCAATTTCATCAAAACTTATTCCATGTGCTTTGAAACCTCTGTTAGAACATCCAACCTTATCTTTCTGCTTCTTTTGGCCCTAATCTATTTTCTAATCTCTGTTAACTTTTCAGAAATTAGTTCTTCATCTTCCTTTTGTAGTGGAGTGTCAAGTTTATTTTCAATATCCATGTCAGTTTCTCTTCTTCTGCTCCATCAAAAGATTTGACAAAAGATTTTGTAATCTCCTTATGGAAGCCATCAAATTTCTCTATAAAATTTAGCCTCCCTTCTTATTGTAGTAGCTCCTTGACTTGTGGATATCCTTCCAAATACTTGACTTCAACTGATTGTGTCCTGACAATTAGCCACATTCCTCCTTTGTGCAAATTATCTTCCTTTCAGAATTACTTTTCTATGCTTGAAGCTAGATTGACTACAGAGTCTAATGCTTTATTTTGAAACTGTATCTCTGTGTCTGAAGATGGATTAGTTGAAGAATGATGCTTCACCCTTAGAATTACCTTTCTGCACTTAGAAATGGATTGGCTGCAAAGTGTAATGGAAGTGAATGGATGGAGGTGATTAAGCTATAAGGGAAAATGAAGTGGCTATGGATCTGATGGAGAATTTATGATGACCTTGTGGTGAGATATGGAATGTTAGATAAGGGATATGGCTAATCAATTCGAATGATAGGTTGTTTAGGAAACACATGATTATACACATTGTATCTATTTCATGTTTTAACTTTTTGCTATTAAAATAATTTTCACAATTTACCTCAGAATTTTGACCTTGTTAATTGTTGTGCTTGATGTTGTTCCTTTGGTCCTCTTTGAGCATGTTGGTCTTCAAAACAGAATCCTTCAATTTCCTGTAATCATCATCTCTTTGTAGGCTGTACAATTGAGTCAGAATTGCTGAATAAGATGTGGCTGCAACATGCAATCTGTAAAAAGAAATGATGTATGAATATGGAAGATGGATGTGAAATGTAATGGAGTGAAAGTGGAATAGGACTTGTGAAATGAAATGAAAATGGCGTGAGATGGAGTGAAAGTGGAATGGACTTGTGAAATGAAATGAAAATGGCGTGAGATGGAGTGAAAGTGGAGTGAAATGGAGTGGAATTGTAGAATGAAATGAATTTTGCAATTTCTCTCAAATGGTACATCAGACTTCCCTGAAATTTTCTGAGGTTGTCACCAATATTATTATGCATCTTCTGACGAAAAATCTTTGCCATTGGTTACACGGATCCCCCGGAAGATGAGGAATGGCTGTAGGTGAAAGTGGCCAATTTATTGAAAAATACACACTGAAATTTTCTGAAATTTTCTGTTTTTATTCACTCTACCTTAATGCATTTACCATAAAAATTTCAGGACCAACGGATGCACGGTTTGAAAGTTATGATAAAATCAATTTATGTCCTGTTTCACCCTTCATTCTGCCCAATGTTGCAACAAAAAAAGTACGCCACGGACTCATTTTAAGGCCAAATTGAGTGATTCCAAAGGGAAACTGTGTATTTTTACCTTCTCTACTGCCACATGCTTTCAGAATTTGATTTTGATGAAGAAAAGGTGCTGCTGTGCAAAAATACTCAAATTTGTCCTATTCTGTCCATAATGCTGAAAATTGAAAATCTGTCTGAAAAACCCTTCTGAAATGCCCTTGAAAATTGCTTTTTTCCAAATTCTGTCCGCGTCTTACTCAATTTATCATATTCTGAGGAAACCCAGAAGCTCGGAATTTTTTATTTCTGCTCCAATCTCTTGCAATACTTGCGCCAAAACTGCCTCTGGAAAAAGTTGCAAAAAAAAACAAGAACAGGCTGCTACAGCAATAGCTGCAGAAACTGCCACTTTCCGCAGCTGTTATTGAATTAACAAAAATATGATCATGCTACTACAAGAAACTAATGAAATGTACTGCTGCAAGTTGTTGTTGATTCCATAAAACCATTAGTCTTCATCAAAACCAACATTCATGGTACAATTCTTACCATGCGAATAAATGTGTCGAAGTCGAGCATGGGAAGAAATCATTGGATTACCGATCAATAATGAAAATCGTTAACCAATGCGAGACAACTCACCGATAATGTAAGTGAGTGTCAAGGTACCTCAGTGCATCTTGACAGGGACGAATGAATGTGTCGAAGTCGAGTCGCCTGCAAGATTTGACAATCAAGAGACATTGTTGTATTCCCATTGCTATCAACGAGGAGGCTTGCCATTGATGAATGCAAGCTCCAAGGCACTTCAAATAATCTCTAATCTTGATCCCAGATAAAGTGTTGAGGTCGATGGGACTAGATCTGTTGGAAGGTGGACCTTAAGGAATTCCACATCATCCAACTCGAGCATAGAACCAAGAATGATTTGAAGAACCATGAAAGATTGAAACCATCATGAAATTGCAAAACTTATTGTGAACTTTGCCCGCCAGTTGCCTGGTTTTCAAACAAAGCTCATGTCCAATTGCGCCAGCAAGCTGGTTTTCACAATAGGACTTATTTTTCTCTTTACTCTTTTTTTCTTTTTTTTTCTTTTTTTTTTTTCTCTTTTTCTTTTTTTTTATGTCCTACTCTACTTGAAAAAGAAAATCTTGTTCAAGTATATGAGTACTTCCAATGGAACCATGTCTGTAACAAGATGATAGATATGCTCATATGCAGGTTTGAAAGACACTCTTTGATATGTACCTGTATATGAGATGCCAACTGTCTTAATTTAGATGATGTCAGAAGATATTGAATAATTGAGCATTGGAATCCAATGACTGAATTGAACCAAGATTCAATGTAATCTTGTCTTCCTTGTCTTTCCTCTATCATGAAATGCAAGTCTTCGAAGATATGATCTTCATTCATAGAATCTAGTGATAGGCATGCATGAGACTTTTCAATCTCTGGTTCCAATATCTCCTCTTTATCAATAGAAATTCCTGATTCTTGGACCTTATCTGAGTCTTCTTCTTTTAGTTGTTGTTCTTCAATGACAGTTGGTGAATCATTTTGCAATACCTCAGAATTGTAAGTTGATTGAGGTGTTTTATTGTTGGGGATATGAAATGGTTGTGGAGGTAGTGGAGTGGGGAATCTTTGGGGTGTTTGTGTGGATGGTAATGGAAAAGGTTGAATTGAAGTCAAATGAGGGTGATTTTGATGTTGTGGTGGAGACAAATGGTATGGATAACATTGATCATGGTATTGAGGATAGAGAGGAAAAGATTGAGGAGAAAGTGGATTTCCTTTGTATGGCCTTTGCCAACTTCGTTGCCAAGATTGGTTTTGAGGTTGGAATTGAGATGGCCAAGGTTTCCAAAGTTGGTTTTGAGGTTGGGATTGAGATGGCCAAGGTTTCCAAGGCAAGGGTGTTTTCCAATTACCTTGAGATTGTTGTGCATAACCTTGATACTGTGCATAAGGATATTGCATCATATTGGGTTGATGAGGCTGCCATAGTCCTTTTGGAGCTACATAACAAAGTTGCTCTTGTGCTTGATTTGCTCCATTATCCTTCTTGTAAATTGCCTTCAACCCTGGTAATGATGGGCAATCTTCAGTAGTATGTGATCCTGCACAAATTTTACACATTTTAATGTTATCAAGTGGACATTCATGCAAAGTATGTTTCTTTCTACATTTAGGGCAAAATATAAATGAAGCAACTTTTTTCTTGTTTTGCATTCTTAGCATGTCAGTTTGTTCATTTAAATTACCAAGAATGTTTAGCAAATTGTTAGGTTCAGTTTGACTTACCAATCTTGATGCCGACTTACTTACTTTTTCCACAAATGGATCTTGAGGGGACCTTACACACTTTGCTTTTCCTCTTGATATGTTCTTGCATAGTTCACAAATTTCTTGAAATGACAATCGATAAACATCTCCTTTTCCAACAAGATTAAGAAGATCAATCCATTCATCCTTTATAGCATTTAGTAGGAGAGTTTTTAATGCATCTGATCCTAAATTATGCAATTTAGATCTTTTGATATTATAAGTAAATCTCTCCACTAAATCTTCTAGGCTTTCATTCTCTTTTTGGTTCATGTTAAAGACTTCATTTCTAAGGTCATGGTGCATGCAATAACCTTTATATTTTTCCAAAAATACTCTTTTCATATCATCCCATGTCCTTATAGAATTTTTTCCTAAAGTCATGAACCATCTAAGAGCTCTATCCTTCAATGTTGCCGGAAACAAATTCAATTTTTGCATGTGCAATGAGTAGCCATAAGATCTACAAATTATTTCAAATTCAAAAAGAAAGGTTTCTGGGTCTTCTGATCTCATACCTTGAAGTTAGGAGGTACAGATGGATGGATGTTCTTCATTTGAACGTTGATATCAGTTTCTTGAATGGGAAATCCAAAAGGATCTTCCTCATTGTCATCATCTCCATCCATTTCTTCAACCTCCTTTGTCACCTCTTCTTCTACCTGTAAAAATATGAATTCATGATGTGGATGTGTGGCTCTTACTGCACCACATGATATAGTGGGTGTGGTAGGTGATTGAAGTTTTTGTTTTTGTTTTTGTGGATGTAGGAAATCAGGATACCTAGTTACACTTCCCCAGCAATGGCGCCAAAATGTTTGTGCTCAACCTAGTCTCCCAAATTGAGTTCATTAATTGTCAACCAGGGTCAGTAAACTGCTAAAGTGTGGTGCACAATATGTGCCTAGGTATCTATTTCCCACTACGTTGTGTTTAGTGTTTTTTGATGTTTTTGGTTTTATGGTTTTATTTTGAAAAGGAAAAGAACTAAGTGCTAAATGAAGGGAAACTATTGGTCAAAACAGAGTGAAGCCTAAACTATGATGGTAAACAAATGCAAATGCTGAAATAAAACAGAGTCTAACTATGACTAGCAACCAACAAATACAAAGCTTGATAATGACTCTATGGAAAAGAAACAAATCACAACATGAACTTGAAATGAACCTGAGAAAATGAACAAGCTAAGTGTAAATGAAATTTTCTCCTAAATAAACAATCAACTCACAATGTTACAAAAATCTAAATTATCCTATGATGCTGAAGTTATTCTATTCTGCAACTTGACTTATCACTACTAAGCCTTATTCAGAAATTTAGAGATTTTCTAGAATAATGTGTGGGAAAAAGGCTATTGGTGAATTTGTAAAAGATTTGCAGAATAATCAAAGCCTTAAACTGATATTACTGACCTCTGTTCATATGAGGATATATTAATAAAAATTCAGAAAAAAAGTAAGTTGTGAATAATGAAGGCCGAGAGACTAATTTTGACAACTAGAACTACTTAAAATACAATGGATAACATCAAGCTAGAACACTATCTATCAATATTAAAGGACAATGATTACAACTAAATTAGAATGTCATTAATCTACTTGAAACAAAATGAACTAAAACTAAACTAAAGAAAGTCATTATCAAACTGAAAATGAAATAACAGAACTGAACCACATGCATTCTAACTCCGGAGTATTAAACCACAGTGCAACTAACTGTAATATGTAATGTAAATGAACATGGAAAACATGAAGTTGATAAAACTATTGAAATTGGAAATTGAAAACGAAATCAAGCTAACGCTACTTATCTAAACTGTGAAAACAGAGCTAAAATACTTATCTAAATTATAAAAACAGAGTTGCACAGGAGGTAGGGGCCCTCCACCACCTGGTAGCATGCAATCTAACTCAAAATTGACTCAACACGTTCATAGAGATGATGTTTCTTTCATTAAAGGAGATAATGACTGAAAAACAGAGTATTCACGGTTTTGTGGCAAAAGCCAAAAACTAACCAAGATCTAACCTCTTTTCCTGCCTCTGCCATATTAATAGCAAATTTATAACAGAACGTGCAACAATTCAAGGATCATTGTCTTTCCTTATCGAAATCATACTAGGACTCTTAAAGTGGCTGCGTGAAAAGGAAATGGACATCTGGACTGAGACAGTCCTACTAGAAGTCTGTTTTCTTAAATATGTTCCCACGTATCAAAACCATACACAGAATTCGTTTCTTCCTTCATGGTGAGCAACGAACCATGTAGACATGACGTGGAATATGCCCATATGCGTATTTTCTTGAGACGACACCTGTAACCCACTCAAACTGTAAAACAACTGCGAAATTCGGGATCAGCTACGGAATGCACGGTCAGCTACGAAATGCCTGTATTCTGTAGCTATTTTGCAGAAAATTGTTAAAATAGAAAAAATCATGAAAATACAATATGTTAATCAATTTCATGTAACCTTTAAGCAATCCTAATCATTCTTCATTGATTTTAGGATTATGAAGTGATAAAATAATGATGAAATGAAGTGAAGGTTTGTAAAAGAGAAGGCAATTCTAAGGCTCAACACGTATGGCGAATCATTACTGCACCCTCCTGGTTGGAAGGTTGGAAGACATTGAATTTGACATTGCAGGAGTAAATACCTATGCATATTTCGAAGTAATAGGAATAATGGGAGACAATGACCCCTACCCAGCCCTACTTAGTATATATTGGGCTTTTGAGAACTATGCAATGAATGATCTGGAGAAGGATGTGATGACATTAAAAGTAAAAGGGGTGAGAGTAATCCATCCCATAGACCCATATCAGGAACTAAGCTTTATATAACTGACAGACAAAAGGGAATATTTGAAGCTATTAGATCAACTATATCAGCTAATAGCAGGAAAATAGAGGATTATATCAACCCGATTATGGAGAGATCGATCAGTTGGAAGATTATTCAGAGCTCATAGATTGGATCGGAAGCTACGTGGGATGCTCAACAGCAGAGGGGATATGAATTTAACAGCAAGCGCTATGTTATAGTTCGAAGAATCAACTGGATCGGCACCGAGATAATAGAATACCCCACATACTCTCGGAACCTTCCCTAAGGCTTTGTATGTAAAATAATAATCGAGGAGGAATACTGGTGATTGGGGTTGCTTGGCAGACCAATTTTTCAGTAATTTTTCCTTCTCAGACACCGATGAAAGGGTGACAAATGATCTGCAGGATGTTAAGCAATTTTTTCTTACAACTGGACAATTAATAGATGGAATCATAGATGAGGCCACTCTAGAGCATATATATGAGTTAGGATATCATGAGGTCATAGCCTATAGAAAAGTATACAAAGAACCGAATGAAGACAATCTAAAGGAATCACGGCATCTAGCCTTCAATGAAGTTGAGGGGGAAAGGGGTGTTAAGAAAAAACCTGCAACTAAAGGACCGCATATAACTCCATTGAAGTTGTGGAAACACAACATAGGTACCGATGAAAAGCTAAAGCTAGCATCAATTGATGACTATTGGTACGAGCAGACTACTAAATAATTCTTCGATCTTATGAAATAATATGAGGACTTGTTTCCCTCGTTTGTTGCAGAATTGAAGGGGATTACAGGTGAGTTATGGGAGATGAGGATCACGCTTAAGCCAGATGAAAAACTAGTAAATAATTGACCATATCAACTGAATCCAAGAGTTAAGGAGAAAGTAAAGAAAGACATAGATAAGTTGTTGGATGCGGGGCTTATATTTCCAATTGATGAGGCAAAGTGGGTTAGTCTGATTGTGATACAAATAATAAGGATGCCACTAAGATTAGAGTTTGTGTGGATTATCGCAGCCTGAATAATGCTTGTGGCCATGATCCTTTTCCTACACCCTTTAGTGATGAGGTTCTAGACAACGTGGTAGGAAATTAATCTTATTCATTCACTAATGGATGTTTTGGCTACCATCAAGTCTGAATTGCGGAGGAGGATAAGAATAATACCACATTTACCACATAATGGGGTTCCTATACATATCATGTTATGTCGTTTGGGCTCAAAAATGCACCAGTGGTTTTTTCAAGGATCGTGATCGCTGCTTTTAGAGATTATATCCACAGGTTCCTTGAAGTCTACATGGATGATTGGACTGTGTATATCCTACTGAAGAAACACTCCAGTATGCTATGAATCATGTTTGAATGATGTAGATAGATGCAAATATCATTAAACGTAAAGAAGTGCATATTTTTTGTTCCCTTTGGAACAGTATTGGGTCATATTGTATGCAAGGAAGGAGTATGTGTGGACCCCGCTAAGGTTGTGACAATTGTGAAAATGGACCCACCAACCACATTTAAATAGCTTAGGCCCACCTTGGGTCACATGGGATATTACAGGAGATTTATCTGCAACTATGCACTGTTTACCACCCCAATGGATAAGTTATTCAAGAAATTTGAATAGTTCATATGGTCCAAAGAATGTGATGCTGCTCTTAATGTACTAAAAAGCGAAATTAGCAAGTCCATCGATCCTGGTTTACCGAGAGTGGAGAAAGAAGTTCCATGTCCACATTGATGCTACTGGAATTTCTTTGGGAGCAGTTCTAGCTCAGCCCAGGGAAGGGAACCTTGATCACCCTATATATTTTGCAAGCAGAAATTTGTCAACAATAGAGAAAAACTATACCACAACCGAGCGTGAGGCACTTGCCATGGTATATTCACTCCATAATTTTTGACACTACCTTCTAGGAGGTCCATTCCAGTTTTTTACGGATCACTATGCATTGAAGTATGTACTGAACAAGCTCGTGTTGGAAGTAAGGATTTGCAGATGGCTCCTAATGTTTCTAGAATTTACATTTGAGGTGATTGTAAAGCTAGGTCGTCTGAATGTGGGACCCGATCACCTCTCAAGGATAGAATTAGGGGAAAGTGGAGGATATGTGAATGACTGGCTAGAAGACGCTAATTTGTTTTGAGTTGCAGTGGTGCTAGACTACTTGGAAGACATAGCAACATTCTTGGATACTAGGAAATTCCAAAATGTATACACCGTGATGCAACGGATACATATGATTGTACGTGTCGCAGATTACCAGTTGATTACAGGGAAACTATACAAGTTTGGTCTCAATCAAATATTGGGCATATGTGTACTAGACTATGAAGGGAATGATGTGATATGGGAGTGTCACTTAGGAGTTGTAGGAGGCCACGTTAGCATAAAAGCAACCGGAAGAAAAATATTACAAGAAGGTATTCGGTGCCCTACAGTTTTCAGAGATGCAAAATAATATGCCAGAAAGTGTAATGTTTGTCAAAGGGTTAGAAAACCATCACATTGAGATGAATTTCCAATGCAACTGGTATGATTTTTGCAGGCTTTTGAGAAATTCTCAATTGATTTCATATGACCTATCAACCACCAACACGTCATTCCCAATCCATGTACATCATCACTGCAACAAATTACCTCACCATATGGGTTGAGGCTACACCAATAAAGGACTACACTGTATATATTGCTGTCAGATTCATTTTCGAGAACATTATCACCAGATTTTGGTGCCTCAGGAGCCTAACAAGTGACCAAGGGATCCATTTTATTAATGAGATATTTGTGTCATTGCTACAGAACTTCATGGTACAAAACCACAGAAGAAGCTCGTATCACCCTCAAGCCAATGGCATGGTGGAGGCATTCAACAAGATCTTAGAAAGAGGTTTGACTAAAGTATTTTCAGCCAACAGGGATGATTGGGATGAAAGGGTCCCTGCTACCTTATGGGCCTACTACACCACTGTTAAACAGTTACACAAGCATTCACCCTTCTAGTTTGTATATGGGCATGAAGCAATAGTACTCGTTCAATTCATGATTCTCGAACTTTTAATTGAAAAAAAAACACATATGACCAAAGATTATTCAATTCATGTGGTTAGAGGAACTGTGGGAGCTAGAGGAAGCTATATTCTTAGCATACTTCCACCAAATATTTTAAAAGCATAGGCAGAATGCATGGAACAACAAGCATATCAAGAAGAATCCATTCACGGTGGGAGGGAATTTTCTATTATATGACAGCAATTTCTTGAAATTCCCAGGATAGTTGCGGATACATTGGTTGGGGCCTTTCATTGTTGTGGAAGTGAAGGAATCAGGAGATGTCAAGCTCGCAAAACTAGACGGTTTTTTGCTACCAGGATGGGTGAATGGCACATGCCTCAAACCCTTCCAGGGATCAACCAATCCCACTCAAAATTGATTGCATCTATGAAAGGAGACCATACGTAGGAATAAGTAGGATTAAGTTATGTTATTCTATCATTACTTGGTTCAGTTTTTTTGGTTAGTCACTACTTTTCATTCTAGTTAGTTAGGAATAAATCGTTCGAAAGAGACTTTCCATTTATGGATGAAGTTCCTTGTCACCAAAACTGCTTGTGGTCGGGGGAGTTGTACGTGTCAGGTGTCCTAGTCACAATAATTAGGCAATAATACCCATTGTCAGTTAAAATTTCCATTAAATCTTTCCCGTAATAAAAATAATCAACTCATAAGCACGCCCATCACAACATCATAATTATTCATCAACTCCACATGCCTTTTCTATTTTTGCATCATCCAAATCAGGTCCATCTCATTTGTCATCAGCATTAGCATGGTTGAAGCCAAGTGGGGAAAGTTTTTTTATTAATGAGTTAATCAGTCTCGTCAAAAAATGTCATGTCAAGTTTTTCTACTTAATCTGCATGGCCATGTCGAGTTCTTCAAAGTTTGAAGCCAAGGTGGTTGAATTGTTAAGTATGGTGTTTGATCCCAAATTCATTTATCCCAAGCTCAAGTCCAATCCCGATGTGTCTCATATCTATCAGTGTCATTCCAAGATGACGAAGACTATCATATCAATTCCAGAACTTGAATTTGATGAGAGAATCAGAAAGACAAAACTAGTTTATGGAAAGAATGATAAAGCAGGGTTGGTAGATAACGACCTCACAGACTCCTTCCAATTTCCAGCCCTCAAGCGCGAAGTCTATACCAAACCAGTAGTTAAAGCTAATGGAATCCAATCCATCAAGGTCATAGAAGATTTCAAAGGGATTCAAATATCAACATTGTTGCATCTAATGAGTCTTCTCATGTTTAGAACCACTTGGGCTGCAATGCAGTGCACGAAGCTACTTATCGGCATAATGCATGGGGGATTGCTTTGGATGGATAAGGAAAATCCAATTCATTCACTTGACATCAAAAATTTGATAGGCCTATTAATGTCCACTCCCTTCCATACATCCTCCAAGCGAGCAAAGAAGACAAGAGATGATAACTACTATGATAGGTATAACACCAAGAGAGGAGGAAAAGGAGATCTCATTGAACTGATAAACAAGCCCAATATCAATTTTGCATGCTATATCATTGCACAGAAGCTCATGCTCCATTTTACCAGGAATTAAGGCACACTTGATACCATCTCAGTTGCGGAGCACTGTGTACAAGGTGCACAGTTGAACTGGTGCAACTTCTTGCTTCATGAATTGTTCGAGGCATGTGAAGAAAATTAAAAAAGAGCGTCTACCTTCATCTATGGATATTTAATTTTTTTCTCTAGCGATGTGGAAATGGTTCCCACCATAGGGTTGGGAGTTGGCATGAATAAAAAAATATCAGCCACTCGCTCTCAGGTATACACCCTGGTTAACCTTGGAGGACCCAAGTAGTAAGTAAACTAACGAGGCTTCCTTCATAGGATGATACAATAAAATGTTGGATGTTGTCAAGGATATGGAAAGGATCCTGAAGCTACTACTTAATGAGAATTAATTGGAGGTATGGTTTGGTGTCAACCATGGTCATACCTGGATAAGGCCAAGATGTGTAAATTCTAAAACATTCTTGATGAGGGCCTAGAACTTCGTGTTTATGGAAGAAGCATTCCACACAGAGGTATTCTCATGGTCAGGTTTTGCAAGGGAAATTCATTACGAAAAGAACATATACTCCTTTAAAGGGATGGTGCCCTAGCCAATACCTAGAGAGATGTCATTAGATTCAAGGAAGCGGTTAGCTGAAGAAAAATTGCAACCCGTCATCAAGCGACTCGAGACAAAAATGCATTCAATTAAGAAGAAAATGGTCAACATCGAGGTATTAGCAGGTTTTTTCCCTACCTTTTCTAAATTTCAAATTTTAAGGTAGTAAGAATCCATGGTTTGTACTCCCCCAGTTATTGCACTTCCGGTCATAGGACCCCTTTCCCAGTCCAAGCTAGTAATCCCAGCAGCCTAATGGTCGAAGGAGGCAAAACCTCCAGTCGTATCTAAATGGAAGAAGATGACCCTAGCCATCCAAATTGTCAATATCACTCTGGAAGATCCCTAGTCACAATCAGCCTTTCCCATCCTTGAATAAAATCCATCATCGACCTTTGTTGTGTCACCCAAATCGTGGAATCCATCGTCGCACATGGCCTCTACTTCTGCCACTATCTCGGATACAATACCTTATGGAACACTACTCGGAATGGAAATGGAGATGGAGGTTGACTCTGTAATTAAAACTATTACAGCAGTTTCTAGTGCATAATTCGCACCCACATCCATGTTGTCTTTATTGTTGGAATCAGGTCCTCTAACAGACATCAGTCCTATAATTACACCTCCACTCACTACTATTTTCCATCCACTATCATTTTCACTTCAACCCACCCCTTCGATTCCATCCCTCCCTGTTTCCATCCACACCAGTCCACCATCAATTGAACCCTTGTAGCAAGATACATCACCTCACGGACATTCAGAAAAGTTCGTCACGAGTGGACATTCATTGCAAAGTTTATTTCCAGAACCATCCATCATGAGTCAGGATGATTTCCAGGGTTATTCTACGGCCCAATTGTTTAATTTTATTCAGATAGCCACATGTCAAGTAGATGTGTTGCAAAATGGTTTGTTCGCAGAGCATGAACAATAGCAGCAACAAATCCTTATGTTCACTATAGAGCACGATCAGTTGCTCCAGGAAAAACATAATCTTCAGAATCAATTGGAGCATATCACGGAAAAATTCCAAGTATTATGGCCTTCTGTTTCAGATGTAGTGCCCAGCACCCAAGAAGAATTCCTCGTATGTACACTTGTAGAATGTTGTGACCACATCCAGACATCATGCAATGATTTAATTTCCACCAATTGCAAGCTCAAGCAGACACTTTCTGCTACACAAGAGGCACTTCTGGATCCTACAACAGCGTATGCGACTGAAATTGAACAAATGGCAGATGCAGGCGCACTCAAAGAATCCATCATCAGCGTTGTGGAGGAAGCCCACTCCCTTCTACAGCAGGTCCATGATTGGTCAGACTACCTAGCAAAGAAGAATCAAATATTTTACCCGCTCCATTGTTGGGTCAAAAAGCTATTAGGTGACGCCAGTAGCACCAAGGAAAAAAGCCTACATCAGCAAATCCATGATTGAGGATGAGTCAGCCAAAACAAAAAATATACTCTCGGACCTCTGGTCACTAATATAAGCACACTTAGAAACATTTAAGTAGCTAACTAACGACATGACAACACAATGGAATTCTCTACTGATGGCATGACCAGACCAACCAACGACCAACTCAACAGCTCAATTCCTCATCTAGGAAACTACACTCATAGACTCATGGCAGGAAGCAATAAATGCTTTTAATCAATTTAGAGAAACTGCCATCAACTATGTCCTCAAGTTAGGGCCTTCATTTTGCAAAACCATCATGGATGAAGCAATGAAAGAAGAGGCAGTGGAAGCAACAACAGCAACACCAACACCAGCACCAGTGGAAGAAGTATCAGCAGCACCGACATCACCTGTGAAATATTGACTCGTGGACGATTCAATGAACTGTGGTTAGGGCCTGTTGGGGCATTCATTTTTGAAAGAGTTTTTGGATAATTTAGAAGGATGGAAGGTTGTGAAGATAACCATCGGGAAGTCGTGGGAGGGACAGTGAGGAAATAGGAAGGAACTCGCAGAACACTGGCAGTTGTGGAGGAACCGTGGAAAGAAATAGAAACAACCAAGCAGGAAAATAACAATAACAACCAGCAGTAGGAACAGTCTAGAAAGGAAGAAGGCGAAAATAAATGGCAGTCCAAGCGAGCACGAAAAGATAAGAAAGGACAAGCAGAAAGGGTACGAAAGAGAGTACCAAGGTGTTGTTGCAGAGCTAGTAGAGTCGCTTTGTGTCTGTTATGTTGTATGATTATGTATTGATCAATATTGTGAGTTTTATACTGTGGAAAAGAGGCTTTTGAGCCGTATGTAATGATTTATTATGGAGATTAATGAAAATAAGACTTTCTGGGATCATTGTGTGATAGTTGAATGATTATCTGGTTATTTAAAAATTTTAAATGTATGCATATGAATAGTATTTCCTTATGAATATGTATAACTATTGCGATAAGGCTTCTATTTGATACCATTTGGTGTTATTTGACTCTTGTCTTGTTGATGTGATTCCTCCCATTACTAGATATTGATCCCCATATGACTAAGGTTGTGGCATGCCTCATGTGAGACTCCTTACTCATTATGAGTAAGTTGAAAATGTCAGTGTTGTGTTAGACTGCAATGGAGCTTTTTTGGCCCCTGTGCCTGAACCCAGGGTCTTAACCCTGTTCTTATTTTTTGCCAACATAACAGGTTCATATCAATATGATAAAATACCTTCTTTCCTTTCTCCACTAATGATTTCAAATGTGTGTCAACTTATTTCCCTATAAATCACCACTTGTTACATTTTTGCCTCTAACATATGTCACAAAATATCTATACTAGGCATAAAGTTGGAATCCATACCTTTTTATTATTCCAATGTCTCTCTTATGATTAGTATATAATTCAAAAATGTAAGAAGCAATAACATGTGTGCAAAAGAAATTTTCCAATGGGAAATTTCTATGCAAGACCACAATATTGTGAATGAAATATTCTGCACAAGACCACAATATTGCGAATGAAATATTTTGCAAAGAGAAAACATTACACATTCTTCTATTCAACAAATCTAATCAGGACGAAATGAGTTATTAGTATCACTACAAATAGTGTTAATTCCTCACTATAATAGCTATTTCAAATGCTTGCAGACTCATTTCCCTAGAAATCACCACCTACTGCTATTTTTCATATGAAACATGTTACAGAAATAAAGTTTCCATCCATATTTTTTATCATCTCGATGTTTATGTTATGATTAATGGAAAACATTGTTGCGGGTAAATACTAGTCCTCTCAACAATTAATTCACTAACTATGTACATGTGCATGTCTTCAGTCAATGTGTTGATGCATAGATGGAACAAGCAAACCGCACAATGTATCAAAGTTTCAACATTTCCGCACATATTCACACCTCTATGCAATTGCTCTTCCGCATAGCTAGTTCTGTAAAAAAAATTAAATGGAAAAATAGTCCAAACTCAATTTCAGTCTTTGCATAATAAACTAATATTTGCATCCCCATTCTCCTGCACATATCCCATCCTCTACACATCCTTCATTCTACATAGGTTCACAACTTTATGTAACTACTCTCCTGCACATCCAAATATGTAAAAGTTTTAAATGGAGAAGAGTTTTTAATGGAAAAAAATACAGTCCCCTCTGCACCCCCATTCTCCCGCACACACCTCGTCATTCGTACATCCCTCATACCACACAACAAAAACTTCTTCCTCAGCTCTATATTATGAACCCCGCTCTCTCACACATACCTCGTCCTCTGCATATAATTCATTCCTCACATATTCACAACTCTATGTAATTGTTGTTTTACACATGTCGATCTATAAAAGTTTTAAATAGAACAGAGTTTAAAATTAATTTTGTATCTACATAATAAAGTCATCTTTTCACCCTCTTTCTCTGGCACATACTTTTTCCTCTACATATTAAAATCTTCAAACAAGGAAACATGGGCGTGTTTCATACATTTTTTTATTTTTTCACACATAGATCAAACTTAATTGACTCACTCGTAATATGGTTTGCATATTTGTTTTACTACACAACACTTCTTCCTCTCACTAGTTGAAAACATAGTTTATTTAATATTGCAAAATACAAGTTCAATTGACAAATGTGAAATCACTAGTGCACTTAGTATTCAGTAACAAAGTTTGATTTTAGTTTTAATATTTCCATGTGGATTTGGCCAATCATTGCAAATTTCTTTTTTCTCTTATCTTAAACATACAAGATGAACATTTAACAAAATGCTTTCATAGAAAACAGACATACATATAATGTGCCAAAGGCGATAATGCATCTAATTCATGAATTAGCATCTAATATCTTAAATCACTTTGTCCTTCGCACAGTAAAAGTTATGCTTTTAGCCACAGTGTCAATGTTAGAGCACCCCCGCCTATGTAAAGGATTGCGCTCTCCCACACATACTTTTTCCTTCACACAGTAAAAAGCTGCAAAAAATTTCTTGAATATTAATTTCTACTTCCTCGATTTATTCTCTGCAAAATCTATATAATAGCATCAATTATGGGATCGTTGAGCAGAGAAATAACATAATAGTGTGAGTGTCATAGCACCCCAACATATGCATAGGACCCTTGTTCTCCCACACTTACTTCATCCTCTGGATAGTAAAAGATCTACACAAGCCTCACATAATAATATTAATTGGAGATTTTTCATCTCCCCCTCGGGCCTCTGAAAAGGACCTGCAACTGCATCAATTATGGAATCATTGAGCAGAGAACTAACATAACAGTGTTAGTGTCAGATCACTCACCAATGAAATGAACACTCACAAAATTAGTTTTATTTTAATTTTAAAATGAATTGTCGAGCACTGACAAATAACAAAAATAAAACACACTCCACCATGGGAATTATGTCCCATCAGAGCTCTCTCAGCCAATCGCAAATTAGAAATAATATTTGCTAAAAATTAGAAATTTATTTTTGAATTTATGCAAAAATCGAAATATTAAACAATTTCTCGAAACTTTGGTTAAAATTGCAAAAACAAATCCAAATAATGTTGAGTCGATGCACTTTGACCATGAGGAGAATGTTATAGTCCTTGGAAATGGGGGGACTAATGATATTAATAACAATTTTTTTCAACTATGGAAACTACAATATCTACTCAGTTCATAGAAAAAATGATGACAGTGTATGTCTTTGTAATGTATGTCACTACATACCATATTTAAGATCCGCCAAGAGTTTAAATCATTATATCTACCCAATGCATAAAACCCATTTATCAAAGCATTGAGCCCTCCACAATAAGACATTGAATAAATTGACCAATAATACAACAAATAAATCAATTTTAGAATGTTATAAAAATAAAATATTCAACTTGCTAATGTGTAACTTTGAGGTATTAGGAAAGCTTTTTGTCAATATTCAAACTAATATGTAGTCAACATAAACTCATTGCTATATCCATGTATTTTGGCGGATATAATAAGAAAAGGAAGTGTGATTTTTTCTTTGAGTAATTATAGCTTACATGTTTAAAAACAATAGACTTTATAATGGATTTCACTATCACAAGCAAGGAATTTAAATGTTGGATGGGCCACCTTAGTTAAGGAAACTATCATTATTATTGTCATTGCACATTCTTAGTAACCCAAGAACCCAAGTATAGCCATTTTTTACCTTTACAAAAACCATTTTGTTTTATTGATGAATTTTGAGGTAATGCATATATTTTTTCTCCATTATTATAAATCATTGTCCTTTCCTAGCATATTGGCCATCCATGCACTACAATTTTACCTCTAGTTTGACCATACAATGATTTTCTACCATGTGGCCTTCTCTCAATAGTTTTCACTTTTGATTTTAGAACTTTGTCAATCAAACTAAAGTTTTATGTTTCCATGGAAGTATTAACTTCTCAGGCACAAAAAAAAACCCTCTTAGAGGCAAATCCTTGTTCTCATTCATTGGATCAATCTCATTTGCACCATCAATTTTCTCCTACCTTTCCTATATAATTATTTGGTGACAAGTGGAAGCTCCAAGGTTGTTGGCACTCGCATGTTTAGTATCATACCCTAGTTAAATCATTGATATTCTTCGACAATAATAATTTTCCTATTAGAGGAAAATCATTATCCTCCTTCATCAAACCAACTTCTCTTGCATATAATTTTACCTATGCTTCCCCTACTTACTTAATGATAGGATACTTTTTAATATTTTGGGACAAGTAAACATTCTATTCTCAATTATTTGACTTAACATTGGAAAATTTTCATATTATTCAGAATACACATTCCCTTTGCATAAAAATGTGCCTCTTAGCCCTCTTACAATTTTTTAACCCATGTGCTACCTATATTGTCGAGAACCACTTACAAGCACTATATTTTCTTCCCAAGTAGATCATGGAATCCTTTTGATATTTCAAAGAATCCAAATGGATGTTTATTTCATTTCACCACATTGTGATGCTTCCTTGGTCAATGAGAAATCCAAGATGTCAAATTATCTCTGAAAGCTAGTGCGTGTTCAACCTCAATCATTTGATGTCTCCTATTGTATTGAAATTTGAATGGACTATTAGTCATGCCTTGTGGCATCTCCATTGATATTTTGTAAATTAATTTTATTGATTAAAATATTCAAAATGTAGGTGAATGGATGAATCAAGTCTTAAAACAAATCTAAAGGATTTACAGTAATATTTTCTAATTATAAACATCCTTGCTTTCTTGATTTCTTTAAAGTTTAATTATAAACATCCTTTCTTTCTTGATTTCTTTAAAATTTTATACAAATTTTAGAGGTGGATGTTAATCTCTTCAACAATCTCTTTATCATAAATAGATGAAAAATATTTGGATCTTCACATTGTATAAATTAAATTATGTAATGATCTCTTGTTTATATAAAATAGATAAGTGTCAAATGATCTTAGCACAAGTGGTTTGGCGAATAACTAGTTTACTAAGTTGTGTGGGTTAAGTCTCTAAATACATATTGTAATTGGCTCGTTTGTGGAATTTATGAAATATTTGTATCTAGTGTAATAGGGGCAGGTGATATTTCTAAGTTACCAATTATGTAGAAATCCTTGTTCTAGTTAAAAAATAATGAAAACTTGTTCTACAAAATTTGAAATTTTTTAACAATTCTAGAATCATGAATGAAAACTTTTTAAAATTAAAAATTTTTAATATGAATTTTTTTTTTAAATTAAATTAAAATTAAATCATTTATCAACCATCATAACAAAGAATTTTAAATAATATTATCAATTTGTATAAAATTTTCATCAATTAATTAATAAATTAATTTCCTTAATATATTACTTTCATCAATTTATTAATCTATTTATTTTTAGACATTCTTGGTCGGCCTCCCTTTCATTTTCCTTGTCATTAATCACTCTCATTCTCCTATTTATACCTTATTGTGAGATCTGACTTACCCATGGATTTTTTTCTGAAGATGAACCACAGTGGACGTGTTCAAAACGTCGACTTTATCAACAATGGATGTGATTTATCCGAAAAACATCTCTACAAAAAATACTAATCGCAGAAGCCTTAAATCTATAATTCTCGTTCTAGTTAAAAAAATAAAAAATAAGTAAATAAAAATAGAAAAAAATGGTTTAAAGTTTTTCAAGTTAAAAATAAATAAAAAAAATAAACTTCTTTCACTTTAAGGAAAGGTTAAAAGTACATGGACAAACTTTTATGCTTTCAAAATTCTTCTTTAATTGGTAACTATTTGGTTTAGAGAGCCATTGAATAATGAGAAAAAACTAAGCCAAATCTGTTGGATTTTACAATTATACATAAACGGGTGTGAATCAGTATAATGACATTTTTTCCTTAATGTTATTCAAACATCATAAAACACCAATCTCATAAATTGATCAATTAGAATGATATATAAATGGAAATCTTTAAGGGAGAAAGCCACAAAAATTCTTTATATGAAAATTCTTGTAGGCGCCGACCTATAGGATGCACTGATCCCCTTTGTTTCTTTGTGGGCACCAACCTACACGAGACACCAATCACCTATATTATTTTGTAGGCACCAACCTACAGGAGACGCCAATCGCCTCTGCTTATTTGTAGGAACCAATTTATAGGAGAACCAATTCTCGTTGCTACAAATATTCATAGGCACCAACCTACTTCATTGAGCCTACTTGCCTCTTCACAATGTTTGTTATTACTTTCTTCTTTCACTAATTTTTCTTGTTGCTTTTGTCTTTACCAACTCTATTAGTTTCTTTTGCCTTCACCAGTTTTGCATTATGCTTCTTCCTTCACCAAGTCTACTTCTCCTAATAGTTGTTACTTTTGGCTTATTCCCAAGAAATAATTTGCAGGGAATGCCACATATTCAATTTTGAAAATATGGTTCTAAAATTTATACCATAGGTACCCAAATATCTCGTCTCTATCTCATCCGAATTTTACAGTCTGAAACATATCAAAAAGAAAGTTATCGAAAAAATTCCAAGTTTACCTATTTGAAGCATGTTTTAGGAGCATTTAAGAACATTAATTTCCTCATATCATATCTTTGAAATTACAGTGAAAAAGGTCTAAAATTTCTATCATTGTTACCTTTATATTTCTTATCTATCTCCTCCATATTTCAAATCATGAAATATCACAAAAAGAAATATATAATGAAAATACCAAGCTGACATGTTTGAATAAGATTTCAGGAGCATTCAAGAATCCTAACTTCCCTAGAGCATATCTCAAAAATTATAGTGCACCTAGCTCTAAAATTTGAACCATAGGTACATGGAAATATTCTATTTGTATCCTCCAAGTTTTACTATTTGAAACATCCTAGAACAAAAGTTATAGCGAAAATGCCGCGTTGACATGTTTGAAGAATATTTTAGGAACATTCATGAAGCCTAACTTTCTTAGACCATATCCCCAAAATTATATCGAATCATGTTATTAAATTTTAACTAGGTACATGAATATATTATATCTATATCCTCCCATTTTTACATTCTAAAACATTCCAAAACAAAATTTATAGAAAAAATTCCATGCTAAATTGTTTGAAGAAGATTTCATGAGCATTCAGGAATCCTAAATTCCTTAGACCATAGCTCCAAAATTATAGTGAATCAAGGTCTACGATTTAAACCATGGGTACATGAAGATATTATATCTATATCCTCCAATTTTCACATTCCAAAACATCCTAGAAGAAAATTTATAACAAAAGTTCCCAGATGGCTTCTTCACCTAATAAATCACATTTTTGCTTCCACATTTAGACTCCAAGAAACACCCCGAAAGTTATTCCTAAGCTCCACTTGTAACTTCAAATCTCTTATTGCTCGGACTGTGTTCAAATGAACTCATATTCCCTTTATTCATAGTGTTTTTAGATTCATTTATAGGGTTAACTTCTAAAATTGGTTGGGTTAGCCCATTTGTACTTTGTTTGGGTCTTCTTGACAAAATATTTCTTATCTCCTCATTCCTATGGAGTTAGAGGGAGTGTCATATACCATTGGAAAGTTATCAAAATAATATTTCCAACCATATATCCTATTCTCTCATTTGGCCTAGGTAATTGGAGTAAGAGTGCATTCAAAGATAGGGTATCCAAATGTGGCATCAAAAGTCCAAAAACAATATTTTCAACAATATTCATTTTCCATTATTTATCTTGTACATAAGCAGACTCCCTTTGTCTTTGACATAAATGAAAATAATATTTCCAACAATATTCCCCATTTTCATTGATGGCAACCCTTAGTCAATTCTGCAATAATACTATATAACTTCCCCTATCTACAATTCTCCTTGTGCCAACAACTTCTCCCCCTTTGACATCAATGGCAAAGGGATGCTCCCCCTGAACTTGTGCTTCTCCTTATCTGTAATTCTTCTTTTGTATGCAAATTTTCTTAGTGTTTACAACACTTCCTCTATTTTCAACTTATGTTAGTGACTGCAACTACTCCCCCTATTTGTTATATCTCCTCATGTCTACATGTTCTCCCCCTTTGTTGATATCAAGGGAAATATGTTGATCCTTGAACTTATGCATTGTTATTCATTGAAATACATCATTTACTTCATTGTCTTCACTTTTCATCTCTTGTCTAGATCCCGTAGACTCATCATTCATACCTTGTATCTTATGTTCTAACATTTCCATATTTTTTATGGTACCTACCATCTCTTGCTTCACTTTAAACTATACTCTCTTTTATTGATGAGCTATTATGGATATTGCTCCCATAGAGGAGTTTTCCTTGATTTTAATTTCATTGAGGACATATACATTGTTTCGAGACCTTATTGCATTTGCTACTAATATTCCTACACCTACTTTTCTTATTTCACATTTTTTGGAATTGAGTGTGAGATCATTCCCTTGATCAACCATTTAACCCACACACAGTAGATTGTGCTTTAATCCTTCAACAATCAGAACATTTGATTTTTTTTTCCTTCCATAATTAATACTAATTTTTCCCTTTCCAATAATCATTCCCATGTCATTATTTCCAAGGATGAAACTACCTCCTTTAACTTCCTTAAGAGACATAAATTTTATTTTATCACATGTCATATGATTTGAGCATCCAATGTTTATACACCATTGGCTTTCTTTGCCTTGAACACATAGTGCTAGACTACATTCTTCACGTTGCTCTTGCTTTACTATCCATATCTTCATACTTTGATTTCTATTTATGATTATGTATTATTTTCTTCTTTGATCTTAATATACTACTTTTGTAATCATGAGATTTGTGTCTGAAATTGTTGCACTTGAAACATTCAATGTGATCTAATAAGGGATAAAATGAAGGTTTATGATTCCATTATTGTAAGGAATTTCTAATTCTGATAAGGTTGCTCACTAAGGTCTAATAGGGATGCTTGTTTCTTCTTTATCCACAATAGTCTACTTTGTGGCCAAAGTTAAGACAAATAAAACAATATCTATTAAAGAAATCTAAGTACCTTGATGTGAATGGTATTCTTGGAGGAATTGATTCATTTTAAGGAATTGGCTTCCTTTCGATACTTTCTTGAGGAAGTTCAGACTTATGCTTCTTTCTTACTCCATTGCTACTTGTGGGGTTGATCTGATGTTTCTTTAATTTATCTTCACTTTCTTTCCTATTGTACGTGTGGATGGTTTGATCAATATTTTGTTGATATTTGGATTTGGTTCTCATTGGGTTTGATTAATTGTTGGTTCCTTTAAGCACACTAACATAGTTCTTGGGTTATTATATTTTTGATGTGTTTACACTTGATTCTCCCTTGACAATTTCATTATAACTAACACCTATTTTAATAAAATGATATCTTTGGCTGCTAAGTATATTATCGAATATTTCAGAATTCCTTCCAAACTTTAGCTAATCATTTTCCTTTTTAAGATCATTTCTCAGGGAAATAATCTCAACTTCCATTTTTTCACAATGTCCTTCCTTTTCTTCCAACTAGCTTGTTACCACTTCTTTTATTTTCCTTGCTTTGTAATATTCCTTTTTTTGGTGTTCTTTATGACATGGTTAGGATGGACTCTCAGAGTCAGGGGCAGACAAGTCATAGGTGCAGATTGGTGTCATCAGCGGGCCTAGGAGATTTTTGGAGGAGTTTCTATGAGGACCAATGGAATTCGCTTGGTATATTCCATCATCCACATAGTTTGCCCATCTTTCTAGTGCATTCCGATAACTTTCAGAAAATTGAGTTATTTTTTGGCTTAACTCAATTAATTATGCTCAAGTTGGCATTCCAAGACGAATACGTGATAGAACACCTGAGTGTAGCAGCTCGTTGGAACCAGAATGAGAATACCTACATGATGGGATGGCTGGACATGAGTTTTAGTAACCTGAGGAGACATGGTGGTTGATTTACTCGTTTCCCGCATTAGAAAGAATATTTTAATTGGAATAGAAGAGGGAAAAGTACCTCATGATTAAAATAATAATAAAATAGAAGGCTCTAGAGGAATCCATAAGATCGATAAAAGAAGAGGAGGAGGCTATTGGGGGGACATCTTGGATTTGATATTGCTTCGTGTATGTGAGGTTGAGAACCCAGTTCTCTACTCCATTGGTAGTCCCAGGATGGAAACCCTCAGGTGATTTAGAGAGATTGGGCGAGCACCCATCTCCCTTGTGTGAATTCATCCAGAATTCACAGGAGAGCTTAGCAGTGGAAGTTTGGTTCAGTTCTGGTGGAGGGCCCGCACAGCAGTGCAGCAGATCCTTGAGGCCAGTTTCTAGCATGCAAACCCCAGTTTATGTTATAATAAAGCTGAGATTATTTATTGCATCATTGTGTTATGGAATTGCATGTACTTTATATGTTTTATTTTACATGGCAATCTTCGGTTAAATAAATGATAATTTAATTGTGAAATTTGGGTTGAATTCAATTTCTGTAAGTTTTGAAAAATATTCCGTTTGAGATGTTATAGTGGTATCAAAGCTCGTATTTCTGCGAGTCTAAAGGTTTTAATTGCATATTGTCCAAGTGTTTATATTAAAGGTGCCAAAAGAGATTATTTCCATATAGAGCGAGATCAAATCCCTCTATTGGAACTATAATTTTGATACATGAAATGAATTTCACTAGAAAAATCATGTTATTTTTTTTTTAACACATGGTGAATCGGTAATTTTTTCAGGATCAATCCTCATAGCCGAGACCCCTCGGAAAAGGGGGGGCCTACTCCTTGAGCCAAGATCATAGCAAGCCACATACTCAATGAGATTTGAACTGCGGTCTCTTGGGTTTCACCCAAGAAAACTTTCCGTTGAACCACACATCACTATCTTGCAAAAAATCGTGTTATTAAAAGTCGTGGAGAAAATTATTTAAATAGGCTGAGTCATTATTTTTAGGTCGTATAAAAGTTCAAGTTAAGTGGGGCCACATAAATATTTCAAATTGTCGTGGGGACATTTTTATTGTGCCACAAGGGTCGTGGATTACTGATGTTGTCTGGACGCATTTCTGAAGCAAAGGGTTCTTCATTATTGGACGGAAAAATACATGTTTCTGAAGGAGAATCGAGAATGGAAGCCGCTGTATTTGGAAAAGGGAAGAATTAAAATGTTAAGCAGAAATCCGAGTGAACAATCAACGCCGAGTTGTCTTGGAGTGTAGAGTACAAACGAGATCGAGCATCCCCTCCGATTTGTGATCAAATCCAACGATGGGATAAACCATACCTCAGTGGCATACATTGAGGAGATCCGCTACATTTTGGGGTACGGGCCACATGGGAGACAACGCTGACGAGCCTGTCGGCCAATACAGAGACTTTGAATCTATGCAACGTTGAATAGAAACAGTGTCCATAGAAATTTCGAGTCATGATATTTTGGTGTTGCGACTGTGTAATTAGAAGCTCGATCCCTCCAGTTTAGAATTGTCTTTGCACGTGGAGGCATGATATTTTGATGCTGCGACTGCGACTACGTTAGAAGCTCGAGCCCTCCACTTTAGAATTGCCGTTGCACATGGAGCTTTTGGAACTTGATCGTAATGACCCTTCCATGGATGGAGGGGTAATAATGCACTGACAACAGAGGCGTAGCGGACCACTTAAAAGAGGAATCAGGGAAGGTGCCAGAGCAATTTAGGAACGGTTTCTATGCATCACTGTGCTGAGTTGGTCGGAGTGCAGCTCAAATGATCTGGGAATACCACTGCCATTGGGAGTTGAATCAAAGGACCGAGTCCCCCTTTCAAAAGATCCTGAATTGCTGGCATATATTAGAACGAGGCACATGAAATGGTCGTCGTCCTTGGGACCTGATCATTCATGTTTGAGCGACACTGAGAAGATGATAGAGGTAGAGCAGGAGGAGATTCCTTCTGATTCTGAGGGTGGGGAATCTTCTTTAGATGAGTCTGTGGACTCATACGAGGTTACCTCTTAGGAGCATGAGTCATTCAGATTTGTTGACAGCAGACCAGATTTATGTAGTGAGTAGTCAGTGGACCTTATGGGAGACATTCACGATGATGAGTCACTCATGATGATTCAACGTGAGTAGCATACAAAGGAGCACGGGTTAGTTGAGGAGGAGGATGCACATAGTATACATGATGATCCTTTTGGGAAGAGCTAGTCGGAGGTTCACATTGAGCCCATGGTAGAGGAGGATGGACAGCCACCCTTAGGGTCAGCCATTGATGAGGAGTGGGCAAATGTACATGCAGCTAGTAGGGTCGCAATTTTTGCAGATACTTGTCTTCAGGCGGTGTTGGAGGTTGACAGGGCAATTTCGCAGCAGGCTAGTAGGCGGTAGGAGTGTGGAGTTTCCTATCAGATGAAGGAGACAGTTGTGCATCCATATTTGGGTCTACCCATTGATGGGGTGCAAACAGAGGTAGTGGAGGCCAACACAGTCACAACATTTTCAAACAGTAGCCCACTCCAGGGGTACATAGACAGGACTTGTAGCATATCTTGCCCACTTTTGACTATTATAGAAAGAGAGGCCCTCCTCTTCAAGAATATCTTATTGATGGACGGGACAGAGCAGTGTGAGTTGAGCATGGACTGGGGGTAGCACAGCGTACTTGTTCCATATGTAGGTGTCCTTACATTTGATTATTTTCCAGAGATCGATTGGCGGGAGATCATGAGTTGTTATCCTATTGATGGGGCTTAGAGGAGGTAGTTATTGCATGTTTCAGTGGGCCGTGGATGGTGGACCGATAGTTCAACAATACTTCATTATCACTAGCCCATCATCAACAAAGCAAGGTGGACCTCGACCTACGCCAGAGGTTGGATTGGAGAGAATTGTTGAGTAGTATTCGTTTCATGGAGCAGCAGTTATAGCCAGAGATAGAGCGCAGTCCGAGCCATGGGACTTGGGCGATGATTGGCCATGGTGGCATTGGGATCCAGGAGGATTGGTTGATGATAGGTACAATGAGACATCAGTTTGGGATCCAGGCATTGAGGAGTCTGCCTCTAACAGCTTGACACGGAGACATGGCAGTACCCAGTGGTTTGTATGGGATCCGGGCATTGGGTCTCAATTGCATCATGCCAACAGGATGGTCTACATATTTGGATTGCTTGAGGGAAAGCAATCTTGGGGCGGAGGTTTGTAATATTCCTTTTTTTGGTGTTCCTTATGACATGGTTAGGATGGACTCCCAGACTCGGGGGCAGACAGGTCACAGGTGTAGGTTGGTGTCATCAGGGGGCCCAGGAGAATTTTGGAGGAGTTTTGAGGATTTTCTATGAGGATCGATGGCATTCGCTTGGTATATTCCATTATCCACACAATTTGCCTTTCGTTTCGGTGCATTCCGGTAACTTTTGGAAAACTGACTTATTTTTGGGCTTAACTCAATTAATTACGCTCAAGGTGGCCTTCCGAGAGGAATACATGATAGAACACCTTATTGTAGTAGCTCATTGGAATTGAAACGTGAATACCTACATGATGGGATGGTTGGACATAGGTTTCAGTAACCTGAGGAGACATGGCGGCCGATTTACTCGTTTCCCACATTAGAACTAATATTTTAATTGGAATAAAAGAGGGAAAAGTACCTCATGATTAAAATAATAATAAAATAGAAGGCTCTAGAGGAATTTATAAGATCTATAAAAGAAGAGGAGGCTATTGGGGGGACATCTTGGATTTGATATTGCTTCATGTATGTGAGGTTGAGAACCCGGTTCTCTACTCCATTAGGAGTAACTTGGACGGAAACCCTCAAGCGATTTAGAGTGATTGGGAGAGCACCCATCTCCCCTCGGTGAATTCATCCAGAATTCATAGGAGAGCTTAGCAGTGACAGTTTGGTTCAGTTTTGGTGGAGGGCCCATGCAACAGTGCAGCAGATCCTTAAGGCCAGTTTTTATCTCAGCTATGTCAGCTATTCATCTTTCTAGCATGTAAACCCTAGTTTATGTTATAATAAATCTGAGATTATTTATTGCATCATTATGTTATGGAATTGCATGTACTTTATATGTTTTATTTTACATGGCAATTAGATGGATGATAGAATAATTGCGAAATTTGGGTTGAGATCAATTTTTGCAATTTTAACAAAATATCCCGATTGGGATATTACACGCTTCTTCTAATTTAGTTTTAAGGATGGCAACCATTTTCTCTATTTCATAAAGATCATGATCCTTATCTTCATACTCTTGCAATAACTCCTCCTGACTTTTGTTTATTATGGTATTATAGACCTCACCTTGAAAATCTTTCTTATTTCCAATTTCTTCTTCTGCATTTATCTTCTCTTCCTGCTTATCTTTATTTTGGTGATCAATAATTTGATCATTCAAAACTATAAAATCGTATTCATCATCATTTCCTTTGTATTTTTCATATGGACATCTAGAGGTAAATTGACCTTCATTACCACAACTAAAATTGACTAGAAGATTACCTTTTCCTTTGTTGGTTCCTTTTTAGATAGATTGGACTGCATCTAATTTCCCAAGGTCTTGAGTAGGCATTCTTCTTGATCATCATCATATACATATTCCTCACTGTCTTTTGATGAGTTGTGATATTTATTGGAATAGAAACTTTTGTTCTTAAGAGATCTTCCCTTACTATCTTTAGGAAATTTTCCTTTATGAGATCTATGTTATTTTTTGTCATCCCTATATTCTGATGTCGCATATGTACATTTTGAAGCATAAAGACCTATTATACCACACTTAAAAGATTTGAAGCTAAAATTTATATTTCCAAGAACCTCTTTTAATCCTTCTCATAAATTGAACTTCTTCTTCATCTAGTGCAAGGTTGGAGTGATCATGGTCCTTATGTCCTTTTGTTTTCTTTAATGATTTGAAGGTTGTTTCCTTTAGTCTATATTTATCATTTCCTGTTCTCATCTCATATGCAATGAATATTACATGTACTTCATCCATCTTCAAGTTTTTGAGATATTCCATTTCTTAAATCATTGAAACCTTTGGATTGAACCTCAATGGAAGATATCTCAATACTTTTAGAAAATTTGCTAATTCTTCAACCTTTTCACCCAATCCTTTAATAGTGTGCACAACTTCATCCGCTTGAAGGAAACAATATGGAATGTCTTCTTCTCCATTCGTCTTTAAACTTTATGTTGATGGATATACAAATATCACCACTCCTTTTCGAATTCTTGGTTGCCTAAGCCAAGAACTTTAGGAACGGTGCCTAAGTTTATATCATTTCATACATATATTACAACTTTGGAGTGACTAAACACAATAAAACTCAAATAACTAAACTTATATGTACATCACAATGTATAAAGATGCAAATATATATATATATATATATATATATATATGAGAAAAATAAAGAAAGCTTTAAACACAGTGTTCCTCTCTTATATTCAAACATGAATAGCATTTATAATGTAGGAACTTAATATAAATTCCATTGCCAATTCAATTTCACAATCTGTGTTTAAAGTAAAATTTTATCAACAACAAAGATGTAATGTATAGTACAAAAGATACGGAAATAAAAAAGGTAACGAATAGAAATAATGAGAATAAAAAACAAGATGGAAAGACCAAAAATACATCCTTGTTTGAGTTACTTAAAGTATTGTTCAAATATAATAAAATAAACTCGACAAGATAATGAATCTGTATTATGAACTTATTGACAAATGACTACGTTTTCAAGACCATATCAGTCAAATGCAAGCAACAAAAAACAACATATATATCTTGGCCGTGTTGCAAATAGTGCAATAAGACGCATTTGGAAACTGGTATGCTACTGCTCAAGATGTTAATATATCAATACTCCCTAGTATGCATCAAATTCAAATCATCAATGACCAAAAGTAAAGGTGCCTTTCGCATCAATTAAGACTTCAAACGTCCATCAATGCTATTATTTAAAAGAAGCCATGTTGATAAGAGTCTATAAGATACAAATATCTAAACAATAAATCAAATTCCCAAAGCTAAAGAAATCAAATCATATAATACCAACTCTGTGTAAAAATTGAGGATCTTGTTTTCCTCATTTGAGCATATATTTGTAGCTTGAATATCTTCCATGACAGTTATGTAATTGTCTCTTCATTACTTCATTTGATTCACTAATCAAAGGCTCAAATATGTAAGATAAGGAAAAAAAACTAAATGGTGGGCTCCTAAAAATAGGGGTTATCTCATGACTTAAAGAGGAGGGAGGACCCACCTCCATATATATTATGATATTTCACATAATCGTTTAAAACAATAATGCATGATAATCTCTATATGTTCCTTATATAGACATGCATCGCTTCAAAAATGTTCAATTCATTAAAATTGACTACACCAAAACCAACATATACATAGATATGATTATGGCCCAAAAATGCATGTAATTCCACATATATTAATCATCCAAAATAGCTAAAGACCGCCATCAAAGTTATGTTAAAACCATAGACTACCATCAAAACTATGTCACTCTCAGCAAACCAAAACCGTGAATCAACAATTAGAAGCTACAAGAAAAAGTAGTTTAGTTGTTATTTGCTTCAACCAAAAATTTCTTCATTGAACTGACGGGTTGTTGTGATTCAATTTGTTTGTATTTATCATACCCCTTTGACGAAAAGTTTTCGATTTATAGTTTCGTTTTGGATGTGCAGTTTCAACAGAAGTATTTTCAAACTTTGAGTTGACAGGATTCACATACACAGGTTTAGTATCAGTGGATTTAGAAGTAGACTATGGAACATTAACAAATTTACTGGCAAGACCATGAACAGGGTCATGCTTGCAACACGATGGGATGTGTTCTTGAAACCTGAATTAGGACTAGGTCCATTGGATGGTGAAGGGGTGCAAGTATAAAAAGAGAACGTGAATGGGTAGACGCATGATGTATTGAATTGTTTGGGACGGTTCCCCAATCTTGGCTCGTGGCACTAGGTGGATTTGGAGCATGGTTCCAACCATGTTATCATTCCATGAATCATTACCAGGTTGTTGAGTAGGGATCTCATGGATATTAGGGTGAGGTATTAGAGGAGGGGTAGTGTTTCTTTGATAACTGGAAAAAACATATAATAAAGACATCATACTAGATCCATCTACTTGTTCCAAGATTAGTTCCATGTTGGAAAGTGGAAAATAATCCTTTATGCTAGCTTTGTTTAGGGAACGAAAGTCGACACAAAAACATATTTAACTAGTTATGTTTCTAACAGGAACTAGATTAGCCACCCACTATGAGAAAAAATTGACTTATCTAGCTCATCTCTAATGGTAGCTTCAAGGGTTGGGTTAATTAGCTTGTGTCTTTCTCTTACAGGTAAGTTGTCCTTCTTAATAGGTTTTTCACAGCTAATTATAGAAGGATTAAAACCCTTGAGATCATTGTAAGACCTAGCAAAAATATCCGATTAGTCATGGAAGAAGTTAAGAAATTTCTTTATCTCCAGAACAAGTGTTAGAAACATATAACAGTTTGGGCTCTTTTGTAGTCCCAATATTCACTTTAATATTCTCGTCATTTTTTTTGCTAGGAATTTTGTAAGATATTTTGGTTTTTATAATATCGCTAGTTAAAAAGTGTCTTCAAAAGGAACGATAACTTTGGGATATTTTTTCTGAACCAGATTGATAATCTGGGAGGATTCCTTGGCTTCATCAATAATAAAATCAAGAAGAGTCTGGTCATATTCAAAGACTTTCCAGGACTCTTCGTTGTCGAGAAAGTGTGATCTATACAAATATATTACAGGGAAATCGGGCTTATTCTTCATATAAAATTGTTAAGGCCTCACAACATACATAGCTATACCATCAACAACAGTATTCATGCTTTAGTTAGTGTGTGTGATATTAAAATTGTTAAATTCTGCAATAGCATTTGAAGTAGGGCTAGTGTAACGCCTCATAAGCTTGTTTGATGGAGTGTGGACCTTTTTAATTAGATTCAAAATTAATTTAGTCTCCAAAGATGGAAAAAAAATGATATCGGTGTTGTCTAGTCTGAGAAGCAAAGGTTCAAATTCTATGATAATTTTGGTACATGAGAAATATATTCGATAAGGAAATGAGTGCATATTTCCAAAACGATTTTGTAAAATGATGTCAGCACCATTTACTTCTTGATGAGATGTGTCATCAAAGAACATATGCCAGATTTGATCAAATTTTAAAGGAACATTAAGAGTACTTATGTTCTCAACTTCTTCTTCATTAAATATTGAATATATTCCTAAATCGTCCTTTACGTATTTGACCAAGGGCTGGGGAATATTCTCAATGTAAGAAATGATCCTCTCCCCTTGGTATACTATGAAGTTCATGGGACCTCTAGGAATAATAATATGGATGTCATCCGTCAAATATCTCCCCCTAGTTAGGGATTTTCATTCCCTTCCTAGGATGATTAATAATTATCGGAAATCATATCAATGACATGAATATTACAATTAGTGTGAATATCAGGATGGGAGCACATGACCAACATGACATCCTTAACCCTCCTTATGGTATGTTGATTTTTTTTATTAAATGAAAGCATATTTATGGACACCTCGTTTGTATAAGAAAGTCTAAGCTTTTCCATTATTTTTTTTGACATCATATTGGGGCCTTAACCCCCATTAATTAGACAACAATGGGCGATTTTATTAAATATTTTCATAGAAATGTAAAAGGGGGTATGATCCAAGTGGATATTGGTGACCACCTACCTATTCCACTTGGACCCTCATCATTGTTTCTTTCAGTTTTTCAACTTCCTTAATTGTAGCACAGTTTACTATTTTTGGCAATTTTTCAGGTCCTGAACTTCCGGAGCCATTTTGAGGCCCTAAACGATGTTTTTTTGGGAAAATAGGGATCAACATATCCCTTTGACCAATATTGGTCACTCAAAAGTTGTATTCCTCGGATAAATATTTCTAATGAGGTATTTTTCACATCAAGCGGAGATCATATGCCAAAGTTACGTCCCCAGGAAGTTGATGTACCAATTTACCCAAATGGGGCCCATATTTTTGGCGCTTCATCTCCTAGAGTTAGGTTTTTGGATGTTTAGAGTTTTCCATTGTTTCTCAATGATAAATAGGCCTTCGAGCCTCATTGTAACATATTTCATATGCATGTATCCGCCACATCTCTTCTCAAAGAGAAGCTACTAGTGCCCTAGCTAGTTTATTTCCATTATGTCTGTAAGCATATTTCAGTTATTTGACATTAATGAAATAAATTTTTATTTATGTTGCATCTCTTTGTTTATGTGTATTTCTATATTTTATTGTGTTCATTCATAAATCTGGATCAAGGGATTCTTAGGTTGTTTGTAATCGGTCATGATCCCAACTACTTGGTTTAGATGGGGTTCAGTTTCATCTTCCATTTCAATGATAGTTACAGAAGAAGTTGGATTTTTGGATTGTTTTTCAAGAACTTTTTAAGGTTCGCAATCTATTCGTGGGTCTAAGTTAAATCAAGTAATGTAGCATTCACTTTAATTTTAGCTAGATCCTCAATTATGTTATATTTCTCAGTAACCTTTGAAGGGTTTGGAGTTGGATTGGAATTAGGGTTACTTCCATCTTTGACATTAGGAGCAGATTGCTTAGAATCAACATTGTTACGATTGAAAGAATTTTTCTTATTTTTTTTTTATAATTTTTTGCATGGGTATTTACTATGTGAATATAATATCCAAGCCAATCTAAACTATCTAAAGCACCATTATTAGTTGGAGGCATGGGTTTCTTTTCGAAAATCCTCTCTTTGTTGGCATTCATAATTTCAAATGTCATTCCACCATTATAATCTTCACAAAAATTACACCAAGGACAATTCACAAGAAATGTTCTTGGTGAGGAAAAGATAGGAATAAGTTGAGAGGTTGAAGGAAGTGCAACACTAATGGGAATTAGATATACTTTCCTTTCAAACGATATAATTATATTATTCATATCTTGCATCAATTTCAATTTAGTGGTCATTTCAAGAATTTTATTTGGTTCATTCAAAGGAATCATGATTCTTAAATTATGATCTTCAAATTCTAGAAAGGTTTGTAAGGTCAAGGCTAAATTTTTCATTTATTTCTCCTCAAGCCTATTATTGTAGGAAAGAATTATAGTATTATAGTAATGGACCCTAGTAGCCTGACTATGAGGTCTTATCAATTCAGAAGTTCAATTCTAGAGTTTGGTGAATCTGAGATTGTAAGCTGATCAAGTGCTCAGTGTTAAGCTCAAATATGGAAGTGCTCATAATCATTCGGAACCTAAACGACCGCGAAGTGCTCGTCGCCGGGAATCTGGCGCACTTAATTTCATCCAAAACCAACTCCGTATGTGAAAGCTAGAGCCTAATGTTTGTTTTCACAAACGGCTAAAATTTGTGTAGAAATGACAGAATGGTGACTGGGTAGGCTAGTCAGCAAAAAAAAAATATTCCCAGAATATTCCTTTAAATTTTCCAATGACACTATGACAAGTGTCACTTCGTGACTGGTTGCTGAGTTGGGTGATTTGATGTGTTTTCATAGGGTGTTGGGATGAGCCAATCGAAAGAGGACACGTGGTGCAGCTAGGGGCCGCCACGTGCCAACTCCCAAAGGCCAAAATTTGGCTAAGTCAAAGGTCGAATGTCATTATATATAGTGGCAAAATTTATTTCGGAGGATGGGTGGAGGTCGGGCTCGACCCTATGACCTCCCCCACACAAACGCAATGTCTTACCACTATATCTGCACAATAGTTCTTAACTATCAAAGGCCACAAGTTATATTTAAATGTTATATTAATCTATGGCGGGGGTAGGGCGGGGGCCAACCACCGACCCATGTGACTTGAGGTGGAGACCACGACAGAGCACTCAACTAACCGCACCATTATCATGCTAAACCACTACTTATAACTAATTAACTTCACTTATTCGATAATTAAACCCGTCTTATGTTGGCGGCGGAGTTGGCAGAGTCCGCCATTTTTGGCGAAACTCCAAATTTATCGGAGTTAACTGGAGTTCTCTCCTGTTTTGGAAGAGTTTTCCTAGGATAAATTGAATGAACCATAACTTTTGAAAAATTCGACCATTTTTTGCTCGGAAAGAGTCTATCCTAGCAAATTTGGACATTCTAAGCATGTTGGAGCAGTTTTTAGGAGTAGTAGAGGATTGTAAACAACCCTTTTTTCCATTTTGAGCTAATACAGAGGCCCAAGCCATGGAAGTTGGACCAAGGAGATGTAGCCCAAGAGGGGTGAACTCCTTCATCAAAATATTGTGTTAATGGATCATTTGATGGTTTGTTGTACATTTTATTGTTGTTGTTCAGTACTTTGTTTTAATGTTAAAATGCTCATGAATTTAACATAAAACTTGACTCAATTACGTGTTTAACACTCACAAACACCACAAGGAAACCTATGCACATGAAGAAAATGATCAGCAATTGTTTCTAATTCTAAATATGAAATTAGCACAGCAAAACTAACATTCAGATTCATATCAAGGTGGTATCAGAGCCAAGGTTATTTTCTTGATATTTTCTTAAGTTTTGTGCAAGTAGGGTTTTAATGGTTGCAAACTTGTGATGCTTACAAGGTTAAAGTTGTATAGAGGAGAAGGGAAATTATTGGTTGCTAGTCTTGAAGTTAAGACCAGAAGAGGGAGAGCCACAAGGCCACAATCTCCACCTAAATTTTCACTCCCAACTGCACTTGAAGCACCTCAAGTTATATCTCTAGCTGAGATTGAGGATGTGCAAGAAGTACCATAAGCTGAGCTTGAATGCATAGCCATCATGTTAGGTGCAGGAGAGACTGAAGGTCTTTCAGAAGAGGAAGCATACAAGAAGGCTTTCTATAACCTAACTGAAATGGTGAGTTTCCTCTATGAAGAGAGGAGCACCAGGATGGTTGGAGGGAATTCTAAGTCTCCACATGGAGAGGGAACCTCAGAAGACAAAAAGGATGAAGAGAGGGATTCAAAGGGCAGTGGAGGAAAGTCTCCTCCATCTCCACCATCTTCATCATCATCCTCATCATCACCATCAACATCATCTTCCACTTCCACACAAAAAAACCACACATACTCACTCAAAAACCCCAAAAGGAAAAATTCCCTTACTCAAATTGGACATTAAGTTTGAACTTCCAATGTATAATGGTGAAGTGAATGCAAAGAAGTTGGATAATTTGATTCTTTGATTGGAGGTTTATTGTAGAATTCAGAACCTTCAATAATATGACATAAAGATTCAATTGGCTTCCTTGAGGATCATAGGGATCAACACGTGTATGGTGGGAAGCAAGGAATCAAGAAGAGATTAAAAACCACTATAAAATCTCAATGTCTTGGTCAAATTTTATTGCTGCCATTAAAAGGAAATTCTATCCTCTAAATTACATGCAAAAATCCATTATGGACTGGCAGAATTTTAGACAATTGAAAGGGCAAAGTGTGCAATATTATACTCATGAATTTAGGAGAAGAGCTCTTATTTTGGGTGTTAATTTGTATTCTCAAGAAACTTTGTTAAAGTATATTGGGGGTTTGCGCGGTTATCTTAGACATACTATTCTCATGTTCAATCCCAAAAACTTAGATGAGGTTTGCGCTCAAGCCATATGTTGAGCCTCAAATTTGTGCTTTCCTTCACCTCATTTTACCTCATTCTCCCTTGTCCATTTCTATTTTAAACCCAATTGATCAATAAAAATAGTTAAAATTACTTCTAGAATGGTTTACATGACTGACTTGTTGAATTTTGTGATTGTTTCCATTGTTAAGCATTTTGACCGGAACTAGCTGCAGAATGCAGACATTCCGTAGCTAACCGGCGATTCTGCAGGTACCTTCATGTTTGAGTATGTTCCAGGTGGCCTCTTGAGGAAAAACGCATATGGGCATGATCCACGTCGTGCCTACATGATTTGTTGCTCATCATGGAAGAGGAAATGAATTCTGGGTACGGTTATGCACGTGGGAACACATTTGTGAAGGAAGACTCCTACTAGGACTGTCTCAGTCCAGATGTCTTTTCTTCTTCACGTAGCCACTTCAAAGACTCCTAAGATGATTCGGATAAGGAAAGACATTATTCCTAAATTGTTGTAATTATTGTTACTTGCATTTACTTTATAAACTCTTGAGTAGACCGAGAGCTTAGTTAGAGATTTTCATATTAGATTTGCTGCTAGATTTTGTTAAAACTCTGTGTTACGTCTTTAAAGACGGAGAGTATTATGTTCAAACTATTGCATCGTTAATGGAGCAGACAAAGTTATTTTGAAGGCGTGATTTAATTTGGAGTTGAATGCCGTCAAGTGGTAGAGGGCCCCTGCCTCTTGCACGGATTTCTTTTGCGTAAACTAGATAAGTTTTCCTAGCTGCCTTTACGTTTTTCATTTGAATTGGTAGTTGTTTTGTTTTATCTACTGTAGTCGTATTCATTCTAGCTCTTCCACAAGAAGACACTCTTCCAACAGACTAAAATGATGAATGTTTAATGACTATGGTATTGTAGGATAGGAGTTAAATTTGTATTTTTTTTAACTAGCTACTGTAGTCATATTCGTTCCAGCTCTTCCACAAGAAGACACTCTTCCAACAGACCAAAATGATGAATGATTAATGACTATGGTATTGTAGGATAGGAGTTGAATTTGTATTTGTTTTTAACTAGATACTGTAGTTATATTCATTCCAGTTCTTCCACAAGAAGACATTCTTCCAACAAATTATAACAATGAATGATGAATAGCTATAGTACTGTAGGAATTAGTTGTAGTTTTTACTATTCACTATCACAGTTACACTTGTTCTCATCACTCTTCCACAAGAAGAAATTCTTCCAATACATCCTTAAGAAGTTCAAGACATGACCGTGATAATGAATGATTTAGTTGTGTGTGTGTACTAAGTATCATCTCTGATCTTGCTCTTAAACGCTTGCCCAAGACATCATAATGACGAGTAGGGTATGGATGTGATAACTTAGTTTTTCATTTGCTTTCAGTTCATTTGTTTTCAATTGCATACAAGTACACAGTCAGAATTGTTCTACCTCTTCCAAAAGAAGGAACTCTTCCAAGATATCACTAATGATGAACAAACAGATTGTGTAACTTCATATATTAATGCATGTTAGTACAGTTAGAACAACTCCGGAGTTTCATTTGCATTTAATTCATGTTCAGTTACTCTGTTTCAAGTTTTATGATGACTTATAGTTCAGCATTGTTCTAGTTTAATGGCATCTTAGGTTCATTATTAGATTAACTCATTGCACTTGCATCTCATATTCACATTGTCATCCTTTGCACAATAGATTACTTTAGTTGTTAGAATTCACAAGACAGCCTTCATTATTCACAAAACATCTCTTTGTTCTGAAAACTACAAGTGATCCATAACTACAGGAACAGAAGATAACATCACTATAAGGTCTGAAATCTCTCTGCAATCTCCTCATCATTTTATGAACAGAGCTCTTCCTCAAAAGAACTACTTTGAACAAGAAACCAACAACTCTTTGAGTATAGGTTCTGTGACATTCAATTAAATTGCAGAATAGAACTAGGAATTAATCATAAAATAGAAGAGCTAGGACAGAGTATTGCATCATTAGTGTTTAACTGTCTAGTTAGAGAACTTGCATATTTAGTGGTCATTTCTCAAGTTTAGTCTGTGTCATTTGCCTAAAAAGTCATTATCAAGCTTTTGCTTCTATTTTAGTCATAGTTCAGATTTTGCTTCAGTATTTCTAATTGCATTTGCCATTCCATACATTAGATTTAACTCTGTTTTGACCACCAACTTCTTTCCATTAGTTTTCTAGACATTTTCATTGTGAATATAAAACACCAAAAGACCAAAAACATCATAAATCAACATAAAAGACCAAAACATCACAAAACTTCTACAACATGGAAACAAGCACTAGACTGTGTAATTTTTGTTTTCACTTCGGATTTACAAATCCTGGTTGACAATTAAATGAGCTCAGTTTAGGAGACTAGATTGAGACCCAACACCATACATCTAGAGGCAAGAGGGAAACAGAGTGCAGATGAGAAAATTGATAGTTTCCTTGAGTATGAGGGTAAAGGAAAGGGAAAGTTTAATGGAAGAGGAAAGAAAAATAGCTCTATCAAAATAGAGAAAGAGAAACTCACATGTAAACATTGTTCGAAGAATGGCCATGATGAAGACCAATATTGGAAACTTTATCTAGAGTTGAAGCCAAACAAACATAAATCCAAAGAGAAGGGGAAAATTGTTGCAATCATTGAACATGACTTAGGTTTAGATTCAGGAGATGAAACCAAGATTACAACAATGGGTTTGAAAGGTAAGAACATAACAAACACTAGTTCTTCAAGTTGTTCCAATGTAACTCAAGATGAAGATACAAGAATTCAACTCTTTCATATTAGAGTTGTTTTTAAATATACCAAGATAGACACACTATTTGATAGTGGTTCTCAAGATAATTTAATTTCTGAAGACTTAGTTAAGAAGTTAAATCTTGAAACTGTTATACATTCAAGTCCTTATCCTTTAGGGTGGATATGAAAGAATGAAAACTTGCAGGTAACAAGGAAGTGCATCCTAAGGTTTGCAATCAATTCAAACTTTCTTGACGAAGTTGAACTTGATGTAGTGTCGCTTGAGATTTCGGGTATTGTTTTAGGAAGTCCTTATCTTTATGATAGGAAAGAAATATTTCATCACCATGAGAATAAGTATCACTTGTTTAAGGATGGAATTGAGTACATAGTTAGAGCGCATAAGAAGAAGAAAATTTTGTTTCTTACATATGCAGGAGAAATGAAAGAGAATGGTGAATGCAAGTCAAAATTTGACTTTGTTAATGATCAAGCATAGAGATGTTTTGAATGAGACCTTTCAAAAAGATGCATCGAATGAACAATTTGATTTCACTGAAGTTGCTTATGCTTGTAATAAGATGTTTCAGGACTCTAATAGGTTGGCTTTGGAAGGAGGTAAACAAGATGTGAAAGATTTGCAGCAGTCAACATCAATGTTGAGCAGTGTTGGAAACAAGATGTCGGTGCAAGAGAGAGAAAAGGTCAAAGAGAAAAATGCCAAAGAAATTTGACAAAGAAGGCATAGGTTCCACAAGTACTTGTTTTTGGTTTCAAAAAGGTACATGGCAATGGTGAAAAAACTTGGTAAAAATTAGATGCAAGTACAAAGCAAGACAAGCTAAGAATCGCCATGTCGACAATGTTCGAGGTGAGATAGTTTTCAAGTTTCCTTTGATTGACGACCGAGGTGGGAAAAAAAATTTTTCTGCAAGGAAAGCTTGTTGTTCTGCAAATTCGGGGAAATTTCAGCATTATGGTGTCTTCAACAGCAAGATAGGGTCTCCAGAGTCAAGGGAAAAGATTAGTTTTTGTGAAAATCTCAAATTGATGAAAATGGGAAATTTCCAATGGATTGAGATTGGAAGGGTGAGGGAATTGTACCCTCATCCACATGTTTAGTGATGAAATAGATTTTGGGATCCAAAATGATTCTAGTGGGGAGGAATGATCAGGTGCTCGGTGTTAAGCTCAAAAATGGAAGTTCTCAGAATCATTTGGAACCTGAATGACCACGAAGTGCTCGTCGCCCGGAATCTAGCGCACTTTGTTTCATCGAAAACTGACTCTGTATGTGAAAGTTAGAGCATGTTGTTCATTTTCACAAAGAGCTAAAATCTGTACAGTAATGACAGAATGGTGACTGGGTAGGCTAGTCAGCAAAAAAAAAATATTCCTAGAATATTCCTTTAAATTGTCCAATGACACTATGACAAGTGTCACTTCATGACTGGTTGTTGAGTTGGGTGATTTGTTGCGTTTCCATAGGCTGTTGGGATGAGCCAATGGGAAGAGGACACATGGTGCAGCCAGGGCCGCCACGTGCCCCCTCCCAAAGGTTGAAATTTGGCTAAGTCAAAGGTTGAATGTCATTATATATAGTGGAAAAATTTATTTCAGAGACCGAGTTCGACCCCGCGACCTCCCCCGCACAAATGCAATGTCTTACCGCTATATCCGCATGATAGTTCTTAACTATCAAAGGCCCAAAGTTATATTTAAATTTTATATTAATGTATGGCGAGAGTAGGTAGGGTGCCAGCCCCCGACCCATGTGACTTGAGGCAAAGACCATAGCAGAGCACTCAACTAACCGCGCCATTAGCGCGCTAAACCACTGCTTATCACTAATTAAGTGCACTTATATGATAATTAAACCTCTCTTATCTTGGCAGCGAAGTCTGCCATTTTCGGCGGAACTCCAAATTTTTCGGAGTTAACTGGAGTTCTCTTCAATTTTGGAGGATTTTTCTTAGAAGAAAGTGAATGAACCATATTTTTTGCAAAATTCGACCATTTTTGGCTCAGAAAGAGTCTATCCTAGCAGATTTGGACATTCTAAGTATGTTGGAGCAATTTTCAGGAGCATTAGAGCATTATAAACAATAATTTATTCCATTTTGAGCTAATACAGAGGCCCAAGCCATGGAAGTTGGACCAAGGAGATGTAGCCCAGGAGGGGTGAAATCCTTCATCAAAATACTTTGTTAATGGACCATTTGATGGTTTGTTGTACAGTTTATTGTTGTTGTTTAGTACTTTGTTTTAACATTAAAATTCTCATGAATTTAACATAAAGCTTGACACAAATACATCTTTAACACTCACAAACATGAGAAGGAAACCTATGCACATGAAGCAAGTGATCAACAATTGTTTATAATTTTGAATATGAAATTAGCACAGAAAAACTAACATTCAGATTCATATCAAGGTGGTATTAGAGCCAAGGGTATTTTCTTGATATTTTCTTGAGTTTTGTGCAAGTAGGGTTTTAATGGTTGCAAACTTGTGATGCTTACAAGGTTAAAGTTGCATAGAGGAGAAGGGAAATTGTTGGTTGCTAGTCCTGAAGTTAGGACCAGAAGAGGGAGAGCCAAAAGGCCACAATCTCCACCTAAAGTTTCACTCCCAACTGCACTTGAAGCACTTCAAGTTATATCTCTAGCTGAGATTGAGGATGTACAAGAAGTACCATAAGCTGAGCTTGAATGCATAGCCATCATGTCAGGTGCAGGAGAGACTGAAGATCTTTCAGAAGAGGAAGCATACAAGAAGGCTTTCTATAACCTAACTGAAATGGTTAGTGTCCTCTATGAAGAGAGGAGCACCAGGATGGTTGGAGGGAATTCTAAGTATCCACATGGAGAGGGAACCTCAGAAGACAAAAAGGATGAAGAGAGGGATTCAAAGGGTAGTGGAGGAAAGTCTCCTCTATCTCCACCATCTTCATCATCATCCTCATCATCACCATCAGCATCATCTTCCACTTCCACAACAAAAACCACACATACTCACTCAAAAACCCCAAAAGGAAAAACTCCCTTACTCAAATTGGACATTAAGTTTGAACTTCCAATGTATAATGGTGAAGTGAATGCAGAGAAGCTGGATAATTTGATTCTTCAATTGGAGGTTTATTGTAGAATTTAGAACCTTCAATAATATGACATAAAGATTCAATTGGCTTTCTTGAGGATCATAGGGATCAACACGTGTATGGTGGGAAGCAAGGAATCAAGAAGAGATTAAAAACCACTATAAGATCTCAATGTCTTGGTCAAATGTTATTTCTACCATTAAAAGGAAATTCTATCCTCTAACTTACATGCAAAAATCCATTATGGACTAGCAGAATTTTAGACAATTGAAAGGGAAAAGTGTGCAAGATTATACTCATCAATTTAGGAGAAGAGCTCTTATTTTGGGTGTTAATTTGTATTCTCAAGAAACTTTGTTAAAGTATATTGGGGGTTTGCACAGTTATCTTAGACATACTATTCTCATGTTCAATCCCAAAAACTTAGATGAGGTTTGCGCTCAAGCCATACATCTAGAGGCAAGAGGGAAACAGAGTGCAAATGAGAAAATTGATAGTTTCCTTGAGTATAAGGGTAAAGGAAAGGGAAAGTTTAATGGAAGAGGAAAGAAAAATAGCTCTATCAAAATAGAGAAAGAGAAACTCACATGTAAACATTGTTCGAAGAATGGCCATGATGAAGGCCAATATTGGAAACTTTATCCGCAGTTGAAGCCAAACAAACATAAATCCAAAGAGAAGGGATAAATTGTTGCAATCATTGAACATGAATTAGGTTTAGATTCAGGAGATGAAACCAAGATTACAACAATGGGTTTGAAAGATAAGAACATAACAAGCACTAGTTCTTCAAGTTGTTCCAATGTAACTCAAGATGAAGATACAAGAATTCAACTCTTTCATATTAGAGTTGTTTCTAAATATACCAAGATAGACACACTATTTGATAGTGGTTCTCAAGATAATTTGATTTCCGAAGACTTGGTTAAGAAGTTAAATCTTGAAACTGTTATACATTCAAGTCCTTATCCTTTATGGTGGATATAAAAGAATGAAAACTTGCAGGTAACAAGGAAGTGCATCCTAAGGTTTGCAATCAATTCAAACTTTCTTGACGAAGTTGAACTTGATGTAGTGTCGCTTGAGATTTCAGGTATTGTTTTGGGAAGTCCTTATCTTTATGATAGGAAAGCAGTATTTCATCACCATCAGAATAAGTATCACTTGTTTAAGGATGGAATTGAGTACATAGTTAGAGTGCATAAGAAGAAGAGAATTTTGTTTCTTATACATGCAGGAGAAATGAAGAGAATAGTGAATGCAAGTCAAAATTTGACTTTGTTAATGATTAAGCATAGAGATGTTTTGAATGAGACCTTTCAAAAAGATTCATCGAATGAAAAATTTGATTTCATTGAAGTTTCTTATGATTTTAATAAGATGTTTTAGGACTCTAACAGGTTGGCTTTGTAAGGAGGTAAACAAGATGTGAAAGATTTGCAGCAGTCAACATCAGTGTTGAGCAGTGTTGGAAACAAGATGTCGGTGCAAGAGAGAGCAATGGTCAAAGAGAAAAATGCCAAAGAAATTTGACAAAGAAGGCATAGGTTCCACAAGTACTTGTTTTTGGTTTCAAAAAGGTACATGGAAATGGTGAAAACACTTGGTAAAAATTATACGCAAGTACAAAGCAAGACAAGCTAAGAATCGCCATGTCGATAGTGTTCGAGGTGAGATAGTTTTCAAGTTTCCTTTGATTGACGATCAAGGTGGGAACATGTTTTTTTCTGCAAGGAAAGCTTGTTGTTCTGCAAATTCAGGGAAATTTCAGCATTATGGTGTCTTCAGCAGCAAGATAGGGTCTCCAGAGTCATGGGAAAAGATTCGTTTTTGTGAAAATCTCAAATTGATGAAAATGGGAAATTTCCAGTGGATTGAGACTGGAAGGGTGAGGGAATTGTACCCTCATCCACATGTTCAGTGATGAAATATATTTTGGGATCCAAAATGATTCTAATGAGGAGGAATGATCAGGTGCTCGGTGTTAAGCTCAAAAATGGAAGTTCTCAGAATAATTTGGAACCTGAATGACCACAAAGTGCTCGTTGCCAGGAATCTGGTGCACTTTGTTTCATCAAAAACCGACTCTGTATGTGAAAGTTAGAGCATGTTGTTCATTTTCACAAAGCGCTAAAATTTGTGCAGCAATGACAGAATGGTGACTGGGTAGCCTAGTCAGCAAAAAAATAATATTCCTAGAATATTCCTTTAAATTGTCCAATGACACTATGAAAAGTGTCACTTCGTGACTGGTTGTTGAGTTGGGTGATTTGTTGCATTTCCATAGGATGTTGGGATGAGCCAATGGGAAGAGGACACATGGTGCAGCCAGAGCCGCCACGTGCCCCCTTCCAAAGGTTGAAATTTGGCTAAGTCAAAGGTTGAATGTCATTATATATAGTGGCAAAATTTATTTCAGAGATCGAGCTCAACCCCGCGACCTCCCCCGCACAAACGCAATGTCTTTCCGCTATATCTGCACGATCGTTCTTAACTATCAAAGGCCCAAAGTTATATTTAAATTTTATATTAATGTATGGCGGGAGTAGGGTGGGGACCAGCCCTCGACCCATGTGACTTGAGGCAGAGACCATAGCGGAGCACTCAACTAACCGCGCCATTAGCATGCTAAACCACTGCTTATCACTAATTAAGTGCACTTATATGATAATTAAACATGTCTTATCTTGGCAGCGAAGTCTGCAATTTTCGGTGGAACTCCAAATTTTTCAGAGTTAACTAGAGTTCTCTTCAGTTTTGGAGGAGTTTTCTTAGAAGAAATTGAATGAACCATATTTTTTGCAAAATTCGACCATTTTTGGCTCAGAAAGAGTCTATCCTAGTAGATGTGGACATTCTAAGCATGTTGGAGCAATTTTCAGGAGCATTAGAGGATTGTAAACAATAATTTTTTCCATTTTGAGCTAATATAGAGGCCCAAGCCATGGAAGTTGGACCAAGGAGATGTAGCCCAAGAGGGGTGAAATCCTTCATCAAAATACTTTGTTAATGGACCATTTGATGGTTTGTTGTTCAGTACTTTGTTTTAATGTTAAAATTCTCATGAATTTAACATAAAACTTGACACAAATACATCTTTAACACTCACAAACACGAGAAGGAAACCCATGCACATGAGAAAATTATCAGCAATTGTTTATAATTTTGAAGATGAAATTAGCACAGAAAAACTAACATTCAGATTCAGATCTAAAAGACCATGTTATTGTTTTCTTTGAGAAAATCAACTGGTCTTTTTTTATGACTATTTGTATATTTGAACCAATAGCAAAGTTATGTCCAACTAGATAAATATTTGGGTGGTGAGTCAAAGAAATCTAATGTGGACTTCTCTTCTATTGGATTTACAAATAATATCATGCATACATCATTTGCATGAGCTGCAATAGTGTTAGACACATTCAAAAAAAAAAAAATAAGTGCTCTTCCAAGGTCTAGGTACCATTTCCAGATAATTTAGGAAAATAACATTTAAACTTATGCAAAGGATTCGATGCAGGGGGGAATTCTAGAGGAGAGGATAAATGCCAAGGAGTTGCGTTAAAAACTTCTTCAAATTCAAATAACCCATATTTCTTGATGACTCTGTTAGGATTAGTGGTTGATACAATAGATTTTTAGTAATTATAAATGCTACCCGAAGGAGGTGTAGCCATATTAAGTGGTGGTATCTTGAATATAGATAATTTATGTACTAGAGTAACATTTGATTCATAAAAATATCTTTTAAGGGATGTTTTGAGAGTTTTAAATTTTCCTTTCTACCCCTTACGACTGATAGAGAGTCGAATTCAAGAGATTTTCCTATCAATTGATGTGATTGGTGAGGAGTTTCAAATTTCTGATGTGAAGATTGAGGTTGATGGGGAGTTGTATGCATATATTGAAGGAATGATTCAATTAGATTGAATTATTGATATTCGTTTTCTAAATTTTCATAGTCAATTTCAATATCCCATGATATAGTAGCCCACAATCTTTTGACCTCTTCCCTAGTTTTGGTAGTGTCTAACACAAGATTAAATAAACTAGCAGAGATGTTGTTTTGATTATTGAATTTAGGGAAAATTTTAGGTTTAAAGAGGGTTGGTACAGTCATATATCATTGAACAAAAGACTCAATCAGCTTGATCTAAGAATGATAATATTGCATAAAGATATCTCAGCAACAAAACTAAAAATGCAAATATTTGACCTTTTTAAAGTATTTTGATGTAGCATTTTTAGGCTTTTATAGTATTGATAGAGCAATAGCCTTTTTTATTTTTTTGTTTGGTTCTTGGTCGAAGAGGTTCAACTCAGGTCATATCCTCCAAAATAGATCAAGAAAAGAAGATATATCGCACAAGCAAGATAACAAAGCAACTAATTGAAAAAAAAGAAACAAAATAAAACAAATCAATCAAAGCCCAAACAAAGCCAAAATAAGGAAGAGAGAAAGGGGGTGATCACTTCATGCTCCCTATTATGGTCGCAAAGAGGATGTTGATGGATATGAAAATCTCACTACACCCTTTTGAATTCTTGGTTGGATAAACCAATAACTTTGGGAATGATGCCCAATTTTATAGCCTTTAAAACGTATATTACAACTTCGAAGTGACTAAACACAATAAAACTCAAATAACTAAAAATTTATGCACATCACAATGTATAAAGGATGCAAAAAAAAGGAAATATGATACATATGAGAAAATAAATAAAGCTTTAAACACAGTGTTCCTCTCTTATATTCAAACATGAATAGAATGTATAGCATAGGAACTTAATATAAACTCCACTGCCAATTCAATTTCATTATTTGTGTTTAAAGTAAAATTTTATCAACAACAAAGATGCAATGTATAGTACAAAAGATATAGCAATAAAAAAGGTAAAGAATCGAAATAATGAGAATAAAACACAAGATGGCAAGATAAAAAAGAGATCCTTCATTGAGTTACTTAAAGTATTGTTTAGATACAATAAAATCAACTCGTCATATCAATGAATTTTCATTATGAACTTCTTGACAAATGACTATGTTTTCAATATTGTATCAGTCAAATGCAAGCAACAATGAACAACAGATAAATCTTGTACTTGTTGTAGCCATCGCAATAAGATGCATTTGGACACTGGTATGATGTAACTGCACAATAGTTCAATATATCAGTATTGGTTATTATGCAGCATATTCAAATCATCAATGACAAAAATGTAAGGTACCTTTTGCAGCAAGTAAGACTTCAAACCTCCATCGATGCTACTATTTAAAAGAATCTTTTTTTAGAATAGTTTATAAGATACAAATATCTAAACAATAAATCAAATTCCCAAAACTGAATAAATCAAATCATATCATACCAGCTCTGTGTAAAATTGAGGATATCGTTTTCCTCATTTAAGTAGATATTTGTAGCTTGAAAAACTTCCATGAGAGTTATGTAATTGTCTCTTGACTACTTCATTTGATTAAATAATAAAAGGCTCGAATATGTAAAAGAAGGAAAACAACTAAATGGTGGGATTATAAGAAATAGGGTTTATCTCATGACTCGCAGAGAAGGGAGGACCCACATCCTTAAATATTATGATATTTCACATAATTGTTTAAAACCTTAATGCATGATAATTTCCATATGTTCCTCATATAGACATGCATTGCTTCAAAAATGGTCAATTCATTAAAATTGAATGCATCAAAACCAACATATACATAGATATGATTATATCCCAAAAATACATGTAAGTCCACATATATTAATCATTCAAAATAGCCAATGACCACCATCAAAATTATGTTAAAACCATATACTACCATCAAAATTATATCACTGTCAACAAACCAAAACTATGAGTCAACCATTAGAACCTATAAGAAAAAGCTACAAATTTCTTTGCTTCAGACAAAAAAAAATCCATTGAAATGATAGAATTTTGTGCATCAATCTGTTTCTATTTATTTAACACCTTTGAAGAAGAATAAGCTATGGATGTAGGGTTTGGTTTTGGAAGTGTAGTCTCAAGAGAAGTATTTTCAAGCTTTAAGTTGACAATATTCACATACACAAGTTCAGGATCAGTGGATTTGGAAGTAGAATATAGAACATCAACAACTTTACTGGCAGGATCATGATCATGGTCGATATGAGTGCTTCCAGCACAAGGGCTTGTATTTTTCAAACCGAATTAGGACTAATTACATTGAATGGTGAAGAGGGTGCATGCATAATAGAGAGAACGTGAATGGGAAGACGGATGATGTGTTGAATTATTGGGGATAGTTCCACAACCTTGGTTTTTGGCACCAAGTGGATTTGGAACATGGTTGCAACCATCATTATGATTTCATGCATAATTACCAGGTTTTTGAGCATGGATTTTATGGATATTAGGTCTTAGAGGAGGGGTGGTGTTGCTTTGATAAACAATGGGGAAACAAACAACATTGGGAGACCCAAGGTATAGATGGCATGTAGTTTTTAAATGGTGAAATTATTCAAAATCAACATGAAAGTGGACTAAAAAATGGATCTTCTTATTTCTCCCTGTGTCCCACAAGCTAGGAGGTATATTTCCCTTTCCTTTCCCTTAGCCTTGTCTTCGAGAACTGGAACTCATTTCTGCAAATCAATAAAAATGTTAACAAGAATAAACAAAACAGAGTAAGTTGACACATCAGGTATCTTCCCTTTTAAACTACTAAATTCATCATGCATTAAAAAAATACCAATACACTCTCATGTGAACAAGGTGAAGGTTGGTTTAATGGGGTTCGAATTGGATAAGTGGGGATAGGAGGTTTAATATAAATAGGTATCAGAACCTAAAAACATTTTCTGAGAATTACCATTTATAACTTGAATCAAGTCCATTTTTTTCCCTTCATTTCTTTTTTTTCATTTTATTGATATCAACAAGTGCCAGTTTGAACACTTGGTTCTGCCATGCCTCATTTTACATAATTTATAGCGATAATTTCATTTTTTATGTTGATCATGAATGGTCCTTTTATTTATTTCTTCAGAATCGGACTTTTCTAGATAGGGCTTGAGCCTCATGGAGATTATAAGGAAAAAATGGAGGTAGAGTTGAGAAATTTTACAGTAAAAGGAAGGCTTTGGAGTTGAATGAGTAAAATACATAAGTAGCTTTCGCATGCAAAGTGAGGGTATTATTCAAGATTATATGAAGGATAAGACAGAACCGTACATGCAATGAATATTTGATTGAGTGGCATTTTTAAGTAATTCAGGTAATACTCTCAAGGGTTTTCTTATGTTCGAGGGAGTTGTGTTCTCAAGCCCATACAAAGAGTGAAACTATAATAGCAGATACTCATTACGAACTTGGAATCAAAACAAGGGTTTTTGTAAAGGAGTTGAGTTATATGGCGAAAAACCCTTCATAATTTGAGGCGAGATCGGGGTTATTTCTTGAAATTTTCTTCCATATATAGATTATTTATGAAAATTAATTAAAACTGTAGAAAATATCTAACACATCTCTGATACCATGTAGAAATTACACCAATGGATTCAATCCAATCATGTAATGTACTAAAACAAGATACTGAATCCTAATACAATATTTGTGGAATATAAATCATGATCGCTCAATCACATGCAAGTAAGAGAAAGAATTAAATCAATTACACAACACAAGATTTTCCTGGGGAAAGAAACTACTCAAAACCACTCCATATTTATTGTAAAATAAACCAAGGAATCATGAAACAATGCAATGCATGTTTGCTCACAAAAACCTCATACACTCTACCAATTATCTCACATTAATCTAGGCAAAATTGGAACAATACATAGCCAATTTCCTACCCACCTTTAGCCTGTCTTTCTCACGCAATCCCTAGGCAAAATAATTCCTATTAAATAGGAATTCCAACCTTCCTTGACTGCACATTAAATCATGGGCTTCCCGTGGCTTTATAACTGCACCTGGGCAGTTCACTAAAAATACAACTGATAGTTTACTTTCCTTTAACCTTTGTCTCAACTAGGTCTCCATCAGAACTGACATGCATGTAGCTATTAATAGTGAATCATTAGTTACTCGTTAGATCACTACTTGTGAATTAAATCTATTTTAATTCACTTGATCTTCGACTAGCTCATCATTCAGTTAGAAATAGTTAAACTAATGCTAACTCAATTAATTTGAGTTAACTGATTGCACTCACACCACACTAGTGCTACAACTACAACTGGACCTTGTAAATAATAGAATCACTCCACACGTCTATCCTTTTACCCTCAACTCAAAATTATTGAGCTAACTAAGTCTATCACACTTAGTTAACTATTACAAGTTGTTATGAGATAAGATTACAATTTATTTTCCAATTTATTTAAAAATCGGTTTCCCACACTCTCACTAATGTGTCACTAGAATTCCTCACTCATGTGTGACCTGGAATCCCACACTAGTATGTGGTGAATTTTCTTATTTAATTTCAACTTTCCCTCTCAACAAGAAAGGGATTATTTTTTACATTGATCATGCCTCGTGGTATTTGAATTTTCCCTTTGCAAGCGCCTTCGTCAAGATATCCACATCCTAATATTTCATGGGAATGTACTACAACAACCTAATGCCCCTCTTAACACAATATCTGAGATGGTGGTACTGAATGTCAATATGCTTGGACCTGTCATGGAATATTGGATTAACCAAGAGTTTTATACAACTTTGGTTATCACAATGTATCACCGTTGGATCCATCTAATGACCAAACAAACCAACAGGTATCTTCCTCATCCAGATAGCCTCACATGCAGCCTAACTAGATGTCATGTACTCTGCCTCTACTGAACTGAGTACAATTGATCTATGCTTCCTGTTGTACCCAGAAACTGTTGTTGATCCTATATTGAAGATGCCCCATGATGTGCTCTTCATGTATAATGACCTACCTACCCAATCTACATCAGTGAAGCCTTGAAGCTTCACTCCCTCTGTCCATCTGTACCATAATCCATACTCTATAGTGCCCCTGAGATATCTCAACACATATCTCCCCACCTTCTAAAAGAGCTTGGTAGGCTTAACCATAGCTTGACAAAGTTGGTTAAATACGTAGCATATGTCTATTCGTGTGTTCACCAAATACATAAGTGAACCCACAAGCTACCTATAAATAGTAGCATCCACTACCTCACCTGAGGTAGCATCCTCCTTCCTCCAGTTACCTGAAAGAGGAGTCTCCATGGGTTTGTTTCGCTCCATGTGGAACTTCCTCAGAATCTCATTGGCATACTTTCCCTGAGATACAAATAGCTCACCATATCTTTGCCATATTTCCAAGCCAAGGAAATAGTGCAAGAGCCCCATGTCCTTCATCTCAAAATCTCTTGCAAGATCCTCTTTGCAAGAAGTTATGATCTTGTCATCACCTATCAATATCAGATCATCAACATAAAGTACAATAATCAAAATCTTACCATAAACCACAATATGATATAGGTTTGCATCTTTTTCACTCTTTGTGAAGCCCAACCCAGTGAAATAGTTGTCTATCTTGGTGTACCAAGCACGAAGTGCTTGCTTCATCCCATACAGTGCTCTCTTGAGTCTGCACACATGTGACTCCCTGTAAAAGGTCTCAAAACCTTTTGGTTTCTCAACGTACACTTCTTCCTAAATAACTCCATTGAGAAAGGATATCTTTACATCCATATGATGTATCTGCCACCCTATATGCGTTGAGAGTGCAAGGATAGATCTAATCAATGAATACCTTGCAACCGGTGCAAAAGTCTCCTCATAGTCAATCCCCTCTACTTGTGAGAATCCTCTGGCCACAAATCTAGCCTTGTATTTCTCCACACTCCCATCTGTTGCTTGCTTCACCTTGTAGATCCACCTGGATCCAACCACTGACTTCCCAACTGGTCTTGGGACCACTTCCCATGCACTATTTCTGATAATGGAGTCATACTCCTCAACCATGGCATCAACCCATGTTGGCTATTGCACTGCTTCCTCAAAAGAGGAAGGTTTTATCACAATACACTCACTCATAAGAGCCATGTATCCGGTATACCTATCTAGGGACCTTCTCTGCCTATGTTGTGATGTAGGTGCACCTACATTCTCTGTCGCATCTAGCATCAGTCTGTCAGCCTCTTTGGTGTGCTTCCTACCATTTCTGGCAGATGACTCTGCATGAGTGGTTTCTGCCACTCCATGATCCTCTGCTTGTGGCTGCTCCACATCCTGAGGTTCATCCTTTGGAACTAAGATTTCATCATCTGAATGCAAGTCAAGCTCCCTCTCAAGGGACAATCGCATGGCTTCCTCCTCATCAAATTTAATATCTTTCCTGAAAATTGTCATCCTATTAGCCAGAAAATACACCCGATAGTTGTGGCATTAGGGGAATTTTGAGGTCTAAAATGGGCTTCCTAAGAAAAATATACAATCAAAATTCACTTTATGAGAACCAATCACATTTTAGGGGATGACATCATCCCTAATGGTTGAGGTGGCATTGCTTGAGTCAAAAGTACTTACTTTTCACATTCTCGATGGTGGATAAAAACTCATGGTTAACCATAGTAGTGCTCTAAGTAATTTTAAAGTCAAAGTACTCTGCCTCGGATGAACTGAGTTCCACAGATCTCTGCTTCCTTCTGTACCAAGAAATTGTTTCTGATCCTATGTTGAAGATCCCTTCTGATGTGCTCTTTTTTCTGATGGACTACTTACCCAATCTGCATTGGTGAAGCCTTGAAGCTTCACTCCCTCTGTTCATGTATACCATAATCCATACTCTGTAGTGCCCTTGAGATATCTCAAGACATGCTTCCCTGCCTTCCAAAAGAGCTTGCTTGGCTTAACCATATCTTGACTCAACTAGTTAACTGCGTAACAAATGTCTAGTCGTGTATTCACCAAGTACATGAGTGAACCCACAAGCTTCCTGTAAACAGTAGCATCCACCACCTCACTTGAAGTAGCATCCTCCTTCCTCCAGTTTCCTAAAAGAGGAATCTCCATGGGTTTACAGCTCTCCATGTGAAACTTTCTCAGAATCTCTTTGGCATACTTTCCTTGAGAAACAAATATCTCCCCATCCCACTACCATATCTCCAAACCAAGGAAATTGTGAAGGAGTCCCATGTCCTTCATCTCAAACTCTCTTGCAAGATCCTCTTTGCAAGAATTTATGAGCTGCCCATCACCTGTCAAAATAAGGTCATCAACATAAAGTATGATAATCAAGAGCTTACCATCAACCACAATCTGGTATAGGTTCGCATCCGCTTCACTCTTTGTGAAGCCCAACCTGGTGAAATAGTTGTCAATCCTGGTGTACCAAGCACGAGGTGCTTGCTTCAGCCCATACAATGCTCTCTTGAGTCTACACAAATGCAACTCACTGTCAAAGGTCTCAAAACCTTTTGGCTACTCAATGTACACTTCTTCCTCAATAATTCCATTGAGAAATGTAGTATTGACATCCATCTGATGTATCTGCCACCCCATCTGTGCTGAGAGTGAAAGGATAGATCTAATCAATGAGTACCTTGCAACCGGTGCAAAAGTATCCTCATAGTCAATCCCCTCAACTTGTGAGAATCCTCAGGATAAAAATATAGCCTTGTACTTCTCCACACTCCCATCTGCTTCTTGCTTCACCTTATAGATCCATCTAGATCCAACCACTGATTTCCCAACTGGTCTTGGGACAACTTCCCATGCATTGTTCTTGACAATGGAGTCATACTCCTCAACCATGGAGTCAACCCAAATTGATTGTTGCACTAGTTCCTCAAAAGAGGATGGTTCTATCAAAATACACTTGCTCATAAGAGCCATGTATCCAGTAAACCTATTTGGGGACTGTCTCTATCTGCGCAATGATGTAGGTGCTCCCACATGTTCTGTCGCATCAAGTCTCAATCTGTCAGATTCTATGGTGTGCCTTCTACCATGTTTGGTGGATGGCTCTACATGAGTGTTTTCTGCCACTCCATGATCCTTCGCATGTGGTTGCTCCACATCTTGAGGTTCATCCTTCAAAACCAAAATTTCCTCATCTGCATGCAAATCAAGCTCCCTTTCAAGGGGCAATCACATGGCTTTTTCCTCATCAAATTTTATATTTCGTCTCACAACAGTCATCCTGCTGTTTAGAAAATACACCCGATAGTTGTGGGGAGTATCAGTGTACCCCACAAATATCCCAATCTCAGTTTTTGGTTTGATCCAGGTGGATATTGGTGGCCATCCGCCTATTCCACTTGGGCCCCCACCATTGTCTCTTTCAGTTTTTCATTTTCGGCATAACTTACTATTTTTAGCAGTTTTTCGGGTCGTGAACTTCCGGAGCCGTTTTGAGGCCCTAAACGACGTTTTTTGGGCATCACACCTCCAACAAATATCATTTCTTTAGTTGTAGTCCTCGGATAGAGCTTTCTAATGATGTATCATATGCGTCAAACGGAGATAGTATGCCAAAGTTACGTCCCTGGGAAGTTGAAACACCAATTTACCCAAACGGGGCCCATAGTTTTGGCACTTCATCTCCTAGGGTTAGGTTTTTGGATGTTTAGGGTTCTCCATTGTTTCTCAATCATAAATAGGCCCTCGAGCCTCATTGTAACTCAGTTCAGAGGCCTGTAGCCGCCACATCTCTTCTCAGAGATAGCTACCAGCGCCCTAGCTAGTTTTATTTCCATTCTATCTGTAAGCAAATTTCAGTTCTTTGATATTAATGAAATGAAGTGTTATTTCCACTACATCTCTGTATTTATGGTTATATGTTTATTCTGTTGCGTTCCTGCATAAATCTGGATCAGTGGTATCAGAGCGGTCTGCTTTTTCTCGATCCTTCTTTGTATGTCCCCAACGAGGTCGGGGTATAAGGAGCTAGGGCTTGATCTGGTGGAACCTTTGCAAGATCAGCCTCGCAAACCTCGACGGACGCCCATGGGGGACGAAAAGAAAGATGAGGGAGCAGGAGATCCTATCAAAATATTGCTCGAGGAGGCCCTCGAGAGACAAAGGAACGTGATGATGGATAACTTTGCTTAGATCCTTCAACGACTACCCACCGGCGGCGCATCTGCATCCAGCAGCCACTCTGGAGGCACGACTCCTTTTAAGGTACAAGTAAATTTTGACATTCCCATATTTGAGGGTCAAATAGACGTAGATGCCGTAGATAGATGGTTGAATCTGTTAGAAGGATATTTCTCGGTTCATGACTTTTCAGACTGGGAGAAGATTATTTTTGCACTCCTCAAAGCTACCCCCCATGTTAAGGACTCGTGGGAAACCTACTGTGAGAACAAGGACTAGACATAACCCTCTCTGTTCTCGGCCGTACCAACTTGGAATTCTTTCCGAGATGCTGTCAAGGAACAGTACTATCTTGTGGGGAGATATGAGGACAAGTACATACAATGGACCACGCTGCGACAACGAAGGGATCAAGATGTGCATGATCTGACGAATCTGTTCCATACCCTACGCAAAAATTTGGGTATCAAAGATTCAGAGAAACATATGGTGCTAAAGTATCGCAGCTGTCTACACAGATACATTCAGGAGGAAATGGAGTTCCTCGACATCTCCTCACTTGGTATGGCATACCGGTATGCTGCCAAGATTGAGCAGAAATTCAAGCAGAAGAAGCGAGACTTTGGATCTGCGAATCAAAAGCAAGGGAAAGGTGCTTCCAAATCGCAGAACAAAGGACCGAGCCAAGGCATGGCGGCTAAAGACAACTCATCGAAGCCACAAGAAAAGAACAGCACCGCAAAGCCAAAGAAGGACACGGGAAAGTGGTGTGAGTTCCATAAGAGCTCCACTCACAACACAAGTGAGTGTCGGGCCAAGCAGTCGCTAGTGGCCGAGATGAGGACTTCTGAGTCAGATGCATGCTCCGACTCCGAATCAGAACCTGAAAAGGGGAATGAAAAAGGGAAAGAGATTATTGATGCGGAGCCCAATGCCACTGTTGCCACTACAAAGATCCAGAAGGAGGAACCGGAAGATCCAGAGGAGGAGGAACGTCTCTTCCACTCCCAGATGTGGGTAAAGGGCTCCCCCGTACAGTTCATTGTCGACAATGGGAGCCAAAAGAACCTCATTTCAGCAGACGCCATGAAGCGGTTGGGCTTGCCGACCACAGCTCACCCACATCCATACACCATCGGGTGGCTTCACCAAGGACGAGATCTCCGCGTCAGCCAGCAGTGTCGCCTTCCCTATAGCATCAAGCCCTTCGCGGATGAGGTATTATGTGACGTTGCTCCTATTGATGTTTCTGATGTATTATTAGGACAACCATACTTGTGGAAGCGTCATGCTGTGTATGAGTCTCGACCTCGTGCTGTTATTGTTACTTTGGGAAATAAGTTGTACAGGATACCAGAGGTACCACCTCCTGCAGCTATCTCTTTGGTTACTGCAAAACAATGCAGTAAGCTCATTTCCCAAACCAGGAAATTCATTTTCCTGATGATCCACCCCCAGGGTAAGAAGAAGACTGTGGCCACGACCTCCAGACAGGGCTCCTCTGCATGAAAACAACATATGGATAAGGTTGTGGAGGAGTACGGGGACATCTTCACCTCACCCACAGGGGTTCCTCTGCACTGTCAGGTCAAGCACCCGATTGATCTGACCCCAGGTGTGCCACTACCCAATGGACCAATCTATCGGCGCTCTGTTCTGGAGAATGATGAAATCAAGAGGCAGATTCAGGAGCTGTTGCAGAAAGGTCACATCAGACCAAGTTCATCGCCCTGTGGGAGCCCGATCGTGTTGGTACAGAAGAAGGATGGGACGTGGAGACTCTGCATTGACTATCGAGCGCTGAACAAGATCACTGTCCGGAATAGGTACCCAATCCCACGGATTGATGACCTTCTGGACCAACTCAAAGGTGCAAAATATTTCAACAAGATCGACCTGAAGTCTGGGTATCACCAGGTACCAATTGAACCCTCCGATGTGTGGAAGACTGCCTTCAAAGCCAAGGAAGGCCTTTTTGAATGGCTGGTCATGCCTTTCGGGTTGACGAATGCTCCCGCCACCTTCATGAGGATGATGGATGACATCTTGCGCCCATTCACCAACTCATTTGTAGTGGTGTACTTGGATGACATTCTGATCTTCAGCCAGACTTGGGAAGAGCACCTTCACCACATCTGACAAGTCCTCCAAACATTGCGGCAACACAAGTTGTGTGCCAATTTGGAGAAGTGCACTTTTGGCATGACCCAGGTTCAATATCTGGGATACATTATTGATGAAAGGGGGTGCATGTGGATCCAGCCAAGATCCAAGTCATTCGGGATTGGCCAGCCCCAACCACTATAACAGAGCTTCGCAGCTTTCTGGGTCTTGCTAATTTCTACCGTAGATTTGTGTTGGGATTCTCTCATATCACTTGGCCCTTGAGTCAAGTCACCAAGGGAGGAGCAAGAGAAAAATTATTTTGGTTGGAACCTCAACAAAAGGCGTTCACAAAATTGAAAAATCACCTCTGTTCTACCCCAGTGCTCACATTACTAGACTTGCAACAGCCATTTGAGATCGAGACAGATGCCTCTGACTATGCTATTGGGGCAGTTCTTACTCAACAAGGACATCCAATGGCATATCACAGTGAGACATTGTCTGAGACAGTTCGCAAGTATCCCACCTATGACAAAGAAATGTATTCCATTGTGCAAGCCTGTCGACAATGGAAGCATTACATTTTGGGGAAGGAAATGATCATCCACACAGACCACCGGCCCCTGCAGTTCATACAGACACAAGGGAAGTTGCAGAATGATCGCCATCAGAAGTGGTCCACATATCTGCAACAGTTTCATTTGAACATCAAGTACAAGAAGGGTAGCACCAATAATGTTGCAGATTGCCTCAACCGACCACCGATCGTGGCGCTCACCACCGTGCTCAACTCTTGTGGGCACGAGACTTCTGATTGGCCGCTTCTCTATGAGAGTGACCCAGAATTCGGCCACACTTACAAGGCACTCTTGGGGGGCACGCCAGTTCCAAATTTTCACCTCCAAGATGCACTTTTATGTCACCTGGGACACCTTTGTGTTCCTTCAAGCGAGCGTGCCAAGATGATATGGGAAGCACACTACATTCGAGTCACTGGGCATTTTGGGGTCGAGAAAACAGTAGCAATACTACAAAAGTATTTCTATTGGCCGAACCTTCGAAAGGATGTCGAGAAGCACATCAGATCCTGCACTGCTTGTGCCATTGCCAACCCGACCATCAAGAAGCAAGGCCTATATCCTCCACTACCTACCCCTGGTCGACCGTGGGAATCCATCTCCATGGATTACATGTCGGGCCTACCCTCTACTAAGAATGGAAATGACTGTGTTTTCGTGGTCGTTGACAGATTCTCGAAGATGGCCATTATGGCGGCCTGTAAGAAGAATATCACAGCAGAAGCCACTGCTAAACTCTTTTTTGAACGAGTGTGGGTGCACTTTGGGATCCCACAGTCTATCATATCAGATCAAGATAGCAGGTTCCTCAGCACATTTTGGTCCAGCCTCTGGTCAATGTTGGACACAAAGCTCACCAAGTCCACAGCTTTCCATCCCCAAACAGATGGCCAGACAGAGGTAGTCAACAGAATGATTGTACACATTCTGCGCATGTACAACTCAAACCATCCACGCACATGGGACGAGAGCCTCCCTTATGTGCAACATAGTTATAACCGGGCTCTGTCAGCTAATTTACATATTCTTTAGTGGTTTGATTCCACCACTATGTCCCATCGAGATAGCCATGCCATTTGGTAAAATACCAAAGCCGATCTGTACCATGTCCGGGCCCGAAGTCGACAGCAAGAAGCCTAATGGATGTATTCAACACATCCGCCAACAAGTTCATGATATATTGGACAGAGCCAATGCGAAGTACAAGCAGCGCCATGATCAACACCGGGTGCCACACAATTTCCAGGTGGGCGACAAAGTATGGCTACATTTGCAGAAGGAGCGCCTCACTGGACCCCACCGCAAGCTTCGCCCGCTCCGATACGGGCCGTACACCATCACCAAGGCTGTAGGGAACAATGCCTTTGAGCTTAGTATTCCACCATTCCTTGGTCTGCACCCAGTCTTCAATGTGGATCGCCTTCGTCCTTACTTCCCACCTCTACTGGACACTTCGGACATTGCAGAACAACTCACACCAACAGAGTTAAACCCAGACTGCATGGAACATGCCACCATAGATTGTATCATGGACATGCAAATTAAGAACACTCGCCAACAGAGGATCCAACTGTATCGGGTTGTCAAAGCTGGCCAACTCCTGCACCAAGGAAAGTGGTCCACCAGGGACCAAGTTCAGCAGAAATTTCCTCATCTCATGGAGGAACTTAACGCAATGGGGACCATTGCTTCCTAAGGGGGGAGGAATGATCCAGGTGGATATTGGTGGCCACCCGCCTATTCCACCTGGGCCCCCACCATTGTCTCTTTCAGTTTTTCATTTTCGGCATAACTTACTATTTTTAGCAGTTTTTCGGGTCCTGAACTTCCGGAGCTGTTTTGAGGCCCTAAAGGACGTTTTTTGGGCATCGTGCCTCCTGCGAATATCATTATATTTTGAAATGATATTTGTGGCGAAAGCTGTAGTCCTCGGATAGAGCTTTATAATGATGTATCATATGCGTCAAACGGAGATAGTATGCCAAAGTTACGTCCCTGGGAAGTTGAAACACTAATTTACCCAAACGGGGCCCATAGTTTTGGCGCTTCATCTCCTAGGGTTAGGTTTTTGGATTTTTAGGGTTCTCCATTGTTTCTCAACTGGCAATAGGCCCTCAAGCCTCATTGTAACCTGGGCCGAGGTTCAGAGCGCTCACATCTCTTCTCGCAGATAGCTACCAGTCCAAATACTCTAGCTAGTTTTATTTCCATTCTGTTTGTAAGCAAATTTCAGTTCTTTGATATTAATGAAATGAAGTGTTATTTCCGCTGCATCTATGTATTTATGGTTATATTTTTATATTGTTGCATTCCTGCATAAATCTGGATCATGGTTCTAGCTTCTTTCTGGAATCTTTGGTCACATGGCAATAGACAGATGAGCCAAAAAATTTAAAATATGAAACATCAGGTTTCTTACCAGAAAAAGCCTCCTCTGGTGTACTCATGCAAAATATTCGATGAGGACTATGGTTCTGCACAAATACCGTCGTGTTGCATGCCTTTGCCCACATGTGCAATGGTAGGCCCTGATCATATAACATCGCTCGTGCCGCACCCACAATTTTGATGTTCTTTCTTTTTGTGACCCCATTCTGTTGTGGGTTATGAGTCACAATAAACTCTCTCTAAATTCCTTCTTTGCTACAAAAGTTCTTGAATTCATTGGAGATGTTGTTAATTTTGGGCAACTAGCACTAGAAAATTTGGCCCAATTTCCAACGGCCACTTTGTCGCTAGTCCGACACATAGTCGTCGCAAGAGCAACAGTTTGAGGACGGACAAAACGTGGTTCGCCATTACGTCGAAATTCCGACGCCTTGACAAAGTGTCGCAATACCGACACTTTTTATGTCGCTTCCAAACAAGCGTCGCTCTTCCGACATTTCCCAAACCGTTGCTCTTTCGACATTTGTAAAATGTCGCAATTCCGATGAAATGTGGTCCAACGTTTTGAATGCCGCCTTCCAACGTTTTTATACTGTCGCTCTTCCGACGTTTTTAAACTGTCACAATTTTGACACCGTACAAAAGTGTCGCAAGACCGACACATTGCAAAAGTGTCGCAAGACCGACGCTTTCTAGAAGCGTCACAATACCGACGCATTCCAAAAGCGTCGCAATACCGACGCTAGGAAGAACTGTCGCAATATCGACGAACTTCACAAGATCGACGAAAATGGAAATCGTTCAAACTGTCGGAAGACCGATGTTTATAAGGCGTCGGAAGAGCAACGCTTACAAAGCATCAGTATATCGACAGCGGGTTCAATTTAAAAAAAAAAAAAATGAAACTTTAAAATAGGACAGTAAATCTCCAATATTTGTTATGAATTGTGGGCATTCCAATTGTTGTGAACATAATTCGACTGTGAAATATTAATATAATAAACCACCCCATAGTGCTTCGACTATAAACAATCATATAAACATGGCTCTGTATTTCAAAAAACAAGTTTAAAATAGAAAAAGGGAAACTTTTTTTTTTCTAAGTAAGGTTAATCTATTAACAGTGGGAATACAATTACAGCATGACCAAAGTCAAAAACATTGCCCAGACTTATGGCAAATTTGTCAAAAAATCAAAAAAGAAGACTGCCCTCATACAGGGAAACCAGTCTTGAATGTTTTTCAGGTCGTTGCATTGCCCACACAGGGGAACCATCGTTTGATATCTTTGACGATTACAGTGTTTACAGAATTCAAAAATAAAACAGAGGTCCAGCATAGTAATATAAGCAAAAAAATACCCAATTAAGTGGGACGCGAAGCAAGAAAACCAAACCAAAGAGAAGCAGCTACTCATCTAGTGGTTCTTCGACAATTCAGCACCATCCTTCGGCAAACATGTCACTGTCCATGGCGGGAGCAGCTTCAGACATGGAAGGTCCAGGATCTCCAGGCGCTATCTCCACATCACGAGCCCTACGAACCTGAGCCTGCAGTTCCTGCACATTCACGCCATCGTTCCCCTCAGACCCACCGGATGGGTGCATTGTTCCTCCACTTGGGCCTCTTCACGAAAAACCATGGTTATTGAAGTTATGAGTCATGGGCAGTTCAGAGAGAAATTAAAGGAAAAAAGCGCAGTGTGCGTCGTGGGAGAAGGTGAAACGATGGGGAAACGAGGAGCAGGGGAGCCCATACGGTGGCCAGATCCTAGAACCAAACCCTGCCCACTTCTAGTGTTTGGATAGCGGCCTGCGTAATAATCACTGGAGTGGGAAGACGACTCGGTTGAGGAGCTGGAGGGAGCACGCAGGGGTTGGCCTTTGGTGCTACCCCTGCGGCAACGCATCCTTTGACGCAGGCGAGGCATGGGTGCAGTCTTAGTAGTGGGCACAAGACGAGACAGAGAAGCAGGATTCCAAGAAACCGAGGAAGACAAACACAGACCAGACCGAGAGAAATGAAGATTTTCAACAAGGTCTAAGTAGCAGTTCAGCTGGCTTCTCCTTTCCGTCACAGTGCGTAGGCAGGGTAACCCAGCAACCAGAGAGCATATGCAATTCAAAGGTTGTGGCTCATCTGAGAAACCATAGTGAAACACCATTTTATCAACCTGACTGCAATGGCATCAAAGAATTCCCACCATAAATCTCTCATTGATGAGAGCCGAAGGCCGGAGCATATTGGAGTATGCAGAATCGCTAACAGGAGTGGAGGTCCGATCTTGAACAGTGTTAAAACTTAATGCGATTGATATGAAAACCTTGGAACTTAAATATCGTCTGTCAACCATGACATGGGTGGGCAGGTGTCTCCACACTTCGCCACATCCATGTCCCATCGCCTTAAACGCCATCCAATGCACCCGCATCCGGGAACAGGGCAACTTTTGATTGAAGCGCGGGTTTTGTTTAAAGTTTGGTGGTCCCGCACCACAACAAGCTAGAGGAGGACACGTGTCAGAAATTGATTGGAGCGGATCTTTGTTTGGGCCACTCACGTAGTGGAAATCCAGACCCGAAAAATATTAGGGCAAATTTGATAAGAAATTTGTGTTACAACTCTCTCTCCATACGCTAGCCCAAATTCGGACCCGAAAAAGATTAAGGCGAAATTCATTTGGTTTTCGCATCACAAAATTGGCCGACGTCAATAGGCTATTTTGGAACGTGAATTTGGTTTGAATTATGGTTTATCGCCGTTTGAAGTCCGACGGGCTCCACGGCTAAGGGTTCATTTGAAGTTTTGACAAAGGTTTTGTTATATGTTTTATATAACGTGCGATGGAATAGTTTTATTGTTTGTTAAGGTCCCACACTGTTTTTGGTAATATTTTGTTTTAAATACGACGTATATATGTTATATATATATATATATATATATATTTTATATATAAATTAAAACATTTATAAATTTTGGACCCCAGGAGCATTTTAATAGATTTGTTATTTGCATAGTTTTGTTTTGTTTTTAATATATGCGTTGCATATAAAAGAAAAGGGCTGTGAGCCTGTTTCGGAATGTAGTTGTAAAGTTTATTGTTACACACAATAGCAGTGTAAGTGTTTTGAAAAGCACATCAGTGCGTAGTTTTAGAGACAGAGAAGAATTTTGAGTGCATTGTGTTTTGCAGCAGTCACATTTTGTAATCCCTCTCAGTGAGGAAGAATTTGTAATAGTTTTTTTTTGAAGGAATAGAATTTTTTCAAAGTGTTGAGCTCTGTTTCCAGTGAAGAAATTTCAATATTTTCTCTGTGTTAGAAGAGGAGAGTATTACTCTCTCCATTGTTATTCTGGAATTTTCAAATATTCCAACACATGGCTATAAATGAAGGAGATTTCTACGCATCAACATCAACATGTTTTCAAGTAGGAGCTACCTAATTTTGTAACAAACTTCTCTCTGGATGTCAAAATTTGCAAACACTGAAGATTACTCAGGTGATGCCTGAAATTTCCATTGAATTCCTATAAGAATCTTAGATTTGTGACAGAAATCCTTTTGCTAATATATTAGCTTACTCATTTTAAGTTTGTCTCATTCAACTAATAAAAAATGTTTCAAGGAGTATAATGAAAACTAGATTATGTGTGAAGCATAAAATAATCATTGATGCTAGACTTGGAAGTTAAGAAGTAGATACACTTCTCTAAAGCATAATACCTTTTTTCTGAAGCATAAGACAATCATTGATGCTAGACTTGGAATTTTGAATAAGATGAGATAAAACAACGAAAAAGTCATTCCATTACTTGCATGAAATATGAGTACCGCCTTTTACCAGTAAGCTGGGAGCAAGGTCTAGATTTTGACTGGCATCGATTCTTGTGAACTCAAATTTCACTAAAAACATAGTTTTTTGTATGTTTTTCAGCACATGGTTAAAAATGATAGTGCATCAAAATCTATATTTTTGGGCCGAATACATAAGTAATCAAAAATTCTTTTTACCAAGTTATTCGCTTCATCAAAAGCCTGATCTTCACATGTGACACTTTTGCTAGGGATAAATATCAAGTGGGTTGTGACATTTTAAAACTTGGTTCGCGGTGAAGTGCCCAAAAGGAAAGTTTATCAAAGCATCTGCGACCTGTGTCATTTCATAGTAGCGGATGATTTGATATCATAATGGAGGTGCTCCAATTAAAGTAGTGTAGAAGTGGCAAGAGCCTACAAGGCAGATCCAAACTTTAGAGAAGAGCAAGGTAGATCCTGGGAAGAACGAAGAATTTGGGAATCTGGGATCTCTTCCAGAGGCCATGATACCAAAGGTTTGTCATGTTTGTAGAAATTTATCATCTACACCCAATATAGCCTTAAATTCCCACATAGATCACTACCTATCAGGTGAGTCAAATGCTAAAAATTCTGGAACAAAGTTTTCCAAGCCTAAAGTGAAGGTGAGAAAAAAATGATCAATCCTAGATATAATTGTTGTGGCACCTGTTTGCATGCTAGAGGATTTGGATTACAGTACTAGTAAAGAGAAATCGAGCATTGATGTACATCCATTGCCTTTGGATCAGCTCAATCTCAGAGACACCACCAAGCAGAGGCAACATCAATGCAAAGATCTCAACATTTCAAAATTAATGCAAAGATCTCGCGTAGTGGTAATGCATGTATTTCAAAAGAAACAAATAACAATGCACATTCTAACCCATTCAAATAACCACTATAGCAAGGGTTTACATCTCATTAGATCCAATCCGTATATCGATGGAAAAAAATTAATATAATTACATTTTCTGTAGCAGAGGAACTTTGTGAAAATAGAAAAGGAATATAAAACGAGGATGTCAAGATGTTTAGATGACTCAGTACAAAAATTATTTGTGCTTAGTAGACACAGCATTGTATTCTTAATGCATTTTCTGTAGAATACTAAACATATTTGTCCAAAATTTGAGATGCAAACTGTAGTCTCTACTACGTTTGGAAAATTGGAGGTTTATAAAAGATAAACTGCGAATAGAATTGTACCACTATGATAAGAAGCTGTCAGAAGCATTCCTTCTGCTTCAAAAACCTGGAACTACCTTAAGAATGCTTATGGTTGATATAAATATTAGAGCATGGCAGTTAAATGTAGTAGTTATGATAAAATACTGAATAACAGCTTGAGAGTGCTCTTCAGATACTGTACGAATGCACCAAATTAAAGTTGTACCATTACTAAAGATAAATGGCCAAAAATAGTCAATTTTGATATCGTGAAGTTATGTCTTTCTCGGTAGAAAACTAGGGATAGGATGGAAAATATGAGAGAACTAAGTTCCAAGGACTAAGAAAACAAGGCCAACATAGTTCTGCCTTGAATCAGAGACAAAACAAAGCTTCCCAAAAAAGTGTTTGCCACTGTCATCACCCTGAGGAGCGCAAAGTCAGTTGATGGTGCCAACCATTTGACGAAGCAGAGAGAAGATTCATGGTGCCAATGGTTGTAGCACAGTTTGTTGATGTGAGCCATCATTGTAACAAAGAAGATTGATGGTGCCAATTGTTGTAGAAGTCCATTGAGAGTGCAACTACTGTAGTAGAGTAGTTTGAGAGCACCCATTGAAGCTCCTATATATAGCAGAGTCAAAATTTTCCTATTGAACAAGTTTGTATAGTCAAATCCACAGCAAGATCAGATAGCCACGATCCTAAATGAGAACCAGAACCAAAGCTAAGACAGATTCACGTTTAGCAGAACAAGACAGCCATAGCAAAGGATCTGACCACAGAACTAGATCATGAGAGATAGAAAGATTCTTGCTTCCACTGTGGAAATGTAGAAACTGTACAAGGGCTTTGCTTCCAGCAGATTTCATTGTGACTGTAATTGCTATGGTGTTGTAAGCGCTCATTAGTATAATATTAAAGCCATTCTGGAATTATTTTAACCTGGAGAGGGTTTTATCCAGTTATAAATCCTCATGTTCAAATTCCATTGTGGATTGGTTGTGTTTGATATTATTTTTTTACTGTCCGCAGTTGAATTTTCACACAGAAAATTATCAGTCTAAAGCGAGCAATTTTGCGATGTTTCTTTTTCTTCCTATTGTGAAGTATTTCGCTCAGAACTCTACTTGTTGTAATAGAGGTCTTGGGCATAGAACAGGGGACTTGGGTTTTTTGGAATCAAACTTCAGGTTAAGATGCTCATATGAAGAATGGCACAGTGAGCCTTAGCATGGAGTTGGGAGTACCAATTTGAAGTGCAGGTAGGGCATTGTACAATAGACCAGTTAGATTTCTAGACCCAAATACAAAAGTTTATTCTTCTTTCAAAACTTGTTTCTCATTTTCTGTAACCAATGTGGGTCCTTTTCTTATTTCAATTGGGGATGGATCATCATTTGTTATTGCTCCAGATGATCACACTCTGGGTAGCCCTGGAGGCTATTTGGGGGTGATGAGTCCAATAGGTCTCAATGAATTGTTGCCCTCGCCAGGGAATACTATTGCAGTGGAATTTGATACTATTTTGGATGTTGAATTCCACGATCCTAATGGAAACCAGTACCTTCAGCTCCAGTACCTGTTCACAAAAGAGGGTTCCATAGTCATTCATGCGTGCAGAGAGGGTGAATTGCAGGCATTGCAACAGGAGGTGTTGTTGTTGTTGCATTGGCCACTAGATTGTTTGTCTGGTTCTGTTACAAGCACAGAGTATTGAAAAGGACAGACAAATTTAGTTCAGATATTGTGAAATTGCCTCGGAAATTCACCTACAAAGAGCTCAACAATGCTACGAAAGACTTTTTTTGAATGTGATTGATAATTGATAATTGCAAGCAAGGGTAATCCCCTTGTGAAACCCAAATTTCTGAGCATTTTCTAAAACCCGATGACAGAGTCATTGTAATGAACAAGCGCCTAGGTCCATATTACGTCCAAATCTACCAAGCACCAATATCTATAAAAAAAATCCACAGTATCTGTGAACTAAGAAGAAGAGGCAGAAAATGTATTCTTCTTACCTGTTCAAATAGTGGTTGGGTTTTACGTCACAACAAAAATTTGACAGAGCCCATGTAGCATTTCTTATCATTGAAATTCTGGCAGTATCATTCAACTGGGCAAGCACCTGCCTCAGAGCTCCATGACTGAGGGCAAGATCCATAAATGTTGCAGAGTCTCCAGCAATATTTCCCAAAGCCCAAACAACCTTACACGAACACCAGTTGAACTCAAAGTTGGGTACTAGTTTTTTAAATCAAATTCCAAAATTACAGACATATAAAGATAGTTGGGAAGAATAATTTTATGCCTCTAAAATAAACGTGCTACATGTTCTCGAACATTATCATTCCTAGAGGTAAGAAGTTCCACAAATATAGGCAGTGCCTCATAATCAATCACAACCTTTGTATTCTCAGAGGTTCCTGAGACTATATTAGTCAAAGCCAAAGTTGCTTCAAACTAAATTATCAATCACAAGGTATCACCATCAAAGCTATAATTTTAAGATAGCAATTTATCTACCATTGAAACTATAATTTTAAAATAGATACACCTAGTGATATAGACACCTAGTGAGAGTAGAGGTTAGGAAATTATAATAAGAATTATTAAAAGATATCACTCACAATGCAGTTGATTGTTCTTTGTCTATTGTAACTATAATTTTAAACAAGACACACTTAGTGATATAGACACCACCAAGTGAGAGCAGAGGTTATGAAATTATAATGAGAATTATTTCAAGATATCATATTACTCATAGTACAGTTAATTGTTTATTGTTTGGTGTAACAATTTTATATTATTTATAAACACAATCAAACATATTATGAGGGACGGTGATGAAATTGACAATGGTCTCATAACAAACCATAATGGGCACATCCCCTGGCAAGATAGACTCTGAATAAGAAAGAAATCAAAACAAAGTGATTACGTATAGGATCATAGGCTTCCTGAAGAACAAGATCCAGAGCAGCATCTATAACCCCTAAAGCAACACCTCTCTCTGCAAGACGAATCGCTACATATTTCATATGTAGTCTAGCAAATTTTCTGAGCTCATCACGAGAAAGAGGATCAAATACAACTATCTCATCAAGTCTATTTAATAGATTTGGCCTGAAATGTCTTCTAACCTGCAAAAATATTCAAAGGCATGTCAAATCACTACAGCCAACTTCGTGATAAAATTATATGAAAAATATGCATACACAGAGTCCAGGAGAATGAAACGGCAGGTGTATTGGCAGTTGCCGAAATGCAGCAACTAAAATGGCAGGTGTATTGGCAGTTGTGGAAATGCAGCTACTAAAACGACAGGTCTGTCGACGGTTGCAGGTGTGTGGATTGTTGCTGGTATTTTCAGACCGATTCCATGGAAATGTACCAGAAACCAGTGGTATGTCAAACCTAGAAGGTAACCCGAGAGACTGTGACTGTCAGATTAAACAAGTAACAGGTGTCGTGCCTAGATAAGAAGTGTTGACGAAAAAAAAATTGATCTCTTTCATAACAGAAGGCCTATCGGCCTAAATATCTAGGACATGTGGAACTCCATGATAAAGACACATGGTGTGTGGATTTGAGTTTTTTCAGGTGGTCAAGTGGGCCGAAAATAGGTGAAATGTGGCACCACTCAGAGATTGACATGTGCCAATTGGTACAAGTGGTAGACAATTGGCATGCTCAAACAAAGAGGTGATGCAGGAATGACATGAGGGAGAAAATATCAGAAAAGCCCCAAATCTGGAGAACTAAAGCTCATCACCAACCTGAGATTGACAACTTTACATGATGTAACCTATGAAATCGTAAATGGAGAAATCATAGCAACAATAAAGTAACCTATGTAACAATAAATTCGGATTCATCCTGGGAGTGGTAATGGGAGAAATCATAGTGAACAACAGGAAACATGCATAGTTTCTTACAATCAAATAGATGAAAAAACACATACAAAAAACCTAGATAATAATCATGAAAAAGCTTAATATTGAATTATGAACTGTAAAGGAACTTACAAAATGTGAAATTACAAACCTGGTCAAGCGCACAAGCAAAAATATCCTGGACATGACCCTGGTTGACAAGTTGTATTGCTCATGATGCAAGAGGATTTGTACCTACACTGCCAAGTCAATCAAAATCCATCATTATCTATACAATAAATATAAGTAATTGATGTAGTATTTTTTACTCTAAGATGCATTCTTATGATAATGTTAGAACATATGTTGAAAATGTCAAAACATACCTGAATAAGCTCCTCTTCGTTTCAAGAACAATTTATTGGAGCCGCATGAACTTGGAACAAGCCTCCCACGATCTGAAAGAGTAGCAACTAAGTCAACAATGACTTTTTTGTTGCTACGCTGGATCAAGGGAGGTTTGCTCCAAGATTAAATCGCTCCAATAAATTATTCTCTACTAAATAGGGCCAACCACGTGAAGGTGGAAGCTCTTATGGCCCCTCCCCCCCCTCACATCACTCTCAATTCCCCAATACCCAATCTATATTTCATTTTTTACTTTCATGAGCATAAAAAAAAACATTCAATAACTAATAAAAAAACAATTCAACAAAAAGTACGCAAGGAAACATTGCAATTAATGCTTGACATAAAAATAGTATGATAAATGAGTTTTTTATATAACGCAAAAAACGTTCCAAGTATGGTAACGTTTGTTTTATAATAATACAATATTTTACATTATCAAATTTTCCTTTTCTTCTTCCTATTTCTAAAGCTCCTAATTACATCATCAGTATCATCATGCTCTGCTCCTGTTTTGTGCCTTTCGACCCGCACTGCTGACCTAGTTGTGTAGTCATGATGTCTGGTCTCATCCAGTGATGGGGCATCGCCTACAAAAACAGATAATATTAAATTTTAATTGTCAGTGTTTAAATATCATTGAACTAGTTCGGTAATATTAATAAAAAATTGCAATCAGATTATTTACCTGGTGCACCAGTTGTCGTCGTTGGGACTGTTTCCCTGTCTTCCTCTCTGGTGGTATGATCCTCAAGGGAAACATTCTCTGTCATTTAAACAAAAAATGTTATAAGGAAAAAAATAAAGGTATAATTAGAAAAAATTATAAGTGAAAATTAATTACTATCACAGCCCTCACTGATAGTAGCATTGTCGGCCTGGTCCCCACTACAATGATCAGGTTGCACATGCAGAACATCTACATCTGGCTCTAAAACTGGGTTATTTGCCTCGTCGGTAGTACTGCTCCCCTGATTTAAACAAAGTTGTTAGACATTAAATTTATGGACGAAAACAAACATATTGAAAGGTTAATGTTTTACCTTATCAGGCATTTTGGATCTTGGGACCTGCCCCAAGCTTCTACGACGTTCAACTACGGCTTGATAGCCAAAATGGAAAGCGATATTTTTATCTTCCTCTGTAGTTTTTGTTCCGAAGTCATCACCCTACATTACATATGATTGTGTATTTTTAATCATATTTGATAGGATTACAAAAACGTTGGAAGGCGATACAATTAATTATAAGATGTTTAGCTACTTAATTACAATTTTTGCAGCTAATTTCAAGTAGCCGCCCTGGCCTAGCTTGTGATGGCCCTTTTTTTCAATCCTAGCTTTGGTTGCCTTTGAGGTGTCAGGCAACCTAGCATCAAAATATTAAAGTCAGATATGACGTAGCACACTTTTATTTTAGACATAGATAAAATTAAAGCTATTGAATTAAAGTTGTAATTTACCTTGCGGGTCCAGTTGGCATTTTTCCTTCTTTCTTTGCCCTTTTCTCTTTTCCGTCATGGATGAGTGCTCTCCACTCACTCTCTGGAACTGTGAGAGGATGCTCTATCTAGGTTTAAATTGCAATTTCGTCCTATAGGTGTCCCTGGTATATTTCAAATATTTGCCGGCTACCCGAGCCATCGTTGTTTTGTCAAATGTGCCAACCCCAAAAAGGGCTTCTAGATAATCTAGAAGTTCTTTTTTTAGGTTGGAATTCTGGGAATTCCACCTTGTGTGTATGGTTGGGCCAAAAATTACCAACGCATGGCTCTCCAAAAACCTGTAGAACTCATTGTTTCCTACACAGAAGAAAAAGATATTATCATCAATTTAAAAATAAAAATCATGATAAATATGTTTTATATAGAGTACATGAATAGTTAAAATATTAAAATTTATCTAGGAGTTGTACGTGCTTTATAGGGACACCTTCATCATTCACCAACAACATGCCATTAATGGTCCCTGTGGAGCTGACACATGTAGCTCTAGGAAACGCAATAATGTAGTTGGCCATATCAGCCTCATCACTGCCAACACGTTCAGCGGTTGGCTGGGTGTCTGCTTGGGCAGGGTGTGTTTCTTGGCTGGTACCTAAAGGAGTAGAAGGTGTACGAGAGGGTTACTGGGCAATATCTTGCCCTTGTGTCCCACTACCACCAACACCGAGTTCAACAAGTGTCAGAAAACGCTACATACAAAAGAACTTTTTGTTAGTTTAGTCAATGTAAAAATTAAAAATCAAACTATCACAATTCATCTCATGCAAAACAAAAAAAATATCCTTTTGAATTTTTATTATTACCTGATATGTTTATAGGTGGGTCATAAGTTGTTTTATCCTCTCTTCTATTTCAGGTGTTTGAGGCGCGTCTATCAAAGTATCAAATTCTGACCTTGCATTTCGTGCCTTTTTTGCAACAAGAGCACTGAATATAGGGATGAAGAAAGCTCTGCCTCATAGAGGGAATCATCAGGCGTACCATGGCTAGGTGTTTTCATATTTGAACAAAATTAATATTATTTCAATTATGTAAATAACTAAAATCCCTGAAGATAGAGCAATGCTGACACTTTACATGTTCTTCCGCTGGCCTCTTTCCGCGATCATCCCATCTCGGGGTTGTTCCTGTACTGTCCTGATCAGTCTGCCACATTGAAATAAAATTATAAATGTAAAAAATTGAAAACAATATCTAACTTGAAAACACAAAATGAAAACTGAAATAATTTCTAATAAGACACCGGAAGACAAAGTTAGAGTTTCAAATATGCCTTGCATTGAATTCAGTCCTGGAAACATGTCATTGCACATTAAGGCACCCAAACAAGAGAGGAGTTGACAATGAAGACCTTATTGAATATATTGTTGGAGCAACTTCTAGTAAACTTGTTGTGAAGACCTTGAGGACATTTTTGGAGCAACATTGTTGAAGCTGATGGTATAGCATTGTTGGAGACGATCTTAAAGGGCCTTGAAGTGAAGCTTTTGGAGCAACTATTGAAAAATCCTTAGAGCATTTAAGTAAGGCACTTTCTATCTTCCATCACCTTTTTCCTTTCAATATCCTTTAAATTATTTTGTCGATATTTAATGTTTGAAATCACGTTATAATTCCTTGATTATATGTGTTTGGGGACTTTCCCTTTGAAATTACCCAAAAATACCCTGGCAATTTTATCTTCAAGATGCATGTATGACCCTATTGTTCAATATTTTGATTGATATTAGTAAACATAGAGAGTTAGGGGGCTCTTGAATTAGTTTGGTTGGGCCATTAGATCCCTAACATCTACTAGGGAGAACCCCCCTTGAGTTGGAGGAGAGCTAGCCCGAAGTGAAAAGAGGTTGGTGAGGTGACAATGGGGCTATCGAATTACACATGGTATCACACTTTAGCTTTAGGACTTTATCTTGAGAAGTGCGAGATTTTTCTATATCAATTCTCAAATTTTTTACAACACTATTGTTAAGAACTAATAAGAAGTGATGTTGAGGGGTTTTTGGGTATAAGAAACAATACCATTTAAAAAATAGGGTTATCAGTCCTTGGCATTCCTTCACCTGGGCCTAGGGGCACACAAGAATAATTTCACACTAAACCATGCAAACTTAAAAGTAACTTAACATATCCATAAAGTAATAATAATCATAATTCCTAATTTCCTATTGTACGATATAATGCAAATTATTCAAACATGAAGCAATGAAGACATGCAATGTCTAAATTTCGAGATTGATGAACCTGTTGATCATTAATTAACATCATTCATTTTTTTTAATTAAGCCTTGAGAAGCCACGTATCGAATATTATGACAGATTGTGAAACATTCAAGGGTTGGTTGAAGAGAAACGATGCAAGACCAATCACGTGCCTAAAAATCGAAGCATATGCCCGAAAAAAATTCCAAACCAAGTAAAGGGGCAAAGGTATGGCGCAAAGGACACAAATAAAAATTATTAAAAAGCTCGTCGCGTCCAAAATATGCACGCGAGGGAACTCTTCACATGGGAGTTTCCGCGAGGGTAAAAAAGCAGAAGGGGGAAGAGGCCCACACCCCCGCAGAATTGAGGTGATGTGCCACAAGGTGGACCCAAGGTAAAGATGATGTGGCGGAGAAAAGCGCAGACAAGAGAGAGGTGGGAGAGTGAAGTGCGGGCCCCAGAGGCCTGTACGATGTGTATTTAACCAGCCTTACGAGGAATATTCTTCCAGAACCGAATGGTTTTCACAGCCGAGAGGTAAGGTAAGTTTCTAGGTGAACTGGTACCGAGGCCCGTACCAGTATTAAACCCAGCACGCGGTGTTCACCTGCTTCTAGTTGACACCCAATTCTTACACGCGGCGTGCTCCACTGTTAGTGTCCTTACGACACTCCCCTCCATTTATTTCACCTCTCCACCTTTTACCCCAGAAATCTCAGTCTTAGATAATAGTCCTCCCATATTTTACTGCAGTAAAATTTGTAGGTTTTCTAGCTACGGTATAAACTAAGTGGGAGCTAGTGCCAAGGTCTACCCAGTCACTATCAACAACCCCCGCGTCGTTTTCCCGAGCAGATTTCCCTACTGCACAGGTACTTTGTCCCTCATATTCCCTCTTCTTTCCTTTCATTTTTTAAAAGTTTTATATGTCAGTCATGGGAAGGGGCACACCCAAGAAATTTGAGCCAGAGACTCCTTAGGTCCGTGAAACCAGAAACCCTCCCGGGTTCAAGCCTTTCATCGACCTGCAAGCCGAAATCTATGATCCCCAATACCCTTTTCCCATCAGCAGTATAAAACCCGAGCTTTTTAGGAGACATGTCGAAAATAGGGATCGATACCGGGTGGTTGTATCAGGCTTATATCATCAGATTACCCCCCTAGTCTACCCGGTGGTTGATTTTATTTGCTGGCTTAGATATGCTTACGATGAGCGTCGAGGCATGTTTACCTCTGCTCAGGGGAATAAGATTTTTTCTCTTTCCCCCGACATTATCCGGCAAGCCCTCCGTTTTCCCACCAGCACCACCTATACCAGTTTCAGTGAAGTGGCTTTAACCTCCCAGTTCACTAAATTTCCGTGGGAGCACCAAAACAACTTCATTTCCTCTATAACTAGCAACCAGGCTACGTCTCTTCCTGCTACATAACCTTTCCCATTGAGTTTTTTCAAAGAATAAGTGCAGCCCATCCTTGCCCTCATCGCTGGTCTCTTAGGTGTAGGTGGTTTGGGGGAAATTTCCAGGGTATGTGTTTATTTCCTGTGGTTAATGTCTCAAAAGGGGGTAGTTCTGGATATCCCTGGCTTTCTTGCTGCTAACATTCAGACCTAGTTCCAAGAGCTTTCGGAAACTAGTGACTTCTGCTTCTGTTCGATGATCTTCTACCTCTTCTTATACCAGCATGCTGATAAGTTTGAGGGTTTGGGTTTAGATAGGGTATACGATATTAATTCTCATCCCCGACCAGTTTTTGACTGGAAATTTTCAGTACGTCAATTACCAGATGGGGTGGGTTATTCCAGGTTCCTAAATGAGTTCATGCCCATTTTTTACAGTATCATATATGACTCACCCTCACCTAGGGTTTTTCTTGAACTGAAGAGCTGGCTACAAGCCAGTAAAACCCAGAGCACCAGGGATTGGTATCTATTTGACAATTACACTGAAATTCGAGTCTATGGAGCTGAAGTTCCCCCTTGCCAGCTGCATGTGTTTCCCGCTCAACGAGTTTATGCTCTGGAGTATATTCGGCAGACTCTCAAGTCTTCCAACTCCACTTTGTCCCTGCAAATAAAGGTTTCATCCTGAGACTCCCTATCACTATTGGCCTGTTTATTGTGAATTCAAGACACGCCCTTCCCATTATTGAGAAGTTGTTGCAAGGCATGGACCTAAGACAAGGGAATACTTGGCCCTATGATCCTTGGGAGATTATCTCAAACAGAAGAAAGAGGGACAAGTCCACTCCTCATGCACATGAATCAAGACCGTTTATGGAGTGGAGGGTTAACCTTGAAACTTGGCCTTTGATTTCACAGATGGAGACAGATTCATCTGCCACAGGGGAAGGAGAAGACGTCAATAGAGGCCAAGAAGAAGAAGAAGTGGGTCCCTCAGGAGCAGGTTCTCCCCTTCGCAAAAAGCAGAAAACAATCTCAAGCGAGGCAGAGGTCATAGGGGAAGAACAGTTGCTTGAGCCATTTACACCATATGGCCAACCCGACAGGAGCAAAGCTGGGATCAAAGTGTTGATAGACAGTGTTACCTCCTCCGACTTCTCTGAAGTCTCATAGGCCATCGGAGATCATACCTCACCAGTTGTAGTTGAAAGGACCTTGAAAAACAGAACGATCAGGGATAAGTACAAGGCCGAGCTGGAAGGTTATGTAGAAAAATATCACACCAGGGTTTCCGCCTCCATGAATGTGGACACAGAACACCTGGTATTGTCTATGGCTGAGGCAATCTTGGATCCTGATGCAGGTACCACTAGTTACAGGGTGCTTGAGTATGCAATTGACACGGCCAAGGTACCAGCACCTGACAAATGTAACATGTTTCAAGTGGTGGGTGATATGTTGAAGGACGAGGTAATGCGGGTGACTATTGCACTGAGAAAATTGGAGAAAAAGCATAAGCAGGTGAGGGCGACCCTAAATAAGGAACAGGAAAATTCCCGCGCTCTTTCGAATCAAGTGCGCGATCTCACAGAGTCGATCAAAGGAAAGGAAATTGGAGAATCAAATCCGCAGAGCTATGTGATTGAGAAATTGCAGAAGGAGGTCGCATCTCTGAAATGAAAGGTTAGCATACCGACATCTCACCATGTGAAAATGGCCGAATTGGCGCAAGAAGAGAAAGAAAAAGCATACTTGGCTGACACACTGGAAAAGGAGAAGGAGGAAAAAGAAAAAATGGCGAAAACAATCTCCACTCTTAAGAGGAAGCTGAAGGAGCTGCAGATCACCTGGGACACGCACAGGTGTGTACCAACTACAACCCCACCAGAGACTAGTTCGATGTCCGAGCAGCTAAACGCAGCAAAAGCTGCAAATGAAATACTAGAAAAGCAGGCATCCACCGCGAGGTAGAGAATCACCGAGTTGGAAACCTCCTTGGCTGAGAATACCAGGAAAATGGAGACAGTGCAGAAGGAGATTGAACAGGAGAAGAAGGCAAGAGCCGACCAGCAGAAGACCATCTCTGATCTCAATAGCCGCCTGAAAGGTAACATCACCCTCAAGGATGGAAGAAGAATAATTTGGTCAGAGATCATTTCGGCGGTAACAAAGTAGTGGGAGTTCTTGAAAGTCATCGAGGAAATAAAATATTTTGTACTCTATCTCAGGAGGAATTTTCAGGAAGGAGATCTCAACCTGTCTAGCAGAGCCCAGCACGCCAAGGGATATGTGTCTTTCTTGAAAGGGCTGAGAGCTAGTGAGGTGGAACGGCATGGCATAACAATTCGGTTTAAGGAAGCCATCAAATGCCAGAAGATTATTGATAAGGAGTCGGCCCGCGTTATAGCTTCGAGGGCCCTACAATAGTTGGCAGCCAGCATGGACCGGTTCGATGCAGTCTGGGCCGAGATCACCACGGCAGGACTTCTGTCATGCTGGGACCCTACCACTCCTTCCATGCTACGATCATTACCAGAATATGAAGCACGACTCCAGGAAGAAAGGGACCGGACGGACATCTTGTCAGATAAAATCGCTCGGTTAAAAGCAGAAACAATTGTCTCAGCGCTCTGCCCAGAATTCGTTCTCCTTCATCTGATAAAACATAAGATCCCCATCGAGGAAAGTCTAAATGATCTCACCGAGGCCTTCATCAAGGTGGAATGATTTGCAGCTATGCCTGAACCTTCAGTGGATAGTCAGCAGAGGTGCACCCAGTTCGCCAGCCAGATCGCCAGCTCGTCTGCAAATGTTTCGCCACCAGTGTTAGCAACCGCCTCGACCCCTTCTCGTCAATGAAGCATTGTTAATCCATGATTCGGCCCTAGTGGCCTTTTTTACTTTTACTTTAGTTAGTTATTTTCAAGTTTCAGGTGAAATTTATATTTCACCCCAGTATTTTACTTTCTGCTAAGATGTTTGTTTAAATATTTTGTTTCAAAATGGCTGAGTGCCTAACTGCAAATGATGAGAGGCCTTTATTCCTCATCATAATTTTTGATCATTTTGATAAGGACCTTTAAAAAAATTTTGGCATGTGAAGAAGATATTTTTCCAAAAAATATCTTCTCGCTCATGTATGGAGTTTTTCTATATAAGCAAGATCAGAAGAGAAAACCAGGTTCTAGATTTTCAAAAGAATTTTGCTGTGTAAGAATTGTTGTATGCTTGTTGTGAAAATCTTAATAGAAATGCGAAGAGCCCGTTGGGTCTCAGCAAGAAGAAGTTTTACTCTATGTGAGGATTCTGGTCTAAGTGTTCTATAGTGTGTGACCCTGTCTTATGTCATATCGTTTTACTGTTTATTTCTCTATTTCCACTTCTTTATATCATGTTCTGGAATGTGAGTGGCTCACTAGCTTTTGGTATAAAATTATAACCATTGATACTTATACTGAACTTTTCAAGCGCTTTAAATATTGCTCAGGCATGGTATGCTGTTTCATTTTTCACTTCACTCATTATTCTTCTATGTTAAATATTGTGAGATGTTATTCTTTCAAGAAAGTTGACATGTACGGATTATTATCTGTTTAATCCCATCTCATGTTCAAACATGTTTACGGAGTTCCCTCTCATTAGTAGTTAATATCCTTATGTATTTTCTACGCAGCAAACTTCATCTGATTTTTAAGTCTCTGTAAAGCATTCTAGAATCCAACCCTCCTTAAAGAAAGTTGTCTTTAAGCTGTCTGATGCATCTATATTAAGGACTCATTCCTTGCCTCTACGGCATCTTGTTATTTTTCTGACTCTAAGAATATTCTGGTTCCATTTATATTAGATTCCCTTGTGATAATTGAAGTAGTAAAGAGCCTCATACTGTGAAAGTCTTGAATTATACCTTACGCTCCTTACTGCATAAGATGTCCTAGGAACTGGTCTTTTACAACTCAAGGTTGTCTCTAGGAGTGACAATAGAATCAATACAAGAAGTTAGAAACTACAACTTTGATTCAATACTCTGTGTCCTAACTCCAGGAAGGAATCTAGTTTGTAGTACAGAACATGCATCGTGTATTATCAATTCTTAATTGACAACAACTAAAAGTCATCTACCTCATCAATTCCTTCCCATTTTGTGTTTTTATGTTATATTCCTTATAAAAGTGTCAAATTTCTCTCAAAGTAAGCAACCACTGAATAAAATAAAAAATAGTTGAGATATGATTGAAAAATGGTCATTTATTTCTTGAAAGGATCTTCACGATTTCTTTGGTTTTTTTTCATCTCAAGAAACAAGAAATGACCTAAGAAACTATCATGATGTAATATAAGAAACAACACAGTGCAATGGCCATTTTCAAAGCCAAATGATGTCCATTGAGGACATGGCCTTTATTTGGTTCCTATTTCATAGGAGTTTCGGGTAGAAATGGAACTTTGTTGTACCATTTCCAGTAGTAAAAATGGAAAACCTTCTTTTTAAATGGGAAATAATTTACCTTTCCTTTTTCAGGATAATCTAAATCACAAAAAATATGAACTATACTGCACACATTCTTGGATAATGTGAAAGTGGAAAATGAATACCATACACAAGTGATGCACACATGTACACTTGAACACTAATATATTTTTGTAGTTGAAATGCAATGCTTGTTTTCATTTAAATGTAGGGTTTTTAAAGCAGGGAGAAATAATGGTTGCCAATTCAATAAGCATTTATTTGGGAAAAATTTAAATCTTGTATTGGGTGATGAAGATAATAGAGGGTATTGAATCTTGATTCTTGACATTGTGTTTAACTTGAATAACTCAAATGATTATAAATATCAGTGGATGAGTTCTTTTTCAAGTATGTCACTCAAAACTCTTATGTCAAAGCATTGTATGATGGCTAGCATTTTCTTGTTTCCCTTTCTTCAGTTCAATGTAAAAAGTATATTAATATATTGGAGCACGAATGATAACTACAATTGTTTGCTCTGTAGTATATCCAGCCCCAAGATTATGAAAATTTTTCTCAAGTGGAGCTATTGGTTATTGATGAAGCAGCTGCAATTCCATTGCCTATTGTAAAGGCTCTGCTTGGGCCATATTTAGTGTTTCTGTGCTCTACTATAAATGGGTAATAATTATAAATGAGCCAAACACAATCACATATTTTGTAACCATTCGGTTTCCATGGATAGTGATGATGATATTAACCCTATATATCAGTGACCTATATCTATATGAGAATGATCTCGAAATTGACCTTGATATGGTTGTATGGATGTGGCCTTTGGTATGTCATCAGAAAATCCCCAAATATCAGAAAATCCCCAAATCTGGAGAACTAAAGCTCATCACTTTCGATCTGGAGTACTACCCTTGTGATAAAGTTGATGACTTTCGATCTTCCATTCTCTACCACTTTGCACTTCACCTTCAATATATATCAAACCAAGGGCAATTCGTTACTAGGTGTTGAGATGGATGAGTTTATCGAACTAAAATCCATAGCTTAAACTTCATGAAACTGGTGGAGTCAAATTCATGCAAGAACAAACACATCTTACACATCCTCTTTGAAACTCATCTGAAAGAACATTGGAAGACATCTAGAGATAACCCTATAGCCTAACATAGTCCAATGGAATTGACCAAAAAAACCCAAATAGAGTCAACCCTACTATAGGAGGAAGGGCCTACAATAAGAACTTACCATTTTGCAAGAGCTGAGGGCGAATTCTGTTCTGCAAGAGCTGAGGGTGAATTTTGTTCTGCAAGAGCTAAGGGCAAATGCTTTTTATCTGCAAGAGTTGAGGGCAAATGTTGTTCTGCAAGAGCTGAGGGCGAATGCCATTCTACAAGAGCTGAGGGTGAATGCTGAGGGCGAATGCTATTCTGCAAGAGCTTAGGGTGAATGCTGAGGGCGAATGTTGTTCTGCAAGAGCTGAGGGCGAATGTGCGCGTGATATCAAACGTTGATGTAGTTTTTAATAAAATCATTTTTATGTAGTGCGCATTTGATTTTTGCATTTCAAATCATTTTTATATACATTTTATTTTTGCATTTCTAATACAAGTGACAAACAAATTTCTACAAGAGGTTGAAATTTTTACTAGAATAGCCATGAAAGACTAATTAAAATGGCTTAGAATGCAATTGGATATTCAAAATAAATGTAATTGAAGGTTCTCCCCACTAAATTTTTGCAAAATTGCTTATATTATTTAAGTTATCTAGAATATTTTTTTGTATTACACAATCTAAATTAAATAATGAAATAGTTAGGTAGTCTTATTGTTTCAAATTAGGACACAATTTTCAAATGGTGATGAAGTTTCATGTGATGATTAACTGACAATATTCTCCTTTCCTATCCTTGAAAAACTATACAAGGTTCCCTGCTGCCACATGAAACCCTAACTCATGTAGCAGCATAGGACCAGTCCTCCATTTTGCCCGTCATAAGGCATTTTGCACGTATTTGACGACTAGAATTTGTGGATTCCCATTTTCCATGACGTGCTAGGAAGGATAGAAGACTTAATTTTGACGTTTGAAATTTTTTCAGAAACGTTCTTACGCCCTTTAATTTCCACTTACCAATAATTTTGCAACACTAGTCCTCTTCGCAATTGCAAGGCTGTACTCAAAAAGTAAGGAAAGTTACCTTTTTGGCTCACTCAAAATTAAAAATTTAATAAAGGAATTACCACTTATCATTATTGATATTTTAAAATTAGAATCAATTTATTTTTCCCCTTCCTATTACAAAAAGTTCACAAATCCATTCTTTTACATAAAACACTAAAGAAATAATAAAGCCCGTTGCCCTACAAACTTCCAAGGTTGTGATTAGTGAAGCAGTGAAAAAGTATGGCTATAGCACTAAAAAATTAGAATGCCAATCTGCCCCAACATGAAGTAGTGTTAATATAGCTGGTGGCTTGGCTTGATGGTCAAACAATGAATTACACAAGCACAAAATAAAAGCTTTAGGCGTCTAGTTCCTTACACTCGCACTCTCAAGGCATTCAGACTTAGGCCGAGCTCAAGATTGGCTCCGAGGAAACTAGATTGGCTCATTAAACTGCCATATTTTAATTTCATAAGGTATGTTCGAAGTTTGAACTGCTAGGGTAATTTATTATTGTGAAATCATAGTTCTAAATTATCTCTTATTCTGTGAGCAATGTAATCTATTAATTGTAAGCAGATTCATTAAAAAAATTGAAACTGATTTTAGCATGAATGATGACAATTTATATATTAATTGGTTTTTAAGAGTATTTGTATTATGTAGGAGCACTGGAAAGAAAAATGAAGACTTCATTTTCTGTTTTCCTTATTTTATTGGGTTGAACTGGAGAAAATTGAATATGAATAGTGAGTTAATTGTAAGATCAATGGGCCAAGGCCATACATCAACATTGACCACAGTGGGGAAGTATAAAAGCATGGATATTCATGCAAGTATAGTTATTAATTTAAGATCAAAGTTAACTCTTAGCTTCACTAAATAAATAGAAGGCAAAGATCTAGCATCAACTGAAACTCACGTGAAAAAGTAGATGAAAAATGTACAATCATCCAATGGAGAGGTGATCTATAATTATCCAGTAAGACTCTTGGCTATGCCTTGAGACTAAACTAATTCTCAATATTTTTGAATAATCATCCATTGGAATTTAGTAGGAAAACCATAGTAAATCATTGTCCAATGGCCATGCAAAAATATATAAAAAATAATATTTTTTGGTTGTTTTTCAATAGGTGGACCATGATGGGACCACTGAGAAGGTGGGGGTGTTTTTTTAATCATGGAAGTGAGGTTTAGTAGATTGATAGTCAAGTTACCTTTCCCTATAAACTTTCTCAATCAAGTTATTCATTCATTGAACTTTGATTCATTCCTACTGTTTTGATACACAATCCAATCCAGTTGAGTCTTGAGTCTTCATTGAGAATGGCATTCATAGGTTGTCAAGAAAGAGGTTATCATGCACATGCACTCTTCTTTTCTTGGTATCTTTGTAACTATGTTCAACCTAAGTTCTATATTTTTAAATTATCATAATAGTTTGTGATTATTAGGCTTTTATTTTGTCTTTTAAGAATTTTAATTTAATTATTATTAATCATTAAATTTAAAATATATATATATATATTATAGTTATTAAAATTTCAGTAGAATTATTAAACTTTCAATGGTACATCATGGCCTGATTAATTTCGCTCAGCAATTTCAAATGGTATAACATTTAGTAAACAGTAATCATTAATTTCTGCACACAGAGACTAATTTCTTTGGAAGCCTAAGATTTCTTTGGCTTGTTATTCTTATAACTACATAGAAATAATTAATAGAGAGATTGAGGACAAAAAAAAAATCTAGTGCTTAGTCTCCACTACTCAACATGATTTTGTGAGAAATAATACATAGATTGATTTCTCTGAGTGCCTTAGCGTTCTTTGGCTCATTATTTTAATCACAACAACAATAAAAAATGCACTGAGGATCTGTTCTTAGTCCGATTATGCAATATTAATAATAAACATAAATTTATTGCAATTTATGGAAAGCTCGTTCATGTTTTTTTCTTTATATTGGAAGGTTAATTTCTTTTTGAAGTAATTTTTAGTAGATCATAGCATATATTGAGGAAATATTAGTTTGACAAGAATCAGTTATTTCTCTTGAAACTTTAGGTATTAAAATTCCATGACACAGATATATCACACTCCAAAATCCAAAGAAAATGGAAGAGCGTCATTTTTTTTAATCAAACTTTTATTGGTGAAGGTTTAATTTATTACGAGAACGTCATTAATGAAGTGAAAAATTTTAAACGCAACGTTTATTGACTAGAAAAATAATGACCAAAACGTCAAAAAAAATTGTGTGAAGGGTAAAGAGAAATCCAAATTTCAACCCTGCCTGCCACCTGTTGGTGAGTGGAGGTTATTCACTTTTCATTTACAGCTTACCAGGTAACTCATGTTACCAATATTTTCACATGGCTCACTTTTAGGTGACTACTTATTGTACTTCTTCTTTATAAAGAACAATTGGTAGATAATTGTATTATTTGAAATCTATAACAAATCCAGGCAACAAAATTACAACAAATAGAAAATTATGCAAAAAATTCACCAGCGCACTAATGTGTGGATACCCTATCATTTCTTAGATCCTCATAACTTACCAATACCTACTATATTGGTATACACATAATATGGCATTTACCTGAAGTATTTCATATGTATCTAGAAGTAAATAAGTTGTATGACAATTGTTATGGAAGATGTAAGATGTGTATTATAGTTTATATTTCAATTTTTCTTAAGTAGCATGCATGTGCGATTCATATAGTGACTAAAATTACCAAATATATTTCAGTGAAGATGTGAAGATGTGAAGATGATCTCTCATTAGGTCCTAATTACTTAAAGCATCATTAATTAGATTTCCAAATGAATAAAATATGTTAACAAATTAGTAAAAACTAGGAAAACAAATCACGCTTTAAAAAAATATGGCACAATGAATCACACTCTGAGATTTATTTAACTACTCATCAAGTGTCGCTACAACATATATATGATCACCATTACCATAGAAATGGGACATGTGACCATCATTTTGGTTTCGCCAATGACATTCCACATCATGAGCATTATTTAGGGTTGATTGTGTTGATTTTTTTTAAACAAATCATTTATACATTTTATGGAAATTATAGACACAATTTATAATCACATTACAAGATCATGATGTATGGATATTCCTTATCATTTCTTAGATACTCACAACTTACCAAAACCTAATAGATTGATATACACATCATATGGAATTTACCCCTAGAATGCCACATGTATCCTAAAACAAATTATTTGTATGGCAATTGTTATGGTGCATATATGATGTGTATTACAGTTTATCTTATAATTTTGTTGAAGTAGCATACAACAATTTACATAGTGATATGAGAACCACTCTCTAGAATATACATCGATTTTGTACACATGGATTTTCAGTTGCTTTTTAAGATATATCATTGGTGATGGTCACATGATTATATAATGAACCATTAAGTTGAACTATGAAATTATTCATCACAACACACACACACACATATTGATGAATTAATAATTTTTCTCATATAATTTTTTTAATATATTTTGAAAAAAAAAAAAATTATATATAATTATTTCTAAGAAGAACAAGAGAGAATTCCTTACCATATCTTCGTAAAACATATAATAGAAAGAAAATTAATCTATTGAAATTTCATTTCCAAACATATTCATGGAGTAAAATGAATATTAAAAGGAGATATTCATGGATTTACCTATAACATCACCTCATAATTAAGAATGTAAATGTACAATATTGATGATACATAGGTTAGGAGAAAATTAATCTATTGAAATTTCATTTCCAAATATATTCATGGAGTAAAATGAGGATTAAAAAGATATATTTATGAATTTACTTATAACATCACCTCATAAAAGTGTAAATGTACAATATTGATAAAATTTATTTATATATGATAAATAATAAACCTTTATCTCACATGTATCATATAATCTTATAAGCAAACACGTTCTATAATATGCAATAAAAGTGAAATTACACAATCCACATGGAAATAAGACTTAGTTCAAGCAAAAGAAAATAAAAAATAAACCATAAGTGACACGGATTTTGCAAAGGCATATAAGTGTCGTTATACCGACGGCAGCCAAAGCATCGCTATTGCAACGGATGCCTCCAAACGTCGCAATTGCGACACTTAGACATTGTGTCGCAATTGCAACGTTTGGAGGCAGTCGTCGCAATAGCAATGCTTTGGGGCATAGTGTCGCAATTGCGACAATTTTTCTAAGTGTCGGTATTGCGACACTTTTCTCTAAACGTCAGTATAGCGACGGTTTCGGGCGGGATTGAAAAATTTTGGTGAAATTTCTGACATTTGGTCAAAAGTGTCGGAACCAAGTGTCGGAATTTCCCCCAAATATACTAGTGTAGGTGAAAACTCCATGTTTTTATGCTTATATGATGATGCCAATATTTTTATTGGATTCCTCTTTCGGAGAGGTACAAGATCGATCTAAAGATCATCTTGATCCGACGAGTAGAACATTTATTTTGAATTAATTCCACTTATGTGCAAGGTCGGCCAGAATTGTAATGTAGGCTTGGAGCCCAAACAGATGTGTCACACACCCTCACTGATGGATATACATAGGTCAATGTTGGAGGTCATTTCAACCATCACTCATCACACATTCTCTCTCTGCATCTGATTGGTTCGATCATTATCTTGGAGGCTCCTCTTCACTCACACGTGGGAAAAAGCAGCAGCTAGGGTTTCAGACTGTTCTAGGGTTTCTAGCGCAGAATTTTCCAGCGTTGAATTTGGTCAATGCTTGGTCAAATTGACCTACAACTCTCCCTAAACTTAGATCTCCTCAATCCGCATTTTTAGCACAAAAATCGAGGCTAGACACTAAATTTGACTTGGTTGTGTTGACTTTCTGTTGTTGTTGTTTTGCATTGACCGTTGACTAGACAACGTTGACTTTTGTTGACTTTGGGTTCACCATTGTAGAGCTGTATGACAGGTTTGTGTGACAAATTCTGGTTGGATGACCGTGAGGAGACTTTGTCAGTTGAAGCATCATGTTGACCGTTGTAACGCACCACAACACATATATTTTGTTGATCAAGTTAAGTGTATTTTTGGCTTGTCTTCTGTCGATCTATTGGTATGTTCTATCAGCATTTTACTTTCATGTTTATGTGATTTCTATTTGATATCAAGTATAAAATTAATTTTTCATCAAGCATAGAACATCTACAAAAATTTAAATGGTGTCAGAGCTAAGATGAAGATAAAGCGCAAGTTTGTATTAAGAGAAATCATCGAAGAAGTAACACTTGTCAAGGACTCATGGGTACCTAAAATTATAATGGCTTCAAAGCTAATGATAAGTTGACTGGAAAGGCTGATTTTCATGCTTGGAAGATGTCTTTGGATTAATGTTGGAAGACCTATATTTCATGGACTATGTGCAGGGTAAAATCCAAGAGCCTCCATCATCTGCACCTGTTGCCACCAAGTCAAAGTATAAGAAAGGGGAAATCAAAGCAAAGATGATTATCCAGGATTCCATCCATAAGAGTCTGGTTGCCTACATATCTGAGCTGCACATATCTAAGGAGATGTATGATAAGTTGGCCAATATTTTCAAGGCCAACAATTTAAATCAAGTCCTTTTCTTTAAGAACTATTTGAAGAATATTAAGAAAGGCAAGGATGAATCCATTCAATATTATTTTCTAAAGTTGACTGAAATTAGGAATAATCTTCTTTCCATTGGGGAGACAATAGTTGATTGATAAATGGTTCTCACCGCACTTGGAGGCCTCTCCTCCGAATGGCATGTATTCATTACTACCATTCTCAATAACAATGTGATTCCTAATTTTGACAAAGTATTGTCGAGATGCACTCAAGAGGAAACAAGAATTATGGAATATGAAAATGAAGTTAATGTTTCCTTCACTGCTCATGCTAAAAAGAAGAAAAATGGTGGTCCAAGGAACCATGGAAGAGAAGGGGACCAATGAAATAAAGGAAGATGTTACACATGTAACAAGACCAACCGCTATGCTAGAGAATGTCCTAATAAGAAGGATTCTCCCAGGGATGATGACAACAACAACAATAGTAGGAATGGAAATCAAAGGAACAACAGGTTCAAAGGAAAGAGGAAGGCTCCCTCTAGTCGCAATGGAAATGGGAAACCTTTCAAAATGTCAAGAAATTCTAGGTATGAGGAATCTAATGTTGTTGATGATAAGAAAATGAATTCATTCTTGTATCTTCCCTCTCGGTTGCATGTCCACCTGACACTATGGATGTTTGGTCAATTAATAGTGGTGCTTCAAGGCACCTCACTGAGTTTAAAGAAGCGCTTTCTGATTTGGTTGAGAAGGATACTAATATGAAAATTATCCTTGGAGATAATGCCACCTATCCCGTGAAAGGGATAGAGATGGTGACCCTCCACTTATCTCAAGGTCAAGTCCTCCGCTTGCAAGATGTACTATATGTACCTGATTTGAAGAAAAACCTTGTGTCTATTTCAGCCATGGAAGACAAAGGTTTCAAGGTGGCATTCGTCGATGGGAAGGTACACATCTATAAAAAGAGTTTCAAGAAATTTATCACGATTGGGTTTAGAATTGATACACTCTATCAGGTTGGAGGAAGTCCACTGGGGGCTATGACATGTGATACTATTCATCAAACCGAACTATGGCACTAGAGGTTTGGACACCTTCATTACAAAGCCTTTCCCGAAGCAAGGAAGGTGGTGACAGGGATGCCCGAATTCAAAAATGATCATGAAGGTGTATGTTAGGGTTGTGCCGAAGAAAAGCATACAAGGGGACCTTTCCCCTCAAGTTTCACAAAGACATATTATGTCTTGCAATCGATACATTCTGATTTGTCTCGTATGCTGCCCATGACATCCTTGGGAGGATGTTCTTATTATATGACATTTATAGATGACTTCTCTCGCAAGACCTGGATATACTTCTTGAAGAAGAAGGATGAGGCTTTCATGTGGTTTCGTACTTTCAAATCCTTGGTGGAAAATCAAACAGGGAAGAAGATCAAGATTTTGAGAACCAATAATGGCACTGAATATGAGATGAACGAGTTCAATAACTTTTCAAAGAAGCTTGCATCAAGAGGGAGACCACAATCATATATACTCCTGAGAAAAATGGTGTTGCTGAAAGAAAGAACGGGACCATTGTGGAAGTTTCTCGTGCCATGCTATGTGATCAAGGTCTTCCGAAGTTTCTGCGGGGAGAAGTTGCGAACATTATTGTGTACATACAAAATCGATGCTCGCATTCTGCTCTGGACTCCAAAACTCCTGAAGAGGTTTTCTCTGGTAATGAACCTGAAGTCTCTCATTTCAGATTTTTTGGTTGTCCCATTTATTTTCATATGCCGAAAGAGAAGAGGAGTAAGCTCGATGCTTCTGGGAAAAAGGGAATGTTTTTGGGCTACAGTGAAACTTCGAAGGCTTATAGAGTCTATGTGCATGGTCAAAGAGAAGTGGAGATTTGCCACAATTTTACCTTTGATGAAGATGCTTCCCTAAAAAAAGTGATAAATCTTCCAAGCTCTGAGGAAGATCTTGAAGTAAGGTCTAGGAATCAGGAAGAACCGAAGGATGAGATGATGCCTGATGTTGAAGGACCGATGGACCCCATTGATCCACCTCCTTCAATAAAAATAAGACCCTCATGGCTCTAGGATACTCTCAAAGATGCCGAGAGACATATGGCCCCAAGGGGGACATTTCGTGAATGTAAGAAGCTGAATAGATACCAAGGGTATCTAGCAGCCATGAGTACAATCATACAGTCTGAGCCTGGATCTTTTGAAGAAGTCGTAAATTATCAACTCTGGAAGGATGCTATGCACGAAGAGTACAAGTCCATTATGAAGAATGATGTATGGGATGTGATTCCAAGACTGGAGGACAAAGCTGTCGTCACCTCGAAATGGCTCTGTAAGATCAAGCATAGATTTGATGGTAGTGCTGAAAATTTCAGGGCCAGATTTGTTACCCGAGGCTTCTCTCAAAAGGAAGGCATAGACTATGATGATATATTTGCACGTGTGGCCCGATATATCACCATCATATCTATCATAGCCCTTGCTGCTATGCAAGGATGGAATCTTCATCAAATGGATGTGAAGACTACCTTTCTACGTGGTTCGATAAAGGAAGAGGTGTATGTGGAGCAACCTCTGGGGTTCGAAGTCCAGGATAGAGACACCCATGTATGCAGGTTGAATAAATCCCTCTATGGGTTGAAGCAAGCCCCTAGGGCTTGGTACGAAAGGATAGATAGCTACTTGATGAAGCTGGGCTTCACTCGTAGTAATGTTGATCGAAACCTTTACTTCAAGGTTGATAGAGAAAAGCCTCTCATTATGGTTCTCTATGTGGACGATCTATTCCTGACAGTTTCTAACCCTCTCATTAATCAATGTAAGAGGGAGCTCATTTTTGAGTTCAAGATGAAGGACCTAGGACTGAGCATTACTTCCTAGGCCTGGAGGTCTGGTAGAGACCTGGTGATATTTTCCTCTCTCAAGGAAAATATATTGTGAAGCTGCTAGAAAGATTTGGAATGGTATATTGTAAGTTCGTTTCGACACCGATGGAGCTCAAATTTAAGAAGTTGAGTGGAAGCATTGTTGGGCCCCTGCTAGCAAATCCTACCAAGTATCATCAACTCGTAGGGGCCCTGATGTTATTAGTTAACACCTGTCCGGACGTATGTTTTGCAGTGAACACTTTGAGTCAACACATGGTTGATCCTCATCACATTCACTGGGTTGGTACCAAGAATCTATTGAGATATCTTCGAGGCACGATAAACCATGTGCTAAGATACACTTTCGGGAGTTTGAGACTCCATGGATATACTGATGCTGATTGGGCTGGCAGTGTGTCGGATCATAAGAGCACATCTGGATGCTACTTCACATTCGGGTCTGCTTCGATGTCTTGGATGAGCAGGAAGAAAAAGTTTGTGGTTTTGAGCACCACTGAGGCTGAATACATTGCAGCAAGTATGGCTTGTTTTGAAGAAGTTTGGTTGCGAAAGTTGTTCAGTGATTTGTTCAGGCATGTGCTAGATACCACCGTTATCCTTTGTGATAACCAGAGTGAGATTCGTTTGTCAGAGAATCTCGTGTTCCACAATCAATCCAAGAATATTGATATCATGTACCACTTTATCCGAGATATGGTACAGCGAGGCATTGTAACGCTCGACCATATAGGAACTGATGAGCAGGTCGCAGATATTCTCACAAATCCCTTGGGGAAGGTCAAGTTCCTAACCTTCCATGAGAATCTTGGAATCATGGAATGACCCTATTCTGAGGGTCTTGTTGGACGATGAGCTATGGGAGATCTAGGGGGCTTTGGGGATAGCTTCTTGGAGCTATAAGCAACCATAGGGCTAGGCCTGTCGAACCTTGTTGGTGTGCTTCTTCCTAACCGTTATGATATTGAGTTGGTTCACCTCTCTTCGATCTGTGCCCCATATGCATCCTACCCATCGAGTCTCGGACTCATGGGAAGTACCTCTCATCTTGGCCATTGAGGTGGGAAAAGCTACAGGCTAGTTAAAAAGGCCGATGGATGCATCGGAGATTGTCGTACTCTCTATGTCTAGGATGGCATGTGTCCAACCACTTGATATGGGATCAAGTCTAGTGAGGTTTTGGACCTCCAACTAACTTCGGGTTGGTATGTGACTCCTTTGAGTCCTATAGAGGTTTCAGACCTCTGAGCTGATTTTTTCAGCCGAGATTAATGTCTTTGTAACTCACCTTTTTTTTCTTAAATAAAGAAGCCAGCAAAGCAAGTTACGGCGGGATGATGCATGATGTTTGGATGGCACAGGTGGATGGAGTTCTCCCTAGTTGAGAGGGAGTGTTAATTTTTGGGAACTAGGTCCAAACTCCATGTTGTGATGCTTAGATGATGATGACAATCTATTTATTGGATTCCTCTTTCGGAGAGGTACAAGATTGATCTAAATATCATCTTGATCTGATGAGAAGAACATTTATTTTGAATTAATTCCACTTATGTGCAAGGTCGGCCAGAACTATAATGTAGGCTTGGAGCCCCAATAGATATGTCACATACCCTCACTGATGGATATATATAGGTCAATGTTGAAGGTCATTTTCATCATCACTCATAACACATTTTCTCTCAGCATCTTATTGGTTCAATCATCATCTTGGAAGCTTCTCTTCACTCACAAGTGGGAAAAAGCAGTAACTAGTTTCGGACTGTTCTAGGGTTTCCAGCGCAGAATTGACCAGCGTTGACTTTGGTCAATGCTTGGTCAAATTGACCCGAAACTCTCCCTAAACTTCGATCTCCTAAATTCCTCATTTTTTGGCACAAAAATCGAGGCTAGGTGTTGACTTTGACTTGGCTGCATTGACTTTCTGCTGATGTTGTTTTGCGTTGACCATTAACTGTACAATGTTGACTTTTGTTGACTTTGGGTTAACTATTGTAGAGCTGTTCGAGAGAGTTGTGTGACACATTCTAGTTGGCTGACCGTGAGGAGACTTTGTTGGTTGAAGCATCCTGTTGACTTTTGTAATGCACCACAACACATATATTTTGCTGATCAAGTTAAGTGTATTTTTGGCTTGTCTTCCATTGATCTATTGTTATATTCTATCAGCATTTTACTTTCATGTTTATGTGATTTCTATTTGATATCGAGTATTAAATTAAAGTTGCATCAAGCATATAACATCTATGAAAATTTACAAATGTACTCACCACCATTGTCGCTCCTCACATCCTTCACATGCATCCTCGTGTATTTCTCAACCAGTGCTTTGATCTCACAAAATTTTGAGAACGTCTAATCTTTCTTCTGCATGAAGTAGATCCAACACTTTTTAGAAAAACCATCAACAAAAATCACATAATACCCGTGCTTTGATGTCAAGGCTATAGATAATGGTCCACACACATCTGAGTGAACTCTCTCAAGTATTTCCACTGCTCAGTTCTCCTCGTGAAAAGTGGCCTTTCCATACTTCCCCATGGTACATTCCTTACATGTGTCTATCTGCACAAGAGTACCTTTTGGAAGCCCCATAGAAATCTGTTGCATGACCTTGAAGGCACCGTGGTGTAGATGGCCTAATCTCCTGCGCCATAAGTCACCCTCATCCCGACTCACCACTATGTCTGCCTTACCCATCAATGTTGTGCAGCCATCTACATCAAGTTCGTAGAGATTCTTCACACGAATCCCAATCTTATTGACTTTTCCTGTGGCTTTGTGACGAAGGAAAGCTTTCCCTTCACTGAAAAACCACATCATATCCTCTATCCTCCAACGAAGCAACTGAAACTAAATTATTTTTCAAGCCTGGCACATGCATGACATATTTTAATATGAAGGGTTTACCTGAATATCTCTAGAAAGTAACTGTACCAATCTTGGTAGTGCTCTACCTCTCTTCATCACCCATTTTGATATGCATCTAGAGATCCTTCTCCTCCAAGCTACTAAACATTTCTTTGTCTCCCGTCATGTGGAAATATGCACCACTATCCAAGTACCACATTGATCCCATCGCACTAGACACCATGCATGCGATGAGCGAGAAGTCCAACTCAAATTATGAGGCCAAAGCCTCACCAGCTACAAATCCTGAAGCCTTCTTGTTCTTCTTCTTTTGTGGATAATTACTGTCATAATTTCCATGCTCGTGACAGTGAAAACATTTCACTCTAGACATGTCACGCTTCTTGCCTTCTTTGTCGGTCTCATATTTGGAATAGGATTTCTTTCCCTTCCCCTTCTTTGCCTTATCATCCAAGCCATAATTTTCCTCATCATCTGTCTTGGATGAGGATCCATCCTTGGTATTCCGCCTGAATTCTTCTTGTACCAAATCTGACCAAATTCGCTCCCAATATGGTAGCTTCTCCCTCCCATTGACAGAGTCCTGATAACTATGCCAACTCTTAGGAAGGCCTAGAAGAGCTAGGCTCACCAAGTCATCATCTGCTCCAGTAATTTCGACACTCCCAAGCTCATCTCGACATTGGATGAACTTGGTTAAATATTTTGGAATAGTGTCGTCTTTCTCCATTTTTATTTTCCTAATCTTGTCCTTCAGTTTCAATTTTATGTGGTCACTCCTACTCTGAAATAGATCTGTCAAATCCTTTCACATTTCATATGGAGTCGATTTGCCATGGAGACTCGAGACAATGTGGTCTTGTACTCCCTCTAATAAGATCCTCCTCACCTTTTCAACCTTCTTTTTCCATTCATCAAGAAGAGTGACGCCTGCTGTTGTGGGCTTGGGAATTCCATTATCAATGAATTTTTTCAACCCGTTGTCCTCCTGAACTACCTCCATTCTATCTTTCCATGCAATATAATTAGAACTTCCCACGAGTTCATATTTCAATCTTAATCCATTGAAAGCCATCTTGATCCGCCTATCGCACCAGAGAATATTTTTGCAAATTCGAATGCTATTTAGCACAAACTCAATTTATTCTCCACTATAGTGATTTCCTGTGCCCTTATACCATGTATAAATTATACAAACAATATGTAAACCAATGGATTCAATTTGATCATGTGATATGCTAAAGCAAGATATCGAATCCTTCTACAAATTAATTGTGGAAAATAAACATGATCACCAATCACAACAAGTAAAAGAAAGAAGCAAATCAATCCAAAACACAGATATTTTCCCAGGGAAAGCTTGTTGCTCAAAACCCCTCTATCTTCTATTGTATATTCACCAAGGAATCATGAAACAATTACAATGCACTCTTTGTTTCACTCTCACAATTGTCTCACACTAATCCAGACAAAATCAACCAACACTTAGCCAATTTTGAGCCTCTGCTCATGTTGCCTTGCTTGCGTAATTCATGTGGAATGCAATCCCTATTATTTAGGAATTTCAACCTTCCAAAACTGTGCAATTCTCATGGGAAATCCTATGGGTGTATTACTGCAGGAAAGCAGTTTTCTAATAATACAAATGATAGTTAACATCCCTTTAACCTCTGTCTCAACTGGTTCTTCATCAGAATTGACATGCATGTAGCTATTAATAGTAAATCATCAGTTACTTGAGAGATCACTACATGTGAATTAAATATGATTTAATTCACTTGACCTCTCACTGGTGCAACAGTCAGTTACAACTATTTAAACTGATTTTTAACTCAATTAATTGAGTTAACTAATTTCTCATGCATTAAACTAATGCACTAACTGCAACTTGGACTAAAAAACTAATAGAATCACTCTGCATGCCTCACCAACCGCCCTCAACTCAAAATTCATGAGCTAACTGAGTTTATCACACTCAGTTATCTATTACAAGTGATTATGAGATAAGATTGCATTTTATTGTCCAATTTAATTAAGGGAAAATTAAATTAGACACACATTTCTTGTTGAATTTTCAACAACCTTCACCTTCTTCCATGTATCTTTCTCTACCAGTGCTTTGAACTCACAAAACGTGGAGAACTTCTGATCTTTATTCTGTAGAAATAAGATCCAACACTTTCTAGAAAAATCATCAACAAAAATCACATAATACTTATTCTTTGTTGTGGAAGGTGTAGAGAATGGTCCACACACGTCTGAGTGAAATCTCTCAAGGATTATTGCTACTCGATTCTCCTTCTCATGAAAAGTGGATTTAATATACTTCCCCATGGTACATCCATTGCATGTGTCTATCTGTGCAATAATACCCTTTGGAAGACCTGTAGAAATCTGTTGTATGAACCTCAAAGCACTGTGGTGTAGATGGCCCAATCTCCTGTGCCATAACTCACCTGTATCTCGGCTCACCACCTTCACTGTGTTACTGCTTAATGTTGTGCAGCCATCTACATCAATTTTGTAGAGGTTCTCCACATGAACCCTAATATTCTTTACCTGTGTTGTGGCTTTGTGGTGAAGAAAGGCCTTTCCTTCACTGAAAACCACATCATATCCAAGATCCTCCAACATAGAAACTGAAACTAAATTCTTTTTCAAGCCTAGTACATGCATGACATCTTTTAATATGAAAGTTTTACCAGAATTTTTCTGGAAATTAAGTGTACCAATCCCAATAGCATTATACCTGCCGTCATCACCCATCTCGATGTGCATCTGAAGATCCTTCTCCTCCAAGCTACTAAAGATTTCTTTGTTTCCCATCATGTCGAAATATTCTCCACTATCCAAGTACCACATAGATCCCATCACAGTTGATTCCATGCATGCAATGAGAGAGAATTCCAACTCAAACTGTGAGGCCAAAGCTTCACCCACTGCAGCTCCCGTGACCTTCTTTTTCCTCTTCTTCTTTTGTGGACAATTTGTGGCATAGTGTCCATGATCATGACAGTGAAAACATTTCAACTTTTACATGTCATGCTTCTTGCCTTCTTTTTTGGTCTCATATTTGGAATGGGACTTCTTCCCCTTCCCCTTATTTTCCTTACCATCCAAGGCACAAGTTTCCTCATCGTCAGTCTTGGATGAGGATTCATCCCTAGTATTCCATCGAAACCCTTCTTGTACCAAATCCGACCATAGTCGCTCCCAATCTGGTAAATTTTCCCTCTCATTCACAGAGTCCTGGTAACTATTCCAGCCCTTGGGAAGGCCTAGAAGTTATAGGTTCACCAATTCATCATCAACTACAGTAATCCCAACACTTCCAAGCTCATCTCGACATTGAGTGAGCTTGGTCAAGTATTTTTGGATTATGTCGCCCTTATCCATTTTGATTTTCCTGAGCTTTTCCTTGAGTACCAATTTTTTGTGGTCACTACTGCTTTGAAATAGATCCGTCAAGGCCTTCCACATAGCATATGGATTTTCCTTTCCATGGAGACTCGAGACAATATGATCTCGAACTCCCTCTAACAAGATCATCCTCACCTTTGCTACCTTCTTCTGCCATGCATCAAGAAGTTGGGCATGTGTTGTTGCAGTCTTGGGAATATCATTATATATGAATTCCTTCAACCCATTGTCCTCCAACACTGCCTCCATCCTATCCTTCCATGCAATATAATTCAAACTACCTTCAAGTGCATATTCGAGTCTCAAGCCATTGAAATACATCTTGACCCGCTTCTAGTTCCAAAGAATGTATCTGAAATTTTGAATATTGTTCAACACAAACTCAATTTCTTCTCCACTATTTTGATTCCTGGCGCTCTAGTACCATGTATAAATTACAATAATGGATTCAATTTGATCATGTAATATATTAAAACAAGATATTGAATCCTTCTACAATATTTGTGGAATATAAATCATGATCACTCAATCAAATGCAAGTAAGAAAAATAAGTAAATCAATCGCACAACACAAGATTTTCCTGGGGAAATAAACTACTCAAAACCCCTCCATATTTATTGTATAATCAACCAAGGAATCATGAAACAATACAATGCATGTGTGCTCACAAGAACCTCATACACTCTACCAATTGTCTCACACTAATCTAGGAAAAATTGGACCAATACATAGCCAATTTCTTGCCCAACTTTGGCCTGCCTTGCTCACCCAATCTTATTAAATAGGAATTCCAACCTTCCTTGACTACGCAATCCATCATGGGCTTCCTGTGGCTTTATAACTGCTCCTGGGCCTTTCACTAAAAATACAACTGATAGTTTACTTGCCTTTAAACTTTGTCTCAACTGGGTCTCCATCATAATTGACATGCTTGCATCTATTAATAGTGAATCATCAGTTACTTGGTATATCACTACTTGTGAATTAAATATATTTTAATTCACTTGATCTTCCACTAGCTCATCATTCAGTTAGAACTAGTTAAACTGATTTTAAGTCAATTAATTTGAGTTAACTGATTGCCCTCACACCACACTAGTGCTACAACTGCAACTAGACCCTATAAATAATAGAATCACTCTACATGCCTATCCTTTGGCCCTCAACTCTAAATTCTTGAGCTAACTAATTCTATCACACTTAGTTAACTATTATAAGTTGTTATGCGATAAGATTACAATTTATTTTCCAATTTATTTAAAAATTGGTTGCCCACATTCTCACTAATGTGTCACTAGAATTCCTCACTCATGTGTGACATGGAATCCCACACTAGTATGTGGTGCATTTTCTTGTTGAATTTCAACAAAAACACCAAGCCGTAGCATGGTTTCAAACTGTAGAGACGAGGAGTATGGTAAACTTATTAAAATGATATGATGCCATAAAGAAAATTAAGAAGGATAAAAAGTATATGGACATGCTTAAAATGGAGAACACATAGAGTAACTAACCAATGTAAAAACACTTGTTTGTGTAATTAACCATGGTTTACTTACTTGTAATTCAACACACTAATTGGAGAGAAGCCCAATAGTTTTCATATGAAGAAGCTAAAGAACTTGACCTTCATTCTTCCAGTCTCACTCGATGATTACAACGGCAACCACAACAATAAAAATTCCAAATGAACCCCAACTTTCTGGATGAAAACATTTAATATTTGGGAGCTAAAACCCCTCATAGAGATAATTCATTGATTAAAACCCAAATTCACTGTCAACCATTAATCAATTTGAAATACAGGGGCATTAAATATGCAAACATGATTTACAGCTTCCAAGGTTAGGTGTTAAAATTTGGGAGTGTTGCCAAGCCAACTTGTTGTGAATGCCTATCAACCTACGTGTAATATGGAGTGAAATCATATCTCAAAAACTGAATGACAGCATATTACCTCAGGTATCACCACGTGTAACATTACTCAGACACTATACATTACTCCACATCATAAATTAGTTAGTAGTGTGTGTCATAATATTTTGCGCATTAAACCCTAAGTTGGTACTGTGGTAAGTGTTGTGGCTCATCCAAATAAAATTATTATGCAATATATCATACAAACTTCCATTCTCGAAGTTGTAGACCATAGATCCTATTAGATTCCTATAGTCATAGTGATGGAAATTACTCTTTTCCCTATTGGTTATAGTCTTAGGTCAAATTATAATGTTTTCAAATTAAATTTGACATGTCTCTTGGTTGTCAAATGGTCCTAAGTCATTGTCTAGGTGTAATTCTACTCTCATAATACATCATATGTCATGGTCATCAAGGTTAATTTGAAATCAGTTTCATGAGTCATTGAGCCACCAAAGGTCATTTTTCCTTCATTAAGTGTCATCATTAAAATCTGAAAATAAAGAGTCATGGTGGCATAAGGTTGATCATGAAAGTGTCATGAGTATCTTGTTGGTCTATTCAGTAATTGTACTCATTAATTTGGGTGTGTGATCACCATATTTCCATTTGAAGTCATTCATAATCCAAAATTAGTAAGATGTATGAGAGTTAGCAAAAAATACAATAAATTACATCAAGAGAATCAAGGTGCATCCATGTCACATGGAGGAAAAGACATCTGCAACTAAAATAATCATCATATATTTTGTATAAATGTATCATCAAGCCATATCCTAGCTCAAATCATCCAAATGATGGAGAAATTGGTCATCATGACAAAGGGAGGTAAAATTTGAATTTTCAAGTTATAAAATGCTTCAATGAGTTCAATTTGGTTCTATTAACAGTGACATGCATTCAATGAGCTCAAATTCAACATCAGAAACTTTGCAACTACACCAAGAGAGAAGAATTAAATAAGTGTTGCGCAGTTGTTGCACTTATGGAAAGCTGCTAAGGTTTTTGTTGTGCTTTCCCTCTTCCATGGTTCATAGCTTCATTCAAGAGTAAAAATGTTTCTTTTTATGTTCACACATCCTCCATGACCCTTCATTGAGCATTTCCCATCATTCCCCTCATTATGATCCTTTCATTTCCTTATTTTCCCAAAAAACCCTGAAATTTGCTGTGTTTTTACCCTAGGTCTGTGTTTTGACCTTTTCACCCCTTTTTTCTCACTATTTTTGAGAAATGAAACTTATATCATTTTCCTGACACCCATACCTAACCCCCATAAATTTTATACATTTTTTCCTACCCCCCTTCCCTCTCATTTCCCTCCTTCGAAATTTTTTGTGCTTTTGACTCTCTTTTTTGTCATCATTTTCAAATGAGGTTTCTGACCAAATGAAGATGAATTTCAGAAAGGAAAAAAAGAGGTTTTTGTTAAGGATGGACCCAATCACAATAACCTCCTTTATATTCTACACAAGTATCATATATTGGGAGATATTCAACTTTTTTAGAGGCATATTTCAAAAAATCAAATTCTCCAATATTTCTTGTCTATTTTAGTCATTATGTTGCACGAATTTTGAGTGAATGGAAATGAATTTCCAAAAACGAAGAGTTTTTTTTATCCAAAACAACCTTAGCTATAAAAACCGCTTCCAATTTGTAATAGGTGTTATGGTTAAAGAGATATCAGTTCATCTTTGAACCCTATTTTTCATTGTGCTTCTGGGATACCTTCAACAAACTTCAGTTTTTGAGGTTGTTTTCTTCATTTTTGAGCAAGATAAACTATGTAGAAATCAAGTACACATCCTCATCTTTCAATTCAAGCATTCATCAACAAAAAATTCATCAGGTAAGGTCTCCAAATTATCTTACAAACTTTTGCTAAGCTTCTAGGTTTCATTTTTGTGTTTCTGCTACATTTGTTGGGTTTCTGTGTATGAAGAATTTTTACTGCATGAAAAGGTTAAAAGTCAAACTAGGTTGATATGAATAGTTGTCTCATGAATTTATCTGATGTCAAAAGGTTTATTAATGGTTACCATTTTAAAATAATCTTGTAATCAATGCTTTGAGAGATAAGCTCAATCAGTTAGCTAAAAAAGGGAAAAGTTGTTTCCAACTCCCCTAGGACTTGGCAGTGATTAGATAGGTTCATGAATCGGTTGCTATGGATCAGGATTCGACCTCTTAGAGGGGAATTATGTTTTTTCATCTATATATGCTGCAATCTGATTGTATTGAAGGGTTGGCTAATGAATAATTTGATGTTTTGAGAGATATTTTGTACTTGTTGTAGACAATTATAATACAGGGAACATGTTATTGGCAGATGTGAGATTATTGAAATTGATTCATTGGTATTTGTATGTTATTTTCTCAGTTTTGTCACCTTATTTATTGTTTTTATGAATTATTTCCATTTCCATCGGTTTTTTTCCTCTAATGAATAAAATCTCAAGTTGAAGGAAGAATTCATTTTACATTCTTTGCTAGTATTTGGTCTTATTCAATTTGTTAGATATGTCTTTTCTAAAAGAGCGAAATCATCTTAGGTGCTTGTTATTTTCCTCACTTTTCCTCTTACCATCTTTATCTATACTACAATAGACAAACACCATACTAGGCATTCAGCTCATCTTGCCTTACATACTACCATTAGTATATTACATGGGATCAGGGTTTAGCCAAGACCTCATACCTAATTTCTCAGAAGTCTCTCTCTTCATCCCTTCCCCACACAATCAAACATTTTTTCCTGAACTTAATACCTAGCCTAAAACCCTGATCATCTCAGCAATCCTTTGGTTTATTTTAGAGAGGGCCTTCTCTGATTTGGTAGGGCTAGCTACTAAGTCAAAATTTTGGTATGTGATTACCTCAGTAGTTTCCTTTCTCAACCTTGGGAAACTGAGGAGCACTAACATTTTGGCGTCATTGTCGGGGAGCGAAAGGTCACATTTTCCCTAGGTGTGAACAATAAGGATTAGATTTGATTACTGATTGTGGACAATGATCGGACACATGAAGGCTAAATCATTCACCTGGTGAGTCCTACTTGATTCAAAGACTCCACTAGAAGCAGGATCCAGAAATCAAGGTTTTATTGGTTATTCCAATGGAAAAAGAATCAGTAGCCTAAAGTATGCCTTAGTTCATCTATTATTCTCAATATGGATTCAATTTCTAGAAGGTATGCTCCTATGGATTGTGCTCACATTCCTAGTTTTCCAAATAAAATTCCTTGCATAGATTGGCAAACTTATTTGCCCAAATTCATAGATGGAAACGAGGTTGAGGCTATCCTGCATCTAATAAAATTTCATTGGAATATACATAATCTTGGGATTAGGTTTCATGAGGATTTTTTGATGAAAATGTTTATGGCTACCTTAGAAGGGAAAGCAAGATCATGGTATGAAGGGTTGAAGTCACGTAGCTTATTCTCTCTTAAATATTTCCACACAACATTCTTTGAGTTTTATGGAAAATTTCATCATTCATTCTTGTTGTTCGAAGATTTTGTGAATCCTGTGAAGATTTCATTCAATTCCTTGAAGAGGCTTTTGGTGATGAAGAGTGTCTGTATTATGAAATCATCGAGGCCCTTTATGAATTTTCTTCCCAACAGAAAATAACAGAGATTAGTTGCCTTGATACAAAAGATCATTCACAACACACATCAACTCCTTCTTTGCTTGAAGATGAAACAGATCTGCATCCTAACAGTCAGGTTATATCCCTTGAAGTTAACAAAGATTTGCAGCCTTTTCAGTCTTTATGCAGTCAAAAGTATGAGGATAATCATTCAAGTTTTTTTTCATCTTATTCATTTTCTGAGATTTTGTATCAAGAAGAAATTGGTCCAAGTCAGAATTCTAAAAATGCATATACGGAAAAATTAAGCAGTGAACCATATTTTGGTGATGATCATCTACTTTTGCAAGGAAATAATGAACAAGAAGTTGTTTTATTTGATTATTGTGACATTCAAATTGATATTCTTCCTGTTGAAGCACATGTGGAACCAAAAACACTGGAAACATGAGGAATCAAATATACTTGAAGTGGTTGTTGCATTTAAAGTTTTCCATGAGAATCCAAAACCTTGTCTTTTGGATGAGAGGAATGAAGATTTGAACAGCCAGATTGATGGTTTTTCATTTACAAATCTTTATGAAGTTTCTAGTAAAGAGCCTGAAGATATTGAACAACAGGAAGAGGTCCTCTATGTTTTGGAAGATCCATTTGCAAATCTATTGAAATTGTCAGTGGAGATCAGGTTTATTTTCTTCACCAACACAAAGATTAGGTTCAGTTTTCAGTTGGGGTTGTCATTACCGAAAAACTTTTCCTTTGATGAAAGTAGGAGGAGCAAGAAATCAGATAGCCATTTGCTTTCATGGTTGCACTGGAAATTCTGTATCACCTGATTGGGCAAATATTTTTAGAAAATTAGAGTAGGTAAGGTGTGATGAATAAGCTCAACACTCTGAGCATATTTTTCAGCATTTTGTTTTCAGTTTGTAAAATTTCAATATGTTTGTAAAAAAAAAATTTCAAGGCTGATGTAATCTAATAAAATTGACTCCATTTCCCAATGAACAAGTGGATCTTGTCTACAGTGTTCTTGACACCTCCTAAAGGAGTTTCCATCCCCATTGGAGCCAATGTTAGAGTCCTATAGTCATAGTGATCAAACTTACTCTTTTCACTATTGGTTATAGTCTCAGGCCAGATTATAATATTTTCAAATTAAATTTGGCATGTCTCTTGGTTGTCAAATGGTCTTAAGTCATTGTCATGGTCATCAAGGTCAATTCGAAATCAGTTTCATAAGTCATTGAGTCACCAAAGGTCATTTTTCATTCATTAAGTGTCATCATTAAAAATATATAAAAAAAGGAGTCATCATGTCATAAGTTTGATAATGAAAGTGTCATGAGTGTCTTGTTGGTCTAGTCAGTAATCATACTCATTAATTTAGGTGTGTGAACATCACATTTCCATTTGAATTCATTCATCATCCAAAATTAGTAAGATGGCATGAGAGTTAGCAAGACAGAGAATAAATTACATCAAGAGAATCAAGGTAAATCTATGTCACATGGAGGAAAATACATCTAAAACTTAAATAATCATCATATATTTTGTATAAATGTAACATCAAGCCATATCCTAGCTCAAATCATCCAAATGATGGAGAAATTGGTCATCATGAGAAAGGGAGGTAAAATTTGAATTTTTCAAGTTATAAAATGCTTCAAGGAGTTCAATTTGGTTCTATTAACAGTGACATGCATTCAAGGAGCTCAAATTTATACTCAGAAACTTTGCAACTAAGCCAAGAAAGAAGAATTAAAGCAGCATTGTGCATCTGTTGTGCTTCTGGGAAGTTGTTATGGTTTTTGTCATGCTTTCCCTCTTCCATGGTTCATAGCTTCATTCAAGAGTAAAAATATTTCTTTTTATGTTCACACATCCTCCATGACCCTTCATTGATCATTTCCCATCATTCTCCTCATTAACATCCTTTCATTTCCTTATTTTCCCAAAAAACCCTAGAAATTTGTTGTGTGTTTACCCTGGGTCTGTGTTTTGAACTTTTCACCAATTTTTTCTCACTATTTTTGATAAATTCCACTTCTATAATTTTCCTAACACCCATACCTACCCCCCATAATTTTTCTACAATTTTTCCTACCCCCCTTCGCTCTCATTTCCCTCATTCGAAATTTGTTGTGCTTTTGACTCTGTTTTTTGTCATCATTTTCACAAGAGGTTTCTGACCAAATTAAGATGAATTTTGGAAAAACAAAGGAGTGTTTGTTAAGGCCAGACCCAATCACAATAACCTCCTTCAGTTTCTACACATGTATCATAAATTGGGAGATATTCAACTTTTTTGGAGGCTTATTTCAAAAAATCAAATTCTCCAATTTTTCTTGTCTGTTTTAGTCATTATTGTGTGGCACGGATTTCGAGAAAATGTAAAAGAATTTAAAAACAATGAGAGAGGTTTTTCTCAAAAGCAACCTTAGCTACAAAAACCTCTTCCATTTTTGTAACATTTTTTATGGTTAAAGAGATATGCAAACATTACGTACACATCCCCAGCTTTAAGTTCATGTCTTCAGCAGCAAAAAATTCATCAGGTAAGGTCTCCAAATTACCTTGCAAACTTTTGTTGTGCTTCTGGGTTTCATTGTTTCATTTCTGCTACATTTTTTGTGTTTCTGTGTGTGAAGAATTTTTACTGCATCAAAAGGTTAAAATTAAAACTATGCTGATGTAATTAGCTGTATCATGAATTTACCTGATGTCAATAGGTTTGTTAATGGTTACCATTGTAAAATAATTTTGTAATCAATGCTTTGAGAGATAAGCTCAATCAATTAGCTAAAAAGGGGAAAGTTGTTTCTAACTCCCCTAGGATTTGGCAGTGATTAGATAGGTTCATGAATCAGTTTCTATGGATCAAGATTCAACCTCTTATAGGGGAATTTTTCTTTTTCATCTATATATGTTGCAATATAAGTGTATTGAAGGGTTGTTTAATGAAGAATTTGAGGTTTTGAGAGATATTTTGTACTTGCTGCAGACAATTATAATACAGAGAAAAACTTATTGGCATATGTGAGATTCTTGCAGTTGATTCATTGGTATGTGTATGTTATTTTCTCAATTGTTTCACCTTCTTTACTGTTTTGATGAATTATTTCCATTTCCATCAGTATTTTTTCATCTAATGAATAAAATCTCAAGTTGAAGGCAGAATTCATTTTACATGCTATGCTAGTATTTGATCTTATTCAATTTGTTAGATATGTCTTTCTAAAAGAGTGAAATCATCTTAGATGTGTGTTCTTTTCCTCAAGTTTCCCCTTACCATCTATATCTATACTACGATAGAAAAACCCCATACTAGTCATTCAGCTCACATTGCCTTACATACTCCCATTAGCATATTCCCTGTGATCGAGGTTTAGCCAGGACCTAATACCTAATTTCTCAGAAGTATCTCTTCATCCCTTCCCCACACAATCAAACATATTTTCTTGAACTTAATACCTAGCTTAAAACCCTGATCATCTTAGCCATCCCTTGGTTGATTTTAGAGAGAGCCCTCTCTGATTTGGTAGGGCTAGCTTCCAAGTCAAAATTTTGGTTTGTGGTTACCTCAGTAGTTTCCTTTCTCAGCCTTGGGAAATTAAGGAGTGCTAATAGAGCCAGTGGAGTATGAATCAAAATATAAACTTTACAAACAACCATATTACCTAATCATATAACAAATGCAGACAATCATAACCATTAATATATGTTTCAGACTAGACTCTGCCCCATGTATGTGACTTATAACATTTGTAATATAATCCATATTCACAACCCAAGGCCCCACATAACATAATACATTGTGCCTTATTACCACCACGGGCCTCAAAATGTTGATATATATATATATATATATATAGACATTACAATCGATATCAAAACTTTAATCACGAGCATGGAGAAAATTACCTATGATAATGTTTTAATTATTCAAAAAAGGAAAACATATGGTTTAATTATTGTAATTTGGAATTCATTAATATGTCCTTCATTAGCGCTAGAAATCTCATGACCATATGATACCATGTGCCCATCAATAAATATGATGCCAATCAAATTCATGCATTGCATTCATGTAAACATTCTTAGGATGTCCTCCTCCCTTTGGTCATATATAAAGAAGAAACAAAAGAGTTATGGTCACTTGTGGTGAGACAAAGCAATGACAGAGGAAAAAAAAATTGTAGCATAATGAAAAATTCCATAAATTCTAAAATTGGTGTCAACACTTTCAAATTGTATTATATGAGTTTGAAGTTTATCACTTTTCATCTCCTTCATATATGCTTTGAGTCTTATCCAAAATTTTTTTGGCATAGTCACAGTGCATTACCTTGACAAATATCGAATTAGCAAGATCACTTAATATTGAATATGATTTTTTTTAATTATTTGCATAACCTTTTTTCTCAATTGCATCTATCATATGAATTTTTGGAACTTTATAGCATTCTACCATTGAACGTTCTACATTAGCACCAAGAGACATTAGATTTTCCCTCATACTTATCTTCTTGAAAGTGTAATTTGTTCCATCAAAGGCAGGGGCTCTGCTATCCTTGTTATCCATTTTTCACTCTAAGATTTACCTTCCAGTGGTTAAACTACTTTTAAAGGAACCTGCTATGATTCCAATTGTTGTATTTCACAATTATACTGAGAGAGGGCGTGAATCAATATAATGATGATTTTTACTTAATTTCATTTAAACGGCATAAAACATCAAACTAATAATATGAACAAGTAACACAATATATACATGGAAACCATTACGACATAAAACTGTAAATATTCTTTAAATGAAGGATCTTGTAGGCACCAACCTATAGGAGATACCAATCCCCTTTACTACTTTGTAGGGACCAACCTACAAGAGACACCAATCCTCTCTATTTCTTTGTAGGCACCAACCTATAAGAGACACCAATATCATTTGTTGCAAATATTTATAGGCACCAACCTAGTTCATTGGGCATGCTTGCCTCTTCACAATGTTTGTTATGTTTTTCTACTTTCACCAATCCTACTTGTTGCTTCAATCTTTACTAGTTTTTTTAGTTTCTTTTTCCTTCACCATGTCTACCTCTCCCAAAACATGTTTCTTTTGGATTATTTCTAAGAATGAATTTGCATAGCATGCCACGTATCCAATTTTGAAAATATAGTTCTGAAATTTATACCTTAGGTACTTAGAGATCTCTTCTTTGTCTCATCCAAATTTCACAATTTGTAACATCCCAATTAGAAAGTTATAGAGAAAATTCCAAGCCGGCCTATTTAATGCATTTTTTAGGAGCATTTAGGAACATTGAATTCCTCATATTATGTCTCTGAAATTGTAGTGAAACAAGGTCTGAAATTTCTATCACAAATATCTTAATATCTCTTCTATATCTCCTCTAGGTTTCATATTCAGAAACGTCACAAAAATAAAGATATATCGAAATACCAAGTTGACCCGTTTGAATAATATTTGAGGAGGATTCAAGAAGCCTAACTGTTAATTTTGGGAAACTAGGTCCAAACTTCATGTTGTACTGCTCAGATGATGATGCCAATATTTTTATTGGATTCCTCTTTTGAAGAGGTGCAATATTTATCTAAAGGTTATCTTGATCAGATGAGCAGAACATTTATTTTGAATTTATTCCACTTATGTGCAAGGTTGGCCAAAATTGTAATGTAGGCTTGGAGCCCCAACAGATGTGTCACATCCTCACAGATGGATATAAATTGGACAAAATTGGAGGTCATTTCATCATCCACTCATCACACACTTCTCTCGTGTCTGATTGGTTCGATCATCTTTTAGAGGATTTTCTTCTCACACGTGTGGAACAACAGCTAGGGTTTTCTGTATGGATCTGTCTAGGGTTTCAGCACAAGTTTGACCAGCATTGACTTTTATCAACACAGTCCATTTGACCTCAAACTCCACCAAAATTCTAATTTCTAAAAGCCGCATTCATTGGCACAAAAATCGAGGCTAGACATTGAACTTTGACCTGTTGCATTGACTTTTTTTTGTTTTTGTTTTGCGTTGACCATTGACTAGACAACGTTGACTTTGGGTTGACTTTTGTAGATTTGTCTTGAGGGTTGTGTGACACTTCTGGTTGGCTGACCGTGAGGAGAGTTTGTTGGTTGAAGCATCCTATTGACCATCGTAACACACCACAACACATATATTTTGTTGATCATTAAGTGTATTTTTGGCTTGTCTTCTATTGATATATTGGTATGTTCTATCAACATTTTACTTTCATGTTCATGTGATTGCTATTTGGTATCGAGTTTGAATTAAAGTTGCATCAAGCATAGAACATATTTAAAAATTTACACTAACTTCCTTAGAAAATATCTCCTAAAATGTAGTGCACCAAGGTCTTAAATTTGAGCCATAGGTATGTGATGATATTCTATCTATACCCTCCAAGTTTTATTGTCTGAAACATCCCAAAATAAAATTCCACATTGACCTTTTTGAAGAAGATTTCAGGGGCATTCATGAAGCCTAAATTCCTTAGACCATATCTCTGGAATTATAGAAAATCAAGGTATGAAATTGGAATCATAGGTATATGAAGATATTTTATCTGTATCTTCCAATTTTTATGGTTTGAAGCATCCCATAATAATGGTTATATAAAAAAATGTTGCATTGATCTATTTAAAGAGGATTTTAGGAGCATTCATGAAGCCTATTTCCTTAGATCATATATCTAAAATTATTGTGAATTGGAGCCTAAAATTTGAATCATAGGTACATGGATATATTCTATCTGAATCCTCCAATTTTCACATTTAGAAACATCCCAGAAGAAAATTTATAGAAAAATTTACCAGATGGATTGTTCGCCCCATAAATCACATTTTTTCTTCCACCTTTAGACTATAAGAATCACCCCAAAAGTTATTCCTCGGCTCCCCTTGCTACTTTCAAATCTCTTCTTGTTTGGATTGTATTCAAATGAACTCGTATTTCCTTTATTTATAGTGGTTGTACATTCACATATGGGGTTGACTTGTAAAACTGGTTGGGTCTGCCTGCTTGTACTTTGGTTGGATCATCTTGATGAAATATTTCATATCTCCTCATTCCTATGGAGTTATAGGGAGTTTCATATGCCATTGGAAGGTCTCAGAATAATATTTATAATCATATATATTGTGCTCCCATTTTAGCTAGGTAATTGGATTAAAACTTCCTTCAAATATAGGATATACAAATGGGGCATCAAGGGTTCAAAAACAATATTTTCAACAATCTTCAACTTCTATTCCCTATCTTGAACATAATTAGTCACCCTATATCATTGAAATAAATGAAAACAATATTTCCAACAAAATCCTTTATACTTCCTCATTATTACTTCTTATAACTTCCATCATCGATATTTGTAGGTTTTTGCAATTTTTTATCATCTCCAAGGTGAAGATTATATTGTTTCTTGAGTACTTTCATTGAATATTTATCACACACTTCAGAGATTTTATTAAAAAATAATGGTATTATGAAAATATTGGAGATAAATTTAATTGTATCCATTGTTGCCATGGAACCTAAGAAGTTATTTCTAAAAGGTCATCAATACCATGAATGTTGTAGTTGTCTTGAAGGATGAATCGATAAGTTTACAAGTAGTTGAGAGATGTTGTATAGTCTAAGTGGGATAATGGTTAAGAATTTGTGTTTCCTTCTTAAAGTCCATAGTTTGAATGTGGATGAGTGTATGGTATGAAATCTCTTGTAGACTTAAGTAGTCAATTTGATGCCTTAGGGGGGTGGGGGGCATCTTTTGTCCCATAAATAAAGGGATCTCATACATCAAGTTAACATTTGGATAGGTTATGGCCTTAACATTATATTATTATTAATATTATTTTAGTATGGAGGGGGATAAAATGAGGTACCTTACTTGATTCAACAAAGTTGCAAGTGGTTGGATGAGTACCCAAGTTAATTTAATATTTGATTGTTCAATTGTTAGAAGTACAAAAAACCGAGAATTAATATTAATTTTCCATGTATGACATCCAATGTCAAAACCTTAAAAAACTCAATGTAAAAAAGGAAGAGGGACATAGATGCAAACATAAGTGTACAAATTATTGAATAAGTTGTCTTCAATAAAGAAAGCACATTCCAGTTACCATCAATACATCCAAAATTGGATTCATCAAGATTTCAAATGAAAATTTATAGAAAACAAACAAATATCTTGGAAAAATGTAGAAAGATCATCAACCTCAAAGAACAAATCAAATTTTAGAATACAATATCACGTAGCAAGGAAAAATTCATTGGAGTTTCTACTTCACTAGGAGATAATATTTTGAACTTAGTTATCAGACATTCTAATAATCTTACATATATGCACACTTTTCATGAATTGATAATGAGATATTGTGTGACTAGTAACTTGAAAATTTTGTCAAAGGAAATTTCAATTAATGCAAATTATTGTGTGGTACCAACTTGGGACAAGTTCAAGGTTGTAAAATTGGGGGCTCAATCAATGTACAAAGCGTGCATGTTTAAGTTACTAGTATGTTGAATTATATCTCTCATGTACTATTAAAGATGTAGATGATAAGGAAATTAACGTACCACCTCACTTGTGCCAGAGGAACATGGAAATCCATTAGAATAATATTGGGATAAGAGGACCAATGTGTTCAATTGAAAATCATTGTGGCCAATATTATCAGAACTATTAATGAAAATTATCTCCACAAATATACCTTGACTTCTACATAGCAACAATAATTACTTGACAATGTAATTGTAAGTTTGACTAAAAGGATGGTTGATTTTGAGTTTAGCTTAGCAAGTATCAAGCCAAAAGTGGAAAGGGTGTTTCTTCTCAAAAGTCAAATTAAAATTAAAATGAAGAAACATTTTCCAAAATTATAAGTATATTTAGAGATTTATCATTCCACAAACACAATAATTATTTGTCATGTCAAATATTAATTAAAATTTATTGAAAGTTGAAACATATTAGGAAGGTGAAAATCCTTGAAGCACAAGAGATATCATTGAAGTTCAATAGTCACAAGAGATATAGCTGGAAGGCTAATAGCCATTTTATTTTCAATAAATAGGACCCTGAGTGAGGGAATAAATGTTCTCATTTTTTGTAAGAGAGCTATCTTGTAACAAGGCTTAAGATATTGTAAGAAATTTGAAGAAATAAATCTATAATATTCTTTCGTGGGTGCAAGCTATCTTCACTTTCATGTATGATTTCCTTGATTTACCAAAAGTTGTCTCATTGAACTATTTCTTAGTTAATATGCTTACCACCATACATTTTACTAGTTAGGATTTGATACAAGGATGAGAATAAGAGATTTAAATTTTCATGTGGCTCTAATCAATCTCTTGATGTATCATGGAATAAATATTATTGGATATCCATGTTATTAATTTATAATTTTGTGTATTTCAATTTGAAATTTGTTTTACTCTGCTTCTAGTACTAGGTTTTTTTTCATGTTTCTTCACATCAAAACAAAAATCCACTGAAAATTATAAATATTTAAAATGAAGCTAGCCATAAATTCCCGAAACTAGAGGATTCACCAATAAGGGTGGGACCCACACTTTTAGGATCTTATCCCAACATATATGTGTGGGTTGATGAGGGTTAAAATCCCCATGTCAAAATTCCTTTTATAATTTTAACTCCTCTATTGAATTATACCTCTATGTGAGTACATGACATGGAGTGATACTCTCATGTGAATTTATAATAGTGGTGATCTCAATATCCTATGGGATTGGTCTTGGTTGTACAAGAAATGATATTAAAAGGAAGAAAGGAAATGGAACACACATATAAAAATATAACAGAGAGCACTATAATATGGTGAAAACTCGACTTTTGTTAATTAAGAAAATAAAAGAATAATGTAGAATAAAAATTAGCTAGAATGGTGGTAGCTTATCCCTTAAGAGAGAAAGAGATGGAAATTATGCTCACTTTCAAAAGCTACTACAAGAGGCTGAAATGGTGACCTTTTAACATAATGCAAGAATCCCAAATTTCCAAAGCCCTAACTCGAGGAGGCAAAGTTTTGAAAGTTTTTTTGGCCCTAATGTGGTTAGTTGATAGATCGACTTCTGGGGGCACAAATTTTGCATACAACCTTGATTTTGGGAACATAATAGCTTTTTGGAAAGATATATAGTAAGTAGTACAATTTATAGCCCCAAATCACCATAAAACATCATTTAGTGCCTCAAAATGGCTCGAGAATTTTAGGACACGGAAATCATAACAAATTTTCCAAGATGGAGAACCACGTTGATTCCATGGAAGAGGTGGATGGCCACTTATATCCACATGGATAAGTCCACCCTTAGGGATAAATGCCATCCATTGTGTTAAGTTCTCAAAGGAGATGGGGAAACTTTTGTTGAATTTGAATATTGGTTATACAATTTCTTTGATAAATAATTTATTTGGTCTTGGAAACTTGGTAGTGTTCTATGTTTTACTGATGGGTGGAATTCATTTTGGTGTCCATGATCTAATCCACTATATTTTTCTCAGTGTAGCTAGGATTGAGCTTTGAAAGGTTCAAGTGCTCTACCACCTTTGAGGTGTTTGGTACAGGTGCAAAATATAGTTGAAGCAACTCCACATTAAATACTAGATGCAAGCCAAGGAATGGAGGAAAACTCAATCCAAAAGAACTTTCACCCATAACCTTTGTGCTAGTGTAATGATTATATTAGAGTGGTCTAAGATTGTTGTGGTGACTCGTAAGCTATTATTTTTGCAAATGAAACTACACCTTATCAATAACCTGAAACTTGTGTGGAACTTAATGTTGGCCAAGTCGATACTTATACTTGGAATTGGCATTCTATAATATATCATTCACTAGTTGTTGAAGGTGTTATATCCATTCAAAAAATTAGTTTCTCTTTCTACCTTGGTCTGAGCGTGGGAGGACTCTGTCAATGAAGATGCAATAGGTAGAGGTACTAATGGATGGAACGCTAAGCACACTTGAAAAGGGTTATGGCCAACATAGTTGTGGAGAGTTATGTTACATATATGTTAAACATATAGAAGGCTCTCATCCCATGTACATGGATGCTTGGAGTTGTACATGTTCAAGATATGCACAATCATCATATTAACCATTTTATTTTTCCATATGTTTGGGGGTGAAAGCTAGTCAATTTGGTTAACTTGGTGTCCATCAACGACCATAGGTTTGACTAGAAGGTATTAAGGAACTGATATCCCCATATCAAATGATGGTCCTTGTTAGCCAAAAATGAACCCAAACATTCTCAAACAAGAGCTTAGTAGTGGCTATGGTTGCAACACTCTTTTCATGTGGTGGAAAATCTTAGGTAGTTGTTTGAAAACCACAATGACACAATAATGAGCATGTTCGGTGGAGGAAAAGCTTGACATGTAATAAATGGAAATTGAATACCAAGGATTTTTTAGGATTGGTAGAGGAGTGTACAACCCTGTATTCTTGATGGCTAGTTTATCAATGGTGTAGTGCATGACCTAATATACCAACTAATATACTTTCAAAGATCCACATTGAAGCTCCCTTCCATCAAATTGTAATGTTCCTACCAAATCAATTTTACATGTTCACTTGTAGGAGCACATAGAGGGCCCAAATAGCATAAAAGTGTTTCCTAGAGGTGGAAGTATTGAACTTGTTTTTTTGCACTTAGCCTCTTATAAGTAGCAACAAATGCAGACTCACAATGGTATAATGATGGCCACCTATAGGTCTCATTTCCATAGGAGTTAAGAACTATGGTTAACACCACAACAAGGGGTTGACTGAGGTAGTTAGAAACTTGGTTGTGTTGCCCTTCTTATATTTAATCTTCAAATGGAATTATTGTAAGTATTGGGAGCACTTCTAATGTTAATCATTACGTAACGTTCCTTATGTTGTCATAAATTATATAGGATTGTGATCAATATGGATGATCATTTCCTTTCTCATAATATAATGCCTCCATTGTTGGTATGCTTTCACAATGGAGTACATCACCTTGTCTTAGATGGGGTATTTATTAACCATATCTATTAGTGTTTCATTTGGATAGGCCATTGTATGTCCCTATTAAGTAAGGATTGCATCGATAACATATTTGAAGGTATTTGTCTCGGCCTCAAATGTTTTTTGTAGGTTTGGTAGAGTGAGGATGAGTGTAGAGTAGAGGTGGTGTTTCAGATCCTAGAATGCTTTCTATTGTGACTCAAACCAAGAGAATTTGGATTTAGCTCCATCATTGGTCAATTGACTTAATATCCAAGTGATATGAGACAACCCTAACACAAACCTATGGTAGAAGTTGGCAAGGACCAGGAAGCTATGAAGCTGTCAAAGTCGTTGGGGCTAGGAAATTACAAATGACTAGGATCTTGGCTAGGTCCACATGCACTCCATGTTAATCCACAATGAATTTGAAATAATGGATCTGTTGCATGCCAAACGAACACTTCTTTATATTGGTACATAACGTTTTTTTCACATAGATTTTTATTTTCTCTAGTTTTAGCTTTAGTATGTTTTGTTTTAGTTTATGATATTATAGAGTAGTTTATTATCTTGTTCTTGGTAAAATTAAGCTCACTCCAAATTGAAAATGATGGCCTTTTATTTCACTTTATATTCTCTAATTTATTTTATGCAATCTCATTTCATAGTTATTTTTTGCATTGATGCAAGTGTGATGCCTTTTCGTTTATCAAAGCTCGCTAACAACAAGAGCAATAGTTCATGGAAAATGATGCAAGGAGATAACCTTGTGACACCAAGATCCGTACCTAGTAGCATAATCAGTGATAAGTACATGAACATTGTCGGGAGTGATTAAGCTTGCTTTTGTTTTATCATTTTCTTTGAACTTCTCTCTTATGGATTTCATATTCGCCCTAATTTAGAATTTGAATTGAATGCCATGTTTTAAATTATGATTTTGTTTTGTATGGTTTATGATTACTTAGGCAAATTATATTGATCATTGGTTGAAGTAGTGAAGACAGTATCGTCACAAGAGACATCTAACCATAGAGTTAGATGAAACCCTAACCTACATTACTACCATTGAAGCTACAATATAACTTGATTAGAAGATTAGATTTCATTTCATATTGGCATTACAATAGAATTTATGTTTGATCAAATAGATAGTTTTAAAAAGGTTGATCATACTACAACTAATATAATTTTGCACAGACAGTGATTGTGTTTCACAAGTTACGAACTCCAGATTGATAATAAATGTTATACAATTTTTTCCAACAGTTTGCTTGACATTTTGGTATCATTGTTGGGGAAATGCTAATGGAATTGGGAAATTTGAAGTATTTTTAGAAGCATATGATTTTAATATAGGAGAGGTATCATACTATGTATATTATATTTCAGTTTATATAAATAGCAATAGGGAGAAGAATAAAGAGATCATTGTATACAAGAAACTTTTAACTAATCTCTATGCAATTTCCTATCTTCTCTTAATATATTATTGTGAGTTACATAAAATAGTAATCTTGATGTGCATCTTCCAAGTCTAGAGGCCCCCGTGCTTTTGACATGTGCATTGTTATATTTATTTGAGTTACTGTGTATATATTTCTCTATTTCCACTGTATATATTTTTTCTTGGTAAACAGTTTGTATTTGTCTTAACTTTAGGTTATTTATTGTTTTTTCTAATATTTTCTTTGAGATGTCATATATTTTGATTAACTATAACTTTTATTTAGCTCAAGATTGATTTTTTTTCTAGTCACAATTCAGGTTGGTCATCAGAGTATTGTTACTAATGTTATCTTGTCACATAGCTATGATAAATTATTGCAACATGCCTTTCTACCAGTGGAACCATAATGGATGTTAGTTAGAAGGTTGAAGTTTGATTACATATATTCCATTTTGCTCAGTTAAATAGTCTTTACTTGATGAATGCTTGTTAAATCTCCTTGAAATCATTAATTACATAATAAATAGAGTATTATTGCATGAATCATTTACCCATAGACAAATAAAATCTTGCAACCTGATTTTCTACTCATGAAGTTGTGATAGAATTGATGAAGGAATGTGCCTTATTTCATTTTAAATTTTACATTGTCAAATTATATTTCGTGCTTGTAGAAAATCAATATTTATAATGTTGTAGTTTAGTTATTGAAGAAGGTATTTTGCATTTCAAGCATTGTTTTCATAGATTATGATTTATCATTTCAACTATGTACGCTTTAGATTATGGTTTTATGTTGCGCCAACATTTATGACTTGGAGGAGGAGAAATGGTAAGATGAGATGTAATAATCAACTATTCACTTTAGTGAGTTTCTATGAGACCATGTCATGTTGGTAAAGTATATATAGAAAACTTTAAAGTAAAATTATTGAAGTTAGACACTGGGATAACACAATATATTTTTTTATAAACATATTTCAATCATTTATATTTGTGGTGCAGTAAGAACCACTCCAATTAGTAACCCATTAGTAGGTATATCTATACAAAAAGGAATGCATATGGTTTTTAAGCTCCTGTGGTTATCAATTGAAGAATAATAACTCGGATTATCCACAGTGTTACAAGATGTATTATTGATTTGGTCCTTCTTTCAAAGCATTCACAATACTGTCTTGAAGATGGATCCTCGTTGAGATTTGAAACATCGACGATTTTCTTGTAACACTGTGGATAATCTGAGTCATTCTTCTTCAAAAAGGAATGCATCTGAAGGAGAAATCAAATGGAAGATAATCAAATATTTTATGATAATCCATCAAAGTTATGAGTTAAGTTTTTTTCTTTTCCAAATTTAAATAATGAAATGACAATATAAAATATTTGTTACAAATCTATCAAACAATTCCAAATTTTATAAGAGCCATGTCTTAATATCCACAAAAGTGGTGTTCAAAAAATTTGGTAGAGGAATTTATTATGTCGTAATAAATACTTCTACCAAAAATTTCATATACTTGTATCACACTTTAGGAGAAAATGGTCAGTATTAATAGTTTTGTAGCAATTAACCAAGAAAACCTCTTAAAAACAATGTTGGGAAAGTCAAGATTTGAGGGACTAAATGAGAGAATTTTTAAGATATGTTTTAAAGGGAGATATCCCCTAGAATATATTTCCTAACCCAATTTGAATTGCCTCATTCCAATATGGTATGAAAAATTTATGCCCAAATTATTAATGGTTGGTCATAAAATATGTGGTGTGGAAAATCTAAATATCTTGACTATTTATTAGTATAGTTCACATATCAAAACATTACATATTAAAAACATATTTACAATGGATATGGATATTTGAGTCTAGTCTAAAATACAATTTGAATCACTTCATTTGGACATCGCATGAAAAAAAAATTCATAAAGTAGTGACTGCCTGTCTTAAAAACAACATAATAAAAACTCTACCTATTGTGACTATTTATTTACAATTATGAGCTATTAAGTAATTGTATTTTCAAATGAACATACTTTAATTCCCACAAGAATCGTGTTGCTTAAACTTCATACGGAAAATTTATGCTAAAAAGAGTCATTGTATGTCTAAACTATAAGTCACAAACAATGTTGCCTTGTAGATTTCTCTTCATCAAATTTGATATATGAGTTAATGCCAAATCAAAACTTGTTTATATTGGAGATGCCCAAAATAATCTACTTTAATGTACAATTTTAATCACATCAATACTTCATCAAATTAAAAATATAGGTTACAATTACTAATTGTTGGTCTAATCATAAATTCACAAATAACCTCATCAAGTATGATGTTCTTCAGTATGTTTCACACATCAGCTAAAATCACTTTGCAAACATGCTCATATTATAAATGTTTGTCTAAATTCACTTCAATATGGCTTTACAATCACTTGTATTGGACATCAACTGAATATTTTATCAACAAAACATTGTTGGGTTGTTTAGGTGGCCACCACTCCTCAATAAGTAAAAATGTATTTTTATTTGTTTATTTTTCCTTGGATTTGTTTTCCACGCATTATTTGTGAATATTTTTGCATATTTTTGGATGAAGGAAGATCGATCACCTTTTTTCATCCATCATTTCACATTTTATAGCAAGAAAGAACTAAGTTTTTGCAGGTCTTGAAATGATCCAGAAGGTCAAAATATGCACAAGTAATTTTCAAAATAAAAATGGGAAGACTTATGAATGAGGGTGTGATGTGAAAACATCCAAGCTAGGAATGTGCGACATCATGAGATGTTGAAGCACCAATTACTTGGGGCTTGCTATAAAGTGCTCTAGTTGTTGACCAACAATACTAACAACCCCAAAAGCTTCCAAGATGGATAGAGATCCAAGCAAATGAAGAATGATATGAAGACCAAGTGAAGACTAGTATCAAGGAGAAGTTAAGCTCTAGTGTCACATCCACCATACCATTGTTGCAATTGAGGTCTTCTCAAGAGATCCATTATTCATCCTACATATTCACCATGGTATGACTATATATATTTCCTTCTTCTAAGCTTAATAATCCATGCATGTTGAAGTCCAAATTCTTGTTTTTTTTACGTAGTAAAATTAAAAATCTTTCATGATACTACTACTACTACTATATTATGACTTAAACCTATTATCCTTCATGAGTTTTCCATATTGTCTTGCCCCCTAATCCATATAATAACATAACTCAACTCACTTACCATGCTAAGTTACCTCATTTTTCTATATTTTTCCCCAAATAAAATTTGATGGTGAAAACAGGTCTTAGGTACAATAAGACCTTAGAGTGATTGAAAATGAGCTTACTAGAGAGCATTCCTTGGCCATAATAATTTCTTATTGTGAGCCTAATTAGATAATTTTTGTTTGAAAACCAACTTGCTGACAAACAAGATTTGCAATTAATGAAAGACAAACTAATTTTTTTTTAAGTTCCATTGCTTCTTTTGTAATATATTTCCAAACTTGTTACTCCATTAGAAGAACTCAGTCATGTTCATTATGATAGAACTTCCAAGATTCTAGATCTTCGTTGAAAACAAGCTACAAGTGCCACATGATCAAAATTCTATATTGATCTTTCTCATTTAGTTCAATTCAACTCACTATTGTGGATCAATTCAACTCTTCTGCCTCTCAGGATGTCATATCATGGACTTCTCAAGTAAAGTGTAGGTATTTTTCTTTTCTAAATTTTAATCACAAATTCGTTGAATGCTATAAAAAGTGTACCTATAGTTTTTCTTTTATGTTTGTTATGATTACTTTTGTTTCCCTTATATGCCCTTACCTATTTATAAAAAAAAAAAACTTTAGTTAGGAGGAACATATTTATGACACATTTTAAGACATGTCCCATATTCTCATGATGCATTTATGACTCCTAAATAAGCTCCCTTGTGAACAAATGGTGATATGGATGGTTTTCCCATATATAATAGTTGTAGTTACAAGAAAATTTAGAATTTTATAATCATTCATTTGTTTGTATAATAGTGTGCCTTCGAATTCAAAACTTCCACATGGAGGTTTCTTATGATCTTCTTGGCATGGTGTGGCTCCTATCATATCTTCCTAAAAATCATCAATAGTCATTGGTCAATGCATGGCCAACACAATTAATCTAGCACTGTCAAATCTACTTCAAGGTAACTTTTTGCACATTGTTTGCATGCAATCTAGGCCAAATCAAGAAAAAGTGAGACATGGGTTTTGTGCTAAATATGACCATTTAGGTAATCACACATGAAAAACTCTCAAAAAATGCACAAGGTTGGTTGTAATAGCATGTTTTTAGGGAAATTTTTTGCTTCTTACCGCAATGTAGAGGAAAGCTATAATTCAATTCCTTTGGCACAATAAACGCTTTTCTTGATTAAAATAAATATTTTGAAATTTCATTATTATAGAAATTAAAAATAAAATAAAAAAGATAAAAATACACCATATCCAAATTCAAGCATTCAAATTTACCTCAATTTTAGCTTTCGAAGTATATTTTTGTGCATTTGGGCAACCTTGTTGTTATGCAAAATTTATGATTGCAGACAAAAGTGACTTCCCTAGAGCTATTGGATTGGTATGGAACAAGCAAAGACAAAGAAAAAAGAGTTTTCCTTGGAGAAGTTAGAGAAAGGAAAGCAACCTACCTCAAATTTGTAGCATGCTTTCCTTTCCTCCTCGCTTGTAAGCTCCAATTGTAGCTCCAAGTGCTATAATTAGAACCTGGACACATGACTAAAACAAGAAAAGGATTCACAACAACGAAGTAGCATAATATAACATTCCTATTCAATGAATCAGCAAGGCATTGAAATATATGAGTGCTAACACAACATGACAAATATAGGAAAACAATGTACTCTTTGTATTAATAGAAATGGGAAAGAGTTTATAACCATAAATAGTAGTTGATCTTGTATAAGTCTCCCCAAGTTGATGTAGAAATTTATTAATACTGATGTATTACCGGATTCTCCTGATCTAACAATATTTATCTTCTTGCTAAATACATAATCCTTTCACTGTTAAACTTGCAGAAATTTAAAACTCAATTTCAAACACATGTGAATAAATTCAATCGCACATAACACAGTTGTTTAATGGGAAAGCTTAAAGCTAACAACCCCAACTATCATATATTATGTATATCAATGGAATCATGTAATAATCTCATATAAAGCTTAGTACATCAAGCTCTCAATACAATCAACAATAATTACACACTGCCATGTAGAAATTTGCATATCTATGCACCAATTTCTTGCTTCCTAATAGCCTTCCTCCACTCAATAATCCCTACTGAAGAAGACCCTTGAATGAATTTGAATTGGCCTTGCCTTGACTGCGCAATCCTCATTGGCAACTCCAATGTGTATCAGATGCATTGAATGCATCACTATAGTCACAACGGATAGTCCATCCCACCCTTTCACCTATCTCTCCATTGGGTCTCCACTGGAACTGACATGCATTGTAGTTAATTGCTGTTTTTATTCAGTTGTTAGTGAGTTATTAGTTGTGAATTAATTCACTTAACTCTCACTAGTGTATCTTTCAGTTAGACTAGATACAACTAGCTCAACTGAGTTTAACTCACTTAACTGAGTTAAACTAAATAACAACTCCATAAACTACTCTTCCAACTCTGTCATAACTTTGCCACTTCAGTTCTAACTGAGTCCTCCATGCATGAGCCACCAATAAACCCTAGGAATTGCGTAATTCCTTCAGCCCACTGATTTGCCAAATCTGTTCACTGAAATAAAGTGCTCCAAGAGAATAAGTTGATGTTTATTGTCGGATTATTATTAAGAGCTAATAATAATTGACATGCATCTATTTTTAGATCGACGATCTATAAATAAACTTTGCCCAATATTCGTCAAATAGAATTTCATCTATTTTTCAAATTTTACCAACCATCTACAAATAGCATCCTGCAACTTATAGAATATGCTCACCATGTCTAAAAATAGACATACACCTAAAAATATCCTGCGGGCCCCACTTAGTGAAGGTGCTTACTTTTCACTAAGCTCATCATTGCAGTGCAGCCATCTACCTCCAACTTGTAGAGATTCTTAACTCGAATCCCTATTCTCTTGGTTTGACCCATTTTTTATGTCGAAGGAAAGCTTTTCCCTCGCTGGAAACAACGTCATAACCTCTGTCTTCCAACATTGCAACTGAGACCAAGTTCTTCTTCAGATCTAAAACATGCATAACATCTTTCAACAAAAATGGTTTACCTGACTCCCTCTCAAAGGTAATGGTTCCAATGCCAGTCGCATTGTATCTACCATCTTCGCCCATCTCTATATGCATTTGGAGATCCTTCTCCTCCAAGTCACTAAACAACTCCTTGTATCATGTCATATGGCAAGATGCACCACTATCAATATATCACACCGATCCCATTGAGCTTGAAACCAAGCATGCGATCAAAGAGAAATCAAGTTCAAATTTCAAGGCTAAGGCCTCTCCAGCTGCAGCTCCAGCAACCTTCTTGTTCTTCTTTTTCTGTGGGCAGTTAGTGGCGAGATGCCCATGTTCGTGATAGTGAAAACACTTCACTTTGGAAAAATCCAGCTTCTTGCCTTTAGCCTCTGATTTTGGATGGGATTTCTTTCCCTTTCCTTTCCTTGCTTTGGCAGCCAAAGCGCAATTCTCTTCATCATTATTCTTCGATGAAGATCCATCCTTGGTACTTTTCCTTATCTCCTCCTGCACACGATTCGACTAAAGTCGCTCCCAACCCGGCAATTTCTCCCATCCATTGACAGAGTCTTGGTAGCTATGCCAACTCTTTGGAAGCCCAGGGAGAGCCAAGCTCACCAAGTCATCATCATCAAAATTAATCCCCACACTTCCTATTTCATCCCTATAGTGGACAAACTTCGTGAGATATTTTGGAATACTGTCGCCCTTCTCCATTTTTATTTTTCTGAGCTTATCTTTTAGTGCTAACTTCCTCTGGTCGTTGTTGCTTTGGAAAATATCTGTCAAATCCTTCCACATTGCAAATGAAGTGGCTTTCTCGTGAAGGCTTGAAACAATATGGTCCTTCACACCTTCCAACAGAATTCTTCTTGTCTTTTCTAACTTCTTTTGCCATGCGTCAAGTCCTGCAGCATCGCTAGAAGCAGGCTTAGGAACATCGTTATCGATGAACTCCTTCAGCCCATTATCTTCAAGCGCCTCCATCATCCTATCCTTCCAGACTATGTAATTCGAGCTACCCTCAAGGGCATACTCCAATTGCAACCCATTGAAAGACATTTCAATGAATACTCAACTGTCGCACCAAGAAATTTCTGCAGCAAATTCGAATTGTCCACCAGCACAAAACTCAGCAATTATTCACAATTGCAATCTCCAGTAATCAATACAGCTTCGATACCATGTAAAAATTTATTAATACTGATGTATTTCCGGATTCTCCTGATCTAAAAATATTTATCTTCTTGCTAAATACAAAATCCTTCCACTGTTAAACTTGCGGAAATTTAAAACTCAATTTCAAACACATGTGAATAAATTCAATTTCACATAACGCCGTTGTTTAACGGGAAAGCTTAAAGCTAAAAACCCCAACTATCATATATTATGTATATCAATGGAATCATGGAATAATCTCATACAAAGCTTAGCACATCAAGTTCTTAGTACAATAAACAATCATTACACTCTGTCATGCAGAAATTTGCATATCTATGCACCAATTTCTTGCCTCCTGACAGCCTGCCTCCACTGCACAATCCCTGCTGAAGAAGACCCCTGAATGAATTCAAATTGGCCTTGCCTTTACTACGCAATCCTCATTGGCAACTCCAATGTGTGTTAGATGCATTGAATGCATCACTATAGTCACAACGGATAGTCCATCTCACCCTTTCACCTATCTCTCCACTGGGTCTCCACTGGAACTAACATGCACTGTAGTTAACTGTTGTTTCTATTCAGTTGTTAGTGAGTTATTAGTTGTGAATTAATTAACTAATTAATTCACTTAACTCTCACTAGTGTATCTTTTAGTTAGACTAGATACAACTAGCTCAACTGAGCTTAACTCACTTAACTGAGTTAAACTAAATAACAACTCCATAACTTACTCTTCGAACTCTGTCATAACTTTGCCACTTCAGTTCTAACTAAGTCCTCCATGCATGAGCCACCAATAACCCTAGGAATTGTGTAATTCCTTTAGCCCACTGATTTGCCAAATTTGTTCACTAAAATAAAGTGATCCAAGAGAATAAGTTGATGTTTATTGTCGGATTATTATTAAGAGCTAATAATAATCGACATGCATCTATTTTTAGATCGACGATCTATAAATAGACTTCGCCCAATATTCTAAAAATAGAATTTCATATATTTTTCACATTTGACCAACCATCTATAAATAGCATCTTGCAACTTATAAAATATGTTCACCATGTCTAAAAATAGACATACACCTAAAAATAGCCTGCGGGCCCCACTTAATGAAGGTGCTTACTTTTCACTAAGCTCATCATCTTGTTGAATCTCAACAGTTGAGATGTCCTTCCTTTTCCCAAAGCACACCTCAATGTCAACCCTAATGCATGAAGATGATGATTCCTTTAGGTTCAAGGCAAAGCATAGGGTTATTATCAATCTCCAAAATTCAACCATGATGCTATGAATGGCAGTAAATTTATAGGAGAGGGATGGTAGTTTAGGATTTACCATAATGGGCTTGAGATCCACATATGATGGGAGGATGAGCTCAAGGGATAAGAGGTGAAGTCTCCAAGATAAGATCAGATAGGATTCGAGCTTCTTATCCATGTTAAATGGTTAAAACAACTGTTGGAAGCTTTTGGAAGATGTAACAGCCCTAGCCAAAAATCCATGTAATAAATTTAATAAAGGCAAATAATAACCATGGTCATGGGACACATATTCCAAGTTGAATGTTGGGCAAAACATAATAGTGTGGGTGCTCATTTGGTTTATCATGGCTAAGGAAATTGGCAAAGGCAATGGAAAAGGCTTTGGAAAGACAAAATGGCATTTTTTGCAATTTATTTATGAAAATAAAGGAAAATTAGGAGAAAATGAAGGTGAAAGGTCACAGGTTGTATGTGAGGAGGAAAATGAAGGAAAATAATGGAAAATTGAATAAAATAGAGGCCCCATTAATAAAAAGGATTTTGAGGATCAATTGGTACCTTTTGTTAGTTCAGTTTTGGAGCTCTCTCTCTCTTCTCTCTCTCTCTCACTCTTGGACACTTAGAGCATTCTTGAGCACTATAGCATTCGATCAAGGAAAGCAGATGAAGGACAAAGAAGGAAAAGGGAATAAAATATCAATCAAGGAATAGCATATTCAAGCAGCTACAATGGGATTATTTGCAGGTATCAATTTGCATGTATGATTTCCTTGCTAGATTTGGCATGCATGGTACATGCATGTGTGTATTTGGTTCTCTTGTTGTCATTGACATGGGTTTTTCTAGGTGTGACAGTGATCTTCAGCCTTTCCTTTCCATTTTCATATATCCATGGTGTGTTGGGTTCTCTTTTACTTGGATGAGTTGGATTGTCGAATGGTTTCGAAACTAAGTGAGGTGGTCTCTGAAAGAAAGAACACAAGGCCTAGGAATCCATGGACCAGAGAAGGTGGGATTGCGGTAAATAAATATTTTTGTGTGCCTTGGTAGGCCTAGGAATCCACAATTGGTGAGTGGTGGGATATACGGTAAATCCTAGAGATATATGCCCTCGATCGGGCCTAGGAATCCTCGACCGGTGAATAGCGGGATATACGATAAATCCTGGAGGGTGGAGTCTCAATTAAGCCTAGGAATCCTCAATCGGTGAATGGTGGGATATAAGGTAAAGCCTAGGGACTAGGAGGCAGGAAAATTCCTCACGGTGTAGGTGGAGAAATCTGATGGCATCTGTTGTATTTGTTTCTCGTAAGCAGTTCTTGGCTACAAAACTACACCGAGAAACCAACTTGACCAGTCTTTAGGTTCAAGATGGCCCTTGAACCAGAGGGGGCTCCCTCAAATGTTACGAGGCCTTTTTTAATGTTGTTCACTATCACTAGACAACAACCGATGGAGCACAATGGCCATATCTATGATTTATTGGGTGGTTTATGATGATTACCTATCTCTGTTCATGAATAAATCCCTCTCTTGCAGCAATTTAATCAATGTGCGAACATCGAGTGTTGACAAAATGATATAAATTAAAAGAGCTTGATAGATGAATAGGAGAAAATATATGATAATTAAGCAATCATATTGAATGCTTAATCAACCAGATATAGTAGATGCATGTAGAATATTTCTACAGCCAAACAAAACATATTTGAATCTTAAAGAGAAGTGACAATTTAAATATCCAATAAATAATCTCTTTAAATGATTATAACTTCACAGGGGCTTTCAGATAGATTGATATTCAATCTTATCTTACCCATATTTCTCATTAATATCAAATATTTGCATAAATATAACTTATGAAATAACGGAAAGAACATACCGAAGAAAACAAAATTGTCATGAACTGGAGCTAGAATACTTTAATTAAAATTGTTGTAAAAGTTTTACAAAGTTGACAGAGTTTTCGCATCAAAATCCAACCCTTTGTTATTACAAATCATCAAATATATAGAAATTACAAATTGAAATTTTTCTTATCATATAGGAAATCAATCCTATCAAATAAACTAAAAATAAAACAATCTCTCACTTACAAAAAAAAATCTGGAACAGTGCCCTTGAAATTGGGATTTAATTACACCGTTGACTAATCCTTCTCCTTCAGATCTAGATCTGGTCCTTCTCCTTCAAATCTAGATCTGGTCCTTTGCACTGGTTGTTGATTCTCCTCCTTGGAAATCTGAAACTGTTGAATATTCCACAAAGTAAAATCTTCCCTATGAAGCTCGAATGCCGGAAGTGATCTATCTCAAACAACACCCATCCAATCGTTTTAAATTTTTAGTTGACCATTTTATTGCTGACTTTTTCTTTTGAAATCTTTAAATAATCTTGAACTGTTGATTTTATGCCATTTATTTCCAACTGTTATAACACCTTCCTGCCACCTCTGCATTTCATTGTTCTGAAACTGTCACTGCTTCCACAGCTACCCACTGAATCAACATCTGCCATAACTTTCACACATCATCATTGTCACTGTTCCTTTTGTCCGGACATTATCTCTGTCACTTGTTAAAGTCACAGGATACTCTGTTCATTTGTGGGTTGCTGCCAAACATAATACTACTTCTATCATCTTTGTTGCATGTCATCTCATCTATTTCCCTCCTTTAGGGTTCCACCAACACAGGTCGCACTCTTAGATTCATTAATTTGACAATTCAGGATTGTGCACAGAGCACTGGAACTATCGCCATTTTCACAGTCAAGATACTGGACTCATGTCAAACATGACCTCAATAAGTCACAAGAAGTTTCATTGTCAAACATTACTGTCACAACAAGGATCATTGTTAAACACTATTGTTATTGTCAATCTAGAGACTCTGCCATCAAGGGTTAGGTGTTGTCATCTTGGATAGATTACTCTCACTTGTTCATTCTTTAAATTCTACAGATGTCTTTGCTTCATATGCTAGAACAGTCTCACAAGTTCTCTTGGCTTTACCATTGTTGTAGATGACGAACAGTCTTCAAGTCAGTGAAGACTTACAGTCAGCCTTGGCCTCAATACACAACTTCACTTGTCTAGTCAATAAGGCTATAATTTTCATGTGCCTCTGTCTTTTACTACAGGTTACAGGGTCAAACTTCCTTCATTATCTTTATTGGATTAATTCTATCAACAAGTTCATTATATCAACCCCATCAATGCTTAGAAGTTATTGCCACATGGTTACTGCTACAAAGAGTAGTTCAAACTTCAGTCCCATTGTCATATGAGCCTCCCTTTCTATTACTGTCAATACTGCATATAGAGCTTCTACTTCAACATACAGGAATTAGGTCAATATATAATTTTGTTGTGTCTTTGGCGCATTTAAGTTTAGAATCACTAGATTTCCAGTTTATGCTTCACATTCACATCAGGATTCAAGGACACAAACAATCACTTCAGCAATAATTTTTAGGGAATTGTTCCAAGGAGATCTTTGTTTAGAATTAGGTTTGGAGTAAATTCATTATTCTGATGAATCTCAGAGAAGAGGAGATGAAACTCTTGTACCCAGGTGACAGAATATATTCTTCACAAGTTGCAAGCTCAAGTTCGCAGGGTTACCATAATAATGTCACTCATAAATACAACTAGCTTCAATGAAGGATATTTATGGCAGACTTTGGTTCCTTTCGAATTTCCTAGTTGAGAATACTTCAACAGTCCAACATCGTAGGCATATTTTAGGACTTCAAGAGGTCCGAGTACTTCGATGCAATCTGCAATCCTTCAAGATTCATTCTCCATACCTGCTCAGAATGTTCACAGGTCTAGATACTTAGCGTGATTACAAATGTGATGTTTAGTTTCCTATGGCAGCGAAGTCAATTCCTTAGTTGCTCTGCGATAGAAAATAAAGACCAAAACCTCCATATAAAGGATGAACCATGCGATAGTTATTTTCTTGATTTTTTACATGACCATTACAGTTTTTGGTAGAGTAATACCAGTTGTCTGCAACAAAATTGTTCGTGATCCATTCCCATAAAGAACTGGAAAGCCAAGCTTTCGAGCAGTCTTTATAACTGCAGGATCCGAGTCAAATGGCATTTGGCCCAATCCAAAAATAACAACTCGTTCGCTGACATTGAAATTCCTTAATTCTTTTTCTTTTTCATTTGCCTCAAACCTAACCTTGAATCAATTGCCTTAGCAGCTTTGGGCCCAATGTAATTGAGAAAGGGGGTCAAGGCCATAGACAAAACAATAACTATAATTAGTATCATGTTCAACTCAAGTGGCAGGACTCCAAGCCTATTTGGCAGGGAAAAGACGACAAAAGCAATTTCTCCACCTTATCGAAGACGGAACCGAATCCTCACATTCTCTTGTAAATAAAGTCCAACATGAGGGCCAATGGCAGTTATAATCGATGTCTTGATAACTATTAATCCTCCCAATAGCGTTAGAATATTAGGCCATTCTCGCAATAGGAGCTCAATTTCAATAGATGTTCATATTGTTAAAAAAAAATGGATGTTTGCTTCAATCTGAGTTCGGTAATTGGTCTCTGCAAGAATGGCACCAGCTAGGAAATCCCCAAGCGTGTCACTAAAACCCAATTTCTATATCACAAGTGAGGTGTATGTCGCTGTTAGAAGGCAAAGTGCAATGAACGCTTTTGAACTTCTGGAATCTGTGTTGGAATTAATTCCAACTGCCCAAGAGACAGGGCGGCAGAGCCAAGTCCGAGGGGGTCCAAGAGGCCGGGCAGGCAGATGGGTGAACCCCATCGGAATTGCTTACGTCAACAGCAATGGGGCCTACATACATATGCGTTCATAAAAGTTTTGGGCTTAATTTCTTTGCCCAGCGTATATGTTTTGAAACAATTTTAAATGTTTTTATGTTATTTGTTTTGTTTTTAATATATATGTGACATATATGTGTTAAAAGGCCCGTGAGGCAGAGTTGTATTTTTTTATTATTACACAGTAGAGTAAATAAAAAAAAGAAAAGACAGCAGAATGTTTACTACCCAGAAATGTAATCACAGTAGCGCTGAAGAAAACAAAAGAGATGTAATTTTTATTACACAGGAACGTGCACAGCAGTGCTGGAATAAAAATCAAAGTGCCAGCAAACAGAACTTGACTTCAATGCGTTTATAAGTGGTCCTGACAGAATTTATTGAAGCCATTAAGAATTATTCAAGCGGTGAATTTTTCTGGGTGTGTCAATTAATTGCATTAAACAGGGCTGAGATATTTTGTGTGTTTTGTAATATGCAGAAACAGAGCCATAATTTTATTATGAGTAATATGCACAGCAGTGCGTTTGTATGTTTTTATACACAACAGAGTGTATGTTTTAAAAAAAACAGAGAGACAGAGAATAGTTTTTATGCACAGCAGAGTGCATTTTGTGAAAGACAGAGAAGTGAATGCATAGCAGTGTATTGTTTGTAAAAGACAGAGAGTTTTTTTTTGAAAAACAGAGTATTCACAGCAGTGAATGTTTTTAGTGAAACAGAGTTTTTATTTGTGCACTGTGACAGCAGCAGTCACAATTGTAATCCCTCTTTTGAGGAAGAGTCTGTAACAGCAGTTTTTTTTATATGAAATAGAAATTTTTCTGAGTTGAAAACTCTGTCTGTGAATGAATTTTAAATTTTTCTCTGTGTTAAACAAGGGACATTTTATTGTTCTGGAATTCTGAAAATTCCAACATGGTATCAAAGCCAATCCAGGCTATTTGAAGGTCAAATAAGCTGAAGGAAAGGAGTTCTTTATTTGCAGCAGCTTCTCCAGCAGTGTGAAGACTCAGACAAGAAGAATCCAAAGGTATTTCTCTATATAGTTTTGTGTTACTGTTGCAGAACAGTGAGCTATTTTAAAACACACAGTCAAGTGTTTTTAGATCATAGTTAAAGAGTGCAGAATGGCAGGAGCCAGCACAGGTATGAGTTTGGGAAATATCCATCTCCCACAATTCAATGGAAAAAATTATGACTACTGGTCAATAACTATGAGGGCTTTATTTACCTCACAAGAGTTATGGGAATTAGTTGAGGATGGATTTGAAGAGCCAGAAAATGAAGTAGAGTTTCTTCTTTTAACTCAGGCAGAAAGGGAGTCACTGAAGAACAATAAGAAGAGAGATGCCAAGGCTCTTTTCTTTTTATATCAAGCAGTGCATGAGAGTGTGTTTCCAAGGATAGCAGCAGCCATGAAATCCAGTGAAGCATGGGAAACTCTCAAGACAGCTTATCAAGGCATGGAGAGAGTGAAGACAGCAAAACTTCAGTTGCTGAGGAGAGACTTTGAGACTCTCTGCATGAAAGAGTCAGATAACATTGACTCATTCTTCACTCATGTGATTGGAATGGTCACACAAATAAGATCTCATGGAGAGACTCTTGAAGACAAGAGGATTGTCGAAAAACTCTTGAGAAGTTTACCCTCAAGATTCGATGTGATTGTCACCACCATAGAGGAGACTAGGGATCTCACAAATTTTTCAGTGGATGAACTACATGCATCACTGATGACCCATGAACAGAGATTGGGTAGGAGTGAAAACTCATCTCTTGAGAAAGCCTTTAAGACCCAGATGTCTTTCGGAAGAGGAAGAGGGCAAGGCAGAGGAAAAAAGAGAGGAAGAGGCAGAAGCCAAAACAGAGGTGGAAGGAACAGTCCAGCAAATGCTCAAGGAAGGGGCAGCAATCCAAATCAGCATCAAGGCCAAGGCAGCAGCCAACAGAATGGTCAGCAGAATGCTCAAGGACAAAGGTATGACAAGTCCAATGTCCAATGTTATAATTGTAAGAAATATGGTCATTATGCTAATGAATGTAGAAAGAAGAAGCAGAATGATATGAGAAGTGAAACTAGTGCAAATTTCACAAAAGAAAACAACAATCAAAGTAATTTGTTTTTAGCTTGTAATATGGCTGAAGAAAAGAGTGAAGACTTATGGTTTCTAGACTCCGTTTGTAGTAACCATATGACAGGAAACTTAGCAATGTTTTCTATGTTAGATGAAAGTGTGCAGTCACAAGTCACACTAGGAACTGATAGCAAAGTTTCTGTTATGGGAAAAGGAGATGTAAATGTTTTAACAAGATTAGGTGCAAGAAAAACCATAGCAGATGTTTATTATGTTCCAGGAATGAAGTGTAACCTCTTAAGTGTTGGACAGCTTTTCCATAAGGGGTATAATGTTTTCTTTGATAATGATGGATAAACCACCCATCATGGATAAACCACCCAGCAATCAGTGTATTGCTGAAGTGAAGATGACAAGGAACAAGATGTTCCCTCTCAGAATGAGAGCAGACTTGAAGAATGGTGAAGAGAAAGCAGCAGTTGCACAGGAGACTTTCCAAAGCGAACCAAAGGATGATAATTGGTTATGGCACTTGAGATTTGGACATCTCAACTTTGGAGGTCTTAAGTTGTTGAACAGAAAAGGGATGGTAAGTGGTTTACCATTGATAGAGAAACCGGACAGCCTTTGTGAAGGTTGTATTCTTGGGAAACAACACAGAGAAAGTTTTCCTTCCGGGAAAAGCATAAGGGAAAAAGCACCCTTAGAGATTGTCCACTCGGATGTGTGTGGACCGATGCAAACTCCATCACTTGCGAACAGCCACTATATCTTAACATTTATAGATGATTTTACAAGAAAAACTTGGGTTTACTTTTTGAAAAACAAAAGTGAAGTGTTTGAAAAATTTTGCAATTTCAAAGCACTTGTTGAGCCAGTGGAGGCTGCATGTTAAGTCTTAAGGGTAGTAGAGGAGGTGAGTATATATCTAAAGATTTTCTACGTTTTTGTAGAGAAAATGGTATTCATAAGCAGTTTACAACTAGATATACTCCGCAGCAAAATGGAGTGGTCGAAAGGAAGAACCGAACCATAATGGACATGGCGAGGAGTATGTTGAAGGAAAAGCACTTGCCGAATGATTATTGGGCTGAATCTGTACACTGTGCAGCGTATATTTTGAACAGGTGCCCTACAAAAGCGGTTATGAACAAAGTGCCGGAAGAGGCATGGAGTGACGCAAAGCAAAGTGTCACACACATGAAGGTTTTCGGATGTGTGGCTTATGCACACATTCCGGATCAGCTAAGGAAGAAGTTGGACAGCAAGGGGGAGAAATGTATTTTTATTGGATACAATGAGGAATCCAAGGCATACAGGTTATATAACCCATCCAGCAAAAATTTTCTTGTGAGCAGAGATGTTCAGTGCATTGAAGAGGAAGCTTGGGATGGAAGCATAGAGAAAACAGTGAATGTAAAACACGGTTTATCTCATGATGAAAATGATGATGAGGTGGCTGAAATACATCCCCAAACAGCAACACCAACAAGAGAGCAGCAAAGTACACCCTTGAGGAGAAATGAAAGTGCTTCTCCAAGCACACCACAAGGAGGAAATTCAAGTTCTTCTTCAAGCACTTTTACACCTACTGAAAGAGGTAAGAAATTTAGAAGTTTGAAAGAAATTTATGAACAAGATTTAGCTAATGAAGGTATCAATTCTTTGTTTGCTTTATATTGTCATGTTGATGATCCTGTTCATTTCGAAGAAGCCATCAAGGATGAGAAATGGATAGAAGCTATGGATGATGAAATAAATGCCATAGAGAGGAATAAAACTTGGGATTTGGTTGAACTCCCAAAAGGTAAAGATGTCATTGGTGTTAAATGGGTCTACAAGACCAAGAGTAATGCTGAAGGCAAGATAGAGAGACACAAGGCAAGGCTTGTTGTCAAAGGCTATAAGCAAAAGCATGGCATAGATTATGAGGAAACTTTCGCACCGGTTGCAAGAATGGAAACCGTGAGAGCAGTGTTGTCCATAGCAGCACAAAACAAATGGAAAGTTTACCAAATGGGCGTGAAGTCAGCATTCCCGAATGGAGTGTTAATGGAAGAGGTTTACATTGAACAACCTCTCGGCTATGAGAAGAAAGGCCAAGAGCACAAAGTATGCAAGTTGAAGAAAGCTCTTTATGGGCTGAAGCAAGCGCCAAGAGCGTGGTAAAGTAGGATAGATTCCTATCTACTGGAAAATGGTTTTGAGAAGTGTGAGGGAGAACCCACCCTCTACATCAAAGAACAAGATGGTAAAATTTTGATTGTAGTCTTGTATGTTGATGATGTTATCTTTACAGGTAATGATGATTGCCTTATTGAAAATTTTAAAACAGTCATGAAAGAAGAATTTGAAATGACTGACATGGGTTTGTTGAGATACTTCTTGGGAATAGAAGTAGAACAAGATAAAAATGAGATTTTTATCTCACAGGAAAAGTATGTTAATGAGGTGCTTGAAATATTTAACATGCAGGAATGCAAAGCAGCAGTCACTCCCACGGTGATGGGATTAAAACTCAGCAGAGAGGACAGCAGCAAGGATTTTGATCCTAGTTTGTACAAGAGCATAGTTGGCAGCCTTATGTATTTGACTGCAACTAGGCCGGACATAATGCATGCTGTTAGTTTGATTTCCAGGTTCATGGAAAAGCCAAAAGATGCACATTGGCAAGCAGCAAAAAGGATTTTGAGGTATGTTAAAGGTACAAAGAAATTTGTTATTTTGTATACTACTTCAGAAAATTCAGATTTAGTTGGATACACGGACAATGATTGGGCTGGAAGTGTAGATGATCGGAAGAGCACTTCCGGTTATGTTTTTCACATGGGTTCAGGAGCCATTTCATGGGCTTCTAAGAAACAGCCCGTTGTAGCGTTGTCTACAGCAGAAGCGGAATATGTGGCAGCTACAGCAGCAGCATGTCAAGCAGTTTGGATGCGGAAAATGTTGAGAAGCTTATGTCAAGAACAAGTAAAAGGGACAGTGATATTTTGTGACAATAGCTCAGCTATTGCATTGTCTAAAAATTCTGTTTTTCATAAAAAAACAAAGCACATTGACACCAAGTTTCATTTCATACGGGAATTGGTTAGCAATGGTGAGATTGTTTTGCAGCATTGCAGAACAGAGGATCAATTTGCAGATATCCTCACAAAGCCACTACAACAGAAAAACTTTGAACATTTCAGGAAATGCTTGGGTATGCAAGAAAACCCAGCAGTTGAAATTAAGGGGGAGTGTTGGAATTAATTCCAACTGCCCAAGAGACAGGGCAGCAGAGCCAAGTCCGAGGGGGTCCAAGAGGCCGGGCAGGCAGATGGGTGAACCCCATCGGAATTTCTTACGTCAACAGCAATGGGGCCCACATACATATGCGTTCATAAAAGTTTTGGGTTTAATTTCTTTGCCCAGCGTATATGTTTTGAAACAGTTTTAAATGTTTTTATGTTATTTGTTTTTTTTTTAATATATATGTGACATATATGTATTAAAAGGCCCGTGAGGCAGAGTTGTATTTTTTTTATTACTACACAACAGAGTAAATAAAAAAAAGAAAAGACAGCAGAATGTTTACTACCCAGAAATGTAATCACAGCAGCGCTGAAGAAAACAAAAGAGATGTAATTTTTATTACAGAGGAACGTGCACAGCAGTGCTGGAATAAAAATCAAAGTGCCAGCAAACAGAACTTGACTTCAATGCGTTTATAAGCGGTCCTAACAGAATTTATTGAAGCCATTAAGAATTATTCAAGCGGTGAATTTTTCTGGGTGTGTCAATTAATTGCATTAAACAGGGCTGAGATATTTTGTGTGTTTTGTAATATGCAGAAACAGAGCCATAATTTTATTATGAGTAATATGCACAGCAGTGCGTTTGTATGTTTTTATACACAGCAGAGTGTATGTTTTAAAAAAAACAGAGAGACAGAGAATAGTTTTTATGCACAGCAGAGTGCATTTTGTGAAAGACAGAGAAGTGAATGCACAGCAGTGTATTGTTTGTAAAAGAAAGAGAGTTTTTTTTTGAAAAACAGAGTATTCACAGCAGTGAATGTTTTTAGTGAAACAGAGTTTTTATTTGTGCACTGTGACAGCAGCAGTCACAATTGTAATCCCTCTTTTGAGGAAGAGTCTGTAACAGCAGTTTTTTTTATATGAAATAGAAATTTTTCTGAGTTGAAAACTCTGTCTGTGAATGAATTTTAAATTTTTCTCTGTGTTAAAGAAGGGACATTTTATTGTTCTGGAATTCTGAAAATTCCAACAATCTGCAACAACCTCAAAGATGTATCGCAACAGAAACTTTCCTCAGCATCTATTTAAAATGATGACATCGTCAAAAACACCAATGGAATTTCGTAGTGGGGGCATAATGGGTAGTGGTTTTCGACCTAGGGGTACCGAAATTCGCCAAATGATGCTACGTAATCAGAAGTTGTTTTGAAAAACGACTTATTTCGGACCCCCTCCTCTATTAAATGTCGAAAATCCTCAGGGGTCTGAAATTGGATATATGTTGTTGATCCACAGGAGCCAATATCCGCCATTGAAAACTGTGAGGAATTTATTTGTTGAACTGTGCCATTACTTTCACCAAAATTCTGCAACAACAACTTCTAGTTCAATATCTACATGGATTTGGCTTTTTAAACACCATCTTGTCGACTGATGTCGTCATTAATAATAATATTCTTATTATGTTGTAATCATCAGCACAATATTTAATGGAAATGGTTTCTGCCAGTGTATCTAAATCCTCGAAGATCTCCCAATCCTGAATTTGTTCTATGGACCTCTGAATTGTTCTCATGGTATGTAATTCACAGAAAAAAAATTAGAGTATGTTGGTTCAGCTCTGACATCTGTACTTTAGGGATTCTTTGAGATGCCATCAACTAAAACTCAGAAATTATTGGCACTGCTTGGATTCGACGTTTGGCATTTGAATTTTATGCAAACTCTTCATTCCACAGATGGATATTAGCTAGCAAATCCATGACGATCAGTGGTTGTCTCCTTCAAAATTCGACACATTTGAACACTTGCAGACCTTCCTATGTATTTTAATACATTTGCATCCAGCCCTGGCGTGAAGCATTTAGAAATACAACTAGCTCATATAAACCTCGACGTTTGTTGTTTGCATGGAATATATATATCATATGCAACAATAAAATGGATAGGTTGGAATTTATATACACGACTGCTTTGACATTTTCCCGACGAGTAGTGCAAAATTTGGCTATGCTAGACGCAGACTTGTAACTTGTGGATCCGAGGACTTTGACTTTGTTTGACACTTCGTAATAATTTGATAACTTGGAGGATGGGCATGCACCCTTTTTTTTTTTTCTTTTTAAATTTATAATGATAATTTTATATTAAAAATTAATAGTTTTATAAAAAAAAAATATTTTTTAAAAATTAAACTCTTTTATAAAAAATAATATATATATATATATATATATATATATATATATATATATATATATATATATATATATATATATATATATATATATATATTAAAATTAAACCAAGAATTTATCTATGCATTTTTTAGTTGTGAGAATATGTACTCTTTTTTTTCAGGAAACAAACTCATAGATTCTGAAAAATAAAATTGTAGTTTTCTTTGGTATAAGAAATAGCTACAACATCAATTCTAAATGGGGACTGCTTTCCGTTATGAGATGCATAGAACCAGTAGACTTGTACCTTGAATCTGTTGGGCATGGAATCATGCCATAAAACCATTAAATTAACCTGAAATCATGTAGAACTCTAACCAATCCCCATGAATCAATCTTGTCATTTGAATATCCTGCAACTGCATACTAAAACTTGTGATTGTTAATTGCAACCATGTTGAACTATGAAAACTAAAAATTGCAAACTAAAACCATATCTTGTATACCTGTAAGTTGTTGTCATTTGAAATCAACTCTACTTGTCATCAAGAAAAAAACACACAACCAACTGTTATAAGTGAGGCAAGCACAACAATGCCTATTCCATTGGGCTATGGAGTCAACAATCCAGATTTAGTAACAATTATAATATAAAATATGAAAGCCCCAACTGGTGCTTGAACTATCTCTCAAACCACTGGTGATCTCTATAGAACAAGTAGAAATGTTTTAATTGGCATACTTATGCAGCCATGCTACTTCCATCAATATTGCAAATTGTGATCAATGCTCTGTTCAAACTAGAAATTTTATATACTTCAAACTTCCATTGAAGAATAACAACTCCATATGAAATGAAATGAGCAGAAATGTATAATCTTTGGGTTGTAGGGTCACTGAAAGCAAATTCAAACGAAAACATGTTGTTCTTCAAACTATGCAAATATGAAACCACATTTCTTGCACTATTTCAGAGATTCACTGATACTACAATTGAAACCAAACTGGAAACTCCTGAAGAAGATTTACAACGTTGATCTATTGTATACAAACAGTATTGTAATCACCCCATTCACAAACTGAAAACTCATTGATCTACAACACACACTCCTACTTTACTGAACTGAAATTTTACACTGTTAAGTGTAATTTTCTTTCCAATGTAACCAAGTGAGAAGTGGATTTACTAACAGACCACTTTCCCAACAGCTGAAAACTTGAAACATATTTACAATATAAAACTCAAAATCCACGGGCAACAGATACTTACATGTGAAACTAGAAAGTTATATTCTTTGTTTATTTATGAGATTTATGATCACAACAATGAGGAAGAAAGATATGTTGTTGAATGCAACTGAAATTTTGAACCAGGGGAATCAGTAACCCAGTGGAATCATCATATAGATAAAGTGGAGATGCCAAGTGAAGGAATTGCAACCAATATCAAATTCCTACTCCTTTTTCACCAGCAAGGAATAGATCTAATCTTTATCGTTCTTCGGGGAAAGATATCTTCATTACTTCGCTCCCCGGCAACAGTGCCAAATGTTGTATCTATTTCTCGTAGGCAGTTCTTAGTTGCAAAACTACGTTGAAAAACCAACTCAACTAGTCTTTAGTTTCAAGTTGGCCCTTGAACTAGAGGGGGCTCCCTAAAATGTTAAGAGGCATTTTTTAACCTTGTTCATTGTCACTAGACAGTAGCCTATGGAGCACAATGGCTAGATCTATGATTTATTTTGGGTGGTTGTTGATGATTACCAATCTCCGTTCATGAATAAATCCCTCTCTTGCAATAATTTAATCAATGTTCCAACATCCAGATTTGAAAAAATGATATAACTTGAAAGAGCTTGTTAGATGAAAAGGAGAAAGTATATGATAATTAAGCAATCATATTGAATGCTTAATCAACCAGATATAGTAGATGTATGTAGAATACTTCTACAACCAAACAAAACATATTTGAATATTAAAGAGAAGTGACGATTTAAAAATGTAGAGGAGCTATCTCAGACAAACTTTTCAATAAATTAATCTCTTTAAATGATTATAACTTCACAAGGGATTTCAGATAGATTGATATTCAATCTTATCTTACCCAGATTTCTCATTAATATCAAATATATGCATAAATATAGATTATGAAATAATTGCAAGATCAAACAGAAGAAACCAAAACTGTCATGAACTGGAACTAGAATACTTTAATTAAAATTGTTGTAAAAATTTTATAAAGCTGACAATGTTTTGGAATCAAAATCCAACCCTTGCTTATTACAAATCATCAAATATATAGAAATTACAAATTGAAACTGCTCCTATCCTATAGGCAATAAATCCTATCAAATAAAGTAAAAATAAAACAATCTCCGACTTGTTACAAAAAATCTGGAATAATACCCTTGAAATTGGGATTTAATTACACTGTTGACTAATCCTTGTCCTTCACATCTGGATCTGATCCTTCGATTGATGATAATGTGTCTACATCTGGAAATAATTTGACTAGTTTTTTATTCTCCTCCTTGGAAATATGAAACTGTTGAATATTTCACAAAGTAAAATATTCCCTATGAAACTCGAATGTCGGAAGTGATCTGTCTCAAACAACACCCATCCAATCTCCTTAAATCTGTAGTTGACCATTTTATTGCTGACTTTTTGTTTTGAAATATTTAAATAATCTCGAACTGTTGATTTTATGACATTTATTTTCAACTATTATAACACCTTCCTACCACCTTTGCATTTCACTGTTCTAAAATTTTCACTGCTTCCACAGCTACCCATTGATATTGTTATCAACATCTGCCACAACTTTCATACATCATCATTGTCATTGTTCCTTTTGTCCATACATTATCTCTTTCACTTCTTAAAGTCACAGGATACTCTGCTCATATGTGGGTTACTTCCAAACATAATACTACTTCTATCATCTTTGTTGCTTGTTGTCTCATATGTTGCCCTCCTTTAGGGTTTCATCAACACAGGTCACACTATTAGATTCATTACTTTGAAAATTCAGGATTGTGCGCATAACACTGGTCCATCTATGGTCATTGTAATAGTCAAAATATTGCACTCATGTCAAACATGATCTCACTAAGTCACAACAAGTGTAACTGTCAAACATTACTATCACAGCAAGGATCATTATTAAACATTATTGTTATTGTCAATCTAGAGACTCTGTCATCAAGGGTTAGGTATTGTCATCTTGGATAGATCACTGTTACTTCTTCATTCTTTAAATTCTACAAATGTATTTTCTTCATATGTTGGAACAGTATCACAAATGATCTTGGATTTACCATTGTTGTATATGGCTTCGAACAGTCTTCAACTCAGTGAAGACTTATAGTCAGCCTTGGCTTCAATACACAACTTCACTTGTCTAATCAATAAGGCTATCATTTTCATATGTCTTTGTCTTTTAATATAGGTTACATGGTCAAAATTCCTTCATACTCTTTCATTGATTACTTATATTAGCAAGGTCATTGTATCAATCCCATCGATGCTTAGAAGTTATTGCCACATGGTTACTGCTACAAAGAGTAGTTCAAACTTTAGCCCCATTATCATATGAGCCTCCCTTTCTATTACTATCAATACTACATATAGAGCTTCTACTTTAGCATACAGACATTAGGTCAATATATCAATCTTTTGTGTCTTTGGTGCATTTAAGGTTAGAATCATAAGGTTGTCACTTTATGCTTCACATTCACATCAGGATTCAAGGACACAAAAAATCACTTGAGAAATAATTTTTAGGGCGTTGTTCTAGGAGATCTTTGTTTAGAATTAGGTCTCGAATAAATTCATTTTTCTGATGAATTTCAAAGAAGAGGAGTTGAAACTCTTGCACACATGTGATATGATATAGTCGTCACAAGTTGCAAGCTTAGGTTCGCAGGGTTACTATAATAATGTCAATGATAAATACAACTAACTTCAATGAAGAATATTTATGGCAGGCTTTAGTTCCTTTCTGAATTTCCTAGTTAAGAAGACTTCAACAGTCCAAGGTCGTAGGAATCTATTGGGACTTCAAAAGGTTCGAGTACTTTAATGCAATCTATAATCCTTCAAGATTCATTCTCAATACCTGATCATAATGTTCATAGGTATAGATGCTTAGAGTGATCACAAATGTGATGTTTAGTTTTCTATGGAAGCTAAGTCAATCCCTTAGTTGTTGTGTTATAGAAAATAAATACCAAAACCTCCATTTAAAGGTTACACCATGCTACCAGAAACAAATCCGCAGAGGATGTGGATATTAGCCAAGAGGTAGACTGCATAGTTATTTTCTTGGTTGTTTTTCGTAGGCAAAGGATGTAGAGAGTAGCCAAGAGGTAGACTGCATAGTTATTTTCTTGGTTGTTTTTCGTAGGGAGAGGATGTAGATAGGAGGGAGACTACATAATTATTTCTTGGTTGTTTACATGACCATTACAGTTTTTGGTAGAGTAATGACAGTTGTCTGCAACACAATTGGTCGTGATCCATCCCCATAAAGAACTGGAAAACCAAACTTGCGAGCAGTCTTTATAACTGCAGGATCCAAGTCAAATTCCATTTGGCCAAATCCAAAAATAACAATTAGTTCACTGAAAATGAAATTCCTTAATTTTGTGTCTTTTCCATTTACCTCAAACCTTCAATCAATTTCCTTAGCAACTTTGCACCCAATTTCATTAAGAAAGGAGGTCAAGTCCATAGAAAAAAAAATAACTATAATGAGTAACCTGTTCAACTCAAGTGGCAGGACTCCAAGCCTATTTGCTAGGGAAAAGACGACAAAAGCAATGTCTCCACCTTATGAAAGAAGGAACCCAATCCTCACACTCTCTTGTAAATAAAGTCCCAACATGAGGGCCAATAGCAATTATAATTTACTTCTTGATAACTATTAATCCTCCCAATTGCGTTAGAATATTAGGCCATTCTCATAATAGGAGCTCAATGTCAATAGATGTTCCTGTTGTTACAAAAAAAACTGATGCTTTCTTCAATCCAAGTTCGGTAATTGGTCTCTATAAGAATGGCACCAGCTAGGAAATCCCCACGTGTGTCACTAAAACCCAATTTCTATGTCATAAGTGAGGTGCCTATCGATGTTAGAAGGAAAAATGCAATGAACGCTTCTGAACTTCTAGAATCTGCAACAACCACAAAGATGTATCAAAACACTGTTTAAAATGTTGACATCGTCGAAACCACCAATGGAATTTCGGAGGGGGCATAATGGTAAGTGGTTTTCGACCTGGGTGTGCCGAAATTTGCCAAATGATGCCACGTAATCATAAGTTGTTTTGAAAAATGACTTATTTCAGACCCCCTCCTTTATTAAATGTTGAAAAGCTTGAGGGGTCTAAAATTAGATATATGTCATCGATCCACAAGAGCCAATATCCTCCATTGATAATTGCAAGGAATTTAATTGTTGAACTTCTGGCATTACTTTCACTAAAATTATGCAACAAAAACTTCCAGGTCAATATCTACATGGATTTGGATTTTTGAACACCATCTTGTCGACTGATACCGTCATTAATAACAATGATCTTATTCTGTTGTAACCATTGGCACAATATTTAATGGCAATGGTTTCTGTCGGCACATCTAAATCCTCCAAGAGCTCCCAATCCTGACTATGTTCTATGGACTTCTGAATTGTTCTCATGGTTTATAATTGACAGAAAAAATTTAGAGTATGTTGATTCAGCTCTGACATCTGTATTTTAGGGATTCTTAGAGTTGCCATCAACTAAACCTCAGAAAATATTGGCATTGCTTGGATTCGACATTTGGCATTTGAATTTTATGCAAACAATTCACTCCACAGATGGATATTAGCTAGAGAATACATGACGTTTCGTGGTTGTCTCCTTCAAAATTCGACACATTTGAACACTTGCAGACATCCCTATGTATTTTAATACATTTGCATCCAGTGTTGGCATGAAGCATTTAGAAATACAACTAGCTCATATAAACCTCGATGTTTGTTGTTTACATGGAATATATATCCCATATGCAACAATAAAATAGATATGTTGGAATTTATATACACGATTGCTTTATCATTTGTCGGACGAATAGTGGAAAATCTAGCTATGCTGGATGCGGACTTGTAACTTGTGGCTCGATGGACTTTGACTTGGTTAGACACTTTGTAATTGTCTGATAACTTGGAGGATGGGCATGCAATTTTTTTTTTCTTTTTTTTTTTAAATTATAATGATAATTTTATATTAAAAATAAAGCTTTCTTTCGTCTAAGAAATACCTACAATATCTGATCCAACTAGGGATTTCTTCTCTCTGTAGGATGCAGAGAACTAGTAGACTTGTGCCTTGAATCTTTTGGGCATGTTTTCTTTTTTTTAAATTATAATGATAATTTTATATTAAAAATAAACCTTTCTTTGTTCTAATAAATAGCTACAATGTCGGCTCCAACTAGGGATTGCTTCCCTCTATGGGATGCAGAGAACTAGTAGACTTGTAACTTGAATATGTTGGGCATGGAGTCATGCTATAAAACCATCAACCATTTACCTACAATCATGTAGAACTGTAACCAATCCCCATGAATCAATCTTGTCATTTGAATATCCTACAACTGCATACTAAAACCTGTGACTATGAATTGCAACCATGTTGGACTGTGAAAACTGCAAATTTCTTGTATACCTATAATTTGTTGTCATTTGAAATCAACTCTACTCATCATCCAGAAAACAACACACAACCAACTGTTATAAGCGAAACCAACAAAATAGTGCCTATTCCATTGGGCTATGGAGTCTATAGTCCAGAGTTGGCAGCAATTATAATATAAAATATGAAAAATCCAACTTGTGCTTGAACTGACTCTGAAACAACTAGTGGTCTCTATAGAACAAGTAGACGTGTTCTAATTGACATACTTATGCAGCCATGCTACTCCCATCAATATTGCAAATTGTGATCAATGCTCTGTTCAAACTAGAAATTTGATACAATTCAAACTACCATTGAAAAATAACAACTTCATATGAAATGAAATGAGCATAAATATATAATTCTTTGGGTTGTAGGTTCATTGAAACCACATTCAAACAAAAACATATTTTTCTGCAAACTATGCAAATTTGAAACCACATTGCTTGCACTATTTCATAAATTCACTAATACTGAAACTGCAACTAAAACCAAACTGAAAACTGCTGAAGAAGATTTAAAGTGTTGATATATTGTATACAAACACTGTTGAAATCACCCCATTCATAAACTGAAAACTCACTGATCTATTTCACACACTCCTACTTTACTGAAATAAAACTTTACAATATCAGGTTTTATCTACTTTCCAATGTAACCAAGTGAGGAGCGGATTTACTGACAGAACACTTTTCCAACAGCTAATAACTTGGAACATATTTACAGTATAAAATTCAAACTCCACACAAAACAGATACTTACATGTGAAAGTGGAAAGTTGCATACTTTGTTGATTTATGAGATTTTTTATCACAACCATGAGGAAGAAAGATATGTTTTTGAATGCAACTGACACTTCAAACCAAGGGAATTAGTAACACAGTTATCGCCATATAGACAAAGTGGAGTTGCCAGGTGAAGGAATTGAAACCAATATCAAATGTTTACTCCTCGTTCAGCAACAAGGAATAGAACTAATATTTATCATTCTCTGAGCAAAGATATCTTCATTACTTCTCTCCCCGGAAACGGCGCAAAATGTACTATATGTTTCTCGTAGGAAATTCTTGGCTGCAAAACTACACCGAGAAACCAACTCAACCATTCTTTAGGTTCAATCTATTCCCTAAACCAGAGGAGGGTCCCTAAAATGTTACGAGACCTTTTTTAACGATGTTCACTGTCACTGGACAACAGCCTATGGAGCACAATGGCCAGATCTATGATTTATTTTGGGTGGTTTTTGATGATTATCAATATTTGTTCATGAATAAATCCCTCTTACAGCAATTTAATGAATGTGCCAACATCTAGCTTTGACAGAATGATATAACTTAAAAGAGCTTGATAGACTAATAGGAGAAAATATATGATAATTAAGCAATCATATTGAATTCTTAATCAACCAGATATAGTAGATGCATGTAGAATAATTCTACAGCCAAACAAAACATATTTGAATCTTAAAGAGAAGTGACAATTTAAAGATGTAGAGGAGCTATCTCAAACAAACTATCCAATAAACTAATCTCTTTAAATGGTTATAACTTCACGAGGGCTTTCAAATAGATTGATATTCAATCTTATCTTACCCATATTTCTCATTAATATACATGTAGAAATAGAGATTATGAAATCATTGGAAGAACATACAGAAGAAAACAAAATTTTCATGAACTGGAGCTATAATACTTTAATTAAAATTGTTGTAAAATTTTTACAAAGATGCCAGGGTTTTGGCATCAAAATCCAACCCTTTCTTCTTAAAAATCATCAAATATATAGAAATTACAAATTGAAACTATTCTTATCCTATAGGAGATCAATCCTATCAAATAAACTAAAAATAAATCAATCTCTGACTTGTTACAGAAAATCTGGAATAGTACCCTTGAAATTGGGATTTAATTACACTATTGACTAATCCTTCTCCTTCAGATCTGGATCCAGTCCTTTGATTGATGATTTTGTGTCTAAATATGGAAATAATTTGATTGGTTGTTGATCCTCCTCCTTGTAAATCTGAAACTATTAAATATTCCACAAAGTAAAATCTCCCCTATGAAGCTCGAATGTCAAAAGTGATCTGTCTCAAACAACACCCATCCAATCTTTTTAAATCTGTAGTTTATCATTTTATTGATGAATTTTTGTTTTGAAATCTTAAAATAATCTCGAACTACTAATTTTATGCCATTTATTTCCAACTTTTATAACACCTTCCTTCCACCTCTACATTTCATTGTTCTGAAACTGTCATTGCTTCCATAGCTACCCATTGATACTGCTATCAACATTTGCCACAAATTTCATACGTCATCATTTTCAATGTTCCTTTTGTCCATACATTATCTTTTTCACTTGTTAAAGTCACATGATACTCTATTCATATATGGGTTACTGCAAAACATAATACTAATACTATCATCTTTGTTGATTGTTTTATCATTTGTTGCCCTCCTTTAGGGTTTCATCAACACAGGTCACACCCTTAGATTCATTACTTTGAAAGTTCGGGACTGTGCACAGAACAATGGAACTATGGTCATTGTCACGGTCAAGATATTGCACTCATGTCAAACATGATCTCAATAAGTCACAACAAGTTTCACTGTCAAACATTATTGTCACAACAAGGATCACTATTGAAAACTATTGTTATTGTCAATCTAGAGACTCTTCCATCAAGGGTTATGTATTGTCATATTAGATAGATCATTGTTACTTGTTCATTCTTTAAATGCTAGATATGTCTTTGCTTCATATGCTGGAACAGTCTCACAAACACTCTTGGCTTTACCATTATTGTAGATGGCTTCAAACAGTCTTCAACTCAGTGAGGACTTACAGTCAGCCTTGGCTTCAATAGTCAATAAGGATATGAATTTTATGTGCCTCTGTATTTTACTACAAGTAACAGGGTCAAACTTCCTTCATACTTTGTCATGGATTACTTTTGTCAACAATTTCATTGTATCAATCCCATCAACACATAGAAGTTACTACCACATGGTTACTGCTACAAAGAGTAGTTCAAACTTCAGTCCCACTATCATATGAGCCTTCCTTTATATTAGTCTCAATATTTCATATATAACTTCTACTTCATCATACAGGAATTAGGTCAATATATTAGCATGTTTTGTCTTTGGTGCATTTAAGGTTAGAATCACTAGGTTTCCAGTTTATGCTTCACATTCACATCAAGATTCAAGGACACAAACAATCACTTGAGCAATAATTCTTAGGGAATTGCTCCAAGGAGATATTTGTTTAGAATTATGTATGGAGTAAATTCATTGTTCAGATGAATCTCAATGAAGAGGAGCTAAAACTCTTGTACACAGGTGACAGGATATAGTCTTCACAAGTTGCAAGCTCAAGTTCACACGGTTAATATAATAATTTCACGAATAAATACAACTAGCTTCACTGAAGGATATTTATGGAAAACTTTGGTTCCTTTCATAGGTTTTATCTTCTTTCCAATGTAACCAAGTGAGGAGTGGATTTACTGACAGACAAATTTTCCAACAGTTGAAAACTTGGAACATATTTATAGTATAAAAGTCAAACTCCACAGGAAACAGATACTTACATGTGAAAGTGGAAAGTTGCATACTTTGTTATGAGATTTTTTATCACAACCATGAGGAAGAAATATATGTTGTTGAATGCATCTGACATTTCAAACCAAGGGAATTAGTAACCCAGTGGAATCGCCATATAGACAAAGTGGAGCCGCCAGGGGAAGGAATTGCAACCAATATCAAATGCCTACTCCCTGTTGACCAGCAAGGAATTGATCTAATATTTATCGTTCTCTGGGGAAAGATATATTTGTTACTTCTCTCCCCGGAAACGGCGCAAAATGTACTATATGTTTCTCATAGGAAATTCTTGGCTGCAAAACTACGCCAAGAAACCAACTCACCCAGTATTTAGGTTCAATCTATCCCCCGAACCAAAGTGGGTTCCCTAAAATGTTACGAGGCATTTTTTAACGATGTTCAATGTCACTGGATAGTAGCCTATGGAGCACAATGGCCAGATATATGATTTATTTTGGGTGGTTGTTGATGATTACCAATATTTGTTCATGAATAAATCCCTCTCTTGCATCAATTTAATGAATGTGCCAACATCCAGCTTTGATAGAATGATATAACTTAAAATATCTTGATAGATTAATAGGAGAAAATATATGCTAATTAAGAAATCATATTGAATGCTTAATCAACTAGATATAGTATATGCGTGTAAAATACTTCTACAGCCAAACAAAACATATTTGAATCGTAAAGAGAAGTGACAATTTAAAGATGTAGAGGAGCTATCTCAAACAAACTGTCCAATAAACTAATCTCTTTAAATGATTATAACTTCACTAGGGCTCTCAAGTAGATTGATATTAAATCTTATCTTACCCATATTTCTCATTAATATCAAATACATGTAGAAATAGAGATTATGAAATCATTGGAAGAACATACAGAAGAAAACAAATTTTTCATGAACTGGAGCTATAATACTTTAATTAAAATTGTTGCAAAAGTTTTACAAAGCTGATAGGGTTTTGGCATCAAAACCCAACCCTTGCTTATTACAAATCATCAAATATATAGATATTAAAAATTAAAACTATTCTTAGAGATAAATCCTATCAAATAAACTAAAAATAAAACAATCTCTGACTTGTTACAGAAAATCTAGAATAGTACCCTTGAAATTGGGATTTAATTACACTATTGACTAATCATTATCCTTTAGATCTAGATCCAGTGCTTTGATCTATGATATTGTGTCTAAATCTGGAAATAAGTTGACTGGTTGCTGATTCTCCTCCTTGTAAATCTGAAACTATTAAATATTCCACAAAGTAAAATCTTCCCTATGAAGCTCAAATGTCGAAAGTGATCCGCCTCAAACAACATCCATCCAATCTTTTTAAATCTGTAGTTGACCATTTTATTGCTGAATTTTTGTTTTGAAATCTTTAAATAACCTTGAACTGCTAATTAATTCCATTTATTTCCAACTTTTATAACACCTTCCTTCCACCTCTGCATTTCATTGTTCTGAAATTGTCACTTCTTACATAGCTACCCACTCATACTGCTATAAACATTTTCCACAAATTCCATACATCATCATTTTCACTGTTCCTTTTGTCCATACATTATCTTTTTCACTTGCTAAAGTCACATGATACTCTACTCATCTATGGGTTACTGCAAAACATAATACTAATTCTATCATCTTTGTTGCTTGTTGTCTCATTTGCTGCCCTCCTTTAGGGTTTCATCAACACAGGTCACACCCTTAGATTCATTACTTTGACAGTTCAGGACTGTGCACAGAACAATGGAACTATGGTCATTGTTGTTGAGATTCAACAAGATGATGAGCTTAGTGAAAAGAGTCGCCTTCACTAAGTGGGCCCGCAGGCTATTTTTGGCGCAAGTCTATTTTTAGACATGATGATCATATTTTAGAAGTTGCAGGATGTTATTTGTGGATGGTTGGTCAAGTTGGAAAAATAGATGAAATTCTATTTTTAGAATATTGGGTGAAGTCTATTTATAGTTCGTCAATCTAAAAACATATGCATGTCGATTATTATTAGCTATTTATGATAATCAGACTCTAAACAACAACTTATTCTCTTGGAGAACTTCAGTTCAGTGCACAGATGTGGCACAACATCTGACAGAAGGAATTATGCTATTCCGAGGGTTTATTGGAGCTATTACATGGAGGACTCAGTTAGAACTCAAGTGACAAAGTTATGACACAGTTGGAAGAAGTAGTTATGGAGTTGTATTCAGTTTAACTCAGTTAGACTCAGTTGAGCTAGTTGTATCTAGTCTAACTTATTGATACAATAGTGAGAGTGGAGTGAATTAATTAGTTAATTAATTCACAAATAATAACTCATTAATCAACTGAAGAATACATCAGTTAACTACAGTTCATGGCAGTTTCAATGGAGACCAGTGGAGAGATAGGTGAAAGGGCAAGATAGACTATCTGTTGTGACTATAGTGATCCATTGATTGCATCACACACTCAGTGGAGATGCCAATGAGGATTGCACAGTCAAGGATGGGGTAATTCGAATTCATTTAGAGCTATTCTTCAGCAGAGATTGCGCAGTGGAGGCAGGCTAGCAGGTGGCAAAGATTGGTGCATTGATTTGCAAGATTAGGCCTTATTAGTGTATGACGATTGTACTGTACTAAGGGCTTGTGATAAGATTTGTATGTTTCTATGAGATTGTCATATGATCTCCATGTTACATAATATATAGTTGGGGTTTTCAGCTTCAGGCTTTCCCAGTTAAAAATTGTGTTGTGCGATTGAATATTTTTGTTTATGTTTCACATGCGTGTGCAATTAATTTTTCCGCAAAAGATTAACAAGTGGAATAGATTCAGTATCTTGCATAAAGTTAAATAGTGTGAGATCAGGTGGATCTTATACATATGCATGCTTAGTGAATATAATTTCTACATGGTATCAGAGTGTTGTTGATTGAATATTGCAATTGTGAAGTGAGTTTGTGCTGGTGGACAATTCGAATTTGCTACAGTAGATTCTTGGTGCAAAAATCGAGTATACATTGAAATGTCTTTCAACGGGTTGAGGTTGGAGTATGCCCTTGATGGGAGCTCGAATTACATAGCCTGGAAGGACAAGATGAAGGCGGTGCTGGAGGATAATGGGCTAAAGGAGTTCATCGATAGCGATGTTCCTAAGTCGGGATCTAGCGATGCTGCATTACTTGATGCATGGCAAAAGAAGACTGCAAAGACGAGGAGGATTCTGTTGGAAGGTGTAAAGGACCATATTGTGTCCAGCCTTCACGGGAAAGCCACTCCATTCTTAATTTGGAAGGCTTTGATATACTTTTTCCAAAGCAGAAGTGACCAGAGGAAGTTGGCGCTTAAAGTCAAGCTCAGAAAAATAAAAATGGAGAAAGGCGAAAGTATTCCAAAATACCTCACGAAGTTTGTCCACTGCAAGGATGAGCTGGGAAGTGTGGGGGTTATTGTTGATGAAGAAGACTTGGTGAGCTTGGCTCTCCTTGGGCTTCCGAAGAGTTGGCATAGCTACGAAGACTCTGTCAATGGACAGGAGAAACTGCCGGGATGGGAGCAACTTTGGTCGGATCTTGTGCAGGAGGAGATAAGGTTGGGTACCAGGGATGGATCTTCATCGAAGAATGAAGATGAAGATAATTGTGCTTTGGCTGCCAAAGAAAGGAAAGGGAAGGGGAAGAAAAATCCTTCTAAATCCGGTGTGAAAGGTAAGAAGCAAGACTTGTCCAAAGTGAAGTGTTTTCACTGTCACGAGCATGGACATTTCGCCACTAACTGCCCACAGAAGAAGAATAAGCAGGTTGCTGGATCTACAGCTGGAGAGGCCTTAGCCTCGCAATTTGAGCTGGATTTTTCCTTGATCGCATGCTTGGTTTCAAGCTGCATGGGATCGGTGTGGTATCTTGACAGTGGTGCGTCTTTCCATATGACGAGAGACAAAGAGTTGTTTAGTGACTTGGAGAAGAAGGACCTCCAGATGCATATAGAGATGGGCGATGATGGTCGGTACAATGCGACTGGCATTGGGACCATTACCTTTGAGAGGGAGTCCGGTAATCCATTCTTGTTGAAGAATGTCATGCATGTTCCAGGTCTGAAGAATAACTTGGTCTCAGTCGCAATGCTAGAAGACAGGGGTTATGATTTTGTTTTTAGTGAGGGAAAAGCATTCCTTCGACATAAAACAACGGGTCAAACCAAGATGATAGGGGTTCGAATTAAGAATCTCTACAAGCTAGAGGTAGATGGTTGTGCTGCAATGGTGGGAAAAGCAGAAGAAGTGGTGAGCCACGATGAGGGCGAATTATGGCACAGGAGATTGGGCCATCTTCACCATGGTGCTTTGGAAATTTTGCAGCAAATTTCTACTGGACTTCCCAAGGGTACTCTTGCGCAGTCAGATCAGTGCAAGGGATGTACCATGGGTAAGTTTGTGAAGACCACCTTTCATGAGAAGGAGAACCATGCTTCGGTGATCCTGGAGAGAATTCACAGGTATTATGTGATATTTGTTGATGATTATTCTCGTAGATGTTGGATCTTCTTCATGCAGAAGAAGAGTGAAACATTCTCAAAGTTCTGTGAGTTCAAAGCATTGGTGGAGAAGGAGTCGGGGAAGCAAGTGAAAGCTCTACGGAGCGATAATGGTGGTGAATACATCTCGGGTGAATTCAAAGACCTCTGTAGCAAAGAAGGAATTCGAAGAGAACTCATAGCACCTCGTAACCCACAGCAGAATGGGGTTGCAGAGAGGAAGAACAAAATGATTGTGGGTGCTGCACAAGCTATGCTTGAGAGGGAGCTAGACTTGCATGCAGTGAAGGAACTGCTTGTTCCGAAAGATGAGCCTCCGGATGTGGATCAACCATAGGAGGATATTCATGGAGTGGAGGAGTCCACTCATGCAGAACCAAACATCAGACGAGGAATAAAGCGGACCACAGAAGCTGAGAGACCGAAGCTTGATGTGGCATAGAATGTAGGAGTCCCTACATCACAGCGCAGACAAAGACAGTCACCTGACCAATTTACTGGATACATGGCTCTTATGAGCAAGTGTATCGTGACAGAGCCATGTTCTTTTGAAGAAGCAGTGCAGGAGCCCACATGGGTAGATGCCATGGTGGAGAAGTATGACTCCATTGTAAGAAACAGTGCTTGGGAGATTGTTCCAAGGCCGGTGGGAAAATCAGTTGTAGGATCAAGATGGATCTACAAGGTAAAGCAAGTTGTTGATGGGAGCGTCGAGAAGTATAAGGCAAGATTTGTTGCCCAGGGCTTCTCACAGATTGAGGGGATTGATTATGAAGAAACATTTGCACCTTTCGCACGGTATTCTTCCATAAGGACCATCCTTGCTCTCTCAGCGTAGATGGGTTGGCACATTTATCAGATGGATGTGAAGACTGTGTTCCTTAATGGGATCATTGAGGAAGAGGTGTACATTGAGCAGCCTGAAGGATTTGAGATCTTTTAGCAACAGTCGCATGTGCAGGCTCAAAAGAGCGAAATATGGGTCGAATAAGCACCACCAGCTTGGTACACTTGGATCTACACACGGATCGACCGGACTTGGCTTCACCAAGAGTGAGGCAGATGCAAACCTGTACCAGATTGTGGTGGAGGGTAAGCTTTTAATCATTGTACTTTATGTTGATGATTTAATACTAACAGTTGATGAGCAGTTGATACACTCATGCAAGGCAGATCTTGCAAAGGAGTTTGAGATGAAGGATTTGGGCCTCCTTCATTATTTCCTTGGATTGGAAATATGGCAGCGGGAAGGTGAACTGTTTGTGTCTCAAGGAAAGTATGCCTGGGAGATACTAGAGAAGTTTCACATGTAAGGCTGCAAGCCTATCGACACTCCTCTTCCAGGAAATTGGAAGAAAGAAGATGCTACATCGGCAGAGGTAGTGGATGCCACTGTTTATTGACAGTTGGTGGGTTTTCTCATGTATTTAGTCAATACAAGACCGGACATATGTTATGCAGTGAAATATATTTCACAAGCGATGGTTAAGCCTACCAATCTCTTTTGGAAGGCGGGCAAGCATGTCCTGAGATATCTCAAGGGCACATCTGATATGGCTTATGGTACAGATAGAAAGATGAGGTGAAGTTGCATGGCTTCACGAATGCAGATTGGGCAGGAAGCCCAACAGACAGAAAGAGCACATCAAGAGGGATTTTCAGTATCGGATCTACGGCAATTTATTGGTATAGTAGGAAACAAATATCCGTGGCAATCAGTTCAGCGGAAGCAGAATACATGGCAGCAAGTTTAGCTGCATGTGAGGCTATCTGGATGAGGAAGATTCTAGTTGGTTTGTTCGGTTCACATTTAGATCCCACGGTGATTCATTGTGATAATCAGAGTTGCATTAAACTCTCTGTTAATCATGTGTTTCATGATAGATCTAAACATATTGATATCCGGTATCATCATATCAGAGATTGTGTGCAGCGGAAGATCATGTTGCTTCAGTACATTCCCACAGAGGATCAGGATGCAGATATTCTAATGAAGGTGCTCACCAGGAGAAAATTTGAATACCGTAGAGGCAGGATCGCAATGAAGGATAATCCCTATCTTGTTGAGAGGGAGTGTTGAGATTCAACAAGATGATGAGCTTAGTGAAAAGAGTCGCCTTCACTAAGTGGACCTGCAGGCTATTTTTGGCGCAAGTCTATTTTTAGACATGATAATCATATTTCAGAAGTTGCAGGATGCTATTTGTGGATGGTTGGTCAAGTTGGAAAAATAGTTGAAATTCTATTTTTAGAATATTGGGCGAAGTCTATTTATAGATCGTCAATCTAAAAATAGATGCATGTCGATTATTATTAGCTCTTAATAATAATCAAACTCTAAACCGCAACTTATTCTCTTGGAGCACTTCAGTTCAGTGCACAGATGTGGCACAGCAGCTGACAGAAGGAATTACGCTATTCCTGAGGGTTTACTGGAGCTATTGCATGGAGGACTGAGTTAGAACTCAAGTGGCAGAGTTATGACACAGTTGGAAGAAGTAGTTATGGAGTTGTATTCAGTTTAACTCAGTTAGACTCAGTTGAGCTAGTTGTATCTAGTCTAACTTATTGATACACTAGTGAGAGTGGAGTGAATTAATTAGTTAATTAATTCACAAATAATAACTCATTAATCAACTGAAGAATACACTAGTTAACTACAGTGCATGGCAGTTTCAGTGGAGACCAGTGGAGAGATAGGTGAAAGGGCAAGATAGACTATATGTTCTGACTATAGTGATGCATTGATTGCATCACACACTCAGTGGAGATGCCAATGAGGATTTCACAGTCAAGGATGGGTTAATTCGAATTCATTCAGAGCTATTCTTCAGCAGAGATTGCGCAGTGGAGGCAGGCTAGCAGGTGGCAAATATCGGTACATGGATTTGCAAGATTAGGCCTGATTAGTGTATGACGATTGTACTGTACTGAGGGCTTGTGATAAGCTTTGTATGTTTGTATGAGATTTTCATATGATCTCCATGTTACATAATATATAGTTGGGGTTTTCAGCTTTAGGCTTTCCCGGTTAAAAACTGTGTTATGGCTTGTCATGGGAGCGGGTGAGGGTCCATATCAGTGAAATGTCAAGTTGTCTCAAGGTTTGATCACCTCGAAGGGTTGGCTGGCTCCTGAAGGTTCTGTAGAATGCGTGGAAGGTCATTTTGGTTTCGTTGTGTTGGTTCCACTTCCTTAACTGTACGTGGGGAGGTTAATCATATCATAGTAGCCTCTCATCACATGTTTAACCCAGTGGACCGGTTAGCTTAGGTAAATGTGGCAGGAGGGTGGTTACAAAAGAGGAAGCTTTAGAATTATTTTTATTTTTCCCGAATTTCTAGAGTCAGCGCACCTACTGAAGGGAGCAACAAGTGCTGACCAACACTTATGTAGAAGGAAGAAACCATCGTTTAACACAGGTGGTTAAAGGGAAAGTGTGTGTTGGGGCTAAAAACATTGGTTTTGAGCCATTAATCCCATAAACTCAGAAGTTTTGGAAACATCATTATTAGGGCATTGTGAATGGATGATGACAACATGTTCACGGATATTGATTGATCCTTTTTATAGGCCTATTGACCATATGTGAAAAAATGGCTTATGATAGATTGTCTCCTAAAGTACAAAGTCTGAAACGATAGCTGATGATGGAAGTGCTTTACCTTGTGACAAGTCTAGATCAAGAACAACTCGTCGGGATCATTATCTGTTAAAATACATTTTATCATGATATCTTTGTTGAGGGAGGCATACCCATACTCATCACATAAGCTAGTAACGTCCAATGATGACATAGAGTGGACCCATGCTTGGATGACTGTTTATTTGATTATAGTCATCATACTCTGTAATCTTGTATTAATCCTGAAATCGCATCCTGGATGGATGAAACTATATTTAGGGTCTTCTATCTTGTTGACATGATCGTCCAACGTATGATTCTAACCTTGCAAATAAATTAGCTAAATTTAAACATGGTAGACACTGTCTGATTACCAACCAACGATTTAAGTCGTTAAGAGACAGGAGAGAAACCACCGATGATGTTAATGGTTCTCAAGGTATTGTAGTACAATCTATATGGTGTGAATGGATGAGTTGAAGTCAAAAACCACACAAAACCTTTCGGATGAAGGCCAATGATGAAAACCTATAGTTGAGAGTGAGGAAACTTATCATTGATTTATTCAAGATACAAGGTACTCAAGCGAGTTTCTAAGTCAACTTCCTGTATAATGAGTTGATGTCGACAGGATGTGACCCATCGTAGGAGGACCTTGATGTATCCCCCATCAACGACACAAAAAAAGTATAAAGACTTTAGACATAATTATGTTGATGTGGAACTGGTTTAGGAACGTTATACATTAATGAAGGCTTAAGAGTAGTGCAATAGATATTAATTGAAGGACTTCTCTTGAACATATCAGTGACACTTAATGGAGTTGGAAGCGTTGATCCAAATCTGAATACGGAGGCCTTTGATATGGTGTGATGAACCAAAAATACAAGCAGATTTCCCAACCCAATAGTCACATAGATGAAGTGAAAGAGTGTCATGTTCAAGAGTGACTTGCTGCCATTAATAGGTCGAGTACCCCTTTTTTTGCAATTTCCCCAACTATTTATGGTCAGTCCCTGTTTATTTTTGACAAGCTTAAGGAGGATAACATATGCTTGATATGTAAGATCATCCTTCATATGAATCTCTCTAAGTATTTTTAACGAACCTTGAGAAGGAGTGGTTCGGTCTCATCATGTTCGATGAGTCCATCGTTATTTGATGTTTTTACGAGTCCAACGAAGGGGAAACTTGACATATTTTTCATGTCTAGAGAGTTTGAAAAAGAGGAAAAAAATAAAACTCCAAAGGTTCGTTTTCATAAATAGCCCTTTGATTCTGAAAAGGCCGAAAAAGATAGTCAACAGAACCTCTTAGCCATGCTTAACTAAGGTACTCCTCTTTCATAAATAGTCTACCTTAGTTTTGAAAAGGGTTAAACTTGTACAAATTAAATGTCTTTGCATTTACTTTAACGGGTCCAAAAAGACAAGTGATCGGAAATATTTTCATGTTTAGGGAGTCTGAAAAGAGTTGAAAGAGGACTACAGGGGGTTCCTTTTTCATGAGTTTACATAGCACAAAAAAGAGATAAAATTATGCTCTTCTAACAAAATGATATGTTTTAACTCAATAACACCATTAGTCCCTTCAAACATCATTTAACCTACTCGGAACATCATCAAAAGATTAAAAATATTAGATACATGGTAAAATTAAGTCACATTTAGCCCAAAATAATAAATTATAATTAAATAATCATAAAAAATGACCATAAATAGGAGAAAAGTAATTTCATTTTCCATTTCACATTTTACCTCTTTATGAGTGAGCTCTAAGTACATTTTTCCCCCGATCTTCAGTAGTTGATTGCAGCCAATACGGTGGAACATTTTCGGCATCATCACTTCCATGTAGGCTTCTTTCTTTTCACAGTTCTGGTTTTTCTTTTCATGCAATTTTTTTCAATTTTTGGGTGATTTAAGGCTTTAATTTTGCACCCTAGCCGTAGCGCACCCAAGAAATGTCAAAAATTTCATTAGGATAGCCAAAATGGAACTATGGAGAGTGTTGCAGTGCACTATCTCCCTTTATCAGGGTGCATTGAGCACATTTTAAGAATTTGTTTTTCTCTTTTCATTCAAATCTCTCTCAGATTTTTGCATGGGATTTATTCTAGTGATTTTTCTTGTCATGTTTGAGGTATCCATCAAAACAAAATGGATTTAATTTGGTGAGAAATATAACATGAAGTCCAATACATGGATGTTTCCAATGATCTAGCAATTGTCCAGGCATTGAGAAACTATGGGCTTCTCAAATTATTTTAACTTCTTGGGATGAGACAATAGATGGAACTATTGGAGTATTTTGTCAGGGCCTAGGATGTGCAAGCACAATCCTTCAAGCTTAAATCACATATGATCAGCATACAGGTGGAATATATTTATTTCTTGACATGTTTATCAAGGATAGGCGCTCATATCTCATTGTCTAGTTCGAGAAGGGGTGGAAAGACTCTCAAGGATTATATTGTTACACACTGTAGACCTCAATCCCAAATAACAAAAGATGGGAAAATCGAGATCAAGGATGTGGTATGTTTGCTTCTTAAGAAAATCGTATTCATCATTACTAGATTAGTTAGCAATGCTACCTTGAATTTTGCTAACAGGTCCCAAATATAGTAAACATTAAAATGCATAGAGTCGAGAATGTTTAATTGGAGCGAGGGAGTATTAGCAACTATGAAGGAACAACTCACCAAGGAAAAAATGGGTGATTGAAAAACTTTGGGTATGGTTCCATTTTCATCTCATTTTCTTTGGATAGGATTCCATCACTCCATCCTCAACATATCTCACTGGAGTTTATGAATCTTAGAACTCCATAGATGAGGTTGTGGATAAACCTCATGTCTAGACATGCAGGTTCTTCTTCCATGAGTTTCACACATGTCTTCTTTCGATGGTTGTGTATGCATCTCATTATGTTTGAAGACTATCCATATGTCAGGATGGACTACCGCGAAGATCCAAAGCTCATGCTACCTGAAGGCGAGCAATGGAGTGCGATAGGTAAAACAGAATCATTTTGAATTTTTTTTATAGTTTTGAGTTTTATAGTTTTTTTTTTGTATTTTTTATGTATCCAATACTAACTATTGATCTTTACATGTAGACATTGGACCCATTCAGTCGGTGGCACTATAAGGAAAAGACCCTCTAGCGGATGTTTTTGAGGAACCCCTTATAAAAATACCCCATACATCCATTTCTAGTGGAGGTTGGCGGGCGGAGGTTTTTGTGGATGTTTATCGTCTGGTGCACTTATCATCATAAATCACACCAGTGCATTCAACAAGAGAAAGCACTGGTGCGCACAAAACATTGACACACCGGACATCGTTCGCTCCGTACACACCCGCCCGGTGCGTCGTATTAATGTAGCACACCAGTGCTTTACAACTCTTCCGCACAAGTGCCTCATAAAAAAGCGCACCAAAACAGAAACTACCTGGTGCGGTATTAAGCAACCGCACCTCTGCGCCCATAAAAACCCACACACCAGAACAGGGTTAAATTAAAAAAAAACTACGGCCAAAAAACCGCATTTTTCACTTTTCTTAGTGCTCCAGAGCTCTCAAGCACTAGTGCAATTTATCCTTGTCTGAGCCGCCCTAACATCGGTGCTCCCATTGCACCCATTTCACGCACTGTTGTTGTGCATTGCCCACCAATCTCCAACTTGAATTTTGCAAAACGGCGGGAAAATTTTCTTTTGCAAATTCGACAGCCAATATGCCTCCTCAATGGCCAAATGTACAGGTATTTTTCTTGTTTTTCCATAATTAAGCCTTTTAGCGGATTAGAATTTCAAATAACCTTAAAATTAACGATTTAAAAGAAAAGAAAAAGAATTATCGTGCAATGCACTCGAGATGTTCGGCTCACACTAGTTTGCAGTGCTGCCTGTAAATTTATAGGCCGCACTGCAACTGGTGCTAATGGTATCCTCACCAGTTCCAAGGTGGTACCGATAGGCGCACCGTGTTATTTTAATTTTTTTTTAAAAGTGTTGTGCACTCGTTTACCCAGCCGCACCATTAATCACGTGGAATAGCGGCAACGCGGTGCGTTGACTGAAATATACGGCCCGAGATGGGTAATCTTGTCATTGCACCGTGTTCCGCATTTGGACAGGGTCAACGGTGTGGCGTGGTAAACTAGTGCTAACGGTATCCGCACCGGTTCCGGGGCGATACCGAAGGCACACCGTGATATTTTAAAATTTTAAAAAAAGTGCAGTGCAGTCGGTTACCCGGCCGCACCGTTGACTAAGTGGAATAGCGGCAACACGATGCCTTGACTAAAATATACGCCCCGAGACGGGTGTTTTTGCCAGTGCACTGCATCCCGCATTTCGACAAGGTCAACGGTGCAGCCTGGTAAAATACCGCACCATTGAATATGTAATGATGTCAGGAGGTCGGTGCGTTGACCGAACTATACGCCCCGGGGCATAGATTTTAGTTAGTGCACCGCACTCCTGACACCGTACATAGTCAACGGTGTGCCAAAAATTTTCAGGAGCATCGTCGTCGGTGCGTTGAATATTATCTGGTGCACCGCCGCCAGTGCGCTCCATAAAAAGATACATCGAGACCGGTGCATGACTGTTTTTTTGGTGTACCGACTGTTATTTTTTTCCAAAAAAAATTATATATGTATATTTATAAATACATGTCTCATTTAATAAAAAAATTGTATTTAATATGTCAATCATTCAGAGACGTGAAAGGAGAGAAGAGGGGGAACAACAGCAACAATTGGCAGACCAATATAACATGGTTCGCCTGTGGGAGGCACGAGAGAGTGAGAGAGATGCGTACCCTCGCCCTATTACAGCAGCTACCTAGGGTCTCCTAAGGCAGTTAGGCCTCCTCAAGTTCTATGAGGATGCTACTTCCCTAAAGGGCCATGGTTTGTTTTTGAGACATCTTATCCGCATGTGGAATGCCCACCGACAGGCTTTTCGGGTTGGTCGTAACTAGTGGTACATGCCCACTGAGGAGGATATATATTTCATTACAGGGCTATCGAGGAGAGGGGTGGATTTTCCCTCGTTCCCAGAGGTTCCAGCTAGATATGTAGCAAGGAGTTAGTTAGTGTACTCCCAGAGATACATTGGAGTAGATGTACTAACTCCTTCAGATTTTCAGGTCTCTGGAGGTTAGTTACGTATTGTTGCATTTGGTAGTCAGGAGGTGAGGTGCCTCTCACTTCTCATTTCGACCATTTCACACAACACTAGTGATGAGCAACGCATTAGTTGCTCACTTCTGTGTTATGTTGATTTTTTAGTACAGGAGCCATGACTTGTTAGGTGGTCTGCATTTTTTTGCAGAAGTTCTGTACAGCCCTAGATAAATGTCATGCTCATGCACAAGGGAGGGTCAACTTCCCTTTTGCTTCAGAGCTTTTTTGTTTATTTTTTGAGAGGCTTCCAGTGACGAGGCCTACTTTTTTTCAACAACCTTTTAGGTCGATGTTTGAGGCACGGATGCACATGTGGGGGCAGATGATGCCCAAGAGGGGTGAGACTATGTTTCCAGCGAGGATGTCGAATGATGCACTAGAGTTGCTAGCCAGTTTTGACGAGCATCCCTTCATTACGATCCCCTGTCCTTATGCGAGTTTGGATTGGCGAGGGTGTGCCAACATCCTCTTCACAGTTGATGAGCCGCCAAATGAAAGAGGTAATATTACTATTTTATTTAAATTTATTCTAAAATGTTAGTTAACTTGTTTTTATTAAATTGTGTAATGAAACTGTCTAATTATTGTTTTGTACTTGTATATATTTTGCAGACATTGGGTCTTTTTGATGGCGAGGACATGCCGACACCACCACATGATCCAAGTGTGGATCCTGATGACGATTAGGGCATGCCAAATTCTAAGGATCATCAGGAGGCCAATGCAGAGAGACCTGCTCCTACTGGTGCACCGGTACCGCCTTTTGCTAGGCGTTGTTGGCTTGATAGAAAATACAGGATGGAGTTGGGCAACCAACTCACTGCATTGATTGTTGAGGCGGGCATCAAGCCCACTAATATGAGAGACATACACGTCGATGGTAGGTTGTTACATATGTGGAGAGGCATGTCGCGTGAAATGTACAGCCTGATGCGGCATGTTGTAGGAGCTATGACCTTAGTTACGCGGCTGAGGAGGAACATTACACGTTATATGCGTGGTCGAGATGCAGCACGTGATCGAAATTCCACGCGCAATGACTCACCATATGATGATCGTTCACCTCGCATCGTGCCAGATGAGCAGCCTCCACTAGCATCAAGCAGCAGTCATAATGGAGTGCAGGCTGGACCATCGGCCACGTCCAGTCAGCAGCCTGTAGCATCTAGCAGTACTCATGATCATGAGCAAGTTGGACCATCGATCGTTGAGGCTGCACCATTGACTGAGCAAGTCTCTACCAGTACTGCTATTGATGATGTACCACCAGCTAATCCATGACATTTATATTACAGTTGTATATTTTTGACATTATTGTAAAATTTTAAATAATTGTAAAATAATAAATTTAGAATAATATGAATTATTGTAACATAATAAAGTTTAGAAAATAATGCAAATAAATTCATGTATTTTAGAATTATCATTATTTTATTATGATCTTAGATACAAAAAAAAAGAATTAATTTATATAGTACTCCATTGTTTTTGAGATCAACATAATTGCAAATTATCAAGTGAAATATTGATTTTAACATTAACACAATGAAAATACCAATTAATTCAAAATACATATTATAATGTTTTAAAAAAACCATCTTAAAAAGTATAAATATTGATGAAATAACACATGTACCATATCATTCTCGGTTCTCATGATCACCCTCATTATCTTCCATCTCGCATGGCATGATAACACTATTGTTCTCAAAAATATGTTTTGATCTAGGGTCATGTGTCAATACAAACCACCAATCCCTATCTAACACATCTGGGTAAAAAACACCTAGCTACAGTGTTTGGGGAAAAAATAGGGATCCTTAGCTTCATCCCACATATTTCTAGAGTTGATACATATCAGCCTACTATTGTGATCTTCCTTTACATTATTCTGATCAAAGGTGTCCCACCACTTGCACCTAAAAATAACACATTGGAAAGAAGAGAAATCCACTTCAATGATCTCTTGTATCTTTCCAACATAACCTAACATCCCTCATACTAGGTTTTGATCACGGTGGCTAGATCAATTAGATTGATTGAAATCAACTTCCACTCCAGAGTCTTGTGTGATGTTTCCAGCATCGGCAATTTATGTGCGAAAATGGTGTCCATATGCCCACATAGATGGGAACAAACGCACCTATTATAAAATAAAATAAAAATCATAGTGTCATGTGTCTTATAATAACCCAACAGTTAAAATATGAAATACAAATGTCTTATAAGTTTCAAATTTACATATAAATTAAAAATATTATTATCGAGTTGTTGCACCCAATCCATACATTTAGCACATCCTCTTCAGCACACGGGTAATGACCGATTGCACTGTATTTCTCTCTGACTTGGTCAGCAACCCAACTGTTGGGGCATATTTTTGGCATATTTTCTTTTAAATGATCGGGATAAGGCACAATTCTACCATTCAACCGTCTGAATTATTTCATGTCACTATCCCATGTTATCCTCTTTTTTTCATACAATGCGACCCACGGTTGTGTCGCTTCAGAATTGTAAAGAACGAATTTATTGATTGCTTCAATTTCTGCATTCTCTAATGAAATCAAACCAAAATTATATAGTACTTAGAGATCAAAATATACATTATATCAAATTTCAACATGAATATTAACTTTGTGTAAATTTGAAAAATTATAAGTTGCTTACTCTTTATCAAGCGCTTTTTTCCACTCGTTTGGAGCAACTCCCCTTCTCTTTTGTCTTCATCCCTTTCATCATCCCAAATCACTGCACCTGGTCTGTTTTCAATCTACTTGATGTACTCACTGGCATAATAGAAAGACTCATACAATATGTACCCCTCTGCCATAGACCCCTCGGGTTTTTCCCTTTGTCAAACAAAACCTTTCAATTTTTTCATGTACCTCTCTAAGAAGAACATCCAACGACAAGAAACCACCCCAACTAATTCAACCTCGTCTACTAGGTGGATTAGAAGATGAACCTGTAAGTCCATGAAACTCAGCAGCAATTCCTTCTCAAACATACAAACAATCTCAACTATCTCTTGATGCCACCATGGAATGCTAGCCACATGGATCTCCTTTGATGTAATCCAACATACAAATGTAGATAATTTAGATATGGCACGTCCTAGGTCTTAAGGGAATTCATGTTTCACACACCCATGCAAAAACAAAGGATAGTGAAACTGCAAAGTTATAAACACGTGCAATAATATAAAAATTAGTTATGTTTTATGATCCCTGCATGGGATAAAATTTATTAATATAACAAATAATAAAATCATGCTTTTGACATTATGCGTACTCTTAGAAGATTCAAATGGTCATGCGATTTCAACCCTGACAAATGGTCATCCACGGTGAAGCAGTGGCGTAGTGAAGACCCGTATGAAGTTAGCACCCTCACACCCAATATGACTTCCTTTGCCAAATAAATATCATCTTTTTTTTTAAATCCATGGGACATCACCTTCTTTGAAAAATCATGAATTAGAGGGACCACCGCCTACCTCTAATCGCGTACTTTCTAATCGTCTTGGCCAATGTTTCTTTTTAGTTTTTGAAGTAATAAGATCTTTCTTAATAGCCAATGTGTCACTTTGTTTCGATGATATGTGCCTCCATAAAGAATATGAAACATTTTTAAATATATGCATGGGATCTAATAAGTGGGTAATCTTAAGATGCTCCCAATATGGGAATAAAAGATAGATTTCCTTTTCATCCCAATGGGCAATTTCTCAACATAGGTGTAGAAGAATTCTGGATCTTCGAACATAGGCTCCCCATTTGAATCGAACATTTCTATGAACTTCTTCTCCTTCTCTCTCTCATATGCTCTAAGCCATTCAGCTGGTGTCATTATTGGAGGCCTTTGCGTTCTCTCTCGTTTACCATTGAAAGTAGACATTGCTCTTCTATAAGGGTTTTCTTCTGGGAGGAATACCCTGGAGCAATCATACACTGGCTTTCATAGGTCCTTGGACCATCTAGCTTTCAGAGAAAGTCCACAACATTTACATCCAAAATACCCTTTTGTTACAAGACCTGCGAGATTATTGTATACAATTAATATGCATGGCACGTTAAAGAAAATCATGAAGATCAGAACAAATCTTACAACGAATTAAATAACTAATATGTGAAATAATATTGTTATGTATATAAACAAATAAATAAATTAAACATGTAATTTACCAAAGCAAACTCCTAAGCCTGGATAATCATGTGTCGTGTAAGCATATATGCCATACAATGTAAAACTCCTCTCTACTGCGATGGGTCTTGATACATCATATACATTTATCCCATCCCATAATTCCTTTAATTCATCTACCAGTGGTTGTAAGTAGACATCCATATTCTTCACTTGTCTTCTACCAGGGACTATGAGATCCAACATAAGATGTTCATTCTTCACGAAAAACCATGCAGGGGTATTGTTATTGATCACTACAACAGGCCAAACAGAATAGTTGGTGTTTTGGAGGGAATATGGGTTGACGCCATCCATGGCTATGTTGAGTCGTAGACTTCGTACTTCATCCTTGAATTTTTCGGGCCATGTATCCTCTATATGATTCATGGCTATTGAATCAGTTGAATTCGCATAACTCCCAACTCACTTCTGTGTGAGGCATGTCATCCCTACAACATAGCTAATTATTTGCAACGAAAGAGCCTTTGAATCCTTAGGATTATAGGAATGTGCCTCAATATCTTAAAAGGAGGACCAGTACGTGATTTACCCATCTTTTTTTATTTATCATACTTGTCATGCCCAAATTTCAGACACACCTCTTTGTCTGCATATTCTCCTCTATATAGAATACAATAATTTGGACATGCATGATATGATATGTACTCAACACCCAACATCTTCAACAATTTATTTGCCTCTTCACAGCTACCGGGCAAGACATTATCACTTGAAAGAACCTTATCTTTGAATAACCTGTAGTTGGTGATCATGGAGAAATATATTAATAAATGTACATTAATGTTGATATAATTATTAACATTCATAAAATTTACCATTTGTAATGTTCATTGCAGTGTACTAATTATATTTCAAATTTATATAAGGGAATACGTTATGGTAACTTACCTCAAAATTTCTGAGAAACATGCATTCGACAAGCCAAACTTTGCTGTCAAGTTGTACAGTAACATCTTTGTCCCCAGCTGGGTATACTTTGATTGACCGCCATGTCCAAAGAGAGGGGTGGTGTAAGAAAATTTAAGGCTTTCGAAAAAGGTACCAGTGATATGAGCATCATCCCCTAGCTAATCATCGTTTTGGAATGCATCTAACAACATTGTCTCCATGGCAGTCGTATCTCTTAAGTAATCATCCATACCAACCTCTATTTGATTGCCTCCATTGCCAGCTTGTGAAGAACTACTATTGTTATAGTCATTCCTAATTTGTGAATCTGGACCTAGCGGGAATTGAATCAGTGGTTGATTCAACCATTCTTGATATCGTTCCTCTCCGATTTTTTCTCTTAATTCAGTATTCTCTCGATTTGACATTGTCGTGGGGTGCAACAGAAGATGGTAGGTAGGTCACTCATCATCACTAGAATTTTAATAATTTAAAAAAAAAAAATTGAACATGATTAGTACAAAATATATGATTTCAATTAGTAACCACGTTGACAATATTGCATGGTTATAAATTGGTTTGACATTGAAATAATTACATTAATCAACATACCAAACAATTATAATTATTACCATCATTGTCCTAGGATTGTGGCTAGAAGATGCAATATTGTTACATTTGGCAGGGTGAAGTGGTTGTCCATTTTCATCTACCAAATGCGTCTTGTGGTATGTAGCTCCTGATAAGAGCTTCTGATGTTTTGGAGCTGTTTGAATATTTTGTGCATCTGAACTCAATGTTGAATCTACATGAACCTACAAATTTGTATACATTAAGTTGTGCATGATTGACATGGATAAAAAACATAAATTCAATTAGATAATGAAAATATAAATAAAATCTGAAGTAAATATTACGTCTCGAGATGGATAGGGAGAAATCCGCGATGGACTTTGAGAAATATTATGGAACGAGCTGAATTTTGAAGAATTGTTCATTTGATATAATTATGATATTTTCTCCCTGCATTTGAGCAAAATCAACAATAAATTTTGGTGCACACACCTAAAAGTAATTTTAGTGCCTTAAAAATGGACTTCTTGTTATCGGTGCTAATGTATAGATCACCACACCGGTGCATTTTTTTTACTGCGCACCGGTGTCGTTTTATAAACAGACGCACCGGTGCGGTGTTATTAAGTGATGCACTGGTGACGAATAACCACAAATAAAAAAAGTGCAACTCTATTTTCTTTAAGTGAAAAAAAAAACGGTAAATTGAAAAATGGGTGGCAAAATATTTTCGAAAATCTAATTTCATAAAACATTTCTTTAAATACTAATCACTTTTCATTATTTCACTATTTTTGCAAAAAAACTCAGCCAAAGATTTGTAGGGAGACATACTTGGAGAAAACAGAGCACGACAGCACTGTGGAGCAGGGAAATTCGTTCAAACAGAAGTATTCAGACAATTAGAATTCCAAACCTTTGGTGATTCAAACCCTGTAGCATAGAATTTCAAGTGATCTCGTGATTAAAGTTTATTGGATTTTTTACTTTTTCTGCAGTTTTTTTTTACACAGTAAAAGAAAAAAATTCAATGTTTATTTATTTTTTACTTTTTCTGCAGTTTTTTTACGCAGTAAGAAAAAAATTTCAAATTCTTTTTCATTTTCAGAAACAAAAACAAAAAAAAAAACCATTTTTAGAAACAAACCCTACATTCTTTTTGTTTTTGCCCTTTCTTCTCCTTCTTTCAGTGATTTAAGAATTAGGGATTTTCATTTTAGATTTATAAGGTTTGTATTGCTAAATATAGGCCTAATACATCCGACCCACAAGACGACTTGCATAGTCAGATCCCAATCCATGTCGGCCCTTGCGTGAATTTAAAAAAAAACAGAATTTTTTTTCATCGGTGCGCCCGACGTAACCTAGTGCATCGATGCACTGTATTATCCAAGCGCACCACGAAAGTACTGTGATAAAAAATTAAAAAAACAAAATAGTTTTTTATCAGTGAGCCATATGTAAAATATGGCACGGGTTTATGCTACAAAAACTAACACTGGGCGATTTTTATTATTTTCGCTGCGTTAATCGGTGCGATGGTTAATATGTAACGTACCAGTTCTCCTAGTTGACATAGAGCACTATACGGTCTATTATAATTTTTGTGCGGTGCATTTATAATACCTCCACACACCAACATCAGTGCGTACAAAATGAATGGTGCACCGGTTTCTTGAGATTTTTTTTTTTTTACCTGAAAATTTAACAATTTATTTATAAATATATTAATGAATGATATGGTATAGGTTTCAGATTGATAAAGAAATGATTGATAAGAAATCAAGTAACAAAAATACTGATAACACATCAAGAAAAGCAAAAAAAGCAAGTTCTTTGTAAATTCTTTACAAAAAATATTATTTGTGAACTATATGTAAGTTTAACTAATATCTATTGTTTACTGTGTATCATGCAGAGCCACAAAATGACGAAGCTCGATGAGATTATTTCTGATCTAGGACCAGAAGAGCGTAAAAGCTTGATGGAAAAATTGCAAAAGGATGAATCAGGTGAATGAAAAAATATTATCGATCTAATATGAGTTTCTTCTTTTAATTTTCATTAATAATATAGTTAAAATTATTAGATAACGATGTGTCAAACAATCTATTAATTCACATATGTTTCATGTTCTACAGGGACCAACAACTCAGAAAATGAATGTTTTTCTAAGAAAATAAAAAAATAGAACATGCAAATGAAAATGAATTTCTCCTTAGCTCATCTGGAGTGGTGTTGGAGGTTAACAAAAGGGGGAAAAACTTTTACAAAATTTTGAGGGATCTAGTGAAATGAATGTATAGACGTTCTTTCCACTTACAATACAAAAATCAATCTAATGATTCCAAGAACCAAATTTTATCTAAATTACAGGAAGTGTTTCCAAATAATTGGGTAATGAAACATGTTAGACTTTTAATAGAAAAAATGTACAACAACAAAAAAGAAGGAATGAAAAAGTAATATTCCTTTAAATGTTTGTCTAGAATTATTTATAAATGTCACTTTTGTTATATTTACTTTTCATATATCAATATAAAAATTAAATATTTTATTGTCATGTTACATTTTCAGGAAGATTATGAAAATCTCAAAAGATGAACAAACTGATATCAGAAATATGCCAGTAGGAATGTCCAAAAATGTGTACAAGGAGATGGTCAAAAAAATAGACAAAATTGCATCGCAAGAGGAGCCATCTCAACAACAACGTGCTTCAAATGTAATATGTAATCGTTTAATTTTTCGATCATTAGGTACAATAAATAAACAATTTAACATTAAATATTAATTTTCAGGTATTTTCTTGCAGAAAAGAAAAGAAAATGGAACCCATTCAGCACATAAAACAAGACGACAAGGAAGAAAAGGGTTGATATCTAAGTTTGTGAGTAATTGTTACTTCCTTATAACAACTTAACTAGATTTCATTTTTGTATTTTTTAAGTTGTTTTACAAAAATCTTCATTGAATGTCTCCAAACAAGTGCTAACATACAAAGAAGAACCATCAGAGGAATTGATTGAAATTGGGTTAAATATGGGTTGTGAGTATATGTTGGCATATCAGAAATTAATTGTGGAATTTGTAAGCATCTATCGATCTTGTTTTACTTAGCTCCGTCTATAATTAATAGAACAAAAAAATATTTTATATTAAATATATGATTTATTATGGGGTATAAAACTTGCAGGAAACAAAGTATGGAACTGCGCCAACAGATGAAATCTTGAAAGATGGCATGTTACATGGTTTTGAAATAATGTGTATAGTTTATGAGTCAATTGTTGCAATGGTACGACATTTCTTTTCGATTTACATTGATGTATATTATTTAATATTACAATTTTCATTATTCTCACCAATGTATATACACTCATTACAGTTTATTTTTATGTTTGTAGATGGAAGGTGAAGAAGAAGAAAACAATCAACACCGTGAATAAAAAATTCCTGAAAATAACCCAAGTCGTGGAAGTATCTCTAGCAGTGACAGCAGTTCAAGCGAAGAATGATGATCACTATGTTTTGATATCAAAGCAAGGTGTTGCATTTTTTGAAATATTATCCTGTGAAATCAAACATTTTTTTTAATGTAATGGACATAATGTCCCAATTAAAAGGAAAAGAGATACCAATAACTGTCCCAATAAAATATGTTTTAATTTATTCTATTGTGTTCTCCATTGTCGCTGTGAAATATAACACCACTGATTAAATTTATGGATGATTAAATATTATAATGAATAGATGTGAAATTTGATGATATGATATTTTTGGGTGCTAAAAGGTGTCTTTTAAAACTCCTAATTGCCTCACATTAATTATCAACCAGGGTAAGTCCTTTTATTTCAAGAGTGTACACAATATGTGCAAGCTATAAACTAGACAGTAATGTTCCCTAAATTGTAGTATAAATATTGACACAAGAATAAATGGAAGCATCTAACAAACTCCAATTGCAATTATTAAAGGGAATATCAAAGTTCAATCTTCTTTTGAAATCAAATCTTTAACAATCCAAAGAATGGCATCATCAGTTGGGAGCACAGTAGCAATAATTCACTCCTACTTAGCTGATCTAATTCTAGATTATATTAATTTTCTATAAAGCAATTAAGACAGAACCAATATCACTTCCGAGAATCCAATAGCGACAATTAGACTATTACGGATGATCTAAGTAATGCAATATGTTGTCTCAAATAACCCACGCTGTAAAAACTAAGATTCAGATCACACGATAATGAAATAACTCATAAAAAGAATGTGTAATACATAAATACAGTAAGATGATAAACAACTAATGAAATGAACTCACGGTAACAGGTAATTATCAAATCGGTCACACTCTGCAAGAATAGGAAATATAACATAGAGGAGCAGTTAACACTACCAGGGGTTGGGCCCTTAACCACTAGCAGGTACTGCTCAAGCTACTTCAGATGATGCGAATGGAAACAAAAACTTCAATTAATCATTAAACTGGAGCAACATTACAATTTAATTGTGTTTTTCAACAACACAATTCGTGATTAAGCTTATAATTCGAAAAGTAACAACGATTCCTCTTTCTTTTACAAACGCCTCCTTTATAACCAGAAAGAGGAGAAAGTAAATAGTAAATGTAATCCCTCTTAACAAAATTTGATTGTTCCCAACAACTTGATCAACAAGAAAATATATTTCCATCAATAATTCAACAAGAACGAGTCGAATTTGGTATTGCAACTGAGATAATTTGGAAAACGACCGCAACAGCGAATCTGGGAAAATCGTCTTCAAAGAACCTTTTGTTTATCTTAATACGAACCAAATTTGGGAACAATTCTCTTTCAATAAAGTTAATTCGGTCCGTTCTGGACAAAACCCATGTTTCGGATTTTCCAAATTCTTCTCCATTTTCCCACAACGTCCAATACAAAATTGTCACTTCTTACTCCATTGAATTTCTGAGTTGGAATATTTGATGATGAGCTGGAGATCAAATCTGCAATCTGGAAAATATCTTGGAGGTTAAAATGGTGAGTGATGTTACAATAAATTTATTAATAAAGCATCATTGATAAAATCATGCATAATAATCATCAATTTATTAAAAATAAAGGAGAATAAATAATATTTATCCATAAGAGCATAAATAATTATAAAATGAATTATATGATAAACCATCATAAATGACATGATAAAGAATGGTAGAAATAGATGAAATAGGTGTTAAAATGTGATAATAATAATGACAAACTAGCGGCCCAATAGATATAAAAAATTAATCCAAACATCACATTCAAATGCGCTAATAAAAATTTAATTCATATGAATGCTTTCATAAGATATATATGTGTCAGCTTTTGATGAATAATGAATTTTAAAAAATCACAATAATTATGATATGATATAAAAAATTAATCCAAACATCACATTCAAATTCATTAATAAAAATTCAATTAATATGAATACTGTTATAAGATGTGTCGACTTTTGATGAATAATGAATTTTTAAAAATCACAATAATTGCACTGTCACAGGTCAATGTTTCTAAAAAATACAAAATGAAAACCGGTGCATGTAAATTATTGTACACCAGTGTGTTTGTATTCTGAAGTGCACTAGTGCATTTCTATGACCTATGGGAAACGCAAAAATACCAAAACCAATTAAAAATATCAGTGCATTTGTGCGGTACTGCGCACTGGTGCATTTATGTGGAATTATGCACCAATGCACTCGTACGACTTCTGGGCACCTTACAAATACCGATACCAATTATAAATCTCGGTGCGTTTGTGTGATATTATGCATCGGTGCGTTTATGTTGCTCTACACACCAATGCATTTGTACGACCTATGGGCACCACACAAATACTAATACCAATTATAAATCTTGGTGCATTTGTGTGATATTACGCATCAGTGCATTGCGACGACCTATGTGCACTGCACAAATCTCAAGAGTATCACCAACACTGCGCCCGGTGCAATTTTATACCTTGACGGCCCAATGCATGCTCCTTTGACCGGCTCAGGCCACCTTCTAGATGTACACCAGTGCGTTGAAGCCCGAGTAGCGCACCGATGAAAAAAACAACCGTAATAACCTCCGGCCGCCCATTTTCTTTTAGTTGTGTTGAATTTCCATTAAAAGCTCCGCCAAAACCTCCGTAACCATAAACAAATGTTGTAGAAAATGTTTTTTTGACAATTTTTTCTAATTCTATAACACTAAAAACCTCCTTTATAACCTCCACTAGAGGGTATTTTCCTTGTAGTGTGGGTTCATCCTATCTTCGGTGTGTCGGAGACCCACATCAGGCACAATTTGGAGTACATGTTGTTACAGGGAAACGAGAGGTACTTCCGGATCTCAATTTGGCTAAGACTCTTGAATAGGTCAAACGACATGTTGAGGGATTAACCTATGGCATACTAGAGACTAGGGTCAATCAGATCCCTATGAGACTACATTGCCATACTATTAGAGTGCCTAACCATATTAGCCAGTTGTTGTGCAAAGTAGCTTGCGTGGTTGTTTATTACCATGAGCATCATCAAGATTAGTCTACTAGGAGGTTATATAGCCATATTTTTACTGCATGTACTTTTTATGATAGGTTGTGTAGACATATGTGTCTTAGGGACATATTTTTATAAAACCAAAATTTTATATATATACAACTATCTACCTATCAGTGTTTCTTATTTATTCCATTATCTTTATCAATATATATGATGTGATTTGAATTTAATTTACATATGTCACAAATTTTTGTCTAAAACATGATTTTTCAATGCATCTGTCAATGTGTTTAGACTTCTAGGAATGTGTTGATATTGGATATAATCAAAATATCTTTCCAAAATTTGAACCCATAAAAACATACGAGGCATAGTTGGACCTCTAAATGAATAGGCATTAGTCAAGTGTAGTACTACAAGTTGTGAGTCAAGTCTCACAACTATACAGTGGATACCATGAGAAATAGGATCAGATAATAGCTTGATCACTACATTATAGTCAGTGATGTTATTGGTAGAGTGATTGATACAAATCCCTTGTAAACTCACTAACTCGCCACTTGGAGCATAAATAGCCCATGTTTCAAAGGAAATGTTTTGAGTACTACGAATAGCGCCATCAACATAACCAACATATGGTTGAAGGAAAACCGACATTTGCAAACCAAATGTAAAGCAAGATTAACAGAAACAATAGGAAACTCTGAAGGGAACACACTGCAAATACACTCAACACACCTATGGACAGTATGTACATAGTGAACTACCTAAAAATGACTTAAGCATAGTTTTTTTAAGGTACAACCCATTTCTGGGTTGTGCCAATGGAACTCCATTGAAATCAATAATCTCATAGGCCCCTTTCACTCGAACATGTTTAAAAATGTATGGGCCTAGCCACATTGGCTCAAACTTCCCAGACCCTAACTTGTCAGACTCCTGATCATACAATAGGACAAGGTCACCTTGCAAGAAGGCACGAGGATTGAAATTCTTATCGTATTGTGCCTTAATGTGTTTCTTGTGGGCCTCATTAGCCATCACAGCATCTTGCAGGTTTCATCTAAACATTTTAGATGAAAGATACGCTCTTCTTCTATGGAAGTGGCAGGGAGTAGTTCAATAGCAAGTTTCAGAGATGGAATTCCACACTCGATAAGAAGGATTTATTCCAGGCCATATACTAATTGAAACGATGTGAATATGGTAGCAGTTTGAACAGAGGTCTGATATGACCATAAGGATGCATAAAGGATAAGATTCCAATCCAATTTGTGGATCCCTATCATGCGTTGAAGCATCATTTTCAAGACTTTGTTTATTTTTTTGACTTGCCCATTCGCTTTTGGATAGTAGGGAGTTGATATTCCATTCATAGTGAAGGCCAAACTTGGCAGTGATTCAAACATCATGTGATTATGGAAATTCTTCCCATGGTGAGTAACTATAGTTTGTGGTACACCAAACCTTGCAATGATGTTATTGAAGAGAAAGAGAGCAGTTGTTTTGTTGGTGTTATTACATGTAGGCAACGCCTTGGCCCACTTGGTAAAATAGTCTACTGCCACAATGATGATCCAAGTGGATATTGGTGGCCACCCACCTATTCCACTTGGACCCCCGCCATTTTACCATTATTTCTTTCAGTTTCTGTAATTATAGCACAGTCTACATTTTCTAGTAGTTTTTCGGGTCTTGAACTTCTAGAGTCGTTTTGAGGCCCTAAACGATGTTTTTTTTTTTTTTTTTTAATGGGGAAACTGAAACTCATGCTTGTAGTATAAAGTTTTAGTCCTCAGATATATCTTTTTAAAGATCTATTTTGCGTGTCAAGTGAATATTGTATGCCAAAGTTACAACCCCAAGAAGTTGATGTACCAATTTACCCCAATGGGGCCCATAGTTTTGGTGCTTCATATCCTAGGGTTAGATTTTTGGATGTTTAGGGTTTTCCATTATTTATAAACAATAAATATGCTTTCGAGCCTCTTTGTAACATATTTCATAAGGCATGTAGCTACCACATGTATTCTCAAAGATAAGCCACTATCGCCTGAGCTAGTTTATTTCCACTCTGCATGTAAACAGTTTTCAGTACCATATTATTAATGAATCAAAGTTTTTTTTTGGTTGTATATTTATATTTTTATTTATATATGTATTTCATTTCATTCCTTCATAAATCTAGATCAATGGTATCAGAGCGGTCTTCTCTTTCTTTTTTTCTGTGCATGTCCCCAACAAGGTCGGGGTATAAGGAGTTAGGGCTCGAACTAGTTGAACCTTTGCAAGAAACGCCTCATCGAACTTGACGGCCTCCCATGGCAGAAGAAAAGAAAGATGACGAAGTAGGAGATCCTTTCAAAATATTTCTTGAAGAATCGCTCGAGCGATAAAGGAATGTGATGATGGACAACTTTTATCAGGTCCTTCGGCGAATGCCCACAGGTGACGCACCTTCATCTAGCAGCCACCTTGGAGGCAACACTCCCTTTAAGGTACAAGTAAACTTTGAAATTCCCATATTTGAAGGCCAGATATATGCATATGTCATAGATAAATGGTTAAATATTTTGGAAGGATATTTTTCGGTCCATGATTTTTCCAATAGGGAAAATATTACTTTTGCACTTGTCAAAGTCACCCCCCACATCAAGGACTAGTGGGAAATCTAATGTGAGAAGAAGGACGAGAGGGAACACTCATTGTTTTCATTCGCACCCACTTGGAATTCTTTCTGAGACGCCATCAAGGAATAGTATTACCCTATCATGAGTTATGAAGATAAGTACAAAAAATGGACCAGAATATGGTAGAGAAGGGACCAAGACTTGCCGAAGTTCATAAATATTTTTCATACCCATTGCACGAAGTTGGGTATCAATAATTCTGAGCGGAATCTAGTTCTCAATTACCATGGTTTTCTACACAAATTCATCCAGGATGAGATGGATTTTCTGTACATATCCTCACTTGGTGTCGTCTATCGATACGATGTCAAGATCGAGCATAAATTCAAACAGAATAAGTGAGACTTTGGATCTGTGAATCCATAGCAAGGGAAACGCACCCCAAAACTATAGAACAAAGGACAAAGGGAAGGCGATGTGACCCAGGATAACCCATCAAATCTCCAAGCAAAGAAAAACACCACGAAGGAAAAGAAGGACACAAGAAAGTGGTGTGAGTTCCATAAGAACCCCACTCACAACACAAGTGAGTGTCGAGCCAAGAAGTCACTGGTGGCCAAGCTAATGGCTTCAAATTCATATGCATGTTTTGACTCTGAATCAGAACTAGATAAGGGAAATGACAAAGGGAATTAGATTATTGATGTGGAGCCCAGTGCCACCATTGTCACCACCAAGGTCCAAAAGATTGAAACCGCAGATCAAGGGGAAGGGGAGTGTCTCTTCCACTCATAGATGTGGGTGAAGGGATCTCTGCTGCAGTTCATTGTCGATCACAGGAGCCAAAAGAACCTCATCTCATAATATTTCATTAAGTTTTTGGTCCTACCGACCACCCCACACCCGCAGCCATATACCATCGGGTGGCTTCACCAAGGACGAGATCTCTGCATCATCCAACAATGTTGCCTTCCATACAACATCAAGCCTTTCATCGATGAGGTATTGTGTGATGTTGCACCTCCTGAAGTTTGTGATGTATTATTAGGCCAGCCATATTTGCGAAAACGTTATATTGTGTATGAGTCTGGGCCTCACACTACTATTATTACTTTGGGAAATAATTTATACAGGATACCAGAGGTAGTCGTGCCTATCACCATGATCTCTTTGATCTCTATTAAACAATGCAGTAAGATAATCTCCCAAACTAGGAAATTTGTTTTCTATTTTATTTCCTCTCAAAGTAAGGAGAAGATCATGGCCATACTCGTGACCCCCAAGAAAGGTTCCTCCATGCAGTAGAATCAGGTGGATAAAGTCATGGAAGAATACAGGGACATCTTCCCCTCACCCACAAGGGTGCCCTTACAATGCCAAGTCAAGCAGTCGATCGATCTGTCCCCCAAAGCACCTCTACCCAATGGGTCGATATATCGTTGCTCCATTATGGAAAATGATGATATAAAGTGGAAAATCCAAGGGATGTTGTAGAAAGGTAAAATTCAATCAAGTTCCACCTTGTGGGAGCCAATTATACTTGTACAAAAGAAGGATGGGAAGGATGGGACTTGGAGGTTGTGCATTGATTATCAGGCACTAAATAAAATCACTGTCAATAATCAGTATCCAATCCCATCGATTGATGACCTTATTAACTAGCTCAAGGGGGCCAAGTATTTCAACAAGATCGATCTAAAGTTTGGCTATCACCAGATTCCAATAGAGCCCACATATGTAGGGAAGATCGCCTTCAAATATAAGGAGGTCCTTTTTGAATGTTTCGTCATGCCTTCCAGGCTAAATAATGCCCCTGCAACTTTCATGAGGCTAATGGATGACATCTTGTGGCCATTCACCAACTCATTCGTGGTTGTGTTTCTGGATGACATCCTCATCTTCAGCAAGAGTTGGGAAGAACACCTAAAACATATCGTGTATGTCCTTCAAACCTTGTGGCAACACAAATTATGTGCCAATTTGGATAAATGCACATTTGGCATGGGTAAAGTCTAATATTTGGGCTACATCATTGATGAGAAAGGCATGCATGTGGACCTGGTTAAGATCCAAGTCATTCAGGATTGGCCAGCCTAAACCACTCTAACAGAGCTTTGTAGATTTTTGGGCCTTGCAAATTTTTATCAGAGGTTCTTCTTGGGATTCTATCATATCACTTGGCCTTTGTGTCAAGTTACCATTGGCGGAGTGAAAGCAAATTTTTTCTGGTTCGAGTTCCAATAAAAGGCATTTTTTGAGCTGAAGCACCGCCTATACTCTACACCAGTACTCACATTGTCATACCTTCAACCACCATTTTAAATTCAAGCAGACGCCTCTGACTATGTTATTGGTGTAGTTCTCACCCAACAAGGGCATCCGGTGGCCTATCACAGTAAGACAATTTCTTACTGTTGAGTCACGAAATGGGTATGTATTTACTGTTGAATTCATCATTGTTTTCCTGCTTATGGGTATGCATTTACAATTTTTAATGCTTCCTTGTATAATTTTTCCTAGCGCTTAATCAGTTTGATAATTTCTTGCTTGTGTGAATCTATTTTATTTAAGTTTTTCCTTATTTCTTGATTGACATTCTGTTCATGTTTTGCATTACTATTGGATTGATTACATTTCCACTTGTGATTCATATTGTTATGCTTTGTGAGATTCCTTAAATAAGCGCATTATAATCTACAAGAGTTTGATTACTTCTTTCGGACTCTCGAAATGATATTACCCTTGTCTTGATCAGATTCACAATAGATTTAATAGAATTTATATTTAATCATCTAAAGTAGAGGTGAGTTACTGCTACTGTTCTCTCAGCTGATGATCTTGTTATCTGGATTGATGTAAGCTTTGATTTCAATAGAAGACTGCATTTTGATATTTCTTTAATAATTTCCATTAGAGTCTGTTAGATATTCTCATTTACATTTGTGTTAATATCTATGCTACAAACCATTACTCTTTAAACAATAGCATCCACATACTGTGTACACTCTCGAAATTAGAGGACTTACCTAGATTGACGATTAATGTGAGATAATTAGGAGTTTTAAGAAGCACCTTTTATCATCCAATATTTTTGTGTCGTTTCCGGGGAGAGTGTAGCCATTTAGAAAGAGTGATGCATATTTGATTTTTTCTACTAAGAAAGAACTGGGTATTAAAAATGGAAGGTAATAACCTGCGTAACGAACGAGGAACATGCTCGTTCATCTGCCCGCTTTATAGCAGAACTGCGTAGAAGTCTAAGGTAGGAATGTATGCTTGCATTTCTCTTGAATGACTAAGAAATCTAAACAAAACAAAATTCCTCCTCCTAGACCTAAAAAACTTAAGGGACCGGTGACCCTTGGGCGAACAACCTTTATCGACGAAATCATAAGAAAATATGAGTCTCAACCATCTGTAGGACCCCGAATTGTTGCTGCCAGGTGTCCTATTCACTTCCTTCAAGCCACAATATCACCGTCTGTAGCTAATGCTGATATTCACGGTGAAACTGAAGGGATAGAACAAAGTTTTCAGGATACTGAAAATTTACAAACAATCCCTTCACAAGAAGGAAATTCTAACAACCTCCGTGAAGGAGAGGGAGAAATAGGTGATTTTGACATTCATCTGTCAGAACCGAGACTTCCTAAAGAATTAACTGTGCAGAGTTTCCTAGACATTGATAATTTACAAGCCGATCCTTTACAAGAAGGAAATTCTATTACTCTCCATGAAGGAGAAGGAGAAACAAGTAATCTCGAAATTAAACCATCAGAACCTAGATCTCCCGAAATAATAGTTGAACAAAGGACACCCAGTATTCCAAATCAAGGTAGTACTGTTAGGATTATTCCAGCCTCTCCTAGACATCCTAGGAAGAACCTGCCAACTCCGGAGATCCCTGAAGGGTATTGGCATATTTTTTATCAAATGGCTCATAATCAGCCAGCTCAAACTTCTACATTACAATATCCTATCATTGACACAGCTGTCAACGCTCACATGAAAGCTATTCCATTGCAAAATATCCCTACTTTCCATGGGCTAACTTCAGAAGATCCCGATGCATTTCTTTTTGAGTTTGATGTCTTATGTAGAGGATATGATTACACTACCAACCCCCAAAATCTGAATCTATTCCCATCTAATTTGAAGGGAGCAGCTCTGCGTTGGTTCATGGGACCTGGTGGGGGTACCATTAATGATTGGGACCAAATGACAACATCTTTTCTTAAGAAATATCAAGATTATTGCCAAAAGAGAGAATTAAAAGATAAAAAATTTCAGATGGTAGCCAAACCCAGCAAGACCTTAGAAGAATATGTATAATGTTTTCAATATAATTTGCAAAGATCTCCTTATGCAAATCTGCCTGATAATGTTCTGAAAACTACGTTAATTAGAGGTATGAAGGATCAATGGGTGGAAACATTAAATATAATGGGAAAAGGTGATATTTATCAAGAAAATTATAACGATATTGTGGATTTGTGCATTAAATGTTCCAGGGGAAATTCAAGACTCAAACTAGCTGGATGAGAGGTGAACTCTAGAGATAGCAAGGCTTCAGTAGAATGCATTACACGAAGTGAAATCGGAAATTTTTTGGAGGACTTCAAAATTGATATCCTGGGAACTCTGACAACACAATTAGATGTTATGCAAGCCAAGAAAAAGTAGGCCATAGCAGAGCAGAACTTGGCTATCTTCTGCCCATGTTGCAGACAAAAGCACGGTCATAAGGAATGCCCCCTAGATGCAAAAATAAAATGCGCCATATGCACCCAAGAACACACCACAGAAAGTTGCCCATCACTTCTAGGACTAAAAGTAGTCTTTAAGGAGGTAGAAGAAGAAGCGGAAATAGTGTATCAGTTAAACCAGCGTCGATAATGGAAAGCATGCCAGATAAGTATGCCCACTGATCTATCTTCATTCTTTCACTTTTCGCAATATAATTCTCAACAATATTCAGGGGGAGCATGGAAAAATCAGCCACCTTTCTTTCCACCTCAAGAATTTTTTATGCCACCTTGGCCAAATCAATCAAATTTAAACAACAATAGTTGGCCAAATCAATCAAATTCAAACAATAATAGTTGGCCGAATTTTCCTTACCCACCACAATTCTGGCAGAATAACCCTTATTCATCCCAATGGTCCCCCTCCACTTCACAAAATTAAAATTGGCAATAAAACTGGAAAAGAGCCACAAACCAACCTATGGGAACAGGCCCTCTGCCTCAACCAACCTTAACGTTGCAAAAAATCCTCAAACGAACATACGACCGCAACTCCCGGCTCAACCCAACCCAAACCCAAATAACAGACCAATTCAGTCAATACAAATCATAGAAGGTCTAGACCCTGAAATGGAGTCGAGAGAATGTAACGAGCTTAAGTTAAGATTTGGACGTATAATTACTATTCTCTGACTGTATACAACCAACAAATAATTTCTCACAAATAATTCTCTGACTGTATACAACCAACAAATAAAATAGGGGGAAGATACAATTAGACACAAAAATATTGAACAAATTATACCCACTTCCCCCCCATTCCCAGAAATATTTTTGATACCGTGTCCAATAGAAACCCCTGACTTTGACCTTCTAGGAGAATTGAAAAATATTTGTATAAAAATCCCCCTCCTCCAGGCTATCCAAGACATTCCAATATATGCTAAAACTATCAAAGAGTTGTGTATAAAGAAGCATGTGAGGAAATCAAGAATAAACCCCATTGTCCATGTTGTTGGAACTCTGTTTGATTTATTATTAGGCAGAGAAACGCAAGTGAAATATGAAGATCCTGGAAACCCCATCGTTACAGTCCAGATAAATGGTTATTGTTTTCCCAATGCATTAGTCAATTTAGGAGCAGCCATTAATATTCTCACAACAACAACCTGTCAAAATATTGGCATCACAACCTTAGATCCAACCACGACTCTACTGGAATTGGTTGACAGCTTGGTTGTCAAACTAGAGGGGACATTACAGGATGTAATGGTGTCTGTAGATTCTTGGGAATACCTAGCAGATTTCTTGATCATTAATCCCGGAAATCAGCTTGATGGGCATCCTTTAATACAAGGAAGACCTTGGCTAGAAATTACTGATGCTTATATCAGCTGCCAGACAGGCAATATGAAAATAACTAGGGGAACAGATGTAAAAAATTTAGCTTTATATCCCCCTGCTCAGCCAAGTCTGACTATTATAAAAACCAGGAAAAAACCCATAAAATATTTCACAGAAAACATTCAATCACCATTAACTGTGGTAGATGCCCTTGAATTTAAAAATCAAACAGAAGATGATGTTATTAATACCTTTATCAATAATCCTACCTCCACATCAAGCTTCAAATGCCACATGATTGAAGCAGTTCTTGATAAATAAATTGAAGAGGATCCCCTCAAAGAAATCAGTGACCACACGATACCAACAGCCACTGTTTATCACAGAAAACCTATAGAAATAGAGCCAGGGAAAACACTAAGCATTAACAGTAATCTAAGTCATGACCAACAGCAAAAACTTACTCAAGTTCTTTTAAAACATAAAAAAGCTTTTGCTTGGGACTACTCAAACATGAACGGGATTGATCCCCAGCTATGCATGCACCATATCTACATTGAAAAAGATGAAAAAACCATTTGACAACCTCAATGAAGATTAAATCCTCATTTAAAGGATATTGTTAAAGAAGAACTTCAAAAACTTTCATATGTTAATTTTATTTATCCTATATCGAACAGTAAATGGGTCTCTCCATTATTTGTAGTTCATAAAAAGAATGGGAAATGGCGAATATGTGTTGACTATAGAGAACTCAACAAAGCCACGCAAAAAGACCACTTTCCCCTTCCATTTATTGATCAGGTTATGGATACACTGGCAGGAAAGAAATTTTTCTCTTTTCTGAATGGCTTCAGTGGCTACAATCAAATCCAGATTGCTCCGGAGGACCAGGACAAGACTACCTTTACCTATCCCTGAGGAACATTTGCCTACAAGGTATTACCTTTTGGATTGTGTAATGCACCCGCCACATTTCAACGAGCCATACTCAGTATTTTCGCAGACCTGTTAAATGAAGGATTAGATGTATACATGGATGATTTTACACCCTATGGAGATGACTTTGACCAAGCATTATAGACATTAGAAAAATTTCCGGAACGGTGTATTGCTACTATCCTATGTTTAAGTCACGAAAAGTGCCATATGATGATGACAGAAGGCCTGATCTTGGGACATTACATTTCAACTATTGGAATACAAGTAGATCCGACAAACATACAGGTAATTCTTTTATTAGCTACTCCCTGCACTCAAACAGAGGTACGTAGTTTTTTAGGATTTGCTGGATATTATCATAGATTTATCAAGAATTTTTCACAGGTTGTTGCACCACTATATGCCTTAACAGGAAACACTAATTTCATATGGATTGACAAATGTGATACTGCTTTTTCAGATTTGAAACAACTCATATCTACAACACCAGTACTACGAGGACCAAACTGGGATATACCCTTCCAAATCTCATCAGATGCATCAGATACAACCATTGGAGCAGTTCTTAGCCAAGAGGAGGAAAAGAAACCATATGCTATATATTAAATTAGCAAGAACTTAACTCCTGCTGAGTTAAATTACACAGTAACAGAGAAGGAGTTTTTAGCAGTCATTTATGCTATTAACAAATTTAGACACTATATAACTGGATACCCTGTAATTCTGTATACGGACCACTCTGCCATTAAATATTTAACTAATAAACCAATTACGAATGGAAGAGTGACACGTTGGTTGCTTCTTTTGCAGGAATTTGATATAACTATAAGGGATCGACCAGGGAAGGAAAACCTTGTAGTTGATTTCTTTTCCCGAGTACCAAGAACAAATGATGTAATAGCAGTGGAAGATCAGTTTCCAAATGAACACTTGTTCGTTTTTACCATAAAAACACCATTGTATGCAGATGTGGCAAACTTTTTAGTAGTAGGAAAACTAACTAAACATCTGACATCCAAAGAAAGGAAATCCAGAGTACAACGCAGCACTCGGTTCTCCTGGATTGGAGGATATATTTTTCACACAGGGGCTGATATGCACATCCGCAGGTGTATCAGGGAAGATGAAATATATGACATCTTAAAAGCTTTCCACAAAGGACCATGCGGTGGACATTTTTCCGACCGCAGAACTGGACATAAAATCTTACAAATGGGTTATTATTGGCCCACGATATTTAAGGATGCTAAGAAATTTGTCCAAGCCTGCGATAGCTGCCAAAGGATGGGTTGTCTTGGCCAATCTGATGAGATGCCCCTACATCCACAGTTGATTATAGAACCTTTCGAACATTGGGCACTAGATTTTGTTGGGCTGATTAACCCATCATCTAATCAGAAATCATACATATTGGTTGCAACAGAATATGTGACCAAGTGGGTGGAAGCGGTTGCATTACCTAGGGCCACAGAAGAAACAGTAATACATTTTATTTTTGAAATTTTTGTACGATATGGGTTACCCAGAGAAGTAATCATTGATGGAGGACCGCAATTTGTGGGCCACAAGATTGCTTCTACACTGAAAAATCACCATGTTATTCACAGGATTACCTCTCTATATCACCCGCAACCAATGGGCAGGTAGAAAGCACCAACAGGGTAATTAAAGTTATCCTAACAAATACAGTCTCATCACACAGACGAGATTGGGCTACTTGACTGCCAGAAGCCTTATGGGTATATCGTACAACATGGAGGAACATTATTGGATACTCCCCATATCAACTGGTATTTGGTAAGGAACCTATCTTTCCTATTGAATTTGAGATACAAATGCTAAGGACAGCTCAGGCAGTAGGACTAGATTTAACTAAAGCCCAGATTAATTGATTATAGCAGATAAATGAATTAGATGAAATCTGGCTATCAACTCTTCAGCATACTGCACTAATCCAACAACAAAGAGAAAGATGGCATGATGCCCTCATAAAGAAAAAAACCTTCCATGAAGGTGATTGGGCACTTTTGTATGATCCTAGGTTCCATGATTTTCCAGGCAAACTTCAAACCAGATGGTTAGGCCCCTATGAGATACAAGAGGTGCATGACAATGGTACCCTTACATTAACAACCATTGATGGGTCTGGCCACTCTTTTAAAGCAAACGGATATTGAGTACACCTCTATTACAAATATCTTACAAGAGAATCATTTTGCCGGCAGATACGGGAAGATTCCACAATACAAATTCTTGCTGAGGAGGGTAACCCTTCCACAGTACTAACCCAGTGAGATGTATTCTTTTCTTTGAATTCTATACATAAATTTGTTTTTTTTTTTTTTCGATTGATTGGATTTGTTTGAAAAATAGTTAGTTTTGTTTTTCTTTTGTTTTTCCCTACAAGGAACAGCAAATTTATTTTACATACATTGACCATTTCCTAAAAAGAACATTACTTTTTGTATATTTCGTTTTGTTGTTCCCTACAGGGAACAACTGCTTTTCCCTCTAAGGAACATCAATTCTTTTGTATGTATTTTTTCTGTTCCCTACAGGGAACAGAAATTTTTTTTCGTTGGTGTTTTTTTTTGTTCCCTACAAGGAATAACTGCAGTTCCTTACAGGGAACAACAATTTTTTTCGCATGTATTTTTGTTTTTCCCTATAGGGAACAACTGTTGTTCCTTACAGGGAACAGCAATTTTTTTCATGTGTGTTTTTGTTGTTCCCTACAGGGAACAACTATTGTTCCTTAACAGGGAACATCAATTTTTTTCGTATGTATTTTTGCTGTTCCCTATAGGGTACAGCTACTATTCCTTACAAGGAACAACAAATTTTTTTCTGCATGTGTTTTTTTTCGTTGTTCCCTACAGGGAACAGTTGTTGTTCCCTTTAAGGAACAACATGCTTTGTGTGGATTTTTTTTGTAAAACAACATCTGGTGAATATTTTTGAGAACGTAATGGCATGCAAGATATAATATGTATGGAAGATAAGTAGACCAAGAAAAATACCGTGTATATTATCATCTTTAATAAGACTATTTCATGATAATCTAAACAAAAGAGAAAAGGACACAGTCTCTATTTCATTTTACTGTCCTTGGTTCCACTCTGAAGCACATTGATTGGTTATCTTTATCATGTTGGTTTCCCCTTGCTTATATAACTTTCTCTATATATTATCAATAAGATGAGGGGTATATTTCTTTATATATTGATATCTCAAAACTTCTTCCACCATCCCTACTCTTAAGGAGTGGTGAATCACCTGCTATGTATAAATGGGGGACTAAATTTAAAAATAATAAAAATAAAAGAAGAGTCTGTTTCACTGATGAGTTTATGATTCTTTTTCCACAAATGGAGGATAGAGGGTCTCATCACGAGCCAGCCTACCATGATCATAAGGAAGGAGCCAAGTGGCATTCCCATTATGGCTACCACACCAGGGTTATGATCCAATAGATGTAATAATCATCCTTGGAAACAGGAGGTCTCATCACGAGCCAGCCTGACCAGTTTCGCTACTTCCCAGTGAATGGAAATGTGTTCACCTGGTCACCCAACCAACACAGTGGTCTCTACTATGGATACCATCAGACACTTCTCCAATTATACATAGATGACCATGGTTCCCAAAGGTTAAAAGCAACTTTGTCGAGGGTATGGACGCCTGCGGGCAGTAGAATCTCTATTGATGGCATTGAAGCTTTACTCTAGATCAATAATCTCTCATACCCTCTTCTTATAATTTTTTTTTTCTATGGAGAAATTGTAATCCCAACATACCTTTAACCTTTATGCATGAATATCTTTTTAATCAATCACAATGTTTCAATGGAATAACGGCACTAAAAGTTTTGATTTCTTGTGTTTTTGTGCATGCTGTTCCTTTTCCTTTCATACATCATATCACGACAGCTTATCACTTATTTATAAATCATGTTACAAGCCTTGATATTATTCCTCCAATACAGGTTATAATCTTTTCATGACTACGCGTACCTCATTAATTCATCACCACTGTACTTTGCCACCCGCGCCTTACCTTTTCATTTATTTCGGTCGAGGACGACCTATCATTTTAAAGAGGGGCGGGGACCCCCAGTGTACTTTTAAGTGCGCTGTCACTTTTTCAGTTGATTTTGCAAGAACGATATTATTTTCCACGATTACATAAGCATGTGGTATGATAACGATCTCAAAAATGGTATTTACATTTATAAAATATCACAGAACCATTTGTTGTTCCATTATTTCGCTTTATGTGTCCCTGCATTCTCCCTGCTACTTTTATCAATTGCAGAGTTTCAGCGCCATGGGAGGAAGATCTGTACATAGGGAAACGCTAGTACTGGCTGTTTCTGATGCAGCCATGGAAATTTTAGCTCAAGCTAGGTGGATAGTCTATTTCACACGATTTCAGGCACCCAACGAAGACATTGCCATTGAGTTTCTACGGAACTTGCGGAATGAAAAAACTATGGTAAGCGGCAGAAAAATCTTTGTATCGGACACAGTGATAGCAGAAGTATCTGGTTTACCAGCAGAATGACCTGTGTAGACTGGTAAGCGATAGAAGTTATAGGATTTCATCGAAATCTTCAAATATGAAGGACAGGAGCTGGTCAAGAAAGGTAAAGGTGTTCGACCATCTTCTCTTGGAGAGCCATGGGGAGAATTAGCAAGAATTTTCCAAAATTACATCACCTGTGATGGGCAAAAAGATGTGGTAAGGTCGCGCCAACTTAAACTTCTGGCAGTTTTAAAACAAAAATGCTTTGTTAATTTACCAACATTGTTGAAATATTTATTGCATGACACTACTGAGAGATTAAGACAGTCCCAAAATGTAGAAATTTTGGTAAGCCACCACTGCCTGATTAGATTGATAGTTAGCCATAATCTCGCTCAGCAGCAACTAAGCTGGGATGATTTAGTATCAGCTCGGGAAGAAGGCTTAGCCTTGCCTGCCCCTATCCCAGTTCAGAAAAGGAAAAGAACTCCCCTTTTAAGAAATATACCTCTCAAATGTAGACGGTCTGCAAGGATAAGTTCAAGGCTAGGGGCGGCTGAAAACCCTCAAAGTAGCACTAGCCAACCAATAGAGATATCAAGCCCAGTTAGAGAACAACCCTTATAGCTAGAAGGTGAAGGCTAGGATAACCCCAGGGAAGAACAAAGGAATGAATTAGGACTCACCCCGACACCAAGTATGAGCCCCCAAGGTGATTTATTGCATGATTTTGAATTTTCCCAGGTTCTGGCTAATATGAGTGATTATTTACAGCAGGAAAACCTGCTTAACCTAAACGAAGAAACAATTCAATCTCCCGAGAATATAGGCAATACTGAACATCTATCTCCTTTAAAGGAAGCAAGCCTCAGAGCTGAAATAAATGCAAAAGCTAGTCAAGAAATAGTGCACCAATCTGGTGACACGATTCTGGTGGAAAATAGCCAGATAGGCCTAACTACAGAAAGTATAGGCCACGAAGAAGAAGTAGAAGCATAAGTGCTTCAGGAAGCCGAAACTTAGTCCAGAGACACGGTCCTATTAGGACGAAGCCAGGATGACCAACCAGGATCATTGGAAGCATAAGCTATTCAAGAGACTGACAGCAAGATAGTGGCTCCGCGAAGAAACTATAGAGCTAAGTTGAAAAATCTTAGGAAGGAACGATAGAAGTTGCGTAAAATAGTGAAAAGGCTTAGAAGAAATATTAAGGAGATCACCATGGAAAAGGCATCAGATAGAACTTCAGAGACAACCAACGTGGCAGTTCAAACATAAATATATGAAGAGAATACTACCGGGACTCAAACTGAGCCCATGTCTCCTCAACCTGCCATTATTCAAGAAGAATGACATGTAATATTCATAGATACAACAACTCAGACAGAGGCTTGGAACTCTAATAATAAGGAAACTCAGACAGAGCACATTTTTTCCCATAATGTGGGCACCCAGACCAATTTATTAGCTAAAGACATCATACTGTATAATGACCCCACTATTACAAATCTTCAAGAAGAATTAGCTCAGGCACGGCTTGTGTTAGAACAGATGGAACAAGAAACTGTTCCATGGAAAAAATATCAAGCGTTACATAAACAGCTCCAGGAAATGAACACAACAAAGAGTGAGACCTTCTACAGATGCAGGCAGGCAGAAGAGAAAATAGAAAAAAATCAAGCTTAGATTGGATAAGACCATAGCTCAGATAGATTCTATTTGCTCATTGTATACAGATGTTTTGACATGTAGGGCTCCTGCTACTAATTATGCTTTGTTTCTGTTAGAATGACATCTGTTGTTGAAAATCAAGGCCGTATGGGTTGGGAAATTGATTGAATTGAATGCTGCTGAAGATTTTATCGGCTGTTGTAAACAGCATGGTATAAAGGTCCAAAGATTGCTCTGTGAATTCTACTTGCACAATATTATATTAGCAGATGAGGTAGAGAATAAGCATAGCTCTTTCGTGGGAGAAATCCAGTTCCAGGAATTTATCGCATTTGCAGTCAATCAAATCAAGTGGCTCAAAGCTCACAATGCCTTCCAAAGGCAAGAGCATGGGTTGGACCTTTGGTTAAGAAGCGAACCCAAGCACCCTTTGCAAATTCTTGCTAATCAAAGGAGTTTGATGAAAAGAGTAGGGGTAATTCAAGTCTTGGGGCCTATTCACAAAGGAATTATACAGAACGGAGTGTCATACTTCCAATCCATTCAAGAAAGTGCGATGACTGTGTCCAAACTAAGGTGGGTGGTCTCTACCCGTAGTGTGCAGGACAGGGAGCCATTTAATTATGGAAATTTTAAAGCAACTGTAGCCCGTTTTATCACCTATAGAAATCTCATTTTGAGAGAAGGACCCTTTTGGTTAGGCTGTCGATTTCATAGCCCCATCATTTGGTACCCTCTTGAAGGTTACCAGGCCACCTATGAATTACATGAGGGAGAGGAAAGAACTACTTTTACACTCTTAGCCCAGCACCATGGTTTCAAACCGATCTATGATATTCCTTCTCCAACTTACTCTTTAACTGCACTTCATCAGAATTATTTGTTTTCATGAGGACATGAAACAGAGTAAGTAGGGGAGTATGTTGAGTCACGAAATGGGTATGTCTTTACTGTTGAATTCATCATTGTTTTCCATAATTCTTATCTCTTTCATATCCTAACATCCTAATATGCTAGAACTATTAAGGATAATGAAGGAATCATGTGCTGTTATGATTTAAATAACTCCTATCCTTATTTATACAGAGAAATGGTAAGGAACGATTGTTGTACCCTAACGTTGGAACAAAGGAACCCAACAAAACAGAATTAGAACAGCAGAATCCGACCAATGGAGAAGGAAGCGCGTCGGTTACATCTAGAATTAAGAATACATGAAGAAGATCAAAGCAGGATGTGTTTTAAGTTAGGAATTGGTTGCGAATCCCTCAAGATCATAGATCCTGAGGGATCGTATTTACTGTTTAATTTTTATCTCCGCCTGACTATAAAATAAAGTGATGATAGGAAGGACGGGGGAGGATCTCTGTTATTTTTCTAATTTGTAAAACATAATTACATACTGTATTTGGAGAGCATGACTTATTGTATTGTTCCTTCAGTTCAATGATCAATACATAATTACGTTTCTGTTCTCTCACCGTATTTGAAGTAACATAGCAGTACCTGCTGGTGGCTAAGGGCCCAGCCTTTGGTGGAGTTTTAATGCTTCCTTGTATCATTTTTCCTAGCGCTTAATCAGTTTGATAATTTCTTGCCTGTGTGAATCTATTTTATTTAAGTTTTTCCTTATTTCTTGATTTACATTCTCTTCATGTTTTGCATTACTATTGGATTGATTACATTTCCACTTGCGATTCATATTTTTATGCTTTGTGAGATTCCTTAAATAAGCGCATTATATTATACAAGAGTTTGATTACTGCTTTCGGACTCTCGGAATGATAATACCCTTGTCTTGATCGGATTCACAATAGATTTAATAGAATTTATATTTAATCATCTAAAGTAGAGGTGAGTTACTGCTACTGTTCTCTCAGCTGATGATCTTGTTATCTGGATTGATGTAAGCTTTGATTTCAATAGAAGACTGCATTTTGATGTTACTTTAATAATTTCCACTAGAGTCTGTTAGATATTCTCATTTACATTTGTGTTAATATCTATGCTACAAACCTTTACTCTTTAAACAATAGCAGCCACATACTGTGTACACTCTCGAAAGTAGAGGAATTACCTAGATTGATTATTAATGTGAGATAATTAGGAGTTTTAAGAAGCACCTTTTATCATCCAACACCGGCACAATTTGGAAATACCCCACCTACGATAAGTAGATGTATTCCATTGTGCAAGCTTGTCGGCAATGGAAGCATTACTTTATGGGGAAGGATACAGTCATCCACACACATCACGGACCCCTGTAGTTTATACAAACCCAAGGGAACTTGTAGAACAATCGCCATTAGAATTGGTCCACATATTTACAACAATTCCTTTTGAATATCAAATACAAGACAAGAAACACCAATCATGTTGCATATTGCCTCGGTCAGCCACCCATTGCAAAAATTACCACTATTCTCAACTCTTGTTGCCACAAGACCTATGGATAGCCAAAACTATATAAAAATGATCCAGAGCTCACCACCACATATCGGATGCTAGTGGATGGCAAGAAATTTCCAGACTTCCACCTCTAAGATGCATTATTATGATACTTGGGCCACCTTTGTGTTCCTTCATGCGAGTGTGCCAAGATTATTTCAGAGGCACAGTACATTCAAGTCGCAGGACACTTTGGTGTGGATAAAATTGTGTTCATACTACATAAGTACTATTATTGGCCAAAAATCTGATAGGATGTTGGAAATTATAGAAAATCCTGCACTACATGTGTCATCGCCAAGCCAACCATTAAGAAGCAAGGCCCGTAAACTCCTTTGCCTACTCCCAGCCAACCCTGAGAATCCATATCAATGGACTATCCGACCAGTTTCCCTTCTACCAAACATGGTAATGGGAGTGCATTTTTGGTCGTGGAAATATTTTCTAATATATATATATATTGGCGGCCTTTAAGAAGAGTATCACAGTAGAGGACACTGCCAAACATTTATTTTAACGAGTGTGGGTGAATTTTGGGATCCCAAATACCATTATATCATATTGAGATAGCAAGTTCCTGAGCACATTCTGGTAGAGCCTCTAGACACTATTAGACACCAAACTCACCAAGTCGAATGCATTCTATCCCCATACTGATGGCCACACAGAGGTCGTCAATAGGATGATAGTGCACATAATTCGCATGTACAACTCAAGGCGCCCATGAACCTAGGATGAGAGCCTTACCTAAGTGCAATACAAATATAACATATCTCTCCATAGTTCGAGCGGTCGCAACCCATTTCAATTGGGTATGGGATTTCAACCATTGTGTCTTATTGATGTTTCCATGCCTCATGTGACTAAGAAAGAATCCACATGTTTATATTCTGAGACTGATAAATCAACTAGGTTTATTGAACGCATCCAATACATCTGCCAGCAAGTTCACACCATCTTAAAAAATTCTAATTCTAATTACAAGCAGCGACACAATCAACATTGGGTTCCACACAAGTTTCAGGTGGGTGAAAAAGTTCGGTTGCATTTGTAGAAATAATACCTTACCGAAGCCCATCAGAGGCTTAGATGACTCTGTATGGGCCTTACACCATTACCAAGGATGTTGGAGATAATTCTTTTGAGCTCAATATTCCCCCATTCCTTTTCCCACACCTAGTGTTCATTGTAGATCGCCTTCGACCATACTTCCCAATATTACTGGACACATCAGAAAAATTGATTTTTTAGTAGCTTGGGAGGTACTTCAAGCCCTAGGGTTCGGGGTTTTGAGGGAAAAGTGCCACAAGGGTAACTTGTGGACTTGGAACCCAAGCATGGGTTTTTGCACCAAATAGTGTTTTGGTAATTTACATAAGCACATTTCTACATGTGATGGATGAGGATGGTAGCTCTCGTTGAGACAAATCTAACGCAATGAGAATCATCTGATTCTGATTTGTATAAGTGGAGATATGAATTTCTAAAGATATTTTTTGGGTTAACACCATCAGTGCCAAGGTCAACCTAAGGTGTTTTTAGGCTTATGACAGTTGGAAGCCTCTTGGGATGACGTTTTGGAGCCCTTATTTTTGGTATAAATAGAAGGTGATATGAGGGTGATAAAGGAATCCATTTGTGCAACACATAAACACAAGAAGAGTTTAGATTTATTTCCCTTAGACGCAACAAGTGAATAGGAGGCTAAAGTTTGTTTTTACAAAACCTTTTGAGGAGGCTAAAGTGTAGGATGGAGGTCGAGGGACTATTCTTGGAGACTATATTAAAGGAGGGTAAATCTAGAGTGTTTCGGGGTTGTTTGATGGGTGGAGGACCTTTTTTAGTGGTATTCGCAACCTCTAAGGGTTGTTGTGGTAGGCCCTAATCCCTACCAGCTATTTGGAGGGTATTGCAGGTAAATTTGAGGGTTTTTCATTCCCATAACAGTAGCAGCAAATGAGGGGACTTATCCAAGGGTATGTCGTAGCTAGGAGAGGAAATTCTGGGAAAAATAAATTGTTTTTAGGGACTGTGCTTGGGTTCCCTAACTAGTCCGGAATTATAGCAGTCAAAGAGACCACAAATAGTGAGTTGGAGCATTCATTTTGATGCATTTTGTGTCTTTTGGGTCACATTGTGTTGACTAGATTTGGATCAGTTTACATTGCAGCCTGTGGGTGCCATTTGGAGGAATTTCTGTGGAGGTGAAAATTTCATCCTAGGAGAAGAATCTACAATGAAGTATTATGAATCATTGTTCTGGTCGAGGGTAGTGTGTTGATAGCCCAAAGTAGCCCTAGAAAATATATCTTGAAGTGACGAAGAGGATCTGAATTTTGGATGAATATTGGTGTCGACGTGCAACACCTTGATGGACAAAGGCGACTACTATCCTGGAAAATTGGAGCTTCGGATTTTTCCAACCCAGAGAGCAGATTGGATCATCCTATGTACATGCTACAGAAGTGACGTGCAACATTTTTAGGTGGAAGCCCTCCTAGAGTCTTGATGTATTTTCCTTTGAAGGACTAAGTGGCAGCTAGTGAGAAGTATGGAAGCGAAGGACCGAAAGGATGATATACAACATCAAGAAGTTGTAGAAAAGTTTGTCATTATATCTTGTATACCATAGACTGTTGTATTATTCAGATTTGGTTTAATATAAAGAAGATTGGGGTTGTGCATTATTGTACAATTTTGTTAAAAAAAAAGTATACTTGTGCATGTGTGATTTACTGATTTATATTCTCCGTTGTGAAAAGCAGTTCTAGTTGAGATACTTGGTTTTGTAGCGTCAGTGATTTTAAGACTCTATCCTAGACCCAAGGTCGTGGAAATTCAACATGGTATCAGGGTGTGTTTGAGCTACTTTGGAAGTCAATGAATTAGAGTTGTGTGCAGTGAAGTACAGCATGAGAGGGAGTTGGTCACATTTTAGGTGACAATGTCGAAGCTGCAGGCAGGTCTTTGGTATGAGGACATGTTGGAGGGGTTGTCCAACTATAGTCCTTGGAAGGAAAGGATCAAGTTGGTATTGTAGGTCAACAGGATCTGGGATTTTTCCAAGAAAGCCATCAAGAAGCCAATCGACCTCAAGGAGATGGAAATATGGGAAGATTCGGATATGAAGGTGAGATTGATCATCATATATGGTGTGAAGGATGCCCTAATACCTCATTTTTCTGGGAAGAGCACCACACATGAGATGTGGAAGGCTCTTTAGAATTTGTTAAAAAATAAGAACGAGAACTGAGTACTAGTGTTGGAGGATAATTTTAATTTCACCAAGATGATAAAGGGTGAAGGAGTGACTTCATATCTGATGAGGTTGTCTCAAGTCAGAGATGAGATTGTTTTCATCGGTGTGAAAATTTCAGATGGAGATATGGTAAGGATTTCCTTGAAAGGGTTCACCAAGGAATGGAAGCCCTTCTTCAAAGGAATCATTGTGAGAGAGAAATTTCCATACTGAAATAGACTGTGGGGTGACTTCATTCAAGAAGAGTTGCGAGACAAGGATCTTCATCCCTCGAAGAGGGCAAATGAGGATGTGGCACTTGCAGTGCAAATGAAGGGTAAGTAGAAGAAGAACTTGGGTAAAGTCAAGTGTTTCAACTATGACAAGATGGGTCATTTTTGGTCAAGATGTCCGATGAAGAATGGAGATGATGAGAAGAGGAAAGGAAAGAAGTTCGTCGGTGTTACCACTTCAGTTGATATAGATGATCTCACCATGAGATTGGAGGAGGACTTTTCTATGATATCTAATTTTTCATAGGGTATTGTCAATGAGGATGGATGGTATGTGGATGGTGATGCAATGAAACATATGACAGGGTCACAAGACGTTTTTCATACTCTAGTTGAATGGGACTCGAAGTTTCACATGGTGTTGGGTGACAAGATTCAATTGGAGATCCGAGGATCGGCTATTGTGTCATTCAGGATGGAGACAGGACGATCAATGTGGGTCCAGGATGTACTATTTGTACTAGGACTCAGATATAACGTTATTTTTTTCTTGATGATTGAGAATAATTGTTTGAGGTCTTGTTCCAAGATGGGAAGGCAAGAATTAGGCCTAGAGGATCCAGCTCTGCTGTATCATGCTTGGATTTAGAGAGCATCGTCTATATAGGCTGACGGGAAAGCCTATAGATCATGAGAAGTAGGTGGAGAAATTACATACTCTGGAGGATAAGGTGCAGGTGCAGGCTTCAGAGGGGTAGGGACAGGTTCCAACGAAGAAGGTCCATTTTCCAGAGGCTTAGAGTGAGTCGACTTCTAGCGGGGGCTTGCAGATTCAGAGGGTGACTTTACAGCCCAAAAAGAGCACGTTGTCAATGGGGAGAAAGGGTTCTTCCACATATACCAAGAAAGAAACATGGAAATATTAGAAAGAGATATAGGAAAATAAGAAGAAGTGGGACGCTTCTAGCAATGATAGTGACACTTTCGAGAGAGGAATAGTTCGTAGAACAGGGATTGTTGCGATGGTGATCACCAAGAGTTGGGCGAGTGTTGTGAGTAGTGATGATGATGATGATGATTTACTTCCTAGTCTTGGAAGTAACTACCTCGGTAAGGGTGTGTAATTATTTTTGAGTAGCTTGGGAGGTACTCCAAGCCCTAGGGTTTGGGGTTTGGAGGGAAAAGTGCTACAAGGGTCACTTGTGGGCTTGGAACCCAAGCATGGGGTTTTGCACCAAATCTTTTTTTGGGAATTTCCATGAGGAAATTTATACATATGATGTATGAGGATGATAGATCTCAGAGAGACGAAACTAACCCAATGAGAATCATCCAATTCTGAGTTGTAGAAGTGGAGATATGAATTTTTGAAGATATTTTTAGGGTTGGAACCATAAGTGTCAAGGTCGGCCTAAGGTTTTTTTAGGCTTATGACAGTTGGAATCCCCTTGTGATGACGTTTTGGAGCCCTTATTTTTGGTATAAATAAAAGGTGATATGAGGATGATAAAGTTATCCATTTATGCAACACATAAACACAAGAAGAGCTTGGATTTATCTCCCTTAGATGCAGCAAGTGAACAAGAGGCCAAAGTCTATTTTTAGGGAACCATTTGAGGAGGTCGAAGAGAAGGAAGGAGGCTGAGGGACTATTCTTGGACGTCGTAGAAAAGGAGGGTAAATCCAGAGTGTTTCAAGGTTGTTTAATGGGGGGACGACCCTTGTGAGAGGAAGTGAAAGCCTCTAAGGATTGTTGTGGCTAGGCCACAAGACCTACCAGTTGTTTGGATGGAAGCGTAGGGACATTTGAGGGTTGTTCATGCCTAGAAAAACAATAGAAAGTGAGGGGACTTCTCCAGGGGTATGCCGCAACTAGGAGAGGAAATTATGGGAAGAATAAAGTGTTGTTAGGGACCGCGCTTGGGTGCCCTAACCAGTACAGACTTGCAGCAGTCAAAGATACCAAAAATAGTGAGCTAGAGCATGCATTTTGATGCATTTTCTATGTGTTGGGTCATAGTTTTTTGACCAGATTTGTATCAGTTTACTTTGCACCCTGTGGGTGCCATTTGGAGAACTTTCTGTGCAAGTGAAAATTCCATACTAGGAGAATAATCTACAGTGAATTATTGGGCATCATTGATCTGGTGGAGGGTAGAATTTTGATAACCCAAAGTATCCTTAGACAATTTATCTTGAAGTGACGAAGAGGAGTTGAAGGTTGGGTGAAGATTGGTGCCGAAGTGCAGCACCTTGATGGGAAAAGGTGACTACTAGCATTGCAGATTGGATCTCATTATTTGGCCAACCCAGAGAGCAGATTGGATTAGCTTGTGCACATAATACAGAAGTGACGTGCAGAAATGTTAGGTGGTAGCCCTCTTGGAGTCTCAATGTGTTGTCCTATGAAGGACTAAGGGGTAGCTAGCGAGAAGTACCGAAGTGAAGGACCGATAGGACGGGATACGACATTGAGAAGTTGCAACGAAGTTTGTCATTATATCTTGTATACCATGTACTATTGTATTATTAATATTTGGTTTAATATAATGAATATTGAGGGTTGTAAATTATTGTACAATTTTGTTAAAAACTATGTATACTTGTGCATGTTTGATTTACTACTTTGAGATTCTTGGTTTGGTAGCATCAGTGATTTTAAGTCTCTATCCTAGACCCGAGGTCGTGAAAATTAAACAGACATTATAGAATAGCTCACACCAACAAAGATAAATCTAGACTGCATGGAACATGCCACAACATATCGGATCATGGATGCGCAGATCTAACATTATCTGGTTAACAAAGCTGGCCAACTCCTGCACCAAGGCAAGTGGCTTACCAAGGACCAAGTTCAATGGAATTTTTCCAATCTCATGGAGGCACTAAACACAATGGGGACCATTGCTTCCTAAGGTGGGAGGATTTATCCATGTGCATATTGGTGGCCACCCACCTATTCCACATGGACCCCCACCATTGTACCATTTTTTCTTTTAGTTTCTGTAACTGTATCACAATCTATTATTTTATGAATTTTTTTGGGTTCTGAACTTCCTGAGCCATTTTGAGGCCCTAAACGACATTTTTTTGGAAAATGGGAAAACATGAGTCAAATGAATCATGTTTTGTAGCTAAAAAAATTTTTCCTCGAATAGATCTTTCTAATGAGGTATTGTGTGCGTCAAACAAAGATCATATGCCAAAGTTACGACCCAAGGAAGTTGATGTACCAATTAACCCCAACGGGGCCCACAGTTTTGGCGCTTCATCTCCTAGAGTTTGGTTTTTGGATGTTTATGGTTTTCTATTATTTCTCAACAATAAATAGGCCTTTGAGCCTCAATGTAACATAGTTCAGAAGGCATGTATCTACCATGTCTCTTCTTAGAGATAAGCTACCATCACCTAAGCTAGTTAATTTCCATTCTGCATGTAAACATTTTTCAATTTTTTGTTATTAATTAATTGAAGTTATGTTTTCATTGTACCTCTATGTTTATGTTTATATCTTTATTTCATTTCTCTCCTTCATAAATCCAAATCAAATGATGTAGCCATTCCCCCCAACCGAGTGAATGTTACATGTTAGAAATTCAATGACCCATTTCGTGAAAGGTCCAATGGTAATAACAGGGTGTAAAGGAGCTGATGGAGCATGGGTTTTACGATCATATTTCTAGCAGGCATGACACTTTTGGACCAGGAGGATACAATCGTGAAACACAGTAGGCCAAAAGTAGCCAGCAAGAAAAATCTTCTGTGCGGTGGCGTAATCATACATGGTTGTCGCATGCCCCATCATGGCATTCATTGAGAGCTTTCTCAGCCTCCTAATGAGTGAGGCACCATTGATAAACTGTAACGATACCAAGACGATAAAGGGTTTCAACAATGATAGTATAGTTTTTAGCTTGATATCGGATACGTCGTTGGTCAGAGCGAGAGGTATCAAGCTGAAAAGTCTAGGTTTGGAGATATATGTTCATGTATCCATACCACAAGTCAGATGAATATATCAAGAACAATGACTCATCTTGAATAGAATAGTTAGATATTGTTTTAGTTTCAGTAGTGGGATGGTCGCAGATTAGTTCAACAAAGACTAAGGAATTATTAGATTTGGATTTGAGGAACTTAAAATTGAATTCCTAGAGGATGAAAATCCATTTGGAATACTTTCCCCCCATAAATTGTCGTGACAAGATGTATGTCATGGGGTTGCAATCAAAAACAACAATAGTCTTGTGAAGCAGGATATAATGACGAAACATTTGGATATCTTGAACAACCGCAAAAACTAACTTTTCAATGTGAGTATATTTTATCTTGGTAGCATTCAAGTTCTAACTTAGATAATAAATGGGTTGTTCATCCCCAACGTCATCCTCTTGGACCAAAACCATGGTGATGGTAGTAACTATAGCGGTGACGTACAGGAAGTAACCGCATTGATAACCTGGGGGATACAACAATGATGCCTTAACCAAAACATCTTTCAAAGCATAAAACGCCTTTTGGGAAGTGTCATCCCAATGAAAGGGAACCCCTTTATTCAACAATTGAGTAAATCCTTAGGTAAATTCGACATAATTGGGAAAAAATATTCGTAGAAAGTTAGCCTTCCCTTGGGGTCATTGTAGTGGAACAAGAGAGGAAGGAGAAGGCATATCTAGGATCGCCTGAACTTTTAGAGTATCTACGTGAATTCCTTGCTTCGACACAATGAAACCGAGAATTCGACCAAATTGCACACAAAACATGCACTTGTGTGGATTAAGTCTGATGTTATAATGTCGACAATATAAAAATATAGCCCTAAGATGAACGAGATGATCTGTACGATGTTTCGAGTGGGATGGTAGGTCATCCAAATACGGTTGTATAATTTGTTTAATGTCATGGAAGTCATAATTCATTTCCCTCTGAAAATTTTCCCCAACATTTTTCAATCTGAAAGGGAGATTTCAATATGAAAATGTGCCCCACACACAAATAAATGCAGTTTTTGGTTGGTCCAATGGGAGAATGTTGATCTGATTATAACCAGAAAAACCATCCATAAACGAAAATATTTCACTAATAGCACAATCATCAATAATATGGTTGATAAACAGGGTAGGATAATTGTCCTTTGGACAAGCACAATTGATGTCCCAGTAATCAAAACACACATGTATTATTCGTTGTTTCTTCGTGACAGGAACAATGTTCGGCACCCAATAAGTGATAGGTACTGGGTAGATGAAACCAGCACTAAGAATTTTTTCAACCTCAGTCTTAATGGCAACATCCTTATTAGGATGGATTGAATGTAGGTGTTGGTGAACTAGTTTAGCATCGGGATGTGTTCAGATTTCATGTAAAACAATATTTGGATCTATATTTGGAATATCTTCGTATGACCAGGTGAAAACGTCTCTAAATTCCTAGAAAATGGATTTATAGATCTTGATCTTATCGAGAGAGAAATATGCACCAATATGGACATTCTCGACAATTCCGGGCTTGATCAAAGTATCAAGAGGAATAGTCTCTTCAATATTCGATAAATTATTCTCAGAATCGATATCGTGGATAGATACGAAATTTGTGGATATCTCAACGATATTTGGTGAATAGATATCCCTAAGATTATCCTCGAGGGAATCTGACATGGAGGAACGATGATGATTCCCATCCCATGGCACATCATCTAGCATCATGAACTCCATGATGTTTTCATTAGTAAATAATGTAAAAAATAAATTATAAGCATAGGTACCATAATCTAAGGAGTGATCGACCCAATTGATCGAAGAGAAAAAATTAGAGTCTACCAAACATACCGAATAGATGGATTCATATTTAAGATCAATAAGACTGAGTGACATGTGGTCACCAAAGGTATCAATATTATATGCATCTGGTACTATCCAAGTATCAGATGGATTAGTACAAGAAGCTATCATGTTGATGTATGCGATCGGTTCCAAGTTGTCGAGAAGGGGATAAGGAAGAGGAGAAGGGAATTTTTTTCCATAAGGGAGGAATCCTTAAGCAGTCCTACCCTGACATGTTGATATGGATTTGGGGTTTCTCCCACAATAGGGATTCTTCCATTAACTTGGGAATTGGTGGCAAAGAAGGTGAGTTGATCAATGGGCATTATGTCCCATTTTTGAGGTTAATCTATCATTCAAAAATAAGTTAAAACGACAGCAGCCATAGCATAAACCCATGTACGACCCAATAGAAGTCTACAATCTAAGGGTCAATCAATAACTTCAACTTCTACTGACATCATCTTGCCACCAAATTAAACTTGTAATGAACTCAAAATTCCATAAGGCTTTAAGCCTCTTCCATCAAAGGCCTTTATAGTAGATAGTGACTCATTCAGTTGAGGAGAACTGGTGGCCTTCCAGCAAGAAAGAGACATGATACAGGTTGAATCTCCTTCATCCACAATGGTTCTATGGATGGTTTTACTATGAACCATAACCTGAATAATGAAAGCCAAATGTGTTTGAATTCTAGTCATATAAATATCATGATTAAAGACTACAAGGTTAGAATCTGAAGGATCAACAGCTCCAATTGTGGCAAGTAAAGCCTTATTCTGGGTGGGAAAATTTTGCAACACCTCAAGAGTTGACATAGTTGAAGGAGCTTGAGCCAAATCCTCAACTATGTTATAATTCTATGCAACTCTCACGGGGGGGTTGAACGTGGATTTATGAATAATGCCCTTGGGAGGTTTAATTGTTACTTCAGTAGGAATCGCATTTGGAGTAGGATCTGAAGTAGATAAAGTATAATTAGAAGGTGGATCATTATACTAACCAGTCCAAGGACTCACATTACCATAGTACTTATTTCTCGTTTCCACCATAATATCATTTTTCGTCTTGGTGGAGTAAAGCATCATAACCAAGGAAGAGGAATAAGGATCTTGAGCAACCATGTTTGTCTCCCGATTCTAAAATGGATTTGTCAACACAGCAAGTGGACCAGATGATTTAAGGAATTGATTCACTTCTGCCCGATGTGGATAGTCACAAGTGAAATGATCCTCATTATAGATTAAGAAAGTATAATGAGGTTTCCACTTTTCTCCATAAGACTGGTTATTTTGTTTATCCTGTGGAGGATTATCTTTCTTATTTTTTCCTTTTCCTTCTTTTTTTACTTCCTAGTTGCTGATATTTTCCCTTCATGGATTGGACAACATTGATCTCAAAAGTAGAAATTGTATTAATGGTAGGGGAGGGGTTTTGGGAAGCCACAACAAGAGTTGAACCAGATGGTTTATTCACTGACTGTTGGCTAGTAGAACCAATCACACCATCGGCAACATGTGATTATTTACTGGGAGGTTGAGGAACAGTATTGTAAGGTCGCAGAGCATTTAATAATTTATCACAGAGCATGTTAGATTGGGTATAAATAAGATCAAGATATCGGCCATGAGAAATTACTTTATCTTTTGTCACAACCCCGCCTTTAGTGACGTCTTCTGTTATGAATGGTAACAGAGACTTAATAAACCATTCAGCTAAAAATTGGTTAGGAACAAAACTTTGAATTAACGACGAAGATGTTTCCACTCATGAATATGATAAAAATATGAGTGGAATTAAATTGTTTGAAGGAAGTGAAAATTTTAGTTCTGATATCATAGTGAATGGGTAATTGAAAATGAGTTAAGAACGTGGTCGCTAAGGCACTGAAATTGTCGAAAAAATATCGTGGTAATTCAATATACCATTTTTATTTCATACCATTAAGTGTATGATGGAAAAGAAGTAATCGAATAGAATCATCATTTAAAGAGTTCAAAGAACACCATAAATGATACGTCATGACATGTGTAGACGGTTTTTCTCCACAATTTCCATTGAACTTTGGGATATCACAAGGAAAATTCATAGGAATAACCAACCACCATGGAGAGTAGCAAATGGGATCATTTGAATCTGGATCAAATCTGGAAATTCAAGGATTTCCACAAATGGAAATTTTCGGTTAAATTCTAGTGGAGGGTATCCTGGGTAAGATGGGATGGCTTGAGAAACAAGTATTTGCGCTCCTGGATAGGGAGGATTTTGATAACCTAGATAAGCATAACCTTGTTTCCTAGTTCCAGGATAACCATGTTCTTTAGTTCTAAGATAACCTTGCAAAGGTTGAAATGGTTGGGTTTTCATTTCCTGGCCTTGGTAGGGCATTTTAGGAATACCTTGTAATGTTCTGAAATGGAAATCAGCAGCTTTTACACCACTGAAGAACTCCTTTGTCGGAAATATGAACAAGGCTATGTCAGAGATGGACTGAGAGGGATTTTACCAGTTATGTCACCTCTAAAGAGAGGATGAGAACCGGAGGCTATCTAGACCTTTCTCAGGCTCTGCCTATAGCTATGCAAATATTTTTTCTTCAGGAAGATCTTTCTCAAAAGGATGAGCTACAGCAACATCTGAACTTTAACAAGTAGCAACAGCAATGAAATATATTTACTCATGAAATGTGAGAAGAGTGAAAATTGATATATAATCTGCAACAACAAATGATATACAAAATCCTTGAGGAAAAGACCTCTCAAGGTGGGCTCAAATCAACCTCAAGGGAAAATGTACATAAAATGGAGAAACACTCTGTTGCATAACCCAACAACTCTATAATTGCACAGTATATAGGGTAAAATGACTGCAGACTGAAATATACAATATGATAAGACAATATGAGCTCAAATAAAGAAGGGGGAGCAAGATCTCAACCCCATGAAACAACAATACAACAATCCTCCAAGGGATTAGCTAAAATATATAAAACAAGAAAATTTCGGAGTTGCAGTGTAGCTGCTGCAACTCAATAATAATACAACATGGGAGAAGGATGTAGATGCTTCAATAGACAATTATACCTCCTCCAATGATCTCCAAAGTGAAAGGCTACTCCTCTCACTAAAGATTGCACTCTCTAGTGCACCATGTGAACTCCTCCTGCAAACCCTCTCTAAAAATAACGTTGTAAGAGGAAGGGACTGTGCTGGGAATGATATGAAACAATGGCCCAATGCCAAAATCTACAATAGAAGCTCTGGGATCTCCTTCACTGATCTCCTAGAGAAAGAGTGAGCTCCTCCTCTACAAAATAGCTCCGGAAATGGGTGATGATGAATCCTCACTGCAGCACTAGCAACTCCAACGTTTCTGCCCAACAGAATAACGTAGTAGCTGAAGATGAATGCTTTGGCCTCAAGCCAAGATGTGAGGGAGATGAATAACAGCTCCTCCAAGGCCTCCCAAGGAAGAGAAGGAGACTCCTAAACAAGAATCCCTCTTGTGCTGAGCAGCACAAGCTATCTCAGTTGAACAACTGAAGAGAGATCGAAATCGAAATTCCCAAGCATAATGAACAATGGCTCTCCTTCACCTTTTTATGCAAGGAATGCTTCCTTTCCATGGACCCCACCCATTAGGGTTTCTCTCATCCTCTATTTTCTCTCCATTCAAAACTGTGCAGTCTTCTTGAGCAAGCTTCTCCTCTTAGCCACGTTGTTGACTTGGTCAACCATGGCCTTGTTTACTTGCTTTTGGCCCTTTTCACACTAGGGAATGTCAAAATTAGCCACTTAAGTGACTCTTTGCACCTTAGGAGAGTTTATTTTTCTGCTACATGGGTTCCCTTACCCATTTTATTCCTTTTATTAAAATAAAAGCAAAATTAATGTTCCAATTATCTTATTGAAAAATTTGGAACATTACAGTCCTCCCCTCCCAAAGATTGCTTGCCCTCAAGCAAGTGTAAGGGTAGAACTGAAAAGTATCCTCCACTCAAGGCATGCAGTCTGAAATATCCTCATGTAGATCCTCCATCCCCAAGTAATCACCCAAGAAAAATGAGTTACTCTCCAATTGAGCAACTCCTGAAAATCATCTTCCACCTTGGGCTCCTGTAGAATAGATGGGATGAAATGTTGAACATGTTAAGCTTCATAGCCTGCCCCACACTGTCCTCTTCTCCACTTATAGTAAGTGTTGAGTGAAAGCTGAACTTGGGCTACAACAGTGTTGCCTTCAAGAGGCAAGATGAAGTCTAGATCCCCTAGGATCTCTCCCCCAACGCTGCAAATCAAGCTGGCCCAAATCATCTCATATGTGATGAGTTGGAATTCATCATCATATGGCATCCAAAAAATCATATGGTTCACCTCATGGAAAAAAAATGGTTGAACATGGTGACCATATCATCTCCCATACTCCCCTTGGAGCATGTGCTGCAAAAATAATGGAGGTCTTCTCTCCCAAAGGGCACATCCACCCAATGAGTCTCTCCCTCCTCATGATACATATGGGGCTGCTGCTAATATATGGCTGAAACATAATGGTCTTCAAGAGAGACCCAAGCCACCCCATCAAACATGTAAACCATGAAATTCCTCCTCCAAAAGTTCATACTCTCTAAATAGTTCCTCCCACATGAAGGAAAGAGGTGAAGCTTGGAAATCATGGGCTGCCCATTGTTTCCCCTGAAACATACACCATGAAAATTGGGGAGAATCATACCCCCAATGGGAATCTTCAGTTCATGTCCCACTTTCCAAACAAAGCTCCCCATGTACCAAGAAAAATCTGCAATGCATGGAAGCAAAAACCAATAGAAGCAAGTTGTCACATAACAACTGGAAAGTGGATCATTTTTCCACTCATGGAACCTACGCAGGGCATCATTGGCCTACCTAAATATATGATGCAACAAGTGTCTTTGCAGCAACTTTTTTGCTGCCACATTCATCCTACAAGATGTGATCATGAAAACATAATTTGGTGCCAAAGGTGCACACCAAAACCCATGTGGCTTTCCCCCACAATCCACCAGTAAGATGGCCATTATTCTTGCTGAAATAGACCATAAGTATAACCAAACATAATGTGCAAGAAGGAAAGGTCCTCCTTGATATAACATGTTGATCATAAAAGTAAGAGAGTGTGAAACATAAAGCAAATGGTTACCTCCCTCATCATGTACTTTGGCCTTTGAGCTAAAATGGCTCAAGTGAAAATTCCCCCTTACTGCACCATAGTAGGGGAGTGGTTGTGCCAACCATCTCATCATCTCTTTGGCTATGCATCTAGCCATATTCTGATATGCCTCCATCAGAAATCCCTCCCAAGTGGACTCCTCCATCAGTAAATGGTATGCATAAGAATGCATGGGAGAAGAATCCATAATTGCTGCATGTAGGTGTCTCCTCCTGTGCTTGTGAGCCCAAGATAAGAAGATAAAAACATAGCAAGGGATGCTGCCATCCATTACTTCCTCATCCTCATCTCCTACATGCCTCCAAAATACATCACTTTTGAAGTGCTTTGAAGGACACTCCAACAAGTAATTCAAGCTCTCAAGTGACAGTGTTGCTGGCCTTTGGAGTAGGGCCACTTTCATCTCAAAGCTCCCCTCTTTGACATGAATCTTGCCAAAGACTCCTCCCATCATGTTGCTACAAATGTAGAGCCCCTCACATGAAGAAGGTTTTGCTTGGGAATCCAAGATCAAAGAGCAATCCCCTTGCACCATGTTAGTGCCTCCTCTCGCTCCGCAACATCCAAACAAAATCTGAGCAACAAGAATTTTTTTTGCTCCTCCATACTCCCACCATACCAAATGTGAGATGGGAACATGATGAATGGTAATAAGAATGTCATCCCATCATAATGCACCCATGCTCCTTTCTGCTCCATGGTGTAAGTATCCTGCCATCTCCCCTTCCCTCTCAAACCCCATGAAAAGGAATAGGTCACATGTTGGCCAAACTCCCTCAAGAGCAACCAACACAGCATGGCTTCTTGCTTCCCTGTATCATAGATCTGCAAGAGGCTCACCATCCTTTTGCCTCCCATCCACATCCACTCAGCTCCCTGTGGATGCCTTCCACAATTCTGCATCTTGGTATTCCTCCAATGAGGTCTACCATCTCCCCAAAACAGACTTCCATCTTTGCATTTCATGGGGCATTTAAATGCAATCTCCTCCATGGTCCATGTCTCAAACCCTAACCTCATGTGTGGTGCATGACTCATCAAGGGTGTATGAGAATGATGGCACAACGCAGTGACAATTCCCTCCTCAAGACAATCAGCATGCAATAATGTACCATCCTCCATGATAGATAGAAACTCATGCATACCTTGGAGAGATTTGGAAGAATCTTGTGTTGCTGCAAGATTCTCTTCCTCAAGTGTGCGGGTTGCCTCAATAGCTAAAGATGGAGGCTGCTCCTCCATGAATGTGACAACACTGGCATGTTCCCTCTCTTCTGTTGGTGAGGTCTCCTCCCTCCTTTGGCCAAATCTTCTGATCAAGATCTGATAAAAATCAGCAAGAGTAGAAACCCTTGCATGCCTCCCATGGCTAACACACCAAATCTTTTCTTTTCCCTCAAGATGCAGCGCTGCAATTGCTACAACCTCTCTATCTACTACAGGATGTAGCAGGAAGAAGGCCTCTATCTTCTTCTCCCAATCCTCTACTGCACATGTGGGTGACCCATCAAAGGTAGATAATAGGAATCTATTGCCTTTCATCCTCCCGTGACTATGGGGTCTTCTTTCCTCTCTCTAATGAACAAAGTGTGAAAAGGATAGAGTCTCTTAGAATACTCTAGGGTTTTCTCCATATTCAGCAAGATACTCACTTATAATTTCGAATTCTAAGTGCTCTTCATGCTTCTGCTCTGTTTTTCCATGAGAATAGGAAGTGCATGGTCCTTCCTCTTCTCCTTTTTTTAATCTCATCCTCTGCATCATTCTGGCCTCTTCTTCTCTGAAATTCGAACTTCGCAGGCTGAGCCAAGTTCGAATCTCTGATACCACTGTAATGTTCCCAAATGGAAATCAGCAGCTTTTACACCACTGAAGAACTCCTTTGTAGGAAATATGAACAAGGCTATGTCAGAGATGGACTGAGAGGGCTTTTAATAGTTATGTCACCTCTAAAGAGAGGATGAGAACCGGAGGCTATCTGGCCCTTTCTTAGGCTCTGCCTATAGCTATGCAAATATTTCTTCCTCAGGAAGATCTTGCTCAAAAGGATGAGCTATAGAAACATCTAAACTTTAACAAGCAGCAGCAATAATGAAATATATCTACTCATGAAATGTGAGAAGAGTGAAAACTAACATATAATCTGCAGCAGCAAATGATATACAAAATCCTTGAGGAAAAGACCTCTCAAGGTGGGCTCAAATCAGCCTCAAGGGAAAATGTACATAAAATGGAGAAACACTCTGTTGCATAACCCAGCAACTCTATAACTGCGTAGTCTATAGGGGAAAATGACTGTAGACTGAAATATACAATATGATATGACAATATGAGCTCAAATAAAGAAGGGGGAACAAGATCTCAACCCCCTGAAACAACAATACAACAATCCTCCAAGGGATTGGCTAAAATATATAAAACAAGAAAATGTCAGAGTTGTAGTGTAGCTGCTGCAACTCAATAATAATACAACATGGGAGAAGGATGTAGATGCTGCAATAGACAATGATACCTCCTCCAATGATCTCCAAAGTGAAAGGCTACTCCTCTCACTGAAGATTGCACTCTCTAGTGCACCATGTGAACTCCTCCTGCAAACCCTCTATGAAAATAACGTTGTAAGAGGAAGGGACTGCGCTGGGAATGAGATGAAACAATGGCCCAATGCCAAAATCTGCAATAGAATCTCTGGGATCTCCTTCACTGATCTCCTAGAGAAAGAGTGAGCTCCTCCTCTACAAAATAGCTCCGGAAATGGGTGATGATGAATCCTCACTGCAGCACCAGCAACTCCAACGTTTCTGCCCAATAGAATAACGCAGTAGTTCAAGATGAATGCTTTGGCCTCAAGCCAAGATGTGAAGTAGATGAAGAACAGCTCCTCCAAGGCATCCTAAGGAAGAGAAGGAGACTCCTAAACAGGAATCCCTCTTGTGCTGAGCAGCACAAGCTATCTCATTTGAACAACTGAAGAGAGCTCCAAATCGAAATTCCCAAGCATAATGAACAATGGCTCTCCTTCACCTTTTTATGCAAGGAATTCTTCCTTGCCATAGACCCCACCCATTAGGGTTTCTCTCATCCTCTATTTTCTCTCCATTCAAAACTGTGTAGTCTTCTTGAGCAAGCTTCTCCTCTTAGCCACGTTGTTGACTTGGTCAACCATGGCCTAGTTTACCTGCTTTTGGCTTTTTTCACACTAGGGAATGTCAAAATTAGCCACTTAAGTGACTCTTTGCACCTTAGGAGAGTTTATTTTGCTGCTACATGGGCTCCCTTACCCATTTTATTCCTTTTATTAAAATAAAAGAAAAATTAATGTTCCAATTACCTTATTGAAAAATTTGGAACATTACATACCTTGATATGGTTGTAATGTGGGATTTTTCATCATCCCTACATAACTTGGGATAGGTTGTGCTTGTGCCATACCATATACAAGTTTACCCATTTGGATTTGAGGAATAGCCTGACGAAGCGATGGAGGTTGTAAGGCACCTTGTAGAGGTTGAGTAAGTGGGACTTAGGAAGCCCCAAATACTAGTGGAAAAAGTTGAGTTTGAGGTGCAACCTAAAAAGGTTGACTTACATGAACTTGATCTTGAATAGGTTGAGACGTAGTTTAAAAAATAGGAATATGATATGTAGGTGGAATAGGTTGAAAGGTTTGAACTTGATTCAAAACCGAGCCAAGTTGTATGGGAAATGTAGGTTTCTAAGGACTGACAACCATTCCTAAATATGGAAGACTCCAATGAGGTTGAGCGCTAGCTTGAAATATTTTATTAGGATATGGGAACAATATGACAATAGGTTCCCCCCTAAAAAAATATAAGGGGAAAATGGAGGTAACCACCTCCCAGGAGGAGGGTATCTAGCATAAGGCAGATTGGATTGTTGTAGGTATCCATACCCACTAACATAGGGACCTTATTGATGCTTTACTAAAGGTTGGGATGGATAAGAGAGAACAGACTGTGTATCACTCATTAAAGAAGTGCCAGATGGGATTACAGAAGAGGATGACATGGGAGAATTCCATGTACTGGATGTTGCACTAGAAAAGGTACTAGATAACGATTAGTAACTAGGCGGGATGGACATGCCACCATATAAATTTTTCTTTGGTGACGTTGCAAAAATAGAAGAAGCTGCAACATTGGTTGTCTCATTCATAGTAGATATACAGTTTGAGAAACCATAGCAGACTCAGTCATGGTTAAATAGATGAACCAAACAAAGGAGCTTGTGACGGAGCGTGAGGAGGAGGAAAAGGATGGGCCTAATAAATATGAGTCCCTCTCAAATGCAAAGGAGATGAGGATGGAGAATCTTCTTGAGGAATCTCCTTAACACTCAAAAGACTAGGTGGAAGCTCTTCATCGTCAAGACTGAGATGTACAAGTTGTGGTCTAGTCAAAGATAGAGGAAGAGAAGAGGAAGGACCTAGAGTAACATTTTTAGTTAACTAAGGTGCCTCATGTTGTATAACCTCATATTTTAATGTTTATGATTCAGGATAATCAGGTTCAATAACCTCGGGTAATAAAATATTAGGTGCTTATGTTTCGACTATGTGAGACTCACCAGTTAAGTGGGAAGTGATCTCAGGTCCATTACTCACAGGAAGGGACAATTTTGCTTGATCAATTTCAGATGTAGGTCCAGAAGGAGTAGCTTCTGAGGTACTAGATTTGGTAGTTTACATATTTTTATTCTTTTTCGATGTCCAAGAGTTGCCTCATGTGGAAGAGGAGGCAATATTTGCATCCTACACAAACAACAGAGTTGAGAGGGTTGTTCTTCCATGTTGGTTTAATAAATTTTAAAAACTAATAACAAAACTAAATAAAAAAGTGGTAACTAGGAAAAAGGGTTTACCAAGAAACTACGAACTGTAATATACCACCTTGCAGAATCAAGTATTTATGTACAATCAGTAAATTTCCCCGAATGTTGTGTTTCGGGTGTATCATAGTATACAAGGTGACCGAATCGGTTATCTAAGGTGAGGATAGCAACCTAATGTGTACTTCCAAAATACACCTGAATGTACGTGGAAGCGCAGTCTGTGTTAGTGTTTTCTAATGTGTAACCATACGATGAGAGAGTTCCCATATACTTTTCATGCGTTGAGCGCCATCCAATATACCCAAAGGTACATAGATAACAGTCTAATACACTCTAATACGTAGGTGGCTAAATGGACAGGGTGTGCTAGGGATAAAAACATTTATTTTCAGCCATTAATCCCATAAAATCATACTTTTTGGAAAGATCATGCTTATGGATTTATGAAGGGATGATGACAAGATGTGCATGGATGTTGATTGATTCGGTATGCATGCCTATTAACCATATGTGACAAAATTTCCTATAACACTTCTTAAGTGATATTAATGGGAATATAAGTGTTTGTTGTGCTAAGATCCAATTCATAATTTAAAGAAAGTGCTTGAGTATTATGAGGTTAATTGCAAGTTCAACATGATTTTTTATGTGTTTTTATATGAATTTCATGAGAAAATTAACATAAAAAAAAACACTAAATAGCAGCTTCTAACAGAAATGAAAATCACCATAAATAGTAACACAATAGCACATGATGAAGGAGTTCACCCTACCTAGGCTATGTCTCCTTGTTCCAACTTCCAACGGCTTGGCCCTCTAATATTATGATCAAAAGTGTGATAGATGTGTTTACAATGCTCAAACATCTCTGAAACTTGTTCCATCGGCTCCAGAATACCCAAAAATTCCTGTGTAGCCTCTTTCTACATCGATTTTGGCCAAAATTTGACTTAGTTATGACTTCCCCAAGTTTCTGCACTATTTGCTCCACATTTTCCCCAAAATCCGGCATCATCCTACAAATCCACCTAGAATCTAGCAAACTAACTACCAATTTCGCCAAAAACCCAGCGAAATTGTTGAAGCGCTTAAATTCCCAATAATGCTTACAAACCATATTTCAACCCAATTTAACTATGGTTTAATAAAAAAAATTACATATAAAGTCTGCGCTATTAGGCTAACATTCGGACTTGGCACATGTCACAGTTGGCGAAAGTTAAATGTTAGCGGTTAGTGCTAGCAGGCGGTTAACTCCGAAGCTTTCGAACTGATAGTAGTATGTTTTCACATGGCATGGCACATTAAGTGTTAGGGTTAAGAACGGGGGCATAGCCTCCCGCCCGTGGTCCCACCTCTGGTGGTGACCATGGCTAGGGCTAGACCCCGGCCCCCAACCCCAATGCACATTTGATATGGCATTAAAACCATATGGTTGCCATAGTATGGTAACGAACATATAAATGGCGCAATGGTAAAGGTTTGCCTATGGTTTGGAGGAGGTAACGGGTTCGACCCCCGACGCCTCTACTCAGCCTCCCACATAAATTTTTGTGGCCCTCGAGCTGCCATGTGGTGGCCCCTGGCTAGGCCACATGGCAGTCTGTGGTTGGCCACCATCCCAACCAATGAAAACACACCACGCCAATCCCTCCAACCACCAATACAAGGATTCCAAGCGTCGTCACCTCATTCACCGGAGGAAAAATCACTTTGACTGGTCAAACTTCCACATGAGCTTGCCCAGTCAGCTGTACGGACTATTGACTAGGTTGTCTTGCATTTTGTTTTTTTAAATGACTTGTTTGACAAAGGGACAAAACATGTTTCTGGGAGCATACGATGTCAGTTTTCTGCTAAATGAGTTGCACCAGATTCAGAACAACGAGATCTATGTGGTCGTTTAGGTTCCACACCATTATGAAAACTTTCATTTTTTAGCATCTAATCACTCCTCCCCACTGGAAGCTTTTCGACCCCAAAATATCACTTTCAATTTTTCAGCAGATGAGGGTACAGTTCCCTCACCTTTCCAATCTCGATCCATTTGGCCTTAGAAGGATTTGTGCCTTTGATCTCCACACGAAGGTAGTCTATACTCCCTCGTTTTGAAGACTTTGTTCTTCTATCACGAATTGTGCCTTAATGAAGCTCATTAAAGAAATCTGAAGTGAAATCTTCAAAAGATGTAATCTGAACATTCTTTCCTTATTCTTCACTTTGAAGCCTCTCCTTACAAAAGTGACGCCAAACTCCATCATCGACTTGGTACTTGCGATTGTTATGATACTTGTTATCCTTTGCTCTTTTCAAGATGATCTTGCATTGTTTGTTGTACCATTTGGAGTCGTTCAATGAACTTCTTGGGTTTGTCCATGTCTCCATCAAAAGCAACATCATTATTACCAAGATGACACAACAAATTAAGATGCAAATGGTAAGAAAATTCCACTACTTGGTTTACTTGACTCAAGCTTGAATGTACATCTTGAAAGTATGCATATTTTTTAACATTACTTTCATGTAAAACAAAATGATGCTTGAGTACAATAGCTACACAAATAACAGGCCTAGAAGGCATATTAATGAACTTGTCACTTATACCTCTCTTATAATTTTTTACCAAGTGGAATTTTTTACGAACACCCATCAAATGAAAGTGCCATAATCCCTACAACTTAATCATTGCACCATTAAAATTTTTTGAATGAAATGAAATGGAAAAGTCACTTGCATCAACCTAAAACTCAAATGACCTTTTCAAGTTTAAAAGAGAAAATAAAAGAGCTGAAATGGTATTTTTCTTCGAAGCATCACATGCGTCTTGTTGTTTGCCTCCCCTCTGGAATACATTTTGCACACATGTCAATGCATGCCAAGAAGCTACAATAGAATAAATATTAACAAAAATTTTCCTCCAACATTGGGTTTCTCCCAAAAAACCTCTTATCGAGATGACCATCTTAGGCGTTGACCAATCCATAATGGTGTCAAACTTGGAGAGGTCTACCTTCAAATTACCTCCTCCAACATTATAGCCCAAGTACATTAAATAATTTTTACCTAATTCACACTTTGACATCTTCAAAAACAAATGTTCATTCCTTATGACATCAAGTATTTTTCTCTTATACATGACATGTTCATAATGAAATTTTCTAAAAATAACAATGTCATACAAGTGGACTATCACATGTAGAAATGGCTCCAATTCATCATTCTTCATATGCATGAAAGTAATAGGTGTATGGAAAATACCATAAAACATAATAATCCATTCAAACAAACCTTGTTTGATGTTAAATTTCGTCTGCCACATACCTCCTCAACAACTCTTATTTGATGAAAGCCACTTCTTTTGTCCCTCACAATAAAATGCTTTCCATTCTTCTTAGCCACCAAAACCATAGGTGCACTACATGGAAAAAAAGATGGTCAAGTGATTCCATTCTTCAACAACTTTTGGCTTTGCTTTGGTATTTCTGAACTTTTCATTTTTGACATCCCATTCATGCCAATGTCACAAAGATAACATTCTTGTTGCAAAGGTTTTTCAAGTTGGATTTCATTCTTCTTGAGGGGCAATCCCTCCACATCCTGAAACACCTTATCATCATGGTTAATTACATCCACAAAATCAGAATTGAAACTTGAATTGAAACCACCAAACACTTCATAATCATCATCATCATTGGGTTTGATCATAAGAAGCATTAAATTTTTGCTTGAATTGACTAGCCTTTTCATTTGCCTTGCATTAACTAATGATAGATTTAGTTTCTTGTGATGGGCTCTCACTATGTACTCCACACCATATTTTAACAAGTGATACTTGTTTTCATGGTGATAGAAGATTGCCTTTCTGTCATATAGATAAGGACTTCCCAAAACAATCCCTTAAATTTCAAGCAGTACAACATCTAATTCCACTTTGTTAATGAAGTTTGCGGTGATTACAAACCAGGAAATACACTTTCTTGTAACCTGTAAATTGGTGTCCTTGCATATCCAACCCAATGGATATGGCTTGAGATGAGGTATGGTTTCAAGATTAATATTCTTGACTAAGTCTTCAAATATCAAGTTTTCTTGAGACCCACTATCAAATAGTGTGTCTATTTTTGTATGTTTTGAGACAACCCTCACATGAAAAAGTTTAATTCTAGTTTCTTCCTTTGAGGTACTAGTGTGATAGTTTGAAGTGCTAGTAATAGAAATGGAGTTCTTACCTTTAATCCCCATGGTTTTGATTTTAGTTTCATCACCCGAATCGGACCCCAAATCCTCTTGAGTGATTGTAGTTGTCTTTTCCTTCCCTTTTTTGCTGAAAATTTTTGGCTTCATCTCCAAATGAAGCTTCCAACAATGGTCTTCATTGTGACCCTCCTTGGAACAATGCTTACATATTATTTTCTCTCCTTCCTTTTTGATGGCTGCATTTTTCTTTTCTTTTCCTTTGAAACCCTTTCCTTTCTCTCCACCCTTAAATGGCTTCTTTTCACCCTCTTCTAGAATATTTCTCCCTTTTGCCTCAAGGTGAGTGGCTTGAACACAAACCTCATCTAGACTAGTGGGATTGAACATAAGGATAGTATGGCTTAGGTAGCTATGTTAACCGCATATATACTTCAGCAATGTGTCTTGTGAATGAAAATAAACACCTAACCTAATATCCCTTTTGCTAAATTCTTGGGTGTAATATTGCACACTTTGACCTTTTAAGTTGTCTAAATTTCTGCCAATTCATGATGGTTTTTGCATATATGCTAGAGGATAAAATTGTCTTTTAATTTCAGCAATGAAATTAGATCAAGAGAGTGAGATATTACCATGTTTTTTAATATCATCTTATGCCTTGGCTTCCCACCATACTAGTGTTGCCCCCTCCATTCTCAAGGAAGCTAGTTGAATCTTTGTATCATCATCTTGAAGGTTTTGAATTCTGCAATACACCTCCAACTGACGAACCCAATTGTCAAGATTCTTTGCTTTCACTTCATCATTATACATAGGCAGCTCAAATTTAATATCAAGTTTTAACGAGGGTCTTTTACCAATTCCTTTTGAGGTAGGTTGATGAGTGTAAAGGTTGTAATAGTGGAAGAGGATGAATATGAATATGAAGATGGTGGTGAGGATGATGGCGGCTTATCGCTATTTCCATTACCTCCTCCTCCTAGAGAACCCTCTTCTCTTGGAGGCTTGGAGCTTTCACCTTGCAACCTTGTGTTCCTCTATTCATAAAGGACCTTCACCATTTCTGTCATGTCAAATAAATCCTTCCTAAAATCCTTCTCATCCTCTAACATGTTATAATTTTCTCCTTCATGAGACATGCTTACTGAAGCTTCTACTGCAATTAGAGGTGAACCTTGTGGTGGATACTATGGAAACTATGCCCTACTTCTCCTTTCTCCAACTAGATAACCTGCAACCACAAGCTTACCTTCTCCTCTCTTGAGCTTCAACCTTGTAAGCAATTAAACACTTGAAAACAAAATTAAATCCTCCTTGCACAAGTAAACATAGTGCTCTGATACCAACTTGATCTGAATGGGAATATTAGTGTTTGTTGTGCTAAGATCTAATTCATAATTTAAAGAGATTGCTTGAGGATGATGAGGTTAATTGCAAGTTTAACATGAATTTTATGTGTTTTTATGTGAATTTCATGAGCAAATTAACATAAACAAAACACTGAACAACAGCATCTAACAGACATGAACATCACCATAAATAGTAACATAATAGCACATGATGAAGGATTCACTCCGCCTGGGCTACGTCTCCTTGGTCCAGCTTCCAATGGCTTAGCCCTCTTCTAATATGCTCAAAAGTGTGATTACATGTGTTTGCAATGCTCAAACAGCTCTGAAACATGTTCCATCAACTCCAGAAATGCCCAAAAATGCATGTGTAGCCTCTTTCTGCATCGAATTTGGCCAAAATTTGACTTAGTTATGACTTCCCCAAGTTTTTTCACTATTCGCTCCACATTTTCCCCAAAATTCGACATCATCCTACAAATTTGAACAGAATCCAGTGAACTAAGTGCCAATTTCGCCAAAAACTAGGTGAGATTGTCGAAGCGCTTAAATGCCCAATAACTCTTACAAACCGGATTTCAAACCAATTTAACTATGGTTTAATAAAAAAAATTATATATAAATCCCGCACGGTTGGACTAACCGCCAGACTTAGCACTGACTATGGGCACATGTCATGATTGGTAGAATTTAAATGTTAATGGTTACTGTTTGCAGGCGATTAACTCCGTAGCTTCCAAACCGGCGGTAGTATGTTGTCACATGGCACGGCACATTAAGTGTTACGGTTAAGGATGGGGGCGCGGGGCTAGCCTCCCCCCCCCCCCGTGGTCCTGCCTCTGACGATGACCAGGGCTGGGGCTAGACTCCGGCCCCCAACCCCCAATGCGCATTTGATATGACATTAAAATCATATGGTTGCCATAGTATGGTAAGGAACATATTAATAGCGCAATGGTAAAGGTTTGTCCGTCGTTTGGAAAAGGTCGGGTTCGACCCTTGGCACCTCTGCTCAGCCTCCCACATAAATTTTTGTGGCCCTTGGGCTGCCACGTGGTGGCCCCTATCTAGGCCACGTGCCAGCCTGTGGTTGGCCACCATCATAACCAATGCAAACATACCATGGCAGTGCCGCCAACCACCAATACAAGGATGCCAAATGTCATCACCTCATTCGTCGAAGGACAAATCACTTTTCCCAGTCGAACTGCCACATGGGCTTGCCAAGTCAGTTGTACAGATTGTTGAATGGGTTGTTCTACATTTTTTTTTTTTAATTTCCATGTTTGAAAAAGTGGACAGAACATGTTTCTGGGAGCATACGGTGTCAGTTTTCTGCGAAATGAGTTGCACCGGATTCAGAACAACGACATCTACGTGGTCATTTAGGTTCCACACCATTCTGACAACTTTCATTTATTAGCATAATTTTGAGCACCTGGTCATTAAGTTTGACACAAAAGAAAAAATATTTCTATTCTACTTCTTTGGAATTTGGAAATATATTTTATTGAATGTTTATTGAGTCCAAAATTGCAATATAGCACTTGAGAAATCATAGAAAAGTTTGAAATAGTAGTATGCTAAAAATTACTTAATGTCAATGGATTTAATAGTTTTGGTAATGAAAATTTCAAAGTATCTTATAGAGTTTGGCATAAACAAGTTTTTATTTGTGTTCCTTCATTCAAGCTAGATTATGAACAAGAGACAAATTCAAACCTGAAACATGGTTCTGTCTTGTATATTTGAAAGAAAATTTAGTGTATTACGGTAGAATCCCTCTGTTTACAAACAAAATATATGTTAGGTCCCTATAATATTAGTGTATCCCCCTTTTTGTTATTGTTGTACCCATGTAGTAACCATAATGTTATTATTTTTCCCCCTAAAGGCCCACTATTGTTACTGTTGTGCCCTTACAATATTATTGTTATGTAGCCTTTGATTATATTGGGACCCCTTAGACTCCTATATATACAAAGTAGGTTTTTGTCATTTGAATCATGCAATGTGCATTTATGTAATGTAAAGGAGGTTTCCCCCTAAAATAGTCTTATTTCTAAGTCGTTGATCTATCTTTTTTTCTATTTTGTGAGTTGGTTGCATAACATTTGGTATCAAAGCTTGGGATTCTAGGGTTTCGCTTCTTCAAACAAGCCATCTTGGAATTTTCGTTATAATTTTTTATGCGAGGCTTCAAAAGCTGAAATTTTTACCACGTAGAGCTGAAAGCTTGATGAACTTCATGTAAATATTTCAGACCTTGGTTCGTAATATTTTTGGAGATATGATCTATGGAAGTTAGGGTTTTTCAGGCTGTAGAATTTCATCTCAAACAGGTGACCGAGGGAAAATCATCATAACTTTTGTTTCAGGCATCATATTTGAATTCTACAAAAAGTGGCTAAAAGTGCACGGACTTTAGTTTATTGTGCATCAATTTGAGAGCTGAAGGTCGAAACAATGACAAGTGTCACACTGTACAATTTCACTCTACTGAACCAATCCATAATTAGGTCACTGTGGGAGATCGGACATAACTTTGCCTTGAAGAATCAAAATTAGGTTTGACCTGTGGAATTGGAAAGAAGACTCATAGAGATACTACAGGATCAAAGTAGAAATCTTGGTGATCCGAAATCACAGAGATACATTAGGTTCAATATTGAGCTCATCAAAAGCAAGAAAAAAGTGTGTTTTTTTTTTAATTGCATAACTTTTGCTTTAAAAAATCAGTTTGAGTGATTCCAAGGGAATATTGAAGCAATGGGTTCTACAATTCCTAAAAAAAAAAAAAAAAATCCACACCCATTAAGCCCTCAGAAATCTCTACTCTGATGCATGAAGAGGAACAAGTGCGATATGATATATCAAAATTACAAGACCAAGTGCAACAAATTCGCTCTCGCAAAAAGTAACCAAAAATGAAATGGAAGCTAAGATGGATGGCATGGATTCTAATATCGATGGTATGGAAGAAAAACTAAAAGCATACATGGAAGGTTTGAAGGAAGGTTTGGCAAAGTTGCTACAAGAAATGATTTTTAATGGCGAAAATGTATTATATGAAACTCATGATGAGAAAAAAAGAAATGTTAATCATGATTTCATAGAATCTAATGTTGGCCTTAAGACCCACCATATTCCAAATATCAATATGAGGAAGTTTTATGGCAAGGATTCGGTAACATGGATACTACAGATGGATCAATATTTCGATCTCCATAATGTGCAAAACACACAAAAGGTACGCATTGCAACTTTATATTTAGAACCCAATCAATTTGTATGGTATCGATGGCTTTGTTCTCATAAACCACTTGTCACTTGGTCAATTTTTATGGATAAAATGATAGCACATTATGAGGATAATAAAAGCAACACCTTCTTTAGTCAATTGATAAATGTCAAACAAAAGGGTTCAACGGCAAAGCACATTGAGGACTTCCAAAAATTCAATATCAGGGTAGCAGATATTCCAAGAATCATAGGATTAACATCTTCATAGGGACTTTAAAGGATAACATCCAACATGAGGTTCGAATTTGGGAACCTGATTCATTAGAGAAGGCATTCAGGGTGGCAAGAAAAGTTGAAAGAAAAATTATGGCAACAAGGAAGTCTACCAATCACAACTATAAATATGGAATTGTTGCTTCTCCTAGCCTTCCACAACCTACAAGGTTTACACCACAAAAATTGGAGGAAAAAATAGCAAAAGGGATTTGTTATAGTTGTGATAGAAAATACACTAAAGGTCATAAGTGCGCCGAGAAGGAATTATTTTACATAGATTGTAAAGAGGAGGACGAAAAGGAACAAGAAACATCAAAAAAGGACGATATACACCACGAACCAACCCTAGAGAAGGAATAAATAAATCCAACCATATCTTGAAATGCATTGGCAGGAATTATCAATCCTAAAACTCTCAATATAGAAGGATGTATCATGAAAAAAAAGGTAATAGTGTTGATTGATTCGGGTAGTACACATAATTTTTTCCATTTTAAGATAGCCAAGGAATTGAATTGCTTCCTATACCCATCACCAGAATGTAAAGTGATGGTTGCAAATGGATGAACTATAAATTTCTCTGGAAAGTGCCATAATATCAAGCTAACCATGGGGGAATATGTATTGAATAGTTCAATGATTTCTATTCCATTGGGTGGTGTTGATGTTGTACTAGGAGTCCAATGGTTACAATATTTGGGCACTATAGCTTTTAATTTCAAGAAATTTTCTTGAATTTTTTTTGGGAAGGAAAGGAAGTTGAATTATGGGGTATCACAGGGAAATCATGAAAGATAATCAGCTCTAATGTCAAGACAAGCTTTTGAAGAAATAACAACATGGAATAATTGCACAATTATGCTCACTAAAGGGTCAAACATAAAAAACCTCTATTTCTCCAGAACTCTAAAAATTCTTGGACAATCATTTCAAGGTGTTTGAGACTCCCAAAGGCCTCCCACTTATTCATGATCATGATCATGTTATTCATTTGATTCCAGAAAGTGTTCCTTCAAACATCATGCCTTACAGATATCCCTATGCCCAAAAGAGAAAAATTGAACGTATGATTGCATAAATGCTAGAGACTGGTATAATTCAACCTAGTCAAAGTTATTTCTCTGCGCTAGTAGTATTGGTGCACAAGAAGGATGGATCATGGCTCATGTGTCTGAATTATAGGGAGCTCAACAAGCTCACTATTAAAGATAAATTTCCCATTCCTGTCATTGATGAATTATTGGATGAATTACATGGATTAATTTACTTCACCAAGTTGGATCTTCGTTTAGGTTATCATCAAATAGAATGAAGACTGAAGTCATTTTGAAAACAACATTTAGAACTCATGAGGGTCATTATGAATTTTTGGTCATGACTTTTAGCCTTACCAATGCACCTTCCGCATTTCGAGGGTTGATGAATTCCATTTTCAAACCCTTCCTTAGAAAATTATTGTTAGTATTTTTTGATGATATACTAATCTACAGCAAGTCTTGGAAGGATCATGTTCAATATGTTGACAGGGTGCTCAAACTATTGGAGGAGAAATAATTATATGAAAAAACCTCCAAATGTTTCTTTGGAGTATAGGAGGTGGAATATTTGGGTCATATTGTATCTCATGAGGGTGTTAAGGTAGACGCTAAAAAAATTAAATCCATTAAGGAATGGAAAATCCCAACAACCCTAAGGCATATGCAAGGATTTCTCGGGTTAACAGGGTATTATCGCAAGTTTGTTAAGAATTATGGGAGAATAGCAACACCTCTAACAACATTATTGATGAAAGATGCATTTTCTTGTACTCCAAAAGAAACTAAGGCCTTTGAACATCTTAAAGAGGGAATGTGCCAAGCACCGGTCTTAGCTACGCCATACTTCACAAAAAACTTTATTGTGGAATTTGATGCCTCGTGAAATGGAATTGGTGTTTTTTAATGCAAGAAGGGAGACCCGTTTCTTTTGAAAGTCGTATAATAAAAGAAAATTATTTAAAAATATATATTTTTGAGAAGGTGTTGGTGTCCCGTTTTTTGATAGTTTGGAAAATCAAAAGACAAGGAAACATCAGAACCAATCTTTAGAGTTACAGGATCTAGTCCTCCTGTTCTCAGAGAGGGATCTCTCAAATGTTTGTTTGCAAAAGTTTATCTTGTGTGCTTTGAGTATTTGATTTTATACTAGTTATTAAGTGCAGGTGTTTAGTTGGTTGATTGGTTTTTGTTTGATCACAAGTTGTAATACTGAAACCCTCTGAAATAAATACATAATCCATTGAAGTTGAAGAAGAAACTGGAGTCTTTTAAGTCTTGATGATGTTGTTGCATGCTTGTTCCTAAGAAGGCTCTATCATTGGATCCATGAGCTTGGTTGTTGGTGAAGTATTCTGAATTGTTTTACGTTTTTTCCCCTGTTTTCATTATGTTCCATGATTTCTTACTACAGTAGGCTGAAAGTTTTAGGCTAAGAAATGACTCTTGGAAGCACCTTAGACCTGTTCACCCTTCACTGTTTAATGTTTTCCGCTGCTGAAGTAGTTTAGAGGCTTTAATATTTCTCTTTAGTCTTCATGCTTGTTTATTTCCTTAATAGTTTGAACAGTTGGTTTTAGCATGATTTATGGTTCTCCCTGCTTGTCTGCTGCCACTTAAAAACGGTTATTTAAGTCTCCCTTTGAAGCTCTTTGCTTACAGTGAGTCAGAGAGGTCTGTTTTGATCTCGCCCTTTGTTCTCACTTAAAAAATTGGCTTAAAGGTTATTATAATTATGATCATAGATGTTTTTAGGTGTTCCCTCTTCTATGATTGTGATTATCAGTAAATCTTATATGTTTCCTAAATTCCTTCAAAATAAAATCTTTGAGGAAATAGGGTGTTCCCCTAATGACCTTTAAGCCAACTATTTAAGTGAGAACAAAGGGCGAGATCAAAACAGACCTCTCTGACTCACTGTAAGCAAATAACTTCAAAGGGAGACTTCAATAACCGTTTTTAAGTGGCAGCAGACAAGCAGGGAGAACCATAAATCATGCTGAAACCAACTGTTCAAACTATTAAGGAAACAAACAAGCATGAAGACTAAAGAGAAAGATTAAAGCCTCTAAACTACTTCAGCAGCGGAAAACATTAAACAGTGAAGGGTGAACAGGTCTAAGGTGCTTCCAAGAGTCATTTCTTAGCCTAAAAATTTCAGCCTACTGTAGTAAGAAATCATGGAACATAAAGAAAACGGGGGAAAAAACGTAAAACAGTTCAGAATACTTCACCAACAGCCAAGCTCATGGATCCAATGATAGAGCCTTCTCAGGAACAAGCATGCAACAACATCATCAAGACTTCAAAGACTCCAGTTTCTTCTTCAACTTCAACAGACTATGTATTTATTTCAGAGGGTTTCAATATTACAACTTGTGATCAAACAACAACCAATCAACCAACTAAACACTTGCACTTAATAAATAGTCTAAAATAAAATACTCAAAGCACACGAGATAAACTTTTGCAACCAAACATTTGAGAGATCCCTCTCTGAGAACAGCAGGACTAGATCCTGTAACTCTAAAGATTGGTTCTGATGTTGCCTTGTCTTTTGATTTGCCAAACTATCAAAACACGGGACACCAACAGAAGAAATTGTTGGAAATACTACACGCACTAAATAAATGGTGGCCTTACCTAATGGGAATACACTTCAAGGTAAAAAAAGATCATGATATCTTAAACACTTTTTGGAACAAAGCCTATCTTCAGAAGAGAAACAAAAATGGGTCACAAAGATGTTTTGTTCTGACTTTGACATCATATACAAAAAAGGGAATCTAAATGTTGTTGCAGGTGCATTCTCAAGAAAGGATGAGGATTAGGAAGCATTTCTTTGTGCCATTTCTACTATCCAACCAGATTGGATAACCGAAGAAAGGTAGGAGTGGAAGAATGACAAAGAAGTGTGGACACTCATTCAAAATTTGCAGCAAGATACTAGCACATCTGATACATTTAGCTAAAAAAATGATTCATTATGGTACAAATATCACTTATATATTTGTAATAATTTCAAACTAAAACAAAATATTATTTTCGAATTGCACACCTATCCCTTAGGAGGAAAATCAAGATTTTTAAAAACTTACCGTAGGGTCAAGAAAGAATTTTTTTGCGATGGCCTTAAATTTGATATTCAAAAGTTTGTGGTGGAATGTTTGGTCTGCCAACAAAGTTGAGACAATTAAGACCCTGAGTCTTCTACAACCTTTATCCATTCCAAGTCAACGTTGGGAGGAGGTTTCAATGGATTTTATCATAGGTTTACCCAATTCCGAAGGAAAGAGTGTCATCATGCTGATAGTTAATAGAATTACAAAGTATGCACACTTTTGTGCATTATCTGATCGAGGTGGATATTGGTGGCCACCCACCTATTCCACTTGGGCCCCCACCATTGTTTCGTTCATATTTTAGTTTCCTCAATTGTAGCACAGTTTACTTATTTTAGCAGTTTTTTGAGTCCTTAACTTATAGAGCCATTTTGAGGCCCTAAACAACGTTTTTTTGAAAACTTTGGGAGCAATATGGAAGTTCCTTTGATGTTTCTCACATCAAAAGTTGTATTCCTTGGAAATATATTTCTAACGAGGTATGGTGCATGTCAAATGGAGATCATATGCCAAAGTTACATCCCTGGGAAGTTGATGTACCAATTTACCTAAACGGGGCCCATAGTTTTGGCGCTTCATCTCTTAGGGTTAGGTTTTTGAATGTTTAGGGTTTCCATTATTTCTCAATAATAAATAGGCCCTCGAGCCTCATTTTAAGAAATTTCAAAGGCTTGTATCCACCACATATCTTCTCATAGATAAGCTACTAGCGCCCTAGCTATTTTATTTCCATTCTCGCTGTAAAAAAATGTCAGTTCTTTGATATTAATGAAATGAAGTGTTATTTCTGCTGCATATTTTTATTTATGGTTATATGTGTATTCTTTTGAATTCATGCATAAATCCAGATTAGTGGTATAGGACCGTTTTTCTCTTTCTCGATCCTTCTTTGCATGTCCCCAATGAGGTCGGGGTATACGGAGTTACAGCTTGATATGGTTGAAACTATGCAAGATCAGCCTCGTAAAACCTGACGATCACCCATGGGGGATGAAAATAAATATGAGGGAGCAGGATATCCTATTAAAATATTGCTCGAGGAGGCCCTTGAAAAACAAAGGAACGAGATGATGGATAAATTTTCCCAGATCCTTCAACGACTACCTACCGATGGCGCATATGCATCCAGCGGCCACTCTAGAGGTGCAACTCCTTTTAAGGTACAAGTAAACTTTGACATTCCCATATTTGAGGGCCAAATATATGCAAACATCGTATATAGATGGTTGAATCTATTAGAAGGATATTTCTCGGTCCATGACTTTTTCGACCGAGAGAAGATTATTTTTGCACTCCTCAAATCTACCCCACCATGTCAAGGACTGGTGGGAAACCTACTATGAGAATAAGGACAAGGGGGAACCCTCTCTATTCTCAGTCGTACCCACATGGAATTATTTTTGAGAAACCATCAAGGAAAAATATTATCCCATGGGGAGCTATGAGGACAAATACATACAATGGACTACGTTGCAGCAGCAAAGGGATCAAGATATGCACGAGCTGACGAATTTTTTCCATACCCTGCGCACAAAGTTGGGGATCAAAGATTTGGAGAAACATTTGGTGTTGAAGTACTGCAGTTGTCTGCACAGATACATTTAGGAGGAAATGGAGTTCCTTAACATCTCCTCGCTTGGTATGGCATACTGGTATGCTTCCAAGATTGAGCAGAAATTCAAACAGAAGAAGCAAGACTTTGGATCTGCGACTCAAAAGCAAGGGAAAGGTACCCCCAAACCACAGAACAAAGGAAAAAGACAAGGCATGGTGGCCCAAAACAACTTGCCAAATCCACAAGCAAAGAACAATACCATGAAGCCAAAGAAGGACATGGGAAAGTGGTGTGAGTTCCATAAGAGCTCCACGCACAACACAAGTGAGTGTCGGGCCAAGAAGTCACTGGTGGCCGAGATGAGGGCTTATGAATCAAATGTGTTAGTATGAATATTAATTCCAAGTGTACGAAAAAATACCACTTTAGCTGCGCATAACAAATAGCCCTAACAGCAAATATGGCTGCTAATATCCTCAGATCTGCAGTTAGGTGATCAAGATAAATGCTGCAAAAATCTAGATCTATGCATTAGAAGACATTAAGCAGTAGAAAAAACAAGATTTACTCCATGCATCCAATAGAAAAGACAAGAATATATCAAATGAATTTTTTATTAATGGCACCTGGGAGGAAAACACAAGAGGGTGTTCCCTGTTCTCCTCAATGGGATGGGTTCTTGTAAGTCCTCAGCACTTCAAATCTAGAATTCCTCTCTCTTGATTGTGTAGAAAACCTAGACAAAAATGGTAGCAAAATATGACTATGATGGTGGATCAATAGTCAGACCAAAAGTATAGATCCAGAGTGATCATTAGGCAACAAAAGGTGGTAAATGAATGGGAAAACCCTTCTATTTATAACAAAATGTTAAGTTAGTCTAGATATTGGTGCATAATTAAAATATTATTAACCAAATCAAGATCCGATTTAACAAGTCTTCTATGATACCGTGGATAATCTGATTTCTGATAACAATAACTATAACCACGGAAGTTTAAAAACTAGAATTATTAACCAAATCAAGATCCAACTTTTATGGAATATTTTATTATATTTGTTGGAGGGAAAAGGAATTTGACTTGGGTCAAATCCCTTTATTTGTAAATAATAAATAAATAAATGATGTATTTATCATTTTAAGGATGTGGTTGAGTAATAATCAAATAAATAATGATTTATTTAATTATTTAAGGGTGATTTAGTCATATTTAACAAATAATATTATTTAAATAAGGTTTAAATAATTATTCTTAGAAATAATAAGATAAATAATTATTTATCTAATTAATTTCTTTGTTTTGGGTTAAATATAACCAGGAATATTAATTAAACTGTTGTTTAACTAATTATTCCTTGAGGAAAATAAAACAAATGTATATTTATTTAATATTTCCTCATGGGGCTTCTTGTTTAGACCATAAATAACTTAGTAAAGGTGGTTTACTAAGTTATTTTCATAGTGAAAACAATTTTCCTTGGGGTAAAATTGGTCTTACATGGTGTACTTGGGTCCATCTAATGGTAATAGGTTAGATGACCAAAAAATGGTGTAACAAATTTCCCCCCAGCGTGCGAGCCGTAGGAGCTAATCGTATGACCGAAGTACGTTGTAAGAACTCAATCACTAGACATGGAAGGGGGAGTATAAGGTAGACCAAAGTGCTATAAGGTGAGACTCATAGGTGTGACAAGTCTCTTTGATGAGTAAGTACCTATGCTATAGGCGGCGGGGGAGGCATACCTATGCTCGCCGAGGCAAAGTACAAACAATAAGGTGTCCAGAAAACCACGGAACTAGCCAATATAGTACATGTTGGCATAAACATGAGCCACATAAACAACACAATAATCCACATACATATTGTTCCTAAGATAATAGCCAGGACTTGTACAATAATATCTAAGTACATGAGGTATAAATGCGACCTAGATGCCCCTGAAAACAGGAAAGGGCTTTGAAAATCTGACAGATATATGCAAACAAAAAGGCGTTGCAAGCGGCTAAGGCTGACATCATCAATTGTATGGAGCTGCATCAAAGGTTGTGATGAAGAGGTCATCCAGTTATGTGGGGGGCTACCTGTAGGGCCACCCCATCATAAGGGCTGAGACATCTCACACACACCCAGGCATCACCGATATCAACTGCTGCATCACTGAACCATCAAGTATACGGATCTCGATCATGCTGAAAAGAGCTGGAGCTGAGAAATAATCAATTCAAAGGGCAATAAGGAGTCCCTTTTCCTGATCCGAGGCACCGAACAAGAGTGGAAGCTGGGACCAAGGTACACCACCCTCTAGACCTGTCTTCTAGAATGAATGAGCTGATGCCAATAGAAGGAGGTCCACCATAGGGAAGGAAATAAGGGATCCTCAACTAAGGCACAAGAGAAAATAGTAGAGCGACTAACCGACTGACACCGATTATGATGATGAAATGGGGGGTACTGAGTAGCGAACGAACGACTTCCCTTGTTAGAGCATAAATGGCATGGATGACCTAGCAGCGACTGACACAATATCATGAGGTATAGGTGACAATGGGATTGAAATCCATAGTGTGCGACATGAGAGAGGGACCAAGTAATTTAGGATGGAGAACTATAGCAGGATGCAAAGGTACACGAGATATATTCCATGAATGCAATGATGACTCAACTCGGATGCTATAAACAAGGGTGACTCGATGGTGCTGCCACACAAAAAAGATCTAATGGGGACCATAAAAACATGAGTACAAGATGGTAACTCATGACAAAAGTCGACACGAGCGTGAACAAGTATGGAGGCAAAGTGGTGTCCCTAGTACGAGTGTTGCAAGTGAAGAAATTCGATTTTGAAAAAGGGTGAAGTGATGCTTCATGGAAAAAATGTGTCCTGGTGGAGTATTAAGTCACTAAAAACTAACAGATACCCATTTGAGGGCTCAGTGAGAACTTTCCAACGGTATATATGGTTCATCAAACTGAGCTACGGTTTGGCCACAGTAGGCGAAAAAAAAATCAAGGGTTCTCTTTTAATAAGGCATCTTCCCTCCAAATTCACTCATTTGTAGGTGGAGCTATGGTGAATGTAGTGAGGAGAGAAGGCAATAAATCTTGCGGCGATCGTAGCAAACAAACTGACCATTAGGATTTGAGATCCGTCAGTTATAGGTAAGAGGCCTAATCCTACTCTTTCATTTCAATGGATTGAAAGTTCAATTTAGGTACCCAGAGCTCATGAACATGCCAGGTCACACTTTTTAGGGTTTGTTCTGCGACTTGGGTAGCAAGTACTAGGCAGAAAACCATGACCTGTCTCAGGAAATGACCTGAAAAGTGCGACCTGTTAGAGAAAGGGGGTTTTAGTGTTGTTTTTGGCTGAGATCTGGGATTTTTATGGTTGAGGGGCATAGGTGCCCCCAAGCATGTTGTGGTCATGCCAAAATGTATTTAGGAAAAAAAGGGAATCTAAACACATTTTAATGATGTGGTGCGCCATTTGTTTTCGTTATGGTTATGCAGTTTGAGAAAGGGGATGGAGGTTACCAATCTCTTTTGGTACTACATATATGAATCAAATGGACTTTAAGTTTCCAAATTGACATACATGGTGTCACTATCCCAAAGAGAGGATTTGGAGATAATGAACTGGTGCTCTTCTAGAAAACTCAGAGGTTGGTCAACAACAATGTCGAAGGGGATGGGTTGTTTACGTATTATGAAGGAATGATGAGGGGTATCATCCCTAGAGTGATATGAAGTGATATGGGACTCTAGAGGTTCTTCCAAATGTGGAAGAATAATGGTACTAGAGTTGACACGACCAAATACACTAGGAGAGTTGTGGAGAATTTCTTCTCCTCGTCTCTCAAATATGGGTGCCCCCTTACCCAAACATTAGGTGTCAATGTAATGGCCATAAGGTGTACGTGGTTCAAATGCATGGGTTCGATGTAAGGGGGGATAGATAAAGTCAGGGGTGGTGACTACTTCCATAATGTCATCATCGTAATAGAAGATGGGGTGACTGGTCGAAGAAATACCACCTAACGTGACGAAGCTACCTAACTCATCATCATGAGAAGAGAGGTTCACATGCGCATCGTCACAAGTGGTGACAAAAGAGTAAGCAGATAAAGGATCTACCGATGTTGAGCCCAGGCTGATCGTTGAAGGGAGGTCAGGTGAAACATCAGGGGGAGTCTCCAAGGGGACTTCCACCGAGGGTCTCATGGATGATGATAGATAGCAAATGGTGGATGAAGGCTCCATCATCTCGACATCATAAGGGGGAATGTCAATGGGAGCATTCGTGTCCTCTATTTTTGCCGAAGAAAAATGCACAAATAAGGGAGCGGTGGACTTGTTGCACTTGGCCTCGAATTGGCGTAAGGCTTCTAAAGAGGAATGATACTCTTCGAGGAAAGGACAGAGGTGAGTGTAGTGGCCATGGAAATCACAGAAATCATAAGGGTGATTTGTGCGCAATGGTTTGAGTTTTGGGATTAAATCGGGTATAGTGACATACTTCTGGGATATCAGACTCTGGAAACATCTCATTGACCATGGACTTAAGGTGAGGCAACTCCGGACAAGTATGGGTGGCATGACCGACAACATCACACAAAGCACATTGGATGGTATGCTTTGGAGGCCGAGGGGGGGCAGAGTTTGTTGGGGCAGCCTTGTCCTTTGATGCCTCCTTATGAGCTTTGCCTTTCTTACCCGAAGCAGTTGCAATGGGAGGTGGTTCCCATTGAGGTGACTGAGGCACTATTGGAGCAGGAGAAGTCATAGGGACCAGTTGAACCGGGGTCAAAGAAAGATAAGGTTTGGGTTGACTAGGTGGGGTAGCGGCTGGAGGGTTGAGGTACCAGACGGGAATCCCGAGGATCAGGTTAGGAAGAGAGAGGGTGGCCATAACAAGCACCGTGTACACTCCTAGTGGGGGAGCTAGGAATGGTATCTGACCAAAGGGGTAATGACCAAGCGGGATGACTCCAAGATGGTTAAGGCCCCGAGGAACCGTTCCAGGAGGATAAAGAGGCTCATGAGTACTAACTGAAGGTGAAGGGACAGGAGGAGAAGGTTCAAAAGGTTGATCAGAGGACATCATGAGAATCTGGTAATCGAAGGTACCAGATGGAAGAGGTTGAGTGGATGTCTGACCTTCAGGTGGTTAGGTAGCCAAAAATCCTTGTTGAGGGAAAGGATCAGTAAGCACAGCCGGTTGAGTAGGTGCAAGACTGGGAGGAACGGAAGGGATGGATTGTTGTCCTCTCAATGTTGTTTGAGACTCCCATAGTTTTCGCATATGTGGCAAAAGAGGAAAATCATGCGTATAATGACCATAAACACCACAATAAGAACTGGGCTTGTTCGTACAAGCAGGCCTGACCTGCTTGGGCTGAGTGCCCTATTACTAATTTGTAGTGTTAGGAGCATTACCTTGATTAGGTCCAGGATTACTAGGGGCAGCTTGATTTTGAGTGCCTTTCCTCTTCCTTTTTGAGGGAGAAGGATTAGTCGTGCCCTGTTGTGCGTACACCTACCCCTGAGGGGGCAGTGGTTGTTATTGCGGAGGTTGAGCAGGAAAGGGAGGAGGAGGTGTTAATGCTGGAGTTGCTGGAGCACCAGGCTGTGGATACGGATAATAAGGAGGTTGGGTAACAGTGTGGTAAACATGAGGTTGGGAAAAAAGAGGAGGCATGTCGTATCCTGGATATGTGCTACCGGGAGGGGGAAAAGTGCAGGAGGTGTTGGCCCCTCCCTAAGGAAAACCATAGCCCATAGAAGGTTGAGCATATGGATTAAAGAGAGCTCCAACGATGCCGTCAGTAGTGTGAGATGCCCCCGGTGCATTGGCACCACCGGGTCTGGGAAGATCAGGTAGGATGGTATAAACATAACCTGACTGAGTGTAGATCAGGTCATATTTTAACGCAATTTGGAGAGTGGCTTATTCAGTTTGAGGAAAGTGTGATGCGACATCTTTCTTGATAGGTGGCAAGAGAGATATAAGGAACCAATCCATGTATACATGGTCTTCAAAGTTAGGGACTCTACATAGGCTCTTTCTTCTCCACCATTCCTGAACATGGTCAGATAGGCGGGTCATAGATGATTGACGGAAAGAGGTCAAGAGTTCAATACCAGTTTCGTAACGAAGGGGAAGCTGGAAATAAGACAAAATATCTCGGGCAAGAGTCGCAAAGGTGGTATGAGAGGAAGGGGCTTGATCAACATACCACTTAGAAGCTTCACCTGTAAGCATTCGTTGGAACAACTGAATATGGACAGATTCATCGGTAATGGAGTTAGACGAACACTACATGTTGAAAGATCTAACATGATTTGAAGGATCTTCTCTAGCAAGGCCTTCAAAATTTGGTATGTCTGAAGGGAGCTTTTTTGGCATAGCAAGCCAACTAGCATCATCGTGTATAGGGTCGTTTATCAACTGGTCAAAATCGGGGAGGCTGAGGCCTATCATGAAGGGGAGCAAGGGCGCAGCCAGGGTAGTGTTTGTTGCGGTACCACTAGTGGTATTCCCAGCCTGAGGGCCGGGGTTACCACCAGCATTAGGTCCTGCACCAAACATGGTGAAGGTGTTAGGGGGAGAACCGAAAGCGGAACGAGAAGGAGAACCCAAAGGACCAAAAGAAGAGTCGGTGTGCGGACTCGGTGGAGGAATAACTCGAATCCTACGCGGAGGAGTAAGTCTTCCTACCAGAAACTAAGGATGAAGGCCAAGAAGTCTCTAGGATAAACACCTTGGTGGTGCAATGGTGACGACACAAAGAAGGCATAAAGGAAAAATATACCAACAAGGGCGGGGAGGTGCAGGATCAACTGATTACAATGTCGAAACAAGGGTAGGGAGGTGCAGGATCAATTGATTTCAATGTTTTTAGAGTCTTTGCTTGTCGATGTTAACCAAGCCCTTTTTCACTTAGGGTGTGTGTGTAAAAGTGTGTAAATTTTAATTTTTAAACCCAGACGTTTCTAGAGAAAAAGAAAAAGTGTGTTGTATAGCTGTAAATAAACCTGCAAAAACAAAAAATAAACAGCTAATAATGCAATAATCTAAACCCAAGGAAGCGGGTCTCTCAACAACTAGTCTATAGGTGAGTAAAAAAAAATCAAAACACACTAAAAAATCTAATATATCTAAGGTCAAGAGGGACAGGGATCTAAAAGAAAAAAATTTGCCGGAAAGTGGTGCAGAAAACAGCAACAAATCAGAGGAAAAATTGTTGTAAACAAGGTGGCGAAAGGCTATCTCCTAAAGGGAAACGGAGTGAACCCTAGAGGAAAACCCAAACAAAGCTAGATGAGGTGATTTGAATGGATAACAAGCTGATCTGAAGTGGATCTGAAGGTGAGGTATCAGATCTGAAAAAATGGCTGAAGACTCTGAAATTTCAGACAACTTGCAAACAGTAAAAACTCTTCCAGAAAAAGTGGAGGGTACTGAAGCCCTAGGGGGATAGGTTCCAATTTAATTGAGCGAAAAAGAACAATTACAGGTCCAAAACAAGTGGAGATGGAGGTCAGACAACCCTGAATAGAGGCTTAGACAAACCCAGAAAACTTTCAGAAAAATCCCTGCAAAAAGTCCAGGTCGTAGTTTCTGACCTATTTTCAGCAGAGGTCGCAGTTTTTGGGCTGAAAAGTGCATCCTAAGTGTCCAGGTCGTAGGTTTGGGGCCAAAAAGTGTGACCTACACTTCTGGCACTCTCGGTGGCAGATTTCAGAAAAATTTGTTGTCTCAGCTGTGGCTGATGTCTGTCACCTATGCAATAGGTCCGAAAACACACGGAAGTCAGAATTTTTATCATTTTATGGTTTTATAGGTTAAAAACAACATCAAGAAAAGAAAAAACAAGGGGCTGAAGGGAAATCCTAGGGTGTGAAGCAGCTGGATATGCAAGGATCAGAAAAATGACAGTGGTCATAATCGTAAACCCATGTGGAGTCGTCGGTTGTTAGTATGAATCTTAATTCCAAGCGTACGAAAAAAGACCACTTTATTTGCGCATAAAAAACATCCCTAACAGCAAATATGGCTGCTAATATCCTCAAATCTACAGTTAGGTGATCAATATAAATGCTGCAAAATTCTAGATCTATGCATTAGAAGACATTAAGCAGTAGAAAAAATAAGATTTACTCCATGCATCCAATAGACAAGACAAGAATATATCGAATGAATTTTGTATTAATGGAACCTCGGAGGAAAACACAAGAGGGTGTTCCTTGTTCTCCTCAATGGGATGGGTTCTTGTAAGTCCTCAGCACTTCAGATCTAGAATTCCTCTCTCTTGATGGTGTAGAAAACCCAGACAAAAATGGTAGCAAAATATGACTATGATGGTGGATCAATAGTCATACCAAAAGTATAGATCCAGAGTGATCTTTAGGCAACAAAAGGTGGTAAATGAATGGGAAAATCATTCTATTTATAACAAAATATTGAGTTAGTCTAGATATTGGTGCATAGTTAAAATATTATTAACCAAATCAAGATCCAACTTTTATGGAATATTTTATTATATTTGTTGGAGGGAAAAGGAATTTGACTTGGATCAAATCCCTTTATTTGTAAATAATAAATAAATAAATGATTTATTTATCATTTTAAGGATGTGGTTGAGTAATAATCATATAAATAATGATTTATTTAATTATTTAAGGGTGATTTAGTCATATTTAACAAAGAATATTATTTAAATAAGGTTTAAATAATGTAATTATTCTTAGAAAATAATAAGATAAATAATGATTTATCTAATTAATTTCCTTGTTTTGGGTTAAATATAACTAGGAATATTAATTAAACTGTTGTTTAACTAATTATTCCTTGAGGAAAATCAAAAAAATGTATATTTTAATATTTCCTCATGGGGTTTCCTATTTAGACCATAAACAACTTAATAAAGGTGGTTTACTAAGTTATTTTCATAGTGAAAGCAATTTTACTTGGGGTAAAATTGGTCTTACATGGTGTACTTGGGTCCATATAATGGTAATAGGTTAGATGACAATAAAATGGTGTAACAAGATGCATGCTTCAACTCTGAATCAAAACTCAAAAAGGGGAATGACAAAGGGAAGCAAATTATTGATGCATAGCCCAATGCCACTGTGAAGATCCAGAAGAAGGAACCGAAAGATCCAGAAGAGGAGAAGCGTCTCTTCCACTCCCAGATGTGGGTAAAGGGTTCCCCGCTATATTTCATTGTCGACAGTGGGATCCAAAAGAACCTCATTTCAGCAAAGGTTGTGAATCAGTTGGACTTTCTGACCACAACATACCCATAGTCGTACACCATCGGGTGGCTTCACCAAGGACGGGATCTCCACGTCAGCCAGTAGTGCCACCTTCCCTATGGCATCAAGCCCTTCACGGATGAGGTATTATGTGACATTGCTCCTCTTTATGTTTGTGATGTATTATTAGGCCAACCATACTTATGGTAGCGACATGTTGTGTATGAGTCCCAGCCTCGCATTGTTATTTTTACTTTGGGAAATAAGTTGTACAGGATACCAAAGGTACCATCGCTTGCCGCTATCTCTTTGGTTACTGTAAAGAAATGCAATAATATCATTTCCAAAACCTAGAAATTTGTTTTCCTGATGATCCACCCCCAGGGAAAGAAGAATACTATGGCGACGACTTCTAGACAGGGCTCCTCCTGACAACAACAACAAATGGAAAAAGTCGTGGAGTAATACGGGGACATCTTCACCTCACCCACATGGGTGCCTTTGAACTATCAAGTCAATCACCCCATAGATATGACCCCAGGTGCACAGTTTCCCAATGGACCGATCTATCAGCGCTTTGTTCTAGAGAACGATAAAATCAAGAGGAAGATTCAGGAGCTGTTGTAGAAAGGCCACATCCGGACGAGTTCATCGCCCTGTAGGAGCCTGATAGTGTTGATGCAGAAGAAGGATGGGACTTGGAGACTCTGTATTGACTATCGGGCGCTAAACAAGATCACTATCCAGAATAGGTACATGATCCCATGGATTGATGACCTTCTGACCAACTCAAAGGGGTGAAATATTTCAGCAAGATCAACTTGAAGTCTGGGTATCACCAGGTACCAATCGAACCCTTTGATGTGTAGAAGACTACCTTCAAAGCCAAGGAGGACCTTTTCGAATGGTCGTTCATGCCTTTTGGGTTGACGAATGCTCCCGCAAATTTCATGAGGCTGATGGACGACATCTTGTGACCATTCACCAACTCATTTGTAGTAGTGTACTTGGATGACATCCTCATCTTCAGCCAAACTTAAGAAGAGCACCTCCACCACATCCGACAAGTCCTCCAAACACTATGGCAACACAAGTTGTGTGCCAATTTGGAGAAGTGCAGTTTTGGCATGACCCAGGTTAAGTATTTGGGATACATTATTGATGAATTGGGGGTGCATGTGGATCCAACCAAGATCCAAGTCATTCGGTATTGGCCAGCCCCAACCACTCTAACAGAGCTTCGCATCTTTCTGGGTCTTGCTAATTTCTACCGCAAGTTCGTGTTGGGATTCTCTCATGTCACTTGGCCCTTGAGTCAAGTCACCAAGGGAGGAGTGAAAGAAAAATTATTTGGGTAGGAATCTCAACAGAAGGCATTTGTAGAATTGGAACATCGCCTCTGCTTTGCTCCAATTATCACATTACCAGACTTGCAACAACCATTTTAGATCGAGACATATGCCTCTGACTATGCTATTGGGGTAGTTCTTACTCAACATGGGCATCTAGTGGCATATCATAGTGAGACACAGTATGCAAGTATCCCACTTATGACAAAGAAATGTATTCCATTATGCAAGCTTTCCGACAATGGAAGCATTACATTTTGGGGAAGGAAACGGTCATCCACACAGACCACCATCCCCTGCAGTTCATACAAACAGAAGGGAAGTTACAGAACGAGCACCATCAAAAGTGGTCCACATATCTGCAACAGTTTAATTTGAACATCAAGTACAAGAAGGGCACCACCAATAATGTTGCAGACTACCTCAGCCGACCATCGATCGTGGCGCTAACCACTGTTTTCAACTCTTATGGGCACGAGACCTTTGATTGGCCGCTTCTCTACTAGAGCGATATGGAATTTGGCCACACATACAAGACACTCTTGGAGGGTAGGCAAGTTCCAAATTTTCACCTCTAGGATGCACTGCTATGTCACCTCAGACACCTTTGTGTTCCTTGAAGCGAGTGTGCCAAGATGATTTGGGAAGCACACTACAATCAAGTCGTTGGGCATTTTTGGGTCGAGAAAATAGTGGCAGTACTGCAAAATTATTTCTATTGGCATAATCTTTGACAGGATGTCGGGAAGTACATCAAATCCTACACTACTTATGCCATTGCCAAACTGACCATCAAGAAGAAAGGCCTCTATACTCTGCTACCTACCCCTATTCGACCTTGGGAATCCATCTCCATGGATTACATGTCGGGCCTTACTTCTACTAAGCATCGAGACGACTATGTTTTCTTGTCATCAACAGATTCTTGAAGATGGCCATTATGGCGGCCTACAAGAAGAATATCATAGCAAAATCCATTGTTAAACTCTTCTTTGAACGAGTGTGGGTGCACTTTTATATCCCACAATCTATCATCTCAGATCAAGACTTCAGGTTCCTCAGTACATTTTGGTTCAACCTCTGGTCAATGCTAGACACCAAGCTCACCAAGTCCAAAGCTTTCCATCCCCGAAATAATGGCTAGATAGAGGCGTCAACGGGATGATTGTACACATTCTGCGTATGTACAATTAAAAGCATCCACGCACATGGGATGAGAGCCTTCCCTATGTAAAACAAAGTTATAATCGGTCTCTCCACATCTCAACCGACCACATCCCCTTTCTGGTGGGCTTGGGATTCCATCCATTATGTCCCATTGACGTAGCCATGCATTTGTGGCTACTCAGGCCAATTCGACTCATGTCCAGTTTGAAGCTAACAAAGTGAACAGCTTCATTAAGCACATTTAGCACATCTGCCAACAAGTTCATGAAATATTGGATAGAGCCAATGCTAAGTACAAGCAATGAATAATCAACATCGGGTGCGGCACAACTTCCAGGTGGGCGACAAAGGGTGGCTACATTTGCAGAAGGAGCGCCTCATTGGACCCCACTACAAGCTTTTCCTGCTCTGATATGGGTCGTACACCATCACCAAGGTTGTAGGGACCAATGCCTTCAAGCTCAGTATTCCACCATTCCTTGTTCTGCACCCAGTATTCAATGTGGACCACCTTCGGTCATACTTCCCACCTCTACTGGACACCTCTAGCATTGCAGAACAAATCACACCAACAAAGTTAAACCCAGACTACATGGAACAGGCCACCATGGATTGTATCATGGACATGCAAATCAAGAACACTCACCAGCAGAAGATCCAACTGTATCAGGTTTTCAAAGCTAGCCAACTCCTTCACCAAGGCAAGAGGTTCACCAGGGACCAAGTTCAGCAAAATTTTCCTCATCTCATGGAGGAACTCAACACAATGGGGACCATTGCTTCCTAAGGGGGGAGGAATGATCCAAATGGATATTGGTGGCCACCTGCCATCTCCACTTGGGCCCCCACCATTATTTCTTTCATTTTTTCAATTTCCTTAATTGTAGCACAATTTACTATTTTTAGCAGATTTTTGAATCTTGAACTTTCGAAGTCGTTTTGAGGCCCTAAGCAACATTTTTTTGGGAAAACTGAGAGAAACATGGAAGTTCCTTCCATGTTTCTCACAAAAAAATTTGTATTCCTCTGATAGATCTTTCTAACGATGTATGGTGTGCGTCAAACGGATATGTATGCCAAAGTTACGTCCCCGGGAAGTTGATGTACCAATTTACCCAAACGGGGCACATAGTTTTGGAACTTCATCTCTTAGGGTTAGATTTTTGGGTGTTTAGTGTTTTCCATTGTTTCTCAATAATAAATAGGCCCTCGAGCCTCATTGTAAGATAGTTCAGAGGCTTGTAGCCACCACATCATTCCTAGAGATAAGCTACCAGCGCCCTAGCCAATTTATTTCCATTCTGTCTGTAAACAAATGTCAATTATTTGATATTAATGAAATGAAGTGTTATTTCTGATGAATATTTTTATTTATGGTTATATGTGTATTATGTTGTGCTCCTACATAAATCTGGATCAATGGTATCAAATCGGTCTGCTATTTCTCGATCCTTCTTTGCATGTCCCCAACGAGGTTGGGGTATAAGGAGTTAGGGCTCGATCTGGTTGAACCTTTTCAATATCAGCCTCGCAAACCCCAACGCCCGCCCCTGGGGGACGAAACAAAATATGAGGGAGCAGGAGATCCTAATAAAATATTGCTTGAGGAGGTCCTCAAAAAACAAAGGAACACGATGATGGATAACTTTGCCCAGATCCTTCAACGACTACACTCCTTTTAAGGTACAAGTAAACTTTGACATTCTCATATTTGAGGGAAAAATAGATGCATATGCCATAGATAGATGGTTAAATCTATTATAAGGATATTTCTTGGTTCATAACTTGTCCAACCGAGAGAAGATTATTTTTGCACTCCTCAAAGCTACCCCCCATGTCAAGGACTAGTGGGAAACCTATTGTGAGAAAAAGGACAAGGGGGAACCCTCTCTGTTCTCGGTTGTACCCACATGGAATTATTTCCAATATGCCATCAAGGAATAATGTTATCCCTTAGGGAGCTATGAGGACAAGTACATACAATGGACTAGGTTGTGGCAGCAAAGGGATCAAGATTTGCACGAGCTGAAGACTTTGTTCCATACCTTGCGCACAAACTTGGGTATCAAAGATTCGAAGAAACATTTGCTGATGAAGTACCATAGTTGTCTACATAGATACATTCAAGAGGAAATGGAGTTCCTCAACATCTCCTCAATTTGTATTAAATACCGGTATGATGCCAAGATTGGGTAGAAATTCAAACACAAGAAGCGAGAATTTGGATCTGTAAATCAAAAGCAAGCGAAAGGTGCCCCCAAATCACATAACAAAGGACAAATCCAAGGCACAGCGACCCAAGACAACCTACCAAAGCCACAAGAAAAGAACAACACTGCGAAGCCGAAGAAGGACACGGGAAATTGTTGTGAGTTCCATAAGAGCTCCACTCACAACACAAGTGAGTGTCGGGCTAAGCAGTCACCGGTGGCCAAGATGAGGGATTCTGAATCAGATGAATTCTCTGACTCTGAATCAGAACCCAATAAGGGGATTGAAAAAGGGTAGCATATTATTGATGTGAAGCCCAACGCCACCGTTGCCACTGCAAATATCCATAAGGAGGAACCAGAAGATCTAAAGGAGGAGGAGCATCTCTTCCACTCCTATATGTGGGTAAAGGGTTGCCCACTACAGTTCATTGTTGATAGTGGGATCCAAAAGAACCTCATTTCAGCAGAGGTCATGAAGCGGTTGGGCTTGAAGACCATAGCACACCCACATTCATACACCATTGGGTGGCTTCACCAAGGATGAGATCTCTGCGTCATCCAGCAGTGTCGCCTTCCCTACAGCATCAAGCCCTTAACAGATGAGGTATTATGTGACATTGATCCTCTTGATGTTTGTGATTTATTATTAGGCCAACCATACTTGTGGAAGCGACATGTTGTGTATGAGTCCTAACCTCGCCCTGTTATTGTTACTTTGGGCAATAAGTTATATAGGATAAAATAGGTACCACCGCCTACCACTATCTCTTTGGTTACTACAAAACAATGCAGTAAGCTCATTTACAAAACCGGGAAATTTTTTTTCCTGATGATCTTCCCCCCAGGGCAAGAAGAATATTGTGGCCACGACCTCCATACAAGGCTTCTCCAAACGACAAGAACAAATGGATAAGGTAGTGGAGGAGTACGGGGACATCTTCACCTCACCCAGAGGGTTGCCTCTGCACTATCAGGTAAAGCACTCCATCGATCTAACCCCAGGTGCATCGCTGCCGAATGGACCGATCTATCGGTGCTCTATTCTATATTACAATGAAATCAAGAGGCAAATTCAGGAGCTGTTGAAAAAAAGTCACAGTCGGCCAAGTTCATCGCCCTGTGGGAGCCTGATTGTGTTGGTGAAGAAGAAGGATGGGACTTGGAGACTCTGTAGTGACTATCGGGCACTAAACAAGATCATTTATGGCTCTTGCTAATTTCTATCATTGGTTCGTGTTGGGATTCTCTCATATCACTCGGCCCTTGAGTCAAGTCACCAAGGGAGGAGCGAAAGAAAACTTCTTTTGGTCGGAATCTCAATAGAAGGTGTTTGTAGAATCGAAACAACGTCTTTGCTCGGCCCTAGTGCTCACATTACCAGACTTACAACAACCATTTAAGATCGAGACATATGCCTCTGACTTTTCTATTGGGATATTTCTTACTCAACAAGGGAATCCAGTGGCATATCACAGTTAGATATTGTCCGACACAGTCCACAAGTATCCCACTTATGACAAAGAAATGTATTCCATTGTGCAAGCTTTCCGACAATGGAAGCATTACATTTTGGGGAAGGAAACATTCATCCTCATAGACCACTGACCCCTGCAGTTAATATAGACACAAGGGAAGTTGTAGGACGATATCCATCATAAGTGGTCCACATATCTGCAACAATTTTGATTTGAACATCAAGTATAAGAAGGGCAACACCAATAATGTTGCAGACTGCCTCATCCAACCACCGATCGTGACGCTAACCACCATTCTCAACTCTTGTGGGCACGAGACCTTTGATTGGCCGCTTCTCTACTAGAGTGATCTGGAATTTGGCCACACATAGAAGACACTCTTCGAGGATACACAAGTTCCAAATTTTCACCTCTAGGATGCAATTCTATGTTACTTAGTTCACCTTGGTGTTCCTTCAAGCGAGCATGCCAAGATGATTTTGGAAGCACACTATAGTCAAGTCGATGGGAATTTCGAGGTCGAGAAAACAATGGCAGTATTGCAAAAGTATTTCTATTGGTCGAACCTTTGACAGGATGTCAGGAAGTACATCATATCCTACACTTCTTGTGCCATTTCCAAACTGACCATCAAGATGCAAGGCCTCTCTACTCCGCTACCTACCCCTAGTCGACCTTGGGAATCCATCTCCATGGATTAAATTTCAGGCCTTCCTTCTACTAAGCATGGAAACGAATTTATTTTCGTGGTCTTCAACAGATTCTCGAATATGTCCATTATGGCGGCCTGCAAGAATAATATCACAGCATAAGCCATTGCTAAAATATTCTTTGAATGAGTGTGGGTGCACTTTTGGATCCCAAAATATATCATCTCAGGTTGGGACAGCAAGTTTCTCAGCACATTTTGGTCCAACCTCTGGTCAATGCTAGACACCAAGCTCACCAAGTCCACAACTTTCCATCCCCAAACTGATGGCCAAATAGAGGTCGTCAACAGCATTATTGTATACATTTTGCGAATGTACAATTCAAAGCATCCACGCACATGGGATGAGAACTTTCCCTATGTACAACACAGTTATAACCAGGCTCTCCAGACCTCAATCGGCCATAGCCCCTTTCAGGTGGGCTTGGGATTCTAGCCACTGTGTCCAATTGATGTAGCCATGCCATTTGCAGCTACTCATACCGATTCGGTTCATGTCCAGTCTGAAGCTGACAAAGAGAACAGCTTCATTGAGCGCATTCATCACATCCGCCAACAGGTTCATGACATTGGACAAATCCAATGCTAAGTACCAGCAATGACATGATCAACATAGGGTGCCACATAACTTCCAAGTGGGCAACAAAGTGTGGCTACATTTGTAGAAGGAGTGCCTCATTGGACTCCACTGCAAGCTTCACCTGCTTTGATATGGGTCATACACCATCACCAAGGATGTAGGGACCAATGCATTCAAGCTCCGTATTCCACCATTCCTTGGTTTGCACCCAGTATTCAATGTGGGCTGCCTTCAGCCATACTTCACACCTCTACTGGACACCTCCGACATTGCAAAAAAACTCACACCAACAGAGTTAAACTGAAACTGCATGGAACAGACCAACACGGATTGTATCATGGACATGCAAATCAAGAACACTTGCTAGTAGAAGATCCAACTGTATCAGGTTGTCAAAGCTGGCCAACTCCTACACCAAGGCAAGTGGTTCACCAGGGAACAAGTTCAATAGAAGTTTCCTCATCTCATGGAGTAACTCAATGCAATGGGCACCATTGCTTCCTAACGAGGGAAGAATGATCCAGGTGGATATTGGTGGCCACCTGCCTATTCCACTTGGGCCCCCACCATTGTTTCTTTTAGTTTTTTAGTTTCCTTAATTGTAGCACATTTTACTATTTTTAACATTTTTTCGGGTCCTCGACTTCTAGAGCCGTTTTGAAGCCCTAAATGACATTTTTTCGGAAAACCGAGAGCAACATCTAATGAGGTATGGTGCACGTCAAACAAATATCGTATGCCAAAGTTACGTCCTCAGGAAGTTGATGTACCAATTTACCCAAACGGGGCCCATATTTTTAGCACTTCATCTCCTAGGGTTAGGTTTTTGGATGTTTAGGGTTTTCCATTGTTTCTTAATAATAAATAGGCCCTCAATCCTCATTGTAAGATAGTTCAGAGGCCTGTAGCCACCACATCTCTTCTCAAAGATAATCTACCAATGCCCTAGCTAGTTTATTTCCATTCTTTCTGTAAACAAATGTCAGTTCTTTGATATTTATGAAATGAAGTGTTATTTCCGATGCATATTTGTATTTATGGTTATATGTGTATTCTGTTGCGTTCCTACATAAATCTGTATTAGTGGTATCAGAGCAGTCTGCTCTTTCTCGATCCTTCTTTTCATGTCCCCAATGAGGTCGGGGTATAAGGATGGTTGAACCTTTGCAAGATCAGCCTCGCAAACCCTGAATGTCACCCATGGGGGACGAAAAGAAAGATTAGGGAGCAGGAAATCCTATTAAAATATTGCTCAAGGAGGCCCTCGAAAGAAAAAGGAATGCAATGATGGATAACTTTGCCCAGATCCTTCAACGACTGCCCACCGGCGATGCATCTACATCCAGCAGCCACTCTAGAGGCACAACTCCTTTTAAGGTACAAGTAAACTTTGAAATTCCCATATTTGAGGGCCAAATAGATGCAGACGTTGTAGATATATGGTTGAATATATTAGAAGGATATTTCTAAGTTCATGACCTTTCCGACCACGAGAAGATTATTTTTGCACTCCTCAAAGCTACCCCCCATATCAAGGACTGGTGGGAAACCTATTGTGAGAAAAAGGACAAGGGGGAACCCTCTTTTTTCTAAGTCATACCCACTTGGAATTATTTTTGAGATGCCATCAAGGAACAATATTATCTTGTGGGGAGCTATGAGGACAAGTACATATAATGGACTATGGTGCGGGAGCAAAGGGATCAAGATGTGCATAAACTGACGAATATGTTCCATACCCTGTGCACAAATTTGGGTATCAAAGTTTCTAAGAAACATTTGGTGCTAAAGTACCGTATTTTTCTGCACATATACATTCAGGAGGAAATGGATTTCGTTGACATCTCCTTGCTTGGTACGGCATACAGGTATGTTGCCAAGATTGAGAAGAAATTCAAATAGAAGAAGTGAGACTTTGGATCTGCAAATCAAAAGCAAGGGAAAGGTGCCCCCAAGCCACAGAACAAAGGACAAATCCAAGGCACGGTAGCCCAAGACAACTTTCCAAAGCCACAATCAAACAAAAACACCGTGAAACTGACGAAGGACACAAGAAAGTGGTGTGAGTTCCATAAGGGCTCCACTCACAACACAAGTGTCGGGCCAAGTAGTCACTGGTGGCCGAGATGAGGGCTTCTGAATCAGATGCATGCTCCAACTCTGAATCAGAACCTGACAAGGGGAATGACAAAGGGAAGCAGATTATTGATGTGGAGCCCAATGCCATCGTTTCCATTGTGAAGATCCATAAGAAGGAACCAGAAGATTTAGAGGAGGAAGAGCATATCTTCCACTCCCAGATGTGGGTAAATGGTTCCCCGCTACATTTCATTATTGACATTGAGATCCTGTTGTAGAGGTAAATCCCCTCTACGAATAGAGGCGATCCCTACTAGCCCAGATCGAATCTAGCAACAATCGTATCATGCCAAGGTGCAAGTTCCTAATTGCAATAGACCAAATTGCAATGAAGGCCTACCTCAAGTCCAACGTTGTTGTTCATAGAGAAGATGGCACTCCCATTTCCTTGCTCCAGTAGATCATAATCCTCTCGCTTGCCGCGATCGAACACCTGCACACACAAGAAACACGACAAACAGAAGCGTAAAACCCAATATATGCAATTATGTATCAGTCAAAGAAGACACAACTCATGATCATAATGAACAATACGAGTGGAACCATAACCAATAGTCGTTTATCATTAATTCATACAAAGGAAAATACAACCTGGCTCTGACGCTGAACCTTCCTTCGGCGGGTCGTCAGCGGAATACGTCTCGGTAAAGCTTGTCGGGAATAGGGAAAAGCCTCTCTCTTCGATCGTCAATCTCCTTGCTATTGATTTGGCTTTATGAGGACTATTGCAACATTATGGGCTATGAAGGCTCTTGGAGACTAGCTTGCAAAAGAAAATGGCAAGCTTATAAAGATGGTGGAAGGGGAGTTGGGATCCCTACAATCATGGGATTGGCCCTATCCTCAAGAAAGCTTCCATGAGAGGCGGAAAACTACTTCCTCTACATGGAGATCCGAAGCCAAACGTCCCAACTCAATTTAGAGACTAGTTCAGGAGTTGGTTGGAGTCAATCTTCCGCCATTTATTTTTTAAAAACACTCCTTATTAAGCCTGGCGCGGGTGCAACTCTGGGACAGAGCGCCAGTTGGCGCGCCCTCTTTGGAGGATTTCCCCCATTGGCGCGGGTATAACACTCACGAGTTGCACCAAGGATAAAAAGGCTATTTTTAGGGTTTTTCACAAGGATTTGTCTTCAGGGGAATGAAATTCTATGTCCAGGGGGATGCCATACAAGTGTTTTCAGGTCATGTCACTGCTCACAGGTCACAAAATAAGCTCTCCAATGTGTAGGACGGGGGATTGCAGGGACGGTGACAAATTGTTGTGTAACAGATGCCCCCTAAAGCATGAGGCCCGAAAGAGAGAGAGGGGTGAAATGCTTTACGAGAATGTGTCCAACTAAAAACACTGCCGTTGGAAAACCTGCGTAGAGAAGTACAACTGATATCTCAAATACATGATATATATGTGCTATGGGCGCAGCCATCCATAACAGAGTATACAAGAATCCAGATCCAAGGCATGGATGTAGCCATCCAGTGAGGATCGATAAATAGACTTAGGTATGGTCGCAGCCATCCAATGAATGAGTCATGTAACTAATCATAATAATCCACAAAATCGTAGCCTAGATTCCAACAGACAAAATCTAGGGTCTTACGCTCCATCTTGACCCGAACAAAGTACAAGTTCAAGCATGCGAGTAAGTGAGCTGGAGTCGAACATGCGAGAACATCGCCTGATTACCAGCCAATGATGAAAGTTGTTAACAGACGCGAGAGGTACCACCAATAGTGACAATGGTCCTCAAGGTACTATAGGTACAATCTACGGCATGTGAATCAGTGAGCTGGCGTTGAACACCCGTAGAATCACTCGATCGGAGGCCAATGATGAAAACCTCACGTCGAACGCGAAGAACCTGCCATTAAGGCATGTAGGCTCCAAGGTACCAGAAGGGAGTCTCTAGATCAGCTTCCTGGATAATGAGCTGAAGTCGACAGGAAGTGACCTTGATTGAAGGTGGGCCATAGTATTTCCCACATCATCGACACGAGACAGAGGAACATAATGTCTTTTGTGAATCAGGATCAGATGAGAATCAGAGGAAGGTTGGAATTTTGCAGAGGTCAACTTCTCTTGAACATATCGGCGGCACGACAGTGAGTTTGGCAGTATTTGACATCAAAAGGTCAGAGGTCATGATGACAAGGCAAAGACCAGATGAGAGGTCAAAATGGATTACCCAAACCCACGGAGGCAATCAGATAATGAGGTGAGATGTCCCCAACCCGACACGAATGCAGACAAGTGCCATGTTCAAGAGCGACATACTGCCGACACGACAATGATACCGGTTCCATTTTTCCCCCACCATTTCTGGCGAGTACCTCTTTATTTTTACATAAGCTTGAAGAGGATACCATATGCTTGTAATATAAATCCGTCCTTCGGACGAATCCATCCTAGTACATTTAACGAGCCCTAGGAAGGAGAAACTCGAATATTGTCATTACGACTGAATCTAATGTCATCAGGGTTTAACGAGTCTGACAAAGGAAGAACTCAGCGTCTTTTCATGTTTAGAGAGTTTGAAAAGACAGCGGAAAAGTAAACTCCAATGGTCCCTTTTCGTAAATATTTTCTCAGATCTGAAAAGGCAGAAAAATATTTCTGAGAAAACCTCCTAGTTGCGATAGGCTAGGGTATTCCTTTTTCGTAAATAATCTGTCCCAACCCGAAAAAGGGGTAAACGTATACTGGGTAGATGTCATTTCGTAGCCACTTTAACGAGATCGAAATGACAAGGGACTCGGCAATCTTTTCATGTTTAGAGAGTCTGAAAAGAGCTAAAAGGTGACTCCTCCTGGAGGAACGAGTGGTATAAAGGGTAGCTACTGGTTCCGGTAATAGTGGAACTACTCAGAACAAATAAAGGTTAAGAGGCTGGCTAACAAGACCACTCATTGCAGCGGTTCCTCAGGAATGGGTAAAATAACCAAGTGAAGGCTTATAATCGACCAAGAAGATAATGACAATGGAGTGACAAAACCAAGGCTCATCTGGAAAAGACAGACTGATAATATGGCAATCACAAGAGGTAAAATGGTTTCATTTTTACACAAGCTTGAAATCAGGAAACTCTGCTTGAAGTTGGTTTCATTTTTACACAAGCTTGAAACAAAGATAAACTATGCTTGAAACCGGTTTCATTTTTACACAAGCTTGAAACGGAAACAAACTATGCTTGAAAAATTTAAGCATGCCCCTAGCATGGTGACTCAATTCGAGGTACATGCCCCCCAAGCTTCAATCCATATGAAAGGTAGATGGAGTGAAGGTTCAAAATACGAGATCAAGAGAAAGACTCAACTGGGATTTTACGAAATCTAATCAAAGACTCGAATTGAATGGGAACGTGTTTCATTGTTTTAACGAGGTTGACACATTAAAAGAACTATCCTCAGACACCCTTTTTTCACTTTTTAAGGAGCTTGACACAAGACAAGGAACTATGCTCCAACAACCTTGTTTCATTTTTTAAGGAGCTTGACACAAGAAAACGAACTGTGCTCCGATGACCTCATCATAATGAACAAGAAGTCATCGCTTCAAAGAGTTGCCCATCCGATGGAAGAAAAACATCTTGGAAGTCAAGACCCAATGCCCCCATCACACTATGCATGACGGCATTATCGCTGAGTACAGGCACGGGGTAGGTAGCCACATAGTTGACCTGCGGTGGGGCAGATACAACGGGTGGATAAAAACCAGGAAGGGATGATGGTGGGCCAGCTGCCACATCCGGACCAAAGAACAAAAGCTGATCAATGGTCACAATCCGTCGTTCATGCGGAAAACATACCACAAGAAAAAGGGAGGAGACAAGCGCTCCAATGGCATAGGTGTAATCGCGCCCCAAAAGCATATTGAAATCCAAGGGGCCTAGAACAACCATCACATCCATATGGACGGTTTTGCCTCCCAAAGTAATAGGTAACCTTGGAAGGATTCCTAACGGTTGACTAGTTCTTCTATTAAATGCCAACAGATTCTACGTAACAGGCACAAGCGGCGACGAACTGAAAGCTTTCCAAGTAGTTGAGGATAAAATACTAACAGATTTTCCTTCGTCTATAATGGTGCTGGGTACGACCAAACCAAAGGCCTATATCGTTACCTCAAAAGGCACATAAAATGGAAGGCGGTATCCTGCAAATCGACTCTAGTCAAAGGAAGTGACCAAACTACTCGAAGGGGCTACCATCGAACCGAGATGGTCTTCCCCTAGTGTTACAGAATAAGAAGGAGCATCCTCCATGACCTCCATCTCGAAGGCGGGAGAAGTATCCTCTAGGACCTCCATCACGGGGGGCGGAGGAGCAACTTCTTGAGGTATAGGGACAGGAGAATCTTTCTCCAAATCCGAAGAATTTGAAGAAACAAGAACCTGAGGGAGGTGAGATCCACTCTCTACAGAAAATACCTGGTGCACCATAGACGGGGCCAGCTCAACCAATCCCACGACCAATGGTCGATCGGGAATGGATTCCTGAATTTGAATTTCCGAGGGAGCAAGATCGACTAAGGATGACTCTTGACCAATCGTAGAATCAACTGGTGGAGGACTCAAGGAAATATGTTTGTAACCAGCCGGAAGGCACGGCGTAGAAACAGCCGAGTTGTCCAAAACTCGCTTGGCTTCATCCATATACAGACAAAGGTGAATGGCATGGTGCCCCCCACACAACTTACAGGGATTGGTAATCTTACCCTACTTCTTAGGAGCCTTATCAACACCAGTTGAAGATGTGCCCCCAACCTGACTCCCAGAAGCCAAAGGCAACGGCGGGCGATCGTTGGACCATACTTCAAGCACCTTGGGAATGCCAGGGCAGTCTCGAAGAAGATGGTATCCTGTGCACAACATGCAAGGGAACTTGACTTTCCGTGGAGGGTTGGGAGGTTTATCAATGGAAGGCTTCTTAGGTGCAATAGCCGCAGAGCTAGCCTCTCCTTTATCAGACTTATTCTTCTTTGTCTTCTTCTTCTTCTTCTTAGCCACCTGGTTACTCGAATCCAGACTTTCCTTTGGGCAGAAGTAGAGGAGGACGCGAGCGGGTGAGAGGTCCATGGAATCAACTTGCCTTGATGTTGCTCGGTGGGGCAAGACAGGCATTAGTCGGGGACATTTGGGACCACGAGAGGTTGAAAACAACCAAACAGGCAACCCAACAGTTAACCCAGGAAGGGACAACGTTGCCATATAAGGAGCACCAACATTTCCAAAAGGAGGAAAAGGACCAGGATTCCCATCGGAGGGGATTCCTTGGTTGGTGAACTCCGGAAAAGTTTCCATCAGAAACGATCTTCAGAACAACACCCTAAGGAAACTAACTTTAACCAGGAATATTTCATGGGCAATTAATTTTTAAAACATTGAATCAAAACTCTGCTATTTCATATTTTAAGAGTCGAGAAATAGTCAAAAGGTGACTCTATCGTTTTCATATTGGAAACAAGCGTGAAAGGACAAGCGCTTGATGATCTTTTCAAATTTAAGGAGTCGTATAAGATCAAAATGACTGCTCAGGAATGCTAGGCAAAGGATGTACCAAATAACCGTGAACTGCAATATACACCTTGGTTTCAAAATGAAGGAGAAATCAACCAAGGACTTAACGTACGTGCAGGAAAACTCCCTGAATGTTGTGTCCAGTGTATCACGGGTATAGGGTGGCAGACTCAGCTTCCTATGGATAAAGGATAGAAACCTAGTGGGGTCTCCCTTTATATACGCGACAGTACGGGGAGCACAAGTCTGTACTAGTGATGTCTAAAGCCAAGAGGCGAACGACAGCTACTAGGTTTAAAGACACCGGAACACGTCTCTAGCCTAGACCTCTAAATATTTCGTTAATGTTCCAATGCTGCCTTAGTGTAAATTGAATAGATTTTAATGTTAATCTTCAATTATGTTTCAATTTTTAGGCCCTAGCGAGTGTTATGTCTCAAAATCTCCTAAATGCACACTACATGAGAAAAGAAATCTTTCAATTCGATGAATGCTATCTAGTTAAGGGAAGAGCTTCAAACAATGATGCAACAAACAGCAATACTGAAAACGAAAATTTTTCCAAACTAGATGACTTTCACTATCCAAAATTAATTTCAAACATTCAATGATGCGAATAATGCAATGTAATCTATGCAAAATCCTCTTTTCGAAAACTATGCAATTGTAATTTATGCACAATTTCCTTTCTCTTTTCAAATGATAAGAATACACTCAATGCATTTGTCGATGGAATGAGAATCTACTTAATGCATGATTTTAATGAAAGAGAATGCACTCAAAGCGATTTTTAGTTTTCAATCATTAAACAATGTAATCTAAGCTCAATGATGGATCTCAAAAAACACCTTTTAATGCAATGTGATCTAATGCATTTTAACAAAAGAAAACTTTGAGATGAAAATTAAATAAATCCAAATCTTCTTAATGAAGGATGAAGGCAAAAGGGATGCAAACAAACACTAAGAATGTAGTCGTTGTTTCTAAACACTTTGTAACGAAATTCCTCAAAAGGTGACAAGACATATGAGATCAAACACAAAGAGGACTTCCAAAGCATGAGATCAAAACAAGGCATTCATTCCTTTTACATCAAGAAATCATGGAGAGAAGACATTTCAAACAATGAGCAATGTAATCTATGCTCATACAGTGAAAAGACCGGAAGGGAAAGACACACTGGTGAAGGATTTAGGGAAAAAATCTCAATTTTCAGAAATTGGCACGACTTTGGTGGGTGAAACTAGCACCAATGCTTGAAAATGAAAAAACAAAGAATTTCTCCCAACCAAGACCAGACTCACCACTTCAAGCAGAATATCCAAGACTCAAATGAACCATGTAATCTAGGCTCAAAGCAAGACAAAGCGGAATTCGAATGAAGAAGAAGCCAATCACTCAAATAACGCAATAAAATTATAAACAACCACTAAACGAATGCAGAGAAGCAATCGCAAGGTTGACTGAACATATAGAAACCAAAAACTCCCAAGGGAGGCTCGATGCACAATAGCACCTAGATGCCCTAGGGCTAGAATGTAAAATCGATAGAAATGGGCAAACAACCAAAGGATGAAGGTCACAGTCAGTCAAAAAAGGCTCCAAACACTCAAGCAGTCGTAAAAATGAAACCAAACACACAGATCAAGCTCAGAAAGCTCAAAACAAAGAAAACCCTAGCACCTTTCAGGATTGGCGCGACTGTCAGGCAGAATCTAGCGCCAAAACAGGATTGGCGCAGGTAATACACTAGAAACATGCGCCAATGGGCGCGACTGTCAGGCTAATAAGCGTGCCAGTCGAGTTTACTATGGAAAAATAAAAAAGAGCAATCCAAGGAATAGACTAGTGATGGTAAAGCTCAACAAAATCCAAACACACAGAAAGAGCCAGCCAAAAGAGCTGATCAAGCAAGCAAAGTCAAGAATCGACCGAAAAGACAAGACAGTACTCCAAATCAATGTTCCCCAACGGAGTCGCCAATTTGTTGTATAGGTAAATCCCTTCTGTGGACAGAGGTGATCCCTACTAGCCCATATTGGGTCTAGCAACAATCGTATCATGCTAAGGTGCAAGTTCCTAATTGCAATAGACCAAATTGCAACGAAGGCCTACCTCAAGTCCAACGTTGTTGTTCGTAGAGAAGATGGTGCTCCCATTTCCTTGCTCCAGTAGATCACAATCCTCTCGCTTGCCGCGATCGAACACCTGCACACACAAGAAACATGACAAACACAAGCGTAAAACCCAATATATGCAATTATGTATCAGTCAGAGAAGACACAACTCATGATCATAATGAACAATACGAGTGGAACCATAACCAATAGTCGCTTATCAGTAATTCATACAAAGGAAAATACAACCTGGCTCTGACGCTGAACCTTCCTTCGGTAGGTCGTCAGCGGAATACGTCTCGGTAAAGCTTGTCGAGAATAGGGACAAGCCTCTCTCTTCGATCGTCTATCTCCTTGCTATTGATTTGGCTCTATGAGGACTATTGCAGCATTCTGGGCTATGAAGGCTCTTAGAGACTAGCTTGCAAAGGAAAATGGCAAGCTTATATAGATGGTGGAAGGGGAGTTGGGATCCCTACAATCATGGGATTGGCCCTATCCTCAAGGAAGCTTCCATGAGAGGTGGAAAACTACTTCCTCTACATGGAGATCTGGAGCCAAACGTCCCAACTCAATTTAGAGACCAGTTCAGGAGTTGGTTGGAGTCAATCTTCCGCCATTTATTTTTTAAAAACACTCCTTATTAAGCCTAGAACAGGTGCAACTCTGGGACAGAGCGCCAGTTGGCGCGCCCTCTTTGGAGGATTTCCCCCATTGGTGCGAGTATAACACTGACGAGTCGCACCAAGGATAAAAAGGCTATTTTTAGGGTTTTTCACAAGGAATTGTCTTCAGGGGAATGAAATTCCATGTCTAGGGGGATGCCATACAAGTGTTTTCAGGTCATGTCACTGCTCACAGGTCACAGAATAAGCCCTCCAATGTGCGGGATGGGGGATTGCAGGGACGGTGACAAATTGTTGTGTAACAGAGCCAAAAGAACTTGATTTCAGCAAAGGTCATGAAGCAGTTGGGCTTGCCGACCACAACACACCCACAACCGTACACCATCGGGTGGCTTCACCAAGGACGAGATCTTCACGTCAGCCAGTAGTGTTGCCTTCCCTACAGCCTCGAGACCTTCACGGATGAGTTATTATGTGACATTTCTCCTCTTGATGTTTGTGATGTATTATTAGGTCAACCATACTTGTGGAAGTGACATGTTGTGTATGAGTCTTGTCCTCACGTTGTTAGTTACTTTGGGCAATAATTTGTACAGGATACCAGAGGTAGCAAAAATTGTAGTCCTTGGATAGATATTTCTAATGAGGTATGGTGCGTGTCAAATGGAGATCATATGCCAAAGTTACGTCCCAAGGAATTTGATGTACCAATTTACCCAAACATGGCCCATAGTTTTGGCACTTCATCTCTTAGGGTTAGGTTTATGGATGTTTAGAGTTTTCCATTGATTATAAATAATAAATAGGCCCTTGAGCCTCATTGTAAGACAATTCAGAGGCCTGTAGCCACCACATATCTTCTCATAGATAAGCTAACAGCGCCCTAGCTAGTTTATTTCCATTTTGTTTGTAAACAAATGTCATTTCTTTGATATTAATGAAATGAAGTGTTATTTCCATTTCATATTTATATTTATGGTTATATTAGTATTCTGTTTCCTTCTTGCATAAATCTAGATCAGTGGTATCAGAGCGGTCTGCTCTTTATCGATCCTTTTTTGCATGTCCCCAATGAGGTCGGGCTATAAGAAGTTAGGGCTCAATCTGGTTGAAACTTTGCAATATCAGCTTCGCAAACCCCGACGGCTGCCCATGGGGGACGAAAATAAATATGAGGGAGTAGGAGATCCTATTAAAATATTGCTTGAGGAGGCCCTCGAAAAATAAAGGAATGTGATGATGGATAACTTAGCCCATATCCTTCAACAACTTCCCACCAGTGGCGCATATGCATCCAGCAGCCACTCTGTAGGCGCAACTCCTTTCAAGGTACAAGTAATTTTTTACATTCCCATATTTGAGATCCAAATAGATGCAAACATCATAGATAGATGGTTGAACCTATTAGAAGGATATTTCTTGGTTCATGACCTTTCCGACCAGGAGAAGATTATTTTTCACTCCTCAAAGCTACCCCCCATGTCAAGGACTTGTGGGAAGCCTACTGTGATAAAAATGATGAGGGGTATCCCTCTCTATTCTCAGTCATAACCACTTGGAATTATTTCCAAGAAACCATCAAGGAACAATATTATCCCATGGGGAGATATGAGTATAAGTACATACAATGGAATAGGTTGCGGCAGCAAAGGGATCAAGATGTGCACGAGCTGATGAATCTGTTCCATACCCTGCACACAAATTTGGGTATCAAATATTTTGAGAAACATTTGGTGCTAAAGTACCGCATTTTTTTGCACAGATACATTCAAGAGTAAATGGAGTTCCTAGACATCTCCTCGCTTGGTATGGCATACCGGTATGTTGCTAAGATTGAGCGAAAATACAAACAGAAGAAGCGATACTTTGGATATGCGAATCAAAAGCAAGGGAAAGGTGCCCCCAAACCACAAAACAAAGGACAAAGCCAAGGCACGGTGGCCCAAGGCAACCTGCAAAATTCGCAAGCAATAAAAATTTCGTAAAGCTGAAGAAGGACATGGGAAAGTGGTGTGAGTTCCATAAGAGATCCACTCACAACACAAGTGAGTGTCGATCTAAGAACTCACTAGTGGTCGAGATGAGGGATTCTGAATTAGATGCATGCTCTGATGTTGAATCAGAACCCAACAAAGGGAATGACAAAGGGAAGAAAATTATTGATGCAGAGCCCAACACCACTGTTGCCACTACAAAGATCCAGCAGGAGGAACCGGAATATCCAGAGGACAAGGAGCATCTCTTCCACTCCCAGATGTGGGTAAAGGGTTCCCTGATATAGTTCATTTTCAGTAGTGGGAGACAAAAGAACCTGATTTCAGTAGAGGTCATGAAGCGGTTGGGCTAGTCGATCACATCACACCCACAGTCGTACACCATCGGGTGGCTTCACCAAGGATGGGATCTTCGCGTCAGCCAGCAGTGTCACCTTCCCTACAGCATCAATCCCTTGACAGATGAGTTATTATGTGGCATTGATCCTCTTGATGTTTGTGATGTATTATTAGGCCAACCATACTTGTGGAAGCGACATGTTGTTTATGAGTCTCAGCCTCACGCTGTTATTGTTACTTTGGACAATAATTTGTATAGGATACCAGAGGTAGTAAAATTTGTAGTCCTCGGATATATATTTCTAACGAGGTATGGTGCGCGTCAAATGGAGATCATATGTCAAAGTTACGTCCCTGGGAAGTTGATGTACCAATTTACCCAAACGGGGCCCATAGTTTTGGTGCTTCATCTCTTAGGGTTAGGTTTTTGGATGTTTAGGGTTTTCCATTGTTTCTCAATAATAAATAGGCCCTCGAGCCTCATTGTAAGATAGTTCAGAGGCTTGTAGCCACCACAACTCTTCTCAGAGATAAGCTACCAGCGCCCTAGCTATTTTATTTCAGTCTCTTTGTAAACAAATCCAGTTCTTTGATATAAATGAAATGAAGTGTTATTTCTGCTGCATATTTGTATTTATGGTTATATGTGTATTCTGTTGTTTTCCTGCATAAATTTGAATCATTATCTCATCCATTTAAAGCCAGTATATTTTCTTTTGCATTTATAGAAACAATTCAAAAGCTACATGGAAACCCAAAGATTATTGTAAGCGACAGAGATCCCATTTTCACTGGAAATTTTTGGACAGAATTATTTTCTTGTCTGGGTACTCAACTAGCTCATAGCTCATCTTATCATCCTCAATCTGATGGGAAAACTGAGATAGTGAAAAAATGTTTGGAATGATATCTCGGTTTCTTTGTATTCGATAAACAAACATAATGGGGCAAGTGGTTACCTCTGGGTGAATGGTGGTATAACACTTCTTTCCACACTACATCAAAAATGACCCCATTTATGGCACTTTATAGATATCATCCACCATCCATCACATCATATTTAATAGAAAATTCTAAGGTTCAAGAAGTGTAAGATAACATCGAGCATCAACAACAAGTTCTCCAACTCTTAAAGGATAACCTCACTTTGGCACAAAATCGAATGAAACAAAAGGTAGATCAACATCGCAGTGAAAGAAGTTTTGATGTAGGAGACTGGGTATTTTTATGGCTACAACCATAAAAAAAATTCCCTCAAGAAAGCTAAGAAGGATAATAAATTATCACCAAAGTACCATGGTCCTTACAAGGTGTTGCAAAAGATTAGTACTATGGCATACAAATTGTAGCTTCCAGAATCTTCCCGAGTGCACCCATTTTTCCATGTTTCATGCCTAAAGAAGGTTATAGGTGACAAACTCCCAATTCAAAGAATATTGCCAGAACTTGACGAGGAAGGAAAAATCATATTGGAACCTAAAGCAGTCACAGAAACAAGAACTTGACAGCTACGAAATCGATCAATTTCAGAGTATCTCATCAAGTGGAAGAACTTACCAGCTGAAGATTACACATGGGAGGATGAGAATTTTATACATAAGAATCCATAACTACTCAAGCATTGAGGACAACAATTTTTTGAAGGAGAGGGGCATGTTAGGTCCCTATAATATTAGTCTAGCCCCCTTGTTATTATTGTTGTGCCCATGTAGTCCACATAATCATATTATTATGCCCCATATAAGCCCACTATTGTTATTGTTATGCCCTTAAATTATTATTGTTATGTAGGCACTGATTATATTTGGACCCCTTTGACTCCTATATATAGAAAGTAGGATTTTTTCATTTGAGTCATCCATGAATTTTTCATTTATGTAATGTAAAGGAGGTTGCCCCCTCGAAGAGGTTGATTTCTAAGTCGTTGATCTATCTTTTATTCTATTTTGTGATTTGGTTGCATAACACCCTCGTATTAACAAGGAGTCACAAATAAAGATAATAATACTTTTAGATTTGAATGTATTTTGTTCAAATTTTGAGTTTAGATTTTGGGCAAACATATGCAAATGTAATTTGAAAACTCTAACATTGATTTTTTTCTTGCATGGTGAGTTGATTTCAAAATCCTATGGATGTTGTTGAGATTCAACAAGATGATGAGCTTAGTGAAAGGAGTCGCCTTCACTAAGTGAGCCCACAGGCTATTTTTGGCGCAAAGTCTATTTTTAGACTATGTCTATTTTTAGGCATGTCGATCATATTCTATGAGTTGCAGAATGTTATTTGTGGATGGTTGGTCAAGTTGGAAAAATAGATGGAATTCTATTTTTAGACATATTGGGCAGAGTCTATTTTTAGACCGCCAGTCTAAATATAGATATGTCGGATATTATTAGCTCTTAATAATATTTGGACTCTAAACATTATCTTATTCTCTTGGAGCACTTCAGTTCAGTGCACAGATGTATCACAACAGCTGACAGAAGGAATTACGCTATTCCTAAGGGTTTACTGGAGCTATTGCATGGAGGACTCACTTATAACTCAAGTGGCAGAGTTATGACAGAGTTGGAAGAAGTCGTTATGGAGTTGTACTCAGTTTAACTCAGTTAGACTCAGTTGAGCTAGTTGTATCTAGTCTAACTTATTGATACACTAGTGAGGGTGGAGTGAATTAATTAGTTAATTAATTCACAAATAATAACTCATTAATCAACTGAAGAATACATCAGTTAACTACAGTGCATGGCAGTTTCAGTGGAGACCAGTGGAGAGATAGGTGAAAGGGCAAGATAGACTATCAATTGTGACTATAGTGATGCATTGATTGCATCCAACACTCAATGGAGATGCCAATGAGGATTGCGTGAGCAAGGATGGATTAATTTGAACTCATTTAGAGCCATTATTTAGCAGGGATTGCACAGTAGAGGCATGCTAGCAGGTGGCAAAGATCGATGCATGGATTTTCAAGAATAGGCCTGATTAGTGTGTAGCAATTGTATTGTACTGAGAGCTTGATATGATCAGATTTGTATGAGGATTGTTACATGATCTCTATGAAATATATTATACACAGATATTTGGGGTTTTCAGCTTCAGGCTTTCCCATTAAACAATTGTGTTAATGTGTGTGAATTTTTATTGTTTCATGTGTGCATTGCAATCTTGATTTAATTTCCGCAAATGATCAATGGTGGAATAGATTTTGTATTTTGCATGAAGTTAAAATAGTGTGAGATCAGGAGAATCTTGGACATATAACACATAAGTTATATAATTTCTACATGTTATCGGAGCAGTGTTGATCATTGGAGTAGATTGCAATTATTGAAGCGGTTGAGTTTTGTGCTGGTGGAATTCGAATTTGTTGCAGTGTTTTCTTGGTGTCGAAGTTGAGCATTCATTGAAATGTCTTTCAACGGATTGCGATTGGAGTATGCCCTTGATGGGAGATCGAATTACATAGTATGGAAGGATATGATGGAGGCAGTGTTGGATGATAATAGGTTGAAGGAGTTCATAGATGTTGATATTCCTAAGTCGGGTTCTAGCAATGTAGCCACACTTGATGCATGGCAAAAGAAGGTAGCAAAGTGTCGAAGGATTTTGTTGGAAGGTGTGAAGGACCACATTGTGTCCAGCCTTCATGGGAAATCCACTCCATTCTTAATATGGAAGGCTTTGACCGACTTGTTCCAAAGCAGAAGTGACCAAAGGAAGTTGGCACTTAAAGACAAGCTCAGAAAAATAAAAATGGAGAAAGGCGACAGTATACCAAAATACCTCACGAAGTTTGTCCACTGCAAGGATGAGCTGGGAAGTGTGGGGGTTACTATTGATGAATAAGACTTGGTGAGCTTGGCTCTCCTTGGGCTTCTGAAGAGTTGGCATAGCTACAAAGACTCTGACAATGGACGGGAGAAACTGCCAGGATGGGAGCGACTTCAGTCAGATCTTGTGCAGGAGGAGATAAGTCGGGGTACCAGGGATGGATCTTCATCGAAGAATGAAGATGAAGAAAATTGCGCTTTGGATGCCAAATCAAGGAAATGGAAGGGGAAGAATAATCCTTCTCAATCCAGTGCGAAAGGCAAGAAGCGGGATTTGTCCAAGGTGAATTGTTTTCACTGTCACCAGCACGGGAATTTCGCCACTAATTGTCCATAGAAGAAGAAGAATAAGAGCGATGTTGGTTATGCAACAGGAGAGGCCTTAGCCTCGCAATTTGAGCTTGAATTTTATTTGATTGCATGCTTGGTTTCAAGTGTGATGGGATCAGTGTAGTTTCTTGACAGTGGTGCGTCTTTCCATATGACCGGAGACAAAGATTTTTTTAGTGATCTCAAGGAAAAAGATCTTGGAGTGCACGTCGAGATGGGCGATGATGGTAGATACAGTGTGACTTGTATCGTGACCATTTCCTTTGAGAGGGATTTTGGTAAACCTTTCATCTTGAAGGATGTCATGAATGTTCCAGGATTGAAGAATAATCTAATCTCCATGGCGATGTTGGAAGACAAGGGGTATGATGTTGTTTTTAGCGAGGGAAGAGCCTTCCTGCACCATAAAACAATTGGTCAAACTAGGAGGATAGGGATTCGAGTTAAGAATCTTTATCAATTGTAGGTAGATGGCTGCACTACAATGGTAGGCAAAGTAGAAGGAGTGGTGAGCCGAGATGAGGGCGAATTGTGGCACAGGAGATTGGGCCATCTTCACCATGGCGCTTTGAAAATTTTGTAGCAAATTTCTACCAGGCTTCCCAAAGGTACACTTGCACAGTCAGATCAGTGCAAGGGATGTACTTTGGGAAAATTTGTGAATACCACTTTTCATGAGAAGGATAGTCATGCTTCGACGATCCTTGAGAGAATTCACACAGACATGTGTGGACCTTTCTCGGTTGCTTCAACAGAAAAGCACAGGTATTATGTGATATTTTTTGATGAATTTTCTCGTAAGTGTTGGATATTCTTCATGTAGAAGAAGAGTGAGACATACTCAAAGTTCTGTGAGTTCAAGGCGCTGGTTGAGAAAGAGTCGGGGAAGCAAATAAAAGCTCTCCGGAGCGATAATGGTGGTGAATACATCTCTGGCGAATTCAAATACTTCTATAGAAAATAAGGAATTCGAAGAGAACTCATAGTGCCTCATAACCCACAGCAGAATGGGGTCGCGGAGAGAAAGAAAAAAATGATCGTGGGTGTTGCACGGGCGATGTTGCATGATCAGGGCCTTCCCATACACTTGTGGGCTGAGGCATGCAACACTGTGGTTTATGTGCAAAACTATTGTCCTCATAGAGTACTTGGCATGAGTACACCCGAAGAGGCGTTTTTTGGTAAGAAGCCTGATATTTCTCATTTGAAGATTTTTTTCTCACATGTTTACATTCATGTGACGAAGTATGCCAGGAAGAATCTGGAGCCAACCGCAGAGGTTTGGATATTTTTGGGGTACACATAAACACCCCACAATTATCATGTGTATTTTCCAGACAGTCGGATGACTGTCATGCAACGGGATATCAAATTTCATGAGGAGAAAGCCATGAAGTTGTCGCTTGAGAGGGAACTACACTTGCATGCAGAGGAGGAGCTACTTGTTCCTAAAGATGAGCCTCAATAGGTGGATCAGCCACAAGAGGAGGTTCATGGAGTGGAAGAAACCACTCATGCAACGCTAAACATCAGAGGGCGGAAGCGCACTACAGAAGCTGAGCGACTGAATCTTGATGCAGTGCAGAATGTAAGATTTCCTACATCACAGTGCAGACAGAGACAGTCACCTGACTGATTTACTGGATACATGGCTCTGATGAGAAATTTTATCGTGACGGAGCCATCCTCTTTCGAGGAATTTGTGGAGGATCCCGCATGGGTAGATGCCATGGTGGAAGAGTATGATTCGATTGTCAGAAACAGTGCATGGGAGATTGTCCCAAGGCCAGAAGGGAAATCAATGGTAGGTTCGAGATGGATCTACAAATTGAAGCAAGATGCTAATGGGAGCGTTGAGAAGTGTAAGGCAAGATTTGTTGCCCAGGGCTTCTCACAAATCGAGGGGATCGACTATGAGGAAACCTTTGCACCTGTCGCAAATTATTCTTCCATATGGACCATCCTTGCTCTCTCAGTGCAGATGGGTTGGCACATTCATCAGATGGATGTGAAGACTATGTTCCTCAATGGAATCATTTAGGGGGAGGTGTACATTGAGCAGCCTAAAGTATTTGAAATCTTCAGCAGCGAGTCGCATGTGTGTAGGCTCAAAAGAGCATTGTATGGGCTGAAACAAGCACCTAATGCTTGGTACACACAGATAGATAGTTATTTCACTGGACTTGGTTTCGCCAAGAGTGAGGCGGATCCAAACCTATACCAGATTGTGGTGGAGGGTAAGATTTTGATCATTGTGCTTTATGTAGATGATTTAATACTGACGGGTGATGAACTGTTGATACACTCATGCAAGGCAGATCTTGCAAAGGAGTTCGAGATGAAGGACTTGGGCCTCCTTCATTATTTCCTGGGATTGGAAATTTGGCAGCGGAAAGGTGAAATGTTTGTGTCTCAAGGCAAGTACGCCCAGGAGATACTGGAGAAGTTTCACATGTAAGGCTGCAAGGCTATCAAAGCTCCTCTTCCTGGTGGTTGGAGGAAGGAGGATGCTACATCGGCAGAGGTAGTGGATGCCACTGTTTATCTATAGTTGGTTGGTTTGCTCATGTATTTAGTCAATACACAACCGGACATATGCTATGCAGTGAACCAGCTTTCACAAGCAATGGTTAAGCCTACCAAGCTCTTTTGGAAGGCAGGAAAGCATGTCCTGAGTTATCTCAAGGGCACATTTGAGTATGGATGACGGTACGAACCCGATCGGATGAGGAGTGAAGGCACGCCAAGCACACGGATGCGAGTGGGCGAGGAAGCCCAACGAACGAGCATATACGGAAGGGATTTTGTTGGATCTATGATTTCTTCATATAGTAGGAAACAAAGACCGTGGCACTCAGTTCAGCGGAGGCCAAGTACATGGCAGCAAGTTTGGCTGCATGCGAGGCTATATGGATGAGGAAGATCCTGGTCGGTTTTTTCGGTTCTCACTTAGATCCTACTGTGATATATTGTGATAATCAGAGTTGCATTAAACTCTCGGTTAATCCAGTATTTCATGATAGATCTAAACATATTGACATCTGGTACCATCATATCAGAGATTGTGTGCAGCGGAGGATCATGTTTCTTTCTTACATTCCTACGGAGGATTAGGATGCAAATATTCTGACGAAGGCGCTCACCAAGAGCAAATTCGAATACCATAGAGACAAGATCGGGGTGGAAGATAATCCCTATCTTGTTGAGAGGGAGTGTTGAGATTCAACAAGATGATGAGCTTAGTGAAAAGAGTCGCCTTCACTAAGTGAGCTCGTAGGCTATTTTTGGCGCAAAGTCTATTTTTAGACTATGTCTATTTTTAGACGTGTCGATCATATTCTATGAGTTGTAGGATGATATTTGTGGATGGTTGGTCAAGTTGGAAAAATAGATGGATTTCTATTTTTAGACATATTGGGCAGAGTCTATTTTTAGACTACCAGTCTAAATATAGATATGTCAGATATTATTAGCTCTTAATAATATTTGGACTCTAAACATTATCTTATTCTCTTGGAGCACTTCAGTTCAGTGCACAGATGTGGCACAAAAGCTGACAGAAGGAATTACACTATTCCTAAGGGTTTATTAGAGCTATTTCATGGAGGACTCAGTTAGTACTCAAGTGGCAAAGTTATGACAGAGTTGGAAGAAGTAATTATGGATTTGTATTCAGTTTAACTCAGTTAGACTCAGTTGAGCTAGTTGTATCTAGTCTAACTGATTGATACACTAGTGAGAGTGGAGTGAATTAATTAGTTAATTAATTAAAAAATAATAACTCATTAATCAACTGAAGAATACATCAGTTAACTACAGTGCATGGCAGTTTCAGTGGAAACCAGTGGAGAGATAGGTGAAAGGGCAAGATAGACTATCAGTTGTGACTATAGTGATGCATTGATTGCATCCAACACTTAGTGGAGATGCCAATGAGGATTGCGTGAGCAAGGCTAGAGTAATTCAAACTCATTTAGAGCCATTCTTCAGCAGGGATTGCGCAGTAGAGGCAGGCTAGCAGGTGGAAAATATCGGTCCATGGATTTGCAAGATTAGGCTTGATTAGTGTGTAGCGATTGTATTGTACTGAGAACTTGATATGATCAGCTTTGTATGAGGATTGTTACATGATCTCTATGACATATATTATATACAGATAGTTGGGTTTTTCAGCTTTGGGCTTTCCCGTTAAACAATTGTGTTAATGTGTGTGAATTTTTATTGTTTCATGTGTGCATTGCAATCTTGATTTAATTTCCGCAAATGATCAATGGTGCAATAGATTTTGTATTTTGCATGAAGTTAAAATAGTGTGAGATCAGGAGAATCTTGGACATATAACACATAAGTTATATAATTTCTATAGATGCGATAATTTTATTCCTGTAGAAACTAATAAAAGATCGTCTTGGTTATATGAGCTTGAATTATTTTATAGAATTCCTTTCAATAGAAATTTCATATGCAAAGGGTTATGAGCAACATTTAGTGGTAATTAATGTAAGGCTAAGCGACCAACTTTAAGAGTATTCCATGGCATCGTTAATGTGATTTTGGGAAGTATTTTAACCATTACTACACCCTACATCAAGCATATGTATAAAAAATAGATAATTTTGGCAATATTGTTTAATTGCATGCTTCCGCTACAACAAAAAAACCAAACACGACAATTTTGTTTTGAAATTTGCAATTTCCAGTACATTATTTTTTTTAATTGAAAAAATTGATATCAATATATATTTCAAACCATAAAATTGTTGTCCACAAAATTTGGAATAGATATGCATCAAGCTAAGATGAGTAAACTCAACAAATTTCAAGTCAAATTGATTTATGTTTCTAAATAAATTTGTAGTATACCTATGGGGAATAATATGGGTTACAGAAAGAGGTACCCAAGGGAATAGTGTAATGTAATAATGTGATGATGATAATTAATATCAAAATATAAATGCTTCTTATTAATATCAAAACCCTTGAGTTAGGGTAACACCATACAATTACTCCTTAAGGAAGGAGATCACTCCACAAGCCAATGCTTGTCAATACAAAACCAATAATTGACATGTCTCAATGGAGAGTCTCTAGACTCTATATAGGCTTCATAAATACAATACCAGCACTTAATTATCAATCTAGGGCTTCGTAAGCTTCGAGGTGTAGCACAGGAAATGCCATGACTTCTGGATTAATTTTGTGATCTCTATCTCTATCCTGCAATTAAATCACTTAGGTGCAAAAAGTACAATTTTAAAGAAATCCTTGCAATTCTATTCTTGCACTATTAACACAATGACACCACACCACTCCAGAAACTAGATATTCACTCAAAAGATAACAATCAGATACTTGAAAAAAATATTTCAAGAGAAAATAAACTCATGATTCATTCCAAACCAATGCAAGCTCAATCATTTCGAAATAAACTTGTTCGTGTACTTAAAATTTTCAAAAAAATATTCTTGCACTCAGTTCCTGTACTGGAAAAGACAAAATAGTTCCTGCACTTTGTTCTTGTAATAGGTCAAACAAAACAAATCATGTACTCCATTCCTGCACTAGATAAATAAAACAATTTTTTCCTGTACTGAAGAAATAAAACACTATGTTCCTGTACTAGAAAGAATATTGTGCAACAAGCCCAAACTCAAATAGTGTGGAAATAAACCTTGATTTTGTTAAGATAAAACCCCCAAACTCATCACATTCTCTTTTAATAATGCATGAACCTCAAGATAAGATGAATACTTTATCAAATAATAAAGAAAATTTTAAACTCTTGTGCATAAATTAAAATATCACCTTGTAAATATATCTTTGTTCATAACTTGTTCTGGTTTAATTAACACTATGTTCAAGATAAAATTTTGCGTTTATGACTTCGCAAGTAAAAATCCACTAATAACTTCAGTTTAATTAATGATGACAATATTTTGTTCCTGTACTTGAGGTACCCAAATAGCCAAATGAAAATTTGAATCCAACAGGTCCAAAAGAATACAATGCAATATTTAAAACATGAGGTTTTCAGGCAAAAACAAGTCCACTCTCGCAGTGACACTGTCAAATAGATACATGCACCAGAACAGAGATTCCACCTGCTTGCTATGTATAAATAATTTGAAAGATAAATTTATCAATAACCAAGAAAGATCTAATAAATAATCCCCCTGCAAATATTTATTCAAAATAATTGTGTGCACCACAGAGTAGATCTAAACTAAAGAGATGCCTCTGAAAGCGAAAATAAACTTTCTAGATCCAAATCCTTACTGTGGCTTACAATAAACATAAAATTTTCTTCAATGGAAAACTTTTTGAAAAGAAAACCCAAGCATAAATGCAAGAGTTCATATCTAAACCTTTATCACTTGTTTCAAAAGAAAACATGTAAGGGTTTATCCAATCACGCACACCTCTTACAAGCAAACTTTCACACACATGTATTAATCACACCATTCACTTATCATACAATATAATATGCAAAGAGAGAACAAGTTGGGTTGGTTGGGCCCTATCTAACCAGCTCGTTTCCATTTTTTAAGGAAATATATTAATCTACAAGAACATACTGATGATCGCAAGATATAAATAAATGAATGCATGAAACTGGCATTAGCCCTTTTTTATTAAATAACAAAAGTATCTACTCAGTACATATCATATAGTGACAAATCTAGCCTCAAAGAGGTTGTGGAAATATAGGCTTATGAGAATACAAACGCCAAAAAGTATCCACGATATCACTAACCTACATCCTAATCTAACTTGACATATATACATATTACATCGTCTCTTGGCCATATCAAGTAGATAACAAAATATGAAGTTGTTGAAAACTAATCCATAACTTTAGAAACCCTTCAAACATGCCAAGCCATTTGCAGGAAGACAGGAACAAATATTCAGAAGTGAATGCACACATTTCTCTTTGAGAACTAATACTAACTCCTAGTCGGACTTCTCGAATCAATGACCCTCGACATTCGATGCAGGAATCGAGGTGAGTGCAGGAATCTCAGGGTCTTCTTGTACCATAACAAATTTTTATCTCGAATTAGTGAACATGTATTGTAATAGTCATAAGGTAATATAAATGGTAAGCTACATAGAAAAACATCGACCTATTTTATTTTTAATTGAGATGAGCACATTATCCATTTACCCAAAGAATTAATAAAAGAAAACAAAAATAATTGCATAGAGGTCTAATTTGGGTTGTGAAATAGAGGCTACGGTAGGGTAATTCAGGTAAAAATAAGACAATTGTAGCAACCAACATTCCCCCAACCTCATCCTATTGTGTGTCCTCACACAACCACTAACCTTTGCAAAATAACCAAAATTGAGAAACTCTTCCTTCTTATTTCTGGATTTGGATTTTGATTCTTGAACCCTTTTCTTTAACCTTCTTCACTCGAGCCTTCATCGTACATTTTTCCAACTTCCTAACACGAGTTCTTAGGTGGGATGCATAGAAACTCTATTTTCTCAACAATTTCTTCAACTCATCCACTGCCACTAACAATTATCCATTCCTGGTCTTTAATGTTTCATTATGAGTGTCCACACACCTATTCAAGATCTCAAGCTCTTGAATTTGTTATTTCAACTTTTGAATTTTGGTTACCATTTTCCTAGGATCAGATTCCTTCAATCCTCCTTTTCCTTTTCTTATCCCTGTATCCTCATTTCTACTACCATAAATGTGGGAGGAACATCATCCTCATGCTCTTCCTTTTTATTTTGTTCCTGAACTTCTTTTTTTTCTACCTCTTTCTCACGGGTTATTTTTGGACATGGTACCCCTCGATGAAATATTTTGAGAAAGACTCCACAGATCGAGGAGGGGAGTGCACAATGTGGAGTTAATTTAGGGTCTTAGGGGCTTTGGGGTGGGTCAAATCCCCTTATTTTGTAAAATAATGGGAATCTTTTGTATACGTTGAGCTCCGCCTATGGTTTTGGGACAATGGTATGTAAATGTCAAGACTATATAAGGAGTCTAGGATAGTCTTGATGATATCATACTTGATAGATAGATCATAGAATGCACTTGGATGTAATATTATTTTGAGTATGTGTTATGTGGTTTGGGTTAGAGAAGAGGCTCCTGCAGCTGAGTGCGTGGTGACCTTAGGAAGTCTGCAGCTGAGTGCGCAGGCCCTACAGTTGAGTGCGTAGGGTCAAAATAATTGTATTGGGAAGATTAGAGCATTAATGAAAGAGTCTTGAAGACAGATCTGTATTTTGAGTCTTTATGTTTTCTTTACTTATATTTTATCTTATCTGTACCTGGATATTATTTGTGTCGCATTAGGGTTTGTACTTATACTTGCATCGCAGAGTCTTATTTATGGTTTTTTATGTTGTTTTATGCTTTGTTAGTCATCAGTAATTTGTGCCTGCATAGAAGACTAAATGTTTTCCCTAGATTTCTAGAAACAAAGTTCTTAAACATTGTGAGTTCTAAAAATCTCACTGCCTTCATCATCCTTAAAGATAAATTTTCACTATTTCATCTTTCCACCATGTTATCATTGCTTACCAGTCCCAGAAAAACCATTAGTAGCTTATGTCACTCTTCCTGCCTATATACTTTTAACCTTGGCCCAAATCCTCTGTTTTGTTTTGCCTAAAAAACCCCCCCACTGCTACCTAAGCCCACCAAACAAACAGCCTTGTTGTGTCTCCCAAAAGTACTCTCAAACACTAATATTCTGAAACTATCTCTGTATATTCTTTAGATAAATCAATTACATTGGATTTTAGATCTTCAATACATCAGTTTATCCTAAAAATCTATCTTGCACTTGACAAGCCTAAGTTTTAGGTCTCAATCCAAAAACCAAGTCCAAGAAGGCCTCCACTAGGTCACCTAGGGTTTCACAAAGTCATAGGATGGATTTGATGCCCTACAAACTCTGTTCTTCCTATATAAAGAAAATACATTCAAAGAAGGGGACAAGTAACTTTGTCCTAGATTCACCAAAGAGATCATTCAAGGAAGTCTTTTGGCCTAAAAGCATGAATATTGCAAAGGGTGTTACACCATTTTTTGGTCATCTAACCTACTATCATTAGATGGACCCAAGTACACCATGTAAGACCAATTTTACCCTAAGTAAAATTGCTTTCACTATGTAAAATAACTTAATAAAACACATTTATTAGGTTGTTTATGGTCTAAACAGGAAACCCCAAAAGAAAATATTAAACAAACCTATATTTGTTTGATTTTCCTCAAGGAATAATTAATTAAACAATAATTCAATTATTATTCCTGGTCATGTTTAACCCAAAACAAAGAAATTAATTAGATAAATCTTTATTTATCTTATTATTTTCTAGGAATAATTATTTAAATCTTATTTAAATAATATTCCTTGTTAAATATGACTAGATCACCCATAAATAATTAAATAAATCATTATTTATTTGATTATCCTTCAACCACTTCCTTAAAATGATAAATAAATCATTTATTTATTTATTATTCACAAATAAAAGGGATTTGACCCAAGTCAAATACTTTTTCCCTCCAACAAATATAATAAAATATTCCATAAAAGGTGGATCTAGATTTGGTTAATGTTATTTTAATCATGCACCAAGATCTAGAATGACCCAATATTTTGTTATAAATAGGAAGGTTTTCTCCTACCATTCTTCACCTTTTGTTGCCTATTAGATCACTCTGGATCTAGACTCTTGGTCTGACTTTGAGCCATTATCATTGTCATATTTTCCATTATTTGCTGTGTGAGCTCCCTTTGAGTTCTATCTTTGTCTGTGTTTTCTACACCAACAGGAGAGAGAAATGCTAGATCTGAAGTGCTAAGGACTTCCAAGAACCCATCCCATTGAGGAGAATTGGAAACACCTTCTTGTTTTCCTCCCAGGTTCCCTTAATACAAAAATTCTTTCAAAAAATATAGTTCTTGTCTTGTCTTATTGGATGTATGGAATAAAAACCTTGTTTTCAGCAGCAATGTCTCTGCATGCATAGATCTGGTTTTTTGCAGCACTTGTCTTGATCAACTAACTGCAGATCTGAAGATATTGGCAGCCATATTTGATGTTAGGGCTATAAGTTATGCGTAGCTAAAGTGGTCTTTTTTCGTACACTTCGACAAAAGATTCATACTAATAAAGGGGCAGCTGCCCTTTGCTCACATCTATGCAAGAGGACCAAACAACCATCAGACCTAGCAATAGGTAAGTTAAAGAGAAATATCATCATAAGAATACCATTCATAGCAAGAAGAAAGCAGCAAGCATATGTTCGATGGAAATTGGGGTTTCAAACAGTTTTAACCAAACAAGGAATCAGTCCTAGGGTTACAAAGGAAAAGGCCTCCTCTACTCCTTCAAGTGCACATTGAAGGTCTTTAGGGTGATTAGTGAGATTTGTGGAGTTTTTTAGAACTTAGAAGACAACACTATACACTTTTTCCTACGCAGCCGTAAAGCCTAACAGTTTGGGAAAGTTGACAAAACTGGTCAAAGAATGATAAGAAGCCTCCTTGATCACAGCAGATGGTTTCAAAAGGTTTTCGAACTACCTTCTAGGGTTTGGAAAAAGGCATTAAATCCACTATAACAAAGGAGGGATGATGATAAAGAGTACCAGCAAAAGGGTAAAAAATATCAGTTCAAGGATCTGATTTCTCAAAACAATAGTCAGCAGCAGTTTCAAATTATCAAAGAGAGCAAGCATGAGTTAACATTACCCCAGATGGTGATTATGGTAAGCACAAGTTCACTATTGATAAAATCAGTTGTCCAAGTTCTAAAGAGACAGTGATCAAAGGAAGAAAATGTGTAGGAACCTGCAAGAACAGAAGTGGCCAGCAAAAGCACAAAGATGGTTTAGATACCTCACCTCCTACACTAACATACATCATTTGCAAACTAGTAATAGACTTATAGCTAGTTTGAGAGAAGTAAGGCCTTCAAAATACTTTCTTTATCAAGGTACATTCTGCAGGAAATAGGTTAGCCATAAAATGACATTTCTGCAGGACTGTCAAAATAGCTACCTACAGGAAGGTTGGTGAGTACAAACATGCCAAGTGTTTTTCACCATGACTGCCCACATAAAGACTAAAGGGACTAATGATATTTGATGCTAGGGGCTTTCATACTAATATTTTGTTCACTATTTTTAAAAAAGATAAAACCAAGACAGAATGTGAATCACATGAAAAGAGTCAAATTGATCAGAATCTGCTTGTTGCAAAGTGGTAAACATCATAAGGAAGTTTCATTTTCCAAGGTGATTTGAAGGAACATTCTTAAACTAGTTTTAAGGGTTGGTGAACACAAGGAATACATTAAGAGGCCTCCAGCAGTGAAAGGAATAAGGCTTTTGTCAAATTGCCATCTCCAGGACCAAAAGTAGTCAAAAAGACAGTGAGAAAAAGTAGGGGAAATGAACCTTATAGAAATGGGTTTTTGGCATCAAAATGGTTTTTTCAAAAAGGACTATAAGGTCTACTTGACCTCTTCCACACCTCGTTTTCCCCTGCAAAGAAGAAGAAACCATTGAAAAATGAATTTTGAGGGTTTTTGTGCAAGTTGGTAAAAAAATTTGCAGGCGCTGCGCACCGAGGTCGGCGCTACGCACCTGGCTCTCAGCACTATGCACAGACAGGGTGGTGGCAATGTTATTTAACACTACGCTATGCACCTAGGCGGGCGCTGCGCACAGGCCCAGAATGGCCCGACTGCCCACCCAAACACCGACGCTGTGCTCCGACGAGCCCGACAGGCCCGACCCGGCCTAAATGAGCATTCGGGCAGGCGCTATGCACAGCCAGCCTTTCACCCAATTTGCTCAAAAAGGCTAAAAAACTCAAAAAAAATTCCTCCAAAGCTACACCTTTAGTCAAACACGGTTGATTTACTCTCTTCCTCACTTTGCAAGCAATATTTTCATGAACAAGGAGGACGTTTAAGGCTTAAGATGACCAAACCCTAATATCAGTCAAAATCAAATGTTTAAACCTTTCCAAGCCAATATTTACAAATTAGAGGTTGGCCTTAGCCTAAAAATACTCTGTGCACATAACCCTCCTCCTAAAAACTCTAAATTTATCCCAGACCTTTTTCATTTGACCCTCATTTGCAAAAGTTTCCCTTACATCACTCATTTCCATCCTTTGACTTAAAGGCTTTCAAATGAAGTTTAAGAATCCTTTGCCTCTAAACCAGCCACCATGTCTAAAGAGGAATCAGTGAGTCAAAGGAAAAGATAAAGGAGGAACAAGGAGATGACATTAGCTTGGAAGAGGCAGAGTTTAAATAAGGAAAACCAAGAGAATGATAATGGCATGAAAGAGAGTGATGAGAATGAAGCAAAGGCAAAAGACAGTCAGGCAGAAGCTAAGCATAACAAAAGAAGGGAAGATAATGACATGGAAGAGAGGGATAAAAGTGGCAGTCCAAAACAGGGAGACAATGAGAAATTGAAGCAAAACAGTGATAATAATGATATCACTAGATCAATCCCAAAGTGAAAAAGGGAGTATTGAGGATGAACAAGATAAAAACACAAAAGACAGCGAAGAAAACAAGGTGCATAAACATAACAGTGAGCACATTGATAAGTGTAAACAGTGATAGAATGACCAAAGGTGATAAAGGTAAAGGAATCAAGGAAGATGCTGAGGAAATAGAAGATCAAGAACAGACAGATGATGAGGCTGGGACTGATTTTGAAGAAGCCGTCAGGGACAAAGACAGTGACACTAATAAGACATTCAATAATCAAGGCAGCTAAAGGGGTAATCATGATTGTCATGACACTAGTCAGATTTTTTTATCACAAAAATAATATCAAAGGGACAGTACAGGACATGACAAAGGAGAAGACATCAATGAAGGACAAGGCCAAAGTGAAACCGATACAAAGGTTGATGATCAAACTCCAATACCAAGGCAACAGCACTAAAGGTGATGCAGCCGAAGGCTGCAAAACCCACATTCTCCATATCTAAATGCATGGTTAATTTTTAAACCAAAATAATTCCCATATTTTGCAAACTCTAATGCGGAAGCTTTTCCTTTTCATACCCTATGGTTATAAACCATATAATAAAACCCACTTCATGAAAATATCGAATCAATATTTGAATTTGCATTAAAACCCAAAATAAATCTTCGAGCCAACACATACATTAATGTATGTGCCCAATGCTTTACCAATCCACCATATATGATCACCAATCCGAATGTCAGAAACATTAATATATATATTCGGCCCCACAACTAACATTTCATTTCATACCAAAGGTTCGACCTTGATAAAACCCAATGCACCATTATAATAATAACATCTGGCCCATGTTTAACATTCCATCCTTTGATTTAAAACCCAAATGTATCAACATAATATTTTATTTGGGCCCCACAGCATTTACAACTCACCTTTCGTTAACCTCTGCGCAAATGATGATGCGAACACCGTCGGATCTTCGATGGCTAGGATCGGACAGCTATCGCGTTAATTTTTCTCTAACACTTTAACAACCTGAAGTAGCGCGAAATAAGTGGTTTTAAGATACCACGTGTCGCTCTCTCAGCACTATTGTGTTCCCTTGGCAAAATATCGCTTACCTCTTATTTGCTACGCAAAAACCATTGATGGTTTTCAAAACCGTCTTCACTATTCACCTGAGCCATAAGCCACGGTTTCGCTTTTTGTTCACTGAGTCTTGCTCAGAACCCTGCGGAATCCATTCCATGTCAATCAAAATACTTCTGGTTGTAATTAATAAGTCTGCATTCCAAGCTCAGATTGTCGAAGAACATAATTCATATAAAACCCACATGGAATACTCAAGAGCCTCACTAAGCTTTAGTTGTGACTAACATTATTAATTTTGACCACAACAAATTCAATCCACAAAGCTTCTGTTTAGAACAAGGCTCAATAATGCACCAAATTTACTTCCTTCAAATAAGTCGATCATAATGAAATTGAAAGACTTATTCACTGTAATGACCCCCAAGATATTCATTGTTACACTTAATTAAAAATGCAGAAATAAAAGAGTGCCAGCATGTGTAAACTTGATTTTACACCCTAACCTCATTCACTTCTTCGAATTGCACATCGCATGTCAATTAAAATCCCAGTTCGGACTCATGGTTCACTATCGATCCATTCTGTGATCGATGTAAATTCTCTATTACAAATTCAAACCCAAATTTTGAATATCCACTAAATCAGCAATCGAATGCTCTGTTTATACTTCATTTTCTAGTCTTATGAGTATAAATGTATTGTCAATTCTCTGCTTCACATAAATCTGTCAATCAATACAAAACATCCAAATTCAGAATGGAATTCCTCCATATATATATATATATATATGTATAGCAAAATAATTACAAAATACTCCCTCTCTCTCTGGCCTGATATTCAAATCAGTGGCCTTTTTCTTCTTACTGCCCATAGGCTTACAATCCAAGCCCTACCTTTCTAAATCCTAAATCTCTCTACACTACTATATATCTTTTTGCCTTGGGGCTTTACAATTTATACAAAATATTATGAACCAATTTAGGTTCAGATCCTTCATTATCTCAACAAAATCCTCCAAATCCTCTAAGTCCTAAAATCTATCCTTTATCCCTAAAAATACTTTCAAACTCATGAAATCATGGAACCAATTCTACTTTAGGAATCACAATTAAATTTCAAATCTCTCATTTCCTATGGAATTTCAACTATCCTACTTCCCTCATGTTATCCAATAATTCGGGAACATTTACAAATTTCTCTCAATTCCTGTTCTAAATATCACTCAAAAACATTATTAATTACATAATAAACCAATCTTCTTTGAAAAAACTATATCCCTATGTCTATTAAAATACAAAATATTTTCTAAGCCTAATGCTCCTGCATCAGACTCCCAAGGTTAAAAATAATCATGATCTCCTGATCATGTGCTTTTAATCTTTGTCTTCCTGGATCCCATACTCTGTTTTGCTGTTGTCCATAAGCTGCATTGTCTTCATCATTCTTCAACTGCACTTTTCCAGGTTTCCATACTTTATTCTGCATCTTCCCACTTGCTATGCTTTCACATTCTGCTAATGTCTTTCTCTTGTTGCAGCTGCTTCTTTGCTTTCCTGTTGTTGTCTTCTTCTGAGACACTTTCACCATTAGCATTCTTATCAATTCAATTTCTTTGTCTAATATATCTTCTAACTGCTGAGTACTTCTACTTCTTGATTTTTTAACTTCTATTCTTGTTGCCACCCTGTCATCCTTACCCTCTTGTTTTTTGCAACTGATAACTTCCTCCTGGTTGTCACTTATGACAATTTCTTTGTTTTCTGACTTCAGCAATTCCTTGGACTGGTATTTATTTTTCCACTCACTGTTATCTTCTTTTCATTGCTTTAATTTGTTCTCCTGGACCAAAAATTATTTACTCTTTCCATCAGTACCTACAATCATAAAACAATCATCAAAACCATAAAACCTTTGTCTCTTCTTCCTACGGCAACATTTCAATTTGTTGCTCTGACATTTCCTCCTTTATCAGCACATCAGTATGTTGATTCCAATTCTTCCAATAATTCTCTAGACTGTCAGCTAGTCTCTCTTCCACATCATCCATTTCAAGGATGTTTCTTTGCTCTGGTTCATAAAAATGAACTTTTCCATTCAGCTCTGAATTTACAACCTAAACACTTATTCTCTGTGTTTCTAGCCTCTTCTCCAAAATACTTAACTTGTGCCATAAATTTTTCATCTCATCTAAGAAAATATTTGTACAATCTTCACTACCTTCTTCTTTATCATAAGTCAAGTTTCCTAGTGACACTATATCTTCATCTTTCATCAGAATAGAATTCTAATCTCCCATCTCTGTTTATAATTTTAGTTGTCAGTCCATCACTCTTCTTTTGGCCATTTAACAAAATCAATTTCTCATTGTCATTATCAATAACAAATTTCTCATCTTCAGACATAACTGTCATATCTCCATTGAAACAATTCTTTTCACAAAACAAGGAATTTATGAACTCCTTTTGTTGCAATAATTCAATTTGATCTTCATCTGAAAGATAATCATCATCATATTTTGCTTGGCAACTTTCAGCTTCACTTAATACAGTTTCATCACATGATTTGTCTTCAGTAATACCTACATTCACACAAAACTTGTTAGTTTTAAAACCATAAGACCTCATGGTCCCATTTGATGATTTAATCACCAAATCCTCCTATTGTTCCAAGTCCTCTATACAATTCAAAAATTATTTAATGATCTTCTCTTCGATCCCCTTAATCTTTTCAATTGATTTCTTAATTTCCAGCTTTTGGCCATCATCATAAATTAAATTTCCTCTACTTCCAATATGTTGAAAATTAAAACTTTTCCCCAACTGTGTATGGACATTTACAAAAGATCTGGCTGTCCCATTTTCTTCCTTTATGACAATATCAGCAGTTTGTCCTTCTCCACATGTTCTTCCTGCAAACATACAAAATTTATCAGATTTAAAGTCATTCGACCTCTTGGTCTCACTTGAATTTTCAGTCTTCAAGTCTTTCTCCAAATACTCATTTATTCTGAGTAATTTTTCCTTCAGTCGAGCACTTATCATTTGCTCTTTCTTCATCTGTAGCTTATGCCACTTTATCTTTCTTCTTACAAGAAAACCCCACCTCTAGTCTTCCTCTATCATCATTTTCAAATTATTAAATTGTTCTCTTATCTCGGCTAACTCTCTCTCATACTCTTCCTTCCTTCACTGTCTCTGTATGCCATTTGTCTTGGCATCTTCTTTCTTCACTTTCATTCTATTGTAGTCTCTCTCAGAACCTATGTCATTTCTACTATGACTATCAGTAGTCATCTTCCCCTTCATTTCTATCTTCATGAGTTCCTCACTCATTCATCATGAGCTATACTAAAGCTTCTGCAATAACAAGTCCTCCTTGTTACAACTTACCTCACCAATCCTTTCCTCTGGACTTAGTCTTTTGGAAAGCACCGGTCCTCTATTTTCTGGAACCTTTTGAGCATTCCTCTCTGCTCTTTCTAGGCTTCAACTCATCTGCACCCTTTCAAGAACACAATTGTTCTTTTTATCCAACCTATGTTGGAATTCCTCAAGGTTCTGCCACATTCTTCTTTCTCTTAGAAACCTTTACTTGCTTCCTTCATCGCTGCTCTTTAAAGTTGTGATCTTCTTGTTGAGATGCTCCTCAATTGTATGCAATCTGAATTCTGCAAACATAATCTTCAACAAAATTAAAATACCTCACCTTCAAGGTTTGTGTTCAACACCCACTTGTAATTGCTTCTGCAAATTCTTCCAATATTTTGTTACACTGCATGTTGTCTGTTAGATTCAAATCTGATCTCTTTTTCCTTTTTGCCATCACCATTATACCTGTATTCACATCTTTCAAAACATAACCTGGTAAATCTTCAAAGCACATTTTCTTTTAAACCCAGATTCTGCAAATCTGAATTTCCTCATTATCATACTTCCACTGCATATCTGCTCAAATCTATAACTATTGTCAATCAGATTTAAAATCTAAGATTTCCTTATTTCCTTCATCACACATGCATTCTGGTTTACTTAAAAAAATCTTTAACTTTCAAAAGAGCTCTTCCAGCTCCGATACCACTTGATGCAGCCGAAGGCTGCAAAACCCACATTCTCCATATCTAAATGCATGGTTAATTTTTAAACCAAAATAATTCCCATACTGGGCAAACTCTAATGCGGAAGTTTTTCCTTTTCATAGCCTATGGTTATAAACCATATAATAAAACCCACTTCATGAAAATATCGAATCAATATTCGAATTTGCATTAAAACCCAAAATAAATCTTCGAGCCAACACATACATTAATGTATGTGCGCAACGCTTTACCAATCCACCATATATGATCACCAATCCGAATGTCAGAAACATTAATATATATTTTCAGCCCCACAACTAACATTTCATTTCATACCAAAGGTTCGACCTTGGGTAAAACCCAATGCACCATTATAATAATAACATCTGGACCATGTTTAACATTCCATCCTTTGATTTAAAACCCAAATGTATCAACATAATATTTTATTTGGGCCCCACAGCATTTACAACTCACCTTTTTTTAACCTCTACGCAAATGATGATGCGAACAACGTCGGTTCTCCGATGGCTAGGATCGGACGGCTATCACATTAATTTTTCTCCAACACTTTAACAACCTGAAGTAGCGCGAAATAAGTGGTTTTAAGATACCACGTGTCGCTCTCTCAGCACTATCACGTTCCCTTGAAAAATATTGCTTACCTCTTATTTTCTACGCAAAAACCATTGATGGTTTTCAAAACCGTCTTCACTATTCACCTGAGCCATAAGCCACGGTTTCTCTTGTTGTTCACTGAGTCTTGCTCAGAACCATGTGGAATTCATTCCATGTCAATTAAAATACTTTTGGTTTTAATTAATAAGTCTGAATTCCAAGCTCAGATTTCCGAAGAACGTAATTCATATAAAACCCACATGGAATATTCAAGAGCCTCACTAAGCTTTGGCTGTGACTACCATTATTAATTTCGACCTCAAAAAATTCAATCCACAAAGCTTATGTTTAGAACAAGGCTCAATAACGCACCAAATTTCCTTCCTTCAAATAAGTCGATCATAATGAAATTGAAAGACTTATTCACTGTAATGACCCCCAAGATATTCATTGTTTACACTTAATTCAAAATGCAGAAATAAAAGAACATTGCCAGCATGTGTAAAATTGATTTTACACCCTAACCTCATTCACTTCTTTGAATTGCACATCGCATGTCAATTAAAAGCCCAGTTTGGACTCATGGTTCACTATCGATCCATTCTGTGATCGATGTAACTTATCTATTACAGATTCAAACCCAAATTTTGAATATCCACTAACTCAGCAATCAAATGCTATGTTTGTACTTCATTTTCCAGTGTCATGAGTATAAATGTATTGTCAATTCTCTGCTTCACATAAATATGTCAATCAATATAGCACATCCAAATTTAGAATGGAATTCCTCCATATATGTATGTATAAAAAAATAATTACAAAATATTCCCTCTCTCTCTGGCCTGATATTCAAATCAGTGGCTTTTTTCTTCTTACTTCCCATAGGCTTACAATCCAAACCCTACCTTTCTAAATCCTAAATCTCTCTACACTACTATATATCTTTTTGCCTTGAGGCTTTACATTTATCCAAAATATTATGAACCAATTTAGGTTCAAATCCTTCATTATCTCAACAAAATCCTCCAAATCCTCTAAGTCCTAAAATCTATCCTTTATCCCTAAAAATCCTTTCAAACTCATGAAATCATGGAACCAATTCTACTTTAGGAATTACAATTAAATTTCAAATCTCTCATTTCCTATGGAGTTTCAATTATCCTACTTCCCTCATGTTCTCCAATCATTCGGGAAAATTTACAAATTTCTCTCAATTCCTATTCTAAATATCACTCAAAAACATTAATAATTACATAAGAAACCAATCTTCTTTGAAAACACTAGATCCCTATGTCTATTAAAATACAAAGGATTTTCTGAGCCTAATGCTCCTGCATCAAAAGATAACAAGATAAAGGGAAAAGGGATGGGGAAGACAAAGAAGAGAGTGGTTTTCATGCTAACCAAAGTGATAATGAGAGAAGTGCAGCAAGTAACTAAAAAAGAAGAACAAAGTGAAAATAAAGAAATTAGTAAACAGTAAGTTATGCACCGAACTTACTTGTGGATACTGGTTTACTTATCTGTTTATATTAGCTCATACATGACTATGAATCCTGCTTATCTTGATGCTACATGATGGCATACTTAGTAAAATGTAACATGTAATTTTTCTACTTAATGAAAGATTACGAATTTTTCCTTTGTGAAAAAAAAAGAAATCAGTAAAGGGGCATTAAAATTTGAGAAAATAAATAAAGTAAAGACCAAGAAAAATTTGGAGATACAACTCAAAATTTTTCATAGGCTTATCTAAACCCTTGAAGGACCTCTCCACCAAGTTTGAGGCAAATTGGACAACTTTTGGCTTTTTCCAAATTTTGACCCCTAAGAGTGTAGCACCCTAGGCGCTATGCACAAAATTGGTGCATCATCAGCTCTCAAAGTTTGCATTTTTGGACTTCTCACATCACCAACAGTCTGCTCACCAATTTTCAGATCATTTGGAGCATTTTTACCCCCTCAAAAGGTCAAAAAACATCAAAACTTTGACCTTTCTGCCTCATTTTCAGACCAGGGGTTCCGCACAGAGCAGTGTTGGGAGATTTTATTTTTGGATAGTCAAATTGCATCCACTCAGCACAACTCAAGAATTTCTGCAAAGTAGACTCACCAAGCTTTCCAACGGGCTATCACGGAGCCAAATCCGGTGTCAGGAAGGGGTCCAAAACTCACCTGCAAGAGACCCTACTTTCTACTGAAGTGGCGCTACGCACAGAGGCTGCCTAGTGTGTTTTGGACCAAAAGTCAACAAAACACACTCATTTATTGCAAATAGATATTTTTGAGTTTTTTAAGGCAAATTAAGCTATAATTAGTTGCAAATAGTTATTTTAGCATTTATTTCTTGGAATATTATGTGCCTTGGGCCTTGCATGGTCTCTTGGCCATAAATGATATTTATAACTATATTTGACATTTTCCTACCACATTTAGGGTTTTAGTCCTCATTTGCTCCATAAATAGAGCATGAGGCCCCTATGTATTTTTTTGGCATTTGATGAGCTTCAAGAGCAATATACATGGTTTCATGAGCTTGGAGAAGAAATTGGTTTTGTGAAGTGGATGAATGGCTTGTAACACTATTACTGATGAAATAGGTAGCTGCATTGGTACCTACTTTTTGAGGTAGCAAGAAAAACACCCGATTTTGAAAAAGTGGTGATGCAGAATCACAAAAAAAAAAATTTGGAGCATGTTTTTGGCACTTTAGGACTGATTTTGACACTATAGATTTTCTAATGTCTTCTTCTTCCGTGAGATGTTTATTTTTAAGTGCATTTATGTACTTGTGTTTTAAAAATTAAAAAAAAAAAAAAATTTAAATAAAAACTTGTAATGATATCTTCACTTTTTCACATAGATAAAAGATGGAAAAAGGGTCAATATTCTAAAGTTTATATTTTCTACATGTTTATGTATTTTTAAATAAATTTTCAATGCACATCAAATAATTGTCGCTAAAAACCAATATTTTGAACCATATGACAAAAAAATACAAATTTTCAATATAAATAGAATGCAAAAAAATGCACTTTTATAGACTTTTTGTTGAAAAAAACATGTTAAATAAACTAATTTTTTGGGAGAATTTTAACAAAAAAAACTTAAGAAAATAACATTTTTATTGAATTTTATGTCAAAGCATAATAGCAATCACATGTTTTTTGCAAAAAATAAGGGTTGTTCTCATAAAATATCAAAGTCTGAACATTACAAGTAAAATTGATTAATAGATCTCAAAAATGAGCTTTGTTTGCAAGCATAACTTAAACATCATCAACAATATCAACTAATACATCTTCAACATCATCTAGAACAGCATTGATGGCTTCTTCTGCAACATTTTCTTCTTCATTTTGATCATTGTCGTCTTCTAATGGATCTTTCATGTTTGCAAATCTTCCAAAGTGTCCCTTTCCAATCATTCCATATAATGGTGGTTGAGGTTCTTTTTCTTTTTTTGCCACACGTGATTCATTAAAATCTCCTTTCCTCAAACCAACTTCTTGCTTCGCATCTGGAAGGAATTCAAGAGCGTTAATTCTTTGTTGAATAAATTTGCATTGAACTGGGTCTTTCTCAATGGCAATGCAATTTCTTCTTTTTAGTAGGCAGCATGCTAGTGTTGTACCTAATCATCAAGCACAAAAGAAATAAGTAAGAAAATTAGTATGAAGATATAAAAAGTAAAAAATAAAATATTTAAATTTAAATTTGTATAGAAAAACTTACCTGAACCTGAGAATAAATCCAAAACCCATTCTCCTTCATTTGAACATAGATCTATAAGATAGTTAATCAATGCTTGTGGTTTTTGATAAATGTTAACTATATCTCCTTTTGCATCTTTATCCTCATATGTTAGTTTTCTTACAACTGCATCATGAACCAATACTTGACTATGACTCTTCCCATCTACTCGATTCATAAGAATATGCTTATAGCTATCCTCTTTTGTCCAACATTCAACATGGATGAACTCACAATCATTTATAATAGGTTGATCTTCGGAAGAAACAATATTTGACTTATGCCTGTAACATAACATAGTAAAAGTTCAATTAAATTTTACATGAATAAAAAAAATTAGGAGTAATCAAACATACAATTTAAAAATCTTACCATGTAAGTTGCATCCTTGAGTTTGCTTTACCCTTGAAGCTTGTTAATAACATTGGAAACTATGTGTCTGAATGAAATGTCACAAATCGCCAAAGTGGTGATGTTGTCACTTCTTGAAAACTCGTAACCACTTTACTAAAAGCTTTGATAAGTATATGGTCCTGATGATGAGTCTTGATATAGACTAGAAACGTAGACTAAAAAATGACTACTATGGATATTCTGAGTCTTACTTCTAAAGTATATGGTTCTCTATCATACTCAATGTCTAGGAAATTGAAAACATGAGGAATATCTGCAATAACTAGGCCATATTCCCTTTTAGGTATTAGTGATGCAATGTCTTCACAGTCACCTTGTATTATTTGATATTGGATACTGTCGAGCCCATTCCAAATGTAATGATTAAGAGTAGGATCAAGTTCAACATTCATAAGACGCTTCTTTCTCATGTTTTCCACCTTAATTTTTTCAATAAAGCTTTTGAAAGTATCTGGTACTCCATTTTCATCCTTCTTCGACATCTTTAATGACACACACACACACACACACACACACACATATATATATATAAGTAATAAAATAAAAATAGTTTAAATATGAATAAAATGAATGTATAAATCAACATACCTTATTGAATGCAATATAAAAATATTTTAGTGTTGATGTAGAACTTGCTTTTGGGTAGTTGCGTACAACATCATCCCAACTGTCTTCATTCAAAATTTTAACCATGTGTTCTTGTATTTTCATAAAAAATTTCTGACTGAATAAATCAAGTTAAAAGCGTTAATATATTGACATGTATAACAAATTCTACCAACATCATTATGTTTTATTTAAAATAAAATTATAATGAAAGAAAAATAAGAAATAATTCAAGAAACTTACTTTTGAAATTCTACACACATTTCTTCCATTGATAATTCACCCGACTTCACACGGGCTAGTACTGATTTGACTAGTTTATCATCCTTCACACCTTGCATTGTTCTCCAAGGTGTGATAGTAATATCCTCTGCAAGTTGCTTCATTTCAGGACCCGTCTTACTGTTGGTACATATTATGGGTTTACTCTTTTTAACCTTCTGACGTTTTATGGAAATATTCTCCCACCGATCAAAAATCTCATCAATCAAATCCCATATCTCCCCAGTTCTAAATGCCAACTGAAAAATTTTATCCATGCCTCTGAATAAATTTGTATTCAATTTTCCATCTTTTTCTTTTTTTTCATCAATTTGATAACCTGTTTCCATTAAACATTCCTTCCTAAATGTTACACTAACTTGTGTCTTATCCCCATCACATTTTTCTATGAATTCATTATGAATAAATCTGACCCTTTGGATGAAAGTAATTTTCATTCTGTACTCATTATATGCATTATGATCCCATGCCAATAACTTTGATTCTATTTTTGTTAAGCCAGCGTAAATGATGCATTTCACTGTTTAAAAAAGATAGTTATTAGGATATTCCGCAATCAATTGTCTCTTAGCCTCTACTGAATGGTTCCCTCCAATTACATAATATTTATAATCAAAAAAAAAAATCTTGTCAAATTCTTGTTTTTTGGGAACCTGACATGGATCGACAAGAACCACATAATCCACCACATGCGCATATGGATTGAACCTGAACAGTGTTTTCAGACTATGTACATGTAGGTGATGGGCCTTTCTAATTTGATATGGAGATTGTCCTTCATCTGGGATATAAAATTGGTTAACATTAAGCTTAAATGTTTGACCACTAAGAATTAATTTGTTCTTCCTCAACTCATATCGAATAGCATTTTGTTTTGTTTTAATAATGCCATCCTCTAACTCAACACCTGGTGTTATGATTTCTCTGCTTCCGTGAGAGCTTTCAATTTCTTCTTCACTGCTGCTCATGACCTTTACAGGTTCACCAATATTTGATTTCCTAATCTTATTGGATAACATATCAGTTTTTTTATAAACAAGCTCTCCATCATGAGGTAAAAGAGAGACATCTTTGGCGATTTTTCTTTTTGGTGTCTGATTTGTTTTCTCCTTTTGCACAACAGTTCTAATCTCCTCCTCACTAATTCTATCATAATTTTATGTTTCATGTTCGACATCTTCAAAAGAAACATGTTTAAGTTTACTAGATTGACCCACCTTAGTGACTCTTGGTTGTTCCCCTCTTTATACTATTGCAGTGTCACGAGCTATTGATCTTTGCTTCAATCTCCTTTCCTCTACTTTGTCTATGTGGAAATTGTTGATCACATTCATAACATTTGGTTCCAACATATAAATACCTTCAAACATGTTTGAAAGACTCAGAACAAAATCCTATGAAACAAAATAAAACATTTCAATGATCAATAATTTATAAAAAATTGAATCATCCTTACAATAATGCATAGCGGAAATAAAAATAAGCATACTTACAATGTTATTTGCAATGTTGCTTGAGATTTCTTCAGAAAATTTTGAAGATATTTCATCTATGTCATACTTGACGATTGATAGACGATATCTAACCTTCTCACGTTTATTAGCCTTTCTTGCAAGAACATAAATAGTGTTTGTATTCGGGACCATACATATGTCTCGTACTCTGCCCATCACATCAGATGGCTCATTTAACTGAATCATACCACAAAGCAGATAGATGTGTATATCAGCCTTTGTTTCACTGTCTTCAAAATACCATGAGAAATCAGTTTTATCTATTTCCTCGGCATTCTTCCAATCAGAAATAAGCTTTAATGAACCTGGTGCCCCACCTGCTTGACTTTTATTAGTGTGTGCAACAATGTCCTTATTACGTCCAATAGTGTCCATACTGCATCCAGCGGCAACTTTAGATTTGGGAGTTGTATCCATAGTGTGTCGAGCTGCAACTTTAGATTTGGGAGTTGTTGCCCTAGATGCAGAAACATTCACAGAAATCTTTTTTGATGCCATTTTCCTGATAAAAAGAAATATATATATTAGTTAATGAGAAAATAATGCTGATAAAATAAATTAAAAAAAACAAAAAAAAAAAACAAAATTTCTAAGTAAGCTTAAATCTATTACTGTAACATATGGTACATGGAGTTCAAGGCGTCAAGGTGCCAGACAGTCAACAAAATATCAAAGATAGGGCCGCCCGCAAGGGGAAACCAGCCCGAGAAATGTTTGAAGGCTGCCTCGCGAGAGGAAACCAGCCGAGACTTAACAAAACATAACCAAAAACCTGAGCCGCCCATCTGGGAAAACCGACCCATACATAGGTTTAGAACAACTTTGACATGAAAAACCAGTTTGAAAAAGCAGAAGCTCGTTGAGATTGGAACCAGCAAAATGCTTAACGGACTAGACATGATAAACAGAAAAGCAGGAAGACTAGAGTCCATAGTCACCCGAGGGTGATTCCTCTACAATTTGGCACCAGCCTTCCTCTACGTCATCCAGCATCGATGCATTTTGAGTGGCAGCTTCCCCTATCTCACACTCGCCTGCTTGCGTCCCAATGTCCTGGAGTAATCTTGAGTTGTAGTCACCCGTCCTGCGAGAAGAACCTTTGTCCACCTGCTGAGCGACCGGCTGAATAGAGGGTGAGGCCTGCGAATTACCAGGGAGAACAGAGGGCGTGGGGGCAGGAGCAGCCTCGGGAATCTCTTTGAAGGAAACTGTAACCATTGCAATGACCAGAGGGCGGGAAGAGCTGCATTGGTAATGAAAGACGGCGGTTGATGGATTCCGAATTGAGGCAGCAGTGGCAGGTCGAGGTTCCGCCGGTTGGTTAGAGGTAAGGGCATCTCGTTGCGGGGTGGGAGGAAAACGACGCGCTCGATGGCAGGGAGGACTATCATTGTGGCTGCCAGAAGAGGGCGAGGGAGAGGAGGGGGAGCGACGACGCCTGGAGCCTCCCCTGCGACATCTTAAACGATGCCTCAATCTTGGCATAGCAGCCCTGGAATCGTGTGAGAAGGCGGAATAGACAGAGTGAACCAGAGGCGGGGGGGCAAAGCAAGGGCCAGACAGAGGGACGGGGTGCAGAGCACAGAAAGGGCTGTGCGAAAAATGGAAGCCAGGGATAAAACTTATACAGCAGGCCAGAGGGCAGCGCCTTCCAACTGTAGTGCGAAGGTTGTGCACTTCAGCTTCCGGCGAGCAGTTTGAACCCACTGGCAAAAGCTGTATAGACATGGGGACCTGCAAACGACCACAATTTCAGAACAAAACACCAGAGCGTTCGACTGAGGAATGGGATGAAGGATCGAGAGGATTCATATTGAAATTCATGGTTTCTCAGCCTCCCCACCGGCGTAAATGCCGCGTAGGGTGAAGGCTCATCACATTAATTGTTCTGAGAGTGAATAAATGCTTTCTGCAAGCAGGCCAGTGGGCTTGCCACGCGCGCTCCTGCCCGATCATCACCTGCATCACATCATTGCCCACCCGCATCTAGGGAAAAAAACAAAATTAATTTCTAAAACTAAATAAATTGAAATTAAAGCAATAAACTTAACTATAGAAAATTTTCATTTAAAAACAAAATATTATAAATCATATGTATATATATCTATATAATATGTTTTGAATACGTTTTATAAAAAAATTAAAAATATGTTTTAAATTGTATAAAACAATTTTTTTTTAAATAAACTATTATTTTCAAACTTCTGTTTTTGTTTAATATTTAAAAAAAAAACAAAAAAATTACTAACTATTTATAACAAATTTTAAAATTAAATTTTTTTTTTTAAGGTAATGATTTTATTAAAACAAAAAATTAATGTTAATTTTTTGTTTTAATTTTAATTATGTTTTTTTATTAAATTTACACTTAATAAATAACATTTTAAAATTTTCCCCGGATGCGGGTGATTAAATGCATAGGTACGTGGTCGAGATTTTGGGACGGCGCGTGGATCCTCCTTCTCGCCACCCGAACTCACGCGAATCTCCTCATTAATATGGTCACCGTCATTCACTGAGCAGCATTAATGCTGCACAGAATCCTATACCACCCTACGTCCATAACAAGCATGGCCTCCTCCGGAAGTTTCACTCATGCTCTGCCTCCCTTGCGTTCTAGCTGCTCCTCTGCTACTATGGAGCCGAGCACTTGAACAAGCATTGGCAAACACTGCTCCATCGTGTGCTACATCGATTTAGCTCCTGGCTATCATTTTTCGCAGAGCTCCTTCTACAACCCGTGTCTCAGCTTGCCCACTGTGAACTCCCCAGTTCTGTGTGAAAGGCCTCCTCTGATTTATGTTCCCTCCACCATCGACGCCCTCTCTATCCCCTGTCATTCTGCAGGCCTCCCCCATCATATCGCTTAGGGAAACATGTCGCGCCTTCGCCGGCGAATGAGATGTCGAAGAGGTAGCAGTCGTGGCTATCTCTCTCACCAGCCCTTCACTTCCACTTCTCATTCTTCGTCTCCCTCTTCTGATAACTTCATAAGTCATTATTCTGACATCAGAAGTGGGCGTGGACATGGGCGTGGGCATGGGTCTTCTCATTTTGACATGGGATCACCCCTCATTTCTGCCTCTCCAATTATTATCCCCGCGCATCTCCACACTACCCAGCTTCACTTCCCTTGCGCTCTGAACCGGCCTACCATCGTAGCCACCATTACCATCGAGCTCAAGGAGGAGCCTCCTGGCTTGGAAGTTGAGCAAACTGGTGCTGGGTTGGAGAAAGAGTCGGGGACCAACATTGCACTCCACAAGGTGTTGGCTTGAAGAGAAAACCTCCACAAGGTGTCGGCTGTAGTGATTCTCAGGACATTGGCCATGAAAACAACCCGGACGACATCAAGCGAGGTGGCTCTAGCATCAAAGACAAACAGCAGGTGGAGGAAGAGGACTTGTCTGCTTAGGGCTATCGAATTGTTGAGGAACCCTCCTCAATTTCTCATGACATCTAATCTGGTCGGTACCTGCAGTTTTTTTCCTTACAGTCTTTGGGCTAGGTATACCTCTAAGCTCTTCATGACTACTTGTTTACTGTTTCAGTTTTTTGTTACTCTGTTCCAAGGCCGATTTTCCCTGCGTCAGCGGCAAGTGGTAGTCTGTTTAGTACGGGTCAATAGGACAGTTTTTGTTTGTCTGGAAGGTCTGGTAAAGTTTTTTAAGTCTTTCTGCAGTGTTAGAATGCCGCAAACATGGGCAAGCTCTGTTGAGGCCGATGCCTCTCTGTAACTCTTTTTTGTATTATAATAGATTAGTCAAATTCAAAAGAAAATAATAATAATAATAAAAATAATAAAAATAAAATTTTAAATACATTGAATAAAAATAAAACATTTATGTTAAAATTAAAATTTTAATTAAAAACTTATAATCATTTAATATATTTTAAAGTTTTAAAGTTTTATTTTACATTACATAGCAATTAAATAAAAATAAACAAAATAAAATAAAACAAAAATTTATTTTACTTTACATAGCAATTAAATAAAAATTTATAAACTTAAAATTATAAAAATTTTATATAAACATTTTATAAATTTATATAATCTTTTAATATATTTTAAAATTACAAAATTTTATTTTACATTACATAGTAATTAAATAAAAATAAACAAAATAAAATAAAAGCAAACAAAATTAAAATTTGTATAACGTTGTTTTAATACTTAAATTTAAAAATTAAAATTAAAATATTTAAATTTTAAAAACATATGTAATATATTCAATTAAAAAAAAACACTTTACATATTACATAAACAAAATAAAATAAAATAAAAAATAAAAATTTTTAAAACATTGTTTTAATAATTAAATTCAAAATTCAAAATTCAAAAAAAATTACATTATAATTACACAAAAAAAAAAATTAAAATTAAAATTTGTTAAATGTTTTTAGAATAATTAAATTTAAAAAATAAAATAAAATAAAAATATGTTTCGAAATTGGCCTCCTCCCAGGCGGGGGCCTGAGGCCGGCTGGGCAGCCCCCCGTGGTGCCGCCCGGCCTACCTCCGGCGCCCCGCGAGCGGCCAAAACATTTTTATTTTTATTTTCATAATAAAAAAACATACAACATGCTCATTTAAATTTTTTTTGGTTTTAAAAATTAATTATTATAATATTTTAAAAAATTATTTAATAAAACAAAAATATATATATATTTAATTAAAAAAAAAAAAAGACAATTGTTTTAATATACAATACAATAAATATATTTAAAAAAAAAACCAAAAAAAATTAATATATAACAATTCAATAAATATAAAAAACAAAAATAAATTTTTAATATATAACAATTCAATTGTTGGTTTTTTTAAAAACATTATTTAATTAAAAAAAAAAAAAAAACAATTGTTTTAGTATAAGAATACAATTTTTTTTTAAAAACAATTCTTTAAATAACAAAACAACTGTTTTTTTTTAAACATTATTTAATTTAAAAAAAACAATGGTTTTAATATAACAATACAATACCCCGGATGCGGGTGCAAGTGTCGACAGTGGGAGCGATGGGACACAAGGCTTTCGGACGGGAGGCCACATGCCTTCCCTCTTGGAACCTTGGCGCCCACCTGATCGCAGTTAATGCCCGCGCTTGAACTTAATTGCGTTGATATGGAGTCGATTCTCATCATTCTAACTGGTATTCGAGGCACCCTCGACTGCTGCAACCGCATTTCACATACGATTTTCAGGCTTGGTCATTCAATGCGGAGGTTGGATGGTTGCAGAATAGGTTTTTCATATACCATGGAGCCGCCCGCCCCTTCGCCAATGCATTCGAGGTATTATCCTGCTCTGGACAGAGCCAGAGTTCGCACCACCACAGGGCAGCGCAGTCGCCATACCTGTTGTTTGGTGCCCGTGGACAATTCTCACATTTCAATTGCTGGTTCCTGCTTGTCTACAACTGTGGTTCTTAGCTCTCCTCCTGAGCGAAATCCCGTCAACGCTCAATCGCCTCAGCACTCCAGCTCCTGTACAGTTGCAAATATGCCAAGACTTAGGCAGAGGATGCGGTGCCGGAGGGGATCCTCACGTTCAGCCAGAAGGCATTCGCCATCCTTTTCCTCCTCTCCGTCGGATTATTCTGCGCCCTCTGGCAGCCTCCCTCATCTCTTTCGTGGGCGCTTGCTTCGTTCTGGTCGACGGATGGACTCGCCTTCTGGTGATGCTTTGCCGGCTCAGTCCCACACGGCCCTCTTCTCTTTCGACTGTGCTCTCAACAGACCACATGTAACCGTGGCCATCTCTGTTGTCTTCCTGGAGGAGCCCCTGCCTGTGACTCCGCCAGACGAGCACGTTCCGAATGACAGCGCACATTTGGAAGTGACGCAGCAGAATATGAGGGGTCCGCTTTCTGAGAACAAGGAACCTTTGCAGGTTGACGCTGGGGTCGTTCAGGGTCATGTTGATGCAACTCCTCCTGTTGTCCACAACACCGCCGCTTGCTCCCATGCTCAAGGCGACCCTGAAGATTACGGTTGCAAGATTGAGGAAGTTGCGCCGGATGAGTAACTCGGCCCTCTCCTCTTGTCATTTTTGTTTTTTCTCTGCCCTCTCTGATGGAATGCTTGGTTGCTTTAATGTTTACTCCATCTATGGTCCTTTTTTTGTAAATGTCCAGTCTCAGTCTTTACAGCGGTCCAGTACTGTTAGAGTCCAGCGCTACAGCTACGAAATGTATATGCTTCTAGTGTTTAGTCAAAAACTTTCCAGTTCGATCCCCTGCGTGGGATTTTTTCAGGTGATTGTTCCTAAGGCTGGTTTCCCTCCAGATGGGCAGCCAAATACTAGTCTCTGTCAGTTAAAATTGCCTCCCGGTAGGCACTGTTATGGCTTTGGCCAGTTGTACTATATTTTCCATTGATTAATAGATTACTCTAACTTAGAAAAAAAAATATAACAATACAATAAATGTATTTAAAAAAAAAACAATTCTTTATATAACAATACAATATATATATATATATATATATATATATATAATAAAATAAAATAAAATAGAAAATAAAAATAAAATAAAAAAAAAAAAAACTTTTTTTTATTGAGTAAAATAACAGACCGGCCCCTTCAAGAGAGGTTTTTACAAGAAGCTCATTAGAGCTGTATATTTCGATATCTCTTTACAATCTTTATACAAAAAAAAAAAATTACAGTATGTATCTGCCAACTAATTATCCCTCAGAACTCAGATTCATCCTCGTTAGTTCCTGATAACACTAAAACAGATTTTTTTTATCCACTGTCATTATTTTTAAATCGTCCATGTCATGAAAAACGAAATTGGTCGCTGCTAGTCCGCACCATAAGAGATTCCTCTGCTGACCAGTCCTTATACACTTGGCAAAAAAAACCCCTGCACCTTGATATGAAACAAGGACGGTTCCTTTACTTTCTCAATACAGATAGTTAAATCCTTTATATCTCTTCATTATTTGTGGAGCATTCTGATATCTTCAGCGAACTTGGAGGCATGGTGAGATCTTTTTTTGATAATGTATCTGCTTCCATATTCAATTCCCGGTAAATGTGACAAAAGGTGAGGCTCTGAAAATCAGCCGTGAGTTTTTTAATACTGCGAGTAATGGCATGAAGGTGAGGTGAGTGAATCTAAGTCTTTCCTTGTGCCCAGTCTATTACGAATTTAGAATCCCCAAAACACTGAATTTCCCTGATATTTTTTAATTTAGCCACATGAAGAACTGTCCAAAGAGCAACAAGTTTGGCCTTATTATTCGAACCATGTCCAGGAGCATATGATATGTTGAGTTTGGCATTTATAGAAAGATGAAGAATAGCCCCTGAACCTGTCAAGGGAGGCATACCTTGACTTGCCCCATCGAAGAAAGCCCAAGGGGAGCTTTTCGAAATAGATGGAGGAACAATAATGCGCACCTTAATTGACTTTTGAGAACACTTGTATTCAGAAACCCACTGAAAAATCATTGCCACAGTCAGCTCAATAGGAATGTGCTTGTCATTGAAAATGGCCATATTCCTAACCCACCAAATTCCATATGAGAAAAAAGCAGGGAAAGCTTAGAAATAGCTTACCCCATGATCATTCCACCACTGAGAAAATATTTCTTCATATGAGACAGCAGGAGGCTAATGGATCGAAGAGAAAGAGGAGGAGGCTTTATGCGAAATTGATTATGCATATGAACAATGGAAGAATAAATGAGAAACGATTTCAGCATCTATGGCACATAAAGGACATCTGTTGGGGCCCTTCCAACCACGGTGTTGTAGTTTATCCCATTTTAATAGTTTGTTTTTTAGAGATAGCCAGAGGACTAACTTGGATTTGATGGGCCCAAGAGAATTCCACAAGGGATATGTCCAAGAAGGAACTATTCCTGACTCAGGAAGAATGGATTGCAACCTTATAACCTAGCTTTGCAGAATATGAACCATTTGTGGAATTTTGTGACCAAATCAGAGAATCAATTTCCCCAGAGTCCAAAAGAATAAAGGTATTCATCAATAAAGAAATGTAGGATTCCCATTCTGAAGCACAGGAACCATTAAGCCCCAAAAACGAGGCAGACTTCCAACCCAAGGATCCCCCAACATGAGGAGAAGAAGATGTTGCATTAGCTATAAAGAAGATGTTTAAATTGTGTAGCTTTGAAATTAATTCCTAAGAGAAGAGGTAAGAATCACTGGCTCCAACCCATGGATCTTGACCAATGCGAACTTGTTTCCCATTTCCAATTTTCCATGTCGTCCATTGACCGATAAGGGGAAAATCCATTACCATAGATTTCCAACCAATAGAGGCATTTTTATAAGACTTATTAGGAGATCTGAACCATGATGCCAGCGAAAGGCCAGGGATATATTTAGCTCGCATGATCCAACCCCAAAGGGATTCTGGGTACTCTGTCAGTCTCCATAATGATTTGGCAGCAAGAGAGAGACAGAAAAGAGGAATATTTTTAATCCCCCATCCTCCCAGATATTTTGGAAGGGCAAGCAATGTCCACTTAAACAGGGGAATCCCCTCCTCTTTTTAACTAGCAGTCCAAAGAAAGGAAAAACATAATTTGCGAATTTTTTGGAGAATCCCTTTAGGAATTGAAGCAATGGTGGCCCAATATACAAGAATACTTTGGAGAACTGCTTTAAGAAGCACCAGTTGGCCCCCTCTAGAAATAAAATGGTTTGTCCAATGTAGAACACGCTTCTCCACTTTCGGGTAAAGCCACAACCAATCCTTGAATGAATATGAATTTGGTTTCAATGAAAAACCCAAATATTTGAAACCTGAATGCCTTTCAACAGAGGGAAAAGGGAGAGAGAGCTTGATTTGAGATAAAATATGATTCTGAACGTTATTGTGAATCAAGCATGATTTATCTATGTTTATCATCATTCCAGTAGCAGATTGAAAGAGAGAAAGAATTCTCTAAAGGGAAAGGGCGTTTTCAGCAGCGGCTTTGCAAAAAAGGAGGATATCTTCAACAAAAAGGATATGTGTTAAGGATTCCAGGCCAACGATGTGAATGCCTTTGAGGTCCCCTTTCTCTATTGCCTATTTACATAATCTGCTTAAAGCTTCAGCGACAAGAAGAAACAAAAAAGGTGAGAGGGGGCAGCCTTGATGGAGACCCCGGGAGGCGCGAAAAAAAGAAGAAGGAGATCCATTGATGAGGACAGCAAAGGATGTTGATTGGATGCATCCCATGATCCATTCGACAACTTTGATAGCAAGACCAATCTGAATAAGCAAAAGTCTTAAGAAATTCCAATTCACTCTATCATAGGCTTTGGACAAATCCAATTTTAAGGTAACGGAAGGTTTCTTGTGAATATGGACTGAATGAAGAGCTTCCTGAGCCAATGAGATAGCGTCATGAATTTGTCTTTTGAAAAGAAAACCAAATTGTTCCTCCAAGATGATGGAGCTTAAAATAGGCTTGATACGTTGAGCAATGGTTTTTGAAAAAAATTTGTATATCAGATTGCAACAAGAAATTGACCGAAAATCGTCAAAATAAGTGGGCAAAGAAGTTTTAGGGATCAGAGAAATGAAGGTCGAGTTGATAGAGCTCAAAAATTTTCTAGATTTTTGAGATTCTCTTATAACTAAGAGCAAATCATCCTTGATTAAGTTATAGAATCCGAGATAAAATTCAATAGTAAAACCATCGGGTCCGGGACTTTTCCCTTTTTGAAAACTTTTTAGGATAAAATCTAGCTCTTTCTCATCAACTTATTTAGTGAGGGATTCATTCATCTCATTTGTAATCATCCAGGGAAATAATTGTAATACTTGTAAAATCTCCTGAATGGGGCATCCAGCTAGATCATTAAACAAATTTTTAAAATGAGAAAAACCGACATTAGCTTTCTCCTCGAATGTTCGAGCCAGATCACTAGTGGGAGATCTGATTTCCAAGATGGAATTTTTGTTTTTTCGATGAGATTCATAATGATGAAATAACTTAGTGTTGTTGTCCCCTTCTTTGATCCATAGAGCCCTACTTTTTAATCGCCATAATTTCTCTTCCTTATTCAGTAAATCTTGACGCTTCTTTTCCAAAGCTTTTAATAAAACTGATTCGCACTTAGATAGGATACCTGAGGAATTGTTTTTAAAGAGCTCTGCTATCTCGGCTTCCGTATATTTAAGGGCCGCTAGTTGATTTTCTCTATATTCACAAGCCCAAATTTTAGTGACCCTTTTGATTCTAGAAATATTTGTAGCCCGTAATTGCATGAAAGGGATTTGTGAGGAGGTCTCAAAACGTGAATAATTTGAATAAACCAGAGCTCTATAATCGGCCTCCAGCAGCCAAGATGGATTGAATTTTAAGGGGGGAGGAGATTTAGATTCAAGGAGAAAGAGGGATAACACAATTGGACGATGATTAGAAAGCCCTCCAGACTCGACACGGATACTTATATGAAATTTTCAAGACATAAGGGAATCTGAAATAAGAAAACGGTCAAGACGTTTTGCAATTGCATCATCCAATTTACGGTTATTTCTCCAAGTAGGCTCTGGCTTTTGAGGAAGAAAGTCCATAAGGCCAATAGATGAAATCTGTGATGAGAGAAAAGGAGCCAGTAGATCGGGTCTAGCATAGGAGCCCCATATCTCATTTAGAGATAGAGTAAAATTTAAGTCCCCACCAATAATAATATTTGGAGATCCACGAATATCAAAAAAAAAAAAAAAAAAACCTCCCAAAATGTTCTTTTATTAACAAAAGGCCCATACACATTGACAAGTGTGAAAGATCTGTCTGAATTGGGATCATAAATGGAAGTCTTAATGAATGACAAGGAAAGAGAAGAGGACAGGACAGAAATGGAGGGGCTAATAGTGGTGATGAGACCTCCAGCGAGCCCTGAAGCATCAATATGAGAGAAGGACCAATCCTTAATCCAAGAGGATAAGATCTCCTGAACCCGAGCTCTTGATAATTTTGTTTCTTGAATAAAAATAACATCCAGAGAGACAGTTTGACATAAACGCTTGAAGGCTAGCTGAGCAAGGGCGCCCCCAAGACCCCTAATGTTAAAGGAAAGGATGATCATTTCGAACCCCTCCTAGGGGCATTTGATGCTCTAAGTGCCCTTAAGATGGTATTTTGTTTCCCCGATTGAACATCTAAAGAGGCCTAAGATTGGGCTTTTGATAAAGTTGACTTACGGCCAAGGAGGATTTTAGGCGAAGGCTCAATGGCCAACCCTCCTTTGACAGAAAGGTTGGGGCTAGTTCGAGAGGGGACACTAGAGTGCAACTTAGCCTTATAAGGGAGAGGGGAAGAAATAACAGGGGATAGGGGGGCGATAGGGGAAGAAATTCGAGGAGGAGGAGACAAAACGGGCGCAGAGGGAGAGGGCACTAGGGCCAAAGGGATGTCATTCTTATCTTCAGGAAAGGAAGCCAAAGGGGAAATAGGAGATATCAAGGAACAATCCAAGGAACTAACCAAAAGATCAGAAGGAGGAACAAAAGCATGATAAGGAGAAAAAGATGAAGAAATACCTATGACAGAGGGAGAGGGCACTTTCGAAACGCACACTGGCGGAGGAATATCTTAAACAGGAAGCGTCGGATCAGAGAAAGGATCTGAAGAGGAGGGGAGATCCGTGGAGGGCATCATGCTATCTGAGGAAGACTTCTTTTTCCATATTTTCTTGAACCTTGGTCTAGATAAGTCTGGGGAGCTGCAATCCTAAACTAGATGACCAACTTGCCTACATAGAAAACAGCAGAAGGGAAGCTTCCAATAATCCAACTTCTGGGTCCATTTGTTGTTGTGCATCTCTAGAATGATGCCCTCATAGAGGCCCTCTCTAACATCTAGTTCAACCAAAATTTTTGCACACCTCCTTTCAAATTTGGTATCCCAATCCTTCTCCATAGAGACAAAGGATCCAATTTTATTCCCTATAGCTTCCAAAATCTCCTTCTGCCAAAAAAATTGGGGGAAACCTGGGAGGATAACCCATAATTTTTGAAGAAATTGTGGAGAACGATCTGCATTGAAAGAAACGTCCCAGTTTTGAAGAATTATCCCAGCAGGTCCCCAACACCAAACGCGATTAGTGAGCTTCAGCTTGTCTTCCAAGGATATAACTTTAAAAAGGAGCCAACCTTTGGAAAGTTGATGAAATTCTGGGATGTATCCAAGTAGAGGCAACCAATTCTCCTCCAGCCAACTTAGGATGGAATCCCTGTTCGCCATTCTCCCGCAGAAGCGCCCAACCAGGGTTGTATCCAGGTAACTTGGAATTTCTGAGAAGGGAATATCAATTCCCACCACCAATTTGACCACAGAATTTTTTACCCTGGTACTCTTTTTCTTACGCGATGAGGGATTTGAAGATGGTCGAATTTCATTTGTATTGCATTCATCTGTAAACGCGGAGGGACACACAGTGGGCTCATCATGCCCAGAGATGGAGGGCGCTGCCGAGGGAGATTCACTTGAGTTAGGCACTGCCGGGAGCACGGGAAATCGCACGGAGGGATTATCATGACCAGAGGAGGTGGGTGACAGAGAGATGGGATCAGCACAGGCAGCCCATTTCATAAATTCAAATTGACCAGGTAAAACAGCTCCACTCTCTGGACTGAGGGAGAAGTCCTGATCTCCGCCAGCCATGACACGGAAAAGAAAGATAAGGAGATAAGGGAAAGAATGGATTGCAAGAAAATCCCGGCCCTAAACACAATTAGAAACTACCCAGCCCAGACAGAGGATGAATGAAACCACATCGGAGGAAGGGGGGAACCCCCACGGGGGATCGCACCGCAGAGTCGGTGCCGCAGAGAATCGAACGAATCAGAAGAAGAGCTCCCTTCAATTGTTTATATAACAATACAATTGTTTATTTTAAATATATATTTATATATATATATAATTAAAAATAATAATAAATAAATAAATAAATTGTTTACATACAAAAAAAAAACACTATATAACAATACAATTAAAAAAATTTAAAAATATAATATATAACAAAACAATAAAAAATTAAGATTTAAAATTAAAAACAATAAAAAAAAAAGATTTAAAATTTTAAAAAATCAAAATAGAATAGAAAATCAAAAAATTCTCAAATAAAAACAAAACAAAAAAAACAATTTAAATAATGAAACCACTAATATAATTATGATAAAAAAAGCAAATAAAAATATAATAATATAACTATTTTTTTTTTTATGTGCATGGTCGTTTTATGGATTTTTCTGTCTAAAACCTATAAGCCCTAAAAAATAAAAATAAAAAATTCTAAATTTTTGTCCTTAAAACCCTAAAAATTTAGTTTTTTTTGCATTTTCTTCACTAAAAAAATATAAAAAAAGTATGGTTTTCAAACCTAAAAACCTTAAAAAAGTAGTTTTTGAACACAAAAACTATAGAAAAAACATATTTTCCCCAAAATCGTCTTTAAATGGATAGAATAGAAGGAAAACTAACCTTTGAAATGCAAAAAATTGTTGTCATCAATGCCAACACAACGCCTCCACAAAATTACCAATAGCAACACAACGTCTCCAATGCCAATGCAATGCCTCCATGAAGTTACCAATGCCAACGCAACACCTCCAGAAAATTGCTCTAACAAATACCAGAAAACTTGATGCGATGTGATGAATAGAAACAATCATTCTTATTATATAGCGAATATTATCTAATTGGTTTACTGTTTAATGAATGTGGGATTAAAATTTCGAATTTCAAATTTAAAATATTTACATTTAGTATATTATAGTTCATATTATAGTTAAAATACTTAATATTTGCATGTAGTTATCATAGTTAATATTTTATTTAATATTTACATGTACTGAATGTTGAATAATTCAAATATAATCTCAGATAAAAATTTAAAATATAAAATACTTACATGTAGTTAATTATAGTTAATATTATAGATAAAATAGTTAATATTTGCATTTAGTTATCATAGTTAATATTTTAGTTAATACTTACATGTACTCAATGTTTAAAATCATGGGATTAAATTTTAAAATTTAAAATATTTACATGTAGTTAATTATAGCTAATATTATAGTTAAAATAGTTAATATTTGCATGTTGTTATTTTTGTTAATATTTACATGTAGTCAATCTTAAATCATTCAAATAAGAAAATTATTTTAGTTTCGAAGACATGCATGAAAGGAATATTTTGTGGATATTTTGAATAGAAAGTATGGTGAAATATTTGAAGACCAACAGTTTATTAAGAAATTTTGAAATATATTTTAGATGAATATAATGTAGGTTTAAAATTTAAAATTTAAAATATTTACATGTACTCATTATAGTTAAAATAGTTAATATTTGCATGTAGCTATTATAGTAATATTATAGTTAATACTTACATCTAGTCAATGTTGAATCATTGAAATAAAAACATTATTTTAGTTTGGAAGGCATGCATGATAGAAATATTTTGTGGATATTTTGAATATAAATATCAGTAAAATATTTCAACACAAACAGTTTATTAAAAAAAAATTAAATACATTTTTTGACTAATATTTTGTATGAAATATTTGAAATGAAAATTTTGAAGGGAAAGTTTTTCGCAAAATTTTTTGGGGGGGGGATTTGGAGGGAAATTTTTTCACGATTTTTTTTTTGGGGGGGGGGGGGATTTGGAGGGAAATTTTCAGTCTTAAAGCTATATATTGTAAGTGGGAGAGGAATTTGTATCATTCAACCTATTCTTGTTGAAAGCCATGTTTCTTTTGATAGCGAAGTTTTTCTTTGTACAACATCAACATCTTCATCACACAACAACTCTATTCAGAGTGATGAATATAACAAGAGTTCGTTCACCATGAATAGAAATTCAAAAAATCGACTTGGTCGTAATCCTAAAGATGATGAGAACAAAATTGATGAGGCGCAGAAAAATGAAATTTCTGTAAATCGAGAGCCAGTTATACCACTTACTCTTAATCCTAAGGATTATGAAAGCAACGGTGATCAAGGGCATGATGAAGAATTTCCAGAGTCAAAAGTTTCACTTCGTCCTAATCCCAAGGATTATGAGGACACCATTGATGAAGAGGGAGATGAAGAATATCCACTTCAGCTTAATCCTAAGGATTATGTGAGAACAACAGCTGAAGAGGGGAATGAAGAATTTGCAGAGTCAAAATATCCACTATGTCCTAATCCTGAGGATTATGCCAGCACCACTGATGAAGAGGGGGATGTAAAATTTCCAGATTCAAAATATCAAATTTGTCCTAATCGTAAGGATTATGTGAGCACCACTGATGAAGAGGGGAATGATAAATTTTCAGAGTCAAAACATCCACTTCGTCCCAACCCTAAGGATTATGCCAGCACCACTGATGAAGAGGGAAATGAAAAATTTACAATGTCAAAATATCCACTCCGTCCTAATCCTAAGGATTATGCAAGCACCACTGATGAAGAGAGGAATGAAAAAATTCCAGAGTCAAAATATCCACTTCGTCTTAATCCTAAGGATTATGCGAGCACCAAAGATGAAGAGGGGAATGAAGAATTTGCAGAGTCAAAATATGCACTTTGTCCTAATCCTAAGGATTATTCCAGCACCACTGATGAAGAGGGGAATGAAGAATTTGCAGCGTCGAAATATCCACTTCTTCATAATCCTAAGGATTATGCCAGCACCACTGATGAAGACGGGGATGAATTTCCAAAGCTAAAATTTTCACTTCATCCTAATCATAATGATTATAAGTTCACCACTAATGAAGGGGAGGATGAAGAATTTCCAATAAATATAGATTCAAGTCATTCACTTATTCCTAATCCTAAGGATTATGAGAGCATCAGTGAGGAAGGGGAGGGGAGGGATGAAGAAATTCTAGTGAATACAAATTCAAAGCTTCCACTTATGCCTAATCCCAAGGATTATGAGAGCACCACTGAGGAAGGGGAGGATGAAGAGTTTCTTGCAAATGATAATTTTAGAGGCACAGATCTAAATATTGCATTTTCTCTAAGTGATCATTTCAAAGGCACTCATGGTGATGAAGAATTGAATCCTCCTAGAGAAGAATTTGAAAGAATGGGTCAATATGGTGAATAATTTCTTCTGAGTCGGGGTTACAAAAGCACCGATAATTCTTGTGAATTGTTTTCTTCAAGGGATGATGGTAAAGAAAATTTTCCAGGCAATAATGTTGATGAATTTCTTAACTATGTTGAGGATGATGATAGTGGGGATAATATTCCTCCTAATGGTGATGAAACTGCTTTTACAAATGATGATGGAATGATGAAGCCGTTGCAAGCAAATATTGCAACTAGGAGTAGGAGTAGAACTTTTCATATCAATCCAAAACATTCTAGTTATACAAGGGTGAGGACAAAATATCTCACAAAAAAAAGTTATGTCATTCATTTGATTTCAAGTGAATGTTGTCGAAGGGATTTCTTGAAAGATATGGATTTCAACTTTGTTTTGGAGAAAAGGAAAACATATATGTCAATGAATAGAAGCATGCAAAATTCATATTTAGTGGGTTTCATGCAATCTACACTAGCAGGTTATGATTATCATATTGGGAATGTATTGCTCTGCAGAAAGGCGTTCAAAATGTTGCATTCAATTGGTAATTGTCGTTTGTCAAGAATCCAAGAAAGATTGGAAAATGATCCCACATATTATTCAGAAGTACGTTATAAACAAGAGGTGAGGCCGTTTGCAAATACTGCTAAGACATGGATGAAAGACTTCTTTTCAAATCATGGAGAGTGTATGCCAAATAAAGACACAATACATATTCCAAATAATTTCTCAAGACGAGAAATATTCATGTTATACAAATATTATGCAGAAGTTGTTGAAGGAATTAGTAATTTTATTACATATTCTTGTTTTACAAGGTTATGGAAAACTGAATTCAACAATGTTCGTATTCGTAAGAAGACAAGGATGGGGGTTTGCAGCACATGTGCTTCTCTGAAAGCAAAAAGAGATAAATGTCAAGGGGTAGAAAGAGGTATGCGTTCAAAACATTGTTTTTTAAAATTGGATACTTATCAACTATGAAAATATATTTATTCATATGTTTCTTTTATTTTATGTACAGATTTTGTTGCAAAGAACTTCAAGACCATCGCAATCAGCAAGCAAGTGAAAGGAAAAAGTTGTATAAACATCGAAAGAAGTGTTATGATCATCCAAATAAATATCTGGGATTGATAATTGATGGTATGGACCAAAAGAAAACACTTCTTCCACATTTTGTCCGCACGCCAAAAAAATTACAGGAGGAAAATTTCATTCAGTTTCACTTGGTTGGTTGTATGGTATTTAATGAGAAGATGTTTACAAGATTTTTCTTCACAACTCCAAATATTCACAATGATGCAAATCTAACCATAACTATAATCCATGATGTGGTTACTCATTGGTCTGGTATTCTTCCTAAAGTTTTGTATTTACAATTAGACAACACAAGTCGTGAAAACAAAAATCAAGTTCTTTTTGGGTATCTAAACATGCTCATTGAATTGGGGATTTTTAAAAAGACAAAGGTTGGTTTCCTTCTTGTTGGGCATACTCATGATCATATTGATCAAATGTTCAGTCATTTTTTAGTAACATTGAGGAGGAAAGGTGTTGGGAGCCTGCCATCATTAATTGAATGTATTAATAAATCGTACATTTCAGAGCTTGTTTTTCATATGTTGGAAGAAACTATTGACATGCGAAGGTTTATTTTTGGATTGCATGGTGAGGAGAAATGCATTGAACAACTTAACAACATTAGCTTCCAGCATCAATTTCGTATCAAAAAAATTGATGGGATAACACTTATATGGGGCAAGAAGTATTCAATTGTTGAAGAATGGGGGCCATCATCATGTTTAGAATTTTTGAAGTTCATTCCAGAGCGTCCAATATTTTCATCAAAGATATTGTTATTACAGTCAGTTGTTGAACTCCATAATGCACGAAGGCATAAGAGAGACATAAATTATTCTGAATGTCTAGAGGAAATTAAAAGATGTATTAGAGATACATATGAGTACTTCGATGTTTTTGATTCAGTTTGGTGGGAGTCTTTTTTTAGTAATCAAAGAGATATGATTTCAAGATCAATAAATGTGGATATGCTTTTGAAGACTCCTTTTTTTTTCCACAAAATATGCCAAATGAACATCAGGAAACACACATTGTTGAAAAACAACAGCCTCAAGCTATTATTAATTCCCCACAAGTAGAGGAAAGAGAAATCTATATTGGTTCTAGAAGATCAAGTGCACAACGTGAAGCCATGCAAGACCTTTACAGGGGTTATGTGTAGGATTTTAAGGAGGGTTGCATGATAGCAATGTTAGCAGATGAAGATTCACTTGGCTATCCATTCTGGATTACTAAGGTTATAAAGGTCATTAATGAAAATGAAGATATTACAGTTGTTGATGTACATTGGTATACCACAAGTACCCACCCTTTCAATGGTGTGTACAAGCCAGAGATGGTAGTTGAAAAAATAATTGGCAGAAAGAGAAAAAGAAAGGGCACAAATATAAATCGTCGCCGCACAGATGTCTTAAAATTGGAGGATGTTGACATACTTGTGTATGACTTCAATTTGACAAAGAGAGGAATCTTCGGTTGCAGACCATAAATATTTTGAAGAAATTGCTACCAGAACAATTACTGTTGAGATGGGACTCTGCAGAATGTAGTTGTAGATCTACAAGACTTTTGAACTTTGAAATGGTGGGCATGCATGTTGACTCAGATGGAGCACTAGTTGATGAAAGAGAAGAATATGGATCATCTTCATCTGCATCGAGCCATTCATCTGAAGATGTAGGTTCTGATGGTGTGCCAGAACCTATGGTTGATTTTGAATAACTATCTAAGACACTTTTATGTAATTAATGTTTACATAGTAACTTGAAATAAAAATTTTGACTTCCATCTCATTTTTCATGAAGTTATGAGGCATTTTTATGTTTGTTGGATTGTATGTTTTAATTATGAAGAATTCATCTCTTTAGAATATCGACAACGCAACAATGAATTACAAAAATAATTTATGTTATATTCAATGTACCAATGTTGATATTTTGATTATATTAAGTAAAATAGAAAATAGAAACTAATGTTGATTTTTTAGATTATGCAGTGATATTACCATGATATTATGTATTGTTACCATTTGGTATAAGATACTTTTAAAATTTTTAATAATTATATGCGTCATTGAAAGGGGACACTTTGTTTTGATGCTTGATTTTTAGGTTTTGGTTGAAATTAGATTTAAATTTGTCTTATGCTAAGATTTGAAAAAAGGTAAGTTTTTAGCCTTTAAAATTAAAATTACTCTTACTTGTTTCTGTTCAATGATAATTTTTTCATTTACTTGTTCATTTTTTTAAATTGTTTAAGTTTTATAATTTCTCCATAATTTCATTGTTCAAGTATGTTGAAAACTTAAGATTGAAAAACTTTAGTTTTACAACTTGTCATTAAGGTTTTTATGTGCAACCAAATTTTATATTTAATGTTATCGTTGACAATAATTACAATTTTAGGGTTGTTTAGAGTCAAGATATTTTATGTTTAACAACATGGATGAAAATTGTTCAAAATGATAAGCCCTTCAGACATGTTTTTGTTTATCTTTAACATCATCTATCAAAATTTTAGAAATTTACGATTTTAAAAAATGTCCTAATATGTTGTCTTTAATTCCATTGTTACAAGTGTCAAAAGTATGACACAATTATATTTTTTGTTATTCCAGCATCAACTGGTTTTGTTTTGAGGGTGTTTTTTCAATCCTTTTTTCAAGAAACAATTTTTTTTTTAGCAAAATTTTATAAAATGTTGAAATTTGAACTTCAAAAAAAACCAAGTGCGCTCTGGAATACACACTTTTTGTTTTTGGGGTGGTTTTTCATGTTTTTTGAGTCTTTTTGGGCTAGAGTTCCCATTTTGAGGTAATAGTTCCCGTTTCATCGGTAACTATGTTTTGTTTTCTTGGATGATGGAGAAGCTTATTTGTAGGAATCCATAGCTTGGTGAATGGTGATGTTTTCCTAATTTGTCTATTGTTTCCTTTGTTATCATTATGTTTCATGTTTCTTAGCTACTATTAAACAGAAAAGTATAGGTTAAGACATGTTCTTTGAGGAACCTTAGTCCTCCTGTTTGTTATAGCCTTCATGTTTTCTCTTTTGGCCATCTTAAGGAATTCTTTGTTGCTTCTTAGGTCCACCAAAAAAATTTTTTTTCATGCATGGTTAGTATGTTAGCTTACAAGTAAGATTTATGGTATGCCCTTCTTATTTGAATTTCTCAAAATCCTATCTTGAAGCCTTTCTATGGAATATTGATTGATTAGGTTAAGATAAAGAGGTCTCGTTCGATCTTGCCCTTTGTCCATGCTTGTCAACTTGTTTCAGACTTCCCAATAGCTTGAAATATGATGTTTAGGAGTTCCTCTTCATAAATTAAGTTATTTTTTTAAATCTTGTATGTTTTCCCAAAATCTGAAGGTGAATTTCTAAAGTTAGGAGTTCTAATGCTTCTATGTTTCACTGGAATGTTCATCTTATATGTTTATCAATTTGAGTATTGTTTAATGAGATCAATGGTTTTCCCTACCTCATGAGTTATGCTTCAGATTATATATGTGTAAGACCTCTTAGTCTTTTCCCCAACTTAACATTCATTACACCATCATACATCACTTTAAGGATCCATTCACCTTGCTAAATCGGCCCTCCAACACACTCTATTTCATCATTTATACAATCTTGACTTTCACTTGACTCCATAGCCCAATGGCTTTGACATCCTCTCACTCATTTTATTACATTTGACCATCTTACCCATCCAAAACAATCAAAAACCCTACACCTAATAACTAGCCTAAAATCAAAACCCCAGAGAAAAAAGAACACATCCATTGCACCCAACAAAGAGATCCCTCTCTGAGTCCAGGGAAGCTAGGTCCTCAGAATCCAAAGCTTGGTTCCATGTTACCCTGTCACTTGGTCTACCAATCTGCCAAATCACGGGACCCTAACATTCTGATGATCACGGTGGTACCTTCTAAGTTAGTGACAATCTAGTATCCCTTAGGACTCCAGAATGCCTTGTTAAGGAGTATCCAGTGATAATTTTGCCACCTCATCGCCACCCTAACATTCTGGCGATCACGGTGGGACCTTCTGAGTGTATAGTTGCTTAGCAAACTTCTATAGACTTATTTGAACCTTCTATTAAGCTTAGAAAATTAACTGATAGTATTTGGTGGCTCATCTGCTACCTCATCACCACACTAACACAATGGTGATCATGATGGACCTTCTGAGTTAGTGACAAACTAATTAAACCTTAGAACTTCAGATACCCTCATTAAAATCATTAAGAAACACACACTATCAGCCAAAGAGTAGACTCTATTTTCTTTATCATCCTAGCAAAATGATGACTCAGCTATAGGACACTCTCAAAAACTTAAAGAGACTCAGAAAGCCCCAAAACTCCCTTATATTGGTTTTTATTACTTATTGATGGTGGACCATAATACATTTTACCTTCAAAAAGTTAAAAATTTCCACCTGGCGACTCCACTAGCCTCCAGTAGGCCTATTACTTCATTAGCATTCATTTGGCTTCCTAGAGTTGTTTCACACCAATCCTAAGAAGTTTATGAACCCATTCATATACTGTAAAAATACCATACATAAGAGAGGTCAGCCTTAAGAAACAGTTCTAAAACTTTCAGCCTCTTTGGATTTTGAAAATTGAAATCTGGCTTCACATAGGATCAGTACCAGATCTCATCCAGACCCAAACCCTCCCAACATAGTTGATGACCTAGTGTTGTGTGGATTAATCCGTCTTGCGGAAAAGACCGATCTCCCTAGTACTAGAAGTATCTAGCAACAAACAGCCAAATAAACTAATCTTTCTCTAAGCATATATGATTTACAAAAATCTCTATAGAGGTGTAAAAGACTTACCGTATGTCCAGCGCTTGTTTGAAGTCGTTGTTGTCCCTCGTGCACTTGAAGGAGTTATATTCGTAAACCTCCAGTCACAAACAAGAAAAATATTAAATAGCACCTGTATATACATCATCATAAACCATGCTTATCATAGTGATCAAGGAATCTATGAAATAAACCATTAACTGACAGCTTATTGAGAAAAATGAGTATATTTGTATTAATTTTGAAAGAAGGAAAACCTCACAACCTGAGCCTTGATGTTGCACAAGCCTTCCCGGGGTCCGAAGCAGGAGTCTCCTCTACTTTGATAAGCTCTGCACTCCTCCAACCAAGACAAATAGAGGTATTTAATCTCTCCTCACAAAATTCTTAGTTAACCAAGTCTAAATCTCAACAGCACTTAACTTCAAATATTCTAAAAGCTTGAACTCCCTTTGAGGCTACCCAATGCCTCTTTTTATAGTAGAAAAGAGGAGGTTTTCTGTTCCAAGTATGAAGGGATAGAATCCTCCTTCAAAGGGATAAGCTCCTCACATCAAGGGGTTAGCTCCATAAGGTAAGGGATTCATGCACCTCACAAGAGTGGTTCTGCCACCGCAAGATCCATTCTAGAAGCTTCCAGAATTTACTTTTATTGAGCTTTTTGGAATTTACTTGCGCCTTTTTTATCTTACAGGGGTCCGCACCTTTAACACAGATAAAGTGCATTCAGGTACGCATGAGAGCTGAACATTAGGTGCGGGACCGCAGGAAAGATAGTGAGAAAGTGCAATACCAAAGTTTAGGAGATTTTTAGGAACATTTCTCTATTTTTCAAGGCTTGACATGAGGAACTAATGTGTTAGACTTGCAAATGAGGAAGTATGAGTGATAATGAGCTCATACAGTTAGCAGAATGTCAAGGTGACAATTTTTTGTGTAACAGATTGCCCCCTAAAGTGCAAAGTCTAGAATAGATGAAACTGAAGTCTGTCATATATGAAGAGTGCAATACTTTATCATTTCAAGGATCATCCTGTGGACACCCCAGTCGGAACCTGTAAAAACATTCAATGCAAAATATATATATGTAATCATATCATCGCTGAGGTAGGCATTCCCATACTCAGATCAAAACTAACTAGAAACTGATTCAAACTGTTCTGATACAGGAATGATTTTGAGTACATCACAGTATAGACATGTGTAGACACAGTATGGATGCATCCATCTGTTTATAAATAGTCCACTGTATAAATGATAACAAAATTCCTCGCAGCCTGGATGGTAGAAACTAGATCCAGGGTCTTGATTTCCGCATCTCGAACTAGTACGATTCTATCCATGCGAATGAATGTGTCGAAGTCAAACATGGTAGAAACCACTTGATTACCAGTCAATGATGTAAACTGTTAACAAGTGTGAGAGTAACCACCAATAATGTCAATGGCTCTCAAAGTACCCAGTACAATCCATGAAATGTGAATGAATGAGCTGAAGTCGAACATGTCACGGAATCATTCGATCGGAGGTCAATGATGCAACCTGTCGTCGAAGGCGAGAAACCTGCCATTGAGGCATGCAGATTTCAAGGTACTGACGATTTCTGGATCAACTTCCTAGATAATGAGCTGTCGTCGATAGAAAGTGATCCGTCGTAGGCAAGCCCACAACATGAAATCATAGATCAAGTTTTGAAAATATATTGGCAAGGACTGACTCAGGGATGGTCAAAATGGATGACAGATATTTTGCAGATGAATGGTTTATTTAAACTGTCCTCTTGAACACATAACGACACTGCAGATGGCTTGGTGACAATTGACCCAAAGCTAATACCCAGAAACCGGCTGAAGACTTTCAATGTGGTTTGATTAACTGTTAGGTAAAGGATTTCCCAACCCAGGTGAACAAAAAGTGTCGTGTTCAAGAGTGGTTAACTGGATTTTCGAAAAATCAAAATACAACAAACATGTCCATTCTTCTCTCTTTTCCCCCACCATTGCTGGCAAGTACCTCTTTATTTTTGACAAGCTTGAGGAGGATAACATTTGCTTGTTTATAAGCTCATCCTTCGGATGAGTCCAACTTAGTTTAAGATTCGAACCCTAAGAAGGAGTGGTTCGTTCCTGTTTGAAATTGAATAGGTCCTTTACTGTTAAGTTTTAATGAGTCCAGTATAGGAGAAACTCGGTGTTTTTCAATTTTAGGGAGTCAGAAGAAAAAACTTAAGAAAACTCCCATGGGTGTACTTTTTCCGTAAATTTAGTCTCTCGAGCCCGAAAAAGGATAAAATAATGCGGGAGAGAACTCTGTTGACCGTAATTAGTCAACGTATACCTTTTTCGTAAAAAGTCCATTTCAGTCCGGAAAAGGGGTAAACTTATACTGAAGGGACGATCATTCATTTAGTTTAACGAGTTCGAATAATCAAGTACTCGGCAATCTTTTCATGTTTAGAGAGTCTGAAAAGGGCTTAAAAGAGGACTCCAAGTTTTCGCTTTTTTCGTAAAATTTTTGAAAGAGTCCGAAAAAGTGATAAAAGTATGCTCTTTGTTGAAAAAACGATCAATTCTCCTGAAAAATCCAATTTCTGCACAAAAACTTGAAACATTACACATACCTGTTTAAGATAAGTAAAAATGCTTTCAAAAATACCCTTTTTAAAGTGAAAAATAAACAAATTAAAAATTTATCTATTCGAAAAAACTTATAAAAAAGATTTTTCAACTTCATTTTTACCGTTCAAGTTCAGAGTGAAAAGTAAAAGCTTTTGGGTAAAAAAGTTCCTGTGAAAATTATGGAAAATCCGTCCAACGAAATCGAGAACTGTCAGTCCCAGGTAATCCATGACCTCCTAATCTTGTATTTCATCCGTTTGCATTTCATTTTTAGGCTCTAGATTTTATTTTAAAGGGAAAAATATGGTTTAAGAAATCGCCCGTGGATGTCCGCAGGTGAAATACATGGACCCTCGGACCCCGACTTTTTCATATATAGAAAAAAGTCGTGGGTCCGCACTTGTCCCACAGCACGCGTGCGTTCCTACACACTGTGTACGAAGACAAAATGCGGTCCCTACGTGTTTAAATTTCAAAGCCAAATTTCTCATTTTCCGCCCAAAAGTTTTCAAATTAGATTGTTCTAACATATATTTTTATGCATTGTAGGATTAACAAGATGTTGATTTGGAGAGAACGTGAGCATGAGGACGTGGATGACGCCGCAATGCTCCATTTTCCCACAATGCAAGCATTAAGAGCATGTGGTTTATATAAATTCTGGGCCATTCAGGGCATGAGGGCACAGGTAGACCTCCTAACATGGCTGGTAAACAGGTGGAACGTACAGGACCAGTGTTTCATTATTGGCGGCCACCGGCTCGAAATCGAGCTGGAGGATATTTATTTTCTGACTGGTTTTTCCAAGAGGGGCGAACAACTTTCCTTGTTTGGGACTAGGCCAGGTGGCCAGACTGTCGCTAGTCTTCGACAAGAATTCTGTAATGATCAGGCAGACCCCAGGGACAAACGGATTGACATAAAAACTATCATCCGTCCCGAGCTGAAAGTTGTTGCGTTTACTGTTACCAGACTGTGTGGGAGTGCAACACTGCATGTGGCTACTGGTTCCCAGATGCGCATTGTTGTGGACTGTTTTCGAGGCACCATTTTCAACTGGTGCGAAGCTGTGTTGGCCAATGTAAAAGGCCAACTAACTAGAGCGAAAAAATGGCAAACTAAATAAATTTGGATATGGATCCATTGTAGTCACCTTTGCTCTAGAGAGGATCCCCATGTTAGCTCCGCAGAGTATTCCTGTCGATGCCGGTCGACCTCGAGAACCTAGGATGGTTCGTTGGGTTGCATTGATGGCCCGTCACGGTATTGAGGGCACTGAGATTGTTCGATTTCCTCCTTCATATTTTCGTTGGCTGGAACACCAACTTTTTGTTATAGAGGATTTTCCATACGCCGGGATAGATTTCCGCGGCGACCGAGAGATGACTCTCCCAGCAGGGGAACAGTGGGATGAATTAGGTAAAATCATTTTCAACAATTTCTAATTCTAATTTTTTGTTTTTTAATCGTCTTGAAATTAATAACCAAAAGTTTTGAATGCAGATGTGGGCCCACGGTGACCAGCCCATCTCCAACCTTATGAAAGAAGACAACCAGTTGCAGCCACACCAGCCCCAGCAGGCCAATCAGCAGAGATCTTGTCTGATTTATAGCATCACCTAGAGCGTCTGACTCTAGATATTCCAGAGACAGACATAAATGAGATTCCTCTCAGATTACAGAGATACATGATTGGTGTTCCAAGACCTTTTAGGAGGTTCCTGTGTAGGGTGGCTCGGGCAGTGGTCTCTTATCGTGATCACCATCAGTGATGGGATGATCATGTCGTAGACTTATAATTTTGACCTTTTGTATTACCATTTTTGCCGATCATAAGGTGTTTCCCACCTATGATCGAAGATGATGTATATTTTTTTGAAAACACTTCTATACTATGATATATCACTATTTACCGGCTATCTGTGTACATGTTATGAATGTTGTTTGATTTACTATTTTGATCATTGCAAATGTCGATTTATCATACTAGAAGCAACTGCATCTGCTAATGTATTTAAATGTCTTGGAATATGTTGATATTCAATGTAATCAAATTCATGTTCCAAGAGACGAACTCTTAAAAATAACCGTAATAACACTGGATTTCTAAGGGCATAAAGCCTATTGAGCTGTAATACAACAAGTTCAGAATCCAACCTAACAATCAAACTCCAAATTCCAAAAGATATGGATTCAGATAATAACTCAATCACTGCACTATACTCTGCAATGTTATTCGTTGTTTGACCAAGGCTTACCCCATGCATGGATACTAACTCGTCAGAGGGTGAATAAATTACCCAAGCTGTGGAAGAAATGTTCCATGTACTATGACAAGAACCATCAGCAAAACCAATGTAGGTTTGAAGAGACGTCGACATCTGCAATATCAAGAGTAAAACTCAGATAAGCAGGAATAGTGACAAAACACACTTCTAAACTAGGCATGCTTTTCTAATCTAAAACACACCAGCTGTAAAAAAATCTAATCTAATTAAATCTCCACACCATGTTTAAGCATAATATCTCTTTATATAAAGCCCATTTCTAGGTTTATCTAAAGGGACACCGTCAAAATCTATCAGCTCATAGGCCCCTTTTGCCAGCTTTCGCTTAACAATGAAAGGACCATGCCACATAGGCTCAAATTTTCCAGCTCCTAGCTTATCGTTGGCTTGATCATAAACTAAGACTAGGTCTCCTTCTGAAAAATTTTGAGGGGTAACACTTCTATCATACTGAGCTTTTATCCGTTTGACATGAGCCTCGTTTTCTATTGTAGCATTTCGTCGATTCTCATCTAACTGAGCCAAGTACACAAAAAGTTTCTCCTCTTCAGACGTAGCTAGAAGTAATTCTATGGCTAATTTCAAAGACAGAATTTCGCACTCAATTGGTAACACAGCCTCCAAACCGTAAACCAGTTGAAAGGGAGTGAAATCAGTTGATGTTTTTACTGAGGTTCGATATGCCTAAAGTGTTAAAAATAACATGGAATGCCAATTCATTTTGTGAATACCAATAATTCGTCTAATCATAATGACTAAAACTTTATTGATAGCTTCAACCAAACCATTAGCTTGCGGATAATACAGAGTGGAACTATCATGGCGCAGGCCAAGTTGATCTGTCAGTTCAGTCATCATGATATTCCGAAAGTGACTTCCATGATCTGTAATAATGGCTTGAGGAACACCAAACCTAGCAATTATGTGATTGAATACGAAAGTTGCAGCAGTCTTGCCGTCAGCCGAAAATGTAGGCATCGCCTCGGCCCACTTAGTAAAATAATATACTGCTAAGATAATATACGCATGCCCCTCGGCCGAGTGAGGGTTACATGTAATAAATTCAATACCCCATTTTGCGAAAGGACCGACAGCAATTATAGGGTGAAGAGGAGCAGGTGGCGCACGCATCTTATGATCAAAAATTTGACAATTGTGGCATTTCCGGACTGCATATATACAATCTTTGAATAACGACGGCCAGAAATAACCAGCGCACAATATATTTTGAGCTGTGGCATACCCAGACATATGACCGCCACATGCCCCAGAATGGCAGTCATTTAAAACCCTCTCAGCTTCTTTATGAGTAAGACAACGTCGGAAAATAGAATCTGCACCACGACGATAGAGTGTCTCACCAATAATATTGTATTGCTGGGATTGGAAACATATTTTCCGTCGCTGATATCGTGAGATTTCAGGCCGAAAAGATTGGGTTTGGAGATAAACGATAATATCCCCATACCATGGATCAAGTGTACTGATAAGAAACAAAGATTCGTCCGCAATGGGCTCTTCTGCCATAGTTTCAGTATCAGTAGAGGGGAAATCACACATCAATTCTGCAAAAACCAAATATTTCTTTGCCTCGGATTTTTCAAACTCCAAGTCAAATTCCTGCAGGATAACTATCCATTTGGAATACTTGCCCCCTAGCAATTGTTTGGTCAAAATTTACATCATAGGGTTACAGTCAGAAATTACTGTGGTTTTGCGTAATAAGATGTAGTGTCTAAATCTTTGAACAGCTGCCAAGGCCAATTTCTCCACATGTGTGTATTTAATCTCAGTTGGATGCAGATTTCGACTAAGATAGTAAATCACATGTTCAGTTTTAGATTCGTCTTCCTAAACTAAAACCATCCCAATTGTGGAATGAGAGGTGGAAAGGTACAAAATGTAATCCTGGTTGTAGTTGGGAGGATGAAATAACGGTGCATGGGTCAACGCATGTTTAAGTGCATCAAAAGATCGATCAACGATCTTATCCCAGAAGAATGGAATGTTCTGTTTCAACAACTGGGTAAAACCCTTTGTAAGCTCGGCGTAGTTAGGAATGAACCGACATAAAAATTTTGCTTTCCCCTGCAAACTCTGGAGTTGGCGCAGAGTCGAAGGAGGAGGTAAATTGACAATAGCTTCGACCTTCGACGGATCAACACGAATGCCTGCTTTCGAAACAACAAATCCCAGTAAGAAACCCGATTCTATACAGAAAACACATTTGTGTGGATTCAGCCTAATTCAATAATGCCTACATCTCATAAAGATAGCTCGTAAATGAGTGAGATGATCGGACCTATGCGATGAATGAGCAGGTAAATCATTGAGATAAGGCTGCACAATGTGCTTAATGTCATGAAATGCGTAATACATAGCCCTTTGAAAAGTTTCTCCAGCATTCTTTAATCCAAAAGGTAGTTTGCAATAAGCAAATGTTCCCCATGGACAAATGAAAGTTGTTTTTGGCTGATCAGCAGGGAGTATGTTTATTTGATTGTAACCAGAAAAACCATCCATAAAGGGAAACATTTCACTGCAGGCACAATCATCAATTATTTGATCGATATAGGGGGTTGGATAATTGTCTTTGGGACAAGCTCGATTAATATGCCTATAATCGATACATACTCATATCGTTCCTTGTTTTTTAGTAACAGGAACAATATTTGATACCCACTCCATTAAATGAATTGGATAAATAAAACCTGCGTGAAGTAATTTTTCAACTTTGGCTTTGATAGCAGCAGCTTTTCTAGGATGTATTTGACGTAAATGTTGACGAACAGGTTTGGCATCCGGGTAAGTCTTGATTTCACGTACGACAATTGACGGATCAATTCCTGGCATTTCTCCATAGGACCAGGCAAACACATCACGGAATTCTTGAAATAGGGCTTTATAAGTTTGAATTTCATCTTCTGTACAGCAAGCACCTATATGAATGTTTTCAATTATTCCTGGCTTTACTGAAATGTCAATTGGAATCGTTCGAGAGATATTTTCCAAATTTAACTCAGAATCAGGATTTTGCAATGGATTATGTGGTTCTTTGACATATTCAGCAGTAAAAATGGAAGTGAAATCATCTTCAAAATGATCCAGCTCAGGTAAAAACGAAGATCGATGATGTAGATCTTCCCATGGTAAATATTCAACAGACAAAAGTTCACGAATCTGCTCATCAGTATCAACAAGATCAGGAAATGTCGTTGTGGCTGAACTAGATATAGAAAGTGATTCCTCATGGATCCCATTCATTGGACCAGTTTCGGTTGGAGAGGGGTCAGAAAGTGATTGTACAACCTTATACGCAATTTCAAATGGACTCAAAGGCATCATGCCATCAAATGAATCTAACTCAGAGTCGGAAGGTACGACCCAAGGATCATCGAACATAACAGTGTCTGAAAAAATCATATGAATAGTTGCAGTAGAAGGTGATACGTTAGGAGGAGGAAAGGAAAAAGTTCCTAGTAAACCAGAATCTTTAATCAAACCTACCCCAACATCCTTGTAAGGGATAGTCGCTTTACCAACGTGCTGGATTGTTTCTATAGAGGCTGAGTCGGATGAAAAATAAGTTAATTGATCTATTGTAACGATCCTTCCTTGATGTGGGAATTTTATGAGCCGAAAGACTGAAGAAACAACGGCATTCATAGCATAAGACCAACTGCAACCCAGAAGAAGGTTGTAATCTAGAGGGGCATCAACCACTTCCACATCTAGATTTACAATTTTACCTTCGACCCCTATGGGTAAATCCTGCAAAATACCAAAAGGGTGAAAACCTCGACCATCAAAAGCTTTAAGAATTTTCGGAGACTGATTGAGTGTAGGAGAACCAAGCGATTTCCAACACTGGATCGACATAATACACGTTGAAGCTCCCTCATCAATCACAGTCCGAAAGATTGGTATGTTTTTTACTAACACTGGAATTTGGAAAGCCATTTGATGAGGTAGGCGAGGTGTACTATTTTCTAAATTGAAGATTATAAGGTTAGAATCCTGAATATCGACAGCTCTTATGGTAGACAAAAGTAATTTATGTTGTATTGGGCATGACTGTAGCACTTCCAAAGCTGACATTGCTGAAGGGGAAATAGCTAAATCTTTAACAATGTTGTAATTCTGAGCAGCTCTCGCATGTGGATTGAAAGTTGATTTACAAAGAACACCCTTAGCAGGCGGTTTGATTATTAAGTCTGGATTTGGTTTCTCGATTTGTAGCGGACCAGAAATAGGAGGTGTAGTTGATGTGTTTGCATTAGAAGATTCTGCTTCTTTACCATCAACGGGATTCTTAGTACCATAATCTTGCGATCGCGTCACAATCCGTACATGAGACATCATTAGAATAAGTTCTTCTGAGTTATTCAAGGTAGAACCAACCATTTTACTATCTTGAGTTGGAAAAGGATCCTCCAAGACAGCAGGTTGTTGTGAACCTTTAACGAATTTTGCAACCTCTGCTCAATGTGGGCATTCCTTAGTAAAATGATCCTCATCAAAAATGTAACAAGGATAGCGAGGTTTGCGTTTTTCGTCATTGGATTATTTTTTATCAATTTTCTATTTTGAATTCCTTTTGTTTTTATTCTTCCCTTTCTTTTTACCGCCGGATTTAGATTTGGTCGTAGATGTCTCTACGACATGAATGTCAGCAGAAATTTCGGGGGAAGATTCTCCTTTCGGGGAATCAGGTAAAGTTATAATAGGAGAAGAATTCTTTGAAGATTTCTTCTTGCTTTTTGTATTTACTATACCAATCATACCATCAACGACATGAGACCCTGAAGGAGCTGCAGCTATTTGACCTTGTTTTGGAAGATCGGGGATTTTTTCATGTAAAGTACCTGACTACATATAAAAGAGGTCAAGGTACTGAGCTTGAGCAATTACTTGCTCTTCAGTAACAACACCAGCCTTAGCTACATCTTCAGTGATCTTGGGTAATAATGATTTAACAAACCATTACGCCAAAATTTGATCTGGAATGTAAACTTTCACCAAACGCCTTCTACATCGCCATTCATGGATATGATCAGAAATATATGTGGACGTAGATTGCTTCAGTGAATTTAATAGTTCCGTGCCATTGTCGTATCTGACAGGAAACTGAAAATGAGTCAAGAAGGCAGTTGCTAACTGACTGAAATTATTAAACGAGCCTCGTGGTAACTCAATGTACCATTTGGCGGCAAGACCAATAAGAGTTCTTTGGAAAAGACGTAAGCGAATTAAATCATCAATGATTGAATTAGACGCACACCAGAGGTGATAATTCATCACGTGATTTGATGGATCCTCTCCTGACTTACCTTCGAATTTGGGTATATCACTGGGCAACTTATGTGGCATTGGCGGCCAGTACGGATAATAGAAAATTGGATCATTCGTAAGGCGCGTCAAATCAAGTAAATCCAAAGTTGGAATAAATGGTAACTGACAGTTAGGGTCGCGAAAACCTTGAGTAGACAAAGCAGTTCCAAGAGGAGGATACCCAGGATAACTGGGAATCGGAGTTGCATTAGGAATTGTGTTACCTCCCGAGTAAACAGGATTAACCAGACCAAACTGGGGTTGTTGAGGCTGTTGATAAGTGTAGCCAGGGTACGGTTGATACTGATAATTTGGATTTTGTGAAACGGGACCGAATTGAGGCTGTCCCTGGTACGGTTGATACGTGAATTGCAGTTGAATTATGACCACCGTACTTGTACCAGCTTGTCCCGCAGGCATCTGGGCTGAAGTCTGAACTGAAGGTCCTGACTGGGGTACAGAGACTTGAGGGATTTGCACGGATGCAGAGATAGAAGAAATCGGAGCTACAGATACTCCAGAAATAGGTGTTGTAGATTGAACAGACGTCGCAGCAATTACAGCAGTTTGAGGTGGAGTCTGAGGTGTACTAGGCCCAGATTGCTGAACAGAACTAGGTGCAGGAGTTTGAATAGTGGACTAGACTGGTTGCTAGGTTGGACCAACCAACCAAAGGATGTCCAAGTTGAGAAGGCAACTGCACATTAGGCTGCATAGGTTGTTGATATTGGGACATATCCCACACCATATTCATTCCGGGGTATTGTCCTGTAGAAGGTTGAACGTAAGGACCATAGCCTGGTTGAACGTAGGGTTGATAAGTAAGTGGTAAATTTCCGGCTCCATGAACAGATGATTGACCAGAAGGCTGTTAGAAACCTTGAATTGGGTACTGACCTTGAGGTTGATAACCATGAGGCGCGTACTGAAGCTAGGGTTGATAAGGACCCTGAGGATCATATTGAGCTTGGGGTTGACCTTGGGGTATGTACTGTCCTTGAGGTTGATAACCTTGAGGTATGTACTGTCCTTGAGTTTGTCCTCCAAAATAATATGATTCCACAGTTTGTCCTGGGAAAAAGCTACCTTGAGGTTGCCCCCCAAGCAATAAATGACTTCTTGAAGGTTGCCCTCCAGGCGGTAATTGACTACCTTGAGGATGCCCCCCAGGCAGTAACTGATTTCCCTGAGATTTCCCTCCAGGCAGTAACTGACTGCCTTGAGGTTGAGGATTCGGAACATTACCAGACATCATAAAGATTTGCTCTGTGTTTGACATTTCAGTTTTAATTCCACTTAAACCAGATGCTAACACTTGTTCAATTGGTTGAGGAGCTGCTCCCGAGAAAGTACCAGACAGAGCCTAATATCCCGAAGGAACAGAAGGACCACCGTGTAAAAATGCTTCCGGTGTCTGGGAAAACATGGATGACTCTCCTACCATAATGGATGACGGATAGTAACCTCTGGGTGTAGGATGAAATGGGATTCGAGGTGGAGAAAAAGCAAGACCCAGATTCTCTAAAAGGTTTGTTAAAGATATATACCAAGCACTAGTTTGAATAGGGCTGTAGAAAATAGATTCACGCTCCCTAAGATTTAAAGATTGAGGAGATTCGGGAAGAGATAACTCTTTGTCTAGATTAGTAAGTTCTTCAATAGAAATAAGTCCAGATGGAAGATCGTCAGTGACAATATTTCTTACCCTAGGTGAACCAGGATCACTAGAAGTTGGTGTAATAAATCCTAAGGATGTTTCCAAAACAGAAGGTTCAATTTTAGGTTCAGAGATTTCAGGTTCGTCAGCTAGTTCACTGGAAGGAGAAATACTACCAGTAACTTCAGAAACTAAAATCGGTTCTTGAATGTGTTCTGTTATGGGTGTTTGATGATCAGGATGAACAACTATAGATGAAGTTCCAACTTCTGTTGATCTAATCCTACCGCTTCTAGATGATACCAGAGCACGAAGCCCTTCAAGCTTACTTGGTGTATATTCAGGGGGTTTCCCTTGTAGTCTCCGGGATTGTCTCGGCAATTCCGCCACGATTAATTATTAACTAATCACACGCAAACAAAGAAAATTTCAATGAAAACGCCTAAAGTCTCTAAAGAAACAAACAGCTGAATCACACACTTAAAAATCTAAGAGTTCAAACCACACACAAACAGTAACTTCCCGTACTAAAAACACTAGTTAGTGATGAAATCCAACTTAGTAGAAATTTAATACAAAAAGGGTGGTTGGAACAGTTACCCCGACAACCTGCTTAATGAAAGAGATTGGCACAAGTTTCCTCACAAAACTATCTCGTGTGAAGAGAACCCCCCAGAGAGTCCAAGTGAGTATAGTTGACGTCTGCTACAGGTACAGTGAGATCTTTCCTTCACCGTCACCTTAGGAAATAATCTTAAGTTTATGGACACTAAGGTTACCAACAGTAACAAATATAACTGGGGGAACAGTCTACGATCCGATCCCACGCGCAAGGGAAGAGTAACAAAGCTCAATCCCCTTGAAGGTGCCTCGACATGGTTAATCCAAGTTTTACCAACAAGTGACCCCAGGCTCCTCGATAATGGTTATTCTGATGTTTACCGTTTGTAATGCGTGCAAAATCTTCTATCTTCCCCAATGAAACAGAATTGATTGTCTCAAAGGTTCGGACATGACCTCGTCATTGAATTATTTAAGAGAAGCTTCCCAGATTATACAAATTACAATTGGATTTATTTCCTACCGCAATATTTGTCTACTTGTTTGTTTTTACTATCTTGGAGAGTTAATTACTCCCTACTCCAAGATACTAGCCTAAGCTATGTTGGTGATAAGAGCCCTAGAAAATAAAAAGATTGTTAGATGAATTTTAATTAAGCGTTAATTTTACGAGTTGTTTCTTAAGTCAATGGGTGTGGAAATGAAACTTTGATGGTGTGAAGACTCGACTTCCAAAAACACTAAAAATGCACCTAAAAAATGATAATTAAATCGTTTTCTTTTAATGAAATTCTAGCTAAAGAAAGATTTGGAGAATGCAATTCTTTTAATTAACAATTCCTTCTTTGAACATATAAAGAATAATTGAAAGAAAATATTTTTGTCTTTTTAAAAATAACTCAAAATGAGACAAATTATCAAAGCTCACAACAAAATCCTTTCACTTTCAAAAATTTGAAGCTACGAAAACAAGTTTCCTTCAAAAGAAATCTACAATTTTTTTAAAAGCACTCAAAACTACAAAACACTTTAACAATCTACTTGAATAAACACTTTAAGATTTTTTGAAGAATGTTTTACTTAGTTTTTCAGCAAACTAAGGATCTATTCGTCCAGAATAACAAACAGATCAAAAACACTCAAATATGTTTTTTATAAAAAATGAAATTCAAAAACCTATAACAAATTTTTTTTCGAAGATTTGCAAAGAAATAAGTAGCTCTATTTCTCAATAAAGGATGATTTCACAATCAGGTCAGATTCAGCAAAAAGAAAAAAAGACCAACGTAATCTGAGGTACTTCAAACTGCCAATGCTCCGAATCACTACAAAGACCAAGTGAAAAGCAATCCAAAACGCAAAACTTCTAGAAAATCATCAAACACCAATACTACTGAGATTCATTCACAAAAGGCTTTTGATAGAAACAATCATCAATCTGGGCAGAAACCAAAAACTCTAAATCAAAATAAAGATAAACTGAAGAAAGAAATCTGAATTTTTTCAAAATTTTAACAGGGTCCGCAAGCTTCCAGAAGTAACAGGTGCGATCCCGCACTATTTACTTAAGGAAAGTGTGACATCATCATAAACCATGCTTATCATAGTGATCAAGGAATCTATGAAATAAACCATTAACTGACAGTTTATTGAGAAAAATGAGTATATTTGTATTAATTTCGAAAGAAAGAAAACCTTACAACCTGAGCCTTGATGTTGCACAGGCCTTCCCGGGGTCCGAAGCAGGAGTCTCCTCTACTTTGATAAGCTCTGCACTCCTCCAACCAAGACGAATAGAGGTATGTAATCTCTCCTCACAAAATTCTTAGTTAACTGAGTCTGAATCTTAACAGCACTTAACCTCAAATATTCTAAAGCTTGAACTCCCTTTGAGGCTACCCAATGCCTCTTTTTATAGTGGAAAAGAGGAGGTTTTTTGTTCCAACTATGAAGGGATAGAATCCTCCTTTAAAGGGATAAGCTCCTCACATCAAAGGGTTAGCTCCATAAGATAAGGGATACATGAACCTCACAAGAGCGGTTCTGCCACCGCAAAACCTTTTCTAGAAGCTTCCAGAATTTACTGAAAGTGAGCTTTTTGGAATTTACTTGCGTCTTTTTTATCTTTATAGGGGTCCGCACTTATAACACAGAGAAAGTGCATTCAGGTACGCATGAGACTTGAACATTAGGTGCGGGACCGCAAGAAAGATAAAGAGAAAGTGCGACACCAAAGTTTAGGAGATTTTTAGGATTTTTTTCTCTGATTTTCAAGGCTTGACATGAGGAACTGATATGTTAGACTTGCAAAGGGGGAAAGTATGAGTAATAATGAGCCCATACCCATAGCAGTATGTCAGGATGACAATTTTCAGTGTAACACCTAGAGAATATTTTGTGGCAAACTTCTAGATCTAGAAACTTAACCATTGTTAGAACAATCCATAGAACAAGTTCTGTACTTGAAAATCTCACAGCTTTGCAACATCCCCAGTTTGACTTGCACCATACCAAAAACCTCTTTAGAAACAGGTCTCAAAATGATATTTACCAAACTAAACTTGAACCTTTAGATTTTCACCAGAGTTTGAGCAGAGAAGCCTCTCCTTCCACACCACCTGACTTTCAACTTCTCCATCACTTCAACTCTTTCCATACCAAATCTACTCAAAACCATTTTGTTGGTCCAAATACTTCCACCACACCCATCCATACCACCACTGTGCAAACCACTTCACTTCATCCTACTCCCCCTATCACAAACCCACCTCTTGTAAATCCTCCATTAGCTCCCCTCATGGCAGCGTGGTATGCACCTTTGGTCTTACCACAACCCTTAATACCTTTACCAAATGACTATCAATCTAAGATCCCTCATTTCACCGGGGTTGAATCCATCACTGCCCAACAGCATGTAGATAGAATCAATTATGCTTTTGATTACATGGAAATAGAGGAAGAAACCCTTAAGATGAGAATCTTTGCACAAAGCGTAGGAGGAGAGGCCAAAAAATGGTTCAAAGCATTAACTCCTAATTCAATACATGACCTCCCTTCCCTCTACCAAAATTTTATAAACAAGTGGGAATTCAAGAAAAACCCCCTCCAAATCCTGTCTGAATACAACAACCTTAAAAGGAATGTAGGGGAGAGTGTGCAAGACTATTGCACCAGTTTTAACAGTGTTTACAACTCCCTCCCACCTCACATGAAACCTCCACTAGGCCTAGCACTATTGAAATTCCCTGAAGGTTTTGATCCTGACATGACTTTCCTATTAAGAGAAAGAGACTTTGAAACCTTAGAAGAAATGCAAAAGGAAGCTATTAGTGCAGAGGTAAACCTAATTGAAAAGAGGGCTAGGTTGAAATCAGAAAGGAGGGTAGCCTACAAGGATGAAACCATGCCCTCAACCTCTTCTGTCGATACCAAAATAGACAGCCTAATGAGGACTGTGAAGAGAATGATAGAGAAGATAAACTTAAATGAGAGGGCACCTCCTAGGGACAACCAATTCAACTCCCAAAATCGAAACAGAACTCAAAAATTCAGAAGAGATGCCCCTCAAATAAAACAAAGGGAAAATGACCAACAAATCATACCTCCTTTTCAACAAAATTGTGTAGATGAATATGAAGGAGAAATTATAGAACCTGAAGAAAGCCATATATATTTAATAGGCTCTGATAATGAAGAAGATGTTTTTCTCACTGAAGAAGAACAAGGTTTCTTCTCTTCAGATCAAACTGACACAAACTATGAGGAATCTGAATACTACCGCTTGGTGTTTGAAAATGCCATCATGGAAATCCATAAGCGATGTGATCTTAGGAGTAAAAATTACCTAGATTCAACCAAGAAAGACCAAATAGATGTTGTTGTCTAGAAAGTACCTGAAAACACCTCTAAGAAAATAACAGAGAATGTCAACACTATGGTTAAGAAAGCTGAAGCCAACAAAGGAAAAATCAGCCAGCCAAACAATGACCTTAGTTGCCCAAGTACCTCCTCCAGTGACCCTAAGAAAACCATTCTGACTAAAACTCCAAATCAGGATCAACTAATCAAGAATGTAGAGAAGATCATGGTTGATAAATCGAATGTAGAGAAGATCAACTTGGCATATTTGAAAATTCTTGGCAGAAATATTGCACCATGCCCACAAAAATAGATAGTCATGTTCCTTATTTGCAAGAACTGAATGAAAAAGGGTTGGTAGATGATCCTGGGGAAGACAGGGTAATCAAATACCTTGGCCATTTAGAGTCTTAGATAGAATTTCTCATTCATTGTACATATCACTGTTTGATGAAAAGATATTGAGAGAAATTACAAAAAATACAAAAAAGAAAAATGGAAAAGAGGGCAGATTTGAAAAGAGGTAGAGTCCCATACCCAAAAAAATAGAATTACTGAAAGTATGTAATTCTAAATACCACTGCTAGTGCTTAAAGGAATCTTGTTTCAATCATCTAGCCTAATCATGGCTGAAGCATGTTTTAAATTTATTGGTTGATAAGTTAGTGAAAGATAATGAGTCAAATTGTTCAAGCTTGACTTTGTTGGCTGGGTAAATTGATCTTGCAGACAAGATCGATCTCCCTAGTGTCAGAAGACAATCTAGCAACAAACGAACAACTAAGTTTGTCTTTCTCTAAATATATATTTTTTTACAAATAAATTCTATGAAGGTGTCGATCCTACCTTAGATCCAAATGCTTATTTGCGGTCGTAGTGCTTCCGTCGCATCAATATCCTTCCATCGCAACAAGAATTATTTCATCGCAACAAGAGTTCTTTCGTCGCAAGAAAGTTTCATCTTTCGTCAACCTGCAATCACAAACAAGCAAATATTAAATAGCACCTTTATAACAAATAATTATAAAACATACCTATCATAGTGATCAAGGAATCTATGAAATAAATGATCAAACGACAGCTTATTGAATTAAACAATCGAACGACAATTTATTGAGAAAAACAAAACTTGATTGTATTAATCTTAAAATATACAGAAGAACCTTACAACCTTAGCCTTGATGTTTGAAAGGCCTTCCCGGGATCCGAAGCAGGAGTCTCCTCTACTTTGATAAGTCTTGCACTCTTCCTCCAGGAGCACATAGAGGTATGTGATATTTCCTCTCAAAAGCTCAGCAGAAAGAAGTCTAAATCTCAACAGCACTTCAACTCAATCACCCATAAAGCTTGAACTCCAACTCTCAATCTCTAAAAACTAACCATTTGAGGCTACCCAATGCCTCCTTTTATAGAGCAGATGAGGAGGTTAGGATTCCACCTTTTAAGGGATAGAATCCTCCTTCAAAGGGATAGACTCCTCACATCAAGGGATTAGTTCCTTAAGGTGTGGGATACATGCACCTTATCAAAGCGTACTCATCCCCAAAAAATCTCATCTAGAACCTTCTAGAATTGACCTCAAACCAACTTTTTAACTTTACTTTCTCGCTCTTTTGAGTTTGGAGGGGGTACGCAGGCATTCCAAAGGAAAACTGTGTTCTAGAACGTAGGTAAGCCATGCATTACCTGCATACCCAAGCCAGGAACGCAGGCAGGGTTCATGTTACATGCGTACCCATTCTTTCAGAGGTTTTTAGGGTTTTTCTTCTTATTTCAGGGCTTGACATGACGAGTAAAGGTTGTAAGACTTGCAGAGGAGGTATGTATGAGTGTTAATGAGCTCATACAGTTAGAAGAATGTCAAGGTGACAGTTTTTAGTGTAACAAACTTGTCAAAAGATAGATTAGGTAGAAAGATACTGGTTCCACATGCCTAAAACAGAACCAAAGAGAAAAATAGGGATGAGTAACAAACAATGTATCCTAGCCCTGGTTTTTCTAGTCTTGTTTTGTACAAAAATAACCTTTGTGTGTAGCTTGTTTTTATGCCACAAACCCATGGTATATCAGATCGTCTAAACCTGATTTAGCCATATTTTCAATTTCATGTTTTTATCCTAGTGAATAAATCTGTCAAACAGCTTAACCTTGACAGTTGAATAGTATAGGTAGAGAATCAAAGGAGTTCATCATCCTAATCTCAGCTCTCGGAAGACATAAGCTAGAAGTAGATAGTTTATTTTGCTTTCAAAAAACAAACATGTGTCAAGGTTGCTAGTCCAAATGCACCTAAAAAAAAAACGTTAGGCAAGTAGGTTGGGTAGGTAGAGATGGATTTAAGCTAATCATGTCTTTCAGATTATTGAGATCATAAGCTTTGAGCAAGCATCAGCAAGGGAAAGAGGTAAAAATATGCACAATGAATGAGGCACTGGTCTTCATGAAGCCATAAATCTGAAGTTCTGGACACCTCCTGAAAAGGAGCTACCCTCCCCAAGTGGAGCCACTGTTAGTCATCAGTAATTTTTTCCTACATAGATGACTAAATGTTTTCCCTAGAGTTCTAGAAACAAAGTTCTTGAACATTGTGAGTTCTACAAATCTCACTACCTTCATCATCCTTAAATATAAATTTTCACTATTTCATCTTTCCACCATGTCTATCATTGATTACCAGTCTGAGAAAAACCATTAGTAGCTCATGTCACTCTTCCTGTCTATATAATTTTAACCTTGGCCCAAATCCTCTATTTTGTTTTACCTAAAAAACCCCCCCACTGCTACCTGAGCCCACCAAACAAACAGCCTTGTTGTGTCTCCCAAAAGTACCCTCAAACATTGATAGTCTCAAACTATCTCTGTAGGCTCTTTAGATAAATCAAGTACATTGGATTTCAGATCTTCAATACATCAGTTTATCCTAAAAATCTATCTTTCACTTAATAAGCCTAAGTTCTAGGTCTTAATCCAAAAACCAACTCCAAGAAGGCCTCCACTAGGTCACCTAGGTTTTCACAAAGTCATAGGATGGATTTGATGCCCTACAAACTCTTTTATTCCTTTATAAAGAAAATAGATTCAAAGAAGGGGACAAGCCACTTTGTCCTAGATTCACCAAACAGATCATTCAAGGAAGTCTTTTGGCCTAAAAGCATGAATCTTGAAAGGGGGAAGCTGCCCTTTTCTCACATCTATGCAAGAGGACCAAAAATCCATCAGACCTATCAATAGGTAAGGTAAAGAGAAATATCATCATAATAAGACCATTCATAGCAAGAAGAAATCAGCAAGCATATGTTTGACGGAAATCAGGGTTTCAAATAGTTTTAACCAAACAAGGAATCATTCCTAGGGTTACAAAGGCAAAGGCCTCCTCTACTCCTTCAAGTGCACATTGAAGGACTTTAGGGTGATTAGTGAGTTTTGTGGAGTTTTTTAGAACTTATAAGACAACACTATATACTTTTTCCTAAGCAGCCCTAAAGCCTAACAGTTTGGGAAAGTTGACAAAACTAGTCAAATAATGATAAGAAGCCTCCTTCATCACAACATATGGTTTCAAAAGGTTTTCAAACTACCTTCTAGGGTTTGGAAAAAGGCATTAAATCCACTATAAAAAAGGAGGGATGATGATAAAGAGTACCAGCAAAAGGGTAAAAAATATCAGTTCAAGGGTCTGATTTCTCAAAACAACAGTCTGCATCAGTTTCAGATCATCAAAGAGAGCAAGCATGAGTTAACATTACCCCATATGGTGATTATGGTAAGCACAAGTTCACTGTTGATAAAATCAGTTGTCCAAGTTCAAAAGAGACAGTGATCAAAGGAAGAAAATGTGTAGGCACCTGCAAGAACATAAGTGGCCAGCAAAAGCACAAAGATGGTTTAGATACCTCACCTCCTTCACTAATATACATCATTTGCAAACTAGGAATAGACTTATAGCTGGTTTGAGAGTAGTAAGGCCTTCAAAATACTTTCTTTATCAAGGTACATTCTGCAGGAGATAGGTTAGCCATAAAATTACATTTCTGCATGAATGTCAAAATAGCTACCTACACGAAGGTTGGTGAGTACAAACAGGCCAATTGTTTTTCAACATGACTGCCCACATAAAGACTAAAGGGACTAATGATATTTGATAATAGGGGCTTTCATACTAAGAGTTTGTTCACTATTTTTTAAAAAGAGAAAACCAGGATAGAATGTTAATCATGGGAAAAGAGTCAAATTGATCATAATTTTCTTGTTGCAAAGTGGTAAACATCATAAGGAAGTTTCATTTTCCAAGGTGATTCGAAGGCATAGGCTTAAACTTGTTTGAAGGGTTGGTGAACACAAGTAATACATTAAGAGGCCTCCAGCAGTGAAAGGAATAAGGCTTTTGTCAAATTTCCATCTCTAAGACCAAAAGCAGACAAAAAGACAGTGAGAAAAAGTAGGGGAAATGAACCTTATAGAAATGGGTTTTTGACATCAAAATGGTTTTTTCAAAAAGGACTATAGGGTCTACTTGACCTCTTCCACACCTCGTTTTCCCCTACAGAGAAGAAGAAACCATTGAAAAATGAATTTTGAGGGTTTTTGTGCAAGTTGGTAAAAAAAATTGCAAGCGCTGCGCACTGAGGCCGGCGCTACGCACCTGGCTCTCAGCACTACGCACAGACGGGGTGGTCGCAGTGTTATTTAACACTGCGCTACGCACCCGGTGCCTGATGCTACGCACCTGGGCAGGCGTTGCACATAGGCCCAGAATGGCCTGACTGCCCACCCACACGCCGGCGCTGCGCTCCGACGGGCCCAACAGGCCCGACCCGACCTAAATGAGCAGTCAGGCAGGTGATATCCACATCCAGCCTTTCACCCAATTTTCTCAAAAAGGCTAAAAAAATCAAAAAAATTTCCTCCAAAGCTACACCTTCAGTCAAACAAAGTTGATTGACTCTCTTCCTCACTTTGCAAGCAATATTTTCAGGAACAAGGAGGACGTTTAAGGCTTAAGATGACCAAACCCTAATATTAGTCAAGATCAAATGTTTAAACCTTTCCAAGGCAAGATTTACAAATTAGAGGTTGGCCTTGGCCTAAAAATACTCAGTGCACATAACCCTCCTCCTCAAAACTCTGAATTTGTCCCAGACCTTTTTCATTTGACCCTCATTTACAAAATTTTCCCTTACATCACTCATTGCCATCCTTTGACCTAAAGGCTCTCAAACAAAGTTTAAGAATCCTTAGCCTCTAAACCAGCCACCATGTCTAAAGAGGAAACAGTGAGTCAAAGGAAAAGATAAAGGACGAACAAGGAAATGACAGCAGCTTGGAAGAGGCAGAGTTTAAATAAGGAAAACCAAGAGAATGATAAATGCATGAAAGAGAGTGATGAGAATGAAGCAAAGGCAGAGGACAGTGAGGCAAAATCTAAGCATAACAAAAGAAGGGAAGATAATTACATGGAAGAGAGGGATAAAAGTGGCAGTCCAAAAGAGGGAGACAATGAGCAATTGAAGCAAAACAGTGATAATAATGATATCACTAGATCAATCCCAAAGTGAAAAAAGGAGTATTGAGGATGAACAAGATAAAAACACAAAAGACTGCCAAGAAAACAAGGTACATAAACATGACAGTGAGCACAATGATAAGTGAAAACAATGACAGAATGACCAAAGGTGATAAAGGTAAAGGAATCAAGGAAGATGCTGAGGAAATAGAAGATCAAGAACAGAAAAATGATGAGGCTGGGACTGAATTTGAGGGACAAAGACAATGACACTGATAATACATTCAATAAGAAAGGCAGCTAAAGGGATAATCATGACTGTCATGACACTAGTCAGATTTTTTTTATCACAAAAAGAAAATCAAAGGAACAGTACAGGAAATGACAAAGGAGAAGACATCAATGAAGGATAGGGCCAAAGTGAAACAGATACAAAGGCTGATGATCAAACTCCAAAACCAAGGCAACAGCACTAAAGATAACAATATAAAGGGCAAATGGATGGGGAATACAAAGAAGAGAGTGGTTTTCATGCTAAGCAAAGTGATAATGAGAGAAGTGCAGCAAGTAACTAAAAAAGAAGAACAAAGTGAAAATGAAGAAATCAGTAAAGGGGCATTGAAATTTGAGCAATTAAATAAATTAAAGACCAACTCAAAAATTTTCATAGGCTTATCTAAACCCTTGAAGGACCTCTCCACCAAGTTTGAGGCAAATTGGACAACTTTTGGTTTTTTCCAAATTTTGACCCTAGGAGCGCAGCACCCTATGCACTACGCACAAAATTGGTGCATCCTCAACTCTCAAAGTTTTCATTTTTTGACTTCTAAAATCACCAACAGTCTACTCACCAATTTTCAGATCATTGGGAGCGTTTTTACCCCCTCAAAAGGTCAAAAAACACCAAAAATTTGACCTTTCTGCCTCATTTTCAGACTAAGCGCTGCGCATAGAGAAATTTTGGGAGATTTGATTTTTGGAAACGAAAATGGCATCCACTCAGCATAATTCAAGCATTTCTGGAAATTAGACTCACCAAGCTTTCCAATGGGCCATCAAGGAGCCAAATCCGGTGTCGAGAAGGGGTCCAAAACTCACTTGCAAGAGACCCTATTTTCTGCTGAAGTGGCGCTACGCATAGAGGCTGCCTAGTGTGTTTTGGACCAAAAGTCAACAAAACACACTCATTTATTGCAAATAGATATTTTTGAGTTTTTTGAGGCAAATTAAGCTAGAATTAGATGCAAATAGTTATTTTAGCATTTATTTCTTGGGATATTATGTGCCTTGGGCCTTGCATGGTCTCTTGGCCATAAATGATATTTATGACTATATTTGACATTTTCCTACCACATTTAGGGTTTTAGTCCTCATTTTCTCCATAAATAGAGCATGATGCCCCTATGTATTTTGTTGGCATTTGATTAGCTTGAAGAGAAATATACATGGTTTCATGAGATTGGAGAAGAAATTGGTTTTGTGAAGTGGATGAATGGCTTGTTTGCTTGGATGATGGAGAAGCTTGTTTGCAGGATTCCATAGCTTGGTGAATGGTGATGTTTTCCTAATTTTTCTATTGTTTCCTTTGTTATCATTATGTTTCATTTTTCTTAGCTGCTATTAAACATAAAAGTATAGGTTGAGACACGTTCTTTGAGGCACCTCAATCCTCCTATTTGTTATAGCCTTTATGTTTTCTCTTTTGGTCATCTTAAGGAATTATTTACTGCTCCTTAGGTCCACCAAAAATTTCTTTTTGTTTCATGTATGGTTATTTTCTAGCTTACAAGTAATATTCATGGTATTCCCTTCTTATTTGAAGTTCTCAAAACCCTATCTTGAAGCCTTTCTTTGGAATATTGATTGATTAGGTTAAGATAAAGAGGTCTCATTTGATCTTGCCCTTTTTCCATGCTTGTCAACTTGTTTTAGAGTTCCTAATCACTTGAAATATGATTTTTAGGTGTTCCCTCTTGATAAATTAAGTTATTTGTTTAAATCTTGTATGTTTTCCCAAAATATGAAGGTGAATTTCTAAAGTTAGGAGTTCTAATGCTTCTATGTTTCACTGGAATGTTTCATCTTATATGTTTATCTGTTTGAGTATTGTTCATAGAGATCAATGGTTTTACCTACCTCATGAGTTATTCTTCATACTATATATGTGTAAGACCTCTTAGTCTTTTCCCCAACTTGATGTTCATTACACCATCATACATCACTTTAAGGATCCATTGACCTTACTAAATTGACCATGCAATACACTTTGTTTCATCATTTAGACACTTTTGACTTTCACTTGACTCCATAGCCCAATGTATTTGACATACTCTCACTCCACCTATTTCATTTGACCATCTTTCCCAACCAAAAAAATCAACAAACCCTACACCTAATAACTAGCCTAAAATCAAAACGCTAGAGTAAAAATAACACATCCTTTGCACCCAATAGAGAGATCCCTCTCTGAGTCTAGGAAGGATAGGTCCTCGGACTCCAAAGCTTGGTTCCATGTTACCCGTTCATTTGGTCTACCAATCTGCCAAATCAGAAATCACTTATCTCTAACATGCCATCCTAACATGCTTGTTAAAGTAATATCGCGTAGTCTTAGTTTAATAGAAGTGTTGAACCGCATCTGTACAATTAATCTATATGCACACGGAAGATTTGTCAAATATTGAAAGGACGATAAGCCCTAAAGCCACATTCCATTGTCCCTCTGGATGAATAAACCTAGTTCTATCATCCCCCTATATTCGCTCAGCTGAGACTTCGGTTTGCGTAGTAGATCGTTGTCAAAAGGATCGGTAATAATGGGCTTTTTTGGTTTACTCAGCCATATCCCAACTTGGGTCTAGGCACCATCAAGCCAAAAAATGGTTCTGTTTCCAATACCAGAATATGACTCAGGGATATGTGGATGTGGCATCCATCTAAGAAAGAGATTCAAGACTGGGTAGATCTAAAAGAACATGATTTTTCTGCGCAATAAAATAGAAACTCGTGCCTATGTACCCAAAAGTGGTTGTAGACATATATCTTTACAAATCAGCACAAGATATTTTTCTCATCATTTTCTAGCGAGTTGTACGAGTGGTTATCAACACTAGTTGAGAAAAATACATGTTTCAAGAACGATATGCCTACGACGTGGAATCGAGAGATGATCAAGCAACTAAGGAAAACTAATAACAACATCACAAGGGTTGTTAATTATTGGATCGATAGTATTATTGGAGTATTTATTACTGATCTTGTGATCGATACATCTATATACTATAGTGAAGCTTAGCACAAATTTTTCTAAGGCCCACGAGGTAAGTACTTGAACTCATTGAAGTTTGGATCAAGATGCTATTATATGAAAAGGATGTACTATGGATACAATCAGATTGATGTTCGGAGGAAGAGAAACTGGTACTAACTGACGAGGAAATTTTTTTAGGACCGATCGGGATACTTACGTTGAATCTGAATATAGTCCATTTTTTGGTTCTAAGAGTGAAGAAAGAGAAAGCAACCCTACTACCCATAGAAGTGTGTCGCGAAGATATGGAAATCATAAGAGCACTACGGGGATTGCCCAACCTTCCAACCCCGTAACAACCCATCCCCATATTTTTTCTCCACCTCCACCTCCACCTCTCCCATTTACCATGGTTCAAGAACCAAATATTCCTATTTTCAAGGGATCAGATGATCCCAAGCAATTCTGGTTTATTGCAGAAGCGATATGGAGATCGCAGAACATCACTAATGAAAATATGAAGAAAGTGTTGTTGGTAATGGTGTTACAAGAGAAAGCATTGTCCTGGTATATGAAATACACCTCGATGAACCTGAATTCCATGTTGGCCTAAAAAAAGGATGTGTTGAATGTTGAGTTTAAGAAACCAAATTCGCAGTCCCAATGTATTACAGAGATCAAAGAGATCAAGCAATTGGTAACTAAAATTGTGTGGGAAGTAGATGAAAGATTTAAGACATTGCTAAGCCAAATCAGCTTCGAGATCCCTGATGAGCAGCATAATGAATGGTTTATTGTTGTGTTGTTACCTCATCTCATATTTCCATTATCACAGCAAAAGGTCGCAACCCAAGCTGAAGTGCTGGAGATTGCGATGAAAATAGAAGCTTCCCTGGTAGTGGATACCAGTATCGGGGTTCATTAGATCCAAACCCAGTCGGCAAGCTTACATATGTAACTCCAGGATTTGAAGAAGGGAAAATAGGTCTGGTCTGACATGCATGTAGAAGTGTGGTGCATAAAGTGCAAAGTGGAAGGCCACCATAAGGATCAGTGTCCTATTTTTAGAGATTACTTGGGCACTGAGATGCCAAGTCCATTGAAGCCTGGGCCAAGTATTGGACCAAGTGTGGGACCAAATGTCTGGTATGTTGAAATTTGCAACAAGAAACAGTGAAATTGGCATCCAAAAAATGGCACCCAGAAATGGATACCATGTGAGGCTTTTGATTTAATTCTCCCCTAATTAAGTTGGAAAATAAATTGTAATTTCATCTCATAACAACTTGTATCGGTTAATTAAGTCAGAAATAATGAGTTAGCTCAATAATTTCGAGTTGAGGGTCAAAGGTGAGGCATGTAGAGTGATTCTATTATTTTTCGGGGTCTAGTTGCAGTTAATGCACTAGTGGGGTGCATGTGTAATCAGTTAAGTCAAATTAATTGAGTTTAAAACTGTTTAACTAGTTCTAACTGAGTAATGAGCTAGTGAGAGGTCAAGTGAATTAAATTAGATTTAATTCACAATTAGTGATCTATCAGTTAACTAGTGATTCACTATTATTAACTACATGCATGTCATTTTTTATGACGACCCAGTTGAAACAGAGGTTAAAGGGAATTTAACTATCAGTTGTATTATTAGCGAATTTCTCAGGTGCAATTATAAAGTCAAAGGAAGGCTCATGAAGGAATGCGCAGTCAAGGAAGGTTTATTATCCTATTTAATAGGGATTAATTGCCTAGGGACTAAGTGAGAAAGGTTAGGCTAAGCAAGGGCTGAGAATTGGCTAAGTGTTGGTCAATTTTGCCTGAGAATTGCTAGTCAGTTTTGAGCAGGATCAGGGTGAGACGATCAATAGAGTGCAGGATTTTCTAGGTGTGAGAAAGCATTGTATTGTTTCATGATTCTTTAACTATGTACAATATATGATAGAGGGGTTTTGAGAAGGTGATTTCCCCAAGAACATCTTGTGTTGTGTGATTGATAATTTCCTTTCTCTTACTTGCATGTGATTGAGCGGTCGTGTTTTATATTCCGCAAATATAGTAGAAGGATTCAATATCTTGTTTTATTACATTACATGATCAGATTGAATCCATTGGTATATATTTTCTATATAATTTCTACATGGTATCATAGTGCCAGGAATCGCAATAGAAGAGAATAAATTGAGTTTGTCTTGAACAGGTTCAAATTTGTGGATTTATTCTTCAGGATCCAACAGAAGATCAAGATGTATTTCAATGGCTTGAGACTCGAATTTGAACCCGAGGGAAATTTGAATTATATTGCATGGAAGGACAGGATGGAGGCAGGCTTGGAGGACAACAGGTTGAAGGACTTCATATATTTTGATATTCCCAAGCCCGCATCAGCATATGCCCAACTTCTTGATGCATGGCAAAAGAAGGTAGAAAAGGCGAGAAGGAACTTATTAGAGGGAGTTCGAGATCATATTGTCTCGAGTCTCCATGGGAAGGAAACTCCATATGCTATTTGGAAGGCCTTGATAGATCTATTTCAGAACAACAACGACCAAAGGAAGTTGGCGCTGAAGGATAAGCTCAAAAAGATCAAGAAGGAGGGAAAGATGGTACCAACATACATGGCGAAGTTCACTCAATGTCGAGATGAGCTTGGAAATGTTAGTGTGACCATAGACAATGATGACTTGGTGAGCCTAACACTTATAGGCCTTTACAAGAGTTGGCAGAGTTACGAGGACTCTGTGAATGGGAGGGAGAAGTTACTAGACTGGGAGCATTTGTGGTCCGACTTGGTAATAGAAGAGATAAGGCGGAGCACCAAAGACGGGAGCTCTAGTACCAACAAAGAAGAAGATTGTGCATTGGTCAGAAAAGGAAAGGAAGCCAAGGGAAAGAAATCCCAAGGTGAAGAGGGCAAGAGAGACTTGTCCAAGATCAGATTTGTTCACTATCATGAGCATGGGCACTATGCTTTTAATTGTCCACAGAAGAAGGCAAGCAAGAAGGAGCCTGCACTTGTAGTGGGTGAAGCATTGGCTTCACAGTTTGAGCTTGATTTTACTCTAATTGCATGCATGGTCGACACTGTAATGGGATGCATGTAGTATCTAGACAGTGATGGCTCATTCCATATGACAAGGAATAGAGATCTCTTAAATGACTTGGAGGAGAAGGACCTCCATCAGAACATAGAGTTTGGAGATGATGGGAGGTATAGCACGACCAGCATAGGTACAGTTACCTTTCATAGGGAGTCTGGCTCCCCTCTTAGACTAGAAGATGTTTTGTATGTTCTGGGCCTAAGGAAGAATCTTGTCTCTGTAGCGGTATTGCAAGACTATGGTTATGAAGTGATGTTTAGAAAAATAATTTTTTTCCTTAAACACATAGCCACGGGACAGGTGAAATAGATTGGTGTAATATTCAAGAACCTATATGCTCTCAAGGTTGAGGATGCATGCAAAGCTTTAAGGAGAAAATTAGTGGTTAATGACTTGGTGGTTGAGAGGGAGAAATTATCTCTCAACATGCAGTCTCAGAAGCAGTCTCAGAAGTTTGTGGAGAAGCAGAGAGGAGACTGAGTGGAAAATTCCATTCAAGCAGAGACCTCCAGGAGGGGGAAATTTCAAGCCATAAAATCAGAGGGAGTACATGTAGCTATACCTCCAGTTGTGAGGTGGGGCAATGTGAAAAATTAATCCCAAGAAGAAATTTGAGAAAGGTCCACTAAGGTGGTGTGTCTCAAGGATCGAACCTCACTACAAGGAGCCCACAGTAAAACAATAGTAAGAAGGATCGGTTAGATTGATGCAGTCTGATGTCAGGAGGACAGAAATCAGAGTGACAAATGTTGAATACTAGATCCCAGATCAGAGTTAGCAACAGTCGAGAGGGAACAGATGCAGATGTCAACAACAACGAAGAGAGTCCACTAGACATGTGCAGTAGCTAGCACCAGTCAAAAGACTCTGATGACAGATGCATTATACTGATTCAGTTGTTTGGAGGCTATTTAGTTTCGAGAGAGTTGCATATGAAAACAACACTACATAAGTGTTGCATGCAAGAACATTCCAAAGGTATCGGATCGGGATAGATTGATTCATTTCTTGTTGAGAGGGAGTGTTGAATTTTGCATCCAGAAAATGGCACTCAGAAATGGCTACCATGTGAGTCTTTTGATTTAATTATCCCTTAATTAAATTGGAAAATAAATTGTTATTTCATCTCATAACAACTTGTATCAGTTAACTAAGTCAGAAAGACTGAGTTAGCTCAAGAATATTGAGTTGAGGGTCAAAGGTGAGGCATGTAGAGTGATTCTATTATTTTGGGATCAAGTTGCAGTTAATGCACTAGTGGGGTGCATGTGTAATCAGTTAACTCAAATTAATTGAGTTAAAATCAGTTTAACTAGTTCTAACTAAGTGATGAGCTAGTGAGAGGTCAAGTGAATTAAATTAGATTTAATTCACAAGTAGTGATCTATCAGATAACTGATGATTTTTTATTATTAGATGCATGCATGTCAATTCTGATGACGACCCAGTTGAGACAGAGGTTAAAGGGAAGTTAACTATCAATTGTATTATTAGCGTATTTCTCGGGCGCAATTATAAAGTCAGAGCAAGCCTCATGAAGGATTTGACAGTCAAGGAAGGTTGATTACCCTATTTAATAGGGATTAATTTCCTAGGGATTGTGTGAGCAAGGTTGGGCTAAGCAGGGGATGAGAATTGGCTAAGTGTTGGGAAATTTTGCCGGATAATTGCTAGTCAATTTTGAGCAGGATCAGGGTGAGATGATCAATAGAGTGCAGGATTTTCTCGGTGTGAGAAAGAATTGTATTGTTTCATGATTCTTTGACTAAGTACAATATATGATAGAGGGTTTTTAAGTAGGTTCTTTCCCCAATAACATCTTGTGTTGTGTGATTGATAATTTCCTTTATGTTACTTGCATGTGATTGAGCGATTGTGATTTATATTCCACAAATATAGTAGAAGGATTCAGTATCTTGCTTTAGTACATTACATGATCGGATTGAATCCAATGGTATAGATTTTCTATATAATTTCTACATGGTGTAGCTTATGTGAAGTTGTAGGCCAGCACTCCACAGAATACTATCATTTTATATAGAAATACATCTGGTCACCAAAGAAATTATTATGTAATTATTGCAGCTCGGTGGGACATGATGACAAGCACTGTCGAAGCTATTATCTAATGATGCAGAGTCCTAGAGAATACTTAGTGCAATCTGAAGGTCACAAATATCCAGGATCTCCAATAGCGAGCAAAGGTTTCCAAGGCCGAGGGTGTGGCCGAGGAGGAGGCGTTGGACGAGGTCTAGGACAAATCATATGTTATAATTGCGGTCAGCCTGGACATTTCGCTAGATATTGTTAGAATCCTGTTGCCATATATTGTAGGTATTGTCACACATTTGATCACAAAATAGAGGATTGTCCTACATTATTGGCTCGAATAGAGGAAAAGTGAAATCAACAGCCTGCCCCAAACATACAAATGATGAGGGTTGAACTGCACGATGAAGATGCAAGTTTCAACATAGTGACATGAAATGGTGTAAATAACAGGGAATACCGCGCGAAAGGAAAGCGTCCTATGCAGGATACCTGGGTCCGGAAATATGAAGACAAGAATGTTGGGTTCAACATACATCATGAAAGAGATACTTTCATGGAAGCAAAGAATAATTTTGTGGATTATGGAGCTTTGACATCAAAGACGCAGTTAAAAATATTTCAATAGAAGACCAAGCCCAAGGAGATTACTGAAACAAAGGAAGTTGATCCATCCATTATGAATTCCTTCTTGCAGACATGAATGAAGTTTCTAAGGGATCAAAAGGCTATGGAATGGTTGCAGGCGCTGATAGATAACTGCACTGGTAAAGAAAATCCATGACTTAAACAGCACGCACTAAATAAGGTCTACAAAAGTAACAAGACAACTAGCAGAGAGTTACAGTCGACTGCGCAAATAGGAGATTATGAGATGGACTAGGTCATCCTTAACCTTGGATCAGATGCCAATGTTTTACCAAAACATACATGGGAACGGATGGGGAGACCTAAGCTGCAATGGTCTATAATTTAGCTAAGGATGGAAAATCAACATAAAATCATTCCTACGAGTCGACTGCATGGCATCAGTGTAGATATTGATGGAGAAAGTGTGTTGTCTGACTTTGAAGTTATTGAGATTTTTGATGATAGCAATATGTATCCTGCATTTCTTGGATTTCATTAGGCTTATGACACGGATGTTATAGTCAATTTAAAAATAGACAGGTGGTGTTTAAAAAGATTGGTACTAGGGTCATCGTGCCTTTGGACCACTCTGAAGGTGTGCGCTATACAGAACCTGCTCATCATGAATATGGTGATGTTGATATTGATCAGATCTATAAGATCACTGTGCAAGTCGAATATTGGATTAATCCTACCACTGATGTCAGAATAAGTTGGGAGCATGACAATTTGTGTGTTTCGGACTCCGACAAGGAATTGGAACATTGGCAGAACCAATTTCATGAAGTATCTACTAATCGGTGTAACTGAGTTACCTAAGCTCTTCATTGAGTCATATCGGAGGTGTGTGACTTGCCATTTTATGATGGAACTAGGAATGTTGTCTTATTTCTGGAGGAATTTGAGCAGAAGGTGCCTAAGGAACAGCAATATGAAGCTTTGGACTTTGTATTGAGGTCCACTCCAGCCTGATGGTGGAGTGCGCACAGAGAAATATTAGGAGGATGGAAGTAATTTTGCAGGCTAATAAGACTCAGGTTTGTTCATGTAGACACTAAAATTGCGGAGAAGTACAATGGCAAATATGTTTCTCGCAAGCATTTATCTCATTGTACTGTGGCTTGGGGTGAAGAACCTCAACCTGAATGGGTGCACATATTCTTTCATACCTTGGATACAATACCTCAACAGTGGTATCTTGAAACAGAGTTGCGCCATGGCACCACGAATTGGTATGAGATGATGAAATGTTTCTTATTAACGTATAACTTCGTCGATGGTTTGGATTGTATTAATGATGCTCTTAAACTATTCAAAGCAAGAGTGTTATGAATTACCACTGAGCCAAGGGCTTTGGTACATCCTGATTGGGTTGTGCAGTTGGAACAAGCCCGATAATGTTACAATCTGACTGTGGAAGAAGGTGAGGAGGATTCACATAATGTTAATATTCTTGAGTGAGAAGGGCAATGTGAGGTTGCAGTTCCTGAAGTAGAGATGGCAAACATAGCACAACCTATCAAGCCTCAACAATTTAACATAGGCTCAGAAGCAGAGCCCAAATTTATGAATATAGAGGACTATTGGGATGATGACACAGTGAGCAAGGTCACTAAATTGTTACATGAGTGCCAGGATCTATTCCCGATGAATTTCTCTAAGCTAAAAGGAATTATAGGAGATCTAGCAGTTATGCACATCACTTTGAAACCTGATGCAAAGCCGGTCAAGAAACACCCGTATCGGTTGAAACTAAAATATAAAGAAAAAGTATGGGAGGAACTCGACAAAATTCTCATTGTTGGCATTACTGAACTTGTATAGGAATCTGAGTGGGTTTCCCTATGGTGGTCTAAGAAAATAAAACCAAGGGAGAAATAAAGGTTTGTGTCGATCTTAGAAATCTGAAAGATGCATGCGTTCATGATCTGTTTCTGACACCATTCACTGATGAAGTTTTCGAGAATGTGGGAGGTCATGAAGCCTACTCTTTTACAAATGGGTTCTCAGGATACCACCAGATCAAAATTGTGCCATAAGATAGGAGCAAGACCACCTTCACTACTGAATGGGGATCATTTCAGTACACAGTCATGCCATTTGGACTAAATAAATCTCCAACCATATTTTCCAGAGTCTTCATTGCAACATTCAAAGAATACATCCACAAGTTTTTGGAAGTGTATTTTGATGATTGAAAAGTCTTTGGACTGTTAAAAAATCATGTTTCTAGTCTGCGTTTGATGTTGGATACATGCAGGAAATATAAAATCTCCTTGAACCTGAAGAAGTGTATTTTCTACATACCATATGGTATATTGTTGCGGCATATCGTCTACAAACAAGGACTGATGGTAGACCCCTGTGAAGATTGATGTGATTATCAATTTGGAGCCCCCAACAAATGTGAAGCAGCTACACACGATGCTTGGGCATACAGGTTATTATCGGAAGTTTATCAAAGCCTATGCGTAGATCACTGTGTCAATGGAAAAATTAGCCTCGATGTACTAAAATAAAATATGGTAAATGTGCCAATTCTCATCTTTCCAGACTGGAAGAAGGAATTCCATGTGCATGTCGATGCATGCTGCATACTGGTGGGAGTTGTGTTAGTGCAGCCTGGAGAAGGAGATTTTGATCACCTTGTAGCCTTTGCAAGTAGGTATTTGTCTAAGGAGGAGAGGCACTACTCCACCACATAGTGTGGAGGACTGGCAATGGTATATGCGTTGCAAAAATTCAGACACTATCTATTAGGTGTGCACTTCAAAATTTTCACAGATCACTTTGATTTGAAATACCTGGTCAACAATCCTTTGTTGGGGGGGGAGATTTGAAAATGGTTATTCATGTTCCAAGAGTATGATTTTGAAGTAATTTTCAAGCCCATACGTTTAAATGTCGGACTCGACCACTCTTCTAGGATCAAGACAAGCGAAGAGCCGACAAATATTGAGGAAGGATTACCTGATGCACAGTTGTTCGTTATTTGGGTTGCAGATGATCATTTTCTTGATATCATTCAATTTTTGACTATGGGAGTGGCCCCTGCGGAATACACTACGCATCAGAAGAAAGATTTGGTCATTAAATAAATATATTTTACTCTAATCGTAGGACATCTGTACAAGATGGGGGCTGATGAGATTTTGCGAAGATATGTTCCTGAGCACGAACGACACATTATTTTGGGTGAAGCGCATGGCGCAATTGCCGGAGGTCACTACGCAAGAAAGGCCACTGCGCAAAATATTCTAAGAGCTAGAGTTTGGTGGCCTACGGTGCATAAGGATTCAAAGGAATATTGTAGTGCTTTTGATGTTTGTCAGAGGACTGGTAGACCTTAGTGAAGGGATGACATGGAACTGCACCCTCAAGTTACTTTGCAAGCATTTGATAAATGGGTGATTTACTTTGTGGGACTGATTGATCCACCTAGGAAAAAAATAGCCACGCGGTACATTATTATTGTGATAGATTACCTCACTAGATGGGCTAAGGCATAACCGGTGAAAAATTGTAGTGCAAACACAATGACAATGTTCATTTTTAAACATATTTTTTCATGGTTTGGTTTTTCAAACATCCTGATGAGCGGCAGGGGAACACATTTCTTGAACAACACTATTGAAGCATTGAATGTGGAATTTCAAATGCATCACCAAAATAGTACGCCATATCACCCTCAAGCAAATGGAACGGTTGAGACCTTTAATAAAATTTTGGAGAATGCTCTGACAAAGGTGTGCAACATGAACAAGGATGACTGGGATCTGTGCATTCCTGCAGGTTTATGGGCCTACAGGACTACCTGTAAGAAGTTGACAGGTCAGACTTCGTTCAGATTAGTGTATGGACAGGAAGAAGTAATGCCAATGGAGTACATTGTGCCTAGTATCTGCATCACAGTAGTTACAGATATGGCGAAAAATGATATTATGGAGCAGATATTGGAGAAACTTCTCGCGCTGGATGAAGATAAGTTCATCGTCGGGTTTCACCAATAGGTACAGAATGAGAGGGAAAAATCCTAGCATAATAGGCATATTAAGCAAAATATTTTCAAAGATGGGGACTTAGTTCTTTTATATGACAACAAGTTCATGAAGTTCTCGGGTAAGCTGCAAATGCATTGGTTAGGCCCTTACATTTTCAAGCATGTTTCGGAAGGGGGCACAGTTCAGCTCAAAAAGATGAATGGAGAATTGTTCTTTGGACATATCAATAGCAGAAAATTGAAGTTCTACCAGGATGTCTCTGTCCTTGGAGGTTCACAATGACTATATGGTTGGCAAAAAGTCTTAATGCTCCACGCAATTGAAACAGAGCATGGGCCTATAAACGATTCTACCAAAGGGTGGCTTCATCGCAAACAGAGCACTGCCCAGTATGTGGGAAGATGGTGATCATGGAAGAAACTGCACTAAGGGAGGAAGGACTACACCGCAGGGATGAATATGACGAAGTTCGTCCAAAAAGTGACCATTGGAACAATACCAGTTGATTTGACAAGGACTTGGTCGTTAAAAGGAGTGGGAGGGATGTACTTAATGAGCATATCTGGGTGGATCTGCCACCAAATCTGCATTTATGAGGCATATCTGAAGGATATCATGGTGTTTGAATTTTAATATTGTTATAAATTAGGCATACCGCTCCACATTCAAACACTTTGTGCTCTAAGTATTAGAATTGATATTTTCTTCCTGCAAGGGCATCGAGCGATCCGCTGCATGTTGGAATAAAAATTTGAAGTGTTTAAAGAGGAATTGATCTGATCAGGGATAGGGCACACAATATAGCCTGGTCTAGCACACACAATAACGTCTATGCCATCATAAAATGTCACAGGGTCGAGGTCGCCTAGGAAGCAGACCATTATGGGCGCGGCTCCATCTAAAAACCTGAATAATATGATGTGGAGAACGTGGCCTAGGAAGAAAATTTCAAAGGAGAAAAGGATTGAGGTGACCCAAGATAGGCAGAAGCAGGTTGTTGAGCTAGAATTTTATGTATATTTTTTTAATTATTAGTTAGATATAGTTATATTAGGTTTTATTAAGTGAAAGGGCATGATCAAAGATCATGCCTCTTCGCTAAGGGACACCATAAGGTTGTATTTAAAGCCTCGGTGTTTCCTCATTGTAATCATCTTTCATCTTTTATCAATAATAATATATACTTATAAAGTTACCAGAGTTTTTACACTCCATAGTCATTGAAAATGAAAGAAACCATGAAAATGCAGATGCTTATAAACAACAAAATGTTTCATCCCCGGAATTGAAAGAAAAATGTGAAGAGACAAACACATCCAAAGCCACTGATACAGTTCCAAAAGCTGTTGAGGCCTTCGGTGATGAAGCAGATATGGTTGTTAAGAATGAATCATTTGATGATGAGGAGAAGTTGCATTGAATGATAATTGTTGGTAACTTACCTCTAAATCTAAAAAGGAATCACGAAAAATCACCAGAAGAACAAGGAATAGTTAGGAAACATGAAAAAGTCTTCCAAGACCTGCCAATAAAAATACCTCCTAATAAGGAACATGAACATCCAATAGAAGTCAAGAAAGGACCTGACCCTGTCAATATCAAATCTTGTCACTATTCACATCACCAAAAGATTGAACTCGAGAAGGTGCTCCACAATCTTTTTAAAATGTGGGAAGCAAGAGCCTGCCGCTCGAGAAACCTAGGCGTTCGTCAACGTTGTCCATCATTACGTATGCTTTGAGGACAAAGCATTTTTAAGAGAGGGGAAATGTTATGTATATTTTATTAATTATTAGTTAGATATAGTTATCTTAGGTCTTATTAAGTGAAAGGGCATGATCAAAGATCATGCCTCTTTGCCAAGGGACACCATAAGGCTGTATTTAAAGCCTCGGTGTTTCCCCATTGTAATCATCTTTCATATTTTATCAATAATAATATATACTTATAAATTTACCAGAGTTTTTACACTCCATATAAGAGTTGTACAAAGAATAAATCATGCCAGGAGGGATAGCGGAAATTGATATGGAGGGGGTGGAACCTATCTCTAGGTTTCCCCCATATATTCCACCATGGAAACTGATAACTATGAAGCCTACAAAGGATCCAGACGCAGCCAAATACAATATTTTTACACCATTCCTATCGGAGGAAGTGTCAGTTGAGTGGGATTTCTTGGGAAAAGTGCCCTAGCTACGCATGGGGGACTGGGATTTTAACGACCATAGAAAATACCCGCAGTTCAAGACAAGCCGGTATTTGCGCTCCATATACTATGAAGCTACCGGTGTAACAAGATTAGAACCAATGAAGTGGGTGGCTGGTATCCAGGATGTAGGGTTTGTTAACATGTTTTATGTTCTGCACTTTGGGTGAAGCATCATCAATACAATTTGTTTGTAACAACTTCTGGCCCTGGTGCATGATGATTGATTATGGTTAGGGAATAGGATCCCTATTGACGTGAAGTTGATAAGGAAGATCGTGACACTTCCTTGTCTCGGCTTAGACCCCGCAGAAGAATTTGTGGGCAAGGATCAGGACAAGAAGTTGGTAGACTAGATGAAGCAAGATTACGGTCTGATGAAGGGAAGTAGGGGTTACTCGATTAACTCCATCAGTGATTTTGCCACACATATTTTGGTAGGAAAAATCATGCGGAAGTGTCGTGTAGAGTAGGTTGTCTCGGTGGTATCTTTGGCTACAGAGTGCAGCAAAGGCATTGTATATAATTGGGTGGGATACCTATGCAATGAATTCTTAGATGACTTTCGCGAGGCTCAAGAGGAGGGAAAGTAGTTCCACTATGCGTGGCTCTTACTCTTAATAGTGTTGATGGCCTGGAAGGATCCTGATGAGTCACAGTTTTCCTCTACCGACCCAGATCTCTACAAGTTTGCACGGTATGCCTCGCTGTGGTATTCAAAAGAGTCATCCCAGCTGATGGCGAAAAAAATCTTTTGGGTTGGATTCAAGATGAGTCTACGCACGGTGATCAGCCAAAACCCTCAGCTATCACCCAGTATTTTGGAAGAAAATTGGCAGGTTGCGAACTTCAAAGTAGATTTCCACCATGTACATATTCGAGCAAAGAAGGATCTTGCTGGGGTTTGGTACGAGTTGTCGTACTTGGTGACAGCGGAATATGTTGCAACCATAGTAAAAAATTGGCCAAGTGACTAGCTAATTCTTCCCACTTAAGGCGCGAAGACATAGCAGGCAAGCACAAGCGGTGCAAAGACTAGGGCGCAGAAAATAAAGGACACCAAAAAGTAGCCTAAGCATGTCTCCTTCGCGACAACTAAGGAGTCTAAAAAAGAAGTTGAGCAGGAAACAGAGATGGAGGTTCCAAAAACAGGAGGGGTCGATGATCACAGCGATGATACATTTATACATCAGACAGACCCCCCCTCCCCTTTTATTACTAAAATATGACATCTATAGAGCAGTAGCGCACAGAAGAAAATGAAATCCAGTAGTTTCATCAGCCTCAAAGGAATGGTCCTCACTGAGGGGGACTTCAATGAGATAGGAGACATTGTTTGACACGTCACTGATCATATATGGGGTAACATTTAGGACCAGTGCAAAAAGGTACTGGTGGAGTTCCATCAAGGACTCAAGGATTTGCAGGTTCATATGAGCGTGGTACAAGCGAGCGTGGCTCAAGCAAGCATGGCTAAAGAAAGTAGGGCACCAGCAGGTGCAAGAAAGGCAAAGAACGAACTAGCCATTACAACTGATACTCGCGCGGTGTCGATCCCTACAGGTACATTATGTTTTGATACTACGGAGCAGCTGAAGCAAGCGTTGCATGCCAGAACACAAGGCTTAACCTTGTTGCACTACCTCTGCAGACATTGCATGTGTTCCACTAGGGTGTTACTGAAGAATTGAAGATCAGAGAGCTACGCACCCTATTGGTTATCTAAGATGTTAAGCAGGAAAGACGGAGGATGGCTGACGAAAAATAGTTGGTTGTACAGGAGTGCAATGTAGAGACTATGCACATACAGAAGTTTGAGGAAGCCATCTCCAACACTTACAGCAACCTACCTCAGCTAAAGATTCAGGTTGCAACCAACCCAAAGGAAAAAGTGAAAAAGCTCGCCATGGCAGTAACGGATTCTAAGGTGAATTCGACAAGGTGCGACTCGAAATGCAAATGAAGATAATCGAGTTGCAGATGAAATTACAGCCTGCCACTCCACCAGAGATCTAGGAGAAGCGTGCAACAGAGCTCAAGGCTACCACTAAACAGATTGAATCCACCGTCTGGGAATGCGTTCAAGTATTTGAAGATGTCATGGATGTATGGGCCTCACTGCAAGAGGACCCTCAGGTGCAGAAGATTAAATAGGAACTTCGTGAGAAGTTAGAACAGATGGACCACATTGAGGTCACTGCGAAGACTATGACACCAATACAATGATATGCCCGTCTCTAAGAGGGTAAATTTTTGTAGGAATAAATCGATGAGTTGCATAGAAAATAGCATCTTATCACCGCTAGAATTAAGCCATGGTAAGCTGAGGCCATTCAGTTATCACAGAACATGGAGAATCAGTTGAAAGCACTGCACTAGGCTCAGATAGGAATTTCTCAAAAGACCGTCGGGCCAGTCATCGAGACGTTTCTAAGCGAAGTTCGAGAAGTTGAAAAGCATTGCGCCAATGCAGTTCCACCTCTTAAGGATGCCTTGAGTGGCATCAAAGCAAAGATCAAAATCACACCGGCAGAGTGACTCGGCATAACTCACATTTTTGTGTTACGGCCCATTGTTGGATAGGGTACCCCTCAACGAAATATTTTGATAAAGACTCTGCAGATTGAGGAGCAGAGCGCGCAGCACGTAGTTAAGTTAGAGTCTTAGGGGATTTGGGGTGGGTCAATGCCCCTTATTTTGTAAAATAATGGGAATATTTTGTATACATTGAGCTCTGCCCATGGTTTTCGAACCATGGTATTGTAAATTTAAAGACTATATAAGGAGTCTAGGATAGTCTTGATGATATCATACTTGATAGATAAATCATAGAATGCACTTGGATGTAAGATTATTTTGATTTTGTGTTCTGTGTTTTGGGTTAGAGAAGAGGCTCCTGCATCTGAGTGCATGGAGACCTTAGGAAGAATGTAGTTGAGTGCACAGACCCCTGCAGCTGAGTGCATAGGGTGAAACTGATTGTATTGGGAAGATCTAAGAATTAATGAAAGACTCTTGAAGACATATCTATGTTTTGAGTCTTTGTGTTTTCTTTACTTCTATTTTATGTTATCTGTACTTTGATATTATTTGTGCCGCATTAGGGTTTTTACTTATACTTGCATCGTGAAGTCTTGTTTATGGTTGTTTATGTTGTTTTATTCTTGTTAAAGTAATATTGTGTAGTCTGCAAGTTGGTTCAATAGAGGTGTTGAACCGCGCTTGTACAATTAATCTATCTAGTCTATGAAGCTCTGTCAAGTATTGAAAGGAAGATAAGATTTAAATCCACATTCCATTGTCCCTCTGGATGCAGAAACCTAGTTCTAGCATCCCCCAATATTTCCTCAGGTGAGACTTCGGTCTGTGCAACATATCATTTCTGAAAGGGTCGGTAATAGTAAGTTTTGTTGGTTCGCATAGCCATATATGAGCCTAGGTCCAAGACCCTTCAAGCCAACAATTACCTTCTGTCTTTTAGCATTATTCATCAAAGATGACAAAGGAACATCATATTCATCCACCTCCTCCTTGTGATCTTGACTCGCAATAGGGGTGCCCATTGTTGCTACTCCTGCCAACAGAGAGATATTATCTTGCACATATGTAATTTCCACGGGGATATCTAGTGGAGGTTCTTCAGGAGAAACACAATCTCTCCTAGATGACTTAGAATCCTCAATGACCTCAACCTCAAATGGAGTAGTAGGTTTCGAAGACTTCTTACTATAAAAAGCATGATGAATTTTCAACAACCCTCATGTTATTCTTCGGGGTGGTTCTAGCACCACAACCTTGACTTTCACAATTTTCTTTTCCTTTTGGGCTTTCTTTTCCTGCTTCTTTGTTTGTTGAGGCCAAGTAGTCTTAGGTTCTTTTTCATGTTTACCCTCTTTTTTTTATTTTCCTTTCAGACATTGGATACCTTTAGGTTCTGTAGTTTTCTTACTCTTCTCTCCTTGTGACTTTTTATACTAACAACCTTCACAGTAATTCCACTCTGATATGATTCTAAAAATGCTTCCCAAGTAGATCCCCTGTTTTTTAATTCTTCGCTAACCAAAATTTTGATCAGCCCATAATGACATAATTTATAACCTACTTGATCCTTTGGGGATTTCTGCACACTTATTAACATCTTTTCCAATATTTTTAACAGAAAATGTGGGAAGTTAGTCAACTTACCAGATTTGAAGTGCATGAGGAGTCGAATATGGTACAGGTAGGTCGAGGAGTATCTCCCTTCACAAGTAAGGAATTTTAGTAAAATATAAAGTAGATTTCACCACTTCTTGACCATCTCGCTCTTATGCACCCCTTTCTTCCATTCAACTGCACAATCATCCTTTTCCAAGAACCTACACCATGCACCTTTCGATACTTCTCCCTTCTTGAACCATTTCTCACTAGCAGCGGGTAGCTTAGTGGCTTGCGAAATAAACTACTTCGTCACTTTAAACTTCAACAAGCCCACAGTAGTTGTCTTTCCATCAAAATTTTGTGAAAAATCTTGGGTAATGGCGTAATCATAGTCATTAAACTTATACAAGAAGGGAATAAATTTTTCTTCCTGTAAAATAGGCAGGCTCATTTCATATTCCACTGTCCCCTCCATCTCTTTGATAGAGCATGGTTCAATCCGCACTTGTGCCATAGTGTCTGTGGTATTGCTGCAACCTACAATCCCCCAACTGTTCAACACTTCCAAGCTTATTTAAGGATCAACAGTCATTTATCTGCATGGCGCCAAAATTCCTTCATAATTTTGAAATTTAGGAAGCGCAATAATAATTTTATTTAATGGTTGCATGATTCCTGAACCGACACTCATTTGGAATACATGTCAATTCACATCCCAATTCCTTCCGTGACACCATAACGTTTAAACTCCACATCACCCAAAAAAGCAGTGATATACCTTGAAGTACAAAATTCGGTTGGAGATTCAGTAGGATTTCTAAAACAAGCAAGGCAATGATTATTAGGAGCGGTGATTAGACCAATTATGATTTCGAGGGATTAAATGGTAAAAAGTGGTCAGCTTACACGTGATGGAGGGAAAAATCAATGAATAGCAGCATAAATTCAAATATAATGACAAGGAATTTGAATGAAACAACCTCCATGCATGCATTTAGTCCTTATAATGACATTCTATGGGATGGTTGTTGCTTATTATGATAAAATTTGCCTAGATCTAATGTTAATCCTGGACTTAACCATTCATTTCCCTTTAGACGTAACAATAATGGTCACTTATACAAATAAGGATATAGGTACTCATTTTACAACAAAGCCATTTTTTTACACATGGCTATCATACTTTTTTTAAATCAACCAAAAAAACTCGAAATCAATAAATTATTGAACTAACATAAAAAAATTGTAATAAAAATTTATCGCATCGTAACAGGAAGGATTCTTGCACTATTTTTAGATTAACAGACTGTAACAAAAGGTTTCTTGCACTATAATAGGAGGATTATTGTACTTTTCTGAGCGAGATTCCTGCACTGTAACAGGAGAATTCTTGCACTGAGAAGAAACAATTCTTGTACCAAAAAGAAAGGTTCTTGCACTGAAATAACCAATATATTTGCCTCTGAAAAATTCAGGTTGGATTGTGTGTACAAATTGCAGAGTTTGAAGAATTTTTTTATTACCAGGCTCAGGTGTCATCATGCTTTCAGTCCTGGATAGACAAGGCTTCAAAAATCACTACCACCTAAAAAATATAAGCGAGGAAAAGAAGCAGGATAGGGATATCATAAAGAAAGGGAAGGAAAATCACAAGGGACATTTAGAATAAGGTGGATTAATCCATGGAGAGATATAGGAAAAAAGGACAAGGGGGGGGAAATTAGGGGTAAAAGAGGGAAAAATAGAAATTGGGGCAGGAAATTTTGTGGAAGAATAGGAGGGGTATTTAATATATTAAGGAACAAAGAGGAAATTAGAGGGAAAAGTAAGAAAAGAGAGAAAAGGAGAAAGATAGAGTATTCACCTTGAATAATAAATCCCTCCATCAAATATTTTTGTGACCTGTGTAAATAAATTAACTGCAGTGGGATTTTTGTGTCATTTGCATAAAATTTTACCATGGTGCTTGCTCTAAACTTTGATAAGGGCTTTGTTTCTGTTGGTTTTTTCAGCTGCCACCAGAAATCATGTAGAAAACTGCTTCTTCTCAAAAGAAGTTAGCCATGATTTCTAATTCAAGTGACATCCCATTTTAATAACGGGGAACTTGCCCGCCAGCGAGTTGGTTTTCAAGCAGATCGCCACATAACTATGCCAACAAGATGATTTTCACAGTCATGTGTTTCTTTTTTTTTTAATTTCTGAATTTTTTTTTTAATAATTATAGGAAAAGTTCAAATCAGAAATTACTCACGTTAGGTTCGTATTCTCTCTCGCCTACCATCTCCAAATATTCCTTAGTGATGGGCTGAAAATATGTCCTAAGGATGTGACCATTCACCAAGAAATCATCTCCCTGCCCATCAATGGTTTTGATCTCCATTGCTCCATTCTAAAAAAATTAACTACTTCGTACTACCCCTACCAGCGTCTATGAAGATTCCCCTTAAAAAATTTAAACTTTGAATCATAGAGGAGCACCCAATTACCTAGTTGGAGTTGCTTTTTCTTAATCAACATGTCATGCCATTTACTATGTTGTTGTTGCATCAAGGTAGTTTGTTGAACAATATCCCTTCTCATTTAATCAAGTTTATTTGACTGCAAAAGGCATTGCTGTTGTGCTTCCGAGATATCCAAACCCAACTGGAATGCAGTTTTAAACATTTTAATCTAGAATTCGATTGGAAACAAGACTTGATTCTCGTACAGAAACTTGTAAGGTGTATGACCTGTGTTGTTTCTCCAAGTAGTTCTATAAGCCCATAATGCCTCTGGTAATTTATTTTCCCAGCCCTTTTTATGAAGATTTACTATTTTTGTAAGGATGGACTCGATCACCCTGTTTGTAGATTCTACTTGGCCATTTGACTGTGGGTGATATGGTGTAGACTTCTTGTGTGAGATTTGTATTGATCTATAATTCCTTTTACCAAATTAGAGACAAACTGAGGTCCGTTGTTAGTAAAAATTTCTCTTGGAACACCAAATCGAGTAAAAATTTATCTAAACAAAAAATCAACAACAACTCTTTCAGTAACATAAGGAACAACTCTAGCTTCTACCCATTTTGTTAAAAAATATGTACAAACCAAGATATGTCTTTAATTTAAAGATGTTGGGACTATATGTCCCACAAAGTATATTTCCCATTTCTCAAAGGGCTCTAACATGATTTGAGGGCATAAAGGCATCACATCAGCTTGACTAGGTTGTCCCATTCGCTGACAACTATCACAACACTTAACATATTGTTTGGCATTTTTAAACAAGGGAGGCCAAAAGTAGCCAGCGCGAAGAATTTTATATGTTGTTCTCTTGTCAGCAAAATGGCCCCCACAAGTCTCATCATGGGCAGTTCTCAAGATATCAAACACTTCCTCTTCTCTTAAACGTCTACAGATAATAAGGTTAGGTCTAATATAAAATAAGTCTCCTTGGATCCAAGAATATGAAGCGCTTATTTGAATGATCCTCCACTTTTATCTAGTGGACAGTGTGGTTTTGTTTTTCCTATGACAAGATAGTTATCTATGTCAACAAACCATGGAGATTTTGTCGAAACAACAAAAATATGTTCGTTAGGAAATTAATCATCTATAGTATTACTTGACTAGGATTATTCAATCTGGAAAGATAATTAGCTACTAAATTTGATTTTCTTGGCCTATCAATTATAGTAACATTGAATTCCTGTAGTAAAAGCAACCACCTAATTATCCTACCGCTAGGTAAAGGTTTATTCATCAAATATTTTATGGCATAGTGATTTGTATGTATAAACACTTCATAACCTGTAATATAGTATCTAAATTTAGTAATAGCGAAAACCACAACCAGAAACTCTTTCTCTGTTACTGTATAGTTAATTTCAGCAGATGACAAGTTCTTGCTAATGAAGTAAATAACATAGGATTGTTGATTTTCTTCCTGTCCCAAAGCTAAACCAATGGCATTTTTTGAGGCATATGAGGAGATACGAAATGTAAGGGACCAATTAGGTCCCCTTAAGATTGGTGCCTATACTAATTTTTCCTTCATATTCTCAAAATCTCATTGGCAAGCCTCAGTCCAGGAGAAATCATTATCCTTAGCTAATAATAAATAAATAAATGACATTTATCCTAAGAAAATTCTCAATGAATCTTCAGTAGTAACCCACATGTCCAAGGAATCCTATCACTTCCCTTTGTGTTTTTGGTGCAGGCGGTGTATAATAACTTCTAATTTGGTCAAATCTACCTGGATACCCTTCTCAGAAATAAGATGGCCAAGGAATACCCCTGCTTTTTACATCAATCTACATTTCTTGTCACTCAAAGCAAGGCAAGCCTCTTGAAACCTATTGAGTATTTTCATTAAATTTTGAAGGGATTCCTGAAAAGAATCACCAAATACTAAAAAATCATCCATCTAAACCTCTACACACTCGAGGTCAGCATAAATAGCCAATACTACCCTTTGAAAAGTAGTAGGAGCATAACAAAGTCCAAAGGGAAACACTTGATAAGTGAATGTCCCCCATGGATAAGTAAAGGTAGTCTAGTCCTGATCCTCAGGTGAGATCTATATTTGGTTATACCCACTGACGCCATCTAAAAATGAAAAGTACTTTTTACCTACAAGGGTATCTATTACCTGGTCAATGAAGGGAAGAGGAAAGTAATCCTTGAGAGTGGCTTTAATTAATTCTCTATAATTCATACAAATGCAACATCTCCCATCCTTTTTCAGGACTACTACCATTGGAGAGACCCATTGACTATCAGATATAGGATAGATAAAACCAACATCTAGGATATTTTGCAGTTCTTCTTTAACAACCTCTCTTAATGCAGTGTTCATTCACCTTTGGGGTTGTCGAACAGGTTGGGCACCCTCCTGAATATAGATATGATGAGTACAAGTTTCAGGGGGGATTCCTTTCATATCCTCATAACTCCATGCAAAGGCATCAAGATGATCTTGCAAAATTCTCACAAGTTTCTCTTGTTGAGATGGGTCTAGGTCCGAACCAATATATAAATATTTGTCTAGACTAACCTCAACAATAGTAGTGTCAGGCTCGTGGACACTTGTGGTGGATACAAACTCTGTAATGATGAGGGTGAGAATTGGGGATCATGGTTTTCCTAGAAACTTGGACTAAAAAATTGATAAAGTGATTCAAAATTTTGCATGGTGCCTAAGTTATCTAGAAAATCTCAGATCACACCCTCCTCATTCGACCCAGTATACTGATGAATTAAGGAAATGGATTGAGACTCCTCATCACTAATACCATAATCTAACCACAATGTATCACGAAGCTCCTGTATAAATCTGGCAAGTGGGTACAAGGTGAAATTTTTCCTATAATCCCCATGAGAAATGTACATGTCACCGGAGCGAAATCCTATATAGGAATTTGTTGTGGCAAGCCACGGCTGTCCAAAACTTAAAGGGTGTCCCCCAATAGGATTCTTTGGTTGTAACACGATAAAATCTGCGAGGTACTCCCATGAATAAATCGAGACAACTATATCATCTAACACACCCTCCGGCTTGATTTTAGATCTATCAGCAACTTCAAGCACAGTGGAGGTAGGATGGATGTGGGTTAACCAAATTGTTCCATGGTTTTCCTAGTCATAACATTGATAGTTGCTCCAAGATCTATTAACACATTGAGAACGAGGATATCCCCTATCTAAACATAAACAACTTGCTTTCTAGGATCATTATATTTTTCAAGTTGAGCACATATTGTCATCAACTCAAATTATCTTCCAACAAAATGGATAGTGTAAGGTTAAACTCTCTTCCTCCCTGGATTTTTAAGACAGGGTTCCTTAACAATCTTAGTACATATAGTAATCTCTTTTATAGCCTGCAATAGAGAGACATTTATACAAATATTCCTTAACTCATAAGCAAGGTTATACTTAGGAGTGGGGTCAACTTTCTCCACAACCAGCCTCTCTGGAAAGGGAGGTTGGTTCGAAGAAGAAGGTAAGTATTATGAGTGTATGGGAACAGGTTGAACAATGGCATCATTGTTTGAAATATTAGGAGTTTCCTCCTCTGTTTTCTCCTCAATGATTATTGTAGGTTGTTTTTTTTTTTGTTTTTGTTTTTCTAAGTTTATTACCCTTACCAATCTTAGCTGGAGGTCATTGACACCAACTGGCATGGACTCATAAATAGGGAAAGGGAGCAGTCCAATAGAATGAATCATTTGTATCAATTTCTAATTTGGGTTGGCCACTAGCTGTGCTGGAAAATGTGGTGGTCGAAAAGGTGGTGGTAATGGCAGTGGTGGTGGCATGGGCTGAGTCTGTTGAGGCAATGCATATAGTAGTGTAGGTTGTGCCATTGGATAAGATGCATATGATGTGGGATGTGACTATGTAGGCATGGGATAGGAATAATGAGAGTGTGGTGGTCCCCTCCATCCTTATTTCTAAGAGGGAGGAAGATATTGCCCATACTAAGAATGATACCCATGCTTCCAAGACTGAGGATAAATCATGTTTTGAGAGGAATAATGTGGTGCATTATAACTAGAAAAATATGGTGCAGGTTCAAAATCATACATGTACTTACCTGTGGTCGTGATTTTCTTTCCCCCATAACATGCAATGGCTCAGGTACCGAATTCTCCCCCTAAAATGTTACTTTTAATCTTGGTATGGATGGGAATCCTTTGGTAGGATGTTTCCCTGCACATATTACATAACTATTAGCACTTTTAACATCTGTAGTACACTCACATAAAAGATGTTTTTTTTCTAAATTTTGTACAATAAATGGATAATGCTTCTTGTTCTTCTACTAATTTTTGCTGAACATTTAAAGAATCTATATGTCTAATAAAAGTGTTCATAATTTAATTTTTCATAATGAAGAAATTATACAAACAATATGTATTCCAATGGATTCAATCTGATCATGTAATATACTAGAGCAAGATACGGAATCCTTCTACAATTAATTCTACGGAAATTAAAACATGATCGCACTAACACACCAAGTAAAATAAAGAAGCAAATCAATCCACAACACAGATATTTTTCCTGGGGAGAGCTTGCTGCTCAAAACCCCTCTATCTCTATTGTATAATGAACCAAGGAATCATGAAACAATACAATTCACTCTTCTCACAAGAGTCTGTTGCACTATCTTGACTGTCTCACACTAATCCAGACAAATTGGGCTAGTACTTAGCCAATTCTCAGCATGTGTTCAGCCTGCCTTGCTCATGCATTCATGTGGAATGAAATCCCTATTCTTTAGGAATTTCAGTCTCCCTCGACTACGTAAACATCATGGGAAATCCTATGGTATTTTAACTGCATCTGGGCAGTTTGCTAAAAATACAATTGATAGTTAACTTCCCTTTAACCTTTGTCTCAACAAGGTCTTCATCAGAACTGACATGCATGCAGCTATTAATAGTAAATCATTAATCACTTGACATATCACTGCATGTGAATTAAGTCTGATTTAATTCACTTGACCTCTCACTAGTGCAACAATCAGTTTCAACTAGTTAGACTTACTTTAACTCACTTAATTGAGTTAACTGCTTTCTCATGCATTAAACTAATACAGTAACTGCAACTTGGACTCTAAAGAAAAAAGAATCACTCTGAATGCCTCACCAACCACCCTCAAATCGAAATTCATGAGCTAACTAAGTCTATCACACTCAGTTAACTATTACAAGTGTTTATGAGATAAGATTACAATATAAATTGGCTTGCACATTAATTTAACGCTAGGACCCATCATTGTGTGACATGTAATCCCACACTAGTGTGTGTGCTTTCATGTTGTTTCTGGATGCCAATTTCACAGTTTCTTGTTGAAAATTTCAACACTCCCTCTCAACAAGAAAGGAATCAATTTGTCTCGATCCGGTACCTTTGGAATGTTCTTCATGTAACACTTCTCTAGTGTTGTTCTCACATGCAACTCTTGCATGAAAAACTTCTGAAACTGAATAGCCTCCAAAAAAATAAATAAGTATAATGTATATGTTATCAGAGTCTTCTCACTGTTGGTACCTACTACACATGTCTACTGGACTCTCTGCGTTGTTGACATATGCATCCATGCACTCTACACTGTTGCAAACTTTGATATGTGCTCCAATACCTGATACCTATCACTTTGAATTTTGTCCTCCTCACATCTGACTGCATCAATCTAACTGGTCCTTCCTGCCATTGTTTTACTGTAGGCTCCTCATAGCCAGGTTCGATCCATGAGACACACCATCTCAATGGACCCTACCCAAATTTCTTCTTGGGATCATATCTTCACATCGCCCCACCTCACACCTAAAGGTATAGCTGCATGTACTCCCTTTACCCATCTGGCTCGAAATTTACCCCTCCCGGAGGGCTCTGCTTGAGTGGACTCTTCCGCTCGGTCTCCTCTCTTCTTCTCCAATTTTGGTTGCTCTACAAACTTCTGAGATTGCTTCTGAGTCTCCATGTTGAGAGATAATTTCTCCCACTCAACCACCAAGTCATTAACCACTGCTTTGCTCCTCATATCCTTGCATGCATCCTCAACCTCTAGAGCATACAAGTTCTTGACTCTTACACCAATCTGCTTCACTTCTTCCATGGCTATGTGTTTAAGGAAAAATTTTCCTTTTCTAAACATTACTTCATAACCACGTTCTTCCAACACTGCTACGGAGACAAGATTCTTCTTTAGGCCTAGAATATACAAAACATCTTCTAGTCTGAGATGGGAGCCATTTTCCCTCTGAAAGGTAATTGTACCTATGTTGGTATCGCTATACCTCTCATCATCTCAAAACTCTATGCTCTGCTGGAGGTCCTTCTCCTCCAAGTCACTGAAGAGATATCTATTCCCTGTCATATGGAACAAGGCACCGCTATCTAGATAACACATGCATCCCATTATAGTGCTGGCCATGCATGCAATGAGAGTAAAATCAAGCTTGAACTGTGAAGCCAATGCTTCACTTGTTTCAACTGCAGGCTCCTTCTTGCTTGCCTTCTTCTGTAGACAATTTGTAGCATAGTGCCCATGCTCGTGACAGTGAAAGCATCTGATCTTGGACAAGTCTTTCTTGCCTGCTTCGCCTTGGGATTTCTTTGCATTAATAGCCAAGGCACAACCTTCCTCCTCATTAGCCTTGGATAAGGATCCATCCCTGGTATTCCTCCTGAATTCTTCTTGTACCAAATCCGACCAAAGTCGCTCCCAATTTGGTAAGTTTTCCTGCTCATTGACAGAGTCATGATAATTATGCCAGCTCTTAGGAAGGCCTAAAAGTGCTAGGCTCACCAATTCATCATATGATATGGTCAAACCAACACTTCCAAGCTCATCTCGACATTGAGTGAACTTTTCCAAGTATGTTGGTACCGACTCGCCCTCCTCCTTCTTGATTTTCCTGAGCTTGTCCCTCAACGCCAACTTCCTTTGGTCGCTGTTGTTCTGAAACAGATCTGTCAAGGCCTTCCACATTGCATGTGAAGTCACCTTGCTATGGAGACTCGAGACAATGTGATCTCGAAATCCCTCTAATAAGATCCTCCTCACCCTTGCTACCTTCTTTTTCCAAGCATCAAGAAGAGTGGTGTTTACTGTTGCAGGCTTGCGAATATCATTATCAGTGAATTATTTCAACCCGTTGTCCTCCAGAATTACCTCCATTCTGTCTTTCCATGCAATATAATTAGAACTTCCCTTGAGTGCATATTCCAATATTAATCCACCGAAAGCCATCTTGATCCGCTTGTCGCACCAACGAAAGTATCTGCAAGTTTGAATATTGTTCAACACAAACTCAATTTCTTCTCCACTATAGTGATTTCTGGCGCTCTGATACCATTTAGAAATTATATAAACAATATGTATTCCAATGGATTCAATCTTATCATGCAATATACTAGAGCAAGATATTGAATCCTTCTACAATTAATTCTACAGAAATTAAAACACGATCGCACAATCACACCAAGTATAAGAAAGAAGAAAATCAATCCACAACACAAAAAAATTTCCTGGGAAAATCTTGCTTCTCAAAAACCCCTCTATCTCTATTAAATAATGAACCAAGGAATCATGAAACAATACAATGCACTCTTCTCACAAGAGTCTGTTACACTATCCTGACTGTCTCACACTAATCCAGACAAAATTGGGCTAGTACTTAGCCAATTCTCAGCATGTCTTAAACCTACCTTGCTTGCGCAATTCATGTGGAATGAAATCCCTGTTCTTTAGGAATTTCATCCTTCCTTGACTGTGCAAACACCATGGGAAATCCTATGGTGTTTTAACTGCATCTGGGAAGTTTGCTAAAAATACAACTCATAGTTAAATTCCCTTGAAACTTTGTCTCAACTGGGTCTTCATCAGAACTGACATGCATGTAGCTATTAATAGTAAATCATCAGTCACTTGACAGATCACTGCATGTTAATTAAATCTGATTTAATTCAGTTGACCTCTCACTAGTGCAAAAATCAGTTACAACTAGTTAGACTGACTTTAACTCACTTAACTGAGTTAACTGATTTCTGATGCATTAAACTAATACACTAACTACAACTTGGACTTTAAAACAAATAGAATCACTCTGAATGCCTCACCAACCACGCTCAACTTGAAATTCATGAGCTAACTGAGTGTTATATGTTTACGAGGTAAGATTACAATTTATTGTCCAATTTAATTAAGGGAAAATTAAATTAGACACATTTCTAATTTATTTAATAAATTGGCTTGCACACTAATGTATCGCTAGGACCCATTACTATGTGACCTGTGATCCCACACTAGTGTTTTTGCTGTCATGTTGTTTCTGGATGCCAATTTCATTGTTTCTTGTTGCAAATTTCAACACTCCCTCTCAACGAGAAAGGAATCAATTTGTCCCGATCCGGTACCTTTGGAATGTTCTTGCATGCACACATGAAACTCTTTCATGCAACACTTCTGAAACTGAATAGCCTCCAAACAACTAAATCAGGATAATACATATGTCATTAGAGTCTTTTGACTATTGTTACCTACTACACATGTCTACTGAACTCTCTACGTTGTTTACATCTGCATCCATGCACTCTACACTGCTGCCAACTCTGATCTACGCTCCAATATCTGACACCTGTAACTCTGATTCATGTCCTCCTCACATCTGACTCCATTAATCTAACCAATCCTTCCTGCTACTGTTGTACTGTGGGATCCTCGTAGCCAAGTTCGATCCATGAGACATGCCATCTCAATGGACCCTGCCCAAATTTCTTCTTGGGATCATATATGCACATCGCCCCACCTCACACCTAGAGGTATAGCTGCATGTACTCCCTCTGCCCCTCTGGCTCAAAATTTCCCCCTCCTGGAGGTCTCTGCTTGAGTGGACTCTTCCACACTGTCTCCTCTATACTTTTCCATTTGTGGCTTGTCTAAAAACTTCTGAGACTACTTCTGAGGCTGCATGTTGAGAGATAATTGCTCCCTCTCAACCACCAAGACATTAACCACTGCTTTGTTCCTCAAAGCCTTGCATGCATCCTCAACCTTGAGAGCATACAGGTTCTTGAATCTTACACCGATCTGCTTCACTTGTCCCGTGGCTATGTGTTTAAGGAAAACTTTTCCTTTTCTAAAAATTACTTCATAACCATGTTCTTCCAACACTGCTACGGAGAAAAGATTCTTCTTTAGGCCTAGAATATAAAAAACATTTTCTAGGCTGAGATGGGAGCCATTCTCCCTGTGAAAGGTAATTGCACCTATACCGGTAGCGCTATACCTCTCGTCATCTCCAAACTCTATGCTCTGTTGTAGGTCCTTCTCCTCCAAGTCATTGAAGATATCTCTATTCTCTGTCATATGGAACGAGGCACCGCTATCTAGATACCACATGCATCCCATTATAGTGTTGGCCATGAAATGAGAGTAAAATCAAGCTCAAACTGTGAATCCAATGCTTCACCTGCTACAACTGTAGGCTCCTTCTTGCTTGCCTTCTTCTGTGGACAATTTGTAGCATAGTGCCCATGCTTGTGACAGTGAAAGCATCTAATCTTGGATAAGTATTTCTTGCCTGCTTCGCCTTGGGATTTATTTTCCTTGGCCTTCTCTACCTTACTGGCCAAGGTACAAACTTCCTCGTCATTAGTCTTGGATGAGGATCCATCCCTGGTATTCTACTTGAATTCTTCTTGTACCAAATCTGACCAAAGTCACTCCCAATCTGGTAACTTCTCCCTCCCATTGACAGAGACTTGATAACTATGTCAGCTCTTGGGAAGGCCTAGAAGTGCTAAGCTCACCAATTCATCATCTACTATGTTCACACTAACACTTCCAAGTTCATCTCGACATTGAGTGAACTTTTCCAAGTATGTTGGTATCGTCTCGCCCTCTTCCTTCTTGATTTTCCTGAGCTTGTCTTTCAGCGCCAACTTCCTTTGGTCTGTTGTTCTGAAACAGATCTGTCAAGGCCTTCCACATTACATGTGGAGTCGCATTTTCATGGAGACTCGAGACAATGTGATCTCGAACTCCCTCTAATAAGATCCTCCTCACCCTTGCTACCTTCTTTTGCCAAGCATAAAGAAGAGCGTCGTCTGCTACTGCGGGCTTGGGAATATCATTATCAATGAATTATTTCAACCCGTTGTCCTCCAGAAATGCCTCCATTCTATATTTCCATGCAATTTAATTATAACTTCCCTCGATTGTATATTCCAATCTTAATCCACTCAAAGCCATCTTGATCTGCTTGTCGCAACAACGAAAATATCTGCAAGTTTGAATATTGTTCAATACAAACTCAATTTCTTCTCCACTATAGTGATTTCTGGTGCTCTAATACCATGTAGAAATTATAAAAAAAATATTTATTCCAATTGATTTAATCTAATCATGCAATATACTAGAGCAGGATTCTAAATCCTTCTAAAATTAATTCTATGGAAATTTAAACACAATCACACAATCACACCAAGTAAAAGAAAGAAGCAAATCAATCCACAACACAGATATTTTTCTTGGGAAAAGCTTGCTTCTCAAAACCCCTCTATCTCTATTGTATAATGAACCAAGGAATCATGAAACAATACAACGCACTCTTCTCACAAGAGTCTGTTGCACTATCCTAACTGTCTCACACTGATCCAGACAAAATTGGGCTAGTACTTAGCCAATTCTCAGCCTGCCTTGCTCACACAATTCATGTGGAATGCAATCCCTATTATTTAGGAATTTCAACCTTCCTTGATTGCGCAAAAATCATGGGAAATCCTATGGTGTTTTAACTTCATCTAGGTATTTTTCTAAAAATACAACTGATAGTTAACTTCCCTTTAACCTTTGTCTCAGCTGGGTCTTCATCATAACTGACATGCATGCAACTATTAATAGTAAATCATCAGTCACTTGATAGATCACTTGACAGATCATCAGCAACTTCATAGATCACTTCATGTGAATTAAATCCTATTTAATTCACTTGACCTCTCACTAGTGCAACAATCAATTACAACTAGTTAGACTCACTTTTACTCACTTAATTGAGTTAACTGAGTTCTGGTGCATTAAACTAATACACTAACTGCAACTTGGACTCTAAAACAAATATAATCACTCTGCATGCCTCAGCAACCACCCTCAAATCAAAATTCATGAGCTAACTGAGTTTATCACACTCAGTTAACTATTACAAGTGTTTATGAGATAAGATTACAATTTATTGTCCAATTTAATTAAGGAAAAATTAAATTAGACACATTTCAAATTTATTTAATAAATTGGCTTGCACACTAATGTATCGCTAGGACCCATCACTGTGTGACCTGTGATCCCACACTAGTGTGTGTGCTGTCATGTTGTTTATGGATGTCAATTTCATTGTTTCTTGTTGCAAATTTCAACACATATTATCCATTTTATTTTCCAAACCAATGATCATAGCATTTGTAGGTCGAAATATGTTTTTTGTAGAATTACTCATAATTCCCTTACCAGATCTGGATTGGTTTCCTGAGCATTTCCTGCACATGTCACAAATTTGATCAAAAGTGTTTTGATCAATATCTCCTTGTCCTAACAAATTCAAATTATTTCTAGAATCATCTGAAATCCCTCATAGAAACAAGCTTCTAATAGTGCTTTTATCAAACTTATGTTTTCACCTTTGAAGAATATATAAGAATATCTCCAAATAATCCTCCAAGGTCTCATCTTCACCTTATGCAATGGTAAAAATCGCATCCTGCATTTCTCGTGTTTTGTAATATTCCTGGTATTTATTCAAGAACACCCTCTTTATTTGCTCCCAATAAGTTATAGTATTCCCCCCCAACCCCATGAACCAGCATAAAGTTGAATCCTTGAGAGTTGCAAGGAAAATATTTAGCTTCTAGGCATCTAAAGAATAATCATAACTCCTACCTAGTATATCGAACTCAAAAAGAAAAGAGTCGGGATATTCATGCACTTTACCATGAAAATGTGGAAGAACGGATGGTGGAATATTCTTCATTTGAACCAATGCATGTGGGTCCATAATTGGAAACCTAAAAGTAGATTGCTCCTTTTTGGTTGGTTCTCACCGACCCTTTCACCATCCACATCTTCATTATCTTCCAAATTTCCTCCTCTAAACATACCACTTCTCATAGATTGTGAAGGTTGATTGTGGTTCATATTTAAATTTTTAATCCAAACAGTTTCCTGTGGTTCAGATTTAAAATTTTAGTGCAAACAGTTTCTTTCTTCCCTTCTACTGGCCATGAGATTCTTGAACTATTGTCTCCAGAATCCAGGTGAATAGTACCAGTGTGATGGGTCTATTTCTGCTTAGAATTCCTACCTACAACAGAAGGCCCAACATGAGAAAAAATTTATGTTTTATCAATATTTCCTCTGCCCTTCTTGGGCTTCGGACCCCTACCTCTCCTAATCATGCAGTTTAAAATAAATCAAACGAGAAATAATCAACAAAACTGTAAAAACTCTTGTTGGAACAAATCAATTTAAAATAAAATGTTGCATCTAGTTCAAAAAAATATGTATACAACACACAATTAACATAAAATAAATTCCTTCAAGCAATAGAAGAACGTTGCACTTAAAAAAAAAAAAAAGGCGGACTTACCTCTACTGCGGAAATATTAAAAAATTAATTAAAAAAAAAAAAAACAACAACAACATCAACAACAAAACTTTACCAAAATTATTTTTAATGCCTCCCCGGAAACGGCGCCAAAATGTTGGGCGACATAATTGAACTTCAATTCCTCAACACTTAATTATTAAACCAAGGCTTTGTAAGCTTTGAGGCGTAGTATAGGAAATGCCAAGAATTCTAGATTAATTATGTGATCTCTATCTCTATCCCTGCAATTAAATTACTCAGGTGAAAAAAGAACAATTGTAAAAAAATCCTTGCAGTTTTATTCCTGCACTATTAACATGATGACACCACACCACTCCAGATACTGGATCTTCACTCAAAAGATAACAATCAGAGACTTGAAAAAAATATTTCAAGATCAAACAAACTCAGGATTCATTCCAAACCATGCAATTTGTTGGCTTGATTTGGGTTGACCCAAGTTCGATCTATATTTCACACCAACAAAACCCTTGATCTTTGGCCCTTTTGGGGGTTAGGAGGGGTAGGTGGAGTAGGAAAACCACAAACACCCTAGCTATTACTGGATTCTGGCTTCTGCGAACTCTCGGGCTGGGAGGGGGAATACTGCAAAGTTACATGGGGGTTATCAGGGTGGATTTCTTCTCTTTTAATTTTAGATTCACTCAAAAGAGGACTATAATCACTCTCTACAAAGGTATTCGGGTCTTGTCCACGAAATATCTTTCTGGTATCTACTCTATATTTCTTTCCACTTCGCATTGTGTCGATATTTTGCTCTGGTTTGCTTTCTTTTCTTCCAAACATAAGTAAACTAGCAATATTATTGCATTTTTAAAACTCCCTTTTCACACAGAGCATCTTAATCCAAAGTTTCAAAGACTTTAAGTACTTACCTTGCAGTCCTTTCAAGAATCGTCGTTCCACTTCATTCTAGGAAACAATTGTGTCTACTGTGAACTCATTAATGAATCCTCCCAATATGTTATCAATCCATAAATCAACATCCCTTGAAATCCTATTTTCAGTGCTCTTGAGTCATTGTATCAATTCAGGAGTCCACACCATAGGCTCTCCACCCTTAAAACAATTTTTCCTTTCAGTCAACCTTGATATCCACTTGTACAACTCAACAGGAAAAGAAGCAATGAAAATTTTGCATTGATCTGTAAAGATATACTTCTGTAACCATGCTTTGGATGTTAGACAAGGAGCTCTTTCAGGCCTATATAAACTTTATAAGAACCAATAGGATTCAAGATGATGATGTCAATCATGGGGGATGATTCACCATTTTTGGAGTAAAAAAGTAAAAATAATAAAACTACTTTTTCAACTCGTATTTTCAACTTAGATCCCTAAGGTTTTACTCAAATTTCGAGTGGGAGTACTCATTGGATGCAAAATTGAATTCATCATCCAAGGAGTACCCATGTTTCATACTTTCAATGGAACCTGCTACACGAAAAATGAGAAATACATGAAAAAATGTGATCACAATCACGTTTTTCATGTATTTCTCATTTTTCGTGTAGAAATGTCCATAAAAAATATGCAACATGGGTACTCTTTGGATGAGGAATCAAATTATGCATCCAATGAGTGTTTCTACTTGAAATTTGAGTAAACCAATAGGGAGATATGTTGAAAATATGAGTTGAAAAAATGGTTTTTTATTTTTTCCCTCTAAAATTTCATGATGTATCTAATATTATTTAATTATTTCCATTATTATTTTATAATTTCCTTAGGAGGCTCATTTTAGACCTAAAAATTCCCCTAATTAATAGATCCTGGTCTCAGCAATGGAAGCATTTGTTGGCTTGATTTGGGCTTACTCAGGTTCGATCTATATTGCACACCAACAAAACCGTTGATCATTAGCCCTTTTGGCAAAGACCTGCAAGCAAATCGTAGTCTTCCCCGAAGTCACTATGGGTGGATGTAGAGCCAGGTTTCTGCAACCTTGAGGGACTCAAATATGTGGTATTTTTATATTATCTTGTGCTTACAACTTATAAATCACTTTTCCACCTTTAATTAATCACATAAACATACCATATAAACCCATAACCTTTATTGCGCTGAAGTAAAATGAAACAACTGATAATAAGAAAATATACACATTAAACAAAAAAGAACACGAGAATATCGTTCAAAAACTGATTTTTTGTAATGATGAGTCTTTGAATACAACCAGTTCTTCGACCTGTGCACTAAGTTGCAGGTTGTCTACGCACTAAGCTACAAACTCTTCACAGACCTCTGCACACTCAACTGCAAAACCTTCCCTTCGCTACAAAATATAGATTACAAAAATTCACCCATATTACCTACATATATTATTTCTAAACATATCATTTCAACACTTTATATACTATTACATTGTGGGGTTACATCATTACAATACCATGGTCCAAATACCATGGGCTTCTCAAAACAATCAACTATGGCCCAAAACCCTTTATAATATTATGCACTTTACAAAAAGGAGGGGCTTTGATCAGCCCCTATGACACCACGAGGTATATTTAAAATGCTCCAATACGTGGTCCACTTCGTGCTTCGCCCCACAAAATGCAGAGTCTTAGCCAAAATCTAGGCCAAGTTGGGTTGCACCCAACAAGACCCCAACACTCACATGTGACTCGTCCCGAGTCACTCAGCTGCTTTGCCTCTGATTTTTACTGCTATGTTGTCGTAGGCCTTGTTGAACTATTGCAGAATCCCTGCAATCTACTTTTCTTTGGTGCACACTTCTTCCAATAGTGCTTCTGTCACTAGTCCTATAGTCCTACGCAACACTGCCTCTTCTTTCTGTCGAAGCTCTTGAAGCTTCCCATCCACTTCCTAAGACAATTGGAGAGCCTCATCCTGCCATGGTTGAGTTCCCTCTGTCAAAACCTGCTCTTCTTTTCTCAACTCCTCTATTTTCTTATGTCGTGCATTTCCTTCATGGATATTGGTGAACTTCTGCGAGATTGGTAAGGTCTTCGTAGTTATCTGAATCTCCTCCAACTGATTTTGCTTCTATTAAATGTCTTATTGTAGCTTCTGTACATTTGGATATTCCTGCAGTGAATTTAAAATATGTAAATTTTCATCGAACATCTTCCCACAATCTACCAATGTCGCGGAGATGTTGGCCACTACAGTCTTCAAGTCGGTCTCCCTCTATTCTCGCACTTTCGGTGGTGTGGTTGTTTGTAGATTCATCTGCATCTTATTGATATTTATTTCATACTGAAATTGTACATCTTTATTCTTGTATTCCTTTACTGCAAGGACGAGCTTCGTGACCTTGTCTTCCATTGATTCCTCCTCGCAGACATTAATATATGGGACCTCACAACATGTGGCTTCAACCACCTCCTTCAACTTCTGATACTGTTGTATTGCCCGGTATTTCTCCTGGATGGCTTGGTCGAGCTACTGCTTCAGCGAAGTTTGCTCTCTTTCTACCTGAATGTTCAATTTCAAAGTGAGTTTTTCTCGCTGCTTCAACTCATCTATAATTTCTTGTTGCAGCTCATGTAATCTCTGAAGCAGAAGCACTGTGATGTTCATGTTCACACATTTCCATCCTTTCTTCTGCTATTACACCTCGACGGAGTCAAACTGCACAGCTCTGGCAGGTATTAGCGCTATCTGTGCCCCAAGTGTGGGTTCTACTAATCTGTCTACCTAAAGTATTCCCTTTGCTTGTGTTAGCTATCTGGTCGTTTGTGCCAATATATTTAACTCTGCAATACGTTCCTCGACACATGTTAGAAGTGCACCGTAATGATCCTCTAACCTATTCCATGACTCTGTCGTAGCTTTCTATATCATGTATCTAATTTGATCCAGGTCCCTATCAGTGAGTACCATCAACGTTATATCCTTTGTCTTATTTTCCTTTTGCTTCTTTTTGGATCTTTTAGCAGATTTAGCACCTGCCTTCCTCTTTTCTGCAACGGAAGGGTTTGTCTCAATCTTTTCAGACTCCTTGTTCCTCTCATCTCCTCCAAGAGGATGTTGATAACCCTTATCATGTTGCTCTTCGTGTTCTTCCTCTTCCTCATCCATGTCCTTATCCTTTCCACTTGATTCCCCATGACGCGATGTGCCCTCCTCTGTCGAAATATCTCCTACCTCTGTCTCTGGCGCAGTCATCCATTCTGCAGGCCACTACTGTTCTTGTGCAAAGAGATGATATTCTTTTACCAAATATGGCAGTGGATGCCATGTCTTCATCGCGTCCTTGTGAGCTTGTATATAGGTTCTATGGAAGTGAGCCTTGAACTTCACAACAGATTGATATTGCTTGTATAGGCTTGGTGACAGGCGAGGGTGTTGGTTCACCAACATATGTAAGTCCATATGATATAACACAAAAAGTATCATGTTTTCTTGTGCTCATGACAGTTGATTGGTATACCACAGCGAGGTATATTGCACCGCTTCACACATATTTGAAGCTACAGGAGGAAACTGTGAATCCTCTGACTCTCTCCGTGCTAGCATCGCTATTATCAAAATTAACCATGCATAATGAAATGTAGTACCTTTCTCCTGGACCTCACAACAATCATCCAGAAATTCCTTGCAAAGTTACGCGGCCCAGTGGTACTGAACCTCATTGGCGCATTACCTAGCTAATGAAACTACTATTGCAGGGACTTCATTGGCTTGACACTTTCTCATGATATTTCTAGCTAGTATTTTTTTTGCGAAGCAAACTCCCTGGTCATTGATTGAGTTAATGTCATATCATCGCTTCCCTTTTTTCAGTCTGAACTTCTTCTTCATATTTTCAGCTATTGCTTTGTCTTGGTCTTTTCCAGCAAATTATTCTGTGAGGTTTTGTCCTTGATACGGAAGTATCCATATCAAAATTTTGTCAATGGGGATCCTCTTTCCTATCCAAATGCATCCATCATGCACTAGCATGAGAAATTGTCTTACACAGGTTGTTTTTTTTTCTGGAATTATGCTAAAGTGCAACACGTTCAACATGTTCAATAACCCCGACTGTGCTAATCCAGCCGCCAATTGTTGCGACTCTAAACTCGTCACACCACTCTCAAGGTAGTGTACCTACTTTAGATAACTTCCTGGTTCGAACTATGCATATTTCTTCCTATCATTGAAATTGGAGTCTGCAAACTTTAGCTGTGGAATTTTCCCAAGGATTTATCCAAGAAATGGTATTGATTCTGGAAATAGGGGTGAAAATGTGCCATACTTCGCATCCTTTGAATCTTTTATCTGTTTTGCGTCTATTTTCCTAGGTGGCATATATGATGGAAGAGGTGATGGAAATGTTGCACCCTCCATTTCCATTTGCACCTACTCTACTTCTTCTTCATTGTCTCTTACTTGTTTTGGTTCTTTGACAGGTCTCTTGTCTTGTTTCTTCTTCATTCTTTATTCATTTCTTGGTTTCTTTAGTGGAGATCTTCAGTTTTTAGTTTGTACTGATGTTGCTATGGGAATCTCGACTGGTGCTACGGGTGTATCAACTACGTCTTCCTCCATGATTCATGATAAACCTTTCTCTTTGAATATGTGAATAAAATCATCAATATTCATACAGCAATGCAGCTTCTACAATTTCTCCACACTTAGAAATTTTCGAGCTCTCAATACAACAAAGTGACAAATTTTGGTGGGACGCTGATTTTTATAACAAATTCGAACTTCTAACCTCATCATCAGCTCAGATCATGTTCATATTGTTTTCATTAACTGCACATATGTCACTAGATCCAGTCCATCTGTCCTCATAAAATCATCTTTCAACACCTTTTAACAACAACTTTCCCTTTAAATGGTCATGTTTTTCTGGCGAATCTTCGACATACTCCAGACTGTAGCGCAATAACTCTTCTTGCGAGCTTCGACATACTCCATATTGTAGTGAACACCCCTTCTTACGTCAAGGCTTCCTATGTCGAATCTCTTTCTACATCGTAGTTTATATTCCAGTGCCCACTTTCAACTGCATATGGCACTAAGATTGTTCTCCTTTCTTCTTCAGAGCGAAGTTGTAGGGGCAGGGTTGTCCCTGTACAACTTCAACATGCTTCCATTTAATCTTCCTTGAACCAATTCTCCATTTAAATTTGATAATTTAATTGTGCCTCCATCATTAATATGCTTGATAATGTATGGGCCCAGCCAATGCATCTTGAATTTTCCAAGAAATTTTACAAACTTACTGTCATAAAGGAGAACAAGGTCTCCTGCCTAGAAATTATTCTGCTTAAAATTTTTGTCATGCCAGGATTTTCCTCTTACTTTCTGCACCTGCTGATGAAATCCTGCTATAAATATATCTTCCTCCCAAGCAAGCAACTGCGACATTATTTCCTCCATTATATCAGGGTCTGCCATATTTGTAAAAGTTGCAATCCTCAAGCTAGGCACAATGTACTCCATGGGCATCACAAATTCTTGCCCATAAACTAACCTAAAGGGTGTCTGACCTATCAAATTCTTACCTGTGGTCCTATAAGCCCATAACACTGCCAGAATTGTAAGGTCCCAATCATCTCTCTTCACATTGCATATCTTAGTAAGTGCATTCTCCAAAATCTTATTAAAAGCTTCCATTCTTCCATCGGCCTAAGGGTGATAAGGGGTACTCTTCTTATGATAAACTTGGAACTCCTCATTCAATGCTTCAATGGTCTTATTTAGGAAGTGTGAACCTTGGAAACTCATTAAAATATTTAGACATCAAAATCTAGACAATATGTTCTCAAAAATAAACTTCGTTGCAGTTTTTTCTTTGTAGTCCCTTACTGGTTGTGCTTTGGCCCATCTTGTCAAGTAATTAATCATTGTAATTATGTACCTCACACTAGTCCTCTTTCCAGGTGAGTTTATGGGTCCAACAAAATCAATGGCCCTCTTATCAAAAGCCTGCAATGTAACTTTTGGTACCAATGGCATATCATCTCTTCTTGAAGGCTTCCTTGTTCTTTGACACACATCACATGCTCGGCAGTACTCCTTGGTATCCTTATGTAGTGTAGGCCACCACAATCATGATATCAAAATCTTCTGCGCACTAGATTTTCCTGAATAGTGTCCACTAGTTTCACGTCCTTGAACCTCTACTAGAATCATTTGTCTTTCATATTCAGGAACATATCTACACAATATCTCATCTGGCCCCTTATTATATAAGTGTCCTTCTATCAATGAAAATTCATATTCCTTAACCACCAATTCTTTCTTCTGTTGCTTAGTATACTCTAAAGGATCCATTCCTGTGGTCAAAAACTGAATGATATCTACGAAGTGGTCATCTTCCACCCTCATTTCAAATAATTGCGCATCAGGGAGATTATCTTCAATGTTGGTTGGTTCTTCCCCTGTTTCCAATATTGACATATGGTCAAGTCTTGCATTCAGTCTCCCTGGTTTAACAATGATCTCAAAGTCATACTCCTAGAATAACAACAACCATCTGCAAATATTTTCTCCCAAAACAAGCTTATTAACCAAATAATTAAGTGCAGAATGATCTGTAAACATCTTAAAGTGTGACCCCAACAAATAGTGTTTAAATTTCTGCAAAGCATACACCGTGGTCAGTCCTTCCCTTTATATAGTAGTGTAATTATTTTATGCTTTAGACAAATTTCTACTTGCAAAATCTATAGGATGATCAATCTCTCCTTCACCAAGTTGTTCCAATCAGGGAATCCACATGGAAATGAAATTCCTTGTTCCAATCAGGGAACACTAGTATAGGTGCAACTACCATATTTTCTTTCAATATGTCGAGGATCTTCTACCATTCTTTATTCCACTGAAAGGTTGCATCCTTCTTCAACAATTTATCCATAGGTGTAGTGATATGCGCATACCCCTTGATGAACCTCATGTAATACCTAGTATGTCCCAATGTAGTGTGAAGCTGACTTACTATCTTAGGTGGAGGCAAGTTCACAATGATAAAAATCTTAGTAGGGTCCACCATTAGTCCTTTCTTACATACAATACGTCCCAAAAACATGCCAAAGGGTACACAAAATATGCACTTCTTTAGGTTCAAAGAGATCTGATATTGTCTACATGTGCCAAGCATAAGTCTTAAAATTCCCACATGTTTGCTCAACAATCCAAATATTGTCCAATCATCAAAGTGTACCTCCAAAAACTTATGGATGTACTCCTTAAAAGCTGCGAACACCACCCTAGAAAAAACATAGCAAGGGCATTTTTCAATCCAAAAGGCATTATTGTGTATCGATATGAGCCCCATTCTGTAGCAAATTTGGTCTTATGCAGATCTTCAGCTGCAATCCTAATCTGATGATAAACTAAGAATCCATCTATAAATGAGTAAGCTTCCTAACCTCCTACATTTTCCAGCACTTCATCTGCGAAAGGGGTAGGGAAGGGGTCACGTAGACATGCATCATTCAACTTTCTCAGATCAACATAGATCATAATTTCTCCTTGTTTCTTTTTCTCTTGCACTACCATGGGACTCACCCATTCTTATTCTTCTCAAGGTTCAATAATTCCTACTGTTGTCATCTTATCAAGCTCTAGTTTCACTTTCTCCTTATACTTTAGGTTCAGTCTGTAAGGTCTTTGTTTGAGTAGCTTCACATTAGGCTTCAGGGGAATATTCATAACTCCTATATCTCCTATTATACCCTTCATCTCTAAAAACTTGGTGGGAAACAATTCCCAATATTCATGAAGTAAATCTGTAACTTTACCAACTATCTCTTCATCCCAGTAATATCCTATCATTGCAAAATTGGGTTTCTCCATTGATCCTATGTTTACCTTCTTGGTCTTCATTGGCTTCGTTATGTCTGGTATCTCTATCTTAGGTCTAGACACTTTGTGGTATCCATTTGACTCTGCTATGTCGATGTTGCAAGGATATTATTCTTCATCTACAATAATGTTATAACACTCCAGTGCATTTTCTATCTGTGCAACCCAATTATTTTGTTGCCATGTCAGCGAGGTGACATTCTCAAAGATATTCTTCTTGACTGTATGAAGGGCCAAATCCATGTATGCACAATCATCCTCAAAGTTGAATGTTTATATAAAGCCATCAACCATGTCTTCCCAATTCTCAGTGTCATGTCGAATCTCTATTTCTAGGTACCAATTCTTAGGGATTGTCTCTAATGTGTGAAAGAATCCATGTACCCATTCTTGTTGTGGAATCTCATTCCTTGTTGAAGTGCATAGCTAGATATGCTTCCTAGGACTAGTTTGACCATCATATTTTATCTCCATTTCTATTTCTATCTATCCAAGCCCTATCCACATCAGTCTTCGACATTCCTGCCAACCTCCTATATTCTTCTTGTGTGCATTCCACCATCTAGCAGGGGTAGCTTTCAAGGCTATATCCAAGGATATCAACCTTTAATTGTATGGAAATTTTTCTTTAAAATAATTAAGAAAAGTATTCACATCACCTAAGCCATCATAAGAAGGCAGGTTACATACCTCAAATATTATGCAACATACCGATTTGGTAACTCTTAAACAATGCCTTGTAGATACTTCATGCAACCTATTCTGTTAGTTCTCCAATTCTTCTTCTGAGTCCGAAGTGCAAGAACTATCATGCTCCCAACTCAAATTTCCTTCTACAGTAGGGTTAACCCAATCTTGTTCCTTCAATGTCATTTGGTAAATGTTGTCTATGTTTGTTGCACAGTTTTCTTCTTTGACTGGTTTTGTGTATCTTACTCCTTATGATGGATCCAAGGGAACAATTACTCTCATATTTTTTCTTTCAAATATAATATGTCTCTTCTTCATATTTATTATGGCCATATTTTCAAATGACCAGTCAATTCCAAGCAATGCAGGATAAGGGTTACTCGGTAGTCTTCCCATATGGAAGATATTTTGTTGGTTTTCCATTGTTAGTTGAATAGGTGACCACTGTAACTTCGTCTTACCCATCAATTCCCATGTCTACTTCATCAATACATTAGCATCAAATCCGAGATCCAGAATAACTTGATCCATATCATACTCTCCTATCTGCTCTGTAATATCCCAAAAGGGAGAATGCAGTAATACTTCACACAATATAAGAACTTACAACAAGATAAACAATAAATCTAAGTACACATCATAATATGAAGAAAGAGCTGATCCATTTTATTATATGAGAGAAGATTCAGTTACACAAGTATAGAATGTAGGTAGATCTAGCCAAAAAGATGAGCTAGGATCACCCTGAAAACATGCATACAATAGGTACAACGTAACTGTGGAGGCACTGAAGTAAATACTGCGCAATCCTTTCAGTTGAACATGAGCATATAAGTGTAGGCTAAAAAGGAGAATGCAGATCTACTCAAATCCGGAGCTCTGATGATGCCAAGATTCAAGATCTGGCCAATGTGATGGATTCCCAAGATAACCCAGAAAGGATTTTCCATATCTGCAACTTTGGAAAAATCACCTCCCAGGGTTTGATCCTTGATCTGTTGGGAAATACAAATCTAAAACTAGATATGAAGAATATATGGCTGAAATTTGTGCTCATATCATATCTATGCTTTGAAGGGATGATCCCTTCATCATATCTATGAGTTAAAAGCTCTAGATCTACCTTCTAAATCCTCCAATGATGAATTCAGCTGCTGCAACACAGCTAGTAACAGAAACTACGCTGTGAGGGAAGAGAGGCTTTATGCCTACTGAAATATGTTGCAATAAAATCCAAGATGATGGTAAGACTGATGGCAATGTGAGGGAATGATCCCTCACAGGATTGCTAACTGAAATACTAGCAACTTCCTTCCTCCCTTTAGATCTGCAAGGTAGACAGCGTAATTCCTGAAGGAAGTATTGCTGCTGGGAGATCAATAACTTTTGGCTGATGTCAGATCTGAAATGTGGCTCTGGGAGTGCTGATCTATAAGCCTAAGTGATGGGAATAATCCCTCACCTTGTTCTCCAACTGAAGTACTGAAGACAACTTCCACCTTCCCAACTGATCTTCAGAAATTTGCAAATTTCTGAATATGAATGTTTTGCAGAAATTAGAGAAGGATGTGGCACCAATGCCTGATGTAGAATGAAGAGCAATCCTCTTCCTAAAGCTACTCTAAGAAAGAGGTGGGATTCCTGCCCGGGAACACCCTGTGCTAAACAGCACCTGCAATCTCTGCTAAACAACCCAAGAATGCAGTGGAATGTCACTTGAAAATTCCAAATCTAAAATATCATACATCAAATAATCCAAGATCCGTTCACCTTTTCCTTCATCTCCTTTATAATGTTTAAGCCTTCCCAATCCTTGGCCCTAATCTCAACTACACAGTCACATTTGGACAAGATCCTCCAAGTGGGACTGCGTTGTTTGACAAAATCAACCAACAATTCTAGGTGCAATGAACACCTCCTCCATCATTTGTGCTTCATTTGCACATGATCTTCCATCACTTGATCATGAATGATCAATGATCCTTTGTTTAACATCTTCAAGATCTTAGTTGTCTAAATCAACCCTCCATGATCTTTCTCATTAAATGAGACATGATCTCCAATCTCATTCACATTAGTAGTTGCTCAACTACCTCATTTTGTAGATATAGGCTTAATTAGTACACATTCACACACAAAAAGTGGATCTTATTCATATTTGGGTTTTGTGGGTCCCTCCACCTTTTATTTACTTAATTCATGAAGAAAATTAAGGACTCTAATATTCCAAGTATGATGTTCAAATTTGGGAATATTACAGTCCCCACCGGCAAAATGTTGCTTGTCCTCAAGCAACTCAAAAGGTAGATGCACCAGCCATCTATTCCCCTTCAAATGGCATCCACAAAAGGAAGGCTTCTTCCATTTGCTGCAATATGTTATGCATGTTTGGTTCCATAGTTGTCTTTTAGAAATATATGGGAAGACTTCAAACTGCATGGCTAGATGTCCTCCTCCCATCAAGAAGCACAAAGTGACAATCACATGATGTCCAACAACATCATAAATACATGAGATACATAAAATAAGGTAGCTTCCTCCATAAAGGAAAAGCTTCATCATACAATACATTCCTCCATTCCATGTTTCATGAATTTGATTGAGCATTATCATACTCTCATTATTAGCCCTGTTGGCCTTATTGGACCCAAACTTCACCATTCCAGCGTTATGCAAAAGAAGAAGGGAAGGAGCAACATCGGTAGACATAGATGTCAAACAATATTCTCCTAATAACAACCATTAGAGTAAGGCCCTTTGCTGCCATCCTCCATCTCCTCCATGTAAGATGGACAAGCCAAACTCCCCCAAAAGCAACCAAAGAAACAAGAGATCTTGTTGCTTCCTCTCCTCCTCATGTGAATTATGAAGTAGAACCATACTAATGGACATATGGAATGTCACATCAGCCCAATACAAAGAAACATCATCAATGCACATCATGAGAGCATCATGCCAAGATTTACCCAAGAAAAAACACATAGATATAGGAGATGTCATGTGGTGGCCAATCTCTCTCAAGTGAAATGAACATGCATTCCTTTGCTGCAACTTATCATTGATACACAAGGCATGATTCAGAAAATGATGAACTATTGGGTGGTAACCATACTCACCCAAGAGCAGTCAGCGCAGCCATGCCTCCTTCTTCATTTCATATGTGTTTTTTAAGGCATGGATTAGAAAAATAGGAGCCTTTGGAGAGTGACAGAAATATCCCAATGGCAACCAACGTAACCAAGCATGTTGGCCCATACAAATATGAAAGTGGTTATGAAACCCCTTGCTTATCATCCCTACCCATTCACTACCATGTGGATGATAGATGAGGTACTGCATGATCATGGCATCCTCCCTTTGTAGAATACCATCCTCCCAAAAACAATGAAGAACCTTGCACTTCATGAAATGTTGAAGTGCACCTCCAATGAGATCTCTTAGTGAGATATTCTTCTCATCTATGGTCTTCCAAAACTGATGAGGCTCTGGATCTGCAGTAGGTAGAAGTCTCTCTCTGAGCTGTGAGATGCTCATTGAGAAAGTGTCATCAAGAAAGGAGAAAATATTTCTCATATCTAGATGTCTACCATTCATCATCTTGCCCTCCATTGCTTCATGAGTGAAGCTTCCTCCAAAATGCTCCAAGAATAATGGGACCCTTTCTTTGTCACAACCACTAAGTGACAGTGTTGTAGATCTGCAAGGTAATACATATGCTGTCTCAAAGTAAGGCACAATACTGATCTCATAATTAGACATTATACATAGGATAATGTTAATCCCATTTTCTGAAACTCTACATCTCAACTCAAAGGGTTGAATGTAGCTCAACAATAATGAACAAGGATAGTTTTTAGTCTCCTCCTTGATTAAATCAAGGGTCCTCTGCGCTATGACATGTCTCTGCTTCAAATCAGCATTTTGTTCTAACCCTTGTTTATGCATTGATCTTGAAACAATATGTGCTGAAATTTTATGCATGCCTTGGATCAACTGATATGTGGGAACCTCTTGACAGAACACAAGAGTTCCTCCAACCGGCACAATAGTGTCTCCAGTTGCTAGTAAGAGTGATGGTCTCTTTTCTTCAAGTGTACCAGCGCTGGTATCTTCCTCCTCTTCCTCATGCATGGGACTCCATGTGTCAAGAGCTCAAGACTATCTTGCAAATATGCAATAGTCTCTTCTCTGGATGCAAGTACTTCTGCAACTGGTGGTGAATGTAGTGACTTCTTGTCCAGAGTGACAAGATTGACAGCTCTCTCCTTAGGAAATGTCTCTTTTTGGCACATCTCTATCTTCTTCACATCAAACTTCTTTCTCAACTTATGGAAGAAATATGAATATTTAGTCACCTTTGCATGCTCTAGGTGCCCAAACCACCAATCTTCTACTTCATCTAAGAGATGAAGTGTTGCAATTTGAACAGCCCCTTCTTCAGCCACAAGATGTAGCTTGAAAAATGAATCTAACTCCCTCCTCCAAGCCTCGACATTGCTTGAAGAGGATCCATCAAATGTAGGCAAATGGAATCTATTATGCCTCTTTCTTCTAGTGCTGCTATAGGATCCTCTTTCTTCTTTAATCTGGAAGAATTGTTGGAGAGTTAGATTCTCCTTGAAAACTCTAGACTGTGCTTTTTACTCTTCAAGATATAGACTGAGAGTCTCATGAGTCTCAGTTTTATTCCTTTATTCACTTCTATACCTCTCACCTTCTTCAAAGAAAGTGGGCATAGTGGATCTATGAGGAGATCTAGGATTCTCCAGTCTTCTTTTCTGCTGATAAGAAGTACTTTCCTCATCACATCTTCTTCTTGGATCTTCTTTCTGCCTTTCCTCTTTCATTTTATAGACCTCCTTGGAGAGATTTTGCACAGATCTACAGAAATGAGTGGAAGAATTATTTTCCTCCATGATAGATCTCATCTATTTTCTTCTTCTTTAGATGAAAAAGATGAAGTGTCCACAAGCTGAACCAAAGATCATGCTCTGATACCACTATAATATCCCAAAAGGGAGAATGCAGTAATACTTCACACAATATAAGAACTTACAGCAAGATAAACAATAAATCTAAGTACACATCAGAATATGCAGAAAGAGTTGAGCCATTTTATTATATTGGAGAATATTTAGTTACAAAAGTACAGAATGTAGGTAGATATAGCCAAAAATATGAGCTAGGATCACCCTGAAAACATGCATACAACAGGTACAGCGTAACTGTGGAGGCACTGAAGTAAATACTACGTAGTCCTTTCAACTGAACATGAGCATATAAGTGTAGGCTGAAAAGGAGAATGCAGATCCATTCAAATCCGGAGCTCTAATGATGCCAAGATTCAAGATCTGGCCAATGTTATGGATTCCCAAGATAACCCAGAAAGGATTTTCCAGATCTGCAACTTTGGAAAAATCACCTCCCTAGGGTTTGATCATTAATCTGCTAGGAAATACAAATCTGAAGTTAGATTTGAAGAATAGATGGTTGGAATGTGTGCTCATATCAGATCTATGCTTTGAAGGGATGATCCCCTCATCATATCTATGAATTAAAAGCTCTAGATCTACCTTCTCAATCCTCCAATGATGAATTCAGCTATTGCAACACAGTTGCCAACAGAAACTGCTTTGTGAGGGAAAGAGAGGCCTTCTTCCTGTTGAAATATGCTTCAATAAACTCCAAGCTGATGGTGAGACTAATGGAAATGTGAGGGAATGATCCCTCACGGGATTGCTAGCTGAAATATTAGCAACTTCCTTCCTCCCTTTAGATCTGCAAGGTAGACAGCGTAATTCTGAAGGAAGTACTGCTGCTGGGAGGTCAATAACTTTTGGCCTGATGCTAGATCTAAAATGTGGCTCTGCGAGTGCTGATCTATAAGCCCAAGTGATGGAAATAATCCCTCACCTTGTTCTCCAGCTGAAGTATTGAAGACAACTTCCACCTTCCCAACTGATATTCAAAAATATGCATATTTCTGAATATGAATTTTCTGCAGAAAGTAGAGAAGAGATGTGGCACCAATGCCTGATGTAGAATGAAGATCAATCCTCTTCCTAGAGCTACTCTAAGAAAGAGGTGGGATTCCCACCCGGGAAAACCTTGTGCTAAACAGCACCTGCAATCTCTGCTAAACAGCCCAAGAATGCAGTGGAATGTCACTTGACAATTCCAGATCTAAAAGATCATACATCAAATAATCCAAGATCCTTTCACCTTTGCCTTCATCTCCTTTATAATGTTTGAGCCTTCCCAAGCCTTGGCCCTAATCTCAACTGTGCAGTCACGTGTGGGCAAGATCCTCCAAGTGGGACTGCATTGTTTGACCAAATCAACCAATAAGTCTAGGTGCAATGAACACCTCCTCCATCATGTGTGCTTCATTTGCACATGATCTTCCATCACTTGATCATGAATGCTCAATGATCCTTTGTTTGACATATTCAAGATCTTAGTCAACTGAATTAACCCTCTGTGATCTTTCTCATTAAATGAGACATGATATCCAATCTCATTCACATTAGTAGTTGCTCAACTACCTCATTTTGCATATCTAGGCTTAATTAGTCCACATTCACACACAAAAAGTGGATCTTATTCATCTTTGGGGTTTGTGGGTCCCTCCACCCTTTTATTTACTTAATTCATGAAGAAAATTAAGGACTCTAATATTCCAAGTATGATGTTCAAATTTGGGAATATTACATGCTCACTGAACCTCATTTCTCTTCCAGTTCTCTTATGTTGATGTAAATTATTGACTGTGTGCATCTCACTTCGCAGTGTTGCTTTTTATGCACAAGAATCTATCGCTTCTACAACCTTTTGATCCCTTAACAATTTCATACAAGTCTTTGGAAAAGAACTTAAAATACTTATTTGGCTTGTCGCATCCTAGTCTTGTGTCAGAGCTTGATCCTGCATCGGAGCTCGATTCTGAATCGAATCTGATGACTCATCGTAGTTACTTCTCTGATCGGGCTTTGGCTGTGCATTAGAGGTCGAAGCTCCAGCGTCCATAAAACTTCGCTTTGCTTCCATAAATACTTATTTTTTTTTAAATATCAAAAATAGGATTTTTCTCAACATTATTTCTAACCCATGCACCTTCATATTCCCTCTTTTCATTCGCCTTATCACTACCAGTCGCATCTCCACTTCTAGTGACAATATAAGCTTGAGGTTCATCGGTCCTCCTTTTAGCAGTCATCATTTAAATATTTTGTGTCGAATGTTGATTCCTCTTTTCTTGCATCTTTGTCGTAAGTACAGGACATTCTTCAATTACATGGTCAAATGATTTACAGTACTTACATGTCATAGTGGGGTTTTGGCAGTCTCTTGCAAAATGACCTCGCTAGCCGCAGTTATAGCAAATAATATGTCCACGTCCTCGACTAGCTATACCACCTCGACCTCTTCCTTGGTAACCTCCTCAACCACCGCAATTTCCATTTTCCTCGCATCTGTGTTCTTCTGATTTCATTCTATAAGTGTCATCATTGCACTCCATCATTAGGTCATAAGCCCGACAATTATTCTCATCATGTCCTACTAATTTACATAAATTTCAATATATATTCCTTGGTGTCTGAACATATTTTGTAACAAGTAGCCGTTTTTTGAAAGATATTGGCCTCTAACCTTACATATTTTGCACCATAAGCTAGATATTGCATTCAAATGATTAGGTGCTCCATCAGCCATGTAATCCCTGAAAATAGGGCATTGTTCCTTGAAATGGCCCTTTGATCTACACTTTGTACACCACATGTCTTCTCTAACTTCCTTGATTTTATTGATGTCTTGTATCTGTAAGGTGATGTTTTCAAACTAATCTCAATCTGTTGCATACCTACATTGGTATCTCCTATAGGCAAAGCTTCCAATTTCAACGCAATCTCTAGAGCTTTAGCTTGAGCTCCTATATTTTGTTGCATCAATGGAAATCTATATGGGGTAGCATCGTAGCTATAAACTATTCTTGATGTTGTTGTGGAGCTATGTCGAAGCTTACCTAAACCAATAACAACTTAAACCTTTGATCTAACTCCCAAACAGACTCAGTAGGTTTCTATTTGATTTCTTTCAACTCGGTGATGCACTGCGATTGAGACTTTAGCTTCTTAAACTCTCCTACCAGTGTTGTTTTAATATCTGCAAATGTTATGTTCTGATTATTTGAATACTTCATATACCATGTCAACTATTTATCGCATAGTGTCGTAACGAGTTGTGCTTTCTTTATATTCTCATCGTTGATCTGCTTTGTGGTCCATAATGCTTCGCAAAAACACCAAAATTGTTCTGGATCCTCCAATCCAGTTCCTCTGAAAACAGGTAGTTTAATATCATCAGTCGTTCCTCTCCTTTGGGGGGAGGGGGATGGGGAGTAGGAGGGGTAGGGGGAGAAGGAAAACCACAAACAACCTGGCTATTACTGGATTTTGGCTTCTGTGAACTCTCAGGCTGGGAGAGGGAATACTGCAAAGTTACCTTGGGGTTATCAGGGTGGCTTTCTTCTCTTTTAATTTCAGATTCACTCAAAAGAGGACTATAATCAGTCTCTACAAAGGTCTTCGGGTCTTTTCCGTGAAATCTCTTTCTGGTATCTACTCTATATCTCTTTCCACTTCGCATTGTGTTGATGTCTTGCTCATGTTTACTTTCTCTTATTTGAAACATAAGTAAACTAGCAATCTAATTGCATCTGTAAAACTCTATTTTCACACATGAGCATCTTAATCCAAAGTTTCAAAGACTTTAAGTACTTACCTTGCGATCCTTTGAAGAATCGTCTTTTTACTTTATTGTAGGATAGAGTCCAGTCTACTGTGAACTCAGTAATGAATACTCCCAATATGTTATCAATTCAGAAATCAACAGCCCTTGAAATCCTATTTTCAGTGATCTTGAGTCGTTTTAACAGTTTAGGAGTGCACACCGTAGGCTCTCCACCCTTAAAACAATTTTTCCTTTCAGTCAACCTCGATATCCACTTGTGTAACTCAACAGAAAAAGAAGCAAAGAAAATTCCTTATTGATCTATAAAGATATACTTATGTAACCATGCTTCAGATGTCAGATGAGGATTTCTTCTTCCTTGATCTGCAAATCTCGCTCTTTTAGACCTATCTAATCTTGAACTTCCTTCTTCGACGGGTGCCACATCCACATATCTCTCAAACAGATCCTGGTCCTGACAACAAAACCATTTGTTGGCTTGATTTGGGCTGACCTAGGTTCGATCTATACTATGCACCAATAAAACCTTTGATCATTGGCCCTTTTAGCAAATACATGCAAGCAGGTCGCAATCTCACTTGAAGTGACTATGGGTCTCAGCCTTGAGGGACTGGGAGATGTGGTATTTTTATATTGTCTTATGATTACAACTTATAAATCACTTCGCCACATTAAATTAATCACAGAAACATGCCATATAAACCCATAACCATTATTGCACTCAAGTAAAATGCAACAACTGATAATAAGAAATATACACATTAAACACACAAGAACACCAAAATATCATTCACAAATTGCCTCTTTATTATGTTGAGTCTTTGAATACAACTAGTTCTTTGACCTGCGCACTAAGCTATAGGTTGTCTACACAGTAAGCTACAGACTCTTCATAGGCCTCTCCACATCAGTTGCAAAACCTTCCCTTCACTACAAAATATAGATTACAACAATTCACCCATACTACCTACATCTATTATGTCTAAACATATCATTTCAACCCTTTATATACTATTACGTCGTAAGGCTACATCATCACAAAACCATGTTCCAAATACCATGCGCTCCTCAAAACAAGCAACTATGGCCCAAAACCCTTTACAAAATTGTGCGCTTTACAAAAAGGAGGGGCTTCTACCCACCCCGAGGCCCCTATGACACCGCGTTGTATATTTAAAATGATCCACTGCGTGGTCCACTTCGCGCTCCACCCCACAAAATGCAGAGTCTTAGACAAAATCTAGGCCAAGTTTGGTTGCGCCCAACGTAAGCTCAATCATTTTGAAACAAAATTGTTCATGTACTAATTTTTTTCAAAAAAAATCTATTCTTGCACTCAGTTCCTATACTGGAAAAGACAAAACAGTTTTTGCACTTTGTTCCTATACTATGTCAAACATTATAGTTCTTGTACTCTATTCCTATGCTAGAAAAATAAAACACTTTGTTCTTGTACTGAAGAAATAAAACACTTTGTTCCTGTACTAGAAAGAATATTGTGCAACAAGCCCAAAATAAAATAGTGTGGAAAGAAACCTTGCTTGAGTTAAGATAAAACCCCCAAACTCATCACACTCTCTTTGACTAATGAATATACCTCAACATAAGATGAATACTTTATCAAATAACAAAGAAAAATTTAAAATCTTGTGCATAAATGAAAAGATCACATCGTAAATATATCTTTGTTCGTAACTTGCTCTGGTTTAATTAACATTATGTTCAAGATAGACTTCTATGTTTATGACTTCGCAAATAAAACTCAACTGGTAGATTCAGTTTAATTAATTATGACAATATTATGTTCTTGTACTTGAGGTGCCCAAATATCCAAATGAAAATATGAATCCAACAGGTCCAAAAGAATACGATGCAATATTTAAAACATGAGGTTCTAAGGTGAAAAAAAATTCCACTCGCACAGTGACACTGTCAAATAGAAACATGCACTAGAACAAAATTTTCACATACTTGCTATGTATAAACAATCTGAAAGATAAATTTATCAATGACCAAGCAATATCTAATAAATAATCCCCTTACAAATATTTACTCAAAATAACTGTGTGCACCACAGAGTAGATCTAAACCAAAGTCTCTCAAAGCGAAAAGAAACTTTCCATATCCAAATCCTTATTATGGCTTACAATAAAGATAAAATTTTCTTCATTGGAAAACTTTTAAAAAGTAAACCCAAGCATAAATGCAAGAGTTCAGATCTGAACCTCTATCACTCGTTTCAAAAGAAAACACGCAAGGGTTTATCCAATCATGCACACCTCTTACCAGAAAACTTTCACACATAGGTATTAATCACACCATTTACTTCTCACACAATATAATAGATAGAGGGAGAACGAGTTGGGTTGGCTGGGCTCTAGCCAACCAACTCGTTTCCCTGTTTTAAGGAAAGATATTAATATATGCGAACAGACTAATCATCACAGGAAATAGATAAACAAATGCATGAACCTAGCATTAACCCTATTTTATTAAAAAAACAAAAGTCTATGCTCAATACATATAGTATAGTGACAAATATAGCCTCAAAGAGGTTGTGGTGATACAAGATTTTGAGAATACAAACGACAAAAATTATCCACGGTATCACTAACCTACATCATAATCTGACTTGACATATATACATATTACATCGGCTCCCATCCATATCAAGTAGATAACAAAATATGGAGTTGTTGGCAACTAATCCCTAAATTTTGAAACCCTTCAAACGCTCGAAGCCATTTGTAGGAAGATAGGAACAAATATTCAAGACTGAATGAATGCATTTCTCTTTGACATCTGAGATCGACTCCTAGTCGGACTTCTCGAATCAACGACCCTCCACATTCGGTGTAGGAATCAAGTTGAGTGCGGGAATCTCGGGATCTTCCTATACCATAACCACTTTTGATCTTGAATTAGTGAACATGTATTGTAATAGTCATAAGGTAATATAAATGGTAAGTTACATAGAAAAACATCGACCTATTTGAGTTTTAATTAAAATGAGCATCCATTATCCATTTACCCAAAACATTATTAAAAGAAACCAAAAATACTTGCATAGAGGTCTTATTTAGGTTTTGAAATAAAGGCTAAGGTAGGGTAATTTAGGTAAAAATAAGACTACTACAAAAAACTTATATGTCAATCAAATACTTTTAAGAGAAGCAAGAACCCATAACATAGTTCAAGAAATTTAGTTTCAAGGTTTCATGAGGACATGCAACATCTTTAGTTGGGGGTCATGTTGAACCATGAAAATGACCATCTTTTCACATAATTTTACTGCCTTTTAAAAATTTTCCCTTGATTTGTATCCTTTCCCCCTTCCATAATCTTGTTTTACTCCATTATTATGTTGATATGTGGGATTAATCTCAAAAAATTTCGATGCAGTTATTTTAGTATTTTAAGTGATTTTATGATTAGATCTTACAAAAATAACCTATTTTCACTTATATTTGAAAGTAGGGTTATGATTATAAGTATTGTTGTGAATATAATTTATATAAAAATAATGTAAATATAGTAATGATTAATTAGTGAACATTAGTTAGTAGTTAGTGCTGAAGAGACACGTCTAATGGAACATGACCTTCCATGAAGAGGCACATACCTAGGTATACAAGTGGTCCTCATTTGTAATAATCAAACATCTCACTTGTACATTCAACAATTCTTATATATAATTGTTTGTCCTACAATGGATGTTTTTTTCTTCGAAGCATTATGAAGATTATTGTAGAGTACGAATTTTTTTTGTTACATTGGTGTTAGAGCGTAGCCAAACCTTGTTCGTTACATTGGTATCAGAGTTGTTCAATCCTCTAGCCACTCATCCTCTACACAGAGCCAGTCTGATCTGAGCTTTGGCCATCAACTCTTCATCAAGTTCGTTTCCAATCAATTGAGGCTTTTACCCACATAAAACTTTTGGAGGTTCTCCATTTTTGTCACCAAGCCTTTGGTCATAAAAAAAAATACAAATATAAGGGAAAAATGTAATATTAAAGAAAAAAACAAAACAAACACTGAAGTGAAAAAAATTAAAATTAAAAAAAAAAAAAATAAGTTTAAAAATTTATTAAAAAGAAATTTATAAAGTAAAAATGTTAAATAAAAAATAAAAAAAAACAAAAGAAAAATCAAAAATAAAAAATAAAAAAAATTTGGTCGACGCTCGACAGCACCTGTAGTCCAACCACAGCATAGCTCGACCATACATCACCGCTTTTCTTACCCTCTATCCACCTCATCTAAGCCATTCATTCGATCCATCTGTAGCTTGCAACCGACAATCGCCTTCGTCTTCGTTGCTTGCTCTTAGCCACAATCGAACCTCCCTTCATCCTACGTGTATACAACAAGTCTCCACTACTTACATCTCTGCAAAACTCTATATTGTGCAATCATCCTCCATTTGTGCCTTCGTTCACCACAGTAAACTAGGAACCAATCGAACTCACTCACACTGAAAATCCATATGGCGAATTTTTTTCTTGTTGTTGGCCACCATCATCTGTACACATTTGGTCTTCGTCTATCCCCTGTTCATGCAACAGAAATTGGAGTGTTCAAATCAAATGGTAAGAGAAACATCGTGACCTTAATATATGAAAAGGCATGACTCATATATTAAGTGGGCTTACTCATCAAGGGTATAAAGGTATAAAGTATCATCGTGACATGATAAGAGTTTTTAAGTATCATTATTATATTTTAAAAAGATTAAATAAGATAAAATAAAAATATATATATATAAAGAGAGAAGGAGGATTATTATAAAGAAGTTCTAATTAGACCTTAAAAAAAAAAAAGAAGGAAAAAGGGTATTTTTAGTTAAAAATAAAAATAAATTGAAAGTATTTAAATATTAGGACCAAGGATGGAGTCCAATTCAAAAAAAAAGGAATGATGGTTTTCCTATAAAGGTATTTTAATTACTCATCACGAATATTTACATTAAGAGGGAATATCCAAGGAAAAAAGGTTAATATCATTATCCGTACAAGAAACGAGGAAAATTACATAAGTGTTTTTCCCTAAGGAAAAAATCATAATTTTCATTATAGATTGAAAATTATATGTTGAATATGCATGTGCATATTCTGTATTTGTGACCAAGGTCACTCTAAAATAAATATTTTCGTCAAAAATCACCCAGTGGGTGTACATTTTTATCATCCATAATCTAAATATATACATAGATAAGATCAATACAAAATAAAAACGGCCATGTTGGTCCATATATATTCGGTCATAAGATCAGGATGCCCTATGTCCTACTGCATGAGGGTACATGTATGGACGATGATAGTAGTTGTAATGTTGTTGAGCATTATGTTTCTCTATATGCCATAGCCCTCGATGCTGGACCGCAGCCTCCTTGGATAAACTGTCGGAAATGAAGTTGTGCTCCCTGTAAATATGACGACAATAAATAAATGTAAAACGAGATCTGAGAAGCCAGAGATCCTCCAATATACTCTGCAGTGTGTTCACATGACATATAGCAGACTGATTGAACCAATTTATGATGATTTAAGGTGATGAAAATCATGCTCTAATTCAAACTGAAGTAAGTGGCGAAGAGTGGTGAGTTCAGCATAATTGTTTGTCCCAGGACCCAAACCCATCTTAATTTTGTATAAGTGGTGTTGATTGAGATGAAGGACAACGTCGCCCCCACAGCCATTTGGTTGAGTCGATCCATCGAAAAAATCCCATGGGATATTGAAATCGATGACTTCAGGGATGATGGGCCGAGGAGGGCGCGGAGCGTCATCATCAGGTAATCTGTTGTGAGTAGCAATGATAAGAGAAGTGACAGATTGCCAATGGGGATGTTTGTCCTGAAATATAGAATCGTTCCACAGTAGCCAAATCCCCCATATGATGAGAAGAGGCAGGTTACGAGCTTTTTGAGGAGTGGTTGAGTGCCACCAACTCTGCAAAGCAGTCGAGAGTGTCAGGCCCATCCATTGTGCATTGATGTGCAAAACATGTATTATCATAGTCCACAAAGCCATGTAATATTTTCAGCAAAGGAACAAATGTTCACAGGATTCAAAGTCTGAGCGGTAGAGAGTACACCATGATGGGCCCTGGTATGATCTCTTGTGCAGGTTGTCCATCGTCGGTGCAATATTTTTGAGGATACACCACATGAATAACCTTGTTCAAGGTGGGGCTCTTAGTTTCCATATACTTTTCCACCACCAAATAATCTGTTGTGGACAGTGATCCGAGAAGATGAATAAATATCCTTCTTTAGGAGAGTATTGTCCATGATTTTCATACAACCAAATCAATTCATCGTCCCCGGGGACAAGCCGGATGTGAGATTATGATAGAGAAGTTGTGTAGGCTTTCCATGCTTGATGCAGAGGAGCAGGTATGCCACGGTGATATGTTGTTTTCCATCCTTGTAGGTAGAGAGACGTGGCCAGAGGATCCGCAATTTGAGTTATGAAGTTGATGCCATCGGCTGATAAATGGGTGATAAGTTCCTGAGGGAGTAGATATGTATTCCCACTCCCTAACCATGAGTCAATTCCGATCCTGGCTTGGTTCCCAATCTGATGCAACATGTGAAGCCATTCCGAATATAAGGCAAAGAGGATAGGACTGCTTTTCATATGGTAGATATGTTCCTCTAGTTCCAGGTTGAAGATCTGATCCAATCTATGAGGTTCAAGGGTCGTATGTATTTCTGATATACCACCTGAGTCCAGAGATTTCTAGAAGTCATGATCGACCATCCAAGCTTGGCCGCAAGCTCCTTGGAAAAAATGGCCAGTTTGTTTATGCCCCATCTGCCCCATTTCTTTGGAAGAGTGATTATATCCCATCATATCCAAGCAAAGGTGTGGCAATCCCTATTTCCCCTCCATAGGAATATGATGCATAATTGTTGTATCTTGGCAATGACACCGCGAGGCATCCATGCTAAATACATCCAGTATGCTGGGATGGCTTCCAAAACCGATTTGATCAGGGTGAGTCTCCCAACCCTGAATAACCATCTCTGATGCCAAATGAATATGTGCTTTTCCAGTTTTGCAATGAACCAGGACCAGTTAGCAATGTGGTAATCAGATGGTTTTAACCAAAATCCTAGGTACTTTAAATCATCCTGAAGGTCAAGTAAGGTAAATGGGAATATGTTCAATGCCAAGGCCCTCTCCTCTTATGAGCAACCTGATGTCGATATGGTAGATTTGTGAGCGTTTCACATCATTCCTGTGGAAATACTGAAGGATGCCAAAGTCATCGACAATGATAAGGAGTCTCCAATGGATCCATTAAGCAGGATAAGAACATCATCCATGAAGAGGAGGTGAGTGATAATGCAGCCCTCTGCAATCTTGATGCCCTGGAGTCTGCCCTGCATCTTTTCCTCGGAGATTAATCAGCTGAGAGCTTCCATCATGAGAAGCAATAAGAGAGGAGATAACAAGAAGCCCTGATGAAGCCCTCGTTCTAAATTAAAAAAGGGAGAGGCAAAGTCATTGATGAGAACACTGAAATATGCGTTGGTGATACAACACATGATCCAGTTCATGAAAATGATGGGGAAGCCCAGATGAGTCAGAATCATACAAATGTAGAGCCAATTTGAATGGTCAAAATATTTTGCAAGGTCAATATTGAGGATGAGGCTCTTGAGATTTTTTCTTTTGATAGAGTGAAGGGCCTCCTAAGTAGTTCCAATGGACTCATGGATTTATCGGTGGTGGAGGAAAGTGAATTTCTCAGGTGATATGTTTTCAGAGAGAATGGGCTTGATACGATTGGTGATAATTTTGGCGATGATCTTATAAATACAATTGCAAAGAGAGATGGGTCTGTAATCAGATAATAGTCGAGGAGAGTCAGATTTAGGTATAAGGGAAATGAAAGTAGAGTTGCAAGCATCAAATAATTTTCCCATCGTGCGACATTCCTCGACTATGTTGAGGATATCTTGTCCAAGGATCTCAAAGAAAGCCAAGTATAATTCAATGAGCCAACCATCAGGGCCAGGGATTTTGTCTTTCTGAAACCATTTTAAAGTGTCCTGGAGTTCCTCCATGGAGATAGGGCGGGTCAGATTTGCCTCGTCATCTTGATCAACGAACCTTGGGAATAGACCAGCAACTTTGATAATCTCTGCCAAATTTTCATTGGGTGGGGCTTTGTAGAGGTTGCGGAAACGTTCCACTCCCATGTTTGCCACCTGGTGGAAATTTTGAGCCTAGATCCCCTGATCATGCTCCAATGACCAGAGAGTGTTGATGGCTTTCCTCCCATTAGCGAATTCATGGAAAAATTTAGTGTTCTCATCTCCCGCCTTCAACCAAGTGACTCTTCTTCTAAGACGCCATGTTTCCTCATGATCCTTGAGTATCTGAGCCCTGTCTACTTCCAGTTGTATGAGTTGTGATCTGGTGGCTTCCGAGACTGAGCCATCAACTAAGGCAAATCCTATTATTGCAATCTTGGATTCCACCCTCCTAAGGTTATTTTCATCCTTAGATTTATGTTCCTTTACCCAGGTCTTTGTCAATTTCTTCATTTCAATCATCTTGGTTGAAAAAGATGCATAGGGGGATGATCCAAGTGCCGGGGGGTGGGAGCACCAATAGTGTGAGACCAGGTTGAGGTATTCCAGATGTGATAACTAGGTGACATTAAGTTTGAAAGGGTTGTTGGGTTTGTGGCGCCCCAGGGCCAGCTCCAGGTAGATAGGTGAGTGATCCAATATGCCCCCAGATCCTACCCATTTCTGATACTATGGAGCGTTATTCACAAGAGATTCGTGTAAGAGGAAACGATCCAGTCTTCTGGTGAAGGAGGTCTCTCCCACTCTGTGATTGCTCTAGGTAGGTAGCTTATGCGACATGGGAATGTCCACTAGGTGGTGATCCTCGATGAGGTGAGAAATGGATTCAGAGAGAGGGTCGGGATGGGCTAGGTGACCCCATGATTCCATAAGGCCTAGTGATAAATTGAGGTCACCTCCAATAATGAGATTATGTGCGGACATAAATGATCGATTGAGTAGGTTTTCCCAAAAATCTAGGCGGGCAGCACATGTACCATATGCATTCATCCGTCTATATTCTAAACCAAGTTCAGAGGAGTATATTTCAGCGCCCAAGAAAGCCTCCCCACCCCATAGATTGAGTAACTTGATGGTACGGGGGTTAATACCCAGTGAAATACCACTAGATTGGCCACGAGCATTGATGGAGTGGAAGGTCCAACCCAGGCGAATAGAAGACAGAGTATTGGTAATATGATCAAAAGAGCTAAGGTTTTCCTGGAGAAATATGATGTCAACCATAGTGCAGTCCAATGGCCTCCTAAGAGCCAGCTTTTTGGCAGAGCTAGCCAGTCCGCGACAATTGAAAGAGATAATCTTCATGAGGAAACAAGGGGTCGGGTCGTTCGTGCTCTAAGGACCCGATCAAGTGTGTTTTTTTTACCATTAGAAACCTCTTGACCAGCTGGATAATAGCCTGGATATGAAGGAGTGTCAACCCCGGGTAGGTTTAGGGCAAAGGGAGGGTAGGATGCCAAATCTGCCAGAAACACTGGAAGATAGGTGAGAGAGGGATCAGAGTAAGTAGGAGTGGCTTCCCCAAAACTCAAATGATGACTCGGGAGAAGGATCCAAGGTGGGGTGGTCAAGGATGGAGGGGGGTAAGTCAGATATGGTAGGATGGGAAAATGATGATGGATAGGATATATGCGGGAGGAAGAAGAGGGGCATCGATGAAGGATATGTGTGCAATGAAAATGTAGATGATACAAAAGATTGTAAATGTTGATCACAAGAGGGGGAGAGATATGTACTCGTAGATAGCTTGGCAGTCACAACCCAGGCACGATTCATCTAAGGAGATGGGGGTCGAGTTGGATCAGGCGCGATCTTGGTCCCTGAAGCAAATTTATTTCCCTTGCGCCGATCGACCGAGGTATCAGGAGGGGGAGGATCCACAGGGGCGACTTCCACCAGAGTGCTGACAGGTGCATAAGGCTCTTTTGGACGAGGGAGGAGGGGTCATTCCTTATAGAGATGAATGACCGCGTGACATCACCAATAGCGGAATGGTACTCCTTCGTAATCCAAGGTCTGTACATGGATGAATTGCCTCCACTGCAGAGTGATAGCCTCCTCTAAGCCCTCTCTAGTGTCCAGGTGAACCAGTATCCGAGCCATGGTCATGTTTCTAGTAGTCAAAAATTATTTGTAATAGTATAGGAATGTACCAAGAGAGTTTTTGATATACTTCAGAATGTCCTCCGACCAGAAATGGAGGGGAAGACCGAGAAGTTGTACCCAAATCTGCCCAGCTCCAAGTTGTTCGCGCTCCAGATCCAAAAGAGGGCTCTGTCACTTTAGCATAACCGGGGCTTGTTCAATATGCCATAATTTGGATAATACCCAAGGCACCTATTCTATACGTTGAAAAAGTATGGAAAACCAGCCCCGAGGAAGGGTAACGACCATCGGAAGATCCTCCATGATCGGACCCCAAATATCATTTAGCTAAAGGTGGAGGTGACCCAAATTGTACTTATGTCTGCGTACATGGCCAACCAATACCCTATCCACTGTGTCCATGACCTCCCCCAAATGGAGTTCGTCCCCAAGGATTAGGTCAATTTTCTTAGATCCCGGCTTGATGCACTTAGATATCCTAACACCTCTCGGGGATGTATTTGGGGCCGAGGTGCCTGCTCCGTTACTAAGCCCAATATCGACAGTGGTTTGATCAATATCATCCAGAGGTGGGATGATGGGAGGTTCCGTGAAACATCCAGAGGATAGCAGACGGGTTCACAGGATTGGGTCGACGGGTGGGACGGAGGTAGACGGGCCTTCACATCCAGATGGGAGCATTGCTTCAAAGGCCTGAGCTGGTGGAATGGGGACGTCTTGAAGGCAGGAATTTAAAAACTAGAGGGTCACCGGGGAGAAAGGGGTTGATTCCTACGGCAGAGATGAGTCAGGATAAACGGAGGGTAGTTCAAACAGCAAGAATGGAGGGGATTCGGATGGGAGGGAGAATTTTTTATACTGGGGACCAAAAAATGGAAGGGTGGAAAGCGAAGGGAAGTAGGGACCATCAGAAGATTTAGGGGGGATCCGAAGTGACAGCAAGGTGCTAGGTGGTGGGGGATGTAGAGGAGAGGTCCAGATCAACACCCCTTCATAGGGATCCAGGGAGTATTCAATAAGCTCTTCATCCATAGTTGGCAGCAGAGGGATATGCAAAAATCATTAACTACTCCAAACGGTCGGCAATGGACCAGACAGTGACTTCCTTGGATGGATCCAATGAGTCAGTAACGGAGCTACTACAGGTGTTGCGGGTGACCAGAGCTGAATAATCACATCGTCTGAAACCATAACCCTAACTGATGAGCCTACCCTACTTCAGAGAGGAGGAGGAGTGAAAATATTCGCTCCATTTTTTCAAAAAAACTACATTAGTGTTAATCTCGCGAATCACCTATTAATTTCAGATGCCAATGTAGGAAAAAAAGGATATATTTTTGGTGAAAAATATGAAATTAATGATTTAGAAGTGACAATAGATCATTATGAGTACATATCTCAATTTTGTTTTGTAACTATGTATGACAAAGAGGTTGACACAATTCTTGATCGACCTTGGTTTAAATAATTCGGTACATTCATGTTAAAAACAGAGAAAAAAAAATGATGTTTTCTTATAAGGGAAAGATGATCACATTCTAAGACATGAAAATGAAGTCAGAATTGATAATTCCCTCATCATAAGACTTCAAATATGTTATGAAATTGATGCCTTAAAAGAATCAAAATAAAATATCAAAGAAGCAAAAAGAGCTTGAGGAGGTAATATCCAATAAAAACGAAGAAAATTCTCGTTTAAAAGATCATATTCATAAACTACTTGCACAAGTCAAAAAGTGTAAAAATAAGAAGCACAAGTTAGAACAAGAAAAGGAAAGTTTCCACAAGAAGCTCAACGAAATTCTATTAGAGAAAGAAGAGGAAAATTTATGCTTTAAAAACGTTAATAAAATATTGTTAGAACAAATCAAGTGTTTAAAAGATGAGAAGCTTGAATGCCAAAATAAAGTTGACTCAGAAAAGGAGGAACTCTTACTTCTCAAAAATCATAATCAGAGTCTACTCACTCAAATTAAGAAACTTAAAAATGATAAGAAATCATTCAACAACAAATTAGAAGAATTTGTCACGAAAGAAGTGTCAAAGTCTTCAGTCCAGGTTGAAGAAAAAGATACGAACATTGATCCAATCAATATCACAACTCAAGGAAATGACAAACCAGTTGAAGGAAAAACATATACAGATGTTGCAGTTCATAAGATGAAAATTCCAAGTGAATATTTTGTAACCAACTCAGCAACATTAGTATGTTGTGTAACCAGCTCCAAAAATAGAAGAAAAGAGATATCAATGCCTTAGAAATAAGCCACTTCGAGGGGGCAACCTCCAATACATTACATAAATGAACAATTCTTGGATGATACAATTTACAAAACCTCCTTTCTATATATAGGAGTCCATGGGGCCATAATGTAATCCTAGTGGGCCACAATGTAATCCTAGCTGACCTAACAATAATAATTTAAGGGCACGATAATAACAAAATGGGGGTTACAAGGGTATAATAATAACAATAAAGGGGTTACACTAACAACAATAAGGTACTATACTAGTAATATAGGGACCTAACATGCCCCTCTCCTTCAAAAAAGCGTTGTCCTCAATGCTTGAGTAGCTCTGGGTGCTTCTGTATAAAATTCTCATCCTCCCATGTAGAATCTTCAGTGGGTAAGTTCTTCCACTTGATGAGATACTCTGAAATTGATCAATTCCGTAGTTGTCGAGTTCTTGTTTCCATGACCGCTTCCGGTTCCAATATGATTTTTCCTTCCTCATCAATTTCTAGCAATATTGTTTGAACTGGAAGATTTTCACCTATAACCTTCTTTAAGCATGAAACATGGAAAACTGGATGTACTCGCGAAGAAGCAGGAAGCTCCAATTTGTATGCCATAGTACCAATCTTTTGCAACACCTTGTAAGGATCATAGTACTTTGGCGATAATTTATTATCCTTCTTTGCTTGCTTGAGGGACATTTGTTTGTATGGTTGTAGCCGTAAAAATACCCAATCTCCTACATCAAAACTTCTCTCGCTATGATGTTGATTTGCCTGTTGTTTCATTCGATTTTGTGCCAAATTCGGGTTATCCTTTAAGAGTTGGAGAACTTCTTGCTGATGCTCGATGTGATCTTCCACTGCTTGAACCTTCAAATTTTCCCTTAAAGATGATGTGATCGATGGTGGATGATATCCATAAAGTGCCATAAATGGGGTCATTTTTGCTGCAGTATGGAAGGAAGTGTTATACCACCATTCAGTGAGAGGTAAACACTTGACCCATTGTGTTTGTTTATCATATACAATACAACGAGGATATCCTTCCAAACATTTATTTACTATCTCAGTTTGACCATCAGATTGAGGATGATAAGATGATGAGCTAATTGAGTACCCAAACAAGAAAATAACTATGTCGCTCACAATAACCCTTGGGCTTCCATGTAGCTTTTGAATTCTGTCCATAAATGTAGTAGCAATTGTACTTGCTTTAAATGGATGAGATAATGCACAAAAGTGTGCATACTTGGTAAGTCTATCAACTACCACCATGATGACACTCTTTCCTTCGGACTTAGGTAAACCTGTGACAAAATCCATTGAAATCTCCTCCCAACGTTGACTTGGAATGGATAAAGGTTGTAGAAGTCCTGGGGTCTTAATTGTCTCAACTTTATTCTGCTGGAAAACCAAACATTCCGCCACAAACTTTTGAATATCAGATTTAAGGCCATCCCAAAAAAAATCTTTCTTCACTCTGTGGTAAGTTTTTAAAAATCCTGAGTGTCCTCCTAAAGGAGAAGTGTGCAATTCTAGAAGAATCTTTTGTTTTAGTTGGGAATTATTACAAAGATATACGCGATCTGTGTACCATAAGGAATCATTTTTCCAACTAAATGTATTATATGTACTTGGATCTTGCTGCAACTTTTGAATGAGTGTCCATACATCTTTGTCCTTCTTCCATTCATCTCTTGCTTCGGTTATCCAATCTGGTTGGATAATAGAAATGGCACAAAGCAATGCTTCCACCTCTTCATTCTTTCTTGAGAGTGCATCTGCAACAACATTAAGCTTTCCTTTTTTGTAGATTATTTCAAAGTCATAACCCAACATCTTTGTGACCCATTTTTGCTGCTCTTCTGAAGATAGTCTTTATTCCAAAAAGTGTTTAAGACTATCATGATCATTTTTTACCTTGAAGTGTCTTCCCATTAGGTAAGTTCTCCATTTCTTTAGTACATGCAGTATTGCTAACATTTCCTTCTCATAAATAGGTTTTTGTAAATACTTTCCTTTGATTGGATGACTTTCAAAAGAAATGGGTCTTCCTTCCTGCATTAAAACAGCACCAATTCCATTTCTTGAGGCGTCACATTCCACAATAAAGCTTTTTGTGAAGTCTGGCGTAGCTAAGACCGGTGCTAGGCACATTGCCTCTTTAAGATGTTCAAAGGCTTTAGTTGCTTCAGGAGTCCATGAAAATGCATCTTTCTTCAATAATGTTGTTAGAGGTGCTGTTATTCTCCCATATTCTTAACAAACTTGCGATAATACCCTATTAACCCAAGAAATCCTCGCAACTGCTTTATGGTTGTGGGGACTTTCCATTACTTAATGGCTTTAATTTTGTTAGGGTCTACTTTAACACCCTCGTGAGATACAATATGACCCAGATATTCCACCTCTTGTACTCCAAAGAAACATTTGGATGTTTTTGCATATAATTGTTTTTCCTACAATAGTTTGAGCACCCTGTCAACATGTTGAACATGATCCTTCCAAGACCTGTTGTAGATTAGTATATCATCAAAAAATACTAGCACAAATTTTCTAAGGAAGGTTTGAAAATGGAATTCATCAACCCTTGAAATGTAGAAGGTGCATTGGTAAGGCCAAAAGGCATGACCAAAAATTCATAATGACCCTCATGAGTTCGAAATGCTTTTTTTGGAATATCTTCGGTCTTCATTCTAATTTGATGATATCCTGAACGAAGATCCAACTTGGTAAAATAAATTGCTCCATGTAATTCATCCAATAATTCATCAATCACAGGAATGGGAAATTTGTCTTTAATGGTGAGCTTATTGAGCTCCCTATAATCCGGACACATTAGCCATGATCCATCCTTCTTGTGTACCAACACTACAGGAGCAGAGAAAGAACTTTGACTGGGTTGAATTATACCCGCCTCTAACATTTCTGCAATCATACGTTCAATTTCGCTCTTTTTGGAAGTAAGGATATCTATAAGGCCTGATGTTTGGAGGAACACTTCCTGGAATAAAATGAATAGCATGATCATGATCACGAATAGGTGGGAGTCCTTTGGGAGTTTCAAACACCTTGTAATGATTGTCCAAGATTTGTTGGAGATCTACAGAAATAGATTATTTTGATATTGGAACTTCTAGTGAGCATAATTGTGCAATTGCACCTCATTGTTCTTTCTTTAGAAGCTTTTTCATGACATTAGAGCTTATTATCTTTCCCGGCTTCCCTGCAATACCCCGTAATTCGACTTCCTTTCCTTCTGAAAAAAATTTCAAGAAAAGCTTTTGAAAATTAAAAGCTACCGTCCCCAGAGATTGTAACCATTGTACTCCTAGTACAACATCAGCACCTCCCATAGGAATGGAAAACATTGGACTAGTCAATACATATTCCCCCATGGTTAGCTTGATATCATGGCATTTTCCAGAGCAATTTATAGTTCCTCCATTTGCAACCATCACTTGACATTCTGGTGTTGGGTATAGGAAACAATTTAATTCCTTAGCTACCTTACAATGAATAAAATTATCGGTGCTACCTGAATCAATCAACACTATTACCTTTTTCTTCTTGATATGTCCTTCTATCTTGAGAGTTTGAGGAGTGGTAATTCCTACTAGTGCATTACACGATATGGTCGGATTCATTTCTTCCTCTTCTAGGGCTGGTTCCTGGTGTATATCCTCTTCTTGTTCATTTTCTTCTTCCTCTTCACAATCTATGTAAAAGAATTTCTTCTCAGCACACTTATGACCTTTAGTGTATTTCCTATCACAACTGTAGCAAAGCCCTTTTGCTCTTTTTTCTTTTGTTTTTGTGGTGTCAACCTTGTAGGTTGTGGAAATCTAATTGTAGAAATGCTTCCTTCTTTATAGAAGTGAGTGGTAGGCTTCCTTGTCACCATAAGTTTACATTCAATTTTTCTTGCCAACCTGAATGCCTTCTCCAATGAATCAGGTTCCAAAACACAAATTTCATGTTGGCTGTTATCCTTTAAAGTGCCTATGAAGAGATCAATCTTGTGTTCCTCTAGAATATCAGTTACCTTTATATTCAATTTTTGGAAGTCCTCAATGTGCTCCCCCACTAAACCCTTTTGTTTGAGTTTTATCAATTGGCTAAAGAAGGTGTTGCTCTTTGTATCCTCATAATGTGCTATCATTTCCTCCGTAAAAATTGACCAAGTGACAATTTTTTTACGGGAGCAAAACCATCAATACCATACAAATGTATTTTGTTCTAAATGTAAAGTTGCAATGCGTACCTTTTGTGTGTTTTGCACATTATGGAGATCAAAATATTGCTCCATCTGTAGTATCCATGTTACAGGATCCTTTCCATCAAACTTCCTCATATTCATTTTTGGAATATGGTGGTTCTTCTCGCCAACATTAGAGTTTATGAAATCATGATTAACATTTATTTTTTTCTTAGCATGAGTTTCCTCTACTATATTTTCACCATTAGGAAACATTTATTGTATCAACTTTGTCAAACCTTCTATGTCTGCTTTTAGATCATTCTTCATGTTTTCCATTTTATCTTCCATGTCATCCATCTTAGATTCCATGCCAGCTTCCATGCCATCTATCTTAGATTCCACATCTTTCTTCAAACCATCCATATTATTCTTCACACCATCCATCTTTTCTTCCACGCCTTTCTTCAAAACTTCCATTTCATTTTTTTCTGCTCTTTGCGAGAGCAAAATTTGGTGCACTTGCTCTTGTAATTTTGATAGATCATGTTGCAATTCTTCATCTTCATGAGTCATAGTAGAGCCTTCTGAAGGCTTAATGGGTATTGAATTATTTTTACGGGGCATTTTTTAGAACCCAATACTGATATCTATTCTACAATATGCCCTTGGAATCAATTCAAATTGATTTTTCAAACAAGACTTATGCAATTTGGAAAAAAAAAAAACCTTTTTCTTGCTTTTGAGAAGCTCGATATTGAAATTGGATTATATCTGTGATTGCGCTCTTATATATCTAAAATTCAGCACTAAAGTAGCCCTCTAAATTCTCTTTTGAATGCCACAGGTCTGACCTGATTTGGATTCTCCAAGACAAAGTTATGTCCAATCTCCCACAATGACCTAATTATGGACTGGTTCAGTAGAGTGAATTTGTACGACTTGCCACGTGTCACTGTTTCATCCTTCGCCTCTAAAATTTATAGCCAAGAAACTACAGTCTGTTTAATTGCGACCACTTTTTACGGCACTCCAATCTGATGCTCAGAGAGAGATTTATTGAACTTTTCCTACAATCACCTCTTTGTGATGAAATTCGGGAACCTGAAAAAGTACTACCTTCCACAGATCATATCTCCCAAAATATTGCGAACCAAGCTCTAAAATTTTGCGAAAAGTTTCCTTGGGATTTTAGCTTCGCACCCTAAAAATTTCAGATTCTGAACCTTCGTAGAAAAAAATTTATAGCGCAAATTCCACGATGACCTGTTTAGGAGCCTGAAAAAAGACCTAACTTCCACAGATCATATCTCCGAAAATATTACGAACCAAGCTCTGAAATTTTTAGAAGATCTTCCTCGGTATTTTGGCTTCGCACCTTAAAAATTTCATCTTCTGAAACTTCGTAGAAAAATATTTATGGCGAAAATTCCACGATGACCTGTTTGGAGCAGCGAAACCCTAGAATCCAAAGCTCTTATACCAAATGTTGTGTAACCAGCTCCAAAAATAGAAGAAAAGAGATATCAACGCCTTAGAAATAAGCCACTTAGAGGGGGAAACCTCCAATACATTACATAAATGAAAAATTCTTGGATGATACAATTTACAAAACCTCCTTTCTATATATAGGAGTCCATGTGGCCATAATGTAATCCTAGTGGGCCACAATGTAATCCTAGCCGACCTAACAATAATAATTTAAGGGCACAATACTAACAAAATGGGTGTTACAAGGGTAAAATAATAACAATAAGGGGGTTACACTAATAACAATAAGGGACTATACTAGTAATATAGGGACCTAACATAGTACCTGAAGCAAATCAGGAAATTGTTGTTGAAAATGCAGCAAGAAATTCCTAATTTAATTTTGTCCTTAATTAAATTAGGAGAAAATCGAAATTCCAGATCAGCAGACAAATTGAATGAGTTAACTAAGCTATTATCACTCAGTTAGCTTATTTAATTCGAGTTGGAGGGATAAATTGAGTTGTGTATAGTGATTCCTAAATTTTAGGAGCCTAGGTTGAGTTAATTTCAGTTGTAACAATTTAATTTGGTTACATTGAGTTACGGTCACTTAAACTAGTTCCAATTGTTGGAGGAACTGGTTGGAGGTCTAGAAATGGGGTTCAGCTTTAGTGTTTAACCATTTAACTAATCAATCAGCCTAAATTAATGCATGCATGCACAAAATTTGAGTTACCCAGTTGAGATTGGAGTTCAAGGACAGTGTACTATCAATTGTAGAATATTCCAAATTGTACAACTCATGCATGTAGTGAAAGGAAGGCCTAAAGGTATTGCACAATTCCAATTGAGAAATTTCCTAATTAATAGGGGCCTAATTCCTAAGGGAATAGGATCTTGGAGGCTTGGAAATTTGCCTAAGTATTGACCAAAGGCAGGCAGTCAGGTAGAGGATAGAAAATACTTGTGCAGATTGAGCTCAAGGTTGACCAGAGCATATTGTATTCATCCAATTCCTTTGATAAATGTAATACATATAGTAAGGAGTTTTTACCAGTTGCTTTCCCCTATATATATCTCTGTGTATATGTGTTGAATCCTGATGCATGTTATTGATTTTTATTCTCGATCGTGAATTTACTTCCACAGATTGGTAGAATAGATTCTTGTATTTTGATTTAGTAAATTTCATGAGAAGATTAAATATACAAATAAAATTATACATGGTATTAGAGCTATATTCATAGTAGAGAAGAGAATTTGAAGTTGTCATTGCAGTAGGTTCAAATTTGAAGATCAATGTTGCAGGTTTTCTCCGGGACTCGGAAGATGGCTTTCAATGAACTCAAGCTCGACTATGCTTTGGAAGGAACCACAAATTTTATGGCATGGAATATCTGCATGGAGAAAGTATTGGATGACAATGGGCTGCTAGAATACATCAAGATAAATCTAGCAAAACCCACAACATTTAATGCCCAGGATAGCGCTTAGTGGAAGAAGGATGTGGCTAAAGTGAGGAGAATCATATTAGGGGGAGTTCGAGATCATATTGTCTCAAATCTCCACGGGATAGAAAATTTGTTCGTGATTTGGAAAAAACTAACAGATTTTTTTGAGAACAATAGTGACCATAGGAAGTTGGCGCTCAAGTACAAGCTTCGATGTATTAAGATGCAAAAGAATGAAACAATTTTGCAGTACCTGAGAAATTTTACACATTGTCGTGATGAACTTAAAGGGGTTGATGTTAGTGTCACGGAAGAAGATTTGGTAGCTCTAGCTCTTTTGGGCCTTCCCAAGTGCTAGCACAATTATCAAGATTCAATAAATGGTAGAGAGAAATATGCCTTGGCTAGACAAGCAAAGAAAGGGAAAGGGAAAAAATCCTAATCTAAAGGAGATTCCAGTCAAGGGGGTAAGAAATGAGACTTGTCCAAAATTAAGTGTTTTCATTGTCATGAATTCAGGAACTATGCCACAAAATTCCCACACAAGAAAACAAGCAAGAAGGCTTCAAGAGGAGCAACAGGTGAAGCTCTAGCTTCACAATTTAAGCTTGATTTTACCCTCATTGCATGTATTGCAAGCACAGTGATGGGAAGTGTTTGGTATCTCGAAAATGGTGCCTCATTCTATATGACGGGAAATAGATATTTCTTCACTGACTTGGAGGAGAAGGACCTCCATATGCACATCGATATGGGAGATGATGGGAGGTATAGTGCGACCGATATTGGTACAGTTACTTTTCAGAGGGATTATGTCTCCCCTCTCAGGCTCAAGGACGTGATGTTTGTTTTGGTTCTAAAGAATAATTTGGTTTTCATCGCAATGTTGGAATACCGTGGCTACAATGTGATATTCAACAAAGGAAAGGCGCTCCTGGGGCACATCTCCACGGGAAAAGTGAAGCAAGTCAGGGTTCGGATGAAGAACCTCTACAGGTTGGATGTGGCATACTATGTTGCTTTAAGTACAAAGGAGGAGAAGGTGCAGAGCCAAGATGTCGGTGAATTATGGCATAGAAGACTTGGCCATTTGCACCATAGAGCTTTGAAGATCATGCAACAGATCACCACGGTCCTCCCCAACAAAGCACTAGAATAGTAGAATACATGCAAAGTGTGAAGCTTAGGGAAGTACACGAAATCCACCTTCAATGATTAGGATAGAAGGGTGCATGCAATCCTTGAAAGGATCCACTTTGATGTTTGTGGACCTTTCTTGACAACCTGCATGACCAAGCACAAATATTATGTTATATTTGTAGATAATTTCTCGTGTAAGTGCTGGTTATTCTTCATGCAGAAGAAAGACCATACATTCTCCAATTTTTTTGAATTTAAAGTACTTGTTGAGAAAGAAACTGGAAACAAATTAAATACTCTCAAGAGTGATAACGGTGGCTAATATGTGTCAAATGAGTTTAAAAAAAATTGTGCAATGGAATTCATTCGATGGGAGTTTACAACACCCCATAACCCACAACAAAATGGGGTGGCTGAGAGGAAGAATAGAATTATTGTGCGAGCTGCACGGGCAATGTTGCATGATCAAGGACTACCTCTACACTTGTGGGCTGAAGCATGCAACACATCTGTATATGTGTTGAAAAAGAGTCCTCATTAGATTCTCAGAATGAGTACCCCAAAAGAAGCTTTTTCAAGGAAGAAACTAGATGTGTCACACTTCGGGATCTTTGGATCATCAATATATTTACATGTTTCTAAGGATGCAAGGAAAAAGCTAGAGCTGACAACTGAGTTGGGCATATTTTTGGGGTACATTGATACACCTCAAAACTATCAGGTGGACCTTCCATCTCTCAGGATGATAGTTTCTCATAGATATGTGAAGATCGACAAAGAGAAGGCAATGAAGTGTTCCCTTGAGAGGGAGCTTCAGCTGCTTGAACCTCAAGAAGATGTGGAGAAGCCACATGCAGAGGGGCAGAGAGTGGAGCCAACTACTCAAGCAGAGACATATAGAGAAGGAAGGAAGCAGACTAGGGAAGCTGATAGATTATTTCAAGATGCTAGAGAGAATGTGGGAGCACCCACATCACAGTGTAGGCACAGGAGGTCACCAAAATGGTACACAGGCTACATGGCTCTGATGACTGAACTAGTATAGAAATAACCAGCCTCATTCGAGGAAGCAATAGAGCAGTTGGTATGGGTTGATTCTATGGTAGAGGAATATGATTCCCGGTTGTCAAAAATTGTGTGTAGGAATCGGTCCCTGTTGGAATAAGGAATTACTGAGAGGGGGTGAATCAGTAATAGTGAGGTTCTTAAAACATTTTTATGAATAAGTTTTCATTATTTCTTCTATTTTCAGTTACTTATGAGAGAATTAATACAAAATACAAATGAACGACAAGATAAGGCATTTATATGTACATACAATCCATCACATGAGCAACATATACATTTGACACGGGTATTTTTACGTGGAAACCCAAAGGGAGAAAATCACCAATTTGTTTGTTATTATGATGTAAATTAAGCACCTACTTAATTATATCAATTTGTTTATGAGCACCCACTCATAGGAGGCACCGACCCTCTTAATATAGCAAGCACCCACTTACCAAGAGGCACCAACCTCTTATGAATGGAGGCCATGACCTTCTCTATCCATTGTTCTACCTTTCATACAATTTTTAAACTGAAAACATGGGCAAATACATATACAGATAAATTCCAATCTGGTCCACCGTAGTATCATACTTCTAATCTTATCCTTTTACTGTCCCATGTGCTCTCTTGGTATGACATAGTAGCACCGACTCACTTTTTGCCTTTTCTCTGCAACATAGGTACACATAGCCTCTTTCTGCAGCACAGGCTCACTTCACCTATCCTTAGCCACGCACTCATACACACGTCTCTCCAAATTTCTTTTTGCTAACAATACAACTTCACCCACATTGCTCTGTTGCAATCATGAGGTTTGTTTCACTGTTGTGCTCAGATCAATGTTGTCTCTTTCAACAATCACTATGCCTGAGAGTGTACTCCTGACATGGTTCTCCATTCTGTTGTTGCGTCTCTTTTCATGAATTCTGTCATTATAGCATTGAATTGAAGAATGGGATTTGTTTACTAACCAACTATGGTTGTAGTAAAATTAATTCCGAGAATGGGTTTATATGTGTTTCTCCATGCTGAGAATTAAATCTCAGTCAACCTGCACACTCCGACAAGGCATTCTTTCATACACATAGCATGGCTCTCCATTCTTGTGAATAAATCTCATGTCCATGAGGCTCTCCTGTTTGTGACTATCTCGTGGTGCTTTCTACCTTGACCCAACATTCTTTGATAGTCGCTATTTATTCTAGCGACAAACGCATTTGCACTCATTTATTCTTTAGCTACTAACCCATCCAACCATCAATACTCCTTTGTACTTTAGTATTGGAGCCTTCATATCTCATGACATTACACCACAGTGCAACTTCAGAGCCACAACATATCGTCACTTTACATTAAAATGATATTGCAATATCACGATATTTTAATGCCTTTAGCACCTTCTACTTAGCTCCTTATTGTTCTTCCTCCATGGTACTAGGTGTTGTGAACGACAGCTTAGCGCTTAGGTGCTAAGGCCTTCAAGCTCCTATAAGGAGCCTATCTCCCTGTGTTATTTTCTTTCGCCTTTGGTTCTTTGGGTTTCTACTACCATATGCCAACACAATATAAGCTCTCACATCTTGTAACTTTTCTCCAAAAATAATTTACAAAGGATTTATGAAAACTCCAACCTTTTATATTGTCCTTATAACTTAAGTGCTCGGCCTCACTCTACGACCTTGGTTCTTTGGATATCCCATGACCTTGTGCCAATCACGTCGGAGCCCCTTTCATCGGAACTTTTTTTCAGATGTAATTATGAAGGAGTTACGAAAACTCCAACCTCTGATATATGACCTCTAAGAAGGCATCATGTTCTCATCATCATCTCCACATGGCATCTCCATAGTGGTGACATGTGTCACCTAGATTTTCCCCATTAGGCAACCCAATATTTCTGAATCTGACTGCAACATGTCCTTCATACGCCACATCATGTTGACATCATATGCCACCATAAAATCCTTAGGAACAATCAATGGTTGCCATGTGTCCTGCCATAGGAGAGAGAAAGGGTCTCTGGTTCTTTGGTTTTGCATTTGATTTCCTTTGTAAATATCTTGTCCTTGCAACCTCGACATTTATAAAAGGATTCAATTCATAAAAGGTTACGAGATCCCAACCTTTAATATTCCAAGGTCTTGAGGTTCCTGTTTGCTCCGAGGTTTTGATATGACACCTTGGGTCCCTTTTGAATAAATTGTTGAGGTTCCTATGTTCCGACATGCCATCTACTTTGAGGTTCTGATATTGAGTCCTGATGTTCTACCTGCTCAGGTATTAGATCAGAGCTTTTCTCAAAAGAATTATAAAGGAGTTATGAAATTCTGATATGCTAATGTTCCAAAGCTCCCAAGACTCTGACCTCTGCTATTTTGATTTCGCCTGCTGCCCTGGTTCTGAAATTGGTCTGCTTCTAAGGACTTCAATCTCCTTACTTCATCTATCAATAACTTCTGATCTCGATGGCCATTTATGTACTTCCACATGCCATTGGAAAGTGTATTCAAAGAAATTTCTAGTGGAGAAGGTCTGATGTAGTCCTAAAGCCCATTCTTTACTTGAAAATAGCTTCAAACTCTCTTCCTCAATGCCAGTCTGGTTGACATCAATGCCAACATACCAAATGCCACAATCAGATAATGTAAATTGTCAAAAAATCTCCCCCTTTGGCATTGATGGAAACAACATAAGCTCCCCCTGAAACCAGACATGATATCATTCATTGTTGCTCTTCTCCGATGCACCAGTAACCTTCTCCCTCTTTAGCATCAAAGGAAAATTATGCTCTTAAAAACTACCCCTAAACCATTGTAGCCTACTCTTTAATTGATCCCACATGTTGAGTAGCTACCAACACACATTATAATTGAGTCATTTGGGAGGAGGAGTCACAACCCCTATCTGTTGCCTCAAATATTCAAAGGGTTATCTTGCTAGTGGCTTAGTAAATATGTCTACAAGTTGGTCTTTAGTGGCCACATATTCAAGTCGAACAACATTAGCTACTAACTACTCTCTTAAGAAATGGAACTTGATAGGGATGTGCTTGGTCTTTGAGTGCATAACAGGATTCTTAGAGATATTGATGCAATTATTATTATCACACATGATTAGAATGGGATCATCCATCTCTACCTTAATTTCCTTCAAGGTCTGCTTCATCCATATAATTTGTGAGCAACAAGTGGCAGTTGCAATATGCTCTGATTCAGTAGTTGATAAAGAAATGGAGGCTTGTTTCTTGCTGACCCAAGACACTAAGAAGTTTCCCAAAAAGAATGTTGCACCTAAGGTGCTCTGCCTGTCATTAATATTGTCTGCCTAATCAGCATCAGTTTAGGCCTTCAACTTAAAATCTTTGATTTTAGCATACCATAGTCCATAATCTGTTGTTCCTTGAATATATTTGAAAATCCTTTTGATAGCGATGACATGAATTTCATGAGGGAAAACATGAAATCTGGCCACAAGACCCACTTCATGCATGATGTATGGTCTTGATGCTATGAGATACAACAAGCTTCCTATCATTTATTTGTACTCAGTCTGATTTACCAGCGAAGTCTCATCTTCTTTGTAAAATTTGCAGCCTGTAACTATAGGTGTGCTAACTGGCTTGCAATCTCCCAACCCAAACTTCTTCAGAGTTTCTCGTAGGTACTTGGATTGGGAAATAAACACCCCATTTTGTGACTAAGAAATTTTCAATCCCAAGAAGAAATACAACTCTCCAACCATGGACATATCGAAATTTTTCTGAACACATTTTGCAAATTGATGTCCCAATTGTTCCATTTCGTTGTCAAATATTATGTCATCCACATACACTACTACAATTAGTAGATGACCATATTTAGAATTTATGTATAGATTATTGTTTACAATACCTTTCTTAAATCCCTATTATTGAAGGTATTGATCTAGTCTTCATATCAGGCTCTGGGATCTTGTTTGAGTCCATATAAGGCCTTTCTCAGTCTGCACACAAACCCTTCATTTTCAGTGAGCGTGAATCCTTCTAGTTGCTCAATATAAACCTCTTCTTCGAGATCTTCATTGAGAAATGCAGAATTCACATCCATCTAATATACCTTGATGTTTTTATGACTGGTAAAGGCAAGAAACATTCTAATAGCTTCCAGTCTAGCTACTGGTGCAAAGGTTTTTTCGAAATCTACCCCCTCTATCTGGGCATACCCTTTGCAGACCAAAAAATCCTTGTTCCTAATTAGTTGACCTTGCTCACTTAGCTTGTTTTTGAAACCCCATTTTGTTCCTATGACATTTTTCTCTTTGGGTCATGGAACAAGCTCCCAAGTGTCATTATTCTCAATTTTTTCAAGTTCTTCATTCTTAGTTCTCACCTAGAACTTGTCCTCACTTGCCTATCAAGGATTTTTAGGCTCAACCTGAGATAGCAGAGAAAGATTTGCACAACTTGGACTGCCAACAAATTTCCTCCTGGTCTGAACACCAAGTCTTTTATCTCCAAGAATTTGACTCTCGGGATGTTCTTTCTGTACATACCTGGAAGGTGTTTTGGGCCTTGCAGTTGTGCTTGTTTCCATGTCTCCATTGTCTGAATATGTTTCATCTTATCTGGGGGCCTAATGTCTGAACTCCTTCCCCATCTGAGCTCATGTTTCCTTTGGAGGACTCAGGTTGTGAAGCCATTTCATCTACTACTACATCAATGCAATCCTCAACCCTCTTTGTCTGTTTGTTGTAACACTTATATCCTTTACTTAGAGAATAGTACCCGATTAATATACCCTCATCAACATGAGAATCAAACTTTTCAATATTTTTAACATTCCTTTTGATAACGAATTTTCTCCCAAACACCTTGTAGTGTTTAACTGATGTAGGTCTTCCCTTCCACAACTCATAGGGAATTTTATCACTATTAGGACTGAGTTGTATTATGTTTGATAGGTACATTGTTGCTTGTGTTACTTCTCCCCAGAAGACGTGAGGTACATCTGCTTCATCCATCATAGCTTTGACCATTTCCTAGATAATTTTGTTCTTTGTCTCAACTACTCCATTTTGTTATGGAGTTATAGCCACAAAATATTGCCTCCTTACTCCATGCTCTTCACATAATTATTTAAACTCTCTTGAAGTGTATTCTCCTCCTCTGTCTGATCTTAATAATTTGATCTTTATACATTTCTTATTTTCTTCTTCAGCTTTAAATTTTTTGAAATGCGTAAATGCTTCTGATTTTTCTTTTAAGAGCACAATCCAAGTGGCCCTGGTAAAGTCATCAATAAGCAGCATAAAATACATTTCTCTTCTTGGAATTTTTACTCTAGTTGGGCCACAAATATCTATGTGAATTAGCTCCAATGGTATAGCTTAAGAGAACTCTTTTTTCTTGAAATGAGTTATAGTCTGCTTACCAAATTGACATGACTTGCAGATTTAATTATTAAGCCTTTCCAACCTCGGGAAACCTCTCACAACTCCCAGCTTGCTAACTCTTAACAAAATATCAAAATTCATATGACCAAGTCTCCTGTGCCATAATCGGGCTTCACTCGACTTGCTCAAATAGAAGCTTACTTTGGAGTCATCAAACACATACATTATTGTGAGTTCTGACTGCTTTTCCCACCATATTTCCATTTTCTTCATTTCAAATCTCACAGTCCTTAGATCAAAAGGTCACATTAAAGCCATTATCACACATCTAACTTGCACTAAGAAAGTTATGCTTTAGAATTTCTACATACATCACATTTTGGGCTTTAGTCTTTTCATCAAGACTGATTATCTCCTTACCCTAATTCTTCTTGGGGCATTGTTTCTGAAAGTGACATTGTTTCCTCTGTCCTTTTCTTTTATTACCATAAATTTTCTCTTATCCCTAGTCATATGCTTGGATCAAGGCACTATCCACATACCATTTGTTTTCTTGATTATGTGTTGATAGAGCAAGTCCACATTCCATGCTCTTTCAAGATTTTTGTTTCCAATTCTCCTTATCCTTTCGAAAATTTGGTTTCCAAGTGTTTCGAGACTTGGATGTGTGGTCTAACTTACTTCTGCACTCACTTGCCTTGTGCCCAAAATAATTACATTTGAAACATTCAACATCACTCATTAGGGGAGAGAAAGCATTTTGATTTATGAGAGTAAATTTTTGAGATCTAAAATTCGGATACTTATTGTACTTGAAATTTTCATCCCTTTCAAATTTGATCCTTATACAATCAAAAACCTTAAGTCCAAAGATGTGACATTTATAACAATGACCATAAAATAAATGAGAGTACCTGAATTTGGAAATTTCATGAGTTTTTGCATGAAGGTACCTCTGTTTTATGGTTGATTGATTCATTCTCCACTGGTGTGGTTCCTTGGGGTAGATGGAGTTATTATTCCAGTGATGGGATCCTTTCTGACTTACTGCATGTTTGCCTTCAGTGCTTCTTTCTTGATACACCTTTTCATCTCTCTGAGGTTCCCCAAATCCTATGAACCTGTAGTTCATATTTCCCATAGAATATTCTTGTGCTATTGAGTATCCCATACTTGTTTTCTTTCATGAATAACTTTGACTATTTAGAATCAGATCTAGATTTCTTGTTCCTTCTAAAATTTTTTTATTTATACCTTTCTTGGTCTTCATTTTATCAATATTTCTTCTCTGAGGGACGACCTCTACCTCGAGACTCTGATAGTTCTATTCCCATTCATGGATCAAATCTTGAAGAACTTATTCCTTTCATTTATCTTCTTCTAATTTGAATTTTAGGGACATAATTTAATCTTTGCATGTTTTTGGGATTTTTTCCTTATTTACATTGAGAAAATCTTGCTTTAAATGCTTTTTCTATTCCTCTAGTTTCTCACATGTTCCTTGTTTTTCTTCTAGTAGGAAGGTTAAACTATCTTTGATTTTAATGGCTTCTTACAGTTTTTCTTTTTGATAAACAAACTCCTTATTATCAAAGTTGTACATACCTTCTTCAGCACGTTGTAGCTATTCTTTTAGATGCTTTTTCTTTTTACTTGCCTTCTTTAAATCATCAAGAGCACTAATTAGTTCCCCTTCAAATTCCACTGCTCCTACTTCTTCTTCTTCCTCTTCAAAGTCAATAATGTTTTGTTTCTTGGAATATGCTCCAAATTCGACGAGTAAATATTTATATGAATCATCTTCTGAATATTTTTCATTGTCTTCAGTTGGTGTTGAAATATCCACTTCAAAGTAGAGGCCCTTTTTCTTATAGAACTTCTTCTTCTGATGTTTTTGAGATTTTTTTTTTCTAAATTTGTTATCATCTTCCTTTTATGTCCCTTCTTTGTAAGGGCACTTGGACGAAAAATTTCCAACTCTTCCACAGTCAAAGAATTTAAAGGCAAACTCCCCTTTATATTTTCCTGAGCCATGCTTTAGCTTCTTGGAAAATTGAGCCAACTCTTAATCAGATTCATAGCTGGAGAAATCTTGATGATATTTGTGCTCCTTGGAATTCTTGGACACTTTGAATGTTGCTTCCTTGGGTTCATACTTCTCTCTTCCTACTCTCATCTCATAGGCTTCGAGAGTACCAAGAAACTGATCCATCTTGAGTTTCTTTAAATCAACCATTTCTTCAATAGTGGAGACTTTGGCATTAAACCTCATGGGTAGATATCTTAAGACCTTTCAAACAATCATATCTTCCTTGACTTCTTCACCAATTCCTCTAATCATATTGGTTACTTTATCAACTCTGTGGAATTATTTTGCTATGCTTTATTCTTCACTCATTTTTAAGATTTCAAACATCATTCTGAAGGTTTGAATTTTGGCCTACTTGAATTTTTCATCTCCTTCATGAATCTGATTGACCTTCACCCACACATCCTTGACAAACTTACAGTGCATAATCTTTACGAGTTCAAATTCACTAAGGCCAAAGAGAATGGAATTATTGGCTCTAGCATTACTTCCATACAAAAATTTACCGTCTACATCAATGGGAGTGACATCATAACATAGTAGTACAAAGCTCCAAATATCTATTCCTAGAGACATAAGATGAGCTTCCATCCTAACTTTCCAGAAGGCATAGCTTGTCCCATTAAATACTAGTATCTTTCTTGAGTAAGCATCTTGACTCTCTTTCCTAGACATAATTACTTATGGATCTACCTTCCAATGGTTACATTGTTCCTAAAGGAACTTGGCTCTGATACCAATTGTTGGAATAAATAATTATTGAGAGGGGGGTGAATCAGTAATAGTGAGGTTCTTAAAACCTTTTAATGAATAATTCTTTCGTTCTTTCCTCTACTGTCAATTACTTATGAGAGCATTCATATAAAATACAAATGAATGACAAGATAAGGTATTTACATGTATATACAATCCATCACATGAGAAACATACACATTTGACATAGGAATTTTTGTGTGGAAACCCAAAGGCAGAAAACCACCTATCTGTTTTTTGATATGATGTAAATTAAGCAGCTACTTAATTACATCAATTTGTTTGTGAGCACCCACTCATAGGAGGCACCAACCCCATTATGATAGCAAGCACCTACTTTCCAAGAGGCACCAACCTCTTAGGAATGCAATACACCACATTCTCTAGCCAATTTTCTACCTTTCACACAATTTTCAAACTGAAAAGAGGGGTAAATACATATACAGAGAAATACCAATCTGGTTCACTACAGTATCAACTTCTGCTCTCGGCCCTCTACTGTCCCACAGGCTCTCTCGGCCTCACACAACAACATTGTCTCACTCTGTCCCTTTTCTCTACAACATAGGTACACACAACCTCTTTCTGCAGCACAGACTCACTTCACCTCTCCTCAGCCACGCACTTATAGACACAACTATCCACACTTCTCTCTGGAAACAATACAGCTTCACCCACACTCCTCTGTTGCAATCCTGGGTTTTGTTTTATTGTTGTGCTAAGATCAATGTTGTCTCTATCAACCATCACTTTGCCTGAGTGTGAACTCCTAGCATGGCTCTCCACTCTTTTGTTTCATCTCTTTTCAAAAATTGAATTGAAGAATGGGCTTTGTTTACTCACCAATTGTGGTTGGAGTACAATTAATTCTGATGATGAGTCTCTATGTGTTTCTCCATGCTAAGAATTAAATTTCAGTCAACCTACACACTCCGACAAGGTGTTATTCCATACACACAGCATGACACTCCATTCCTGTGAATAAATATCTCGTCCCTGAGGCTCTTCTGTCGGTGAATATCTTGTGGTACTATCTGCCTTGACCCAACATTCTTTGGAAGTTACTATTTATTCCAGCAACCAAGACCTTTGCACTCATTATTCTTTATTTATTGACCCATCCATCCATAACTACTCCTTTTTACTATAGTATAATAGCCTTCATATCTTGTGACATTACACCACAATGCAACTTCGGAGCCAAAACATATCGTAACTTTACATTAAAATGATATTAAGATATTTTGATGCCTTTAGCCCCTTCTGTTAAGCTCCTTATTATTCTTCCTCCACGGGACTCGGTGTTTTGACTAGTGGATTAGTGCTTAGGTACTAAGGCCTTCAAGCTCCTGTTGGGGGCCTATCTCCCTGTGTTATTTTCTCTCGCCCTTGGTTCTTCGGGTTTCTACTACAAAACACCAACACATCAGAAGCTCCCACATCTCATAACTTTTCTCCAAAAATAATTTACAAAGGAGTTCAGAAAATTCCAACCTTCGATATGCTCCTTAGCACTTAGGTGCTCGACCTCACTCTACACCCTTGGTTCTTTGGATCTCCCACGACCATGTGTTAGTCACATCGAGGCCCCTTTCATTGAATTTTTTTTAGATGTAATTACGAAGGAGTTACGAAAACTCCAACCTCCGATATGAATTCATGATGTCGTCATCATCTCCACGTGGCGCCTCCATAGTGGTGACATGTATCGCCTATATTTTCCCCATTAGGTGACCCAATCTTGTCGAATCTGACTACCACGTGTCCTATATACGCCATGTCATGCTAGCATCATCTACCACCATCATCTCCTCAGGAACAATCAATGGTTTCCATATGTCCTACCAGAGGATAGAGAAAGGTTCTCTTGTTCTTTGGTTTTTCATGTGATTTCCTTTTTAAATCTATTCTCCTCACAACCTTGATGTTTATAAAATAATTTAAATTATAGGAGGTTACGAGATCCTGACCTCTGATATTCCAAGGTCTTGAGGTTCCTACCTACTTCGAGGTTTCGATAAGCCATATCGGGTCCCTTTTAAATAAATCACCGAGGTTCCAAAGTTCTGACGTGCCATGTGCTTTGAGGTTCCTATATTGAGTCTCGATTTTTTTCCTGCTCATGTATCATATCATAACTTTTCTCAAAAGAACTATAAAGGAGTTACAAAATTCCAATATGTCGGCATTCCAAAGCTCCTGAGACTCCGACCTCCAATATTGTGATTTCGCCTATTGCCCTTTTTCTGAAATCACTCTTCTTCTAAGGACTTCAAGCTACTTACTTTAGTTATCAATAACTTTTGATCCTGATGGCCATTATATACTTCCACATACAGTTGGAAATATTATTCAAAGAAATTTCCAGTGGAGAAGATCTCATGCAGTCTTAAAGCCCATTTTATACCTGAAACATAGCTACAAACTCTCTACCTCAATGTTATTCTAGTTGACATCAATGCTGACATACCAAATACCACAATCAGACAATGTAAATTTTCCAATAGTCCCAAGACCTGCAGATAAGCCAATGGTTGGTTCGAGATGGATTTACAAGGTAAAGAATGCATTAGATGGAAGCATCGAGAAGCACAAGGCCGTATTCATTGCCAAGGGGTACTCTCAGGTAGAAGGGATTGACTATGAAGATACATTTTCTCCTGTAACAAGGTACTCTTCCATCATATCAATTCTAACTCTGGTTGCACAGATGGGGTGGAAAATAGACCAGATGGATGTGAAGACAACATTCCACAATGGAGTGATTGAGGAGGATGTGTACATTGAACAACCTGAACGATTTGAAACCTTCAACAGAGGGTCACGTGTGTCAATTCAAGCGAGCATTGTATGGGCTGAAGCAAGAACCCTGTGCTTGGTACACCAGGATCGATAGCTACCTCACCTCGTTGGGCTTCACCAAAAGTGAAGTAGATGAAAACATTTACCATATTCTGGTAGAAGGTAAATTGTTAATTATAGTCTTATATGTTGATGACTTGATTATGACTGGTGATGAACAACTTATCAATTCTTGCAAGAGAGTTCGAAATGAAATACATGGGTTTGATGCACTATTTCTTGGTTTGGAAGTATGGAATAGTTATGGGGAGTTGTTTGTCACTCAGGGAAATTATGCCAATGAGATATTTCAGAAGTTCCAGAGGGACAAATGCAAACCCATGGAGACTCCTCTAGCGACCAACTGGAGAAAAGAGGATGTCACTTTAGATAAGGAAGTGGATGCTACTGTGTACAGGCAGTTGGTGGGTTCCCTCTTCTATTTGGTGAACACACGGCCAAACATATGTTATGTGGTAAATCAGTTGAGCCAAGCCATGGTTCGACCGACCAAATTATTTTGGAGGGCTGCTAAACATATATTACATTACCTCAGAGGCACCACTCAGTTTGGACTTTGGTACAAACGGGCAGAGGGAGTGAAGCTAAAAGGCTTCGCAGATGCAGATTTGGTGGGTAGTCCATCATATTGGAAGAGCACTTTAGGAGGAATCTTCAATTTTAGGTCAGCATTGGTTTCTAGGTACAACAAGAAACAAAGATTAGTTGCACTCAGTTCAGCTGAAGCAGAGTACATGGTTGCTAGTCAAGTAGATTGGGAAGTTATCTGGATGAGAAATATTTTTGTTCGTTTGTTTGGTGAAATGATGGATCCTACCACGATTCACTATGACAACTAGAGTTGTATCAAAATCTCTGAGAATCCAGTTTCTCAAGATCGATCCAAGCACATTGATATCTGGTACTACCATCTAGGATATAGTGTGCAGAGGCGGATCATGTTGTTGTGGTGCATTCCGACATAGGAACAAGATGTAGATATTTTGACAAAGCCCTTGTCCAGAGGAAAATTAGAGTTCCATAGAAGTAGGATTGGGATATTTGATAAACTCTTTCTTGTTGAAAGGTGTTGGAAAATAAGAAAGGTAGAAATATTTTCTTTATGTTGATAATTACTTCTGATATCCTTGTGTTCTTATTAACTTTATTGTGTTCTTATTTTATCTTAGTTCATAAAGTAATTACCAAAACCATAACACAGAGATAAATGACACCAGATGTAGGTAGACAACCAAGGAAAAACCCCTATCTAGGGGAAAGCACAGTCAACAACTCTTCCTTCGGTAGTTTCACAAGATAATCCAAGACTCTTTGACCTAGAAATAGACTTCCTCCAATCACCAAGTCATCCCTCCCTTATTCTATAGATGATGACCTTCCAAAATCATATTTGACCTATAACTTCAACCTTGCAATATCAGTGCTTCGATCTAGCAACAGTAGAAGAACTTCGACCTAGAAGTAGCAGCACTTCGACCTTGAAGAAAAAATTCTTTGATCTAGTAGCAGCAACATAACATTTGACTTTGAAGCAGTAGGAATTTCGACCTTAAAGCAGCAGAAACTTCAACCTTGAAGCAGCAACACTTTGACCTAGAAGCAGCAACAAAATTTCTTCCTTGATGCAGTAGTAGCCCAGTAACTTCACAAGTGGGAGAGATAGATGCCCCAGAAACTCCGATCTTACAATCCTTCTCCTTCTCCTATAATTTTATACTCTTCTACTTCTTCTACTTGTATATACAACTTGTGTGTGGTGTTTTCCAAATGAATCAAACTTCACTTTATTTATAGCCTCTTATGTGGGTCGAACTACCCTGATGTAGGTCGACTTGATCAAGTGAGGGCCAACTTGGTGTGGAGGTGAAAAATGACTTATTTGACTCAATAAAAATTCTTTTTACATGATACAAAAGCTCAAGAAGGGTCTCATAAAATAGAAAATGACTTTAATGACTCAATATAAAACCTAGAAGTCCACAATGGGGACTTTGACATAAAACATGATGACCCAAGCATCAAACTTGTGCTTTAATAACTCATAATAATAATAATAATAATAATTCCTTTTTATTTTTCTTTCTTTTGATAAATAAATTTCATTATGACTCAAATACAATTATGAAGACAGAACCTAGTTAAATTCGTCAACACTCCCTCTTAACTAGGGAGATATTAATAATGACATAGATATAGAAGTACAATGAAGATCTCAAAACACATGAACCACAAAAATTTTAGGCACACAAGGTGCCACAGACTAGATTCTTGACCAGGTAAATCTATCCGATTAAAACTAAGATGGACTAAATCTTTCAACCACTCTAGGTACCATCATGCTTTTTTACTAACCATCAACCCAGGGAACTAGGTGTGTAATGAAATGTCAAAGCTTGATGACCAACACCATCCTTCCTACTTAGGGAACTATACATCAAAAAATAGGTCAACCAAATGTCCTTCCAAGCATACACGATTCCTCAACACTCCGATTATTCAAATTGGTAACAATAAATCTCTCTGGATCAAACATATCAGTAACATCAAATAAATCAAGCATGCAAAACATGCTTCCAAAAATTTGAGAGATTTACCTGTACAAACACAACCCCAATGAGTAAAAAAAAATTAAATAAAAATAAACAGGAACTTTTGGGGTCTTTAGACATCTTGATGTTGCCTTGATTGTCTCAATTTATCACAGTAGGACTCAAATACTTCCCAAATGAATCTTGACAGAAGTTTCCTCAACCATACAACTTCATTTCCTACTTCACATGCAACAACATATTCTACAACTAGATCCTACTTTCCTTATTTCAACAGCACCTTAATTTACATTCTCCAATGTCTTCTTCAAGGTATCCATCATGACTATAATATGCCCTCCCTCCCAACTTCAGAGATATACCCTTTCTTTTATCCACGATCCCTCTTAACTTAGGGAGATCAACTACTTTCTATAACTTTGGAGAATCTTTCCTGGCTTCAATCCTTCTTATCAGAGTCATCTTAATCATCACCATATAACTTCCTTCATCATGCTTATCAATCAATTCAACTTTACTTACGAATATCTTCAACATATTGAATATGATGTACCTGCGCAATTTAGACAACAAGTGCAACCAAATACAAATAAAAAAGCATGAAGTTAACTATATTAGAATTATACAATAATAGAAGCGTTAGAATTTAGATATCAAATACCTAAACTTAGTTAGGTTCATAATCATCAAGAGACACATACTCTATACTTCAATTTCTTGCTAAGGTTTTTTCATAAACCCTATATCACATCTTTAAAACTTAAACTAACTCAATTAAGATATCAGTCTCATTATATCTAGGTCCTCAATATTACTTTTAGAGATATGACAGACTCTACTATGATTTATTGCAAACTCTAGAATCCGTCTTTGAGACATTAAGCCTTAGATATCAACAATCAAAACCAATCATAGCACAATCTAAGGTTTCAACAATATGGCCAACTCTTTGTAAGCACTATAATTTATCATCACATCTGAAACAATAACATCATATCCTATAATATCAAACTTCGACTAGGGCTTAGTTACAAACCCTAGAATTATGATCAACAACAATTAGGCTAGCACATATACATATCTAGGATTTCATAATCATGTACAAGCGTATCACAACAACATATATTAGACATATAACAATCTTGATCAGGCTAGGGTTTTGATCTGACAGACAAACATACACCTAGGGTTTCATTCCTAGGATCTAACTCTAGAAATTATAAGGGTTTTGCTCTAAACCCTAATTTACCAAAACCTTAAGTTCTAGGAATTCAATACATATATATTACCTAAAGGACTAGGGTTTCCATAGCAATACAAAAACTCCAAACATGACATTACCATCAAAACCCCAAACATCAAAATAATAGTATTTTCTAGATTTCATCAGTAACCCTAAGTAGACTAGGGTTTTCACATTAGCATTGACATACCCTTAGGTTAGGATTTTACAGAGAACCTTTTAGGGTTCAACAAGAATGATCAAATGTATAAAGAGCGTAGATTCAATCTAATGATTAATCACCCAAATAAGAATCTTTATTATTCAAAGGTGCTAGACACAATGATATTAGTAATGTATAACATATTATTAAAAGGAATGAATATACCTTTATTATGAAGAGAAAAAATATCATGGCCTAAGACATACCTTTGATTGTTTTATTGAAAAACCTTATAAGACATCAATTCCCATATAAATTATATCATGCTTTGTCTTGTGAGATCTTCTCCATAACCCTTGATCATTCAACAAGCCTTTCCTAAACAAATAAAATATGAAAAGAAATTTTATTATTATCTAATACAAACACATCTAGATAAGAGAGGGAACACAAATATAAAAAGATAATAAAAAGCGTAAGATACTTATCTTTGGAAAAATGGTGAGGTCTACCTCTTAATCCAATCTCGAGGGATACCTATAACTTTATCAATACAATTCAAAAAAAAATTCCAAAGCATGGTAAACCTATAAGTACTAGAAATAAAAGCATAAAGGAAAACAAATCAAAACTTAAAGTAGAGAGGACTTAGTAGAGTAAGTCCTTTATTTCTGATTCTTTGGTCTTGTTCTTCTTTGAAGATCCTTCCTCGGCAACATTTTCTTGATCCTTGTTTCTCTTTTTATCCTAGTATTATTAGGAAAATCACTTCTATAATGACCCATCTTGTCACAATTATAGCATTCAATATTTTATAGATCTACCTTCTTTATTGGCCCTTTAGAATTCTTGAAGGTTCATGTTTTCTTGCGATGGGTGGAATAGGCATTTAAAAATTTATCCTCTTCATTCTCTTTGGTGCTTACTAATTAAATTGTGACTTCTTCTTGATTACATGGATTCCATAGTTGTTTGAGTGTAGGATTTTCCTTCCAACTGTTGATCCCTGATGCAAAGGCACTCCATGAATTTGGTAATCCTAGAAGTGCAGTGATCACAAGCTCTTTTTCAGGTACTATCTCATCTATTTCCTAGAGATCATATTTGATTCTTGCTACCCTTACAAAGAAGGATGTCACAATGTCATCCTTTGTCATTTTCATAGTTCTTAGTTGATTCTTAAGAATTTAAACTTGACCAAGATTCTTGATTGTGAACAAGTTGGATAAGGCCTCATACATCTCTAGAGTGAAATCTATGTTGCAGATATATGGGATGAGGTTATCCTTTATTTTATCTACCATTATTCTCATGTCCAATATCTTTGTTTCTCTAAACTTTGCCTTTTCTGAATCACTTGATTCATTTGTGGGCTTCTTTACTTTTCCTTTGACTAGATCTAAGACTTTATTCTTTTCAAGGATGCGGTCTATCCTCTTTTTCCATGCCCTATAATTGTAGGCTCCTTCTAGTTTTTTTTCTCCCTTTATTGAGTTAGACATGGTTCTTGAACATAGTAATATTTTCTCCTTATATGATCTTTTTCTTGATGACCCTTATTCAACTTCTTAAGACTCCTCAATCTCCTTTCAATAGATCATGAAATTGCCTTTTTCCTTCTTCTTCTTCACCTTAGCTTTGATACCATGTTGGAAAATCAGAAAGGCAGAAATATTTTCTTTATGTTAATAATTACTTGTGATATTCTGTGTTCTTATTAACTTTCTTGTGTTCTTATTTTATCTTAGTTCATCAAGCAATTATTAAAACCATAACACGAAGATCAATGACACCAAATGTAGGTGGAAAACTAGGGGAAAACCCATATCTAGGGGAAAACCCAGTAAAAATCTCTTCCTTCAGTAGTTTCATGAGATAATCCAAGACTCTCTTAAATGGACACAAACTTCCTCCAATCACAAATTCAACCCTCCCTTCTTCTATAGATGATGAACTTCCAACAACAACTTTGACCTTGCAGTTGAAATGCTTCGATCTAGCAGCAGTAGTAGAACTTCGACCTAGAAGTAGTAGCACTTCGATCTTGACGTAGCAACACTTCGATCTAGTAGCAACATCATGAACTTCAAATTTGAAGAAACATAAAATTCAACTTTGAAGCAATAGAAACTTCGACCTTAAACAGTAGAAACTTCGACCTTGAAGCAACAACACTTCGACCTAGAAGTATCAACATAATTTCATCCTTGATGCAACAGCAAAAACTTTGTCCTCCTAGCAGTAGCCGAGTAACTTCACATGTGGGAGAGATAGATGCCCTAGAAAATTCGATCCTGCAATCCTTCTCCTTCTCCTACAATTTCGTGCTCTTATGCTTCTTATGCTTGTATATTGAACTTGTTTGTGGTGTTGTCCAAATGAATCGAACTGCACTTTATTTATAACCTATTTTGTGGGTCGAATTACCCTAATGTAGGACAACTTGATCAGGTGAGGGCCAAATTGGTGTGGAGGTGACAAATGACTTATTTTACTCAATAAAAAATATTTTTACATGATACAAAATCCCAAGAAGGGTCTCATAAAATGGACAGTGACTCTAATTAATCAATATAAAACCTAGAAGTCCACAATGAGGGCTTTGACCAAAAACATGATGACCCAAGCATGAAACCCATGCTTTAATAAGTCATAATAATAATAATAATAGTTCATTTTTATTTATTTTGAGAAATAAATTTCATTATGACTCAAATACAATTATGAAGACCGAACCTAGTTACATTCTTTAACAAGAGGGAGTGTTGAAAATGCAACAAGAAATTCCTAATTTATTTTTTTCCTTCTTTAAAATAGGAGAAAATTGAAATTCCACATTAGCAGACAACTTGAATGAGTTAACTGAGTTATTATCACTCAATTAGCTTAGTTAATTTGAGTTTGAGGGGGAACTTGATCTGTGCACAATGATTCCCAAAATTTTAGGAGCCTAGGTTGATTTAATTTTAGTTGTAACAATTTAATTCGGTTAAATTGAGTTAAGGTCACTTAAATTAGTTCCAACTATTGGAGGAACTAGTTAGAGGTCTAATAGTGGGGTGCAGCTTTAGTGTTTAACTATTCAACTGATCAACCAACCTAAATTAACTCATGCCTGCATAAAATTCGAGTTACCGAGTTGAGTTTGTAGCTCGAGGACAATGTACTATCAATTGTAGAATATTCCAAATTGTACAACTCATGCATGCAGTGAAAGGAAGGCTTAAAGGTATTGCACAATTCCAATTGAGGAATTTCCTAATTAATAGGGGCCTAAATCCAAAGGAAATAGTGCAAGGAAATAGGATCTTGGAGGCTTGTAAATTTTGCTAAGCATTGGCCAAAGGTATTCAATCAAGCAGAGGATAGAAAATACTTGTGCAGGTTGAGTGCAAGGTTGAGCAGAGCATATTGTATTCATCCAATTCCTTTGATTAATGCAATAAATATAGAAAGGGTTTTGAGCAATTTCTTTCCCTTATATATATCTTTGTGTATATGTGTTGAATCCTAATGCATGTTATTGATTTGCACTCTCGATCGTGAATTTACTTCCGCAGATTGGTAGAGTAGATTCTTATCCTTTGATTTAGTAAATTTCATGAGCAGATTGAATCTACAATTAAAATTATACAATTTCCACACACTTGATAAGGGAAAGTCAAACCAAAAGAACTCCTTATCAACATTTGAATCACAAGAGTAGACAACTCAATCAATCTAGGTATTTGTATCACTCATAACATAAACAACAAAATTATGTTCTAGAGAACTCTAAAGTTTGCAAAATTTTGTCTGGTGATAACAATTCATTGCAAATTTCCAATTATTGAAATATTCCACAAGAAAAATGATTAAGGATGGTCAAATTCCTTCTCAATTTGACAATTTTATTTATCACTCTAAGGATCTTATCATCTTGTATCAACAAAGATGACAAATCGAAGAATTCCAATAGATGTGAATAGATTAAAAAAACCAAGAACATATGACACGTCCTGTCAGCAATAATCTTTGAGGACAAAGCTTTTTGAATAGGAAGGAACATGTCTAATGGAACATGACCTTCCATGAAGAGGCCACCTTCATAGGTATATAAGTGAGACTCATTTGTAACAATCAAACATCTCACTTGTACATTCAACAATTATTATATATGATTACTTATCCTATAATGGGTGTTTTTTCCTTCGAAGTATTCTGAAGATTATTGTAAAGTACGAACATTGTTCGTTACATTGGTTCCAAAGTGTAACCAATCCTTTTTCGTTATAGGTATATTTTGAGATTCAAACAACACAATTTTTTAACATTGAGGTCCAAATTCAAATTTATTTTTCAACATGTGAAGATCTAATGAGGATTTGGAAGAATCACTTAAGTATCTTGGATGTAAGAGAATCATGGAATATTTGTTATCAAATATTTTAGAGAGATTTGTGGGAATATTTTTAGAGATGTCACTTGATAATTATTAGAAAATGGATGTTACCATATGAGAGATATGTGGATATGAATTTATTATTAATTATCTTAGTTTTTTTATAAATAAGAGTACCTACTCTATTCCATTGGGAGGAATATTTGAACATATGTCCAATTTATGATGGAATAGAATAAACTTCTTGATGTTCCCTTTCACATTGTTGGAGAGGTAAATCCCCTCTGCGGACAGAGGCGATCCCTACTAGCCCAAATCGGGTCTAGCAATAATCAAGTCACGCTAATACGCAGGTCTCTAGCTACAAAATGACAAGAAATGATAAGTTGCCTACCTCAAGTCCTACGCGATGGTCGTCGAAAGAAGGATGACGCTTCCCGCCCTCTGCTTCGGCAGATCACAATCCTTCCGCTTAGCCCGTCCGAACACCTACACACATGTGAACACACACGACGATATACAGCATAGAATCTAAATCTTGTAACTAAACATCAGTCAGAGAGGATGTAACTCATTTCATCAAAGATAAAGATACACGAGTGAAACCATAATCAAAGTTGCTTATCATTAATAAAACGAAGGAATGATACAACCTTTAAGCTCTGACGCTGGATCTTCCTTCAGTGAGGTCGATAGCGGAGCATGTCTCAATGAAGCTCATCGGGAATGGGACAAAGCTCTCTCTCTTCGACTTGGCTCTCAAAGGTTGTCTAGCGATAGTCTCCTTGCTACAGATTTAGCTCTTAATTCTATGACCATTAAGGCTAGCTTGCAAAGGGAAAATGGAAAGCTTATATAGATGGTGGAAGGGTAGTTGGGATCCCTAAAATGATGGGATTGGCCCTATCCTCAAGGAAGCTTCCATGATAGGTGGAAAACCACTTCCTCTACACGGAGATCCGGAGCCAAACCTCCCAACTCATTATAGAGACTCGTTCAGGAGTTGGTTGGAATCAAACTTCCGCCATTTATTTTTTAAAAACAATCCTTATTAAGCTTGGCACGAGTAATACACTAGGACAGAGCGCCAGTTCGCACGCCCTCTTTGGTGGATTTCCCCCATTGGCGCGAGGGCTGAACTGGCTGGTTGCGCCAAGGCCAAAAGGACTATTTTTAGCGTTTTTTACAAGAAACTGTCTTCAGAGGAATGATTTTCCTTGTCAAGGGGGATGCCATGAAAGTGGTTTCAGGTCATGTCACTGCTCACAGGTCACGGAAAAGGCCCTCCAATGTGCGGGACAGGGGACTGCAGGGATGGTGACAAATTACTGTTTAACATATGCCCCCTAAAGCATGAGGCCCGAGAGAGAGAGAGAGGGGTAAAATGCTTTAAGAGAACGTGTCCAACTGAAAACACTGCCATTGGAAAACCTACGTAGACAAGTACAATTGATATCTCAAATACATGATATGTGGTATGGGCGCAGCCATCCATAATAGAGTAAACAATAATCAAGATCCAAGGTATGGACGCAACCATCCAGAAAGGATCAATAATTAGACTCAGGCATGGTCGCAGCCATCCAATCAATGAGTCATGTAACCAATCATGATAATCCACAAAATCCGCAGCTTGGATTCTATCAGACAAAATCCAGGGTCTTGCGCTCCATCTCGACCCGAACAGAGTAAAATTTCTAGCATGTGAATAAGCAAGTTAAAGTCGAACATGCAAGAACATCGTCTAATTACCAGCCAATGATGAAAGTTGTTAACAGACGCGAGAGGAACCACTAATAATGACAATGGCCCTCAAGGTACTATAGGTACAATCCATGGAATGTGAACAGTGAGCTGGCATCGAACACCCGCAGAATCATCCGATCGAAGGTCAATGATGGGAACCTTACATCGAATGCGAAGAACCTACCATTGAGGCATGCAGGCTCTAAGGTACCGGAAAGGAGTCTCTAGATCAACTTCCTGGATAATGTGCTAAAGTTGAAAGGAAGTGACCTTGATCGAAGGTGGGCTATAGTGTTTCCCACATCATCGACACGAGACAGAGGAACATAATGTTTGTGAATCGGGATCAGATGAGAGTCAGAGGGATGTTGAAAACTGTAGAGGTCAACTTCTCTTGAACATATCGGTGGCACGACAGTGGATTTGGCAGTATTTGACATCAAAATATCTGAGGTCGTGACGACGAGGCAAAGAGGAGATGAGTGGTCAAAAGGGATTATCCAAACCCATGGAGGCAAGCAGAGAACGAGATGAGATGTCCCCAACCCGACACAAATGCAGACAAGTGCCATGTTCAAGAGCGACATACTGCCGACACGACGATGATACTGGTTTCATGTTTTCCCCACCATTTCTGGTGAGTACCCCAATTATTTTTTAAAACAAGCTTGAAGGGGATAGCATATGCTTGTGATATAAGTTCATCCTTCGAACAAATCCATCCTAGTACATTTAACGAGCTCTAGGAAGGATAAACTCGAGTATCATCATTACGACAGAATCCAATGTCATCAGGTTTTAACGAGTCTGACAAAGGAATAACTCAGTGTTTTTTCATGTTTAGAGAGTTTGAAAAGACAGCGGAAAATTAAACTCCAACAGTCCCTTTTCGTAAATAGTTCCTTAGATCCGAAAAGGTAGAAAAATATGTCTAAGAAAACCTCCTAGTCGCGATAGGCTAGGGTATTCCTTTTTCGTAAATAATCTATCCCAGCCTGAAAAAGGGGTAAACATATACTGGGTAGATGTTGTTTCACAGCCAATTCAACGAGATCAAAACGACAAGCAACTCGGCAATATTTTCATGTTTAGAGAGTCAGAAAAGAGCTGAAAGATGACTCCAAAAAATGACCTTTTCGTGTTTTTACTGAGTCCGAAAAAGTATAAAATACAACTCGCATCATCGTATAAGATGCGTGAAAACCTGTTGCTGCACATGAAAGTGAGCGTAAAACCCATTTTCGACAAAATATAATAAAATATTGGAAAAATGACTTTCAAAACCTAATTTTGACTTTGAAAAGTTATAAATATGCCAAAAATAGTAAAAACATATTCACTTTTACTTTTTTACCTCTCGTGAGAGCAACAGTGAGCTTTTTATGTGCAAACTTGTGGCGGCAATTGTGGTCAATCCAGTACATCATTCTGGTCCTCGTTCGTTCCAGGTAAGAGGCGCTCTCCATAGCTTTGTTTTGATTCATTTCTCATAGAGTTCCATTGTGTTTTTGGATCCCTGAGGGGACCTTTGCAGAATTAGGGCTCGGCTAATTGGCGCAGGTATCGGGCACGGACTCATGCCAATTGGCTCCTTTTTACAAAGGGGTCACGCCAGTTGGCACGACTGTCAGCAAAACAATCGCGCCAATGGCGCAACTCAAATTTTCGCTTGAATTTAACAAAATGTGAACCAATCAGCTGAATTTCTGAGTGTTCCAGAGATCTAATGAGGTGTTCATGACCATGTTGGTGCAGATACATGGCCATAATGGTAATCGAGAGGAGAGAAAGAGAGCACGGTGAAGAAGATGAAATGGCCATGGAGAATGAAGCATGCATGAACGCTCTCTGAAACTGCGGTCTTAAAAATTTCTTCTTAACACCATGTTTGAGAGCACAACCTGAGTTACTGCAATATTTGATCAGCATTTGGGACGAGAACGAAGAAAAATTCAGGCTTCGAGACCAAGTGTTGGAACTTGAAGTATCCGATGTCTATTTCATAACTGGATTGTCCTGCAGAGGTCCAGTTCCAATCTTGACAGGGAATAGGCCATCTGGTGAGAAAATGGCAATGGTGATGGAAAGAGTGTGCCCAAGGGCACAGACAGGATCAGGCAGAGGGAAGGTTGATATCCACACGGTCCCCAATCTGACACTCTGAGTGGTGCTCCGCACCATTATGCGGGCTGTAGGGTCACAGGCACCACATGAGGCAACTAAAGCACAGCTCCTCTTAGCATCTGAATGCATGAGCCTGACACTATTTGAATGGGCCACTGCCATAACAATGAACATCAAATGGAAATTGACGAAGTGCAAGAAGGCCAAATTGAAACAATTTGGGTACGGTTCCATCCTGGTATCGTTCATCCTTGAACGACTACCAATCTTCTAGGGCTAGCGGGCGATAGTCGCCGAGCCATCATTAAGGGAGCTAAGGATGGATCGATGGGCAGCACTCATTCCTAGATCAGGAGGGGGCCAACAAATGTCATGGAGGCCCGAGTTTTTTGCATGGCTATGGCGACAGCTGATCGTCGTTGAGGACTGGCCCTATGCCGATACCGACTTCATGGGAGACCCAGATCTTCCACTCTCGAAGGGGGATGACTGGGATGAGGAGCTGGGTAAGACTATTTTTTATTTTATGTATTTATGATTTTTTTGTGATACATGCCTATTCTAACAAACAATCCTATATGTGTGCAGAAGTTGGCCCAGAGAGGCCCGCCGGGATGTCGCCCATCGCACGAAGGACCCCTCTTGCACATGATCCTCAAGCTGAGGGCGGCGATGAGAATGAGCTAGTGCAGAACTTGGAGGGAATCGCTCGGGGGATCCCAAATTACGCTCGGCTAGCAGACGTCCTGATGGCTTACCAGAGGCACACCGTGGGGGTGCCTAGTCACTTCCATCGATTATTGAGGCGATTGGTGCGCGCAGTGACATGCTACCACGAGCACCACGCTGATTAGTCATCTAGGGATTTTCATTTGCACATTTTTTAGAGACATGTTGTCTCCAACTATTATTAAACAGACATGTATATTTTTTGATTTTATGTGATGTACACAAACTGAAAACATTTCGACACACACACACACATATATATATATATCTATTTCTGGATGGATCTTTTTACATATGATGATGTTTTTACAAGTTGCATAAATGTCTATCTAAAACCATATTAGCTACTACATCTATTAACGCATTCATGTGTCTGGGTATGTGTTGATATGTAATGTAATCAAAATTTCTTTCCAGTAAACGAATACGTAGATACAGTCGTAAAATGGATGGGTTTCTAACTGAATAATGACCATTAAGTTGTAATACTACAAGATGTGAGTCCAAATATACAAGTAATGCATGAATACTGAGGTTAACAGCCTCGTTCAACAATTCCAAAGCGGCACTATACTTCGCAACATTATTTGTGGTAGGCCCTAGACAAACACCTTATAGATTGACTAACTCACCAGCAGGATTGTAGATTACCCAGGTTATCGAGGACAGATTCCTGGTACTGTGGGAGGCACCATCCGCGAAACCAACAAAAGGAGTAATAGACATCTGCACAATCAGGAAAACCCAATCAGCAGAAAGATGCTTACAAAGCACATCACACCACACATGCACAAAAAATGAAATCACTCACTTATGTACATACACACCACACAAGAATAACTCAAGCGTAGTACTTTTTGAGGTACAGCCCATTCCTAGGTTGCGCCAGAGGAATACCTTCATCGTCGATTAGCTCATAGGCCCCATTTTTTAATACTCCCTTAACTATATAAGGCCCATGCCACATGGGCTGGAATTTGCCCGCTCCAATTTTATCATGTGTTTGGTCATATAGGAGGACGAGGTCCCCTTCAATGAAATAACGTGGAGAAACCGATTGATCGAAATGGGCTTTGACCCGCTTTTTCTGTGCCTCAATAACCAAGGCATCCAAGCGACGGGTTTCATCCAATCGTTCCAAATACAAGAGACATTCTTCCTTCGGAGAAGTTTCAGGCAGTAATTCCACATCCAACTTCAGACAAGGAATTTCACATTCAACCGAGAGAGTCGCTTCCAGACCATACACCAATTGGAAAGGTGTAAATCCGGTCGCGCTCTTTACTAACGTTCGATAAGCCCACAGAGTTGAGAATAATTGGATATGCCAGTTGGATTTGTGGATACCAATCGTTCGTTGAAGCATCGGGACCAATACCTTGTTCACGGCCTCAACTTGGCCATTCGCCTGGGGATAGTATGGCGTTGAGCTATCATGGCGTAAGCCCAACTTTGATGTCAGCTCGACCATCATGTAATCCCGAAAATGAGTGCCATGATCGGTGGCAATGGCCTGAGGGACTCTGAAACATGTAATCACATGGTTGAAAATGAATTGAGTGGTTTTCTTACCGTCGACAGCTAATGTAGGCATCGCTTCGGCCCACTTAGTGAAGTAGTCCACGGCAACGATTATATAAGCATGCCCCCTGGCCGAGTGAGGGTTACATGTCATAAAATCTATGCCCCATTTAGCAAAAGGGCCTACAGTAATGACAGGATGCAAGGGTAAGGGTGGCATGCACATCTTGCATTGAAAGACCTGGCACGCATGACATTTTCGACCTGCAACAATACAATCTTTGAATATAGACATCCAGAAGTAACCCGCATGCAGAATCTTCTGGGCGGTTTCATATCCGGACATGCGACCGCCACAAGCGCCACTATGACAGTCATTCAGGACTCTCCATGGAAAATTTTAGGGGCTAATATTCACAGGTGGGCTAATTTTCCATGGTTTTTCCAAAAAAATTATACGCCAATTTCCATTTTTTTTTTTAAATATTCGCCCAAATTTTACAATATAAAATTATTTTACGTTAAAAATCGCCAAAATTATATAGAAAGTATATATAATATCATTATAAATCTCAATAATTTTACAAATACATCAATAAAAATTTTATAGTTTGCATATTAGAGACTAGTGAGATTCGCCAATTTTTTAAACTTCAAGATAATTTTCCATCCTTAAAATTTTTCCTGGGACTCTCTCAGCCTCTTCCAGGCTCAAGCAGCAGCGGAGCATAGAATCAACTCCAACACGATACAAGGCATCTCCTACAATACGGTATGGTTAAGATTGATGCTGAATCTGATGTCGAGCATCTTTTGTCAACTCGGACCAGAACGTGGATGTTTGAAGATACACGATAATGTCACCGTACCATGGATCACGAGTGCTGATAAGAAAGAGTGTTTCATCTGGGATATGATCCTTGGATTGGGATGGAACGGATTTTGTCGGGAGAGAGCAAATAAGATCAGCAAAAACCAATGATTTCGTCAATTTAGCAGTGGTGAACTCTAAATCTAACTTCTGAAGGATGACAATCCATTTGGAGTACTTTCCCCCCAACAATTGTCGAGACAAGATATATGTCATGGGGTTGCAGTCAGAAACCACAGTTACCATACACAACAGGATGTAATGGCAGAACCGCTAAACATCCTGAACTGAAGTGAGCGCCAACTTCTCGACGTGGGCATATCGTGTTTCCGTGTCGAGAAGATTCCGAGATAGATAGTAAACTACATGTTCATTTCCATCGTCGTCATCCTGTACTAGAACCATAGCTATGGTGCTAAACGCAGTGGCCAAATAAAAGGTGAAATTGCGATGATAGTTGGGAGGACGTATCAACGGAGCATTAACTAGCAATGTTTTAAGATTCTCGAAGGATTGCTAGGCAATCTCGTCCCAATGGAAGGGAACGTCCTGTTTTAAAAGTCGTGTAAACCCCTTGGCCACTTCCGCATAGTTTGGAATAAAGCGCCGTAAGAATTTGGCTTCCCCTGCAGACTCTACAGGTAATGTAACGAGGATTGGGATGGGAGGTTAACAATAACCTCGACCTTGAGGGGGTCAAGGCGAATCCCGTCTTTGGAGACGATGAATCCCAAAAGACGACCAGAATCTACGCAGAAGATGCACTTGTGAGGATTGAGCCTAATATTGTAACGTCTGCAAGGGAGAAAAATCTGGCGAAGGTGTTCAATATGGTCCTCACGCCGAGCTGAATGGGCCGGAAAATCATCCAGATATGGCTGAACGATATGACGTATGTCGTGGAAAGCATAGGACATAGCTTGCTGGAAGGTGGCCCCAGCGTTTTTCAAGCCGAATGGGAGCTTTTTGTAAGTGAAAGTACCCCACGGACAGATAAAGGTAGTCTTATGTTGATCAGCGGGTAAAATATTAATTTGATTGTAACCCGAGAAACCGTCCATAAGGGAATAAATCTCACTCCCCGCGCATACATCGATGATTTGATCTATAAAGGGAGTGGGGTAATTGTCCTTAGGACAGGCCCAATTAATGTCTTGGTAATCAACACAAACCCATATAGTGCCCTGCTTCTTATCTACAGCGACAATATTAGAAACCCATTATGTGAGGGGAATTGGATAGATAAAGCCCGCGTTAAGAATTTTTTCAACTTCTGCCTTTATAGCTGCGGATTTTCGGGGATGCACTGGGCGTAGAAGCTGACGCACGGGTTTCACACCTAGGTAGGTGGGAATCTCATGCACGACTATACTGGGATCAATCCCATGCATCTCTTCATAGGACCATGCAAAAACATCTTTGAATTCGCGAAAAAGGCTTGTGTATACCTGAATCTCTTCGAGAGAACAGGTAACTCCCACATGAATGTTCTCGACTATTCCCGGTTTGACAGAGATGTCAATAGGCATGGTTTGAGCGATATTACTCATATTTCCCTCCGAAAGGACCTCATGAGTCAATATCGGCGTTTGGAGAGGCGGAGTGGGAACCTGAGATGCGAAGCGCTCTAGACAATTAGACATTGCCCCCAGGGCAAGCATGAATGAGGAACGATGATTTCCATCGCTCCACGGCAAATCTTCAAGAGACATCATTTCAACGATAGTGTTGAAGAGGTTAATCCCCTTTGCGAATAGAGGCGATCCCTACTAGCCCAGATCGGGTCTAGCAATAATCGTTCACACTATAGTGCAGGTTCCTAATTGCAAATATACCAAATAGCGATGAAGGCTTACCCGGAATCCAACGTTGTCGCTCGTAGAGAAAGTAGCGCTCCCGTTCCTTAGCTCTAGCAGATCACAATCCTCACGATCTCCGTGATCGGACACCTGCACATGCAAGAAACAAAGCAAACGCAAGCGTAAAACCCAGTACATGCAACTATATGTTAGTCGGAAAAGACATAACTCATCATCATAATTAACAACAAGAGTGGAACCATAACCAATAGTTGCTTATTATTAATCAATCGAAGAAGAATACAACCATAGTTCCGACGCTGAATTCTCCTTCGGCGGGTCGTCAGCAAAATATGTCTCGATAAAGCCTGTCAGGGATGGGACAAGCCTCTCTCTTCGGATGTCTCGACAATGATCTCCTTGCTTGGATTTGGCCTCAAGGGAATGAATCAAGGCTCTTACAGCATAAGGCTCTTGGGAACTTGGAGATTTGGAGACTAGCTTGCAAAGGAGATGAGCAAGCTTTTATAGATGGAGGAAGAGGAGTTGGGATCCCTATAATCATGGGATTGGCCCTATCATCAAGGAAGCTTCCATGAGAGGTGGAAAACCACTTCCTCTACATGGAGATCCGGAGCCAAACCACCCAACTCGAATTAGATACCAGTTTATGAATTGGTTAGGACGAAACTTCCGCCATTTATTTTTAAAAAACACTCCTTAAATTGGCTAGCGTGAGTGCGACTCTGGGACAGAGCGCCAATTGGCGTGACCTCTTTGAAGGATTTTCCCCATTGGCGCGGGTACTGATCTGGCTACCCGCGCCAATGCAAAAAGGGGTGTTTTTAGGGTTTTTCAGCAGGAGATGTCTTCAGGACAATGAAAGCTCATGTTCACAGGGATGTCATGAAAGTGTTTTCAAGTCTTGTCTCTGCTCACAGGTCACGAAACGAGCCCTCCAATGTGTGGGACAAGGATTTCAGGGACAGTGACAAATTACTGTGTAACAGATGCCCCCTAAAGCATGAGGCTCGAGAGAGAGAGAGGGGTGAAATGCTTTACGAGAACGTGTCCAACTAAAAAATCCGGCGTCGGAAAACCTGCGTGGAGAAGTACGACTGATATCTCGGACACATGATATATATGTGGTATGGGCGCAGCCATCCATAACAGAGTATACAATAATCCAGATCCAAGGCATGGACGCAGCCATCTAGTGAGGATCGAAAAATAGACTCAGGTATGGTCGCAGCCATCCAATCAGTGAGTCATGTAAATAATGATAATAATCCACAAAATTGCAGCCTGGATTATAATAGACAAGAATCCAGGGTCTTGCGCTCCATCTCGACCTGAACAAAGTACAAGTTCAAGCATGCGAATAAGTGAGCTGAAGTCGAACATGCAAGAACATCGTCTGATTACCAGCCAATGATGAAAGTTGTTAACAGACGCGAGAGGAACCACCACACGTACAATGGCCCTCATATATCAATACAAAAATAATTCATAAGTATGGAAAGAATGAGTCAGACGGCCGAACACTACGTAATCACCTCGATCGGGAGGCCAATGAAAACCTCACGTCGAATGCTGTGGCTGAACCCGCCATTGAGTGCATGCGGGTGCCTCCAAGGTACGGTATAGCCCCAGACCAACCTTTTGGATAATGAGTTGAAGTCGACAGGAAGTGACCTTGATCGAAGGTGGGCCATAGTGTTTCCCACATCATCGACGTGAGACAGAGGAACATAAAGTTTTTGTGAATCATGATCAGATGAGAATCAGAGGAAGGTTGATATTTGTAGAGGTCAACTTCTCTTGAACATATGGCGGCACGACAGTGAGTTTGGCAGTATTTGACATCAACGGATCAGAGGTCATGGCGACGAGGCAAAGAGCAGATGAGAGGTCAAAATGGATTACCCAAACCCACGGAGGCAAGTGAAAAACGAGATGAGATGTCCCCAACCCGACACAAATGCAGACAAGTGCCATGTTCAAGAGCGACATATTGCCGACACGACAATGATGCTGGTTCCATTTTTCCCCACCATTTCTGGCGAGTACCCCAATTATTTTTTATAACAATCTTGAAGGGGATAGCATATGCTTGTAATATAAGCCCATCCTAGTACATTTTACGAGCCCTAGGAAGGAGGAACTCGGATATCGTCATTTCGACTGAATCCGATGTCATCAGGGTTTAACGAGTCTAAAAAAGGAAGAACTCGGCGTCTTTTCATGTTTAAAGAGTTTGAAAAGACAGCAGAAAAGTAAACTCCAATGGTCCCTTTTCGTAAATAGTTCCTCAGACCCGAAAAGGTAGAAAACAATATCTGAGAAAACCTCCTAGTCGCGATAGGCTAGGGTATTCCTTTTTCGTAAATAATCTATCCCAGCCCGAAAAAGGGGTAAACGTATACTGGGTAGATGTCATTTCGTGGCCACTTTAACGAGATCGAAACGACAAGGAACTCGACAATCTTTTCATGTTTAGAGAGTCAGAAAAGAGCTGAAAGATGAGTCCTCCTGGAGGAACGAGTGGTATAAAGGGTAGCTACTAGTTCCGGTAATAGTGGAACTGCTCAGAACAAGTAAAAGTTAAGAGGCTGGCTAACAAGACCACTCATCGCAGCGGTTCCTCAGGAACGGGTAAAACAACCAAGTGAAGGAACACGATCAGCCAAGCAGATAATGACGATGGAGTGAGAAAACCAAGGTTCATCTGGCAAAAACAGGCTGATAAAATGGCAATCACGAGAAGTAAAATGGAAAAGGTTTCATTTTTACATAAGCTTGAAATCAGGAAACTCTGCTTGAAGTTGGTTTCATTTTTACACAAGCTTGAAACAAAGATAAACTATGCTTGAAACCGGTTTCATTTTTACACAAGCTTGAAACGGAAACAAACTATGCTTGAAAAATTAAGCATGCCCCCAACATGGTGACTCAATTCGAGGTACATGCCCCCCAAGCTTCAGTCCATATGAAAGGCAGATGGAGTGAAGGTTCAAGTTACGAGATCAAGAGAAAGACTCGACTGGGATTTTACGAGATCTAATCAAAGACTCGAATTGAACAGGAACATGTTTCATTATTTTAACGAGGTTGACACATTAAAAGAACTATCCTCAGGACACCTTGTTTCATGGTTTAAGGAGCTTGGCACAAGACAAGGAACTCTGCTCCGACAACCTTGTTTCATTTTTTAAGGAGCTTGACACAAGACAAGGAACTCTGCTCTGACCAGCTTGTTTCATTTTTTAAGGAGCTTGACACAAGAAAAACGAACTCTTCTCTGACAACCTCATCATAATGAACAAGAAGTCATCGCTTCCAAGAGTTCCACTCCCGATGGAAGGAAAACATCCTGGAAGTCAGGACCCAATGCCCCCAGCACCTGATGCACAATGGCGCTATCACTGGGTACAGGCACGGGGTAGGTAGCCACATAGTTTACCTGCGGTGGGGCAGATACAACAAGTGGATAAAAACCAGGAAGGGATGATGGCGGGCCAGCTGCCATATCAGGACCAAAGAACTAAAGCTGATCAATGGTCACGGTCCATCCTTCATGCGGAAAATAGACCACACGAAAAAGGGAGGAGACTAGCGCTCCCATGGCATAGGTGTAATCGCGCCCCCAAAAGCAAATTGAAATCCAATGGGCCTGGAACAACCATCACGTCCATATGGACGGTTTTACCTCCCAAAGTAACAGGTAACCTTGGAAGGATCCCTAACGGTTGACTAGTTCTTTTGTTAAATGCCAACAGATTCTGCGTAACAGGCGCAAGCGGCAGCGATCCAAAATCTTTCCAAGTAGTTGAGGATAGAACACTAACAGACACGCCTTCATCTATAATGGTGCTGGGTAAGACCAAACCAAAAGCCTGTACTGTGATCTCGAAAGGCACATAAGACGGAAGGCGATATCCTGAAAATTGATTCCAATTGAAGGAAGTGACCAAACTACTTGGAGGGGCTACCATCGAACTGAGATGGTCTTCCCCTGGTGTTATGATATAAGAAGGAGCATCCTCCACGACCTCCATCTCGAAGGCGGGAGGAGTATCCTCTGGGACCTCCATCACGGGAGGCGGAGAAGCAACTTCTTGAGATATAGGGACAAGAGAATCTTTCTCCAAGTCCGAAGAATCTGAAGAAACAAGAAGAACCTGAGGGATGTGAGATCCACTCTCAATGGAAAAGAACTGGTGCACCGTAGAAGGGACCAGCTCAACCAATCCCACAACCAATGGTTGGTCAGGGATGGATTCCTGAATTTGAATTTCCGGGGGGGTGGGATCGACCAAGGATGACTCTTGACCAATCGTAGAATCAGTTGGCGGAGGGCTCAAAGAAAGCTGTTTATAACCAGCCAGGAGGCATGGTGTAGAAACGGTTGAGTTGTCCAAGACTCTTTTGGCTTCATCCATATACGGACAAAGGTGAATGGCATGGTGCCCCTCACACAACTTACAGGGATTGGTAATCTTACCCTGCTTCTTAGGAGCCTTACCAACACCAGTTGAAGACGTGTCCCCAACTTGACTCTCGGAAGCCAGAGGCAACGGCGGACGACCATTGGACCATGCTTCGAGTACCTTGGGAATGCCAGAGCAGTCTCGAAGAAGATGGTCTCCCGTGCACAACATGCAAGGGAACTTGACTTTCCGTGGAGGGTTGGAAGGTTTATCAAGAGGAGGTGTTTCAGAAGCAGTAGCTGCACTCTTAGCCTCTCGCTTATCGGACTTCTTCTTCTTTGTCTTCTTCATCTTCTTCTTCTTAGCCACCTGGTTACTCAAATCCAGACTTTCACTAGGCGAAATAGAAGAGGAGGACGCAGAAATAGACGAAGAAGGGGAGAGGTCCACCTTGGAATCAACATAATGTTGTTCAGGCGGAGGAACTGATTGAACAGTAGATGAGACATTCAGAACCACAGAGGTTGAGAACAACCAAACAAGCAACCCAACAGTTAATCTAGGAAGGGACAACGTTGCCATATAAGGAGCACCAACATTTCCAAAAGGAGGAAAATGACCAGGATTCCCATCGGAGGGGATTCCTTAGTTGGTGAACTCTGGAAAAGTTGCCATCAACAACTCAAAACCACACACGGGCTAAAAACCAAGGCACACAATCAAACAGCCAACAAGCAAATTCTAATAGGGTGTGTGATCGCAGGTGATTTATTTTACCACATTGAAACTTAGAAACTTCATCGTTTCATGTTTTAAGAGTCGAGAAATGGATGAAAGGTGACTCTATCTCTTTCAGTTTTGAAACAAGCGTGAAAGGACAAGCGCTTGGCGATCCTTTCAAATTTAAAGAGTCAGAAAAGATCAAATGACTACTCAGGAATACTAGGCAAAGGGTGTACCAAATAACCGTGAACTGCAATATACACCTTGGTTTCAAAATGAAAGAGAAATCAACCAAGGACTTGACGTACGTGCAGGAAATCTCCCTGAATGTTGTGTCCGGTGTATCACGAGTATAGGGCGGCAGACTCAGCTTCCTATGGATCAAGGATAGAAACCTAGTGGGGTCTCCCTTTATATACTCAACGGTACGGGGAGCACAAGTCCGTACTAGTGTTGTCTAAAGCCAAGAGGTGAATGACAACTATTAGGTTTAAAGACGCCGGAACACGTCTCTAGCCTAGACCTCTAAATGTGTTTCGTTAGATTTCAATGCTGCCTTAGTGTAAATTGAGTAAATTTTAATGTTTATCTTCAATTACGTTTCAGTTTTCAGGCCCTAGCAAATGTAATATCTCAAAATCTCCTAAATGCAAAACTACATGCCACAGCATAAAATTTTATTCGATGAAAGCTAATTACAAGAGAGTTAAGAGCTTTTCACACAATAATAAAATGATCAGAAAACAACCAATGATATCTCTAATGCAGCTAATGGAAACTAAAAGCTTTTCGTTCAAAGTCACTAATCACTAATAACATTGAAAAGATCTAGTTCACATTAACTAATTCAAAACAAAAGAGATTTCTTTTTGTATTTTCAATGTTTATGAGCAAAATGCACTAAACAAAATGAAAACTAATGGAAATCAATTCGAGAAATGATGAGAAGAGAGCAAAAACAAGCAAATTTCACTCAATAGCAATCACGATCAGGCCTCAAATCGACCAAAAGTCCCTCAAAACCAAGAAAATCCCAAAGACACAAATGAGCCGTGTAATCTAGGCCCAAAACGAGACAAAGCGGAATTTGAATGAAAGAGGAATCAATCACTCAAATAGCGCAATAAAACGATAAACAACTGTCAGACGAATGCAGGGAAGCAATCACGAAGTTGACTGAACCGACAAAAACCAAAAATTCCCAAGGGAGGCTCGATACACCAAAGCACCTAAATGCCCTAGGGCTAGAATGTAAAATCGATGGAAATGGACAAACGACCAAAGGAAAGAGGTCACCGTCAGTCAAACAAGGGTCCAGGACACTCAAACCGTCGAGAAAACAAGATCAAAATCACAGATCAGTCAAAGAAAGCTCAGAAACAAGCAAACCCTAGCAGTCCCTAGCATTGGCGTGACTGTCAGGTTGAAACTAGCGCCATATCAGAATTGGCGTGGGTAATACATTGACAACTAGCGCCAATTGGCGCGACTGTCGCGCTAAAAAACGCGCCAGTCAAGTTTGCTATGCCAAAATAAAAAAGAACAAACCCAGACACAGACCAGTGATGACAAGGCTAAACAAAAGCCAAACAAACAGGAAAAACCAGCCCAAATAGCTGACCAAGCAAGCAAGGGCAAGAATTGACCGAAAAGACAAGACAACACTCCAAGTCGTTCAGTTTATAAACTAAACCGGAGATTTACTGAAGCAGTGTTGATCTACTTCGCTAATGCAGAGCAAAAGCGTTTCGAAGGCTATCTGGCTGTACTTCAGGCTCCGCCTATAGTTTACAAAGCAAACAACAAGCTGATCTCCCCAGCGGAGTCGCCAAATTGTTGAAGAGGTTAATCCCCTCTGCGAACAGAGGCGATCCCTACTAGCCCAGATCGGGTCTAGCAAAAATCGTTCACGCTATAGTGCAGGTTCCTAATTGAAAATATACCAACTAGTGATGAAGGCTTACCCGGAATCCAACGTTGTCGCTCGTAGAGAAAGTAGCGCTCCCGTTCCTTAGCTCTGGCAGATCACAATCCTCACGATATCCGTGATCGGACACCTGCACATGCGAGTAACAAAACAAACGCAAGCGTAAAACCCAGTACATGCAACTATATGTCAGTCGGAAAAGACATAACTCATCATCATAATTAACAACAAGAGTGGAACCATAACCAATAGTCGCTTATTATTAATCAATCAAAGAAGAATACAACCATAGTTCCGACGCTGAATTCTCCTTCGGTGGGTCGTCAGCAGAACATGTCTCAATAAAGCCTGTCAGGGATGGGACAAGCCTCTCTCTTCGGATGTCTCGACAATGATCTCCTTACTTGGATTTGGCCTCAAGGGAATGAATCAAGGCTCTTACAGCATAAGGCTCTTGGGAACTTGGAGATTTGGAGACTAGCTTGCAAAGGAGATGAGCAAGATTTTATAGATGGAGGAAGGGGAGTTGGGATCCCTATAATCATGGGATTGGCCCTATCATCAAGGAAGCTTCCATGAGAGGTGGCAAACCACTTCCTCTACATGGAGATCCGGAGCCAAACCACCCAACTTGAATTAGATACCAGTTTATGAATTGGTTAGGACGAAACTTCCGCCATTTATTTTTAAAAAACACTCCTTAAATTGGCTGGCGCGAGTGCGACTTTGGGACAGAGCGCCAATTGGCGCAACCTCTTTGAAGGATTTTCCCCATTGGCGCGGGTACTGATCTGGCTACCCGCGCCAATGCAAAAAGGGTGTTTTTAGGGTTTTTCAGCAGGAGATGTCTTCAGGACAATGAAAGCTCGTGTTCAGAGGGATGTCATGAAAGTGTTTTCAAGTCTTGTCTCTACTCACAGGTCATGGAACGATCCCTCCAATGTGCGGGACGGGGATTGCAGGGACGGTGACAAATTACTGTGTAACAGATAGCTTCATCAGAAGGGAAGACTTCTCTTAAAGGATCAGGTGAATCTGCATCGCCGAGCCAAGGGGATTGAGAATATACATCTAGAGTCATGCTCAAAGGAGTATGTAGATGCAGTGACAATCTCGCAGTAATTGATCTCAACTAGAGTTAAAGGCATCGATTCTCTGAAAGAGGTCACCTGTTCATGCGAAGGGATGATCCATGGGTCATCTAACCTAGAGATCATGTTAACTTGAACGGTGTGCGGTGGTGGCACAGGAAAAATACCCATAAGGACGGGGTCCTTAAAAAGACCGGGTCCTACACTGTCGGGGGAATTAAGGATCTGATCCACGTAAGGTACGTTGTTCTCGGAGGATGAGGTGAAGAAAGACAACTGATCAACAGTGATAATTTTACCCTCGTGAGGAAACTTTAGAAGCCGGAAGAGGGTGGACGGAATTCATAGCATGGCATGCGTCCAACTGCGACCAAGAAGAAGATTGTAGTTGAGCTTAGCATCAACCACTTCTACTTCTACGTTGACTGTCTTACCCTGTAACGTGATCAGTAAACTCTCGAGAACACCCAGGGGTTTTGATTCTCGACCGTCAAATGCCTCTAGGGCATTGGGGGATGAAGTAAGAGCTGGAGAGCCAATGGCCTTCCAGCAGGCAGATGAAATAACACAGGTGGAAGAACCTTCATCCACAACGGCTCTGTGGATGTTGAGACCGTTGATCCTGACTTGTATAACAAGAGCGATTTGAAGTGGAAATCGAGGGAAAAAAATTTCCAGGTCGAAGGTGAGAAGACTGGAATCAGCAGGATCAATTCCACTGATTGCAGACAATAGAGCTTTCCATTGCGATGGGAAACTTTGAAACACTTCCAACGTCGACATGGCGGAAGGTGCCTGTGCCAAATCCTCAACAATGTTGTAGTGTTAAGCGGCACGGGCGTTTGGGTTATAAGAATATTTTCGAAGAACACCTTTAGAAGGTGGCCTCACAACAGGTTCAGTGCTGGGCTTCTCAATTTCTAAAGGACAAGAGACAGGTGGGGAAGGTGGGCAATCAATGACTTCCTTCCCAGCTGCCTGGCGTGATCCAGCATAATCCTTCGAACGCATAGCAATCGAAACAGGTCAGCACCATTCATCATAAAAACTTGAGACCCAAATGGTGCAGATGGTGAAGGCTGCTCAACCATCTGGGTTTGCTGAGACGAGAATGGTTCTTTGAGAACTGCCGAAGTCCCTTTGGAGCCTTTCAGGAGTTGACTAACTTCAGATCGTCGGGGACAATCTTTGGTATAATGATCTCCTTCACAAATAAGGCAGGGGTACTTCGGTTTATGTTGGGAACCATTGTCATCACGAGTTTTAGAAGACTCTGGTTTCGGGGCATCAGGTTTGGATTTTCCTTTGCCCTTATTCTTTCCTTTGGAGGCCTTTTCCGTAGGATTAGCCTGAACAGCATTGACCTCCGCAGTCTTACCAGAATATGGAGGGGCGAGAAGAGAAAAATTATAGGAAGAATTAGACTTCTGCTTCCCATTAGAGGACTTCCAAGAAGTCTGAGAAACGGAACCAATAACACCATCCACCGATGGGGTAGTTGGTGCTTTAGAGGTCCCTGGCCGCGGGGCATCATTCAAGACATCATAGAGCGTGTCGGACTGAGAGTACACCAGATCAAGGTATTGGGCATGCGCGATGGCTTGTTCTTCGGTCACACATGCCCCCATAGCAATATCTTGAGCGATCTTGTCAACGAAGGAGGTAGTGAACCAATGAGTTAGTAGCTGATTAGGTATATCAAACTTGATCAATCTACGACGACGTCGCCACTCATGAATATGATCAGATATGTGAGTGGCTTTATCCTGCTTGAGAGAAGTTAGGAGATGTGTCCCGGCTTCATAATGAACCGTTAACTGAAAATGTGTCAGAAAAGCCATAGCTAACGTATTGAAGTCTTGAAAGATACCGCGGGGTAGTTCTATATACCACTTAGTAGCAGCACCGGTGAGAGTGCGCAAGAAAAGACGCAAATGAATTGAATCGTTGACCCAAGATTTTGAAGAACACCACAGATGGTAGGTCATGACATGAGCTTGGGGGTCCTCTCCAGCTTTACCTTCAAATTTAGGACAGTCACCGGGCACCTTGGTTGGAACCCGAGGCTAATAAGGATTGTGGATAATTGAATCATTGGTTAATTTAGAAACATCCGGCAATTCCAACGTAGCAAGGAAAGGTAACTGAGGATTGAACGGCATGTCGGGTCCCCGATAAGGACCTGTACCTATACTCCACCCTAGTTGAGCATAACTTTTCCCCCATTGGTTTTGTCCCGGAGGATTCTGACCGTAGGGGGTATAAGCCATATAATTAGTCTGATATGGTTGCTGATAACCAGTGTACGGGGGTTGATAACCAGGGTATGGACCCTGATTATATGTCGGCCCCGTCTTAGCAGTATATGGATTTGACTGCTGAGTATAGGTATATCCTGGTTGTTGAAGGTAATAACCAGAACCTTGGGGCAGGTTGTAAACTGGTCGAGATTGACCTTGAAGATAATAACCGCCTTGGGGTTGAGTGGGTTGCTGGTAAGTGGGGCCCTACTGAGCCTGATGAGTTGGGTGCACAGGCAGATTCGGCTGTGGCATAGAGTAAACTGGTTATTGAGCAGGGTTGACTAGATGTGCAGGTTGGCCTGGTTGAATAGGTTGACCTGGCTGAGCGGGCTGCCCTGGTTGAACAGGTTGACTCGGGTGAGCAGGTTGTCCTGGTTGAATAGGTTGACCTGGCTGAAGAGGGACACCAGGCTGCCCCGGATGAGCCAGTTGGCCTGGTGGTGAGATAGGGCCAGGTTGTGCCTGATAACCAATTTGACCCGCGACAGGACCATAAGATGGCCCTGGCTGTGTAACATTCGGACCAATAGGAAAATAAGGTTGCAGAGGTTGCACCATAGGTTGAGAGGGTTGGATTTGCCCCCCAGGACCATACAACAGTCCTGGTTGATACCCCGGTTGACCTGTAGGTCTTAGAGGTTGCCCTGGTTGGACCACAGGGTGAGGTTGTATAGGTTGACCTTGAGGGTTGTAGGACTGTCCTTGCGGACCGTATAACAGCCCCTGTTGACCCGAAGGTTGGCCCTGTAAGGGTTGTCCTTGCGGGTCATATAGATAACCATGTTGGCCCGAAGGTTGACCCTAGAAGGGTTGTCCCTGCGGGTGGGAAGGTTGCCTAGCCTAGGCAGACAGAAAACCTTGGAAATATTGATAAGCCTCTGGAGCAGGAAAACGTAGAGGGTTTCCTTGCTCATCATACTGATATGGAAAAACGTAAACGGGTGTACCATCCTGTCCATCATGGGAAAAGTAAGGATGGTTGGGATCTTGGGAGGACTGACCAACCTCGGAGTTCGACTGCTGTAGAGACAACTGATACTCCTCAGGAGAGATATTCTCTGGAATAGCAGATGCTATGTAGACGTCTTCAGGAAGTGACGCAGTCCTTATGGACTAAGTAGTAACAGCGGGTGTAGATGCAGCTACACATACGGTTGGCCTAATAGGTACTGATGTGACCTGAGGATATGACATGAGAGGTGTCCTTGGGGACGTCCCTAACGAAGGAATAACTAGCCTCGTAGACGGAGTGAATACTCCCATGGAGGCGAAAGTAGCCACAATCTGACTTAAGGATCTATAGCCCGCTGGAAGCGAAGGACCAGGCGAAGACATGATAGAAGACTCGGGGTTGTTTTCTGGGAACAGCTGGTAATCTTCACCAGATGCAGGAATTTCCTCACTAGGAGAAGGACTGGTTGAGTCCATATCTGACCCTGCCGCTAGATATTCTAGAAGACGGCGAGGACTAGGAGGAATAACAGCAGCTAAAAAAGGCAATCCCGATGTAAGAGGAGGGAAATTTTCCCCTACTCCAAATCCAAACCAAGCGTTGGATAAGGGCCAATTTAATTCAACTGGTCCACCAAAGGGAAGCTTAGATAGAACTGGTCCCGCATCGGGAAACTTGGAGACAATAGGCTGCTGAGGTTCAGCAAAGGACTGAGATACCTCTGATGAATCATCTATGTAAGGACTACCAGTAGACGAAACTTAGGGTTCTGCCACTGTGACTAGAATAAAAAGAGGAAGAGATCAAACAAAAGCACACTGGAAAAAACCCAAGGCAAACAATCAAACAGCCAACAATCAAACTCTAAAAGGGCGTGTGATCAGAGGTGATTAATTTTACCGCATTGAAACTTAAAAACTTTACCGTTTCATGTTTTAAGAGTCGAGAAATGGATGAAAGGTGACTCTATCTCTTTCAATTTGGAAACAAGGTTGAAAAGGACAAGCGCTTGATGATCCTTTCAAATTTAACGAGTTAGAAAAGATCAAAATGACTACTCTAGAACTCTATGAAAAGGGTGTACCAGATATCTGTGAACTACAGTATACACCTTGGTTCAAAAATGAAAGAAAAATCAACCAAGGACTTGACGTACATGCAGGCAATCTCCCCGAATGTTATGTCTGGTGTATCATGGGTATAAGGCGGCAGACTCAGCTTCCTACGGAAAAAGGATAGAAACCTAGTGGGGTCTTCCTTCATATACGCGACGGTATGGGGAGCACAAGTCCGTACTAGTGCTATCTAAAGCCAAGAGGCGAACGACAGTTACTAGGTTTGACGACGCCGGAACACGTCACTAGCTTAGACCTCTAAATATTTTTTTAATGTTTCAATGCTACCTTAAGGTAAATTGAATAAATTTTAGAGTTGATATTCAATTATGTTTCAATTTTCAGGCCCTACCGAATGTTATGTCTCAAAAATCCTCTAAATGCACACTACATGCCACAATATATCACTTTGTTCGATGAATAGCTAACTACAGGAAGGTTGAGAGCTTTCCAAACAATAACAAAATGATCACAAAACAACCACTAGTGTCTCTAATGCACGCTAATGCAACGAAAAGATTTTTCTTTAGAGTTATATAACACTAATAACGCAGAAAATTTTTCAATTCACACTAACTAATCAAAAGCACAAGACTTGTTTTTGTATTTTCAATGTTTTAAGAGCAAAATGCACAAAACAAAATGAAAACTAATGGAAAGATCAATTTGAGAAACAATAGCGGAAGAGTAAAGACAAGCAAGTTCACTCAATACAAGACACGCAATCAGACCTCAAACTGATGGAGAAATACCTCAAATCAAAGAGGAATCCCAAAGACTCAAATGAACCGTGTAATCTAGGCTTGAAACAAGACAAAGAGAAACTCGAGTGAGAAAGAGAGAAATCAATCAAATAACGCAATAAAACAATGAAAAACCACCAAACGAATGCAAAGAAGCAACAACGAAGTTGACTGGACAAACGAAAACCAAAAACTCCCAGAGGAGGCTCAGCACACTATAGCACCTATATGCCCCAGGGCTAGAACGTAAAACTGATAGGAGAGGGCAAACAACCAGAGGATAGAGGTCACACACAATCAACCAAGCTTCAGGACACTCAGGCAGTCGAAAAAATGACACCAAAACCAAAAATCAAGCTCAGAAGGCTCAGAAAGAAGCAAACCTTAGCACCACACAGGATTGGCGCAACTGTCTGGCTACAACTAGCGCCAGAAGAGGATTGGCGCGGAGGCCTAATTAGCAACAAGCGCCAATTGGCGCGACTATCAAGGCAAAAAATGCACCAGTCAAGTTTACTAATGACAAGAATAAAAAAGAGCAAACATGGAGCAGATTAGGTAATGGTGGGAGTTGAACATAGGTTTTACACTAGAAAGAGATAGACCAGATGAGAAAATCAAGCGGACAAAAGCCAAAATCAACCGAAAGAGACAAGACAAACTCCAATCAAATCCCCAGTGGAGTCGCCAGTTTGTTGGAGAGGTAAATCCCCTCTACGGACAAAGGCGATCCCTACTAGCCCAGATCAGGTCTAGCAACAATCAAGTCACGCTAAGACGCAGGTCTCTAGTTACAAAATGACAAGAAATGACAAGTTTCCTACCTCAGGTCCTACGCGATGGTCGTCGAAAGAAGGATGACGCTTCCCGTCCTTCGCTTCGGTAGATCACAATCCTTCCGCTTAGCGCGTTCGAACACCTACACACATGCGAAGAGACACAACAATATACAGCATAGAATCTAAATCTTGTAACTAAACATCAGTCAGAGAGGATGTAACTCATTGCATCAAAGATAAAGATACATGAGTGAAACCATAATCAAAGTCGCTTATCATTAATAAAACGAAGGAATGATACAACCTTAAGCTCTGACACTGGATCTTCCTTCAGCGGGGTCGACAGCGGAGCACATCTCAATGAAGCTCGTTGGGAATGGGACAAAGCTCTCTCTCTTCGGCTTGGCTCTCAAAGGTTGTCTGGCGATAGTCTCCTTGCTACAGATTCAGCTCTTAATTCTATGACCATTAAGGCTAGCTTGCAAAGGGAGAATGGCAAGCTTATATATATGGTGGAAGGGGAGTTGGGATCCCTACAATGTTGGGATTGGCCCTATCCTCAAGGAAGCTTCCATGATAGGTGGAAAACCACTTCCCCTACATGGAGATCTAGAGCCAAACCTCCCAACTCATTTTAGAGACTCGTTCAGGAGTTGGTTGGAATCAAAATTCTGCCATTTATTTTTAAAAAACAATCCTTATTAAGCTTGGCGCGAGTAATACACTAGGACAGAGCGCCAGTTAGGGCGCCCTCTTTGGTGGATTTCCCCCATTGGCGCGAGGGCTGAACTGGCTGGTCGCGCCAAGGCCAAAAGGTCTATTTTTAGGGTTTTTTACAGGAAACTGTCTTCAGAGGAATGATTTTCCTTGTCAAGGGGGATGCCATGAAAGTGGTTTCAGGTCATGTCACTACTCACAGGTCACGGAAAAGGCCCTCCAATGTGCAGGACGGGGGATTGCAGGGATGGTGAAAAATTACTGTGTAAAACACATACAATATAGTTTTCTCTAGTTTTATATGTAGTATGTTTAGTTTAGTTTATGATATTATATAGTATTTTTCTATTAAGCTTACTCCAAATAGAACATGTTGAACTTCTCTCTCTCTCTCTCTCTCTCTCTCTCTCTCTCTCTCTCTCTCTCTCTCTCTAATGCAATTTCATTTCATAGTTAGTTTTTACATTGATGCAAATGTGGTGTGTTTCCTTTTATCAAAGCTTGCTAACAACTATAACAATAGTTCATGGAAAATAATGCAAGGAGATAACCTTGTGAAAACAAGATCCCTACCTAGTAGCATAATCAATGATAAGTACATGAACATTACCAAGAGTGACTAAGCTTTCTTTTCTTTTATCATTTTCTTTGAACTTTTCTCTTATACATTTCATATACTCCATAGTATAGAATATGACTTGAATGCATTGTCTTAAATTATGATTTTATTTTTCATAACATGATTACTTAGGCAGATTATTTGAATAATTAGTTGAAGTAGTGAAGAGAGTATTGCTACAAGAGACATCTAACCACAAGTTAGATGAAGCCCTATGACCTGATACTATTGAAGCTACAATAGACCTCAATTAGAATATTAAATTTTATTTTACATTGGCATTATGATAGAATTTATGTTTATGCAAACATATACATTTAAAAATATAGACCATATTACAAATAATCTAATTATGCACATATAATATTTATCATTTACAAGTTTATGAACCCCTTATTGATAATTAAATGTTACACAATCTTTATGCAAATAAATTGCCTGATAGAAGGCCTTGTCCAATCATCTGATTTAGAATTATAATAACGAATACCATTATGTTCGTGCCACTTTGGTGATAATTTCTCTACCATTGTCGAGACCCCCTCAGCTAGTCAAAATTAAAGCCATATCCATGTGTCAAGTTTTAGATTTATTTATTTTTTAAAACATCACCTTCAAAATAGAGATTATTAGTCATTTCATGTCTTTTGCCCAATCATAAGAGTCTTTTCAAATTTTAAGAAAATATGAAAAAATCTATTTAAAAATTAGGGTCTTAAAACAAAACCACAAACACAAACTTCCAACTTAAAATAATTAAAATAACTAGCATAGCCATAAATTAAATGCTTAGTAATTTTGATAGGCATGAATCCATGATAGACATCAACACAACAACCTCATGATATATTTCACATTGAAAAAATAAGAAAAATCATAAAAAATAACTAAATCATACCTTTATTATAAATTAATATTAATATTATTATTATTATTATTATGTGTGTGTGTGTGTGTGTGTGTGTGTGTGTGTGTGTGTGTGACATAACATAACATAAAGCCCCAAGAGTTAGCTCAACTGGTTGATTCCTCGCTGTTAAGTACTTTGCCAATTGGGAGGTCACAGGATCAAATCTCCTTAACGCCTTTGGGGTTAGGCCTTGCATGTAAGGTCAACGGTTAGATCCCCTCGGGAGGGTCTGCCGAGATTTTCCCGTGGACGTATCGAGTACATAGGTGTTCGGGAACATTGGATTCGTGAACCACAACATATAATATAACATAACATAACATGTGACAAAATTCTTAACCATAGAGATTCACTATAATGCCCTCCTCCCACATCTACCCAAGTAACTAGCTAACTGTGGTAAACATGCGACGAGAGGCTACTATGATCTGATTCAACCTACTAGGTGACCTTAAGGAAGTGGAATCGATGGAAAAACATCAAATAAACCTTCCACATCAGCAACAGAACTCCTAGGAGCCATCCCAACCACTCGGGTAACTAGCCCCTGGGTCCTACTAGGTTTTTAGACCATTAAACCTCTGGACGCTCCCTTGATATGGGAAAGGGTGCGTCTGGGAGGCTCTGGATGCTACCACAGCATAGGCATGCATGCATCCATGGAATTTTTTCCTCAAACCTATGCCAGCTTCCTTGGGATTTGAGCCACTTTTTCAGGCCTAGAGCCTAGGTCACTTCCCAAAACTAAATGACAAGTTCATAAATGAATTATAATGGCAGAAAAATGATACATTTTCAAAAACATTGACAAGGTCTAGATATGTCCCCTACTAGCCATGACAGGCATTTCGTCAAACATGTCATAAATATGTGATCTATAGGTTTAAATAACATATCTGAGCATAGGGGGTCTCATACTTATCTGAGAATTGCTAAGAATCATTGTTCCCTTACATCATTAGCTGCATTATCATCTATTAGTTCATAGATACATTATTCATTCATTTACAAATCAAAACATGAGGAGATGCATACATCATCACTGTCATAATACATGCTCATAACCAGCACAATAACAATAGAAATATCAAGGATACATCAGTCATAGATTCCACATATAAACCAATACATTTACACATAAGATTTCAAGGAAAGAAACTCTTATTAATGAATGCAAAAACCAATATGGGATGGGACTACCGTGTTCCACCCGACCATAGATTGGCTGATCCAAATATCTCTTCAACTAATCACCCCCATGCCATATTCCAAGCATGAATGTGGGACTCAAACCAAAATAACCAACCAGGGCATCCTGAGGCTAAACCACCTCACCCTCAACAATAGAAACCAAGTTTTGCCACAATCGATCTTGGATCACTACGCCAAAACAATAAACATGTAATAACATGCTTTACCATGATCTCCACCAAATCACTAGGCCAAAACAAGCATGAATGCCACCGGATTTCTCCACCTACATCGTGAGGAATTTTCCTATCTCTTGGTCTCTCAAGATTTACCGCAATCCACACAGGATCACTAGGCCCTAAACTGGGACTCCACTCTCCAGGATTTATAGTATATCCCATCCCATGATTCATAGGCCTGATGCAGAGCACCCACCTCTAGGATTTACCGTATATCTCGTCATTCACCAGTCAAGGATTCCTAGGTCCACCGAGGTACACAATTCCTAGACTTATTGCAACCCACAGTCTAGTTTATGGCTCACTAAGCCAGTGGTTTTACCGCAGTCCACAGTCTGATTCAGGGATCATTAGGCCATGTGTTCTTCCTTTCGGAGAGCCACCTCACTTAGCTTCAAATCCATCTGACAATCCATCTCAACCAAAACATGGGAACCCCATCACACCATGGCTATCCGAAAATGGAAAGGCTACGCTGAAAACACTATCACACCTGGAAAAACCCATGCCATGACAGCAAAGAACCACATACAATACCATGCATGAAAAATCTAGCAAGGAAATCACACATGCAAATCGATACCTGCAAAGAGTCTTGTTGTAGCTACTTGATCCTACATTTCCTTGCTTGCTCCTTCCTTCCTCTTACCTTCTTTCCTTTCTTGATCCAATGCCAAAGTGCTCCAATAAAGCTCTAAGTGACAAAGAGTGAGAGAGAGAGACAATAACGAGAGAGCTCATAAAATGAACTGATAAAAGGTTATATTGAAAAAGGCTTTCCAACTGATCCTCAGAAGCCTTTTTATCAATGAGGCCTATATTTTCTTCATTTTCCATTATTTTCCTTCATTTTCCTTCTCGCATGCAACCTGTGAACTTTCACATTCCTTTTCTCCTATTTTCCATTATTTTCATAAGTAAATGCCAAATAATGCCTCTTTGCCTTTCCAAAGCCTTAGCCATTGCCTTTGCCAGTTTCCTTAGCCATAATAAACCGAAACAAACACCCACACTAGGATGTTTTTCCCAACATTCGACTTGGAATAAGTGTCCCATCAACCATGGTTATTATTTTGCCTTTATTAACTTTTCTAACATGGAATTTTCACAAGGGTTGTTACATTCACCCTGCTTTATCACATAGATCAACCTCCCTCTAATTCGAGGGGCTCATCATGTCACTAGCGAGGGTTTGAACCACAGTATGAAAAATAAAAACCATTCCATTCAACCACTCAAGAAAACCCCATCTAACATGAAGATTCTTAAATTGTAAATTGGCTTTGTTATAATGATCCAGAGTGGATCATTATATTGTTTTTCATCCACCTTGATGCATTCAGAGTTGAAAAAGTGGAGGAATCAACCCATGGGACCGTTATTACTACCGGGACCTAGTTTGGCGAAACGAGGTCTGAAACCTTCTGCGAGCATTTTGAGGCATCAAATAACATTTTTTTGGTGCAAATATTTGTTGCTTTAGCATGGCACTTTTTCATGTTATTCTACACTCAAATATCTTTCCAATTGCACAAGTAGCGTGTCAATCGGAGTGTGTATGAAAAAGTTATGTCGCTTATAAGTTGACCTTCTTGTTTTCACACCTATATTTCAGGAGGATGTCGCGTTAGCCCCCATTATTTATGGAAAATGGGCTATCCATGTGTTTGTGATGTAAAATACTCTAGAATATTCTATATTGTAACTATAGTTAAGAGTTATGTAGTCAAAATTAATCACTAGTAGGCTATCGGGTTGTGTTATAACTGAGCCACTAGGAGGAAGAGGCATTCCATTCTTTTGAGAGCATTTTGTTCCATAGTTGAGAAAATATAGCAAGGAGAGATAAGAGGTAGAGCACACAGAGGTATGTGCATTGTAGCAGCCCATGGGCCACATGCATTACTTATTTGTTCCTGTAACCATATTTCCAGACAGAGAAAGAGAGCGCAGCGACCTCACCTTCCAGGTGGGTTTTTCTCCCGAAAGGGTTTCCAAGAGAGCATATCTTGTCGTTCTCTACTTTTTTTTCATAATTTATATTTGCATGCATGCACTGATTACAAATAAATCTACATATCCTAAAGTTTAATAAAACTGTAATAGAGTAAAATTTCAGTATTTTAATATATTATTATCAGATTTGTTGTGACGAATTGTCCAGTGGAATATCCACAGAATTTTACAGATCATTTGATATCAAAGAAGGTTTCTTTGGGTATTTTTTGGATATTGTAGGGATCTAGATCAGTGAGGCTGAAAATCGTAAAACAATAATCATGATTGACAAATCTATAAACGAAACTCATGATCTTGCAAAAGTGAGGTTTTCACGGCTCGAACAAAAATTCATGGATATAAATGACAATGTAAACCTCCTCATGGCAGCCCTAAGCAATAAACATGGGATATTTGGATAAGATTAGGGTTCCAATGCAGAGGACAAATCAGAAGGGGGATCAGGAATACATAGAGAACCAACCGAAGAAAGAACCCAAAAAAATATCAACCCAGTTCGAGTGTCGTGAATCAATCCTTGTTCAAAATGGAAGCAAAATACGATATCAAGCAGTACCACGATGAGATCAATGCTCTAAAGTTCAACCACTAGTTGCAACAACTAGAATTTTATTTCAGCATCCATCAAATTGAGGAAGGGCAGAAAAATTTCATTTTCACGGCTGAAATTGGAGGGCCATGCACTGACTTGGTGGGAGAGCCACATAGAAACCCTAAGGTTGGAAGGAGAACCTCCAGTGACTAAGTGGGAAGATTTCAAAACCCTCATTAAGTCACAGTTTTATCCTATTGGGTACATGGAGGACTAGTGGATCCGGTGGCATTACTTCAGGAAAAAGTTGGGCCAAAGCGTGCAAGAGTACACCACATAATTCGAAAAGATGGATATAATATTGGGTATCTCTCCAAAGATCCTAGATCTACTCCTCAAGTATTTGGGGGATCTACACCACCATCTGTGTGATTAAATGATGTTGTTCAAGCCCAAATCGGTGGACGAGGCCTATGTACAGGCATAGTACCTGGAGAACATAGGCCTCAAAAGAGCGCAATCAAGTGGATCGAAGCAGAAGGAGCAACAGGAAGATTCTAAGGAGGGGGAAAAGAAGCAAAAATGGGGAAAAGATAAAAATACGACAACCACAACACACAAGTTCAAAGATCCTAGCAACCACTGCAACATATATGGCCATATAGAGGATAAGTGATGGAATTTGCATCCAAAGCTAAACCCAAAGAACAAGAAGAAAAATAATAAGAAGAAGAATCTCATGGCCACTTATTCGAGCAACCAAGTTGAAAGCATCTCGGACATGGATGAGAAAATAGTTTGTACATCAATGCAGAAGGAGATTAATATGAGTAGCCTTCAAGAATAGGAAGAGAAATAAATAACCACACTCTTCCATATAAATATACAGGTCAAGAAGACAAATATTCATGCTCTGCTTGACTCAGGATCGCAAGCGAATCTCATTGCAGCAGAGCTGGTCAAGAATTTGGGGTTGGAAATTCATGATCATCCAAACTCATATCCACTGGGATGGGTAAATAAGGATGCAAAGCTGAAGGTAACAAAACAATGATAAATTAGATTTGCTATCAATGTTGATTTTATTAATGAAGTGGATCTAGATGTGGTTCCCCTTGATGTATGTGGAGTCATGTTTGGGATCCCATACATGTACATGTGCAATGTAATGATTAGGTTCTCAAAAATAATAAAAAATCGGACTGGTGTGGAACCTGAATGACTGCGTAGATCTCATCGTTCTGAATCTGGCGCAACTCGTTTTGCAGAAAACCGACACTGTACGCTCCCAGAAACACATTTTGTCCACTTCTTCAAATAGGAAAATTGTTTTAAAAAAAATGTAGGACATCCCAGTCATCAATCCGTACAGCTGACTAGATATGCCTACATGGCAGGGTGACTCTACAAGTTTGACTTGTTTAATGGTCTCCATGGGCGAATGGTTTGGTACCAAGTGGCAAGATGGTATTGGTTGCGTGTGGCAAGTTTTTATTGATAGATTTGGTGGCCAACCACATGCTGCCACGTGGCCCAGCCAAGGGTTGCCACGTGGCAGCCCGAGGGCCACCAAAATATTTGGTTCAAGTCTGAGCAGGAGTAGTCGGGGTCGAACATGCGACCAATGAGCACCAAGCACCAAGACATACCATCGCACCACCACACATGTTTCTTAATATTCTATGGGCACAGTTGGGTGTTGTGTTAATGTTGTTGGTGCGTTGGGGGCAGGGGTCCAAGGTCTAGTTCTAGCCCTGGTCACCATGTCGGGGGCAAGGACTATGGGCGGGAGGCTAGCCTCGCACTCCCCCCCATAACCGTAACAATTAACGTAACCGACAGAAATAGGTAATGTGACCGGGAAAGCAGAAGACCGCGGTTATCCAAACCACTGGAGCTGGAACCGCCATCACTAACCACCAATGAAGAGCATCACATGTGCCCACAACAATGTCAAGTCTGTCAGTTAGTACTAACCATGTGGCGGAGTTTTAATAAAATATTTTTTTATAAACAATAACTTATATGGTTTTAAATCCGTTTTGTAGGCGTTAGAGGGAAAATTAATGCCCCAACAATTTTGCCCTGTTTTTGGTAGAATTAGCACTCCGATAGCGCTTTTCAAGGTGAAATTGTGGGTTCGGTGCCGGATTTTGGGGAAAATGTGGAACGAATAGTGGAGAAACTAGGGGAAGTGATAACTTGATGAGTTTTTGGCCAAATTCGATGTAGAAAGAGGCTAAACGGACATTTTTGGGAATTCTTGAGCCGATGGAATAGGTTTTAGAGCTATTTGAGCATTGTAAACACATGTAATCACACTTTTGAGCATAATAGAAGAGGGACAAGCCATTGGAAGCTGGTCCAAGGAGACGTAGCCCAGATAGGGTGAACTCCTTCATCATGTGTTGTTGTGTAACTATTTCTGGTGATGTTCATGTCTGTTAGATGTTGTTGTTAAATGTTTTATCTATGTTAATTTTCTCATGCAATTCACATAAAACACAGAAAAACTCATGTTAAACTTGCAATTAACCTCATCACCCTCTAGCACTTTCTATAAAATCTAAATTTGATCTTAGCACAGCAAAACTAATAATCCCATTCAGATCAATTTGGTATTAGAGATCTAGGTTTACTTGTGCAAGGAGGATTTAATTTGTTTTTCAAGTGTTTAAATGCTTACAAGGTTGAAGCTCGAGAGAGAAGAAGGCAAGCTTGTGGGTGCAGGTTCTCTAGTTGGAGCGAGCAGAACGAGGGCACAATTGCCACAATTTCCACCACAAGATTCACCTCCAGTTGTTGTAGAAGGTTCAGTAAGCATGTCTCATGAAGGAGGAATTAATAAAGTGTCAGAGGATGAGAAGTATTTTAGGAAGGCTTTCTTTGACATGACAGATATGGTGAAGGTCCTCTATGAAGAGAGGAACACAAGGTTGCAGGGTGAAAACTCCAGGCCTCCAAGAGGAGAGGGTTCTCCAGGAGGAGGAGGAGGTAATGGATATGGTGATAAGCCACCATCTACTCCACCATCATCCTCACCACCATCTTCACGTTCATATTCATCCTCTTCCACTACTACAACCCTTACACATACTCATCAACCTACCTCAAAAGGAATTGGTAAACAAACATGGTTAAAACTTGATATTAAATTTGAGATGCCTATGTATAATGGTGAAGTGAATGCATGGAAGCTTTAAAATTGGGTTTGTCGGTTGGAGGTCTATTGCATAATTCAAAACCTTCAAGATGAAGATACAAAGATTCAACTAGCTTCCTTGAGACTGGAGGGTGCAACACTAGTATGGTGGGAAGCCAAGACACAAGATGAGATAAAGAAAAATGGTAAGATCTCACTCTCTTGGTCTAATTTCATTGATGCAATTAAAAGACAATTTTACCCTCTAGCATATATGAAAAAATCCATCATGAATTGGCATAACTTCAAACAACTTAAGGGCCAAAGTGTGCAATATTACACCCAAGAATTTAGAAAAAGAGCTCTTGGGTTGGGTGTTGATTTGCATACACAAGACACGTTGCTGAAGTATATAGGGGGTTTACATAGCTACCTAAGGCATACAATCCTTATGTTCAATCACACTAGTCTAGATGAGGTTTGTGTGTAAGCCACCCACTTGGAGGAAAGAGGGAAAAACATTCGAGAAGAGGGTAAAAAGAAGTCATTTAAGGGTGGAGAAAATGGAAAGGGTTTTAGAGGAAAGGGGAAGAAAAATGCATCCATTAAAAAGGAAGGAGATAAAATGACATGCAAACATTGTTCAAAAAGAGGGTCATGATGAAGACCATTGTCGAAAGCTTCATCCAGAGATTAGGCCCAATAAATTCAACAATAAGGGAAAGCAAAAAACAGTTGCAACCACTCAAAATGATTTGGGATCCAACTCGGGTGATGGAACTAAAATTACTGCCATGGGTATGAAAGGAAACGAATCAATTGCTAGCATTAGTTCATAAAATTGTCACACTAGTACTCCAAGTGAAGAAACAATAATTGAATTATTTCATGTGAGGGTTATATCAAATCAAAACATACAAAAATCGACACACTATTTGATAGTGGGTCTCAAGCCAATTTGATATTTGAAGACTTATTCAAGAAACTTAATCTTGAAAGCATTCCTCATCACAAACCATATCCATTGGGTTGGATATGCAAGAACACAAATTTGTAGGTTACAAGAAAGTGTATTCTTCATTTTTCAATCACATCAAACTTCATTGCTAAAGTTGAATTAGATGTTGTACCACTTGATATTTCAGGAATTGTTTTGGGTAGTCCTTACCTCTATGATAGAAAATCTATCTTTTATCGCCGTGAAAACAAGTACCACTTGTTCAAAAATGGCGTGGAGTATATTGTTAGAGCTCATCACAAGAAACTAAATATTTCAATAGTTAATGCAGGGAAAATGAAAAGATTAGTGAATTCAAGCAAGAATTTTGTGCTTATTATGATTAAACCAAAGAATGATGTTGATTATGAAGCATTTCAACGTTGTGATCCAAAGTTGAAATCTGATTTGATTGAAGTGGTTAATCAAAATAATGAGATGTTTCAAGAGCCAAAGGGGTTACCTACCAAGAGGGGAATCCAACATGAAATATAGTTGCAGCAAGATTGTCCTCTTCCTAACATTGGCATGTATAGGATGTCGATGATGGAGACTGCTGAAATAGAAAAGAAAATCCAAGAGTTATTGGACAAATGGATCATCCGACCAAGAACTTCGCCATGCGGGTCACTTATTGTGTTGGTGCCAAAGAAAGATGGAACATGGCACATGTGCATAGATTTTCGTGCATTGAACAAGATTACGGTAAAGAACCATTATCTACTTCCTAGAATAGATTATTTACTTAATCAATTGAAAGATGCAAATTATTTTACTAAGTTGGACTTAAGGAGTGGCTACCAACAAATTAGAATTGTTGAAGGTGACATTTGGAAGACGACATTCAAAACAAAACAAGGTTTGTTTGAAAGGCGTGTTATGCCTTTTGGTTTATGTAATGCTCTTGCTACCTTCATGTGTGCGATGAATGATGTTTTAAGGCCATTTATTGATGAGTTTGTCACCATCTACTTAGATGATATCTTAATTTTAAGTAAATCACTTGATGAACATGTCATGCATGTAAGAAAAATACTTGATGTCTTAAGGAAAGCACAATTGTTTTTGAAGATGTCAAAATGTGAGTTTGGTAAAACTTCTTTGGTGTACTTGGGGCATATTATTGGAGGAGGCGAGTTGAGGATAGAACCCTCTAAGTTTGAGGTCATTGTGAATTGGCCAACACCCAAGATAGTCACTGAGGTAAGAAGTTTTTTGGGAGCAACCCAATATTGGAGGAAGTTTAATTCTAACTTCTCTTCTATCGCAACTCCTTTGCATGCATTGAATAGTGTGAATAAGTCTTCCAGTGGGGAGGCAAGCAACAAAAAGAATTTGATTTTTTGAAAGAGAAGATTAGTTCAGCCCCAGTACTTGCATTACGAGACTTGAGACAGCCCTTTGAGATTCAAACTGATGCAAGCGATTATGCCATGGGCACAATCCTTATGTAACATGGTAAGCCCATTTCATTTCATTCATAAACTTTCAATGGTGCAGTGCTTAACTATCCTACTTATGACAAGGAGATTTATGCGTTGGTTCAAAGTGTGAAAAAGTGGAAACACTATTTGATGGGAAAGGAAACCATCATACACACAGACCACCAACCATTGCAATACTTGTAATCGCAAACTAAGTTGCAGTAGTCAAGGTACTTTCGATGGATGGGTTTCCTACAACAATTCCACTTGGTCATTGGGTATAAGAAAGGTATTTACAACAAGGTAGTTGATATGCTTTCTAGGCCTATTATTAGTGCAACTACTTTACTCAAGGATAATTATGTTTTGCATGAAAGTTATATTGAGCAAAATGCATGTGATAATGAATTTCAAGATGTTTATGCAAGCTTGAGTCAGGGCAACCAAGTAGAGGAATTGGATTACCATGTACATAATAACTTCTTGTATCATTTGGGCAAGCTCTGTATTCCACAGGGGGAGAGAGTGAATGTCATAAGGGAAGCTCACACTTCTCTTATTGTTGGACATTTTGGTGTAAGCAAAACAGTGGCACACCTTCAGAGGTATTTTTATTGGTCTCATATGCTTGAAAGTGTGTCACGATTCATTAAAGGTTGGTCATTATGCGCAGTCAGTAAGCCTAGCAATAGGAAGTTAGGATTGTACACAACACTTCCTGTACCTTCACGTCCATGGGAGAGTGTTTCTATGGATTTTTTAGGAGGTATTCCTTTGTCAAAAGTAAGTCATGATTATTTGTATGTAGTTGTGGATAGGTTCAGCAAGATGTGTATATTAATGCCATGTAAAAATCAAATCACAACTGAACAGACAACTCACTCATTCTTTCAACATGTTTGGGCTCATTTTGGTTTTCCCACATCCATTGTTAGTGATTGATATTCTCGATTTGTTGGGAATTTTTGGTCAAGTTTGTGGGACTTGATGGATACCAAGTTGAAGAAGAGTACAACCTTTGATCCGCAAACAGATGGTCAAACTGAGGTGGTCAATCGAACAGTCATACATATTCTTCGAGGATATTGCAGCAAGCATCCTAAGTTGTGGGATGAAAACTTGCACTAGATTCATTATTCTTACAACCATGCAGAACACTCCTCTACACAAACATCGCCATTTGATGCATGTCTTGGATACTTGCCTAGATCGCCATTGGATTTAATTTTTGGGAAGGATGTTGCTATTGATGGCCATAACTACATAGAAAAATCCAAGAATTTGATAGAATAAATGCAATTGATTCATCAAACAGTTCAAGATCGGCTTGAAAATAGCCAAGGAAAGTAAAAAGCAAGACATGACAAGCATCATGTAGATCACAAGTTCCAAGTTGGTGACAATGTTTGGCTTCACATTAGCAAAAAGAGGCTTCAAGGGGAAGGTAAAAAACTGAAACCAATTTGTTATGGCCCTTTCATAATTTTGGAAAAGATTGGTGAAAATGCCTTCAAGTTAGATTTCCTTCATACATGCAAATTTACTCTTTTGTTAACTTTGATAACTTAAGGTTGTATGAGCTTCCATTGATTGAAGATCAAGGAGAACATCTTTAGATTCCTTTTATTGAAGACTTATCTCCTGAATACATTGATGAGCTTCAATAGGACACCATTCTTGACAGAAGAACAAGGACATCAAAAAGAGGGAGTGTAGACTACCTTCATGTGGGGCTCAAAGGCACAAATCCTTCTAAGGCCAAATGTATCGAGATTGGAAAGGTGAGGGAACTGTACCCTCATCTGTTGAACAATTGAAAGTGATATTTTGGGGTCCAAAAGCTTCCGGTGGGAAGGAGTGACTAGGTGCTCAAAATTATGCTCAAAAATCAAGTTTTTAGATTGGTGTGGAACCTAAACGATAGCGTAGATATCGTCATTCTGAATCTGGTGCAACTCGTTTCATGGAAAACTGACATCGTATCCTTCCAGAAACATGTTCTGTGCACTTTGTCAAATAAGAAAATTAAAAAAAAAAAATGTAGGACAGACTAGTCAACATTCTGTACAGCTGACTGGGCATGCCTATGTTGTAGGGTGATTGTACAAGTTTTATTTGGTCAATGGTCTCCATGGGCGAATGGTTTGGTGCCAAGTGGCATGATGGTATTGGTTGTGTGCGGCAAGTTTTTATTGGTGGATTTGGTGGCCATCCACAGGCCGCCACGTGGCCTAGCCAAGGGCTGCCACATGGCCAACCAAGGGTCGCAATGTGGCAGCCCAAGGGCCACCAAAATATTTGGGTCAATTCCGAGCAGCAATAGCGGGGGTCGAACCCGCGACCACCGAGCACTAAGCACCAAGACATACCGTCGCACCATCGCACATGTTTCTAAATAGTCCATGGGAACAATTGGGTTTTGTGTTAATGTTGTTGGCACATTGGGGGGAGGGGGCCAGGGTCTATCCCCAACCATGGTCACCACATTGAGGGTGGGGACCATGGGTGGGAGGCTAGCCCCACGAACCCCCCCCCCCCCTCCCCCAATAACCGTAACAATTAACGTAACTGGTAGAAATAGGTAATGTGTCTGGGGAAGCGAAAGACCGTGGTTATCCAAACCGCCGGAGTTGGAACCGCTAACACTGACCACCAATGAAGACCATCACATGTGCACACAACAATGTTAAATCCAACGGTTAGTACTAACCATGTGGCGGAGTTTTAATAAAATAAATTTTTATAAACCATAACTTATATGGTTTTATATTCGGTTTTTAGGTGCTAGAGAGCAAATTAATGCCCCAACAATTTTGCCCTAATTTTGGCGGAATTGGCGCTCCGATAGTGCTTTTTGGAGTGAAATTATGGGTTCGGTGCCGAATTTTGGGGAAAATGTCGAACGAATAGTGGAGAAACTAGGGGAAGTGATAACTTGACGAGTTTTTAGCCAAATTTGATGCAGAAAGAGGCTACACAAGCATTTTTGAGCATTCTGGAGCTAATGGAACATGTTTCATAGCAGTTTGAGCATTGTAAACACATGTAATCACACTTTTGAGCATAAAATAAGAGGGCCAAGCCATTGGAAGCTGGACCAAGGAAAGTTAGCCTAGGTAGGGTGATCTCCTTCATCATGTGCTATTGTGTGACTATTTATGGTGATTTTCATGTCTGTTAGATGTTGTTGTTCAATGTTTTATTTATGTTAATTTGCTTATGAAATTCACATAAAACACTGCATAAAAACTCGTGTTAAACTTGCAATTAACCTCATCATCCTCCAACACTTTCTTTAAATTATTAATTAGATCGTAGCATAACAAAACTAATATTCCCATTCACATCATGCAATATTCATGAGGAGAGGCAATCAGTACCAACTGATCAAGGATGGAAAATCGTTTATCATCAACGTAGATCCAAATCTTTTTACTTCAAGGATGCATATAAAATTGCATATAAAAGAGTATGTAACCATGAAAGCATATCACATGAGATAAATAGAAACAAAAGGCAACCATGAGAAGCAAAACACAACAGATTGGTAACGAACTTCACCTAGTATGGGCTATGTCTCCGGGCTCTGTTCAAAGTGGGGAGGTTGCTTTCATTAATCTTCAAAAAAAATAAAATTACATGCATGTACAAAAGAATGCATCTTATACCTCCACTATTGGGGATGGCTTGAAAATGCACACCTATGCCAAAGAAACAGACTGCATCGTTGAATTCCTAGCACAAAATTGTGAAAAATGATTATAAAGTTGACCCCTTTCTGACTTGGTCAAAATCTCGACCCTCAAGAATCTCAAAGATTCCCCTAAAGATTCCTTCTCGCTGGTTAACTAAAATTATTTTGCTCAGATGAAAAATTTGCTTCACCATTGTGCCCCTTGCAAAATTCTAAGAAAAACAAGTATAAACGCGGCCTTGTTATGAAACTATGAAAATTTGGGCCCGAGGGAATCTTTTAAATTCCTCAAGATTCCCAAGGGATTCCTCCCTATATGTTTACTGAAGATATGCTGCTCAAATGAGGACACTGATTAAACCATCATATTCCTTGTGAAAAACTGAGAAAAATGAGTTTAAAGTCGGCATCATTCTGCCTCTGTAAAAAATCAGCCTCCAAGGGAATATAAAGATTCCTCAAGCATCAATAATATTTGTACAAGATTTTGTCTTGAAAAATGTGCCAGCCATGGTTCTGCCTCGCCCACTGTTTCAAGGTTCTGCTCTCGTCCCTCATGCTCGAACTTAGTACGTTCTCCCCCCTTTTTCGAATGGTAAAATAGGTTCATATTTAAAGTTTTCAGCGAATTAATCAAGGTAAGGGTAGTTGGCCCATTTGTACATTTCAGTGTTCAGTTGTTGCAGGGTCTAGGGTCAAATACCCACCCATCCAAACCTGGCATATGGGTTTTTTTTTTTAAATCTTGTGGCAGATGTTTAAGGTTGGAGACCGTTTGTATTGGTGGTTTGTTTTATTTTGGTGACTGTTACATATGGGTTGGTGGTGATTATGGGGTCGCCACGTGGGGCGGGCTGGCCACCTGGTCAGCATGTGTTCAAGTCCCACCGACCCCCATTTATTATATGTAATATAAGTTTGTTTTTTGATGGAGTGGGGCAGGACGATCCTGGTTTTGTGGTCGGTTTCAATTGGCCTCTGACCATAATATATATATGTTATATAATATGATTGGTCGTGGGGGTGGACGGGTCCGTCAGGCTTGGCCCGCCCCTTTATTAAATTTTTATAATATAACATGATATTGTTGGGGCTCGATTGGCAAGATTTGACTTTGGGTTTGTGGGAAATTTAAGGAGGCGACAAATTCACCCATTCCAGCCACCGGAATCCGTCATTGGTAAGTGCCAAATTGTGGCCTTGTTAGTGGCTACTAATGGCCTAGTTTGACCAAAACTTTGACTAGACATAAATTTCACATACGATGTCGGATTGAGGTGTTGTTTACGCTATTTGAAAACTTGCAACGAGATCTTCGATATGACACTAGTTTCACTTCAATCCAACAACTTTGATTTTTAAGGTTTTCCAAAGCCACTTTTGAATTCTGAGCATTTCTAGAGCCACCTGGATAATTACTCCCCACTTAGGAGCTTTTGGTCCTCAAAAAGCATGGACTTATCCTAAATACTGCATGTGTCCTTGTCAAGGCACACCTTCAACATCTACATTCCATGCAAATTCATGGTAGATTCTTTGTAATTACATACAAAACCAAACATGACTCAAACAATCCCATACTTTCCAAGAGTTTATAACACGCACTCTTTGGTAAAGTTTACATCATAATAGAGACCAATACCCCAAATATCAATAAAAAAGCCAAAAACATCATATTTTCTTTAATAAGCGATGAAAAACACATCATCACTTTTACAATTGCAACACATGATTTACAAAATGTGGTCATGACAAGCTACTATATCAAGTAAAACCATATCTTACTCATTAAAGTGAATAGGTCATCTCCCTTTGACAGATTCTCTTGTTGAACATTTTCACTAGATGGTTTCTTCATAGGTGCTTTCTGGGCATGAAGTGTTTGACACGTGGCTCGCCGGTGTCCATCCTCATTTTAGCAACTACAATGATTCTTTCTCTTCCAAAATTTGTGGATCGTCATGGAACTCTTATCCCTAGTGCACCTCGGATAAGTGCCCGCGGAATCCTCCTTATCACTGGATTGTGATGAAATGATCTCATCATCTTTCTTTGGTTGGTCACTGGTTTCCTTGGAGCATTCCCCAACCTACTTTATGACATATCCAAGTCCTGCATACCGAGGAAATTCCTCCACTTTGATGGGATTCACAATGCCCTGGCCATTAATGTCGAGGCTCTTCCCTTCATATCCCATCTTCTTTAACAATTTTGTTCCAATTCATGTATTATGTTTCTCAAAAGCAATGAAATCATCATCATAAAAAGAACATGAAATTGAAGAATCACTTTTTACCTTAGGCTTGTTATGCTGCAATTTTTCCAAGGCCTCCTCCTTGGTTTGTAATTGATGCCACAACTTTTGTTCTCCTTCTCTGCTTCTTGTAGGAGTCTTCTTAGTTCGAGATTTTCTGCTTGGATTCTTTGGTTGATATCTTCAAGCTCTCAGAACCATGCAGTCTTTGGTGCCCTCATTTTTGGCACAACATCTACTAAAATATTTGTCTAATCGCCTAAACCAAAACCCAAGTCAACATGCCCACCTTCTATGATCCCAAGTGTTGCAATCTTCATCTCATCACCTAAGTCTGATCCCATGTCAATTGGTACAACACCTAAAAATCCCGTAGTTGTGATCTTCTGATTCGTATTCTTGATCTTGTTGCACAGTTGCAAGTGTCTTCTGCTTCTATTTTCTATCGTTCCTATTAGGCCTCAATTTTGGATGCAGTTTCCACTAATTATCCTAATCATGCTCTTCTTTCTCACAATGAGTACATGAGGGCTTTGATTATCTTCTCTTAGTTGTTGTTTCCCTCTTTGGGCGGTCATCTTGCTCATGTTTCCCCATGCTTTCAAGATGGACAACCTTCACACTAGCTTCGTTAAGAGTTTTAGGTTCAAATAATAACAATGAATGACACAACTAACTATGCAAAGAGCCAATATATCTCATCAACGTTTCAGGAGTGTTTAGTGGAACATTCAATGCTAATTCTTGTTTCCTAAACTCCTACGTGAAATTCTGAACATTTTGACCTTTAATTTGTTTCAAATGTTTCCATTCTATCATGGCCTTTTGTCTATAACCCAATGGGTAAAACTGTCCCCTTAAAGCGTAAATGAACCCAGACCAAGATGAAAAACGTTTATGACTATTCTTACCATCTTTCTGCAACTTTCCTTCCCACCAAACGAGAGCAGTGCCACTCAATCGAAGGGATGCTAGTTGGATCTCGGCTTCATCCTCTTTGATTCTTTGTATGCGAAAATATACCTCAACCTTTCTGATCCAGTTGTCTAGCTTTTCTGCATTTGATTCTCCCCTAAACACATGTAAATAAATTTGACATCCAGCTTGAAAAAGGGCTTTTTATGAGTTCTTATACCTCTATAATGCTGAGAAGAGGATGAAAAATATTTTTTTCTAGATGATGGAGAGGGAGGTTTAGGAGGCTATTTTCATCCTCCTTCATGATTTACCGAGGCATGATCATCCGGTTCTTTCTTCTCAAGCTTGGTTGTCTTCTCATATTCTGCAAACAACTTGTCAACTTTTTTTGCCATGGTGAAGAAGATATTGCGATAATTTCGCTCTTCCTCCACTCGAGCTTCTTCATCTACCATTTCCCTTCTTCGCGATGCACACCTCGCTTCTGGATCAATGGAATTAAGTTTTCCTTCACCTCTTTAGAGCTTTTCGTTGGTTATCATACACTTTCAATTCTCATCAATAGAAGACCTGCTCTGATACCAAACTTGATCCATATCTTTTTACTTCAAAGATGCATACAAAATTGCATATAAAAGAGTATGTAACCATGAAAACATATCACATGAGATAAGTAGAAATGAAAGACAACCATGAGAAGAAAAACATAACAGATTGGTAACAGAGTTCACCCAGTGTGGGCTACATCCCTGGGCTCTGCTTAAAGTGGGGAGGTTGCTTTCATTAATCTTTAGCAAAAATCAAATTACATGCATGTACAAAAAATGCACCTTATACCTCCACTTCTGGGGATGGCCTGAAAATGCACACCTTTGCTAAAGAAATAGACTGCATCGTTGAATTCTTGGCGTGAAATCATGAAAAATGACTATAAATTTGACCCCGTTCTGACTTGGTCAAAATTTGGACCCTCAGGAATCTCAATGATTCCCCAAAGATTTTTTCTCATTGGTTGAATGAAATTCTGCTGCTTAAATGAAAAATATGACTTCACCATTGCACTCCTTGAGAAATTATGAGAAAAATGAGTATAAACTCGGCCTGGTTATGAAACTATGAAAATTTGGCCCCGAGGGAATCTTTTAGATTCCTCGAGGTTCTCAAAAGGTTCCTCCCTGTATGTTGACTGAAGATTTGCTACTCAAATGAGGAAACTGATCACACCATCAATTTCCCTGCGGAAAATCAAGAAAAATGAGTATAAAGTCGACATCATTTGGCCTCTGTAAAAAATCAGCCCCCAAGGGAATATAAAGATTCCTTAAGCATCAAGAATATTCCTACAATATTTTGTCTCAAAAAACATGTGAGACATGGTTCCACCTCACCCACTGTGTTAGGGTTTTTCCCTAGGCTCTTGTGCTCGACCTCCACTCATTCTCCCCCCCTTTTCGAATGGTAAAAGAGGTTCATATTTAAAGTTGTCGGCAGATTAATCAAGGTAAGGGTCGCTGGCCCATTGGTAAATTTCAACGTTCAGTTGTCGCGGGGTCGGGGTTCAAATTCCTCCTTGTCCAAACCTGACATATGGTTTTGAATGGTGCTTTGTTTTTTTTGGTGGTGGATGTTTAAGGTTGTAGACCATTTGCATTACCGGTTTGTTTTATGGTGGTGGTCATTACATATGGGTTGGTGGTGGTTATGGGTCACCGTGTGGGGTGGGACGACCACTCGCCCAGCGTGGGTTCAAATCCCACTGACCCCTATTTATTATATGTAATATACGTGTTTTTTTTTTTTTTACGGAGTGGGTCCGCCCCTGGGGCAGGCCGACCAATGGTCGGGTGGGTTCGATTCTCGCCGGAGTCGTGGGGGTGGGAGGGTTCATCAGGCCCGACTTGCCCCTTTATTAAATTTTTATAATATAGCATGATATTGTTGGGGCTCGATTGACAGATTTGACCGCCGGTCAACCAACCCTATTTTTTAATATATATATATATATATATATATATATTGTTTTATAAAATAAACTATTCAAAAAAATTTGACCGGATTTTTGGGTTTACCGGGCAATTTAAGGAGGCGGAAAATTTGCCCATTCTGGTCGCCAGAATCTGTCACTGGTAAGTGCCAATTTGTGGCCTCGTTAGTGGCTGCCAATGGCCTAGTTTGACCAAAACTTTGACTGGTCATAACTTTCACATGCAATGTCAAATTGAGGTGTCATTTGCACTTTTGGAAAACTTGTGACGAGATTTTTGATACGACCTTCATTTCACTTCAATCCAACAATTTTTATTTTAAGTTTTTACAAAGCCACTTCTAAATTCTGAGCATTTATGGAGCCACTTGGATCAAACGCACATAAAGGCAAGTCAAAAATTTCACCGGTAAATGCCATCCAAGCCAAGAAATTTATCAGTTCCAATAAGAAGTATGTTTTATTTTTTTTTAAGAGACAGTTAGTTTGAAGAGGAGCCAATAAGAGGCAAGGCATCCCTTGAGGGGTGTACTAAGAAACAAAAACAACAATTGGAGGAATTTTTACAGGCATACATAGATGTGTTACAAGAGCCTAAAGGGTTACCACTTAAGAGAGAAGTGGAGCACGAGATCCAACTATTTCCAGAGTCCCGATTGCCAAACATTGGGCTGTATAGGCAGTCTGTTATAGAAGCAAGTGAGGTGAAGAAATAGTTGCAACAACTGCTAGAACAAGGTGTCATTCAACCGAGTACATCACCCATCATCAATGTGTCGAATATGGATGGGACCTGGTGGATGTGTATAGATTACAGGGCATTGAACAAAATCACGCTCAAGAACAGATACCCTTTACCCAGGATAGATTATTTATTGAATCAATTGCAACAAGAAAAGTACTTCACCAAGCTAGACTTGAAGTCTGGATATCACCAGGTTCGAGTCAAAGAAGAAGATACATAGAAGGTTGCCTTCAAAACCAGGCAAGGTTTGTATGAGTGGTTAGTTATGCTATTTGTCCTATGTAATGCACCAGCTACATTTATGAGATTAATGAATGATGTGCTGCGCCCTTTTATATATTCATTTGTTATTGTCTATTTGGATGATATACTGGTATATAGTGCTACCTAGGAGGAGCATATTTCACATTTGACGTAGGTGCTAAAAACATTGAAGAAGCACCAACTACTAGCAAACCTCAAGAAATGTGATTTTGCGCAACAATATTTGGTGTATATGGGTTATGTGATCGGTGGAGGAGAGCTGAAGATAGATCCTTCCAAGATGGAGGCCATCATGAAATGGTCGGTGCCTACGAATGTTTCTGAGGTTAGGAGTTTCACTGGGGCAACACAATACTTGAGGAAATTCATAGCCTTGTTTTCAGCGGTAGCAGCACCGCTCCACGTTATAACAACAAGTGGTAAGAGTTTCCAGTGGGGGAAGGTCAACATAGGCCTTTCAAGGATTTAAAGAAGAATATCAGTCAAGCACTAGTTCTAGCATTACCAGAATTGCAGTGGCCTTTCGAAGTGGAGACAAATGCAAGTGGGTATGTTATGGGAGTTGTCTTGATGCAGGGAGGAAGGCTTGTATGCTACCATTCTAAAGTATTTCATGAGGCAATTCTCAAGTACCCTACCTACGACAAGGAGCTCTATGCCATGGTGCAATATGTGAAGAAGTGGAAGCATTATTTGATGGGGAAGGATACAGTAATCCACACATATCACCAGCCATTATAGTACTTGCAGGCCCAAAGTAAGCTACAACATACCAAGCATTACAAGTGGATAGGGTTTTTACAACATTTTCATTTGGTGATCTAGTATAAGAAGGAAAATACAAACAAGATGGCTGACATGTTGTCAAGGCTACCCACATAAAAATGAAAGCTTTGGGGACTCTCATGCACATGGATATATTCACCCATGATGCATACAAAGAGGCATATTCAAAAGATGAGGACTTCAAGGAGGTGTATCAATAGTTGCACAGTCAGAGTCATATGCATGATGGCGACAACACCGTTGACTACCATCTCTAGGACGGGTTACTCTACGGGTTGGATAAGTTATGTGTTCCTAAAGGTGAGTGATTGAAACTGTAATATTCCTAATTTGTGACAACAAATTGGAATATTCTATTTTGTTTATTTTGCCACCTATAGTTTGTAAGTAAATAAAAAGTGAGTAAAGAGGGTATAAACTCACTTAAATGAAATAAGACATCCACCTAGTAGCACAACGTTGTGACTTAAGTGGGAGTCAAGGGGGGACCCAACACCACGTGGAGGAGGGGGCCTATGCACACTCTAGAAGTTTCTCCAAGCTTCTGCGCAGATAAGGATTAGAATGTGGATAAGGATAAGGATGTGGAGGAGAGAGAGAGGCTACATTGGGTTTTGGAGGGAAACCAACACTATAAAAGATGGAGGAGCCTCCTCATTTGATGCATGCTTGGATTCTTGGATTATTGATTATTGAGTGAGACATTTGTCTTTCTTTGGCACGCTGGCTGTTTAGCCCGTCTGCTGCACTGTTTAGTGCACCGAGTGTCTCCGTGCGGAGATCTCACCCTTAGCCTCGGGGGACTTCGAGTGCCTGCTCAGGCAAGGTTATTTTCTTAGCATCATCCTCCAATACAGCGTTATTGCTGCAGCGGCGTAATACTGTGTTGTAGGGTGTTGCCGTGGTGACTTTACGACACTGCCTCCTTCTCTTGTTTTTCAGAGGGAGAGCCTCTCTCTCCTTTGGACGATCAGATTGGGAGATATTGGAGCTTATTATCAGATCTTGGCATCAGGGCTATATGTTCTTCATGGTATACTGCGCAGTTCTTTCCCCAGATCTGCGTTATTGCTGAGGGAGCAGCGTTCCAAGGGTTTTGGTATCATTTTGGAGTTAGATCTCCGATTGAGGGTGATCCTTGGATTGGCCAACCAATCCAAGTATATTTCTGATTTGATACTGAAGTTTTCTTCAGAGATTCTGAATCAATCTTCAGATCTGCTGCAGTAAAACTCAGATCTGCTCCGGCATTTTCATGTATTGCTGAAATCCCCAAGGGGAAAGTAATAAAGAGCCCTTTGGGCATTTTGTCTCATTATAGATCTCTGTTTTCATGTATTTATCAGTTTCAGATCTGTAATATAATAAATAAAAGCTTCAGCCTCCTGGAGAAAACGCTGAAGGGTTTCTGGATCAATCTTTGTCTTGCAGCACCTCTATCTTGAGGGGTTTTCTATATAAAACTGTTGTTTAACCTTGCTGAAAGCATATGAATTGTTATAAAACTAATTATATGATTATTTATAGTGTTATACATCATATTACTTCAGAAAATACGCTTCCCTTGCTTCAAAAAATTTCTGCATATTCAAAGTCTTGGGAAATCAGGGTTTTTATTGACTAGTCGGGAAGGAGGAACTTTTTAACTTAGCAAAACGCCTTTTTTTGAGCTGAGATTCGACATGGAAGTCCCTATTGACCTATTATAACATATCCCAGAACCTTGAGATGTAATTTTACGCAGATTTCCTTATACACTCATTTTAGGGCCAAAATCCTCACTTTTCCCCGCCTTTTTGCCCTTAAAAGCTGAGTAAAGGTTTCTGCTGTTATTTATTTTGGTTGCTGAGAATTTTCAGACATATTATATGATAGCTGAAGCCATCATAACTGAAGAATGCGTTTTTCAGGCATGATCTGCTGAAAATTCCCTTCTGGGATATTACAGTGGTATCAAAGCATAGTTCTGGCTCAGCCTGTGGAGCTGGCTATCTATGGAAAATATGAGGATCACAATGCCTACATTCTTACCTGAAGTACCGAGGAAACATGGTCGTATACCTCTTGAATATTATTTCAGAGAATGGAAGTCCATGGGGGAAGACTTAAAAGCAATTTTGCCCTTCAAAGATTATTGTCAGCTCAGAGAGGATGGAGTTTCTAGCATACAGAGTTCAGATTTGCAGCGTACTACTGGGAGAACCTCTCTTCCCATGCATGAGGGATCCACTAGTCCCTGTGAGTCTAAACCCAAGAGGACCGGAACGGTGAAAAAGGATAGTTTATTCTTTTTCAGATCCAGAAAAGATGCATCCACTGTTGAGGAGGTCAAGAAGGTTGAAGAAAAAGAAGAGGAAGTACCATGCGCTTCCAATTATAATCGAGAAGAAGAGATCACATCACCTCTTGAGGAGGCTTGTGAAAACGTTGTCACAGTCATGAAGGAGCAGCCACATGCATCAACAGTTGGGGCAGCCAACACTTTTGAGGATGGGACTCTTGCAGCTCTACAAGAAGTTCCAAATGCAGATCGAGAGAAGCTTGGTTGCACTACGCTGTGCAACATGGATGAAGGGGAGGTCTCAAGGGGAGATCTCACGGGAGATGCACTTCCACATACCATGGGATGCAATGACTCTCTTCCCTTCTCACAAGAGCAAATAGTAGATGGAGGACATCTTAGGATGGATAACATCTCTCATGCTTGTGTTGGACATCCCTTGAGCCCCACACATCATGACGGGAGGTTTTTGCCTACCACCTATTTGATTCTTGATAGGGTCTCATTGATCCTTGAGAAGTTTATATTTCAAATCCCATGAAGTGCAAAACCAGCAATTTGATTTGGGAGGATGGTAGCCCTCATGGGAGGAGTACCAGGATGAGGAGAAGAAGGAGGCATCCACAAGTGATTGAGTGGATGGGGATGATGAGCAAGGAGCTAGGAGGCTACTTGCAGATCTGTGATACCAAGCAGCAGGAGGCTTGGCTGCGCTGGTTACTCTTGAGGGAGTTTGGCCATCACTTGTACTTGCAGATCTATGATACCGGGCAGCAGGAGGCTTGGCTGCGCTGGTTACTCTTGAAAGAGTTTGGCCACCACTTGGCAAACACTCTTCCTAAGAGTTGGAGGATGAAGGAAAGATGGCGGGATACTTGCATCATTGAGCAGCATAGAGTATGGATGCATGGTGTTGATATGATACTCATATCATTCATTGTGTCTTCATCACATGATTGGTATAATGGAAGTATGGGGAGGCAGCAAAATGTCTTGTTGCTTTGCTTGGGAGAGCAAGGGCAGATTTGCTCTCACACTTTGCATGATGTTGCAGGAGGAGGAGATGGCACTATCTCCTTGATCTTTGATGATGGCTTGGAAGCACTTCCATCCCGGGAGGTGTTCCACATTTGTTGCAGCATTGTTAGAAGAGTCTTTGACAAGGAGCATGTCAAAGAACAGAGCTTTGTATTAACGGGAGCTTACTTGCATGAGCTCACAACATTGTCACCTTGGAGCAGATATTTATGGATGAAGTGTGCCCAGCTGAGATATGGTGGATCTATAACCCATAGGTCCCAGGATCACCTCATATTTGTTGCACTTAGAGGAGGTAATGATGATAGAGACATTTATCACTATGGCATATTCTTCTTAACTTGGATTTCCAAGCATAAGGAGGATTATCTTCTTGTAGCACATGGTTCATTCTTCTTCATAGCATGCCAAAACACTCTGGAGGACTCATTTATGGATCCATGTACCATCTTACTTCCAGCATATGGTGAGGAGTTTGTCTATACATTCATTGATTTGCACACTCTTGCCATTCCTATGCAGTGCATTGCTTCACAAGGGGGCAAGCTTGTCATATTTCTCTATGAGTTTTATTGGGCCAATCTACATGATGGAGGCAACCATCTCTTTTGTGGCTTTGGGAAAATGTTTTATCACCTCATGTATGTTCATTTGCAGCACTATATCATGTATTATATGAAGACATGCATGTCTAACATAAACATTTTTCCTTGTACTCTTATCAAGCAACAACTTGTAAAATTGCACTGTACTTGTTGGGGAAGCTGTTGGTACCTCTTTTCATCACATGTAACCTTCAGTGTTTCCTTCATTTTGCTGCTGATCATGTCTCCATTTGCTGATATAGATCATATTTGTATGGGAGGCTTGATTATGAGGGAGACACATGAGTTGGATGTGTGTTTGAGTGGGAAGAATTCTCACATTCTCTGCACTACATGTTCTAATGGGAGCATGGGAGGAGGCATGGCCACCACTACTACATATGTGTTCTCTTTTGAGGTGGGCCATGAGATTGATATTCATCCATTGTACAACCATGGGCAAGTGTTTGGTCTTATGTTGTTGTCATATTCAGCCATTTACTATCCATTAGTAGATGTGATGAATCTTGTACATTGCTTGCCATGTAACTTTCTGAAGTTGCAGTGGATGAGACTACGTTGTATCCTTGTGAGAGATTGTTTGCATTATGTATCCTCATGTAAAACCTTCAGTAAACATCTCATTAGGATGATCCATGATACACATGTCCTATTCTTCGTGGATGAATTGTTTTGGGCCAACCTGTTCTTCATTGTTGGAGGAACATTCTTTGGAGGATTGTTCTTCACTTTGCCATTGGAGGGCAATGATTTTGCAGCCCAAGATCAACATACACTCTACACTTGTGATGAGTGGAGAGAAGGACAGCATGGGGTAAGCTGTGATGCTTGCCAAGATCAGATTTTCAGCCCACCTTCATTACCAGAGCTTGAGGTGGAAGGATATTTTCAGGAGTTGCCTTGTCGGGAGGTGGCTCATTTTGTTTGGATGATTGCTTGGGGATGGAGGATCCACATGAGGGAGATGTTCCTCATTACATTCCAGACTCCATGCCTCGAGTGGAGATTCTTCAGTTCTACCCTTGCAGTTGATTGGAGAGAGGTGATGAGTTGGTACGCAGTTGATGGGCCAGCTTACACAGTCATAGATGCCGAGCAGCAGGGGTCATGGTCTTCATCAGTCATAGCCAGAGGCAGTGCGCAGTCCGAGCCATGGGACTTGGGCTATTATTGGCCATGGTGGCAATGGGATCCAGGAGGATTGTTGGTTGGCTGGTACCATGAGAGATCAGTTTGGGATCCTGGCATTGAGAGATCCCTTCATATCAGGATGATGCAGAGTACAGGGGAGATTCAGTGGCGCATATGGGACCCAGGCATATTTTGCAGTATCGGTGGAGAGCATCCGCTAGGAGGAGACTTGCTCAGGCAGTTGCTTGAGGACAAGCAACATTTTGCCGGGGGGGACTGTAATATTCCTAATTTGCGACAACAAATTGGAATATTCTATTTTGTTTATTTTGCCACCTATAGTTTGTAAGTAAATAAAAAGTGAGTAAAGAGGGTATAAACTCACTTAAATGAAATAAGACATCCACCTAGTAGCACAACGTTGTGACTTAAGTGGGAGTCAAGGGGGGACCCAACACCACGTGGAGGAGGGGGCCTATGTACACTCTAGAAGTTTCTCCAAGCTTCTGTGGAGATAAGGATGAGGATGTGGAGGAGAGAGAGAGGCTACATTGGGTTTTGGAGGAAAACCAACACTATAAAAGATGAAGGAGCCTCTTCATTTTAGGCATGCTTGGATTCTTGGATTATTGATTATTGATTGAGACATTTGTCTTTCTTTGGCACGCTGGCTGTTTAGCCCGTCTGTTGCACTGTTTAGTGCACCGAGTGTCTCCGTGCGGAGATCTCACCCTTAGCCTCGGGGGACTTCGAGTGCCTGCTCAGGCAAAGTTATTTTCTTAGCATCATCCTCCAGGACAACGTTATTGCTGCAGCGGCGTAATACTGTGTTGTAGGGTGTTGCCGTGGTGACTTTACGACACCACCTCCTTCTCTTGTTTTTCAGAGGGAGAGCCTCTCTCTCCTTTGGAGGATCAGATTGGGAGATATTGGAGCTTATTATCAGATCTTGGCATCAGGCCTATATATTCTTCATGGTATACTGCGCAGTTCTTTCCCCAGATATGCGTTATTGCTGAGGGAGCAGCGTTCCAAGGGTTTTGGCATCATTTTGGAGTTAGATCTCTGATTGAGGGTGATCCTTGGATTGGCCAACCAATCCAAGTATATTTCTGATCTGATACTGAATTTTGCTTCAGAAATTCTGAATCATTCTTCAGATCTTCTGCTGTAAGACTCAGATCTACTCCAGCATTTTCATGTATTGCCGAAATCCCCAAGGGGAAAGTAATAAAGAGCCCTTTGGGCATTTTTTCTCATTATAGATATTTTTTTTCATGTATTTATCAGTTTCATATCTGTAATATAATAAATATAAGCTTCAGCCTCCTGGAGAAAACGCTGAAGGGTTTCTGGATCAATCTTTGTCTTGCGGCACCTCTATCTTGAGGGGTTTTCTATATAAAACTGCTGTTTAACCTTGCTGAAAGCCTATGGCTTGTTCTAAAACTCATTCTCTGATTATTTATAGTGTTATACATCATATTAATTTAGAAAATACGCTTCCCTTGCTTCAGAAAATTTCTACATATTCAAAGTCTTGGGAAATCAGGGTTTTTATTGACTAGTCGGGAAGGAGGAATTGTTTAACTTAGAAAAACGACTTTTTTTGAGCTTATATTCGACATGGAAGTCCCTCTTGACCTATTATAACATATCCCAGAACCTTGAGATGTCATTTTACACAGATTTCCTTATACACTCATTTTAGGGCCAAAATCCTCACTTTTCCCCGCCTTTTTGCCCTTAAAGCTGAGTAAAGGTTGCTGCTGTTATTTCTTTTGGTTGCTGAGCATTTTCAGACATATTATATGATAGCTGAAGCCATCATAACTGAAGAATGCGTTTTTCAGGCATGATCTGCTGAAGAATCCATTTTTGGGATATTACAGAGACTGATTAAAGATGCTCACACCTCCAAGGTTGCAGAGCACTTTGGTGTAGGGGAGACCGTGACTAACTTGCAAAGGTATGTGTATTGGCCCAAGATGCAAGAGAAAGTAGCTAGGTTCATAAGAGGAAGCATGCTTTGTTCTACCAACAAGCCTAACAACATGAAACATGGTCTATAACATCCCTTACCTGTACCTACTCATACTTGGGAAAGCATTACCATGGACTTTGTGAGAGGTTTACCGACAACCAGGAAGGGACATGACTACCTATTCGTGGTAGTTGACAGGTTCAACAAGATGCGTGTTCTGATGCCCTATAAAAAGACCATTAATGGACAAGAAGCAACAAACTTGTTCTTTGGAGAGGTCTGGGTGCACTTTGGGATACCAAGGAGCATCGTTTCAGATAGGGACACAATATTTCAAAATGAATTATGGGCTACATTGTGGGAGAATATAGACACAAAGTTGAAGATATCTACAACATTCCATTCACGGACAGATGGGCAGACAAAAGTAGTCAACAAGACTTTGGTGCAACTTCTAAGGTCTGGGATGAAAATATGGTATATATACAACATTCTTATAACAGATCAGTCCACTCTTCTACTAGAGAGTCCCCATTTGAGACTTGTTTTGGATATTTTCCACCTTCACCTTCAGATATTTCATATGGGCAGCAAGGAGGAGTGAGGGAAGATCTTATAGGAGATGCTTTGAGGGATGAAAAAATTATAGAGAAGATCAAGCAGATCCATCTACAGGTACATGAAACACTACAAAAGTCGCAAGAAAAGTATAAGGCCAGACATGATCAACACAAAACAAAGAAATCATTCAAGGTGGTCGACAAAGTATGGCTACAGTTGAACAAGGAGAGGCTACAGGGGCCCAGTAAAAAAATCAAGGGTCTAAAGTATGGTCCCTTTCAGATACTGGAAAGGGTGGGTGATAATGCCTATCGACTTTGTTTGCCACCATATATGCACATTTACTCAATTGTGAATGCAGATAATTTGAAACTATATGAGCCTTCTATGCTAGATCATGAATAGGAACATGTACTACCTTCTGTGGATGATTTGGCACTAGACGCTCAAGCAGAATTGACAGAAGATACAGTGTCCCATAAGAGGTATAGAACTACAAGACAGGGGCAACATGACATTTGGAAGATTGGGTTGAAGGGACGACTTCCAGGCAAAGCTAAATGGTACACTAGAGAGAAGGTGGAGAAATTTTTTCCTCACCTCATTTAGTAAAATATTTTGGGGACCAAAAACCTCCCAAAATGGGGAGGTGTGATCCATATTGGATCATTATATTGTTTGTCATCCATCTCGATGCATTCCGAGTGGAAAATGTTTGGCGGGACCCAGTTTGGTGAAACGGGGTCTGAAACCTTCTGTGAGCATTTTGAGGTATCAAATGACCTTTTTTGGGGGCAAAGCTTTGTCGATTTAGTGCATCACCTTTTAATGCTATTATACACTTAGAGATATTTCCAACAACACAAGAAGCGTGTTAATTAGAGTCCATATGCAAAATTTATGCCACTCAGAAGTTGACCTTCCTGTTTTCACACCTATATTTCGGGAGGATGCTGCGTCATCCCTAATTATTTATGTAAAAGGGGCTAGCAATGTGTTTGTGATGTAAAATACTCTAGAAGAGTCTATATTGTAACTCTAATTAAGAGTTGATGTAGTCAAAATTAACCACTAGTAGGCTATCGCTATGTGTTATAACTGAGCCACTAGGAGGAAGAGCCATTCCATTCATTCGAGAGCATTTTATTCCATAGTCGAGAAAATATAGCCAAGAGAGATAAGAGGTAGATCACACTGAGAGGATCTATGCACTGTAGCAACCCACGAGCCAAAAACATTACTTCTTTGTACCTGCAACCATATTTCCAGAAAAAGAAAGAGAGCAGAGCAGCCTCACATTCCAGCTGGGTTTTTCTCCTGAAAGAGTTTCCTAGAGAGCATATCTTGTGCCTTATGTGTGTGTGCGAGTTTATTTTGTTGTTCTCTACTTTTTTGCATAATTTATATTTGCATGCATGCACTAATTGCAGTTAAATCTACAGATCTTAAAGTTTAATAAAACTGTAATAGTGTAAAATTTCAATATTTTAATATATTATTATCAGATCTATTGTGACAAACTGTCCAATGGAATATCCACGACAATTTACAGATCAACAATACCATGGCTTATCAATACCACGTCCCCCAAAAACCATAATTCATTTCATAGTCAAAATAGTTTATTACCCGTGTGTATTTTGCAGTAGAGTTTCAAATAATTTAATTTAATTATCAATAATTATGGGGTGGATTTAATTATCAATAATTATGGGGTGGATGATAAGGTTTAACCTCCATGGTCTCTTATAGAATATTCTTAGTAATAGTTGTAAATCAAAGGTTAAGATGTATCTCAAAAATAGTTATGCCCTTTGTGCCCTTTTAATTAAATTGATTAATTAAAAAAATTGCCACATGAACATGAATTATGGTTATGCTTTTTTGGGCATGCAATATAAGTAGGCCACGATACTAGCCCATGGTATTGTAACAGACCCTATTTACATGTTAAGAATCTCTTTCCTAAAGTGAGAGTGAATCTTTACTTAAGAATCTTGTTATATGTTTTTTTAAAGGTATATATATTCAACTCATATATTAAAGTTTTTGCTTTTTAATAATAATATAATAATGATAATTTAAAATAAAGTTATAATTTAGTTAGTTTTTATGTTTTTTTTTAATCTTGAAAATGTGAGATGTATAATAAGGTAAATGTTTTGATGCCTATCATTTAATTTATATTGAAACATTAGTATATAATATATTTTATTTTAATTTAATAATATTTTTTTAATTAATTTTAAAAAGAAAAAGGCATAACTATCTTTGAAATAAATCTCAACCCTTTATCCTTAATACCATTGAAAATCTTTTGTAAATATTCCATAAGATTAAATCTCTATCATTCACTTATTAATTATTGATAATTAAATGAAATTCTTGAAGCTTCATTCTAAAATAAATATACTTAATAAAAATCGAAACCCTACCATCCATCTATTAATTATTCATAATTAAATTAAAATTATAAAAATCATTATAATTTTTTGTTATTTTTCATAGCCTACAACTGCAACAATAAATCCTAGGCTAATGCCAACTGAAAAGCTAATACTCCACATAATAGAAAAAAATATTCTTCGAGTCTTATCACAACAGGCCAATATATCCCTATACTGTATAAGAATTAAAACTAAATGAATTAACCAACTACTCCTAAACCAAAAAAACTTCACATTAAATTTTTTATAAAATAAACTTAATATTAAAAATCATAAAGAATCCACTTATATATACATACAAAGAATGAGAGGCCTTGAAAGACATGCTTTCAAAGACACAAGGGAAAATTATGCAGATATTTGGCAACTAGCTTTTGGGATAATCTATTTAACGAAGAGTTTGGAGCTGGCTCTTCGGATAATCTATTTAACGAAGAGTTTGGAGCTGGCTCTTCGGATAATCTATTTAACGAAAAGTTTGACGCGAAGTCAAAAGCGTGACGGAATACCAGAGATATATGAAAAGACCAAATACAAACTCCACATAAAAAAGACCAATACAAGAGATATATGAGAAAATAATATGTTCCATAAACTATTTTTAGCCTCCTAAACATTAAAAAAATACTTTTTTCTTTATAAAACGAGGGTACCATCCTTAAAACATTACACCTTTCCAGATTGAGAACCCTACATTCGTCATGGGACCCCTCTCTACGGGCGATAACCCTCCACATACGATATCCAATAAACATGCACAGTATATTTAGAGGCTCTATTAGATTAATTAATGTGGTTGGAAGGAAAGAATGGCTGCATCTCTTCCGGCAGGACTGAACTCTTCAGCTCAGCCTTCTCCACCACCTCGGAACTCTTCATCAATGCACGCTCCTCCTCCATCCTCTTTGGCTACGTTGCGTCCTTCACGTACGCATACTCATTTTTTCCTCTCTCGATTTTGAGGTTTTTCATATCTTCCAAGTCTCTCTGTTATTTCTTTTCTCATTCTCATGATGTCTATATTTCAACTGCAGAAGAAAATATAAGGAAGAAAGTCGAAGATGAGATTAGAAATTTGCATTCGGAGGTATTAATGAAGCCAATTGGGTGTACTTCGCAATATTGCAGGCTTTCATCAACATATGTTTATTAGAAAATATATTTTAAATTGTTACAGAATCAGGTTACAGTGGCGAAAGCAGCAGCTGCTTTAGTAATGGTGGCCACATTGCCCAGCGCAGAGCCTTATTTGCTACCAGCGGTAAGCCGATTTTCCGCTATTTTATTATGAATGATTTTTTGGTTTACCTGCATGCCGCACCTCCCGAATATCATAATTTAAATTTTATTGCAATGAAGCTAGTCCGTCTTACCACTTAGCATTAAGGGATGAGTCTTTTTGCTAAGATACAACAAGTGGGCTATGAAATAGCAATTTGGTAATACATTCAACTAATTTGTACGAAATTGTGTAATCAATTCCAACTAATTTGTCCAGGACTTGCTCTTGGGGCACTTTGCCCATGAGAGGCAAGCATATTCAAACCTTGGTGGAGGAAATATCAACATCCTTGTTTTACCAACCAATCCAGCCGTTTTGACATTTTTGTGAATTTTGAAGGTTTACGGTTTTTTTATATCTTGGATGTAAGTTGTAATAACATCCTTATCATTTTTTTAGAGACATGAAGGGCTAGAATGTTTGAACCTTGGTGGGAAATATCTGTATCCCTATTTCATGGAACCAACCAAGACCCTATGACATTTTTGAATTTTGAAGGTCTATAAATTATTTTAAACCTTTGATATAGTAATATATTGTTCATTTTAATATAATTTCAATAATATCAAGACCTTCCTACATAACAACAATAAGCATTAAGAGTCTAACATCATTAACGGTATCAGTGTTATGCTTTGCGTATTGTCTTTTGCTTGTGGCTGTTATCTAAGGGATGTAGAGACTGTCTTGTTACAGGGACATATTGTTATTTTGGGATTTCACTCCACATGCAAATCGCTCTTCTAAATTAATGTGTGCGTTAACGTTGCTGTTGGGTGTGTGTGATGAATAATTCCACATACATAACCCTTGTAAGATGGAAATGGTTTATAAGGGATTACTTGTACCAAAGGCTTTCTTAATCTGGAAGTTGGTTTTGTGGTTTAATTCTCTCACTTGGTACCATCATGGTACCATCATTATTGGCGGTTTTGCTGTCATGCTTTGTTGGCCTTCCTGGGCTTATGGTTGTTATCTATGTAATTTTACAAGTAATCTTATTACAATGGCATAACCCTATATTGGTATTTCATTCCACATTGATACTTGTCTTTCAAATTGCTTGTGTGTTAACGTTGCTATTGGGTATTGTTAATTTTGGACGACTATGTCCAAACTCCATGTTGTGATGCTCAGATGAAGATACCAATATTTTTATTGGGTTCCTCTTTTGGAGAGGTGCAAGATCGATCTAAAGATCATCTTGATCTGATGAACAGAATATTTATTTTGAATTTATTCAAGATATGTGCAGGTCGGCCTTAAGGTTTTGTGCCTCAGCAGTTGTGTCACACACCCTCATTGATGAATATATATTGGTCAACGTTGGAGGGCATTTTCACTCATCTCATCTTCACACATTTCTCTCGCCTCATCTGATTGGTTCGATGTCTTTGGTGGCTCTTCTTTCCACACGTGGGAAATTTCGAGCAGTAGCACATTTCTGATTTTGGTCTAGGGTTTTTGCAGCAAACTTTGACCAAGTGTTGACTTTGGTCAAAGTCAACACTTCATGATTATTTGAAAACTCGGGCATCATGAAGGTCAACTCGAGTTTTCAAATAATCATGAAGGTGTATGTCAGGGTTGTGCCGAAGGGAAGCATACAAGGAGACCTTTTCCCTCAAGTGTCACAAAGACATCTGATGTCTTGCAATTGATACACTCTGATCTGTCTGGGATGCTGCTTGTGACATCCCTGGGGAGATGTTCTTATTATATGACATTCATAGATGACTTCTCTCGCAAAACCTGGATATACTTCTTGAAGAAGAAGGATGATGCTTTCATGTGGTTCCGTACCTTCAAAGCCTGGTGGAAAATTTGACAGGGAAGAAGATCAAGACATTGAGGACCGATAATGGCACTGAATATGAGACGAACGAGTTCAAGAACTTTTGCAGAGAAGCTGGCATCAAGAGGGAGACCACAACTGTCGATACTCCTGAGCAGAATGGCGTTGCTGAACGAAAGAACAGGACTATTGTGGAAGCTGCCTGTGCCATGCTATGTGACCAGGGTCTACTGAAGGTTCTGTGGGGAGAAGCTGTGAACACTGCTGATGCCCGTATTCCGCTCTGGACTCCAAAACTCCTGAAGAGGTTTTCATTGGTAATAAACCTGACGTCTCACGTTTTACAGTTTTTGGATGTCCTGTTTATTTTCATGTGCCGAAAGAGAAGAGGAGCAAGCTGGATGCTTATGGGAAGAAGGGAATGTCTGTGGGCTACATCGAAACTTCGAAGGCCTATAGAGTCTATGTGCTTGGTCAAAGGGAAGTGGAGATATGCCATGATGTTACCTTTGACGAAGATGCTTCCCTGAGGAAAGTAGTCAATCTTCCGAGATCTGAGGAAGATCATGAAGCAAGGCCTGGAGATCAAGAAGAACCAAAGGATGAGACGATGATTGATGCTGAAGGACCGATGGACCCGATTGATCCACCTCCTTCACTGGGGAAGAGACCATCATGGCTCAGGGACACTCTCGAGGATGTCGAGGGACATATGGCCCCAAGGGGGACATTCCATGAAAGCAAGAAGCCGAATAGATACCAAGGGTATCTAGCAGCCATAAGTACTATTGTACAATCTGAGCCTGGATCTTTTGAGGAAGTCGTAAAGTTTCAAGTCTGGAAGGATGCTATGCACGAAGAGTATGAGTCCATATTGAAGAATGATGTCTGGGATGTGGTTCCAAGACTGGAGGACAAAGCAGTTGTCACCTCGAAATGGCTCTACAAGATCAAGCATGGATCTGATGGAAGCGCTGAAAAGTTCAAGGCAAGATTTTTTCCTGCTTCTCTCAAAGAGCTGGAAAACTATGATGACATATTTACAATATTTAATATACCTGCATCCAATCTGTCATAGCCCTTAAGTTTCACATAGGGATCTGGCAGTGATCCCGCATTTCTGCATGGTGTGATAAAAGAAGAGGTGTATGTGGAACAACCTCTGGGGTTCGAAGTCCAGGATCAGAATACCCATCTTTGCAGGTTGAATAAATCCCTCTATGGGTTGAAGCAAACACCCAGAGCTTGGTACGAGAGGATAGATAGTTACCTGATGAAGCTGGGCTTTAATCATAGTAATGCTGATCCGAACCTTTACTTCAAGGTTGATAGAGAAAAACCTCTCATTCTGGTGTTGTATGTGGATGACCTCTTCCTATGGGGTGCGACCCTCTCATTCATCAATGCAAGAGGGAGCTCGTGATAATGAGACATTCGAGATGAAGGACACAGAGGCCCCGTGTCCTTTCTGACCTAGAGGTGGCGAGAACTTGGCCGAATTTTCCTTTCTCAAAAGGAAAATACATTGTGAAACTTACGGAAAGATTTGGTATGGTGGACGCAAGTGTGAGTTTGTGTCGACACGTGGAGACCGGAGCTCAACTTTAGAAGTTGAGTGGCGTCTTTGTGGGCCGTGTTCGCAAATCCCCTGCGAGTATCGTCAACTCGTAGGGGCCCTGATGTTCTTAGTGAACACCCGTTCGGACATATGTTTTGCAGTGAACACTTTGAGTCAACAGATGGTTGAGCCTCATCACACTCACTGGGTTGGTGCCAAGAATCTTCTGAGATATCTTCGGGACACGATAAACCATGGGCTGAGATACACTGCCGGGAGCGTGACACTCCTTGGATATACTGATGCCGATTGGGCTGGTAGTGTGGTGGATCGTAAAAGCACATCGGGATGCTGCTTCACACTTGGATCTACTTCGATATCATGGATGAGTAGGAAGAAAAAGTCGGTGGCTTTGAGCATCTTGGAGGCCGAATACATTACAGCAAGTATGGCCCTATTGTGAAGCAGTTTGGTTGCGAAAGCTCTTTAGTGAGCTGTTCGGGCATGTGCTAGATACCACCGTGCTACTCTGTGATAACCAGAGTGGGATTCAGTTGTCCGAGAATCCCGTGTTCCACGATCGATCCAAGCATATTGATATCAGGTACCTCTTTATCTGGGATATGGTACAGCGAGGCATTGTAAGGCTCGATCATATAGGAACTGATGAGCAGGTCGCGGATATTCTCACAAAGCCCTTGGGGAAGGTCAAGTTCCTAACCTTCCGTGAGAGTCTTGGTATCGTGGAACGACCCTATGCTGAGGGTCCTATTGGACGATGAGCTCTGGGAGCTCTGGGGGGCTTTGGGGATAGCTTCTCGGAGCTATAAGCAACCATAGGGCTAGGCTTGCCGAACCTTGTTGGTGTGCTTCTGCCCCACCGTTGTGATGATTGAGTTGGTTCACCTCTCATTATCTATGCCTCGTATGCATCCTACCCATTGAGTTCATGGCTCATGGGAAGTACCTCTCATTTGGCCAGTGAGGTGGGAAAAGTTAGAGACTAGTAGTAAAGACTGATGGACGCATCAGCGATTGTCGTACTCTCTATCTAGGATGGCACGGTCCAACCACTTGATCTGGGATCAAGTCTAGTGAGGTTTCGAACCTCCTACTGACTTCGGGCAGATAAACCAACTTCGGGTTGGTATGAGACTCTTTGGAGTCCTATAGAGGTTTCGGACCTTTGGGCTGAATCTGTCAGCCGGGAATGATGTCTTTGTGACTGACCCACTTCTGTTCTAAAATAAAGAAGCCAGCAAAGCAAGTTACGGCGGGATGACGCACGATGTTTGGATTGAATAGGTGGATGGAGTTCTCCCTAGTTGAGAGGGAGTGTTAATTTTGGACAACTAGGTCCAAACTCCATGTTGTGATGCTCAGATGAAGATACTAATATTTTTATTGGGTTCCTCTTTCGGAGAGGTGCAAGATTGATCTAAATATCATCTTGATCCGATGAACACAACATTTATTTTGAATTTATTCAAGATATGTGCATGTCGGCCTTAAGGTTTTGTGCCCTAACAGTTGTGTCACACACTCTCACTGATGGATATATATTGGTCAACGTTGGAGGACATTTTCACTCATCTCATCGTCACACATTTCTCTCTCCTCATCTGATTGGTTCGAGGTCTTTGGTGGCTCTTCTCTCCACACGTGGGAAATTTCCAGTAGCAGCACATTTCTAATTTCGTTCTAGGGTTTCTGCAGCAAACTGTGAGCAAGCGTTGACTTTGGTCAAGGCAAGGTCAAATCGACCTGAAACTCTCCCAAAATTTCGATTTTCCTAATCCGCATTTTTTGGCACTATTCTTGAGGCAAAATGTTGACTTTGACTTTTCAACGTTGACCTAGCTGCTGCCGCTATTTGTGTTGACCGTTGACTTTTGGGTTGACTTTTGAGTTGACAGTTTGGCTATCCTAGAGGGTTATGTGACATTGCTGGTTGGCTGACCATATTGAGACTTTGCTGGTTGAAGCATCCTGTTGACCGCCGTAACGCACCAACACACTTATATATTTCTGGCTTGTCTTCAGTCGATCTACTAGTATGTTCTATCAGCACTTTACTTTATTGTTTATGTGATTGCTGTCTAATATTGAAGAGAAAGTAAAGTTGCATTAAGCATAGAACATCTACATAAATTTACAGGTATGCATGTTGTGAATAATTCTACATACATGACAATTGCAAGACAAAGTTGTTTTATATGACATTACTTGCACTAGAAGCTTTGTCAATCTAGGAGTTGGCTTTAGGGTGCAAGTCAAGGTTGATGTGATGACATTCTCCCTCATTTCTATACTAATATCATTGACAATTTTCGTGTCATGCCTTCTGGTTGTTATCTGTGAGATGCTTTAGGGTAACTTTCTACAATGACATATTCCTAGGATGGAATTTCGCTCCACATGAATACGTCTCCATTAAATTTTATCATTATGAATGTTAACATCGTCATTGGGTGTGTGTTGTGAAAAAATACGACATACATAACAATTGTGAGACAGATGATTTATAAGGTGTCACCGATACCAAATTCTTTGCAAATCTAGATGTTGGCTCTGAGATGCAAGTCCTTGAGTTGTTGTGATAACATCCTGTCTCACTTTAGTGCTAACATCACTAAAAGTTTTGGTGTCGTGCCTTGTGGACTGTCTTTTGTTTGTAGTTTTTTACTATGTGAGATTCCAATCTTGCTACAGTAGCATATACCTATGTTGGGATTTCATTATACATTTATACTTCTCTTCTAAATTTTGTGTGTGTTAACATTGTTGTTAGTTGTGTGCGCTGTGAATGATCCCTCATACATAAAAATTGTAATATCCTTAGGGAATTTTTTTTCCTGTAAAGGTTTCTATTTTGGCCAGGGTTTCCAATAAATCCGAAGACATACAAAGTAGTGCACGTTCATTTAATCATCAAAATATGCATTCATCTATGTAACACATGAACACAAAGGATCTTTAATAGTAATATAATTCTTCCACAACTTCAGTAGATTAGGGATGATTTTCCCAATGAAACACGACACATACTCAACCAAGATACACAGTATAGTTCTGACTATATTAGACAGTAGTTATGGTTCTTCAACAAATACACATAAGTTAGGGCTGGCTGCCCACAACAACAAATGTATCCAAGTTCCACCACTACAACACTGTTTGCAATCTTCGCAATTTAGAAAACTAGACCCCATTGCAACTATGCTATTAAATCAGATCCAGGTGAGCTAATTTAAATCTAATATACTATTTAGGATTACTGCATAATATTCTGACTGTCCTGAAAATAATCCATAGAATAGGTGCCCGAACTGCCTTTCCTGAGGGTACTGTAGCTTAGAAAGTATCTTGTTCAACTCGCTGTCAGGAGGTTTGAAATATGGCGGCTATACAAAAAAAATTTAGCCCTGTGGCCTTGTGGCCCTTAGGCCTGCGACTACGGCCCTGTGGCATGTGGCTGCGGCCCTGTGACCTCCAAATCTATGGCATTGTTAGCACCAATACCAACCACTGTGTTTGGTCTCTTAACATCAGCCTCAGGGGACTTCAATGTGATTACAATGGCTTAATTCAGTGTGTTTCTACAGAGGATGGTCTCTTCCTTGTGCTTGTTGAATAAAACCAAGATTGTTTAAGAAAATAAGTTGTGCCGGACCGATTTAGCTATTCAAGATTAAATGCTGTGCCAGAACAAGGAATGATCGTCAATCCTCAAAAACAAATCAGAACTGCTCCAATGCTGTGCCAGAACAAGGAAAATAGGTGTCTAGTTAGTGTGGGATCAACTCCACCAAAACTAGACAAAAGGATTAGATACAGTGGGATCACCTCCACCAAAGCTAATCAAGAAGAAGGGGCTCTTAAACTCTTAGAGCCTTAGCTCAAGAAAACAAAGATATCAAATCCAAATCGATGATGAAAATGTAATTCCAACTCTCCTTTATTTATAGATTCCCTCATGGGGTTTCTCAAATGTGAAGGGTTGCAAGTGCCACCCCCAATTTTCGCTTTTGGCCCCATCCAACTCAAAATTTACCCAATGTTGCCCCAAACATTGGATAATTCGGTTTCCCCCCTTTATCAAGACTATAGCCTACGGGGTTGGATAGGCTACTTCGTCCTCCCATTGGCAATTAATCCATTGGGGACATTACAATCCACCCTTCCCAACATTGCTTGCCCTCAAGCAATGGCATGTTTAGGTGCCTCACAATTGTCATATTGAGCATACAAGCACCCCCTTTTTACTCTTGCAATCTGATTACCCTAGTACTGGTGGAAAATATCATCATGCAATAGTTGCTGCTCCCTCTTATTGAATCATAGGTGGAAAAAACACAATTGTGTATTGCTACTGATGTATATTTTAATTCTCTTGGTGTAGCAACAATCTTCCATAGTTCTAACAATAAATGGCGTAAAATGGATTTCTTTACTGGAGATAAAAAAACTCATAGTACTTTCCCCATGCTACTTCTGTTTACTGCTATCTTAACATTACTTGTAGGTGACTTGTTTTCTTTTTTCGTTCTCATTCTTATGGGCTAGACCCTCCTCCTCCATAGTATTTATTATCCCAAGATAATTTGCAGCATAATGAAATGCTGAAACATTGTAGGCATTGAGTGCAAGATCAACCCCATAACATAATTTGACACATAGTTCAAGGGCATGGGACCCTCCTAGATATTCAATAGCCTTTGCTACCGAATTCTGTAAATAGTGTCTTTTTACACAAAACAGAGTACTTGTGCAGATGAAACTTAGCATTTTCCTTATTTATTTCTATTGTGACATACCTTTTTCCATGTTTTTTCGGTGTTTCTTACAGCTAGTGTGTTTTGTGTTCCCCTTTTTTATGTGACTTCCTTCAACTTTAGGAGAATCTGTTTTGCCAACTTTCCATTCAATATTTGTGCAATCTCTGATTTGAGGGTGAAGCTCCAACGTGCCTTCAATTGGTCTGTCATGTGAAACTCTAATGAGCTTTTCCCTAAGTGTCGATTCGGGGACAAAATATATATGATCTCCAAAGAGATGATCTCATCTTCTACCTTGTACTTATCATCATGAATGAGTTTGTCCAACGACTCGCAGACGAGCTTATTTTTGGAGTACTCTACTAAGAGGTGTGCTCTCCAATCTCTCAAGAATGTGCATGTGCCGTGTAAGCTCTTTGCTTTCTAGCTCATAGGCTTGTAAGCTGTAATTCGACGATTTGGGGTTTGTACTTCTATGAGTTGCCATGCAAATTACCTCACCTTACTTGGGTGTGACCTCCATTTGCTTGGCTATTACAACTCGGGGGCCACCATTGGTCATGCCTCGTAGTACTACCTTGCTGCATTTGGGTCTCGGAATTCCATTTCCATCGCTTGGTAGTTCATTCAAATCTTCCTAGCGAATACAACAATTGTACTCCCAACACTACATTAATATCTGCCAATTCTATCACATAAAAATCATCAGTAAGTGTATACTTACCTAACGTGATGCTCAAACGTGGAACTACCTGTGTGCATGTCATATGATACCCTTCAACTGCCCTCACCTCAAAATCTTTGAATTCCTGGGTAGGGATGCCTCTCCTTACCATCATAGCTGCATCAATGAAGTTGTACGTTGCTCCACATCAATCAATGATATGATTCATTCCCCTCGTATGGCACCCTTGATTTTGAAGGTGTGATATTTAGGGACTCTTGAGAGAGTGGCGATAGTACCTCCATCAATTCTTGGACATGGCTTCTTAGCCTCTTCCAAGGATGGTACTTCGGAAATGCTAGGCTCCTTGCTTGGTGCTTGTGTTGTATAACTCTCATTGTCGCTATCGGGCAGTACTTCAATGTAGTGAATCTTTCCCTTTCCCAATCATCGATGATCAGGTTCCTATGGCTCTTTGTAAGTAAAACTGAGCTTATTTCTTCTAAGCTTGTTTCGAGCCTCTTCATCCAATCGATCCTTCTTAGTTTTCTCCTTCTTAGATGTCTTCTTGTTCTTGTCCTTCGGAGGGATTTGAGATATGAGTGGAGTCTTCACGTTTGGTGTTGCACTTGCCATATCTCAAGTCTTGGCAAAGGCCTCTTGTAGGGTAGTGGGCCTGAAGGCCTTGACCCACTCATTTTGGGGTTCGACTAACCTTTTTGTGAAAAGCATAATTAACCTATGTTCGGATATGTCTGTCACCATGATTGCTATTCGTTCGAATTTTGCGATGTAGGCCTCTGGTGATCCTATCTGTTTGAACTTTGAGTTGTTCCTGTTGGAAATACTGAGAGGGGGGTGAATCAGTATTTCACTTCAATCAATTAATTTTAACTTCCCGGAGCATTGATTATCATTAGCATTAGATTAAAAACATAAGTTAGCATCACATCACATGAATAGATAACGACAACATTCAACAATGCACAACATCCAAGACAGTAGACACAGGATTTTTAGGTGGAAACCCTTCTGTGAGAAAAACCACCAAACGCTTCTTAATATAGGTCTTCAAAATTTACATCAACATGAATCTTTAACTTCCAAATTTATCAGCTCCAACTGAAGGATGCTATAACACCCTGATTTACTAGCTCCAATTGGAATGATGCTCTAATGCCCTGGTTTACCAGCTCCAACTGGAAGTACGCTTCAACGTATTGGTTTACTAGCTACACTGGAAGGATGCTCCAACGCCTTGATTTACCAGCTCCAACTAGAAGGACACTCCGACGCCCTGGTTTACCAGCTCCAACTGAAAGGATGCTTCAATGCCCTGCACAGGCTCCAACTTGCCCTAGCACCACCCTGCCGCCCTGAAGTGTTCTCAGGCTCCAACCTAACCTAAAGGAGACTCCAATCTTCGCCTTGCACCATCCTGCCACCCTGAAAATAGAAGTTGAAAGAGATAAGGTAGATCACACTAGTTTCATTGCTTAGTCACTGCATATGATCAACAATACTCTCTGCTCAACATGCACATCAAGCTGTTAAACCCTAGTGTCATTGTTATCAATATCACGTATTGTCATTGTACTATTTTTGCTTCAATTCAACTGTCATAATACTATCACAAATCTGTTGTCACTGCCACAATTGCCTCAACACATGTTCAATCAATTCAGATTTCTGCAGACTCTGTCGTCATAAGAGCTCATGGCCATGCCCTAGGAGCAACATGCACAATTGTTCAACAATTATTGACAACTCCAACCGCTGTAGTAGCAGCATGTCGAGCCGATCCTGAACAATACATCCAACCCTAGGAACAATATCCTCACAATATTGTGTTCAACAATGATATGACCAACAGTAGCAAAACACTTAACAATATCTTCAGTAATGTTCTGTTCCTCTTAGCCTTTGCTATATAATTCTTGCCATCTACTTTGTCCCTTGCTCCAATATATTTACTAGCAAGACTAACAACAACATAGTAACATACACATAGTTATGCTTGCATACAAATCCTAGCAATATATTTTGACAACAATAGTACTCTCAAGACACATTATTAATGTACATTGTAAACATCATATACATAGTAGCACTACAATACCTCCGTCTTTTGACTTCAGCCAACATCTTAGCACTCAACAAACAACAACTTCACTCTCAAAACTCTCTGCTCAAACATTGCTGTCAATAACCTTGGAAGACTTCAACAACTCTATCTTCCCAACAACCAACAATACTCAATAACACATCCTGGCAATAGCATATGATCAAAATATGGAAATTACATAGGCTTAAGACAATACAAGGAAGCTATGTAACTCTCTGCGATAAACTCATAACAAACCCTGCATCAACCAACAATTTTGCCCAAAGCATCTTATTGTAAAAGACTAGCAGCATACTTAGACTTGTTTGACACTCGACTGCGTGCAAACTCAACCATAATCCTAGCAACAACATAGATTTTTGGTGTTCCCAATCTTCGCTATGCCAATTATTGTTAAATACAGATAATGATGGTATGTTCTATGCTTAAATGCAATTTACTTCAATCTTCTTTAAGGCCCAATTCAGATTTAGCAATCACATAAACTTGAAAGTAAAATGCTGATAGAACATAATAATAGATCAACAGAAGAAAAGCCAAATAATATAACAGAATTTGTAATTATTCTTGTCCAACAAATATAGAGATAAATGTTTATTACAACAGTCAACATGATGCCCTAGTCAGCAAAGACTTGAGTTGGCCAAACCAACTTCTCCAACAACCAAATCAGCGTTTCTTCAAGTGTCACACACACCCCTCAAAGACGGCTCCAAAAGGTCAATGCAAGTCAACAGCAAATGGTCAATGCAAAAGTCAATGCTGCGATCAAAGCTGCAGTCAACAGACAACAGTCAAAGTCCAGCCTCGATTTTCGTGTCCTCCAATGCGGCCTCAAGAAATCAGAATTTCTGTGATGAAATTGAAGTCAAAGCTCAAGTGTTTACCCAATGTTAATGCTGGTCAACGCTGTCCAGAAAGCCCTAAAACAGTCCGCAGATTTCTTCAGGTTCAGATTCACACGTGTGAGGGATGGAAGCCTCTCCTAGGTTGTACGAACCAATCAAATCACAAGAAGAATGTGTGATGAGATGATGATGAAATGAACATCATCTCTCTCCTATGTATATCCATCAGTGAGGGTGTGTGACACATCTGTTGGTGCTTGTGAACCTACATTACAAATTTAGCACCATGTCAATTTGCACATGTGGAAAATAAAATCAAAATATAAGTTCTGCTCATCCAAACAAGATGATCTTTAAATCAATCTTGCACCTCTCCGAAAGAGGAATCCAACAAAAATATAATCATGATCATATGAGCAGTGCAACATGGAGTTTGGACCTAGTTGCCCAAAATTAACACTCCCTCTCAACTAGGAAGAACTCCATCTGTCCACCTGTGCCATCCTGCCATCAGTACCATCGTGTACTATCATCATCATCATCCTACAATCCTGTGTCATCCTACTGTAACATGCTTTGCAGGCTCTGGGGGCAAACGAATGAGAGTGAGTCACAAAGACATCACACTCCGCTGAGTCAAAACCTCAATTGGACTCAAGAGAGTCACACACTAACTCGAAGTTAGTTTACTGACCTGAAGTTAGTTTAGAGGTAGAAAACCTCATCAGACTTGATCCCAGATCAATGTGTTGGACACATCTCCATCCTAGACATAGAGAGTACAACAATCTCTGATGCGTCCATCGGTCTTGCTATTGGTCTCTATCCACATTTCCCACCTCATTGGCCAAATGAGAGGTACTTCCCATGAGTTCGAAACTCCATGGGTAGGATGCATGTGGGGCACAGATCAAAGAGAGGGTGAACCAACTCAATATCATAACGGTGGGGAAGAAGCATAACAAGGTTCGACGAACCTAGCCCTGTGCATGCTTATAGCTCCAAGAAGCTATCCCCAAGCCCCCTGGAGCTCCTAGAGCTCATTGTCCAACTCAAGCAGGACCCTCACAATAGGGTCTGTCCACGATTCCAAGCTTCTCATGGAAGGTTAAGAATTTTACCTTCCCCAGGGGCTTCGTGAGAATATCCACAACCTGCTCATCAGTCCCAATGTGATCAAGCCTTACAACGCCTCGCTTTACCATATCCCGGATAAAGTGGTACCTAATATCAATATGCTTGGATCGATCGTGGAAGACGGGGTTCTCAGAAAGACGAATCCCACTCTGGTTATCGCAAAAGATAACGGTGGTATCTAGCACATGTCCAAACAACTCCTTGAAGAGCTTTCTCAACCAAACTTCACAACAGGCATACTCGCTGCAATGTATTTGGCCTCAGCAGTGCTCAAAGCAATCGATTTTTGCTTCCTGCTCATCCAAGATATCGAAGCAGATTCCAAGGTGAAGCAACATCCAGATGTGCTCTTATGATCCACCACATTGCCAGCCCAATCAGCATCGGTATATCCATGGAGTCTCAAACTCCTGGCAATGTATCTCAGCCCATGGTTGGTTGTGCCTTGAAGATATCTCAATAGATTCTTGGTACCAATCCAATGAATGTGATGAGGCTCAACCATATGTTAACACAAAATGTTCACTACAAAACATACGTCTGGACGGGAGTTCACTAAGAACATCAGGGCCCCTATGAGTTGTCGATACTCGGTGGGATTTCCCAGCTCGGGCCCAACAACGCTTCCACACAACTTCTTAAAGTTGAGTTCCATCGGTGTCGACACGGACTTACAGTCCACCATTCCAAATCTCTCCAGCAACTTCATAATATATTTTCCTTGAGAAAGGAAAGTCTCACCTGGCCTTTGCCAGACTTCCAAGCCTAGGAAATAGTGCATCAGTCCTAGGTCCTTCATTTCGAACTCAGAAGCTAGCTCCCTCTTACAGTGATGAATGAGAGGGTCAGCACCTGTCAGGAAGAGATCATCCACATAGAGAACTAGAATGAGAGGCCTTTCTTTATCAACCTTAAAATAAATGTTTGGATCAACATCACTTCGTGTGAAGCCCAACTTCATCAAGTAGCTATCGATCCTCTCATACCAAGCCCTGGGGGCTTGCTTCAACCCACAGAGGGCTTTCTTTAACCTGGGTCCTGCATACATATGTGTCTCTATTTTGGACTTCGAACCCCAGAGGTTGCTCCACATAAGCCTCTTCCTTGATTGAACCATGTAAAAAGGCAGTCTTCACATGCATCTAATGGAGACTCTATCCTTGCGTTGTAGCAAGGGCAATGATAGATCGGATGGTGGTATAACAGGCAACAGGTGCGAATATATCATCATAATCTATGCCTTCTTTTTGAGAGAAGCCTCGGGCAACAAATCTTGCCTTGTACTTTTCATCACTTCCATCGACTCCATGCTTGATCTTGAAGAGCCATTTTGAGGTGACAACAGATTTGTCCTGCGGTCTCGGGACCACTTCCCAGACATTATTCTTCATGATAGATTCATATTCTTTGTGCATAGCATCCTTTCAAACTTGATGCTTTACGACTTCTTCAAATGATCCAAGCTTAGATTGTACAATAGAGCTCATGGCTGCTAGGTACCCTTGGTACCTATTGGACTTCTTACTTTCACGGAATGTTCCCCTTGGAGCAATATGTGTCTTGGCATCTTCGAGAGTGTCCCTTAGCTATGAGGGTCTCCTTTTATTAGAAGGAGGTGGATCAATAGGATCCATTGGTCCTTCAACATCGGGCATAGGTTCATCCTTCGGTTCTTCCTGCTTCCCTTCTTCTTCTTCTTCTTCTTCTTTGTCTTCCTTTGAACTAGGAAGATTCCTCACTTTCTTGAGGGCAACATCTTCATCGAAGGTGGCATTGTGGCATATCTCCACTTCTCTTTGACCAGGCACATAGATTCTATCTGCTTTCGAGGTTTCATTTTAGCCCACAAACATTCCCTTCTTCCCAGAAGCATCCAACTTGCTTCTCTTTTATTTCGGCACATGAAAATAAACAGGACTTCCAAAAACTCTAAGATAGGAGACATCAGGCTTCTTACCAGAGAAGACTTCTTCGGGAGTTTTGGAGTCCAATGCGGAATGCGGGCATCTATTTTGAACATACATAGCAGTGTTCGCAACTTCTCCCCATAGAAACTTCGGAAGACCTTGGTCATATAGCATGGGATGGGCAACTTTTACAATGGTTCTATTTTTTCTTTTAGCAACACTATTTTGCTCGGGAGTATACACAATTGTGGTCTCCCTCTTAATGCCAGCTTCCCTGCAAAAGTCATTGAATTCATTTAACTCATACTCGGTCCCATGATCGGTCCTCAAAATTTTGATTTTCTTCCCGGTTTGATTTTCAACCAAGGCCTTGAAGGTACAAAACCATTTGAATGCTTCGTCCTTCTTCTTCAAGAAATATATCCAAGTCTTGCGGGAGAAGTCATCTATAAAAGTCATGTAATACGAACATCCTCCCAAGGATGTTACGGGCAACATACCAGATAGATCAAAATGTATCAATTGCAAAATATCAGATGTCTTCGTGACACTTGAGGGGTATGGTCCCCTTGTATGCTTCCCTTCGAACCTTCGGTGCCATAGCTCAGTTTGAAGAGTCGTGTCACATGACATGGCCCCCAATGGACTTCCTCCAACCTGATAGAGTGTATCAACTCTAAAACCAATAGTAAGAGCTTCTTTGAAGTTCTTCCAAATGCGTACCTTTCCATTAATGAATGCCACCTTGAATCCTTTGTCTTCCATTGCCGAAATGGACAAAAGATACTTTTTCAAATAAGGTACGTATAACACATCTTGTAAGCGGAGGACTCGAACTTGAGATAGATGAAGGGTCACAGTCCCTATCCTTTTCACGAGATTGATGGCATTGTCTCCAAGGATAATCTCCAAATTAGTATCCTTCTCAATCGAGTCAGAGAGGGCTTCTTTATATCCAGTGAGGTGTCTTGAAGCACCACTATCAATCAATCAGACATCCAAGGTGTCGGGAGGAGATGCAGCAGAGAGGGCAGATACAAGAATATATTCCTTTTTCTTATTATCAACAACATTGGATTCATCATACCTGGAATTCCTTGACCTTTTGAAAGGTTGGCCATTTCCACTTCGATCAGAGAAAGCCTTCCTCTTTCCTTTGAACCTGTTGTTCCTTTGATTGCCATTCCTCCTGAAGTTGTTGTTGTCATCATCCTTGGGAGAGTCCCTTCTATTGGGCACTCTTTTGCATTGTGACCAAACTTGTTAGAAGTGTAACATCTTCCCTTTCTTCCTTTGGGCCCTGCTCTTCCGTGGTTCTTCTTCTTTGCATGAGCGGTAAAGGCAGTAGGGTCACCTCCATTCCCATTTGAGGGATGGTCTCTTTCCATCATTCTTGTCTCCTCTTGAGTGCATCTCGTCAACAATTCATCAAAATCAAGAATCACATTATTATTAAGAATAGTAGTGTTGAATACATACCATACCCGGGGGAGTCCTCCAAGAGCAATGAGGACAAGCTCTCGATCAACTACCTCTTCTCCAATGGCTAGGAGATCATTCTTGATTTCTTTGAGCCTCATAAAATATGATTGAATGGATTCATCTTTGCCCTTGATATTCTTCAAAGTTCAACTTGTTCTTGAAGAAAAGAACTTGATTAGCATTGCTAGCCCTGAACATGCTAACCAACTTATCATACATCTCTTTAGATGTGCCCAGCTTAGAGATATAAGCAACCAAGTGTTTATGTATAGAATCCCTGATAAGCTTCTTTTCCTTGACTTCCCCTCTTCTATATTTTGTCTTTGTGGCAGCTGGTGCATTTGATGGAGGCTCATGAATCTTCCCCCGCACATAATCCATGATATCTTGATCTTTTAATACCAAATCCAAAGACATCTTCCAGGCATGATAATCATACTTATCAGTCAACTTATCATCAGTCTTGAAACCCTTGTGGGTTGAGGAGGCCATTGGTCCTTGATAAGACTTCTTCTTCGGTGATTGCTTTTCACACTATCTTGGGCTTTGTCTTCACCTCAGCTTTGATACCATGTTAAATATAGATAACCATGGTATGTTCTATGCTTAAATGCAATTTACTTCAATCTTCTTTAAGGTCCAATTCAAATTTAGCAATCACATAAAATTGAAAGTAAAATGCTGAAAGAACATAATAATAGATCAACCGAAGACAAGCCAAATAATATAACAGAATTTGTAATTCTTCTTGTCCAGCAAATATAGAGATAAAGTTTGTTACAGCAGTCAACATGATGCCCTAGCCAGCAAAGACTTGAGTGGGCCAAACCAACTTCTCCAACAACCAAATCAACCTTTCTCCAAGTGTCACACACACCCCTCAAAGATAGCTCCAAAAAGTCAACAACAAATGGTCAACGCAGAAGTCAACGTTACGGTCAAGGATGTAGTCAACGGACATCAGTCAAAGACAACGTCCAGCCTCGATTTTCGTGCCCTCTAATGCGGCCTCAAGAAATCGGAATTTCTATGCTGAAATCGAAGTCAAAGCTCAAGTGTTGACCCAAAGTCAACGCTGTCCAAAAAGCCCTAAAACAGTCTGCAAATTTCTTCAGGTTCAGATTCACACGTGTGAGGGATGGAAGCCTCTCCTAGGTTGTACGAACCAATCAGATCACAAGAAGAATGTGTGATGAGATGATGATGAAATGAGCATCATCTCTCTCCTATTGATATCCATCAGTGGGGGTGTGTGGCACATCTGTTGGGGCTTGTGAGCCTACATTACAAATCTGGCTGACCATGTCAATTTGCACATGTGTGGAAAATAAAATCAAAATCATTTTCTTTCAGTCTGACAGTCATCACAATAGAATTCAACATATCAAGCCTACTAAACTACAGAAAACGATTCCATCTCCCCAGACCATAAAGAAAACTCTATACTTGAAGCGGAGAGGAATTCTCAAGATATTTCACTACAAAATTCCTTGTTTATCCTCCAGAACAACTCTAAAAAATAACATTAACAATGAATAGAAATGAATACTCAACAATAACCAATACCCCTTTACGACTCATATACAATGCGACATATTAGTAACTACTCCCAATCATTACCTAAATACAAATACTTCCTTTGTCTATTTATTTGTATGTGTCTGCAACTGTTTATTTTGTTATCTTGATTGGATATACAGGGCTAGAATATTGACTTCAGTTGACTAACAAAACCTTTGACTAAAGTATGGCTTGCATTGTCTCCAACGTTGGTAATGGCAGATGGTCTTTTATTGTAAGATCGCAGATACCAACGTCCTCTACAGATGCTCGAATGGTCAACAGGAGTATGGATCATAAAAGGTCTGATTCCATATGTTTTTTTTCATAGTAGATACCACCTTGGCCGTGACCGTGGATCAACATTCTCCGTATATGAAATTGAATGGTAATGTCCGTGCTAGGTAAATTAAGTGCCCAACAATAATCAAACCAATATGCAAATCAAGCTCTTTTAGCCTCGTTTGCAATGATGTGCTATCCATCGCAAGAGCCATAGATTTGGTGTGAAAAACCTCAAGAAAGGAGCTGAGGTCGGATCATAATTCTTCACAGAAAATGACTTCAGTCCAGAACTCAAATACGCCTTAAGGCTGCCATAATTTGACTCAGTAAAGGTCCGTGTTAGAGATTAGAAGGTGCTTAGAAAAAACCAGTGAAATCCTTCGATTAAAAAAACAAGGAAACAATCCCCAGAAAACCCTCTGCTGAAACTCGGCCTCCTCTTGATTTTCGTGACAAAGTTGGCCTCAGAGATCTCAGAGATAAAACACTTGCAAAATTGATCGAATGAGGGTAAACGAGCTATACTTATACTTGTTGAGGATGCTTCTAGAGGGGGACGACATGCCCTTTAATGCTGGAGCCAACCTTAGTAAAATTTGAATTTTCAAAATGTTTTGGAGCCAAAACAATTTCCTTTGAGGCCGAATTAAATTCAAATTTTTGGTTAATTTTCCCTTGATAAAAGTCTCTTTTGCAATAAGACTTTGATTAGGATAGGCCCATAAAAAATTTAAATTAATTTTCTTGAATGATTTCACTAATAACCAATCAATATGTTGCCTTTACCATCTTGTTTCGGGGCTTCTTGACCAAACTTTGGGGCTTCAACTGAACATCCATATCTCCTCAATCATGAGGAGTTGTGAGGCATGTTACATATTGTGGGAATCAGCATGACGAGGAGGATTAAGTGATGATAGTCTCACATTTTCCTCAACAAGTGTGGGGTATCTAGCGCTTCTGTTCCTTTCTTCCAGGGCTTCTTGTCATTTGGAGCTTCCATTCAATGCAAACTAGGTGAATATTAAGAGCGTTCAAGGACCAACGTTGGCATCAATGACAACACCATTCAACAGTGCCAACTCTTTAAAACGTATATCAAGATCCTTCTGATACAAAATGTATTAGAAAATGAAATTAACTCAGAAACAAATTACAGAAAACACACATAAAACCAGACACAAAGTAATGGCGGAAAAGAGGCTTCAGACTCATGTATTCTCGTCATTCTCTCTTATTAAAAGAATTTAGTATTACAATTTAAATAGATGAGAGACAATGTCTTAAGATAGTCCGTGCTATCTTAGACTCCTTTGGTTGAGATAATTTCTCACCAAACACCCACCAAGATAGGAGTTACTAAACTAACTCCAATCTTTGAGGAACAACCCAAGAGTTAGGCACATATTCCTAACTTGGAATATTTAATTAATTAATTTATGTTTTGGATTTATTATTGTTTTGTGAGAGAGGCTAACATTCCCCCCTTCAATGACAAATCCAAAATAAGAACAAGGAACCATCTTCCAAGTTCTCATGTTGATCCTAAAAAATATTGCCTGAAAAAACCGCCAAAGCTGGATGCTGAAAAACTGCAATCTGAAGAGACCATGAGTCAGCTGCATGTCTGATTCATCTTTGAATTTCGCTTAACAACTCCATCACGTGCCAAGTTGCAAAATGATCCATCTGTCCTTTGCATGAAATCAACATCCTTTGTCCACTGACAAAATTTGTTCAAAGCCCACTGGCCGATGATGTCAAAAACAACTCACTGTTGCTTTGGTTGTGCTGAAAAGCTGCTCACTGCTTCTTTGTTGTCGACTGCCCACTGGCGAAGTTGTTGATGCCCACTGGCTGTTGAAGATGCCCACTGGCTGCTTTTGCTAGTTTTGTCGAGACTTTCAGTCTGACAACCATCGTCAATTTCATTGACATTTTCCCCCTTTTGTCAGCTGAAAGGAGAGCCACTTCTTTGGAAAGTTTCCTGAACTCCCCCCCTTCAGGTGTAGGAGTTTTAAACTGGTGTACTCCCCCGTTCAACTGCATGAGAGTACCATCATCTTTTCACTGTTGGCTGCACGATGTGTGATTGTAGTCGGTTGTAGAACTGAGACAATCTTTTAACTGTGGATGACCATTCCCAAGGGTCTATCCATTCATAATATATCTTCAATCTGGCTGTTTGTTGTTGGTTGTGACATTTCTCTGAGGAATGATTGGGCTTGCCACAATGGCGACAAGGATGGAGATCAAAACACTGATCTTCCATATGACCGGTTCTTTGACAATGAAAACATTTCGGTTGGACTTCAACTTCAGGTTGCGTGCAATTCTGTTTGTCTGCAACTTTGTGTTGCGTGCATGGCTGGTTGTCGGCAACTTTCTCAGAACTTGCTGAGGTGAGTTGTGTAAGAAATCTTGCACTGACGAATTTAATTGGCTTGGAATAATCTGGAATATGTACGTTGGTGTGATCATTGACATATCATAAGCCTCGTTGATTCTTGTTATTTTGAATTTCTTCCCAGGGCTTGATGATGGGCTTGGAAGAAATTTGAACTGGAACAACTTCGACACTTGAAGCTGTTGGGATGAATGACTTATCATCTGGATGGTTCAAAGACTTGAAAGTATCACTCTTTTCTTGCAATTCATTTCGTTGAAGTTGCGACTCGAGCTGAAGAAACTCAATGGTTTCTTTTGTTTGTTGTAGATGCCGTGAAAGATCAGCAAGAGTTTTTTGCTGATGTGCACCATGTCTTCATCACTGGAGATGATCAAACTGTGAAGAATGTTTAACAACTGAATATGTTGGGCCATTTGAACTTGCGCACTTGAAATCAGGCTCTCTTATCGGAGATGTCGTGCTTTGAACTGTTTCACTTGATTTTGGTACTTGAAGGACAAGCTCGCTTGCGATGTGGCTTGAATGGGACGCTCGCATGATTTGTTGCTTATAGTGCTTGCTTGGAACACTTGCTAGAATTGTAGAATTTTCTTGCTTAAACTTTGGAATTCATGCTCGCTTGATGACGATCACGTTTGCTTGAACGCTCACTTGACTTACTTGATGACTTCACGCTCACTTGAATGAATAGCCACGCTCGCTTGATGTCGATCTCAACTTGCTTGATTGATGTTAGAGTTGAACTTGTTTGGTTGCTTTGATGGTTGCTGCAATGAACTTCACTCTGGCTCGCTTGAAGGTTTGAACTTTGTATTGTCTTGACTCAAATTGCTTGAATGAATACTCATGCTCGCTTGCAGGAGATGTGAACTTGTTGCTTGTTTGCTTTAGAGTTAAAAACTCGTGCACACACTTGATTTTGCTTAAAGAAAGGGTGTCGAACACCGTCGAAAATGCACCCAAGAAGCTTACAATGATTTTAATGATTCACTTAAAACAATGAATTCACTTGTCCTCTTAAAAATTCATTAACAATGAATTTTTAATGTTTCACTTAAATCAATGAATTTGATTACAAGTTCTTAAATGGATTTGCAAGAACGCTGATGTAGACTTTGCGTTGAAATGCTGGAGTTTTTAGATTCATGAACTTGATTGTATTGAGTGAAGTAGAATGTTGATGTTGAAAACTTTGATTATTTGTTGTAGTGACACAATCGCACATGTTGAGCTTAATTTTCCTATCTTGCAGCTATTTTGTTACATGTGTTGTGCTTGCTGATATTGAACTTTATGTATGCGATATTAAATGAAATCATTGATGTGTCACAACTAGACACAAATAAAAAACAACAACATGAAGCCATAAAAAACATGCGCCATCACAAACACACATGGTGTACCTAAGATCCCCTTATTCAATTTCGGGTGGATCTAGGACACAATCACCAAAAAATGATATCTTTATTAAACTTTGGAGTACATAATCAATCTTCACCTTCAAGGAATGAAAATGCCGAGCTGGCAATCCTTTGATGCAACTCTTCTTCAAAAACTAGATAAAATGATGCAACTTCTTTCAAAATAAAACATTACTTTGAATAACAACTTCTTCGAAAAATATTCCCTTATCACTCCACAAATAGCATTTAAAATAAGACACTTAGCTCCCCAAAATTACAAATAGAATTTCACTTAAAAAACTCTCGCTCCACCTTTTTTTGTTTTTTAAATCAAACTTATCTCTCCAAATTACAAAACTTTGAAACATCAAACTTATTTTCAATACTTCAATTCCATTAACCTCACTTTTCACTCCACTCACTTATCACTCCATTACAAAAGCTTTGTAATCACTTTTACGTACTCATTAAAATAGTTTGATTTTTTTTGTTTTTGTTTTATTAAATCACTTTATAGAAAGTAATTTAAAGAGGTTTAAAATTTTAAAATATTTATGCATGTAAAAGTTAAAATTTTATGTACTCACAGTCTTGTCTGGTGCAAAAAGAATCATCTGAGGGTCTGGTCGAAGAGTGGCAGAATATCTCTCTTGAGATCTCATACCCTTCGTAATACTTAGCCCCTTACCATATCAGCTGTAGCACAATAAAAAACAAGAGTGTCGCCTTGTTCGAATATTCTCCGTATAGGGCTGCTTCTTGACAGATCTAGATCGATTCCAATTGCGAAGGAGACTACATCAATTCAATTTTCACCTCGGCTCTTTCCATAAGTTCCAGGAAAAACAAAATTCACTCGCAGTTGTTCATTAGGCAGACAAATTGTCGATTTAATAAGGCAGTGGCGTAGTTGGAAACGGTTCAAAAAATAAACTGGAGGTGGACACCTTTGGCGAGAGTTCGAAGCCTACAATGGTGGTGGATCTGTTCTGTCGATTTCTCACAGTGTAAGAGAAAAGCGCTGCAATTTACTCCAGATGGAAGAAGAGCTTTAAATTGAAGAGAATCATCCCAGCCGAAGGCTACTTGTATCCAATTTCACCAAAAAAAAAAAAAAAAAAAACCTGTGCCAGCAGCCACCAAATTTAGGACACAGTTCACAATTTAGATCCCTTCCTCGGCAGTCAAAACGGCCAGCAAAATTGATTTCCGGAGTGACATGGTCGAAAATCAACACGATATGAACGCAGGATCAGACTTCTCAATTTCATTCATATGAGCGCAATAAATAAACTTCAAAGCTTCCATGGCACTTGATTTATGAACACTGTAGAAACAACTGAACCAACGTTGATTTTTCTCCAAAATGCAAATGCACATTCTATGAACGCACAATTTCAACACCCAGGTTCTCCATGGTGACTACACATTGCTGGGTTATACGTTCCTTTTACACGTGATGCTGCTGGCTCCTTCATGGTGGGCTTTCCACATTCTAGTTTTGAGGCTCTATGGCTCAAAAATGTCACTTTTCTTGCTTCCATCTTCACGTTGTATCAGTCTTCGAAAGTTGCAGAAAAATCCACGCAGATTCAGGTACCACACAACCAACGCAATAGGTCTTCACGATTTCACATATGCATCAAAACTCATGGCTTCCTCAGACACTGGTTGCTGGCTTTCTCTGAGATCAAATATTACAAACACAGATCCGTAGGTCCTCCGGCTGGCAATACTCGATTCCATTCCATTGGGTGAGCTATGATACAGACATAGGCCTTTTGTGTCCATCAGTCCACGGTGTTACAACGACCTTTCTCATTGTAAATCACTGCAGCGATAGGAATCATACACAATCACCAAAAATGAACAATGCTCTTACTAATACCACAACACACCTGCAAACAACTTGGTTAAATGGATAATTATGAGGCTGTGGTCATCGTGTAGAGAGAGATTGGAGACATGTGGCCAGATCTACTCTTCTACTACGGGCAGATCCATGGCGGCGTTCAATTTTCACAACCTGGGACTTTTGCTCCAGCGCTTTACCACAACGCTCACTCCACAATACGACAAGGACTCACTCAACAAAATTTCATCAGATATTTATCTGTGATGTTCAGGTTTATGGCCGCAAAATTGCAATATAGATACATTAAATCAATTCATCAATTATTTGGTTTGAAACGGAGCGCACAGATCTATAGAATCAAATGTTACCTCGATTTTACGATTGGAGTAACGTAAGCAACAATGCACTCTTCACAAACGTTGACATCTCACACTTCGCACAGTTGTCTTCTTCAGATTTTGTTTCTTCCACTGCACTGAAAACTTTCCAACAACTCCAAGACTCAATTGCTACGTAGAATCAATTGAAAATCAAATCTACTCATCTCAACACAGGTTTCCAGCTCTAGCTCCAAGATCTCTGATTGCTTTGATACCACATATTAGAAAATGAAATTAACTCAGAAACTAATTACAGAAACACACATAAAACCAGACACACAGTAATGGCGGAAAAGAGGCTTCAGCCTCATGTATTCTCATCATTCTCTCTTATTAAAAGAATTTATTATTACAATTTAAATAGATGAGAGACAATGTCTTAAGATAGTCTATGCTATCTTAGACTCCTTTGGTTGAGATAATTTCTCACCAACCACCCACCAAGATAGGAGTTACTAAACTAACTCCAATCTTTGAGGAACAACCCAAGAGTTAGGCACATATTCCTAACTTGGAATATTTAATTAATTAATTTATGTTTTGGATTTATTATTGTTTTGTGAGAGAGGCTAACAAAAAGTTTTATGCACCTCTGGGTGAAGTCCACAGAAGAGGTTATGTTGGAGTGCCCTAGGGTGACTAGTCCACGGTACCACCATTCATGTGCCTCCCCTTCGAAATACAATGTGGCAAATTAGATAGCGTCTGCTTCTTGCATTGGATTAAGTCTGAAATAGGTGTCCAGCTATTGCACTGAAGTCCTAGCTAAGCTTTTGGTTGATCCATCGAAGGAGGGAATGGACAATTTTCCCCTTCTTGCGCATTAGATCATGATTATGCTGTGCCTTGGCCTTGCTCTTGTACTTAATGCTGTTGTATTCGTTGAACGTCATGTGTGCTCAAACATCTTCTCCCAAAGCTACGTATTCTTGGAAATACTTTGCAAAGTCGTTTTGTTTTGCTGTTCCTTGGTTGGCTGTCCAAAAAATGAGGAAGTAAGGGCCTATGATTACTTCTATTGGTTGTCCTTGTGTTAGACTAAGCAAGAGTATTGAAAGGGCCAGGATTATGGCTATTTCTCCCTTCAGCACTAGTGTTGTAGCCAACATTCAAACCATTAGTAATATTGTTACCTAGATTGTTTAAGGCTAAGACAATGAGCTGTGTCATCTACTGTTGTCCTTGCATTAGCATATTGGTCATTTGTTGTTGCCCATGGATTAGTGCCTGTAAGAGATCACTGGGTTCTTGTACTTCGTCCCTCCCTTGTCTCCCATAGCAGAACGGTGGGTGATCCTCTTTCTTCTTATTGTAACGTTGCTTGTATCTTCTAGAAGTTAACAAGGCTCATTCCCTCACAAGCTGGCAGGATGCACAACTCTGATACCATTGTAATATCCTTAGGGATTTTTTTTTCTCTTGGGGTTTCTATTTTGGATAGGGTTTCCATTAAATCAGAAAAAGACATACACAACAATGCACATTCATTTAATCATCAAACAATAGGCATTCATCTATGTAACACATGAACATAAAGGATCTTTAACAATAATATAATTCTTCCACAACTTCAGTAGATTAGGGCAGTGTCGACTGTTTTTGGGCTCAAGGTTTTGACAACCCATGGTTTTGCCAATGGTATTCTATTGTAAGAAGATATATATATATATATATATATATATATATATATATATACCAACCTGAGGCTCATTTAAACAGGAATCTATAGTTTTATTCGGATCAAATCTTAGGTGCAAACCTCTTTTAGAGTGAAAAGAGATTTTATCCTTCTCAGTTCTTGGTAGATCCAAAGTTAAGATGGATCTAGGCTGGTTGTAAATATTGGAAAACATTGGAAGGCATAAACTTAAAGTAAAAAACTTATAAATATTGACACCTTGAAAAGATAAGAAAAATAAAAAATATTGAGAGAAATTAGAGATATTTGCAACATCAGTCCGCATACCACCCCACATGAGAAACAATGTTATTTTTGGTAACTAGAGGAATCAACAACTACGTTAGGCTCGTACTTGCGTGATACGGGGTCGATTCTTGTTGATATTTGTAGCTTGGGTAGGTACTTTTGCACAAGCCTAAGTGTCTAGGCATGCAGAAGTCGCCCAAGGTCTCCTTAGGACACTTGCTTGAGTATGAGTAAGTTTCTGTTGTAACTTAGCCCAAGTTTAAGTTCAGAAAAACACATAATCAATTATGTTGACTATTGAGCTAAAAAAACTTAAGAAAACGTAAGTATTTATATTAGTGATTAATTTTGAATCTCAACCATTGATCTCAAGCGGGGTGAGATCTAATTTCAACAATCAAACACTTTGGAGATTAGATTTAAGGATTTAGCTTAATGTAAAGCTATAAAAACAAAGCTAAAGAGAGAAGAAGGACACACCATATAGTGACACAAGCCATTGTGAGAGGGATTTTCTCAAGTGAGGAGTGTGATACTTAATTGTGTTGGGTCTGAGGAAGGTGGAGATTAGATTTAAGGATTTAGCTCAATGTAAAGCGATAAAAAAAAAAGCTAAGGCGAGAAGAAAGACACACCATATAGTGACACAAGTCATTGTGAGAGGGATTTTCTCAAGTGGGGAGTGTGATACTTAATTGTGTTGGGTTTGAGGAAGGTGGAGATTAGATTTAAGGATTTAGCTCAATGTAAAGCTATAAAAAAAAAGCTAAGGCGAGAAGAAAGACACACCATATAGTGACATAAGCCATTGTGAGAGGGATTTTCTCAAGTGAGGAGTGTGATACTTAATTGTGTTGGGTTTGAGGAAGGTGCAAGGGTGCAACATGGGAGATCTAGATTAGCCAAGGATATCAGAGATAGATCTAGAGTTTGATTATCTGGATTGGATCTAGGGGATATTGCAATGTTATTAGAACTGGACTGGTGGACCCCCCGGACTAGGAACCAGTTAGAACTAGATAGGAACCAGTAAGAAAACCATTCCAAAAAACCGGTCAACCAAAAACACATAAAATATTCAAATTTTAAAGAAAAACATATATATTCATGTGCATCCCAATGAATCCAAACCATTTTGACACAAATAAACAAAAGTTTTCATTTATATAGCATGTAAGGGTGAACATAACCAAAATAACACTGAGTGCAATCCACCTCTGAATCGAAAATACATCAACAAATAGGCCCTAGATGGCCTCTAACATCCAAAAAAAATCACACTACAACAAATACCTACATATCATCAAAATCTTTGCCTATATTGGGATTTTCATCATCAATATCAGTCTCTAAGCATTAAAATAAGATAGAAAAAGGTTAGCATGTCAAGTCAAGATTTGGTTTGAGTGATGTGTGCATTTTTAGTAGGATCATGGTAGAGGAGTTCAACAATCAATGGCACTAATGTCAAGGTACATAAATGGGTTGGTGCTCTTGATTAAATGCTAGTTCCATACCCTCGTACATGACAAAATCCTATGGAAATTGTTAAAATTTGACAACTTAGGGATGAATTTCTCCTAGAAGAAATTGTATCTTTCAGTTTTGTTTTAACCACCTATAATAAAATTTCATTTCTAGCAATTCTAATATGACTTTCCAAAAATAGTAAGTCACACCTCAAATTGGAAGTGACTTTCCAAAAATAGAAAGTCATGTCTAAATGATCAAGGATGATCTCGACATATGGAATCCAGTTTAAAATCAAATCAATCATAATTATACCAGTCAAGAATTAATATTTTTGTCCTTACTAGTATTATTATTATTATGATACTATTATTTATTAAATAGTCTAAAGTCATTCATCTTTAAAGGATTAATAAAAACAAATTCTTTCATGAAATAAATAAATTAAATTGAGAATCTCTTATTTGGTAAATTGAACCTCTCTCTTGGAATAAAATAGTAACTCCACACTTCAGAGAATGTAACTCTCCCTCACTAATTCAATGTATGACAAAAGTGTAACTCTTCATTAAATGCATTTGTAACTCGCTCATTCAATTCGATTTGTAACTCTCACCAAACATTCTCTCATGTCTAAGTGTAACTCTTTCTCTCCATAATTCAAATTGTAACTCCTCAAAACAAGTGTACATCTGTCCCTATTCTTGGGACGAGTTACACTTCTCTTCAAGTAACTTTGCCCTCATGGAATTCAATTCTCCTATTATTGGCTTACGAAATGAATTCATTTTGTAACTCCTCTCCTTTCTCATCTATTTAAGCAAGAGAAAGTGAGAGTTGAGAGTAACATGTTCAGTGTGAAGAAGGAGAGCTAGAGTTGAGTGTGTGCAAAAGAAGTGTGAGAGCAAGTGAAGAGTAAGAGCAAGGGAAAAACTGGAGCAAGTGTGTAGGACAAGATCTAATCAAGAGAATGAGGAGATCTTCAAGCAAAGAGCAAGAGCACTTCAGCTGCAAGTTGATCAAACATTGTTGACTTTATTCATTCTCATTCTCTCTCTCTCTCTCTCTCTTTGTACTCTGCTAAACAATTGAAGAAATCTAATAAAAGAAGAATAATTTGGGTTTTCCCCTTATGGGTTTTGCCCTGGTCATTGGACCTAACTCTCAGTGTCTCATATTTGTGCTTGACTGTCTTCATATGATCCTTAAGTTTATGTTCTATCTACAAATTGCTGATCTGAAAAGTTGTGAAGAAGAAATCTGCATTCTAAGTAATTGTAATAACATAGTACATTCAGTTTTCTGCAAAGTACATTCAGTTTCATTCAATTTTTTGCAAAGTACATTCAATTTTCCAACAAATACATTCAGTTTTCTACATAGAACGTTCCAGTTTCTGCAAAAAATTCTTAAATTTATGCATAAAGCTTTCAGATCTTAACATGGTATCAGAGCCTCGGTGAAGACAAGTCCAAGGAGATCAAAGGTCATCTGAAGAAACCCCACTTGCTGCAAAAGTCTTCTGATTAAGATGACTTCGTCCTACTTCAAGATAGAGGAGAAACTTAATGATGCTTCAAACTTTGGTCCATGGAAAGCAAGGGTAAATATCACTCTTGAAGAACACGAAGTTCTGGAGCATGTTGAAGACACAATAGTTGATCCACCAGAGAATGCAAGTGCTGCTGTTAAATCTAAATATAAGCAGGGTGAAATCAAAGTTAGAAAAATTATCCTTGATCCTCTTAGTGATCATCTCATTACTTATGTTTCTGGTTTGAAGAAAGCTAAAGAATTGTATGACAAACTAATTGGCATGTTTGCAATTAGTAACTTGAACCTGATTATTGCTTTGAAGAATCAGGTGAAAGACATCAAGATGAATAAAGGATGGACAATTCAAACATACTTCTTAAGAATGTTTAAAATCAAGAATGAACTGTTAACAGTTGGTAAAGTTGTACCTGACAAAGAAATGGTGTTGATTGCGCTTGGAGGCCTTTCTCCTGTTTGGGAGACTTTTATCACCACCATCAACAACATCAACAATATTCCCACATTTGATGAGCTCCTGGGGAAGTGTATCCAAGAGGAGGCTAGAATGATCTCCAAAAGGAGAATTTCACATCATGAAGAAGGAGAACCTACAACATTTTCAGCCTATGGCAAGAGAAATAAAGGTAATAAAAAGAAATTTGCTTTCAAATCAAATAAAAAGAATCTAGACATGACAAAAGTTAGATGTTTTAACTGTAAAAAACATGGTCATTTTGCTCGTGACTGTAAATAAAGAAGAAGAGATCCTAGATTCAAAAACAAATCTGATTATAGAAAAGACTCTTCTGAAAATCAAAGAAAAGAGAATCCTAAGAAAACAAGAAATCCAAGATATAGAAATAATGCAGCGAAAACTCAATCAGAATATTTGTTTGTTTCTGCTCTTTCCAGTTCTTCTTCTGCAGATTCATTTGATAGCTGGTTAGTTGATAATGGTGCTTTCAAACATTTTACTTGTTACAAAGAGACTCTCTAATCAAGTTGAGGGGGAGACTAATTTAAATGTTATTCTTGGAGATAATTCTATTCACCAAGTTAAAGGTTATGTTTCAATTTCATTTCAGTTAGATGATGGCAAATCTATTTTTCTACAAGAAGTTTTATATGTACTTGGTTTGAAAAAGAATCTTGTATCCATATCTGCTCTAGAAGATAAATGAATGAAAGTTTCTTTTATTAATGGAAAAGTTCTAACTTGGCCTTTGAACTCAAGTATGACATAAACCTTCACTCTTGGATCAACATGTGAAGGGATTTACAAAGTCAATAGTAAACCCATTCATTCAGTGTGAGCTATGGCACAAAAGATTTGCTCACCTACACTACAAAGCTTTATCTCATGTAAGGAAGATGGTTTCTGGAATGTCGGAGATCAGAATGGATCATGAAGGAGTTTGCCCAGAATGTGCAAGTGGAAGCATATAAATGGACCATTCCCTTCAAGCAGAACAAAAACTAGTCAGGTACTTCAGCTCATACATTCTGATTTATGTGGAGCTATGCCTGTTACTTCTCTTGGTGGCTATTTGTATTTCATGATTTTTGTTGATGATTTATCTCGCAAAACATGGATATTCTTTTTGAAAAAGAAAGGGGAAGCATTTGACATGTTTAGATATTTCAAGGCTTTGATTGAAAATCAAATGAGAAATTTGATCAAATTTTTTTGATCTGATAATGGGGGAGAGTTCACCTCCAATGAGTTTAATGATCTTTACAAAAACACTGAAATAAAGAAAGAAACCACTGTGCCGTACAATCCACAACAAAATGGTGTGGCTGAGAGGAAGAATAAAACCATTATGGAAGCAGTCAGAGCCATGTTGCATGATCAAAAACTAACGAAATTTCTGTGGGAAGAAGCTGTTGAAATTTGATGACTAAAAAGTTTCCTGCAATCTCAACTAGGTTTTAATTTCACCTTATCACTCCCATTCAGTTAAATGCCCTTTCCCATAAACATACATTCAACATTATAGAATTTTGGAAATGAAATTTTCAGATTAAACACATGAGACTGTCAACACATGCTCAATATAAATATGGACATAAATAGACCAACAACACATAAAATACACACAAATTTTGGTCAACTTAGACCTAGGCAAAACCCCTTCAATCTTCTCCACGGAAAACTTGTTAGAGAGCTCTTCAAATTTATTTATCTTTCAAGTTCAGGAAAAATACATTTGCAGACAAAACAAAACAACAAAATACAACTTATCTCTTCAGCCCAAAACTCCTTGAAAACCGTGCCCACTTTGCCTCGATTTCCATGCCACTTGAAGTTGAAAATATGTACTGTACGGATTCCGTACGGACTGTACAGATTTCCATACCGCTGTACAAACTGTATGAATTTTTTAATTTTTTTTTCAAAAACTTCTCTCGAATTGCGTGAAACACACATCATTAAATGATGTTCGTATTGTACCGTCTGTTGTCTTCTATGCCTTGATTTTCGTGCCCTGCCTTGCCCAGAAATCACTCCTTCAACTTGCTGCCACAAATTTTTCCTTCAGAACTTTTCTCCAGCCCTCAACCTCCTTTTTCCTATCTGCTCATGAAGAATGAATGTAGTCTCTCTCTTTTTTTCCCCCTTTTGTTTCCCTAAATGACTTTTGGGCAACCCTAAGATCTAATGGCTCAGATTCATTTAGATCAAAGGATAAGAATAAATGTGCATTTAATTCTCAATTTCTATTTTTTAATTCACCCATTAAATAAAGTACCCACATTGTACTTTATGTCTAAAGTCACTTTACACTTTATAATTTAACATTGACTTTACCACTTATAAAGTCACACTTAGGGAAAATTATTTTGGACACTTTTCCTTAGGTAAAGACTAACCCATGGGAAACCACTTGTCCAAGGTACATTAAAAATCAACAGAAGCTGCAAAAACTGTTGTTTATGTGCAGAGCAGAACTCCTCATCAGGCCTTAGACAATAAGTCTCCTTAAGAAGTCTTCACTGGTAAAAGGCCTGAGGTGAGTCACTTGAGAATCTTTGGCTGTCTTGTGTACTTCCATGTGACAAAAGAGAAAATGAACAAACTGGAAGCTTCATGTAAGAAAGGTGTGTTTGTTGGTTATTGTGATAATTCAAAAACTTATAGAATTTATGTACCTAGTCAAAGAACTATTGAGTTTAGCAGAGACGTAACATTTGATGAAGATGAAGCTCTTAGAAAAGCAAGAGACTCTCCTCCTCCTGCCATTGCTGAAAGACAAGCTGTTAATGAAAAAGAGCTTGCATCTGAGTCTGAACCGGAACCTGAGAAAGAGCTCGCTGATAATCCAATGAGTTCCATGGTTCCTCTAGATCCTCCACCATATGATCCTCCTACCAGAAAAAGGCCACTATGGCTGTGAGATACCCTGCAATATGCTGAACAACACGCTGCCCCAAGAGGAATGCTCAGAGAAAGTAAGAAGCCAAGTCGGTTTCAAGAGTATGTTGTTGCCATGAGCGACATCATTCAGGCAGAACCATGCACCTTTGAAGACGTTGCAAAAGAACAAGCCTGGAAAGATGCCATGACTGAAGAATACAAGTCCATCATCCAAAATGATGTTTGGGAAGTGGTTCCTAGAGTTCAAGATAAATTTGTTGTCACTTCCAAATGGTTGTTTAAGATTAAACATGGTGCAAATGGTAATATTGAAAAATATAAGACTAGATTTGTAGCGAGAGGATTCTCTCAGAAAGAGGGAATAGATTATGATGAGATTTTTGCACCTGTAGCTCGATATACTATTATTCGATTTTTTGTTGCCTTAGCCACTAGCCAGGGATGGACTCTTCACCAAATGGACATGAAATCTGTTTTTTTGCATGGCTTCCTCAAGGAAGAGGTATTTGTGGAACAACCACAAGGCTTTGAAGAGCATGACCGGGAAGCTCATGTATGTAGTCTGAAGAAAGCCTTATATGGGTTGAAGCAAGCTCCAAGAGTTTGGTATGCTCGCATTGATAACTACTTGATAAAGCTTGGTTTCACAAGAAGCAGTGTAGACCCAAACCTCTACTTCAAGACAGTCCAAGGTATACCTTTGATTTTGGTATTGTATGTTGATGATTTATTCTTCTCAGGAGGAGAACCTCTTATCCTCCAGTGTAAGAGTGACTTAGCTTCTGAATTTGAAATGAAAGACCTTGGTTTGATGCATTACTTTCTGGGTCTAGAGGTTTGGCAAAGACCTGGTGAAATTTATCTTTCTCAAGGAAAATATGTTGTTAAGCTTCTTGAAAGATTTGCTATGGTATAATGTAAGTTCATGCATACTCCTATGGAAATGAACTTTAAGAAATTATGTGGCAAAGTTGCAGGACCTAGTCTAGCAAATCCCACAGAGTGTAGACAACTCATTGGTGCTTTGATGCTTTTGGTAAACACTAGGCCTGATATATGCTTTGTTGTAAACCCTTTAAGTCAACATATGATTGATTTCTTTCATGCCCACTGGATTGCTGCAAAACATGTACTCAGATACTTGCATGGAACTATAAATCTAGGATTGAAATATACTACGAAAAATGTAAGACTTAATGGATATACTTACGTTGATTGGGTAGATAACTCTACTGACAGAAAGAGCACTTCTGGGTGTTGCTTTAGCTTGGGATCTGCCATGATCTCTTGGATGAGTAGAAAACATAAGTCTATTGCACTAAGTACAACTGGAGCTGAGTACATTGCTGCTAGCATGGCTAGCTGTGAGGTAGTTTGGCTGAGAAATCTTTTTGGGGAACTATTTGAGCAAGTTCTAGACGCATCAATTATATATTGTGACAGTAAGAGCGGGATTCGTCTTGCAGAAAATCCCGTTTTGCATGACAAGTCCAAGCATATTGAGATCAAGTATCACTATATTCGGGATATGGTGCAATGAGGAGCAGTGAGGCTCCATCACATCTCCACTGATGATCATATAGTTGACATTCTTACCAAGCCTTACCGAAAGGGAAGTTCTTGGTGTTTAGAGAGCAGTTTGGACTTATGGACGTGACCCTTCTGGGAGGTGGTCACAGCTATTCGAAAACACTGAGCTGCCTTTCCCCCTTGTCAGATCTCACAGGATTAGGGAATGATGCTGAAAAGCTCTTGAGGATGAGGGACCTCTTGTGTAGTGTGTGCCACAAGAGTAGGCCTCAGTATGCATTCGATCCACAGTTTGGGACGTGGGAAGAGCCACCTATCTGGCTAATAGCTGTAGTGAGACTTCTTTGTGTGACTTGTCTAGGATGCAGGTGTTCCACCACTTGACAATTGGTTGTGTTTGATTTTTGTTTGTGTGACTCGTTTGAGTCTTGTCTATGTGATCCCTGTGTTCTGTCACCTAATTTTTTGAGATGAAAATTGGTTGAGTATAATCCTTTTCTATGTGACATGTGATGGTTCTTTCCTTTCCAAATTTGTGTCAAGTGGATGATTTTTCTTTAGATTGCGACTTCATTGTTACAAATGTTATGGAGCGGAGTTGAACTGAGATGAATGAAAGAGATCAAAGGAAGCATAGATCTCTGATGTAGAAAGAATTACTCCCTAACTGAGAGGGAGTGTTAAAATTTGACAGCTCAGGGATGAATTTCTCCTAGAAGAAATCATATCTTTCAGTTCTGTTTGAATCACCTATATTAAAATTTCATTTCTTACAATTCTAAACTGACTTTCCAAAAATAGTAAGTCACATCTCAATTTGGAAGTGACTTTCCAAAAATAGAAAGTCATGTCTAAATGATCTCGACATATGGAATCCACTTTAAAATCAAATCAATCATGATTATACAAGTCAAGAATTAATATTTTTATCCTTACTAGTATTATTATTATTATGATATTATTATTTATAAAATAGTCTAGACTCTAAAGTCATTCACCTTTAATGGATTAATAAAAACGAATTCTCTCATGAAATAATTAAATTAAATTGAGAATCTCTTACTTAGTAAATTGAACTTATCTCTTGGAATAAAATAGTAACTATACACTTAAGAGAATGTAACTCTCCCTCACTAATTCAATGCATGACAAAAGTGTAACTCCTCTTCATTAAATGCACTTGTAACTTGCTCATTCAATTCGATTTGTAACTCTCACCAAAAATTCTCTCATGTCTAAGTGTAACTCTCTCTCTCTCCATAATTCGAATTATAATTCCTCAAGACAAGTGTACCTCTCTCTCTATTCTTGGGATGAGTTACACTTCCCCTCAAGTAACTCCTCCCTCATGGAATTCAATTCTCCTATTATTGGATCAAGGAATGAATTCATTTTGTAACTCCTCTCCTTCCTCATCTATTTAAGCAAGAGAAAGTGAGAGTTGAGAGTAACATGTTTAGTGTGAAGAAAGAGAGCGAGAGTTGAGTGTATGCAAGATAAGTGTGAGAGCAAGTGAAGAGTAAGAGCAAGGGAAGATCTGGAGCAAGTGTGTAGGACAAGATCTAATCAAGAGAAGGAGGAGATCTTCAAGAAATGAGCAAGAGCACTTCAATTGCAATTTGATCAAACATTGGTGACTTTATTCATTCTCTCTCTCTCTCTCTTTTTACTCTACTAAATAATTGAAGAAATCTAATAAAAGAAGAATCATTTGGGTTTTCCCCTTGTGGGTTTTGCCCTGGTCATTGGATCTAACTCTCAGTGTCTCATATTTGTGCTTGACTGTCTTCATATGATCCTTAAGTTTATGTTCTATCTACAAATCGCTGTTTTGAAAAGTTGTGAAGAAGAAATCTGCATTCTAAGTAATTGTAACAACATAGTATATTCAGTTTTCTACAAAGTACATTCGGTTTTCTGCAAAGAACATTCAACTTTCTGCAAAGTACATTTAGTTTTGTGCAACTGCAAGTACATTCAATTTTCTGCATAGAACTTTCAAGTTTCTGCAAAGAATTTTTAAATTTCTGCATAGAACTTTCAGATTTAAACAGAAACATGGCAATCCCCCCAGTCCTGAAATTCTAAAAAATTATTAAGTTTGCTAGGTTTTGAGTGGGATCTGAAATTCTATTTCGCTATATGAAATCCAACGAGTTTGCAACTACTCTCAAACATTTTGAGTCTATTAATGGTAATGTTAAAAGTTTAACTAAATTGTCACTTTTACTTTAAGAATTTAACATTACCATTAATTGCATAACATTAACAGGGCAATATGGTCAAATACTAGGCTTCTCCAGTCATAAATCATTGCTTTAAAAAAAAATGTTCAAAGGGTCCTTGGCGGTTCAGTAGCAAACTGGTTGAAAATGATCTGATTCAGCAATTTGAACCAATTTTTCTCCTCAATTGGTCGGACCGACCAGTTCTGATTGATATGGTCCGGTTTCGATAACATTGCAAATACCTTTGTCAAATGGTTCCCATGAAGTTGGGAAATCATTTAGTACCATATTCACTAGCTCTACATTTGCAACCTTCTCCCTAATCACACAAGTTGATCATGAATTTGTGTGATCTTCATAAGGTAACTAATGCTTGTGTTTGATTTGGTCATCTCTGTGGATTTGAGTTTGTTCCGCAATATCATCCTCTTGTTTATGTTCTGACTTTGGAAAATATTAACTAGGGTAGCAAATATCTCCTTTGTTGTATTTTTCTTGAATACACGAGGGATCAAATTATCCTTCATTTGCTTGGCCTTCACATCCTTTTTGTTGTGAATTGCCAAGTCCCATGGATCTGTAGACATAGTCACAACATCCTTGATAATATCCCATAGATATTCTCTTTTAGTAAGAGTGTAACTCTCAATTTCCATGCTACAAATTTTGTGGCACCATCCAATCTATCCTCAAACTAGAGGTTTCTTGCTGCCATTTCTGACGTCCATTGCATAAACATTCATATCAAAAAAATAAAACTTCAAAATATTCTCTTATTGTTGGTCCTCCTTCCTTGCAATAGATTTATTGGAGTAATACCTTGCATTAGAGGAAATTTCAGGCTAAAACTGGCCTCCTAAGAAAAAATAACAGGAAAATAATAAAATAAGAGTTATGAATTTTTGAGGGAAAAGAAAAAAACTATTTTTTTATTTGTATTTTTGGCTTATCTCCTTATAGTTTTACTAAAATTTCAAGTGTAGACATTTGTTGGATGTGGAATTAAATTCCACATCCAACGTGTACCCATTATGCATACTTTTGAGAAGACACATTGATAAAAAAGTGAAGATACATTAAAAAGACGTGTTGAACACACTTGTTTAATGTATCTTCAATTTTTATCGATGTGGGTCTTCTTAAAAGTATGCATTATGGGTACTCGTTGGATGCGGAATTTAATTCCGCATCCAACGAGTATCTACACTTGAAATTTGAGTAAACCTATAAGGAGATAATCCAAAAATACAATTAAAAAACTAGTTTTTTTATTTTATTTTCCCTCCAAAATATTTACATGTACCTCTTTTTAAATTTAAGGGATATTGATTGGTTTACATATTATGTACATGAAAATTTCATGGGCAGTTTTAGGCTAAAATTTCCTCTAATGAAAATCTCTATCAGAGATCATGCTCTGTTACCATGTTAGAATTTCAATCCTTGGGTCGCTAATGTCCTTATGATCTCTATCAAACAAATAGATTGCTGAATTTAATTAATGTTGAATTCAAATTTAAACCATAACATCAATCACACAATAGCTAGAAATTAAATAGTAGAAGCATAAAAGTTGAATATCTGGCACACGTAGGTAATTACTCATTCAAGTCAGATTTTCATGCTCAAATCTAAAGAATTTTTTGGTATTTGTGCATTTTTTTGTTTTATTCCTTTGAAAAATCTTACAAGGAAATCTATACATGGTGCCTTGTTACCACAAAATCTAGCACCTTAGCGCCAAGCCTCACTAAGCAGTCTAGGTTAAGGGAAACAATGGGATCGACCACCACTGACACCCTAGTAACTATTCCTTTGCTATTTTGTAGATGGGTAGTATCTCCTCAAGGGAGGGTTCCCTTGTGGATCTCGGAGATTAGGTAATTGAACAACTTTTAGGTTAATTACCCTCCAAGGATGCCACTAAATAAAACACCCAAGGATAATGTTCAATAAAGAAGGGATATGGGTGAGATGATGTAATGAATTCAAAGGACCTATGACTAAATATAGAGGGCTAGGATAGTCATGAGAGGCTCAAATAGATCCCAAACACATGTTAGCTTTAAATTAATGATTGTGGTTATAAATTAGGGTTTTTAATAAGCACAATGTATAACATGCAAAATTATGACAACAATAACAAAACAACCTATAATTAATGATAAATGATAAATAAGCAAAGGATATTGAATGAGTAAAAAAAGAAAAAGGTTGCAACAATTATTCAATGGCTGAAAATGCATAAAACAATTGCAAAAACCCTGGATGTTAGCCCTAAATGGGTGTCTGAAAGATGCGTATAAAATAATATTTTGCTTTTTCAATTTAATAGATGCAAGGCCTAACTCTAGGAATATGACGTCCAAGATATTTTAGGTATTAAAAGTATATTTTTCTGTAACTTAACCCTAATTTACCCCAAAAAAGGAAAGTTTAGGGTTTAATTTTTTTTATGAGGATTGAAACACTAAATAGACTAGCGCCTTTCTCAATCTTGGGCACATGGAGTCAAAGGGCGAGGTCAATGGCAAAAGACTTGATTGGAGCAAGTTAAGAGAGAGAAAACTCTCAATTAAAACCTTGGTGGCTTTCGATCAATTGGAGAATTAAGGTCAAGGAAGCTATCTAAGGTTCCTTGATGGATACATTGGTGAAAATTTTGCAAAAGGAGATGCTATAGCCATAAAAGATTCAATACATTAAGATGAAAATTTTAGTGAAACTTTATTTCTACAACAATTGCAAAATGGAAGAAGATTATTCGTAATAAAGTTGCACAAATTACCATAAAATCAGCGCATTAATCCAAGAGAAAATCCCTCCAAGCATAATATCCCCCTAAGACAATTTGTTGTTGAATTGTGTAGCTCAAGAGGTATTCCACAAAACCCTAGGAGTTGGGTTTGTGTAAATTTGCACCACAAAAGGGTTTGTGGGCAAAGAACCCAAGCGAAGGGGTTTAAAATCTAAAAAGAAAATTAAAAGGAAAATTTAATTCCCAAGTCCAAAGGACCAAAACCCTAAGATCTAGAGGGTTCCTAAGAGGCTAAGGAAGATCTATTTAAACTTTAAAGAGGCATAGATCTAGCCTAAGGCAATAAAGAAAGAGGGAGATAATTTTGATCAAGTAGGCTCGTGGAGATGTAGTCCTAAAGGAGGCCGAGCTGGCCAAGTAGGGCTACAAGGAGAGGTTGAGTAATCCATCAAGGGTATTTTTAGTCAAGAGGAGGATCAAATATGAGGGAACCACATTCTATTGGGAGGCAACTGAGTTTGTAATGTGTTATGGGCACAGTTTATGGGAAGCATATCTCTGTGTAATGGGCCGCAGCTATACAGGACTCAAGGTACGGGTCGAGACCCTTGTGCATGGAAGATTAGAGTGCCGTAAGGCCTAATCTTAGACAGGAAAGAAGGCCGCTCACCTTGATGGGCTAGCGCAGGTGTATGAGGCCTTGTTGAAGGGATGCCGAAGTCTGAAGAGGAGCTGGACATGCCGAGGTTTAGGGTTATCCTGTAGGAGCCCTAATGGAGGACTGTTGTACCTTAGTAATGCACAAAACAACGAGTTACCTCAGACAAATCTAGATGTCTAGATGAAGTAAGCTTGATTTTTTCCTCAAGTTGTTTGAATGCGAAGAGATGGAGGGCTAGTACTAAAGTATTTAGGACAACAGATATCAAGCCCTAGTTCAGGGCAGCATGGAAGAAGAACCATCTAAAGGAGGCCGCAGACCTATTGGAGCCTAACCAAAGTTGAGAAAAGTACTGTTTGTATCCTATCTTATGATTGGTTGAAGGTTGAGTGTTGGCTGTGTGGAATAAAAGCAGATATAGGCATGCATTTGGGCTTGAATCCTCTTAGAATAGTGTCGAGATTTTTTGTGTTGATTGCAGGTAGGGCAAAGTGTGAAAATTCTATAATGAAGAATTCCACTGCAGCTACTGACTATATTTCTTCTATTGCATTCTCAAACACAATTATTTAACATTTCACTATGTTAAATAACAAAATAAAATATGCTGCAGACTTCATGATCAATAATCAATGTAAAAGAAATAGCACAAGTATTCACACATAGACACCGTTATTTTTGGACAATTGTCCCTGGAAAAACCCAATTCAGGAAAACCGGTGCAATAGATCTGAGGGTTTCTTTATTATGCAGAAATTCTGAGTACAAATGTGTGATTTTAATTATCAATCAATCACCTGAAGAAACCTGATGAGAATAGGTTTAGTGAGACAATTCTCACTTCACCAAGAAGTTTCAACACTGACTTGCACCCACGCTAAGTAGCTCTGCATAATTTCTGCGCATTGACTGCGTCCCCCACGCTGTCACTGCGTCACTGCTACTGCTACTCGTTGTGACTGCCTCGGTGCTCACTGCTGTTTGAGACTAGAGTTTTCTCCCCTTCCAGAAATGCCCTCCGGATACTGGATGAACCCTTAGTTGCCTCTTCAACTGAAATCGAAACTCCCTCTGCTGCTCTGTGTTGTCCCAACGTAACTACTGCTTGGGTATCTCTGCGCTACTGCTATGGCTCCCTTCTCTCTTCTCTCCCTTTACTCTCTATTCTTTAGAAATTCTACCTCCTGGAAATTTCACCTTCCCCTCTCTGCAATCAAGAATTACTTCGATTCTTCCTTCGGCTGAAGAAATCGATCTCTAGATTCTTTCTCTGTCTGATGTATTTTCCATAGGCCCCTCACACTCCTTCTTATAATCCTTCGTTGACGCTTCAACAACCAAAATTAAAACATAATTAAGGGCTAAGATTAACATGGAGGTGATCCATGACTTTATCTAGAAGATTCACACTTAGTTTAATTAATACTTTTTAATTAATCAGTTTGCCTAAGTTTAGACTTAGGAAAACATTAAAAAAACGATTAATTAATTTAATTAAACTATCTCTAAGTGGAATTTTCCAAAGTCCTTTCTGTGTATTATGGAATACATGTGTCTTAGCCTATATACAAAGTTACAAGGCTAGAGTACATCCGATGCTACCAAAAATCAACACTCCCTCTTAGCGAGGAAAGTGCTCTAGCAAGACAACTCAATGTGCTGCTCTGACTTCTGTAACATCTACTGCTGTGCTGTTGATGCTGCTCACCAACACTGCACAAGTGTTGCAACTATATTGCTGCTGACTCTCCATGCTGCTGCCAACTGCTACTGTACTGCAACTCTCTCCTTCAATTGCGCTGAAGATCCATTGACTACTGAAATGGATTTTCAGTCATACCCAACTGTTCCCTGAACTGAGTGAACTTAATCCTCCCCAGAGCTTTAGTGAGTATATCTGTTGTCTGTTCTCCTATGAGAATGTACTGGAGTTGTACTGCCTCACGCTGAACACAGTCTCTGATAAAATGACACCTAATGTCAATATGTTTGGACCGATCATGAAATACTGGATTTTCAGAGAGTTTGATACAACTCTAATTGTCACAGTAAACGCTAGTCGGCTCCATCCTACTCCTGAATAGACTCACAAGAAGTTTTCGAACCCAGATGGCTTCACATGTAGCTGTACTAGCTGCCATGTACTCTGCTCCAGCTGTGCTCAATGATATTGACTTCTGTTTCCTGCTGCACCAGGACACCATTCCTGATCCAACCCTGAAACAGTACCTAGAGGTACTTTTTCTGTCCACTGAGCTTCCTGCCCAATCTGCATCCGTGAATCCACTGAGTTTGACATCCTCTCCTCGGCCATACCTTATACCAAATCGACTGTTCCTCGAACATACCTCAGGTCGTGCCTTGCTGCTGCCCAGTGCACTCTTTTGAGTTCCACCATGAACTGACTAAGAGTGTTGACAGCAAAGCAAATGTCTGGTCTGGTGTTAACTAGATACATTAATGACCCGATGAACTGTCTGTATAAGGTGGGGTCTACTTTTGCATCTTCTGATGCATGTATCTTTTTCCAATTTGTGATCATGGGTGTGGCCATGGGCCTGCACTCCTGCATTCTGAACCTCTTCAGAATCTCCAAGGCATACCTCTCCTGCCCCATGAAGATATCTCCATTCTTTTGACAAAATTCCAATCCTAGGAAGTAATGCATCAACCCCAAATCCTTCATGTCAAATTCAACCTCTAGATTCCGTTTGCAATCCGTGATGAACCTAGATGATCCAGTGAGAAACAAATCATCTACATATAGTACTAATACTAACGGCTCATCCTTTACTAGTAAATAGTAGAGGTTGGGATCTGCGTCACTCTTGACAAACCCCATTTTTTGCAAATAGCTATCTATTCGACCATACCATGCTCTCGGAGCCTGCTTGAGCTCGTACAGGGCCTTCTTCAATTGGCATACATGAGACTTCCTTTCATGAGTCTCAAAACCTCTGGCTGTTCGATATATACCTCTTTCTCAATCTCTCCATTCAAGAGCGCTCTCTTGACATCCATTTGATGAATCTCCCATCCCATTTGCGCTGCTAAGGATACAATAGTCCAGATGGAGGTATATCTGGCAATTGGTGCGAAGGTCTCTTCATAGTTAATGCCTTCCTTCTGAGCATACCCTTTTGCCACGAACCTTGCCTTATATTTTTCTACGCCACCATTGGCAGCGTATTTGATCTTGTAGATCCATTGTGATCCAACAACTAATCTGCTCTGAGGTTTGGGTACAACTACCCAGACATCATTTGTCATGATAGAAGCATACTCCTCTCTCATGGCATCTACCCATACCTGGTGCTGAACAACGTCCTGGAAGCTGGAGGGTTCCTCTACTTGAGCAACCAAAGCCTGGTACCTGTCAGGAGGTCTACGCTACCTCTTCCCATTCCTGGGAGTCCCAATAAAGTTTTCTGCGTCCCTCAATATCTGATTATAAGGAGGGTGAGGGGCCTATGGAAAATACATCAGACAGAGAAAGAATCTAGAGATCGATTTCTTCAGCTGAAGGAAGAATCAAAGTGATTCTCGATTGCAGAGAGGGGAGGTGAAATCTCTAGGAGGTAGAATTTCTGAAGGATAGAGAGTACAGGGAGAGAAGAGAGAAGGGAGCCATAGCAGCAGCGCAGAGATAGCCAAGCAGTAGTTACGCTGGGACAACACAGAGCAACAAAGGGAGTTTCGACTTCAGTTGAAGAGGCAGTTGAGGGTTCATCCAGTGTCCGAAGGGCATTTCTGAAAGGGGAGAAAACTCTAGTCTCACACAGCAGTGAGCATTGAGGCAGTCACAACGAGAAGCAGCAGCAGTGACGCAGTGACAACGTGGGGGACGCAGTGACAACGTGGGGGACGCAGTCACTGCGCAGAAATTACGCAGAGCTACTCAGCATGGGTGCAGGTTAGTGCCAGAACTTCTTGGTGAAGTGAGAATTGTCTCACTAAGCCTATTCTCAATAGGTTTCTTTAGGTGATTGATGGATAATTACAATCACACATTTGTACTTAAAATTTTTGCATAATAAAGAAACCCTCAGATATGCTGCACCTGTTTTCTTGAATTGGGTTTTTCCGGGGACAATTGTCCAGAAATAATGGTGTCTATGTGTGAATACTTGTGCTATTTCTTTTATGTTGATTATTGATTGTGAAGTCTGCAGCATATTTTATTTTGTTATTTAACATGGTGAAATGTTAAATAATTGTGTTTGAGAATGCAATAGAAGAAATATAATCAATAGCTGCAGTGGAATTCTTCATTATAGAATTTTCCCATGGTATCAGAGCTGTCAGATCCAAAGGAAGCAGGGTTAGAGAGGAGACTATGCAAACTAGAAGCTTCAGAAGGGACACAACACAAAGAAAAGAAAGCACAGATAAGTATGGCAGACTTAGATGTTATATCCTCTAGGTGAAAAGAGGATTGTGCATGCTTGTCAAGTTCAACATCTGTAGGAATTTGGTATATTGATAGTGGGGTTTCAGCTCATATGACTGGAGTACGAGAATATTTCTCAAGCTATAGGGAGGAGCAAATGAACTTCCAAATCACTATGGGGAATAGCACTAAATGCACTCCAGTTGGGAGAGGAGCCGTAGTGTTTCAGACGGAAGTTGGAACCAGTGTCAAGGTCATAGATGTACATGTGCTTGGGCTTGGGATGAATTTAATTTCAGTATCCCAGTTGTAGGACAAAGGGTATGACATACACTTTATCGAGAAGAAGGTATATGTCAAACATCCAAGTTGGAAGCAAACAAGGTAGATCGGAGTTAGACGCAACAGACTATACAGGTTGCAACTTGAAACTCTGATGGCACTAATTAGTAGTAATCTTGAAGACAAGAAAGGGTTGAACGAACTTTGGCATAGAAGAATGGGGCACTTGCACCACAGTGCATTGAGCATGCTCAGAGAAATAGTTGATGGGGCACTTGTTCTCAGCACAGAGCATGATGATGTATGCCGAGGTTGTGTACTTGGGAAGTACGCTAAGGCAGCCTTTCCCAGAAGTGAAAACAGGGCAACAAGCATATTAGGATTGATATACTTAGATATCTGTGGATCAATGTCCACTAACACTCTCAAAGGTGGCAAATATTTTGTCACATTCATTGATGATCACTCGAGGAATACCTGGATCTACTTCTTGAAGACAAAAGATGAAGTCTTTGAAAAGTTCAAAGTTCAAAGAGTTCAAAGAGTAGCCTTCCACCAATGGTCGGATCGGCAGGGAAGCTCTTCGTTGACCCTTCAACGACCAAGATTAAAACATAATCAAGGGCTAAGATTAACTTGGAGGTGATCCATGACTTTATCTAGAAGATTCACACTTAGTTTAATTAATACCTTTAATTAATCAATTTCCCTAAGTTTAGACTTAGGAAAACATTAAAAAACAATTAATTAATTTAATTAAACCATCTCTAAGTGGAATTTTCCAAAATCCTTTCTGCTAATACATGTGTCTTAGCCTATATACAAAGTTACAAGGCTAGAGGACATCCGATGCTACCATAAATCAACACCAAGCCCTGAAGCGCTTGTTTGGAAGGCCGAAAGGTTTGGTTTGGAGGTTCAAACAACTAGGCAAGTAGTTGGGAAAGGGTTGAGCAATAGAGCTGGAAAGGAAGGCTGGTAGAGGGTGTTGAGCATAGAGATTGCAGAGGTATTGAGGCCAAGACGTGGATTGGTTTGGTGCTGTAACTAGGTCCAAAATGCCTCAGACCTATAGCATGCACAGAGCCAAATATGGTCGTAGGTTGTGATGCCCTATTTCAGAGATATGAGTTTCCATGTATGATGATATTGCTAAGTGGATGAGGTCCAGATTGGGACAGAGGTTGGAAGTTCGTATACAGATGGGAGGATTGTTAGAGGGTTGCCAAAAGTGCCCTAAGTCCAACACTTGTATTCAAGCCCTAGGAACAATCGTTTGAGAAGGAATACAAGACTTTTAGGAGGGAAAAATTGAAGGCCTATGGAGCTAAGCTTTGAAGGATTAAAGAGAAACCAAGAGGGCTAGTGAATCGACCCTAGTTCACTGAGTTATAGAGGTATTCTTCAGTAAAAAGAGGCAACCTCCATAGCCCTAGACTTGTCATCTTGTAGCAACTGAGTGGCAGAAGTGGGCAGACCACAGAGCTATTCACAAACAGAGTTGTGAACAACTCATCGAAGACCGTATGTGCTGGTGACCTTGAAGGACAAAGGAGAGTAGCTAGAGGGCAGATTGACTTAGCCGATGTCCAGTGACCTAAAGGAACTGTGATCTCTAATAGAGGTAGATTGAGGAGTTGCAAATTGGGAGGAAAAGGACAACCGATCGTGTCAAGGCACATGGACTGAAAACGCTGAACATGGCCACCATTAGCAAGTAGATCAAGTGTTACCTTGTTCAGGGTAGATTGGTAGTCAAAGTGACTGATACCAAACCCTAGTTGTACTCTTGTACTAGGTTGATTGTATGAGGGCCACGATCCTTGGTACGGGAGCCCTAAGACTGTTGTATTAGAGTTTGTAATATAACGAAGAAGGGTTGAAAAAGTTAAAAAAAGTTGTGTCATGTGCACTCGTTGATTCACTGATGTGTGTTTATTCCACTGTGAAATGTAGTTTGTTGTGGAGTGAGTTTGTGTCAAAGATTTTAAAACCCAAACCAGATTCTCTTTTGCCGTAGAAAATCAATATGGGATCAGAGCGATTTTGAAGGGCCAGTGGATCAAAGTGCGCACAGTGGAAGGATGTGAGCCAGTGGGGATCATATAGACTCAGAGGGAGTCTAGCTTCAGAGGGAGCAACCCTATTGAAGTTCAAGATCTTCAAGTTCAGATGAGGTAGAGACACTACCGAGATTGCGTGATCCATTCTACAAGGTATGCTGCAGAGGTGGATGCTTGCTGGGTTAGTGTCGTCGGTGAGGCTGTTGGATACTGTAGTGGAAGTACCTCCCTTGCTAAGAGGGAGCATTGAATTGTGTTGCTCGAGAGGTATTCCACAAAACTTGAGGAGTTGGGTTTGTGTGAATTTGTACCACAAAAGGGTTTGTGGGCAAATGATCAGGTGCTCAAAATTATGCTCAAAAATCAAAGTTGTCGGATCAGTGTGGAACCTGAACGACCGCGTAGATCTCGTCGTTCTAAATCTTGTGCAACTCGTTTCGTAGAAAATCGACACAGTATGGTCCCATAAATGCATTTTGTCCACTTTGTCAAATAAGCAATTTAAAAAACAAATGCAGGACACCCAGTCATCAGTCCGTACAGCTGACTGGACATGCCTACGTGGCAGGGTGACTGTACAAGTTTGACTAGGTCAAGGGTCATCTCTAGCGAATGGTATGGTGCCAAGTGGCACTTGGTTATTGGTTCGATATGTTGCAATTTGATTGGTTGGGCATGTGGCCAACCACATGCTGCCACGTGGCCCAACCAGAGGCCACCATGTGGCAGCTCGGGAGGCCACAAAATTTTGGGTCAAGTCTGAATGGAGCGAGTAGGGGTCGAACCCGTGACCACCGAGCACCGAGCACCAAGCACCAAGTCTTACCAATGCGCCATAGCTATGATTCTTATTATATAAGGGTTGGTGTATAGTTTTGTTATGTTATGTTTGGTGCGTTGGGGGGAGGGGGTTGGGGTCTAGCCCTAGTCTTGTTCACCACACCGGGGGCAGGGACCATGGGCGGGAGGCTACCCCTCCCATAACTATAACCGTTACATAGTATGCCAAGGTCCTTGTGACCACGTTGAAGACCACTATGGTGATGGAACCACCAACGTTTAATGGTTAACCACAACATCCTTCGCCACATGTGACCACGGATATGCCAAGTCCAACAATTAAGTTAACTGTTCAGAGTTTGTTTAATATAATTTTTTTTTATAAACCATAACAGATATGGTTTTAAATCCAGATTTTAGGTGTTAGAGGGCAAATTAATGCCTTGACAATTTCTCCCTGTTTTTGGTGGAATTGGTGCTCCGATAGCGCTTTTGGGGGCGAAATTGTGGGTTCTGTGTCGAATTTCGTGGAAAATGTGGAACGAATAGTGGAGAAACTAGGGGAAGTCATAACTTGATGAGTTTTTGGCCAAATTCAATGCAGAAGGAGGCTACACAGGCATTTTTGGGCATTCTGGAGCTTATGGAGCATGTTTTAGAGCTGTTTGAGCATTGTAAACACATGCAATCACACTATTGAGCATAATAGAAGAGGGCCAAGCCATTGGAAGCTGGACCAAGGAGATGTAGCCCAAGCGGGTTGAACTCCATCATGTACTACTGTGTTACTATTTATGGTGATGTTCATGTCTGCTAGATGCTGCTATTTCAGTGTTTTGTTTATGTTAATTTGCTCATGAAATTCACATAAAAACAAATAAAAACTCATATTAAACTTTCAATTAACTTCTCAATCCTCTAGTACTATGTTTATATTCTGAATTGGATCTTAGCACAACAAAATTAATATTCCCATTCAGATCAAGTTGGTATCAGAGCACTAGGTTTACTTGTGCAAGGAGGATTTAATTTGTTTTGCAAGTGTTTAAATGCTTACAGGGTTGAAGCTCAAAAGAGGAGAAGGAAATCTTGTGGGTGCAGGTTCTCTAGTTGGAGCAATGAGAAGGAGGACACAGTTAACACAATCTCCACCACAAGATTCACCTCCAGTTGTAGTAGAAGCTTCAGTAAGAGGTCTATTGCAGGATTAAAAACCTTCAAGACGATGATATAAAGATTCAGCTAGCTTCGTTGAAACTGGAGGGTGCAACACTAGTATGGTGGGAAGCCAAGACACAAGATGAGATTAAAAAACATGGTAAGATATCACTCCCTTGGTCTAAATTCATTGCTGCAATTGAAAGAAAATTTTACCCTCTAGCATATATGCAAAAAGCCATCATGAATTGGCAGAACTTTATACAACTTAAAGGTCAAAGTGTGCAAGATTGCACCCAATAATTTAGAAGAAGAGCTCTTATGTTAGGTGTTGATTTGCATTCACAAGACACGTTGTTGAAGTATATAGGGGGTTTACATAGCTACCTAAGGCATACTATCCTTATGTTCAATCCCACTAGTCTAGATGAGGTTTGTGTGGAAGCTACTCACCTTGAGGCAAGAGGGAAAAATATTCCAGAAGAGGGTAAAAAGAAGCCATTTAAGGGTGGAGAGAAAGGAAAGGGTTTCAAAGGAAAGGGAAAGAAAAATGCATCCGTTAAAAAGGAAGGAGCTTAAATGACATGCAAACATTGTTCCAAAGAGGGTCATGATGAAGACCACTGTTGGAAGCTTCATCCAAAGATGAGGCCCAAGAAATTCAACAAGGGAAAACAAAAAACAAATGCAACCACTCAACAGGATTTGGGATCCGACTCGGGTGATGAAACTAAAATTACAACCATGGGTATGAAGGGAAAATAATCCATTGCTAGCACTCGTTCATCAAATTGTCACACTAGTACTTCAAATGAAGAAATAGGAATTGAATTATTTCATGTGAGGGTTATTTCAAAACATAAAAAAATCGACACACTATTTGATAGTGGGTCTCAAGCCAATTTGATATCTGAAGACTTAGTCAAGAAACTTAATCTTGAAACCATTCCTCATCATAAACCATATCCATTGGGTTGGATATGCAAGAACACAAATTTGCAGGTTACAAGAAAGTGTATTCTTCGGTTTGCAATCACCACAAACTTCATTGATGAAGTTGAATTAGATTTTGTACCACTTGATATTTCAAGAATTGTTTTGGGTATTCCTAACCTCTATGATAGAAAGCCATCTTCTATCGCCATGAAAACAAGTACCACTTGTTCAAAAAAGGTGTGGAGTGTATTGTGAGAGCTCATCGCAAGAAACTAAATCTTTCAATAGTTAATGCAGGGCAAATGAAAAGACTAGTGAATTCAAGCAAGAATTTTGTGCTTCTTATGATTAAACCAAAGAATGATGTTGATTATGAAACATTTTAAGGATGTGATCCAAAGTTGAAATCTGATTTGATTGAAGTGGTTAATCAAAATAATGAGATGTTTCAGGAGCCAAAGTGGTTACCTCCCAAGAGGGGGTCCAACATGAAAAACAGTTGGAGCAAGATTGTCCTCTTCCTAACATTGGCATGTATAGGATGTCGGCGATGGGGAGTGTTGAAATCAAAAAGCAAATCCAAGAGTTGTTGGACAAAGGGATCATCCGACCAAGTACTTCGCCATGCGGGTCACCTATTGTGTTGGTGCCAAAGAAGGATGGAACATGGCGCATGTGCATAGATTTCCATGCATTGAACAAGATTACGGTAAAGAACCATTATCCACTTCCTAGAATAGATGATTTACTTGATCAATTGAAAGATGCAAGGTATTTTACTAAGTTGGACTTAAGGAGGGGCTACCATCAAATTAGAATTGCTGAAGGTGACATTTGGAAGACGACATTCAAAACAAAGCGAGGTTTGTTTGAATGGCTTGTTATGCCTTTTGTTTTATGTAATACTCCTGCTACCTTCATGCATGTGATGAATGATGTTTTAAGGCCATTTCTTGATGAGTTTGTCATCGTCTACTTAGATGCTATCTTAATTTTCAATAAATCACTTGATGAACATGTCATGCATGTAAGAAAAGTGCTTGATGTCTTAAGGAAGGAACAATTGTTTTTGAAGATGTCAATATGTGAGTTTGGTAAAACTTCTTTGGTGTACTTGGGGCATATTGTTGGAAGAGGCGAGTTGAGGATAGACCCCTCGAAGGTTGAGGTCATTGTTAATTGGCCAATGCCCAAGATAGTCACTGAGGTAAGAAGTCTTTTGGGAGTAGCCCAATATTGGAGGAAGTTTATTGCTAACTTCTCTTCTATCGCAACTCCTTTGGTGTGAAAAAGGTCTTCCAGTAGGGGGCAAGGCAAGCAACAAAAAGCATTTGATGCTTTGAAAAGAGAAGATCAGTTTAACCCCAATACTTGCATTACGGGACTTGAGGCAACCCTTTGAGATTCAAACTGATGCAAGCGACTATGCCATGGGCGCAGTCCTTATGCAACATGGTAAGCCCATGTCATTTCATTCATCAACTTTCAATGGTGCAGTGCTTAACTATCCTACTTATGACAAGGAGCTTTATGCATTGGTTCAAAGTGTGAAAAAGTGGAAACACTACTTGATGGGAAATGAAACCATCACATAAACAGACAACCAACCATTGCAATACTTGCAATCGCAAACTAAGTTGCGATAGTCAAGGCACTTTCGATGGATAGGCTTCTTACAACAATTCCACATGGTCATCAGGTATAAGAAAGGTATTTACAACAAGGTTGCTGATATGCTTTCTATGCTTATTATTAGTGCAGCTACTTTACTCAAGCATATTTCTGTTTTGCATGAAAGTTATGTTGAGCAATATGCAGATGATAATGACTTTCAAAATGTTTATGCAAGCTTGAGTCAAGACAACCAAGTAGAGGAATTGGATTACCATGTACATAATAACTTGTTGTATCATTTGGGCAAGCTTTGTATTCCACAGGGGGATAGAGTGAATGCCATAAAGGAAGCACACACTTCTTTTATTACTGGACATTTCAGTGTAAGCAAAACAATGGCACATATTCATAGGTATTGTTATTGGCCTCGTATGCTTGAAAGTGTGTCACGTTTCATTAAAGGTTGTTCATTATGTGCAGTCAGTAAGCCTAACAATAGGAAGTTAGGATTGTACACACCACGTCCTATACCTTCACATCCATGAGAGAGTGTTTCTATGGAATTTGTAGGAGGTCTTCCATTGTCAAAAAGAGATCATGATTATTTGTATGTAGTTGTGGGTAGGTTTAGCAAGATGTGTATATTAATGCCTTGTAAAAAACAAATCACAGCTGGACAAACAACTCACTTATTCTTTCAGCATGTTTGGGTTCATTTTGGTTTGCCCACATCCATTGGTAGTGATCGAGATTCTCGATTTGTTGGGAATTTTTGGTCAAGTTTGTGGGACTTGATGGATACCAAGTTGAAGAAGAGTACAACCTTTCATCCGCAAACAGATGGTCAAATCGAGGTGGTCAATCGAACAGTCATACATCTTCTTCGAGGATACTGCAGCAAGCATCCTAAGTTGTGGGATGAAAACTTGCACTACATTCAACATGCTTACAACCATGCAAAACACTCCTCTACACAAACATCGCCATTTGAGGCATGTCTTGGATACTTGCCTAGATCGCCATTGGATTTCATTTTTGGGAAGGATGTTGCTATTGATGGCCATAGCGACATAGACAAAGCCAAGAAGTTCATAGAACAAATCCAATTGATACATCAAACAGTTCAAAATCAGCTCGAAAAGAGCCAAGGCAAGTACAAAGCAAGGCACGACAAGCATCGTGTAGATCACAAGTTCCAAGTTGGTGACGAAGTTTGGCTTCACATTAGCAAAGAGAGGCTTTAAAGGGAAGGTAAAAAACTAAAACCAATCCGTTATGGTCCTTTCAGAATTTTGGAAAAGATTGGTGAAAATGCTTTCAAGTTAGATTTGCCTTCATACATGCAAATTTACTCTTTTGTTAATGTTGAGAACTTGAGGTCTATTGTTTTAAAAATCAGACTCGGGTTCCGAAATCGCCGAGGGTTGGCTTCGACTCCGAATTTGACTTGGTATCGACTCGGCCGGTTCAGTTTCAATGACTCGGTCTTTGTAAAATATACATTAAATATTAATTTTTTTTATATAAAAACATAATTTTAAAGATTTTCATTCATGTTTCCAAACACAAAGCATTACAATATAGACAAAAGACAACATATGATCAAAGTAGGCTCATGAATATATCCATTATATCAAAATTGCACCCAATGCACTGTCCAATACATGATGATGATATAGAGATCAAAACAAAAAACATAACCAAGGAGGCTCTAAATGGCCTCTACAACAAAACATGAATAGTCACTACTGCTAGACATCTAACAAGCCAATATCCTTTGCCTCAAACTCTGAACCAGAGGGGGAAACCGCTTGCTCCTCCCTCTCTGAATCAACATCCTCAACTAGAATTGTAGCACGTTGAGCTTGAGATAGACGGGTTATGCGCCTCCGTCGTGGCCGACTAGAGGAAGTGCCCGCGGCTGCAACTGGAGGACTTGGAGTTGGGACTAGGCCTACTACTAGTGGATATGTATTGAGCAGAGGCTCTACCTGTGTATCGAAGTCCATCCCCACACCAATATCCTCATCAGAGTCAAACTTTGGTGGACAAGACTCCACTGCCCAATTTGATGTTGGATAAATATCCTCCAACACAATGGGATCTGAATCAGGTCTTTTGTTCAACAATTGGTTGCGTCTTAGTCAGAGGTTGTACTGGACATACACTAGATCATTTAACCGTTTTTGCTCCAAACGGTTTCTCTGGACATACCTAGAAGCACTACAAGTTTGACTCAAAACGCGGATTGCAAACCTCTGCAATTCAGGACAATGGCTCGGTCGGCTCAGCCAACTCGGTCATAAACCAGGCTCCGGACTGGTTTTTCCACCGAGTCAACCCGGCTGGGGGTCTGGTTCGGTTGACTCGGCCGATTTTTAAAACTATACTATGAGCCTCCATTGATTGAAGATCAAGGAGAACAGGTTCAGATTCCTTCTATTGAAGACTTTTCTCTTGAATACTTTGATGAGCTTCAACAAGACACCATTCTTGACAGAAGAACAAGGACATCAAAAAGAGGGAGTGTAGACTATCTTCGTGTGGGGCTCAAAAGCACAAATACGTCTAAGGCCAAATGGATTGAGATTGGAAAGGTGAGGGAACTGTACCCTCATCTTCTGAACAACTAAAAGTGATCTTTTGGGGTCCAAAAGCTTCCAGTAGGGAGGAGTGATCAGGTGCTCAAAATTATGCTAAAAAATCAAAGTTGTTAGATCGGTGTGGAACATGAACGATCACGCAGATCTCGTCGTTTTGAATCCGGCGCAACTTGTTTCGCTGAAAACTGACATCGTATCCTCCCAAAAACGCATTCTGTTCACTTTGTCAAACAAACAAATTAAAAAAAAAATGCAGGACAACCCAGTCAGCAGTCCGTACAACTCACTGGGCATGCCTACGTGGCAAGGTGATGGTACAAGTTTGACTTGGTCAAGGGTCATCTCCAACAAATGGTATGGTGCCAAGTGGCACTTGGTTATTGGTTCGAAATGCTGCAATTTGATTGGTTGGGCATGTGGACCACGTGGCCCAACCAGAGGCCTCCACGTGGCAGCACGGGAGGTCACAAAATTTTGGGTAAAGTTTAAATGGAGCGAGCGAGGGTCGAACCCGCGACCACCGAGCACCAAGCACCAAGTCTTACCAATGCGCCATAGCTATGATTGTTATTATATAAGGGTTGACATATAGTTTTGTTATGTTATGTTTGGCGCGTTGGGGGGAGGGGGCCGGGGTCTAGCCCCAGCCTTGGCCACCACTCCAGGGGCGGGAGGCTAGCCCAGTGCCTTCCCCCATAACCGTAACCGTTACATAGTATGCCAAGGTCCTTGTGACCACGCCGAAGACCACTACGGTGATGGAAACGCTAATGTCTAACCACAACATCCTTCGCCACATGTGACCATAGATATTTCAAGTCCGATGGTTAAGTTAACCGTTTAGAGTTTTTTTAATATATATTTTTTTTATAAAACATAATGGATATGGTTTTAAATCTGAATTTTAGTGTTAGAGGGCAAATTAATGCCCCGACAATTTTGCCCCGTTTTTGGCGGAATTGGCGCTCCAACGACACTTTTGGGGGCGAAATTGTGGGTTTGGTGCTGGATTTTGGGGAAAATGTGGAATGAATAGTGGAGAAACTAGGGGAAGTCATAACTTGATGAGATTTTGGCCAAATTCAATGCAGAAAGAGGCTACACCGGCATTTTTGGGCATTCTGGAGTTGATGGAATAGGCTTTAGAGCTGTTTGAGCATTGTAAACACATGTAATCACACTTTTGAGCATAATAGAAGAGGGCCAAGCCTTTAGAAGCTGGACCAAGGAGACGTAGCCCAGGCGGGGTGAAATCCTTCATCATGTGCTATTCTGTTACTGTTTTTGGTGATGTTCATGTCTGTTAGTTGCTTCTATTTCAATGTTTTGTTTATGTTAATTTGCTCATGAAATTCACATAAAAACACATGAAAAATCATATTAAACTTGCAATTAACCTCTCAATTCTCAAGCAGTTATTTATATTCTAAATTGGATCTTAGCACAAAAAAACTAATGTTGCCATTTAGATCAGCAAAGAACCCAAGCAAAGTGTTTTAGAGCCAAAAGCATCAAAACCCTAGATCGAAGAAGAAGTCTACACCAACAAGAAGTCTTGGAATCCACAAGTCATCTCAAGAGACCTCAAAGACCCTTCTCAAGTTAAAGGACTTATACATCAAGCAAAACGAAGAACTTTGTCATCAAGATTCTAAGGCAATCTCTCTCTCGTTGAAGCAAGATCCCTACCATTGAAGACATCATCAAGAAGTCATCATTGATCTTCATAAACAAAGACTCCACCATCAAAGGATCCAAAGGGATCTCCCTCTTTGTGGAACCAAGGATCATTATTGAAGAAAACTATCTTGTTAATTTTGGACAACTAGGTCCAAATTCCATGTTGTGATGCTCAGATGAAGATGCCAATATTTTTATTGGACTCCTCTTTCGGAGAGGTGCAAGATCGATCTAAAGGTCATCTTGATCCGATGAGCTGAACATTTATTTTGAATTTATTCAAAATATGTGCAGGTCGTCTTGAAGGTTTTAAGCCCTAGCAGTTGTGTCACACACTCTCATTGATGGATATATATTGGTCAACGTTGGAGGACATTTTCACTCATCTCATCCTCATACATTTCTCTCTCCTCATCTGATTGGTTCGATCACCTTGGAGGCTCTTCTCTTCACACGTGGAAAATTTCAGCAAGCAACATTTTCTGTTTTTGGCCTAGGGTTTCTGCAGCAGCATTGACCAACGTTGACTTTGGTCAACGCAAGGTCAAATTGACCTGAAACTCTCCCAAACTTTCAATTTTTTGAATCCACATTTTTTTGGCACAATTCTCAAGGCTGGATGTTGACTTTGACTTGGCTGCGTTGACCTCGCTGCTGTTGTTGTTTGCGTTGACTGACAGCGTTGACTTTTGTTGACTCTTGGGGTTGACTGTTTTGGCTGTCCTAGAGGGTTGTGTGACACTTCTGGTTGGCTAACCGTATTGAGACTTTGCTGGTTGAAGCATCCTGCTGACTGCCATAACGCACCAACACACTTATATATTTTGGCTTGTCTTCTATCGATCTAGTGGTATGTTCTATCAATATTTTACTTTATTGTTTATGTGATTGCTGACTGATATTGGGATACAAAGTAAAGTTGCATCAAGCATAGAACATCTACAAAAATTTACATGGTATCAGAGCTGAGGTGAAGACAAAGCCCTAGTTTGTAGCAATCACCAAAGAAGAGGATGGGTTCCTCAAACTACAATGGCTTTAAGGTTGATGACAAATTGACTGGGAAGGAAGACTTCCATGCCTGGAAGATGACACTGGATCTTAATTTGGAAGACCAAGATGTCATGGACTATGTGCAGGATAAAATCCAAGAGCCTCCATCCACTGCAATTGCTACTGCCAAAACAAAGTATAAGAAGGGGGAAATCAAAGCAAAGCTGATGATAAGGGATTCAATTCATAAGAGTCTGGTTGCCTACATCTCTGAGCTGGGCACATTTAAGAAGATGTATGATAAGTTGGTCCACATGTTCAAGGTCAACAATGCGAATCAAGTCCTATTCTTCAAGAATCAATTGAAGAATCTGAAGAAAGGCAGGGATGAGTCTGTTCAATCATATTTTCTGAAGCTGACCTAAATCAGGAATAATCTTCTGGCTATTTGGGAGATAATAGCTGATCGAGAGATGGTTCTCATCGCACTTGGAGGTCTCTCATCCGAATGGCATGTATTCAACACTACCATTCTCAATAACAATGTCATGCCTGATTTTGACGAAGTACTATTGAGATGCGTACAAGAAGAGATAAGGATGAAGGAATATGAAAATGAAGGAAATGCTGCCTTCGCTGCTCGTGCTAAGAAGAAGAACTTTGGTGGTCCAAAGAACAAAGGAAGAGCAGGGGCCCAAGGAAAGAAAGGCAAATGTTACGCTTGCCACAAGCCTGGGCACTATGCTAGAGAATGCCCTTTCAAGAAGGATTCTCCTGAGGATGACAACAACAACAACCGAAGGAATGGCAATCATAGGAACAAGAGGTTCAAAGGGAAGAGGAAGGCTCCCTCCGGCGGAAATGGGCAACCTTTCAAAAGGTCGAGAAATTCCAGGTATGAGGAATCAAATGTTTTAGATGATAAAAGAAATGAATTCATTCTTGTATCTACCCTCTCTGCTGCATCTCCACCCGACACTATGGATTTCTGGTTGATAGATAGTGGTGCCTCTAGGCACATCATTGGGTGTAAGGAAGCACTTTCTGATATGGTTGAGAAGGATGTTAATCTGAAAATTATCCTTGGAGATAATGCCACATATCTCGTGAAAGGGACAGGGACTATGACCCTCCACTTGTCTCAAGGTCAAGTCCTTCGCTTGCAAGATGTACTATATGTACCTGATTTGAAGAAGAACCTTGTGTCTGTATCGACCATGGAAGACAAAGGTTTTAATGTGGCATTCGTTGATGGGAAGGTGCGTATCTAGAAGAAGAGTTTCAAGTAAGCTATCACGATTGGGTTTAGAGTTGATGCACTCTACCAGGTTGGAGGAAGTCCACTGGGAGCGATGACGTGTGATACTATTTGACAGACTGAACTATGGCACTGGAGGTTTGGACAGCTTCACTACAAAGTCCTTCTCGAAGCAAGGAAGGTGGTGACGGGGATGCCTGAGTTCACAAATGATCATGAGGGTGTATGTCAGGACTGTGCCGAAGGAAAGCATACAAGGGGACCTTTCCCCTCAAGTGTCACAAAGACATCTGATATCTTGCAATTGATACATTCCGATATGTCTGGTATGTTGGCCGTGACATCCTTGGGAGGATGTTCTTATTATATGACGTTCATAGATGACTTCTCTCGCAAGACCTGGATATACTTCTTGAAAAAGAAGGATGAGGCTTTCATGTGGTTCCGTACCTTCAAAGCCTTGGTGCAAAATATGACAGGGAAGAAGATCAAGATATTGAGAACCGATAATGGCCCTGAATATGAGACAAATGAGTTCAAGAACTTTTACAGAGAATCTGGCATCAAGAGGGAGACCACAATGTTTGTGGGCTACAACAAAACTTCGAAGGCCTATAAAGTCTATGTGCCTGGTCAAAGGGAAGTGGAGATATGCCACGATGTTACCTTTGACGAAGATGCTTCCCTGAGGAAAGTAATCAATCTTCCGAGAGCTGAGGAAGATCATGAAGCAAGGCCTGGAAATCAAGAAGAACCGAAGGATGAGACGATGCTCGATGTTGAAGGACCGATGGACCTGATTGATCCACCTCCTTCAATGCGGAAAAACCATCATGGGGCTCAGGGACACTCTAGAGGATGCTGAAGGACTTATGGCCCTAAGAGGGACATTCCGTGAAAGTAAGAAGCCGAATAGATACCAAGGGTATCTAGCAGCCATGAGTACTATCGTACAATCTGAGCCTGGATCTTTTGAGGAAGCTGTAAAGCATCAAGTCTGGAAGGATGCTATGCACAAAGAATATGAGCCCATTACGAAGAATGATGTTTGGGATGTGGTTCCAAGACCGGAGGACAAAGTAGTTGTTACCTCGAAATGGCTTTATAAGATCAAACATGGATCTGATGGTAGTGCTGAAAAGTTGAAGGCAAGAATCGTTGCTCGTGGCTTCTCTGAAAAGGAAGGCGTAGACTATGATGATATATTTGCACCTATGGCCCGATATACCACCATCCGATCTATCATAGCTCTTGCTACTATGCAAGGATGGAGTCTTCATCAGATGGATGTGAAGACCACATTTCTGCATGGTGCGATAAAGGAAGAGTTGTATGTGGAGCAACCTCTGGGGTTCGAAGTCCAGGATCGGGACACCCATGTCTGCAGGTTGAAGAAAGCCCTCTATGGGTTGAAACAAGCACCTAGAGCTTGGTACGAGAGGATAAATAGCTACCCGATGAAGCTGGGCTTCACTCGTAGTAATGCTGATTCGAACCTCTACTTCAAGGTTGATAGAGAAAAGCCTCTCATTCTGGTGCTGTATGTGGACGACCTCTTCCTGACAGGTGCTGACCCTCTCATTCATCAGTGCAAGAGGGAGCTTGCTGCTGAGTTCAAGATGAAGGACCTAGGACTGATGAACTACTGCCTAGGCCTGGAGGTTTGGCAGAGACCTGGCGAGATTTTCCTTTCTCAAGGAAAATATATTGTGAAGCTTTTGGAAAGATTTGGTATGGTAGACTGTAAGTCCGTGTCGACACTGATGGAGCTCAACTTCAAGAAGTTGAGTGGCAGTGCTGCTGGGCCTGTGCTAGCAAATCCTACTGGGTATCGTCAACTCGTAGGGGCCCTGATGTTCTTAGTGAACACCCATTCGGACGTATGTTTTGCAGTGAACACTTTGAGTGAACATATGGTTGAGCCTCATCACTTTCACTGGGTTGGTGCCAAGAAACTGTTGAGATATCTCTGGGGCACGATAGACCATGGGCTGAGATACACTGCCGAGAGCATGACACTGCATGATTATACTCATGCCGATTGGGTTGGCAGTGTGGTGGATAGCAAGAGCACATCTGGATGCTGCTTCACACGTACATCTGCTTCGGGCAGGAAACAAAAGTCGGTAGCCTTGAGCACCATTGAGGCCAAATACATTGCATCATGTATGGCCTGTTGTGAAATCACTTGGTTGCGAAAGCTCTTCAGTGAGCTGTTCGAGCATGTGCTAGATGCCACCGTTATCCTTTCTGATAACCAGAGGGGGATTTGTTTGTCAGAGAATCCCGTGTTCCACGATCGATCCAAGCATGCTGATGACTGGTACCACTTTATTTGGGATATGGTAAAGCGAGGCGCTGTAAGCCTCGATCATATAGGAACTGATGAACAGGTCGCAGATATTCTCACAATGCCCTTGGGGAAGGTCATGTTCCTAACCTTCGTGAGAATCTTGGAATCGTGGAACAACCCTATTCTGAGGGTCCTGTTGGACGATGAGCTCTGGGAGCTCTGGGGGGGCTTTGGGGATAGCTTTTCGGAGCTATAAGCAACCACAGGGATAGGCTTGTTGAACCTTGTTGGTGTGCTTCTGATTGAGTTGGTTCACCTCTCATGATCTGTGCCCCGTATGCATCCTATCCATTGAGTCCTGGGCTCATGGGAAGTGCCTCTCATTTGGCCAGTGAGGTGGGAAAAGCTAGAGACTAGTAGCAAATACTGATGGACACATCAGAGATTGCCGTACTCTCTATCTAGGATGGCATGTGTCCAACCACTTGATCTAGGATCAAGTCTAGTGAGGTTTCAGACCTCCAACTGACTTCGGGTTAGTATATGACTCTCTTGAGTCCAAGTGAGGTTTCAGACCTCCAACTGACTTCGGGTCAGATAAACCAACTTCAGGTTGGTATGAGACTCTTTGAGTCCTATAGATGTTTCGGACCTTTGGGCTGAATTTGTCAGCCAAGAATGATGTCTTTGTGGCTGACCCACTTTTGTTCTGAAATAAAGAAGCCAACAAAGCTAGTTACGACGGGATGACGCACGATGTTTGGATTGCACAGGTGGATGGAGTTCTCCCTAGTTGAGAGGGAGTGTTAATTTTGGACAACTAGGTCCAAACTCTATGTTGTGATGCTCAGATGAAGATGCCAATATTTTTATTGGACTCCTCTTTCGGAGAGGTGCAAGATCGATCTAAAGATCATCTTGATCCGATGGGCAGAACATTTATTTTGAATTTATTCAAAATATGTGCAGGTCGGCCTGAAGGTTTTAAGCCCCAACAGTTGTGTCACACACCCTCATGGATGGATATATATTGGTCAACGTTGGAGGACATTTTCACTCATCTCATCCTCACACATTTCTCTCTCCTCATCTGATTGGTTCGATCACCTTGGAGCTAAGTCACATGATACGAGGATACGGGGATTCGAGAATCGGATTCGAGTACGGTGACCCCCGGAACAGGACACGTCTGGGATACGATACGTTATATATTATTTTATTAAGAAATATATATATTTAAAAAAATATGTATATATTAATATATTAAAAATTAGATATTTTTTACACAAATTCATACAAATTCATTGATTCAAACATAGATTTAAGATCTTAGATACTCATACATGATACGTTGATACATCATACAATTGTCAAATTTACTCAAAAAGACAAGATAGTAAGATACTGTAGTTTTCTCATTAAGTCATCAGAATCAAAATGTGTTACATAAGTACACTACCAATGGCAAATAGAAATAGAAAATACAAAAAAACTACAGTCTACAAGACTACAAGCCTGAAGCCTCAATGAGTCAGAGTCAATGAGTCATCAATCCTCATCATCATAATCAGCATCACTGTCCTCATCCCGATCATCATGCTCACCACTGCTCTCCTCTGGCTCTAATGCATCCTCCTCCTCTATCATCTCTGCATTTACTGGTGTGGAGGATGACGCCTCTACTCCATCATCAAATGTGAGAGGCTCTAGCACTGGCACATTGAGATCCAAGTTGGCCAATGCCAACTCAACACTGCTGTCCAAACCCATATCATCAGGAAAGACATCCCACATCTTTGTCTTTCCCTTCAACCAATCCTCCCTCTGCCTGTAGATGAGACGAAGGTTGGTGTGCACATACACCATTGTCTCTGCCCTGGACCGCTCTTCTTCACACTATACAAATTCCCATATGTGCTCCAATTCCTCTCGCAACAAGAGGATGAAGTCACCTGAGAAAGGAACCTCATGGCTAACTGCTATAGAGGAGGGCTTGTTGCCCCATGAGTTGCCCACCAAGAATAGGGCTTCTTAGCCCCCTGTCTCGAATCACATCATAGCCTGCAAATCGCCCAGTGCCAGTGGAAAACTCTGCAAAGGCATCTTCCACCTCATCAAGGGATGCCCTCTCCTGAAAAATCCTCCTCAATGCATCTTTCCTCCCCTGTGAGATTTCACCATCCATGTGAGGAGGGAATCTGTGGGAAGGTCTACCATTCAACCACTCATGGCTGTAGTATTTTGGGTTCAAGGAGTGAGCCAAACAATGTAAAGGTGTGCAATTCTTGTCCCATCTGCTGACAAGAATATCCTATATGCTGGTGAAGAAGGCCTCTAGTGATGTCTCATATTCTGGGCACTGACTCTGTAAAACAATGGTCCTCATAGACTCAATCATGGAATCCCATCTCTCATAAACCTCTCCTAGGATGGGTTGGTCTGTATCTGCAAATCGGAGCAAGGAAATGATAGGCTCCATGATCTGAATAACTAGATCTATCTTCTCCCACCATAGATCATCCAACACTGTGTCCTTCACTTTCTTTGAGGCTGCTTGATCCGTCTTTCTCCAAAAAGACCAAATCTCTGAAATAACCATGGCCCCAAGAGCGGTCTTGACCTCCCTCAACCTCTTCAACATGATGAATGAAGAGGCAAACCGTGTATCTGCAATCTTCAACAATGATAGATTGCTGTACTCCTTGTAGATAGTGAGGGCATTTGTATGGTTTTGTACAAAGATGCGGATATGCCATGCATCCTCAATAATGGCTCCAATCCAAAGCACATCAGAAGCAATAGATTTCAGTGCCAAGTTCAATGAATGGACAATGCAAGGTGTCCAAAATATTTGTGGATATTTTGCTTCCACAATCATGCCAGCAGCCTTGCAAACAGGTGCATTATCTGTAATGATTTGCACACAGGAATTGACACCTACATCTTCAATAATTTTAATAAATAACTCACCCATATATTGTGTATCCTTGTACTGTCCAAGGGCATCCACTGATTTCAAGAAACTGGACCATTCAAAGATGACACCATGAAGTTGATGAGTGGGTGGCGTGCTGGATCTGTCCATCCATCAGAAACAATGCTAACCCCAGATGTTGGCCATGCTGATTTAATAGGCTCAAGCATTTTGTCCAGCTCTTTCTTTGCCTTTGTCAACAATGTGGTTTTGAGCTTCTTTGACCCAGGAGGCACATACCCTGATGGAGCCCCATGACTAAGAGCTCGACACATCTCAATAAATAGAGGTGACCGTGCAACATTAAAGGATATGAAGTTCTGATAGAAAAAAAAATGCAATGGTGAGATCAAGCTCTTCCCTCTTCTCTTTTTGAAAAATCTTGTCCATTGGACCAATTGCAGTTGCCTTTCTCTTTGCTGATTGTCCCCTACTAAAAGTCTCAAAAGGGAACTTGTTGCTGCTTTTCCTTATGAATGGAAGGGGGTCATCATTCTTGTTTTTTTTTGATTTTGATGCCACATTTGCCTCACCAATAAATTTCTCTTTCTCCAATTCCTTCCTCTGTGCCGATTGAATTGTTGTACAACATTTAATGCCACAACCTGGAATACCCAACAAATGAGCTTTCACACGGAAATATGTGCAAGTGAAATGGCCGTTGCAAAAATTGCATTTCCATGAACAATTTCCTTCTCGTCCTTATTTTTCCTGCCCCTCCCTCCCTTGTCACATATTTCCACAATGGGTATTTGGGGTCAACAGTTTGTTTTCCTTGCACATTTGAAGCTACTGTTGCAGCCCCACTTCCAATAGATGGAATACTTGCAGACCCTGATGAAACAGGGACAGGAGAGGCATCTCCAATGGGGAAATTCTTCCCCTTTCTTTGCCCCTGTCTTGCTGCCTTTGATTGAGCCATGAGTACTGTAAAAAAAAAAACAAAAATAACCAAATATATAAAACATATGCACATGCAAACACTAACAGCAAACTAAATGCAAAATGTAGAGGGACAATGCACTTACCGGATGCTCGAATCTCTTCGAAAGAACTCCCTTTCTCCTTGCTCACACTTGCTCATTGCTCACCCTAGCTCCTTGCTCACTTCACAAAATGAAATTGGTGAGAAAGAATGACAAAAATTGGCCTTTTATCAAAAAAATAGTGCACTTTTTTGGACAACGTGTCCGGCCGTACCCAATTCACGGGGTACGACCGTATCCGTACAGGGTACGGTCGGGATTCGCCATACCTTGTACGGATACGGCCGTACCCTATACGGATACGGCCTTACCCCGTGAATCAGGTACGAATCCGGTCAAATCGTATTCGATTCGCCGGATTTGGGATTCAGAGCCCCTGGGGGACGAATCCGGTTACTTAGCCTTGGAGGCTCTTCTCTTCACGCGTGGGAAATTTCAGCAAGCAGCATTTTCTATATTTGGCCTAGGGTTTCTGCAGCGACATTGACTTTGGTCAACGCAAGGTCAAATTGACCTGAAAATCTCCCAAACTTTTAATTTCTGAATCGGCATTTTTTGGCACAATTCCCAAGGCTGGACGTTGATTTTGACTTGGCTGCGTTGACCTTGTTGTTGCTGCTGTTTGCGTTGACCATTCACTGACAACATTGACTTTTGTTGACTTTTGGGGTTGACTGTTTTGGCTGTCCTAGAGGGTTGTGTGACACTTCTGGTTGGCTGACCGTATTGAGACTTTGCTGGTTGAAGCATCCTGCTGACCGCCGTAATGCACCAACACACTTATATATTTTGGCTTGTCTTCTGTCGATCTACTGGTATGTTCTATCAACATATTACTTTATTGTTTATGTGATTGCTCATTGATATTGGGATAAAAAGTAAAGTTGCATCAAGCATAGAACATCTACAAAAATTTACATATCTTCATCAAGGAGAAGTCTTTTATTTTCTATATCATCATTAACATCAAGAAAGCAACAAGGAGAAGGATCATCCTATCAAGTAAGTATATTTATGTCCACATCTGAATCTGTCAAAATGTCTTTTTGCAAGGAAAGCAACAAATTGGTTGGGGCTTCAAACTACCTTGCATGGAAGAAAAGGACAAATCTGAATCTCATTGAAAATGAGGTTATGGAACATGTCAAAGGATCTATCACTAAACCTGGAAAGGAAGATGCTCAAGCTCTTGCAAAATATATGAAAGGGGAAGTTAGGGCTCAAAGGATTCTCATAGAATCCATCAAGGATCCCCTCATCCCATATGTATCTAAACTTGAAACTTCAAAAGAAATCTATGACAAACTCGTAGAATTGTATTTCGTAAGCACTGCTAGAGAAGTCATCTCATTAAGGAAAGAAATCTACAAGCTGAAGATGTCAAAAGAAGAAGGAATAGCCTCATACTTTATGAGGATATCCGAAATCAGGGATCAACTTCAAGATCTGGGAGAAGTTATGTCTGATAGAGAAATGACTAAAGTAGTACTAAATGCACTATCGAAGGAGTGGGATAACTTTACTTCGAGTATCTATGGGAAGAAAGAAGCTACTTCATTCCATGAACTATGGTCAATGTGCAAGATTGAAGAATCAAGGCTAAAGGCAAAATTTGATGTAGGATCAGGTGAGCAAAATCAGGCATATGCTGCCATGACAAAAGAAAGGGAAAATTTGGAAAGTTTGGTCCTCAGAAAAAGAATAAGAACATGGCTAAGATTCAATGCTATGGGTGTCAGGAATATGGGCACTATAGAAGAGATTGTCCTAAGCTCAAGAAGGACAATTACAAAAGAGGAAGAGAAGAAGCTCATATCACTGAGGATGTGGAGGAAGCTGAAAAGAAGAAGTCCAAGAAAGAGGAAGTAAAAGATCTCTACTATGGTTGAGATAGTCTTCCTCACCTAGTTCTTTTCAAGTTCCCGATTTCAAGTTTTTCTGTTGAAAAGTATAACTATCATGATAGGGATCACTAGAAGAGCATGCTAGGATGCATCATGGCATCACTGAAGAATTTGAAGCAAGAGCTCGAGACATCATCATAGGGAAGCATGAATGACAACTTCATTAGGAATATGAAAGGATATAACTCTTGGTGACCTCATTAGAAGAATAAGTAGCACTTATGGGAAAAAGGAAAAAAGGGCATCCAGGAAAAGGCTCATCATACATCAGTCAAAAGGAAACACATGTTGGATGGGGATAATCAAGATCGTCAAGATTCTCTAATGAATAAAATAATATAAATAATGATTAATTAGTTAATTAGTAATTAGGTTGAAAGGGCATGTCTGATGGACATGACTTTTCGTGAAGAGGCACCTGCCTAGGTATATAAGTAGGCCTCATTTGTAATTCTCAATCAATCATTCATCATACATTTTAATATAATATTTGTATCCTTATGGATATTTTCATATTCCAAGTCTCCTGGAGTATTTAACTTGAGAAGGAACTTTGTTCACTTCATTTGGTATCAGAGCAGTTCGATCTTCTAGCCGCTCATTGCTGGACAGAACCACGCTCCCCGATCCAGGTGTTTGACCATAAAAATCGTCAACCTTGTTGCTGTTGTGAATGAAGTATTCGCTACAAATTTTGGAGTTTCTCCATTGTTGAATTCGTCAGAGGCCTTTGGGCATTAAAATTAAAAGAAGAGGAAATAAGTTTAAAAAAAAGAAGGAAATTGTTATAAGAAAAAAAGAGTAAGAAAAAAGAAAAAAAAAGAAAAAAAAAGAAAAATTGAAAAAAGACGAGGAAGTCGGTGTCGTCTTCGCAAAGCCCTGAAGAGAACCTTCACTGTGGAACCGTCTTCATCACAGCAAGGCTCCACGAAGTTCCGACCAACCATTACATGCTGAAAAATCCATGTAAAAAAAAAGAAAAAATAAAAAACAAACCCCCTCATCAACCGTTGTAGCGAAAAAACCACCCTCAACTGCCATAACCTCGACAGGCTACTGTAATCCGACGTCACACAACTTCCCATAGCCGCCATTGCTACCGCCACGACACTCTGCATAGAACGTGGTTGTCGACTCTTGTTTTGTGCTGCCATACACAGATGGAAACCTTGACAAAAAAAGTCGCAGATCGACCCACCAGTACCTTCTGCCTCTCTCAATCGCCTTCTCACTATAGTTGCCATCGTTTATCCTATTTGTTGTCTCATATAGCACCATTCGGAATTGCAGCCACCATTCTAACTCCATATGAAATTCCCTTACCATTAGTTCGATCTGCCATTCATCATAGTTTTCCCTTACCATTGCCATCGACTGTATCACCCATCGTCGTCTAGCCGATTTTCAAACTCGCTAATTCATAACTGCCAATCCAAATGATTGTAGAAAATACGCGTTAGACAATTGTGGGTTAAGGCCAATGGGGTCCATCCGCAACAAATGCCATTTTTTTTCATTCCATTTGTCTGATCTATGGTTGCCATAAATCTATTATTGGAAGCAAAGATATACAACAGAATAAGGGCAATCGAGGATTTGCACCCATTCAAATAAATGTGATGGTTGGAGGAAATAAGATTCGAATTGTAGTGGAAAGAAAATTTGTGCTTTCTATTCTAATTGATTACTTATTTCACAAATATAACTTTTAATATAGGATAGGGTTATAAGTATATTTTTATATCTGAAGAAAAAAAAAGTATTATAAGAAATTATTTGAAGAAGGGAAAAAATTATTTAGGAATAATAAAATTCTGGAGGTTTATTAAAGAAAAAAAAAGGGAGTAATATTTTATTATAAGATTAGAAATATCTACTTTTGAAAATCCTAAAGTCATCTCAAAAGTATTTAATATTCAAGAAGCAAAATGGAGTCTAAGTCAGAATTGAAGAAAGGGATATTTTTAGAAACCTTACCCATCGACGCTAAAGTGCTATTTAAAATTAAAGGAACTCTTGCAGGAGAAGATGTCACTATTGCTATATCACCCGCTGAAGATAAAAATACATAAACCCTAAAATTGCAAATCTGTTGGTGATTCCTGAGTCAAATATAATAAAAAAATTAGACTTTTTTGACAAAAAAAAATACGACATAAAAAGTCTACAACTACATATTGGGGATTATACTTTTATCTCTCAATTTACCGTGAAAACCTTACTTTTTGACAATAGTGACATTGTGTTAGGTTCACCATGAATGGAAACCCTAGGTTCATTTATCCTAAATATGAAAAATAAATTTTGACATTTTCCTACAAAAAGAAGAAAATAATGCTACAGGACGTTAACTTGAAGCCAAATTCAGTGACGCCTGAAGACATACAAGAAATTTCAAAAGTAATTTTTCAAGAAGGTAAAAAGGTGATACAAAATATGCAAAAGGAAATTGACAAAATCACCACTAACAAGAATGGAGAAGTTGCTCGCCTCAAGGACCACAACGAAAAATTACTAATGCAAATTAAGAAGCTGAATAAAGACAAGAAGTCAGTAGAAAACAAGGTGCAACAACTTGTCGAAAAGGAATCGTCGAAACCTTCAAATGTAGAAATTCAAGTTGAAGAAGAAACACACATTGATCCAATAAATGTCACAACTCAAGAAGAAGACAAGCAAGTTGCAGAAAATACAAACGTAGATGTTGTAGTTCAGACGATGAACATTTCAAGTGAAGGTTTTGTAACCAGCTCAATAACATCATCGCCAGAAGAAAATAAAAAAAATTCCACATACCTAAGAAGGGAAAGTCAAACCAAAAAAGTTCTCTATCGACATCCAAATCACGGGAGCAGACAATTGGACCAAGTTATGTATTTAGAACAGAAACAACAAGCTAATGTTTTGAAGAATACTAATGTCAGTGCAATCTGCTCAAGTGATAATTTATCACAAGTTTCAAGTCGCTGTAAGATTCCACAGAAGATTGATTTAGGATGGTCCGATCTATTCTCAGTGCGACAGTTTTGTTTGTCACTTAGAGGATCAAATCAACTTGTATCGACAAGGGTGACTGCCTCGAGACGAGAAGACGTTTGTAGCAGGAAAATAAATCAAGGCCTTTCATCAACAAGCTTTGAGGACAAAGCTTTTTGAGGAGGAAGGCAATGTAATGAATAAAATAATATAAATAATGATTAATTAGTAATTAGGTTGAAAGGGCATGTTTGATGGACATGACCTTTCGTGAAGAGGCACCTGCCTAGGTATATAAGCAAGCCTCATTTGTAATTCTCAATTAATCATTTATCATACATTTTAATATAATATTTGTATCCTCATGTATATTTTCATATTCCAAGTCTTCTGGAGTATTTAACTTGAGAAGGAACTTTGTTCACTTCAATCTCTACTATGGTTCAGATAGTCTTCCTCACCTAGTTCTTTTCAAGTTCCCGATTTCAAGTTTTTTTGTTGAAAAGTATAACTATAATGATAGGGATCACTAGAAGAGCATTCTAGTATGCATCATGGCATCACTGAAGCATTAGAAACAAGAGCTCGAGACATCATCATAGAGAAGCATGAATGACAACTTCATTAGGAATATGAAAGGATATAACTCTTGGTGACCTCATTAGAAGCATAAGTAGCACTTACGGGAAAAAGGAAAAAAGGGCATCCAGGAAAAGGCTCATCATACATCAGTAAAAAGGAAACACATGTTGGATGGGGATACTCAAGATCTTCAAGATTCTCTAATGAAATCTTCATTGGAAGATTCACCAATCTAGAGAAGAAGCAAGTGTTTCATCAGGAATTCCAACTTGTGGAATTCATGGGATGATGGTATGAAAATAGGTAAAGTAGATCAAGGGATTGAAGTTCTTTCAATCCAGGAAGCTACTGAAGGAAGTCTAGATTACCTAAAGGAAGAATGAGTTATGCATGCTTTTATTTAATTTGGAGTCATGTCATATGGTTGCAAACAATATGAATGAATGCTCTACTTCGAGTGCATGATCAAAGGAAAGGATCTCCTCCATTGAGAAGATGCACAAAGGCATGGGTCACACATTGACTAGATGAAATCAATGTAATATGTCCTCATCTGAAATATGAGGCGGCTGACAAAATTGGAGGAACTATGAGCAAAAGTTCCTGGAAGAAAATGTGTGAAGGAAGAAAGGAAGAGATCATGGAATGTGCAACTATGAAGGCAATCAACATCCAAGGATTGAAAGATCTGACTTTGATATCTCCAGAAAGGATATGAAGACTTTGATGGAAGTCTGAAAAAGATGGAGACCCTTGACAATAAATATCTTTTGGAGATGAGTCAATATGTATGAAGGATGTTGATTCAAACTAGAAGATGTCATGATGAAAGACCATCACAAAGGTAATTTTGATTTGATGTTCATTTCCTATTTTTGAATGATATTTGATGGGATTATGCATGGCTCCCTTGGGAAGAGCTATAGATGTCTTCCACCGCTGATGACTTTGTAGTAGGATGAAAGATCCTTTAGGAAACATGGCATAAAGAAGGCAACATGGCATGAAGGAAGTTCAATTTCTGATGAAAGGAATAATGAAATGACACGAATCAAGGATGAAAGTGATGGATGGTCTATGCCCTATGAAGAAGTCCCAAAATATGAAGACTCCTGAATAACGAAAAGAAGTTCATGACATCAAGAGGAGGAGTTATTCAAGCAGCTGGTTGTCCCATCATCTCCACCTGAGGAGCTGTTGTAGGTCCCTAATTAAGAGGGAGCCTGGAAACAAGTTTCTTACTTGGAAGAAACTTGGAAGCAAAATCCCTAAGCCAAGAGGGAGCTTAGGTACATTCCTTCTGTAGGAATGAGTACATTCCTTTACTGGAATAGATATGTCCACCCTAATTAAGAGGGAGAGATAGACACATCATTCTAATCTTCACTTGTGAAGACATAATGGAGGATTGGGTAAACATCTAGCATCCGATGCTCTTTGAGGATGAGTTAGGGCATCCAATATAAGAGTAGTCGTAGAGGACCTGTTATCGCTTGCTGCCTACACCTACCTACAGTTAGTGGGAAAAGCCTTTAACCCCACAAGGTGTGGTTGGTGGCAAGGAACTCAGAGAAGGGGTTGTCACACTAATCCCGACTCTCTCTGTTTAAGCTATCTGTAATATTCCGAATTAGCAATAGCTTATTGGAAATATTAATTTTTGTTTGCTTTACTTAATAAAGTTAAGTTAGAAATAAAGTGGTTGAAGAGGGACACTTAACTCACACTTAGGATAAAAATATTTCCTAAAGTCACTTGAGAGACATGATTAATTGGCAGCGTGGGGCCTAGAGGTTGAAGTGGCAGCGTGGGGAAAAGGACAGTGTAGGCAGAGTGGGCCCAAGCCAGCGCAGAGAGACAGAGACAACGTGGCTCAAGGAGACAACATAGTTGATGGTGGGGCCTAGGTGAGAGCAAGGTTCTCCAAACATAAAAAGGGAGAGGGTCTCCTCATTTCATTCATTTTGATTATGCATGTATGTTATTTGTCTTTTGACATTGAGCACGCTAGCTGTTGAGCAAAGTCTGCACGTATTGTTTAGTACATCGGGTGTTTCCGTGCAGAGATCCCAACCTTAGCCCCGAGGGACTTCGAGTGCCTGCTTGGGTGAGGAGTTCCATCTTTGTTTTGCCGCAGGGAATTGCAACAACCATAGTTGGGAGCATTCACTGGAAGAGATAGCGTATTTAGTGAGAGGGAGGACGCAGTCTTGGAAGGAGGTGGTTCCGGATTGAGGGTTTATTAGGGGATTCAGCCTGGGAGAGTTGGAAAGGGGTCAGTCCTTCCCTATTCCATCATTTTGGTAGAGTCGGAGGCCATTATTTGCAGCAGATCATTCAGGGCCAGCGTTTCTCATTGGGGATAACGTAGTGCCTCAAGGGAGTCATTTTCAGAGGTCAGCCATTTCCGGAAAGCTCTTTGGGATTTTCTGGATATTGGGTGGAGAGGCCATTCCCAAAGTTTCACAATATTCCAAGGAGTGGCGTAGCCCCAAATAGTCATTTCATTCCAACCGTAGCAACACCAACAACACTGGAGATTACGTAGTCATTGAGAGAGCAGCCATTCCAGGATATATTCTGAGAGTATTTCTACGCTTGCCTAGTGCAAGCCAAGGTGCTATCATTTTGATCACCTTTGTACTCATTTCATCTTTCAGTATTAATAAAATGGCTTAGCGTTCTCCATATTGTCTATTGTTCATGTGATGTCTCTCTAGTTGCTGTAGTTATTTGTTTATGTGCTTTATATTGCTGTCTATTTCTATTCGGAATATTACAGTGGTATCGGAGCTCATAGACTTGGCTCAGCCTGTGGAGCAGATTGTCTATGACACCAACAGGTAAACCATACATCTATTACCGAGGGAGGAAGTGCAGAGACCAAGAGCGGAGCTTAGAGATCACTTTCGGGGAAGGTGACGACATTCCAGTAGTGGACGCAGAAGAGGAGGAACCAATGGCGGAGGAAAGTGATGCTGGGAAGGAGTTCGAGGAACTTCTCCTCAAATCAGTGCAGGATTTGTCAAGACGGATAGAAGAGATGGGGCAAAGGTTCACGGCAGAGTCTAGACAGTGTGAGAACCCAAGGGGTTTCCACATTGGAGAGGGCTCGGGCACATCCCATCATTTGCAGGAGCACATCATAGCGCAGCAGATGGCATCACACACACCTCCACGTTCCACGATGCCTACATTTCTTACCGCAGACACTAGGGCAGGAGCAGGAACTGGCCCACATGGGAGATTATTTTGCTGAGTATCAGTCCTACGGTCAGGAGTTCAGGGATGCCCTCACATTCCATGACTTCATTCAGCTCAAGCGGGACAGCAGACCCCGCAACCATCACAGGGGGAACAGGCATTCACATGATGGGGATGTGCAACGCACTGTAGGCAGATTCTATCTATCGACATTTGACGGATCATCCAAGTGTTCGACAAAGGCTTCGGTGGAGAAGTTGGATATATATTTCCAGCTTAACCAGATGGCAGAGACAAAGGCCATCAAGGTGGCAGTGCTGCACCCGGAGGGCGAGGCCCATGACTAGTGGTTTTACGGGATGGCTACGCTGGGGTACTCAGGAGTGACGACATATGTTGAATTTACACGAAGGCTGATAGAGCGATTTGATCGGAGGGATCTAGAGAAGCACTTTGTTGAGTTGACTAAGCTCAAACAAAACGGGAGTCCGGGCACATACATTTCAGAGTTCTTGAGACTTTCCGTGATGGTGCTTGATTTATCCGTAGCCTGGATGATCTATATGTTCATCGACGGATTGGTAGAGCCTCTTTGGGGCTTAGTCAGGTCGACGAGGCCAGCTACACTCCATGACGCAGTTGGGAGGACTTGGGACTTGCAGGATGCACTACCTCGGACTAGAGCTCCTTTCCCCCAGAGACCAACATTTCAGCCGAAGGGGAAGGACATGAGGGTTCCACCTCCAAAGGAACCAGAGCAGAGGGCCTTTGGATGACGATACCAGGAGAGATCTGAGGCGGATGAGGCTATGTTTCACATGCTAGGAGCCATGGGCACCCAGACACCGTTGTGCCGCCAGGAAGACACATTGCATTGAGGTTTTCTCCGACAGTAGCGGGGAAGAGGAGGAGTATGAGGAGATAGAGGCAGGAGGCAGCAGTACAGCGCAACGAGGGGATCATCTGCCACCTCCACCATCAGGAGTGGGAGGTGCAGCATTTGCACCTACCGGGGGAGCCCTTGCATCTTTGCGAGGAGTTCCCAAATACTTGACACTACGTGTCCGAGGCATAGTGCGGGGACAACATGTTTCAGTATTAGCGGACAGTGGGGCCACCCACAATTTTATTGGTGCACAGTTGGTAGAGCGGAGGGGCATACCAACGGAGAGCTTTGATGGGTTTTCGGTACTGGTTCCAGGGGACAGGACCATGCAGTGTGCTAGGTATGTGCTAGCCTTGGCAGTGACTATGGGGACTTACACCCTGACATATCACTTCTTCGTGGTGGACATTCCGGACACCAACGTGGTACTGGGGGTGTAGTGATTGATCATGCTGGGGAAGGTCACCACTGATTAGGAGATCGTGGAGATGGAGTGGACGGATAAGAAGACTGGGAGGCACGAGAAGATTCATGGTATGCACACCTACCCACCACAGACAGTTTCAGCATTCCAGATGGAGGCAGATTTTCGGAAGGGAGACTTAGAGTGGGCAGTGGAGTTGTGTGTTTCAGAGGCAGGATCTACAAGGCAGGCTGTACACCCAGATGTACAGTCCATTTTAGACAGGTATGCCACGGTTTTTGGAGAGATACCACCAGGGCAACCGCCAGATCGGGGATTTGAGCACACGATTGAGTTGGAGCAGGGTATCTAGGCTGTCATCACTACACCCTATAGGCATCCTAATGCCTACCGGGATGAGATTGAGAGGGCCATCCATGAGCTCTTAGCTCTTGGGCACATCCGTCCTAGCACTAGCCCCTTTGCTTCTTCAGTGGTATTGGTGAAGAAGAAGGACGACACACTGAGGATGTGTATTGACTATTGGGCCCTGAACAAGAAGACCATGAAGAACCGGTACCCTATCCCACGGATAGATGAGTTGATGGATGAGCTGAGGGGATCAAAGTTCTTCTCAAAGATTGATTTGAGATCTGGGTGCCATAAGATTCGCGTGAGGGAGTAGGATATTCCCAAGGCCGCTTTTAGATGTCATTACGGCCACTTTGAGTTCTTGGTGATGCCCTTTGGGCTGACCAATGCTCCGGCCACATTTCAGTCATGCATGAATCACATCTTCTGCAATCACTTGAGGAAGTTTGTGTTAGTGTTTTTTGATGACATTTTGATTTACAGTAGGACATGGGAGGAGTACCTACAACATATTGAGGCTATATTGCGCATATTGGAGAAGCAACATTTTTATGCTAAGCTCTCCAAATGCGAGTTTGGGCTGACAAAGATGCTCTATTTGGGGCACATCATTGTAGTGGACAGAGTGAGGGTCCACGAGGACAAGATCAGGGCCATCAGGGATTGGCCAGAGCCGAAGAATGTGACGGAGCTTCAGGGGTTTGTGGGTATCTGCACCTACTACCAGAAGTTCGTTAAGGGATTTTCCCAACTTGCTGCACCCCTTACAGACCTTACCAAAAAGGGGGCATTCAGTTGGACAAATACAGCGCAGAGGGCCTTCGACAGGCTCAAGGAGGTGATGAGCAGCTGTCCGGTTTTGGCATTGATAGATTTTACGTAGCCCTTTGTCCTAGAGTGTGATGCATCAGGGGAGGGGATAGACGTAGTTTTGATGCAGGAAGGCCACCCCATAGCTTTCGAGAGTCGGAAGCTGTTGCCACATGAGAGGTTGTATGCTATATACGACAAGGAGATGCTGGCTATCATGCATGCATTGGCCAAGTTTTGGCAGTACCTAGTGGGGAACATGTTCAGAGTGAGGACAGATCACAACAGCCTCCAATTCTTTCTAGAGTAGAAGCAGTTGCAGGAGAGGCAGCAGAAGTGGGTCAGCAAGATCCAAGCATATGATTTTGACATCGAGTATGTCAAGGGGAAGAACAACGTGGTGGCCGATGCACTTTCACGCAGACCGACAACGTTGTCCTTGATGAGCTTGGACACAGACTGGAGGGCTCAACTTCTGGTAGAGTACTCGAAGGACTGTTTTGCCTATGAGGTGTTGGACGGACAGGTTACTGATGTCAGGTACAGGGTGATGGATGAGGTGATTTACTTCAGGGATAGGATCTTCTTGACTGAGAGCTCCAAGCTCAAGGTGAAGATATTGCATGCCTCACATGACTCGCCATTATCAGGCCACCAAGGGTTCACCAAGACCTATAGGGCCATCAGAGAGAGGTTCTCGTGGAAGGGCCTCAAGGAGGACATACTCCGACATGTTAGGGAGTGCGAAGTTTGCCAGTGCAACAAGGGGGAGATGAACCATCCGACGGGGTTACTGCAGCCCCTTCCCATACTTGAGGGGAAATGGGAGAGTATTTCGATGGATTTCATCACAGGGTTGCCCACTATATAGGGCAAGGATTGCATATTTGTAGTCGTTGATCGGCTGACAAAGTATGCACATTTCTTCGCCATATCAGCACGTTACACGGCAGCACAGGTGGCGGAGGTATTCTTCAGGGATGTTTTCAGATTGCATGGTTTCCCAAAGACCATTGTCAGTGATAGGGATAGTCGCTTCATGGGTGGGTTTTGGCAGGAACTTTTTCGTTTGGTGGGCACTGAGTTGACCCCGAGTACTAGCTACCACCCACAGACGAATGGACAGACAAAGATAGTGAACAAGTGGCTAGAAGGTTACTAGCGTAACTATGTCAGCGGGCAGCAAAAGGCATGGTTACGATGGTTGCACCTGGGGGAGTACTGTTACAACACCACTCATCATATGTCTATTGGTATGTCTCCATTTTATTCTTTATATGGGTATCATGCTTTATCTTTTGCTGACGTGATTTTTGGTGCTAGCAAGGGCCCTAGGGCCAAGGATTGGATCCAAAAGAGTCAAGATATACTCCGAGCTCTTAAGGATAACATAGCTACAACACATAATCAACAGAAGCAATATGTTTATAGAGGCTGTGTTGAGAGACAGTTTGAGGTAGGGGACTTGGTCTACCTACGATTGCAATCATATCGGCAGTGCATGCTGAAGCAGAAGGGCGCTGAAAAGCTCAAGCCCCGCTTTTATGGACCATACAGGGTGACACGTAGGATTGGGGAGGTTGCATATGAGTTAGAGCTGCCCACTAGTAGCAGGATTCATAACATTTTTCATGTGTCATGCCTAAAGAAGGCACTGGGACAACAGGTGACTGCAACTGAGGAGCTTCTGCCCACAGATGATGAGGGGCATCTGGTGCTACAACCGGAGGCCATTATTGACACTAGGGAGAGGCAGCTGCGGAGCAGGACAGTCAGAGAGTACCTGGTGAGATGGAGGAATCTACCGGATGAGGATGCCACCTGGGAGAGTGAGAAGATTTTACAACATCCATCATTGCAGTTGCTTGAGGATAGGCAACGTTTTGCCAGGGAGGACTGTAATATTCCCAATTAGCAATAGCTTATTGGAAATATTAATTTTTGACTGCTTTACTTAATAAAGTTAAGTTAGAAATAAAGTGGGTGAAGAGGGACACTTAACTCACACTTAGGATAAAAGTGTTTCCTAAAGTCACTTGAGAGACATGATTAATTGGCAGCGTGGGGCTTAGAGGTTGAAGTGGCAGCGTGGGGAAAAGGACAGCGTAGGCAGAGTGGGCCCAAGCCAGCGCAGAGAGAGAGCGACAACGTGGCTCAAGGAGACAACATAGTTGATGGTGGGCCTAGGTAAGAGCAAGGTTCTCCAAACATAAAAAGGGAGAGGGTCTCCTCATTTCATTCATTCTGATTATGCATCTATGTTATTTGTCTTTTGACATTGAGCACGCTTGCTGTCGAGTAAAGTCTGCACGTACTGTTCAGTACTCTGGGTGTCTCCGTGCGGAGATCCCAACCTCAGCCTCGGGGGACTTCGAGTGCCTGCTCGGGTGAGAAGTTCCATCTTTGTTTTGCTGGAGGGAATTGCAAAAACCACAGTTGGGAGCATTCACTGGAAGAGACAGCGTAGTCAGTGAGAGGGAGGACGCAGTCTTGGAAGGAGGTGGTTCCGGATTGAGGGTTTATCAGGGGATTCAACGCGGGAGAGTTGGAAAGGGGTCAGCCCTTCCCTATTCCATCATTTTGGTAGAGTCGGAGGCCATTATTTGCAGCAGATCATTCAGGGCCAACGTTTCTCATTGGGGATAGCGTAGTGCCTCAAGGGAGTCATTTTCAGAGGTCAGCCATTTCCGGAAAGCTCTCTGGGATTTTCTAGGTATTTGGTGGAGAGGCCATTCCCAAAGTTTCACAATTTTCCGAGGAGGGGAGCAGCCCCAAATAGTAATATCATTTCAGCAGTAGCAACAACATAGCAACAACACCAACAACACTGGAGATTACGTAGTGATTGAGAGAGGAGCCATTCCGGGATATATTCTGAGAGTATTTCTATGCTTGCCTAGTGCAAGCCAAGGTGCTATCATTTTGATCACCTTTGTACTCATTTCATATTTTAGTATTAATAAAATGGCTCAGCATTCTCCATATTGTCTATTGTTCATGTGATGTCTCTCTAGTTGTTGTAGTTCTTTGTTTATGTGCTTTATATTACTGTCTATTTCTATTCGGAATATTACACTATCTCCTAGGTTAGCTATGGGGGGTGGTCCCTAAAGAAAAAATAAGTTAAAAATGTGAGTTTTCTAGGAGAGTTGTTAGAGTTAAATAGATTAGTTCTTCAGATTTATAAGCAAAAAAGAGATATGAGCAATAACCATCAATACATAAGATAAACATGAAACATATGAGAAACCAGTGCCCCTTGAGTATTGCTCTTTGAAATGAAAATGTATTTGCTTAAATGAAGTAAATAGATTTCCAAATGAAAGCATGAGATGCAATTAAACTAGGTTTGGATGCAATTAATCTTGGTTACTTTTAATCTAAAATGCCTAATCTAGGTGAGAAGTTCTCCTCTTCTACTCTTACCAAGGGGTAAAAGTTGGCATGACTATAAGAAAGTGGGGGCGAGGGCACATGGGTGTTATTAACGATACCCGTCCCCTAAGTTTTATGAGCCAGCGTGTGCCTTCGTTCCTACAAGGGGACAAGCCACCTTCATAACTGCAGGGTCACACACCTTTACCTTACTTCGTACCATATGGAAGAATTTTCCAAGAAACCCTTTTTCCTATGATTTCTATCAACCAAGCTTATGCTTGGAGGTAAATTTTAAATATGCAACTAAGTCAGAATGCCTACTGTGATATGCTAAGATTGTTCCATAAGATCACTTTTATATATTTGCTCAAGTAAACATAAGATGCATAAGCTTCAAGAACCTTTAAAATTGTGAGTTTCTAATGATGAATCAATTAAAAGCTTGATGCTTATGAGCAATTAATTTGCATGTAAAGTAAATTGCAATGCTTTAAAAATGAAATTGAGATTTGTGCTCACAATAGCTTTGCAAATGAAACTTTAAACTTGAGGAAATTAGCTTGACATGAAAATAAGTGACTGCTTTGAAAGACAAACTTTGTCAAATACACAATGCTTCAGTGTTCTTAAAATGGAAATGTGGCTTGAGATTTGTGAAGCAAACTTTAGGAAAAAGAAATGCGATTTGTGTTACTTCCCAATTAGAGCATGCATATGTGATGTGAAAGAAAATGGAAATGTCAAAACCACTAAGTCAATCCATCTACAAATGCTCTCCTTTGAAATGGAGAGATAGGGATGCCAATGGATAAAACCCATGCTCCCACAACAAAAGCAAAATTTTTTATTTATTTTACAAGAAGGAAATGACCATGAGGCTTTTTCTAAGCCAAGGAAAGTCTTTACAAATAAAAATTTGAGACCATAGAATTTTCCTCGATGAAAATTTCTAAAAACTCAAACGATTTCAGACTTTACAATAGGAGAAGAGAAGCTAAGCCTCTTCTATGCTCACAACCAAAGAAGGGAGAGAGTTATCTTCCTCATTTGAAATTCAGAGCCCAAAGGTCCTGCAACAACTTGTTAGTAATTTCTTGTAGTTGTCCATTCAAGCTGTCACAAGAAAAAGTTTGGAAAGAGAGCTACAAAACCAATCAATTATTAGACAGATAAAATTACAAAATATTGCACAACAATTTACAAAGAGTTCGAGTAAACTCTCCTCTTTTCTTAGTCATCTTGAAACTCTTAGATAACAAATGAAAGCAATAAAGTATATTGTTTTAAAAGATATTCAAATTTAGAAGTATTCGGCTTGTATACAAGCTATGTCCCAAAACCCCTGCAAAACCACTCTGTAAGATAAGACTACGAAGGTTCAAAGAACAAATGAGAGCTTCTTTCATAATGTATCAAGAGTGGGTTGGTCTCTCCAAAGACTTCCCCCAACACTTGATTCTTTGATCCCAACAAAATGTTCTCTCTACAAAACTTCAATGAAGAATTAGTTCCATATAGATCTAACAATAAACAATGACAAGAAACTCTAGAGATTTATTTGAAACCAACTAGAGCATTCTATACCTAGAGCATACTCTTAAATCAAATGTCAATGTAAGATAGCTCTACATTAACAAATCTACAGGAGCATATGGAAACAAATTAGATCAAAGCATGAGTAAAAGGAATTATACCAATGATCAACAATTCATCATACTCCAAAAGGAGGAACACTTCATAAATGAAACCCCAAAGTCTTTATTGATATTTCTGAAAGTGTATAAGGCAGCAACGCTTCCACAAGCACAATAGCTAGTAAAAACCATCATTACAATGAGAGCCCAAGGTTCATTTAAATAGAACTATGGGAGAAAATCCCAATGAAAGATCAAATGACAAGTGTAGCAATGGTGAAGATCTCAATGCTTAAACAAATTTTCAAGTGGCTGCTTGATTGCTGTAGATGGCTTCCAAAATGGGCAGTGTACACTTCTAACTGTTGGTTGTTGTTTCCTTTGAAGATCAACGTACTTCTAATTGCTGGGTGCACATTTCTTTGATTGCTGACAAGTGGAAATTAAGTGGAGGTGAGTGGGAGTAATATTCCACTAATTTCTCAACAAGAAAATGCAAAAAAATCTGTGATGACATCTCGGATCATCAAGCCAACGAACTACTGTGTAAGCTACTGTAAATTTATTTGCGTATCAACTTCTAATCTCTTCCTGTGTATCCTTTTTAACTGTTATATAACTTTTGATTGGTTGGCAGTGCTTAGTGGGAGACAAGCCTTGTCTTACGTCGCTGTGTTGTTCCTCTTGACTGCTGTACACTGATTTGCGTATCTCAAATCTGTGTGGAGTTGGAAGCCTAAATTAACAAAACTTTCACAATGCATTTTTTAAGTGGGGGCAAAGTGGAGGGACAAGATTTGTCCCATGTGGCATTATTGTCCCCCTTTAAACCTTTAATGAGCTTTCCCTTTTATGCCTTTGAAACATTTTAAATAAATCATCACTTTCCAACAATTCGTGGTGCTAAAAAACTTCAACGTGCTGCCTTGTTGATTTGGATAAGTTGACCATCCAAGGTGGCTGCCATGTCACACCTTTTGTCCCCCATTAACTTTTAATGTGCACCACATATTTTCAGCATGCTTAAATTAAATGCAAAGTGAATTTTTAGCCATATGTAGCATTTCATTCAACCAACATGATACTCTTGACTTGCTTTTGAAATGTTGACTTGAGTTTTACCTTATGTGGTGGGTCCCACATGGCTGCCACATCACCATTGACTTACCCTCAATCTGCCATGTCAAAATTTGACTTATTTTGACTTTGGAAAAATTTCTAAATTTTTCCAATTATTAATTTTTTCTCATTTTTTGCCACTGACATTAGGAAAGACGACTTTTGAGGGACCATAAGTCGATTTTTGACCCTCAAAGTGGGTCTTAGGATAATGCTGGGTCTCTGAGGATGATTTTCGAGTAGTCACACGCCTCAGACATTTCCTAAGGTCACTTATTTACATCATTACATAGAAATTAATTAAAAAAACCCGTTTTGCGGGAAATTTTTAATTATTAAAAAATCCTACTTAGACCAAGTCAAATTCTGCGAAATTTCAGAGATGAACTAGCATGGTAATACACATTGACACTAGACACTAAGATACATTAGGGGCTCAACCTTCAAGCCGTCACCCCAGCTTTGGGGTAATGCAATGAGTGAAAAAACCTAGAAAATTTTCCGCTGCTAAAAAGAAGGAATAATTAACCAAGTAAAAAAACACTCCAAGGTGTACTCGCTTGCTGATCGAGTCCCAACATCCTAGGCCTATTACATGGCTTTATTCATCATGCTAGTGACATTTATACAATATCCCCGTAGGGCTGCGGAATTTGAGGACTGAAGAAGAAAATGATAAGAAGTAGAGTTTAAAAACTCTATTGAACTGATGATATCGGATGATATCTGATGGTACAAGTGTCCTCTGGTTCATTCTTGGGCATGGAGTCTTCACATAATCATCAAGTGCCACTCGAGTGGTCAACAGGACCGATATTCTTTGAGGACTGGGAATCCAAGATAAGAACAGTTCTGGTGGAACACACCTGAGATCCCGAGTGGGGTATGTTCTGAGAGAGACAATGATGAGGGTGTCTATACATCATTGGTCTTGTCATCATTGAGCTCAGATCTTGTGGAGAGATAAAGCTGTTAGTCAAGGCCTTGCTATGTGACAATGCTGGTTGATATGATGCTAAACAAATGGGTTACCAATGTGACTCTTCTTATGAGAATTCTTCAAATTGAGAATGACCAAGTACCATTATGAATATCTCCCTAGTTAAGAGGGAGTGTTGAGAAGTGTAACTAGGTTCGATCTTCATAATGACATGTGTAAATTGTGATTTTATGTAATTTATGAAAAGAAGAAAATAAAATTATTTTGTAAGTACTTGAATCATGGGTTTCAAGATCAAGGAGTTTTATTTTAGTTAAGGTTCCCATTGTGAACCTTTAGGTTTTTTCATCTAGTCATAAAAGTCAATTTGAGTCAATGTCATGTGTGAAGGATCCTTCTTGGGCATGTTACATTTTTATATGTCATTAAATGTATAAGAAGGTCCTTCAAGGCCAAACAAAGTCACCTCCTTCAAGTCGATTTCAAGATGGAATAAATGATCTCCACCAAAAGACATGTCTGCTCACCCTCTGTCAAGTCGGCCTATTTGACTAGGAAACAATGATAAATAGGCAGCTCGACCTCATTTCAGAAGGCAGAATTTTGGTGAAGAATTCGGTCTGAAATCAAGCAGTGTGAAGATCACTTAGAAGAGAGCCTAATCATCAACGAAGGGAGAAGGAAGTAGAGCGAAGTTCTTAGCTTCATTTTTGGGTCTATTTTAGGGTGGTTTTGCTGTCACACGTGCGAAGAAGGGAGGGATTATTTGGTGCAGGAAAGACTGAGAAAATTACAATCCTCTTGGATGACCGAATTGAAGAAAGTCAAGTCAAAGGAGATGATGAGATAAGCTGAAAGGACTCTATCCTAAGCGAAGGTATCAAGGACATTCTCTAGAAGAAGAAACTAGGGTTTCTGAATTAGGGTCGAAGATTGCAGATCTAATTCAAGGAGACCAAAAATAGGCAAAGATCTGGAGGAGAAAAAAGCTGAAGTTGAAGAGAAGCCGAGAAGGAGGAAGGATCAGAAGGTTGACTATCGTTGACTAAGGAGCTCATTAAGGAAGCCTTGTGTCTTGGTCTTGGAGTGGAAAATAGGTCAAGGGTCTTGGTCTTGGTATTCGTCAATTGAAGTCTCTATAAGAAGAAGAATTTGTTCGAGTTTTCCTCTCAAGTGGGAGAGGTTTTGGCCCTCGCTGATCGCCTATATTCCGTGTCTCTTGTCTTTTTATGGTTTATACATTGGTAATTGTTTGATGAAGAAGAATGCTAATAACTTAAGTAATAGAAGATCTTAATCTACGAAAGTAAAAAGCATTCACAAGCAGTTTTCATAAGAAGAGAAATCACCTAATACTTGATGCCCTAGATTTCTCAACAAATATGACCCTTTGGAGGGCTTGGACCCTATATAGGGAAACCTAGCCCCAAGATGAAGACCTACTTGCAATCTTGTATAAGATCCAATGCGTCTCCTTATCTTCTAGTACAACAAATCATTAGTGTAATTGAGCAAATGAGCTTACAAGTCATGGAACGAAGTGGGCACTTCATAGTGGCATGCCCTTCCATAATTGGCTTTCGAGTGTACATGTGTCTCCAAGTTCAAGAAGAAGGTTAATCAAGGACCCTATTAAGTGTTGAAGAATGCAACTAGGTTCAGTGTTCATAATTGTATAATGTAATGTATTTGTCAAAATAAATTTTATTATTAATAAAAATGACTTATTAAAGCATGGGTTTTATGCTTGGGTCATCATTTTTAGGTCAAAGCCTCCATTGTAGGTTTCTAGGTTTTATATTGAGTCAATAGAGTCATTGTCAATTTTATTAGACCCTTCTTGGGCTTTTGTATCATGTAAAAATAATTATTTTTGAGTCAAATAGGTCATTTGACACCTCCACACCAATTCGGCCCTATCCTGATGAAGTCTGCCTACATTAGGGAAATTTGACCCATAAAAGAGGCTATATATAGAGAGGTTGTTCGATCCATTTGCACCACTCACTCAACAAGTTCAACACACAAGAAAGAGGCCAAAAAAGTGCAAAGTTGTGAGAAAAGGAAAAAGATTGCAGGCATAGTATTAAAAACCGGCCGGTCAGGAGCCTAGCTGGTCCAAACCGGTCAAAAAACTCGGCCAGGCACCCCATTTCTCCTTTTTTTTCCGGTCAAACCGGTCTAACTGGCCGGTTTATTGATAACCCGGCCGATTTATCGATAAACCGGCCGGTTAGCTGCCACAGCCACAAAAAGGACCTACAGAGGTTGATTTGGCCAGTAATGTGTGGTTTTGGAGGGAAAAGGGGGGTTTTTGCCCTCCAAAAACACCCTCCCCAATCCTTTAAAGGCAGGGGTACCCTCTCATTTGTCTCACACATCTCATTTTGAGCTTTTGTGAGTTTGATTGAGAGATTGGAGAGTTGAGTTTTTGTTGGAGTAGTGGAACAACATAAAGTTTGAGCTAAGTAGTAGCCATCATGCCTCCAAAAGGCAAGGATACTGCATGGGCTCATTGTGATATGATTGATGGCAAAATGATTTGCAAATATTGCCAAAAATCTATTGCAGGAGGGGGTATTTACAGGTTCCAGCAACACTTGGCTGGGATAGGAGGCCACGTAAGGCCATGTGGAGTACCAAATGAAGTAATAAGGCATATTAGGGCAGAATACCTTCAGAAGTTTGAAACTCAAGTCACTGAACCAATAGAGAAGTTTGTGACTGGAGCACTTGCAAAGTTTGGCAGTCGAGGGTCGGGACACTGGAGTCTGAGGCATCCTCAGACTTATCCAGATGATGTCTATGTAGTAGCCGATGTTGATCTTGTGTCTAGTAGCGGTGATGAATTTGATGATTGATCATCATTCATGTGTAGTCTTGTATTAGGCCAATGGCCTCATAGCTTGTAGCATTGTTTTTGGAATTTATGGGCCATTTGAAGCCTCATTGCTTATGTATTTTTCGATGATATGTATTGCACTCGGTGCCATTTTGATATATTCACCTTTGCATGGTATATAAATGAGCAAACTTTGGATATTTTGTCTCTATTGGCTTGGAATCATGGTTGCAAATCTTAAAATTAGTTTTTTTTTATTAAAAAATAATTATTTAATGTATTTTTTTTAAAACCGGTTCATTGAGATCTGACCGCTACCGGTTAGACCGGTTCCAGTTCGAAACCTGGTTCATTAGGTCCACCGGTCTGGTCACCGGTTCCGGTTTTAATAACTATGATTGTAGGGGAAGACAAAATCAAAGTTTTGGGCTATCTATCTCTCACACGTGTGAAGTTACTGGGCATTTGCTGGGGTCAAAAATCTGAATTTTACTGCAGGTCAAAGTTCTGTTGCAGGGGAGGCCGAAATTCTGTTACTGCAAGGTCGAAACTCTAGGTCGAAGTTGTTGTTGGGAAGTTATCATTTGGAGGAGAAGGAAAGGCTGACTTGGTGGTTGGAGGAAGTCTATGTTTAGTTCAAAGAGTCTTGGATTATCTCATCTTGTCTTTGAATCTACTGAAGGAAGAGTTCTGACTTGGTTTTCCCCTCACAGGGGTTTTTCCCTGACTGTGTGCCTACATCTTGTGATCTTGATACACATAATTTGGTAATTGCTTGATCACTTTGTTGGCTTGAAACTTGAATGGAAAGGTTACTCCCTCTATGACAAGTTACTTGAAGATGGGATTCAATATTATAAGAATTGCAGGAAGTTGGATTCGAAAGATCATCTACAACTTATCTAATAAGGTCAAAAGCGAAGGGTTCTTGGCTGCACTCACGAGTACTCTTGATGATAATAATGCATGAATCATTGATAGTGGAGCATCAAGACATATGTCGGGAGAATGTGGACAACTTTACACTCTATCAAAGGAACCATCATCTCATGCAATGGAGCTAGGAGACAACAAAAATCACGCAGTCAAGGGCCTGGGATCAACATCGTTGAAGCTGGAAAATGGAGCAAAGCTACATCTCATGAATATGCTCTATGTTCTAGGTTTGAAAAAAAACTTACTTTCAATTTCTTGTTTAGAAGGTAAAGGAAATAGGGTTGCCTTTGTAGATGGTAAAAGTTCTGGTTTAGGGAAAGGATTCAAGCATTGATAAGGAAAATTTTTATTGTAATTCGTGAAGGAAGGTTATATAGAGTTATAACACCATCTCCTCAAGCCCTAGTTCACATGGAGATCAATCCTATCGAACTATGGCATAGAAGATATGGGCATATACATTACAAGGTCGTCCCCTCTCTTAATCCAATGGTAAATGGCATCCCCAACATCAAGGAAGACCGTGAAGGAATATGTAACGGTTGTGCTTTGGGAAAGAATATAAGGAAACCCTTTACAAGTAGTGAAACAAGGTCTAAGTAAATATTAGACCTCATTCATTCCGATGTGTGTGGGCCTATGTCTGACAAATCTCTTGGAGGTCATCTTTATTATGTGAACTTCATTGATGATCACTCTAGAAAGACATGGCTCTTCCTTCTTAAGACGATGAAGTATTTGAAAAGTTCAAGGAATTTAGATCTGAAGTGGAGAACTGAACCGAAAGAAGGATAAAGAATTTGAGATCCGATAATGGTGGGGAATAGACTTCAAAGGAAATAATTGCATATTGTAAAGATGCAGGTATTAAGAGAGAGCTCATTGTTCCCTACAATCCCAAGCAGAATGGAGTTGCAGAAAGGAAAAATAGAACAATTGAAGAATGTATATGAGCGATGATTTTTGATCAAGATCTACCGAATTTTTTATGGGGAGAAGCAACAATGATTGCAGTACATATACAAAATAGAAGCCCTCATATAATCGTTGAGAATATGACACCTAAAGAAGCATTCATAGGAAAAAAGCCATGTGTGGACCATCTCTGAATCTTTGGGTGTCCTGCATACATCCATGTTCCAAAGGACAAGCGAAAGAAATTAGATTCTACAAGCATTAAAGGGATCTTTGTTGGCGACAGTCTTTCTTCAAAGGATTATAAAATCTACATCAAGGAAGACAAATTAAAGTGAGCAGGGATGTTATATTCGATGAAAATCATGCCTACAAAAGATCCAAGGATATTCCTATTGATTATGATGATGAAGATATACCACTATTTGTGGATGAAGAGCACCATGATAAATCAACTACAATCCAAGAATAAAAAGAAGGAACAAGTGAGCCTATTCAACCCTTAATCATCCTCGAAACAAGGAAGAGGCCAAATTGGTTAAAATATACTCTTGAAGATGTCGAAGGACATGGAGTTGCTAAAGGGACTTTTAGAGAAAGCAAAAGACCAAAAAGATATTCAGGATATGCAACATATATGACAAAATTAATAGAAGTTGAACCAACTACATTTGAAGAAGCTGCTCATCAAGAAGAATGGAAGAAGGAAATGCAAGAAGAATATCAATCCATCATGAAGAATGGGGTTTGGGAAATCGTTCCTAGACCAAGTGACAAATCGGTTGTAACTTCAAAATGGATTCACAAAATCAAACATGCTATTGATGGAGGCATACACAAATACAAAGCTAGATTCATTGCAAGGGGTTTCTCACAAAAGGAAGGCATATACGATGAAGAAACCTTTGCACCTACTACAAGATATACTACTATAAGATATTTGGTTTCGTTGGCTGCTACAATGGGATGGAATATCCATCAATGGACATAAAAAAAACATTTATGAATGCAACCATCGATGAAGAAGTATACATTGAACAACCTGAAGGCTTTGAAATAAATAGCAAGGACACTCATGTTTGCAGACTCAAGAAAGCCCTATATGGCTTGAAACAAGCTCCTAGGGCATGGTATGCAAGAATGGATGCATATCTCTTAAGAATTGGGTTCGTTAAAAGTTCTGTAGATCCAAACCTCTAAATCAAGGTGGTGGACAATGAAACAATCATTATTCTACTATATGTGGATGATTTATTTATTACAGGTGTGGAGCGAAGAATACAAGAATGCAAGAAGATGCTGACAACCGAATTTGAAATAGAAGATCTGGGACTTATGCATCATTACTTGGGTTTGGAAGTCTGGTAGAAATGTGGAGAGATATATCTGGGGCAAGGAAAATACATAATCAAAATATTGCAGAAATTCGGTATGATGGATTATCCAGGTGGATATTGGTGGCCACCCGCCTATTCCACCTAGACCTCCAGTGGGTTTCATCAGTTTCCTTGTTTATAGCAGCATTTACTATTTGTAGCAGTTTTTCGGGTCTTGAACTTCCAGAGGCTACGGGCTTGTGGCAAATCTGTTGTACTCGGAGAGATCTTTCCAATAAGGTATCGTGCGTGCCAAATGGAGATAATATGACCAAGTTATGACCCCGTGAAGTGGCTGCCCAACTAACCCCAATGGGGCCCACAAACTCTTGGCATTCCATCTCCTGGGGTTAGGGTTTTGGTTGTATAGGGTTTCCCCTTGTTGTTTAATAATAAAAAGGCCCTTGAGCCTCATTGTAACACAGTTCAGAGGCATGTAGCCGCCACATTTCTTCTTAGAGATAAGCTACCATCGATTGAGCTAGGTTATTTCTATTCATGTTTCAATTCTTTGATATTAATGAAATGAAGTGTTATTTCTGCTGCGTCTCTGTATTTATGGTTATATCTGTATTTTGTTGCGTTCCTGTTTACGTTCGGATTAGAGCGGTCTGCTCTTTCTCTGTTTTTCTTTGCATGTCCCTAACGACGTCAGGTTATAAGGAGTTAGGGCTCGAACTGGTTGAACCTTTGCAAGACTAGCCTCGCAAACCCCGACGACCTCCCATGGCAGAAGAAAAGAAAGACAAGGGAGTAGGAGATCCTTTCAAAATATTGCTTGAAGAGGCCCTCGAGCGACAAAGGAATGTGATAATGGACAAATTTGCCCAAATCCTTTGGTAGGTGCCCACAGGCGACACATCTTCATCCAACAGTCACTCTGGAGGCGCCACTCCCTTCAAGGTACAAGTCAACTTTGACATTCCCATATTTGAAGGCCAGACAAATTTTGACGCCGTAGATAGATGGTTAAATTTGTTGGAAGGATATTTTTCAGTTCATGATTTTTCCAATAGGGAAAAGATTACTTTTGTGCTCCTCAAAGCCACCCCCCATTTCAAGGACTAGTGGGAAACCTATTGCGAATAGAGGGACGAGAGAGAACCCTCACTGTTTTCAGCCGCACCCATTTGGAATTATTTCCAAGATGCCATCAAGGAACAATATTACCTCGTGGAGAGCTATGAAGACAAGTACATACAATGGACTATGCTACGATAGCAAAGGGATCAAGATGTGCATGAGCTGTCGAATCTGTTCCATACTCTGCGCACAAAGTTGGGTATCAAAGATTCAAAGAAACATTTGATGCTCAAGTACTGCAATTGTTTTCACCAATACATTCAGGAGGAAATGGAGTTCCTGGAAATCTCCTCGCTTGGTGCAGCATATTGATATGTCGCCAAGATCGAGCATAAATTTAAATAGAAGAAGCGAGACTTTGGATCGACAAATCCGAAGCAAGGGAACGACGCCCCCAAATCGCAGAACAAAGGACAAAGCCACATTTACTTGGGAGTGGGAGCGAGGGCGCCATTTTCAAAAGCTCCCGGTTCAGAGCGTTTCGGGGAGCATTTTTTTTAAATATATATATTTTTTATATTTTGATGCATATATGTCAACAAAAGCATGTAGAATGATGAATTAGACATAAAAGACATAAAAACATAGATTGAACCATATAACATCAATCATCTAGATTTTATAATCTTCATCAACCACGCCCACAAGTTGGAAACATACAACATATTAACTCTTGAGTCTCATGAATCATCAATCTTAAAGTTTCAAGCTTTCAAAATTCAATATATAGCATTTATCATCATTGATATATAACATTGATCATCATTGATTCATTGATTTCAAATTTCAATATATAACATTTATCATCATTGATTCATTGATTTCAAATTTCAATATATAACATTTATCATTGTTGATATATATCATTTATCATCATTGATTCGTTGATTTCAAAATTCAATATATAACATTTATCATCATTGATATATAACATTTATCATCATTGATTCATTGATCGCCATAGTTGTACTTGTAAGCTAAGTGTAACCAATAACGATTACAACAAAGAATATTTAACATGAAATGAAATGTTATAAAATGAAACAACTTTCAACTTTCATGAAGCATCATATTCATAATTCATAATGACTTATAAACTTATGAATGCCATCTTCAAAGTTTCACCTTTCAAATTCAAACTTCAAACTTAAATTGTCATATATTGTTTACAAAAATTATCATAATAAATATGAAAGAGTCAAGTTTCAACTGTTCAACAGTCATAAAAGTTAAAAACTATTAGAAAATAGAAAAGACTAGTAAACTATAAACAATAAATCTATTTTATCTATTGGCTGGCCCCTTGCCACGCCCACGAGAAATGTCTAATTTGTGAGAACTGTGAGGCAATGGTGGTCTTCTAGTACTCTCAGGAGTACCATGACCATAAATAGAAGGCGGAGGGCCACGTGAGGATGTAGGTGGAGGCTGAATCTATAAAGGAACAATATCTGAAAATCGAACACTGGCACTGGCACCCACACTGCTACTGGATGGTGGGACTGGCCCTGGGTGTGGCGGTGGCATGGTTGCTGTTTCTTCATTATCATTCTTCAAAAGTTCTGCTTCCAATTCTTCCATATGTACAGTGTCGTTCTCCAAATTATCGTTCTCTGGGTTGCTGTCCCAAACTTTATATGATTGATCCTCATATGCCCGATCACAATAATGACTCAACAACCTCAAGTTGTAATGCACATAAACCAAGCTTTCTGCTCGGTTTTCATTCAGCCTGTTTCTTCTCACATTATGTATGAAGCTGTAGGTGCTCCAACACCTCTCTGCAGAAGAAGTATTTACAACTTGTGAGAGAACTTTTTTGCCAACTTTGGCAAAAGTCCCATGCCATCATATGCTTCCCACCATGTGAGAGCATCAAATCTGTCTCTGTCTTCCATTGCATGGAAAGAACCAAAGTTATCAGTGCAACTAAAGTATCTGCCTAATTCAAGGCGCAATCTAGCACACTCCTCCCTGTCGGGGACCAACTTGTCTAATGCGTTCATGTATCCCTCTTGTACCTCTGGATCTGTGTGAGGTTTGATCCTAACCCCACCTCCAGGTGCAGGTTGGCCCAACCAAGATGGAGAGTAGTATTTTGGCATAAGGATATATGCCAAGGCATGTAGTGGAACATTAAGTTTATTCCACCGTGCAAACACACAGTCGTGAATCATTGCATACAAGTTGGGATCATTTTCCTTAACAACATCTTTTATTTGCCCCAACATGCTATCCATCTTCTCATACACCTCCCCAATCACTGGTTTATCTGTATCTGAAAAGCGAATCACGTGATAAATGGGCCTGGTGAAATTCAAAATTTCCCTCACACGTGCCCAAAACAAGGGATCAAGAGCGGTCTCCTTCACCTGTTCAAAACCTTGCTTGTCAACTATTGTTGCTACCCCGTCCTTCAATAGCTGCCATTGTGGACTTGATACCATGGCTGCCAACGACTCTCTTACCTTCAAAAGGCGCCTGAAGGTGAGGTAATAGCTAGCAAATTTAGTCTTTGCTATCTTCAACAACTCCAATTTTGAGTGAAGCCCATGGGTATTGCTATGATTTGTAATAAATTTTATCATTTTTTTACCTCTCTTGTACAAATCACCAAGCCATTTGTATTGAGGTTGTTTGTTTTTAATTATATCATGCATCAAAAGGTTCATTGTGTGAACCAAACACCCATACCAAAATATGTTGGGGTATTTATCCTCAATAATTGCTTCCGCTGCCTTACAATTAGCAACATTATCAGTGATGACTTGGACGACATTGTATGGCCCAATACTTTCAATTGTTTCAAGTAATGGTTTTGCAATGTTAATGCCGGTCTTGAATTTGTTTGAATAATCATATGCTGAAAGGAATATTGCACCACTAACAGAAACAACCAGAACACTTCTCAATGGCTTTCCTTTTACATTGGTCCATCCATCAGATACAATGGACACCCCATGCTCATTCCAAGAACTTGTCATTCTATTCAAAGGATGACTTATTTTAGCTTTTTCATGATCAAGTCGCACAGTTCTGGCCTTGTCATACCTAGGGCTCCTGTATCCTTTGGGGGCATCATTAATGGCAGAAACCATTTCATGCCAATAAGGTGAGCGAAGAACATTGAATGGTACCCCACATGCATAGAGAAACCAGAAATTTTTTGAATACACATCATTCCTAGACCCTTCGTCAAGGAAATCGGATATGGTTCTACGCCTTAAGGAGATGTTTGGTCCAGGTGTGCCTCCATATCCACTGCCATGGGTGGAAGTTGATGGACTTCTTTCTCCATGATGTGATGGACCTGATGGTGCATAAGAATCAAAGAAACCCCTAGATCTTTTAGATCTCTGTTGGGCAACCTCTTCTTCCTTTCTGTATTTCCCTCTCTCTGTTGCTGGCACACTTACACAAATTTTGATTCCTAGATTTTTATCTCCACCCCCTGGCATTTTCCCACAAAGGTGCCTTCTGGCACGGGTGTATGAACCCATGTATTCTTTATTGCAATGGGGGCAAAGAAATTTAGTGGTTCCACCACCTTTCCCTCCTTCCTGCCTCTGAACTTATTTCCACGATGGTGTTTGACTTTGGTCTTGTTTAGTTGGGGTCTATGTGGCCTCATGTTCTCCACTCTCCCCTTCCTCCTCAACATACTCCTCCTCTTGAGGATTTTTATCAAATCCACTATAACCCACTTCTTCATCCTCCTCTTCTCTAATGGGCTTCTTTCTTCTACTCTCCAACACCATTATTACAAAGAAAGGAACCAACATGAAGAAAACCCCAAGCCATATAGCCATGATGTTTCAAGTTTCAAGTTTCTAGCTTGTAAAAAAATGGAGGAATGCCAAATGGAAAAAGGAAAAAATGCAACATAGAAAAAAAACAATTCAATTTTTCACTTTTCAACACATTAAAATGCAACATTGAGAAAAAAATTCAGGTTTTCATTTTCGAACAACTTAAAAATGCTACATATAAAAAAAAACTAGATTAGAGAGTCCTACCTCTTTGTCCTGATTCCTGACTCCTTCAATCCTCCTTGTTGCTCTCTTCAAGCTCCTTGCTCTCTCCTCTTGCTCTCTTGCAGCTTGCTCCTTGCTCTCTCCTTCTCTCTTTGCTCTCTCCATCTCTCATTGCTCTCAATCTCTCTCCTTCTCTCCTTGCTCATTCACAAACCAAGAACAACAACAATTAGGAGGGGAGGGCTTTTTATTAGCCACCCTCCTCCCTCCCAAAAAAAATCACCGCTGAATCTTTTTTCCGCGCTAGGGAGCATTCGGGAGTGAATGCTCCCCGAGCGCTCCCGCCATTTAAAAAATGCTCCCAATTTGTTTTTTTAATGGCGGGAGCGCTCGGGGAGCGTTCGCTCCCGAGCGCTCCCTGAAACGTTCCCTAGAAAACAGGGAGCATTTTTTTTGGCTCAGTAGCACGCTCTCGAGTGCTCCCAAAGCACTCCCGAATGGAGCATTTTTTGGGAGCGGGATAGGGGAGGCGACGCTTCCTAGCAACCTTGGACAAAGCCAAGGCGGGGTGACCCAAGACAACCCATCAAAGCCGCAAGCAAAGAACAACATCACGAAGACAAATAAGGACACGAGAAAGTGGTGTCAGTTCCATAAGAGCCCCACTCACAACACAAGTGAGTGTCAGGCCAAGCAGTCACTGGTGGCCGAGCTAAAGGCTTCAGAATCATATGCATGTTCCGACTCTAAGTCAGAACTCGACAAAGGGAAGTAGATTATTGACGCGGAGCCTAGTGCCATCGTTGCCACCACCATCCAGAAGGATGAGCTTGAAGATCCAGAGGAGGGGGAGCGCCTCTTCCATTCCCAGATGTGGGTGAAGGGTTCTCCACTCCAGTTCATTATCGACAACAGGAGCCAAAAGAACCTTATTTTAGCAGAGGTCGTGAAACAGCTGGGCCTACCGACCACAACACACTCACAGTTGTACACCATCGGGTGGCTTCACCAAGGACGAGATCGCCCCTTCAGCCAACAGTTGTGCTTTCCCTACAACATCAAGCCCTTCACCGATGAGGTACTGTGTGATGTTGCTCCTCTTGAAGTTTGTGATGTATTATTAGGCCAACCATACTTGTGGAAGCAACATAAGTTGTACAGGATACTGAAGGTAGCATCGCCTACCGCCATCTCTTTGCTCACTGCGAAGCAGTTCAGTAAGATCATTTTCCAGATTGGGAAATTTGTTTTCCTTATGACTCACCCTCAGGGCAAGAAGAATATTGTGGCCACGACCTCCAGACAGGGCTCCCCGGCGCGACAACAACAGATGGACAGGGTCGTGGAGGAGTATAGGGATATATTCACCTCACCCACAGGGGTACCTCTACATTGTCAGGTCAAGCACTCCATCGTTCTGACCCCTGGCGTGCCACTACCCAATGGACCGATCTATCGATGCTCTGTTATGGAGAACGATGAAATCAAGAGGCAGATTCAGAAGTTGTTGCAGAAAGGGCACATTAGGCCAAGTTCATCACCTTGTGGGAGCCCGATTGTGTTGGTACAGAAGAAGGACGACACCTGGAGACTCTGTATTGACTATTGGGCGCTGAACAAGATCACTGTATGGAATAGGTATCCAATCCCATGGATCGATGACCTTCTGGACCAGCTCAAAGGGGCCAAATATTTAAGCAAGATTGACTTGAAGTTCGACTATCACCAGGTACCAATTGAACCCTCTGATGTGTGGAGGATTGCCTTCAAATCCAAGGAGGGCCTTTTCGAATGGCTGGTCATGCCTTTCGGGTTGACGGATGCCCCCACAACCTTAATGAGGCTGATGGACGATATCTTGTGACCCTTCACCAACTCATTCATGGTGGTGTATTTGTATGACATCTTGGTCTTCAGCCAGAGTTGGGAAGAGCACCTCTACCATATTCGACAGGTCCTCCAAGCCTTGTGGCAACACAAGTTGTGTGCCAATTTGGAGAAATGCACTTTTGGTATGACCCGGGTTCAATATCTGGGGTACATCATTGATGAGCGGGGTGTGCATTTGGACCCAACCAAGATACAAGTCATTCGGGTTTGGGCAACCCCAACCACTCTAACAGAGCTCCACAACTTTCTGGGTCTTGCCAACTTCTATCGCAGGTTCGTGTTGGGATTCTCTCATATCACTTGGCCTTTGAGTCAAGTCACACAGGGATGAGTGAAGGCAAAGTTATTTTGGTCTGAATACCAACATAAGGCATTTGCCGAGTTGAAGCATCGCCTCTGCTCTGCACCAGTGCTCACCTTACTAGACCTGCAACAACCATTTGAGATTGAGACAGATGCCTCCGACTATGGGATTAGTGCAGTTCTTACTCAACAAGGGCATCCAGTGGCATATTATAGTGAGACACTTTCAGACACAGTCCAAAGGTATCCCACCTACGACAAAGAGATGTATTCCATTATGCAGGTCTGCAGATAATGTAAGCATTACATTCTTGGGAAGTAAACGGTCATCCACACAGACCACCAACTCCTGCAGTTCATATAGACACAAGGGAAGTTGCAGAACGATCACCATCATAAATGGTCCACATATCGACAGTTCCATTTGAACATTAAGTACAAGAAGGGAAACACCAACAATGTTCCATACTGCCTCAGCTGACCGTCGGTCATGGCGCTGACCACTGTGCTAGATTCTTGTGGGAACGAGACTTCGAGGTGGCCGACTCTTTACAAGAGCGATCCAGAAT